>CM077673.1:246454287-248854287 GCA_039707655.1 Elymus sibiricus | reverse complement strand
ATTCAGAAAAGGGGGATAATCATAAAAAAAATGTAACAGCTTGGCAGCTAGCTGTCTAAACATGGCATGTGATCATTTGAAAATGTACGTCTAGTCTGTTCATTTAGTGTGACTCGTGCGCACATGATATGTAACTCGACAATAACTAATTGGAACAAATACAGCTTATATGTTAGAAGGTAGATGATGAACATAAATACGCTCTCCATTATTTTATATTCATTTTGGGGACAAACCGAACCAAATAGGAAAAGGGATCATGAGATAATAGACCTCACCGCGATGGAGGGCAGCAACTGACCGATTTTTTTTGCAAATCCGACAGGAGAGGCGAGGGTACAGGATCGATATGCTCGACGGTGGCTAGCGAGCAAATGAAGACGGCGAGGCGTGGGCATCCGCGTGTTCGGAGCAGCAGTGAAGGGTAGGGTTGACGCCAGGAAGCGGGTACACGGCCGGGTTGAGCATGATGGCGCCGGAAAGTGTTCTGGTGTGGATCTGGGGGACGGGAGGGGGAGGGAGATAGTTGTCGATGGGGTTTGGCTAGAATACGCGGACAGATGAGTGACGCGGGGGAGGGTGCGGGTTTGGGGGAGGGGAGGGGGCATGTTGGCGGCTTCAGTGAAAAGGGTGAAAAAATATCATCGTGCGCCCCCGCGGAAAGGCCTGTGCAAACGGTTTCATATAGTAACCCGTGTGCACAAGCAGCACAAATTTGTTCGAAATGAAAACCTGAAAACTTTGAAATGTAGACGTGACCTCATCGTTTTGTCTCGAAAATTTTCCCATGGTACGCAGCTATCGTTGTACCCTAATATTGATTATGTGCCACATTTCTGGACTCGCCTGCTATATTTAAGTCATTTTTTTGCATTTACTGGTCATTTAGTGCATATAAATCGAATCCCAACTTCAACAACGTGTGTTGGCGAGAGGGATAAGGACTGTCGTTCGATCTGGGTGAATCCTACGGTGTAGACGTACGATCCGTGTGGTTTGGGTTTTGGCCAATCATAACGCACGACTAACTTTGCGTGCATTAGGTGTCATCGGCCACATATTAGAAAGCAGACAATATTAGTGAATCAACCATGTGTTATTTGTTTATGCACAACAATCATATTTTCATTTCAAATGAATTAGTGACTTCATCATTTCGCCTCGATACAATCACCTATTAACCCCTGTATTGATTTTGGGCTGCATTTCATGACTTGTTTGCTGATTTTAAGACATTTTTTCCACCAACATTGGGCTTGTTAGTAATTTAATTGGAGAAAATGTAGATGTATTCCAAAAATCACGAAAATGCGTGTGTCACCGTGGCATGATGTGAATACCCCGTGGGAAAAAATTGGTAATGTCTGGCGGAAGTTGTGATGTACGGCCCTTTGAAAACCTAGGCATCTCACACGAAGGATCATAGTTTCCAAATGTAGAGTTGGCATTTCGAACTCTCCAATCGGTGTCTACCTCATCCTTTCGCCTTGATTTTTCCCATGGTACGCAAACATTATTGTACTCCTATTATTGATCTTCGGGTGGATTACATGGCTCGTTTGCTATATCTAAGGCATTTTTTGCTTTTACCATGCATTAGGGCATAAATAAAATCCCAACATGAATTACGTGTGGATGCTGGCAAAGAATCTCTTACAAATCATTTGTGTGTCACTTTTGCATGATTTTCGTCATAGTGCAAGGGATGAGAGGAATTTTCAAACATTTCAGATGGGAGATGCATAAATGTCCGTAATTTAATTTCAGGAAATGCAAAATGGACTCAGAAAATCACGAAAATCGGCGTGTCATCGTGGCGTGATCTCGAGACACCGTGGAAAAAATTTGGTAAATTTTTGCACAAGTTACAATGATAGCTCCTTGGAAACCGTTGCATCTCACAAGAAGGATCATAGTTCCAAAGGGAGAAGTGGCAAATCGAACTCCAATCGACGGTGTCTTCATCGCCTCTTCGACCATTTTTATCTAACGGTAGTCAATCATCATTATACGCCAGGTTTGATTTTCTGGCGGATTTATGGGCTCATTCGATATTTTTCAGCATTTTTTATCATTTACGGGGCATTTATTGCATATAAATCAAATCCCAACTTCAACAGCGTGTGTTGACGAGAGGTATAAGGACTGCCGTTCGATCTGGGTGAATCCTACGATGCAGACGTACGATCCGTGGGGTTTGGGTTTTGGCCAATCAGAAAGCAGGACTCACTTTGCGCGCATTAAGTCTCATAGGCCGCGGTTTATAATGCACACGGTTCTAGTGAATGAACTGTGTGCTATTTGTTTATGCCCAACAATCATATTTTCATTTCAAATGAATTTGTGACATTATTTTCATCCGCAGACAACCAACTATTAGCCCCTGTATTGATTTCCGGCCGCATTTCATTACTTGTTTGCTTATTTGAAGACATTTTTTCCACCAACATGGGGCTTGTTAGTAATTTAATTGGAGGAAATGCAGATGTATTACGAATATCACAAAAATGGGTGTGTCACCGTGGCATGATGTGAAGACACCGTGGGAAAAATTGGTAATGTCTGGCGGAAGTTGTGATGGCCTTCCCTTTGAAAATGAATGCATCTCACACAAAGGATCATAGTTTACGAAAAGTAGAGTTGGCATTTAGGACTCCAATCGGTGTCAACCTCATCCCTTCGCCTTGGTTTTTCCCATGGTATGAAAACATCAATGTACTCCTAATATTGATCTTCTGGTGGATTACATGTCTCGTTTGCTATATCTAAGTCATATTTTGCAGTTACCATGTTAATTAGTTCTTATAAATAAAATATCCCAACATGAATTACGTGTGGATGGTGGCAAAGAATATCTTACAAATCATCTGTGTGTCACTTTGCGTGATTTCCATCATTGTGCAACGAATGAGAAGAATTGTCAAGCATTTCGGATGGGAGATGTGTCCACCGAAATAAATGTCAGTAATTTAATTACAGGAAATGCAGATGGACTCAGAAAATCACAAAAATCGGTGTGTCATCGTGGCGTGATCTCGAGACACGTTGGAAAAAAATTGGTAAAATTTGGCACAAGCTACGATGATCGCTAATTGGAAACCATAGCATGTGAGTAGAAGGATCATAGTTCCAAAGGGAGAAGTGGCAAATCGAACTCCAATCGACGGTGTCTTCATCGCCTCTCCTCCAAATTTTATCCCGCGGTAGTCAATCATCATTATACGTCAGGTTTGATTTTTTGGCGCATTTCTGGGCTCGCGTGCTATATTTAAGCCATTTTTTGCATTTACTGGTCATTTAGTGCATATAAATCGAATCCCAACTTCAACAACGTGTGTTGGCGAGAGGGATAAGGACTGTCGTTCGATCTGGGTGAATCCTACGGTGCAGACGTACGATCCGTGTGGTTTGGGTTTTAGCCAATCAGAACGCACGACTCACTTTGCGCGCATTAGGTGTCATCGGCAGCGGTTTAGAAAGCACACGGTTTTAGTGAATAAACCGTGTGCGATTGGTAAACCAAACTGCACATGTTCAGTTCGTACATACCGCAGTGAGATCAACTGAGCGTTCTAGCTATAGGGTAAATTATCATAAATATTTCAAATTCATTGCTACAGGTGACAACATATTAATCTAGATCAACATAAGGCCGTGCATACCTTGCAATACAGTACATGCGAAACTTATAACAGAACGAACTCAGTACACATCGCTCACGATTCAGTACATGCAACAATTAAGTACTGTAGACATAATGATTAGTTTTTTCAATCAATTCCCATGTACATGGGGTGATCGCGATCATTAGGTTGACCCCAAATGAACTTAGGATTTCTGATGATTTTACGCTTCTCCTCTTTTAAGTCGTGTGGCCCCTCAGGTGGCAACTCATCATATTGATTGTACTCCTCCTCATCACCAACATTCTCGATGCCTAGTACCCTCATCTTCCCATACATCACTACATGGCAGTGCATATACAACAGGTCTGGCACAAACAAAATCTGGGTAGCATCGCTGGCAAGAATAAATGGGTCCTTGTGATATGCCATAACTCTACGGTCAACATATGTCTTCCTGCTGTAAGCATCAACCTTTACGCTACTAAGAGGGACCCATATGCACTTGCATAATGCCACCTTCATTGGCACATAGTTAAGCTCCCAAATCTCTTCAATGGTTCCATAGTACACCTGTTTATCATCTTCCTCTACAGTTAAGCATTCTATTCGAACAGAGTTGTTCTATTACGAGGTCTTAGCATCACCTTCCTCAGTGTAGAACGTGTTGCCATTTATGTCGTACGCTTGGTACTTCATAATCGTCGTTGATGGCTTTTGTGCCAACCACGTTGCAAGGTCTTGATCGGATCCGCTTGCCAAACAATCCTTCAGCCATCTTACATAGTCCTTATTGTGTGCATTTGTCTCGGCAGCAGGTGACAGCACATTGGGTAAGTTGCTTCGTCGTATCTCCTCCATGTGTTCTGCAGCATAAGCGTCGAGTATCGGGTTGTTAAGCAGTACCATCAAATGGGCTTGTTCGGCCATATCTCTAGGTGCACAAAACTGCGAGCCAGCAAGGACCGGCTTACCAGCCAGCCTTCCCTCATGGCGAGAGAGGGGCACACCTATAGGTCTAAATTTCATGTAGTCGGTGCAAAACTCAACCACCTCTTCCGCGGTATAACCTTGTAGGATGCTTGCCTCTGGATGACATCGGTTCCGACAATAGCGCTTCAATATTCCCATGTACCGCTCGAAGGGATACATGTTGCAAAGAAACACAGGACCACAATACTTTATCTCATCCACAAGGTGCACGGTGAGATGGACCATGACATCAAAGAATGACGGTGGGAAGAACATCTCTAAGTTTGACAATATCCTTTCAATAATAGCTTGCATATTATCCAGCTCTTCAACATCTACCACCTTCTGCTATAGTTTGTTAAAGAAATCACAGAGATCAATCAATGTGTTTCTTATGTCTGTGTCCATCATATTCCTTATGGCCACCGGGAGGATTTGTATCAACATTACGTGGCAATCATGTGACTTCATGTGAGACAACTTCTTTTTACCCAAGCTGTCATCCACGAGACTACTGATGTTTGTGGAGTAGGAAGAGGGTGTCTTAATTGAAAACAAAAATTCGAAGAACTCTTTTACTTCTGCTGCAGTGAAATTGTAACTCTGGTGTTGGTGGAGCAATTTTTCATCATCTTCTGCTTCATTCATGCATTCTGATTGATCACCAAGCATATCGAGTCGTGCACCATCACCATCCTTTCTTTTGCCTTTAATCTTGAGCAGAGTACCAAGGATGCTTTCAAAGACATTCTTGTCTACGTGCATGACATCAATGCAGTGATGCACACTTAGGAACTCCCAGTAAGGTAATTCCCAGAACACTGATTTCTTCTTAAACACTTGGTATTGTGGTGTTATTTTGTCGAACCGGATCCCTTGCCAAGCACAACTTTAATTTCTTTAACCATGATGTGGACTACTTTCCCATCATAGGGTCTTGGGCTCGTTCCTTTCTCTACTGTACCATCAAATTCAGCTGTCATTTTTCGGTAAGGGTGATTTTTCCTTAAGAACCTACGATGACGCAAATACACGGTTTTGCGCGAGTTGGAAAGAAATCTACTCGCTGTCCAATCCATGCATGTGACACATCCTACTGGTCCCTTTGTTTTCTGCCCCGAACTGTTGCCTAATGCCGGCATATCTTGAATGGTGTGCAGCAGCAACGCATGTAGCCGGAAAAACTCCTTTGCGTAGGTATCATAACAGTTCACACCAGACCTCCACAATGTTTGCAGTTCTTCTACCAGTAGCTGAAAGTAAATGTCGATATCATTTCCAAGTTGCTTCACGCCTTGGATAATCATCGGCATCATGATGTATTTTTTCTTCATACACAACCAAGGAGGAAGGTTATATATGCACAGAAGCACCGGCCAAGTGCTGTGTTTGGTGTTCATATCGCCAAATGGATTAAATCCATCAGTACACTCCCCTAGCCATATATTTCTAGGATCCTTTATAAAATCTTTAAACCTATCCGCGATTTGTTACCACTGAGCCCCATCTTTTGGGTGCCTCATATATTTATCCGCGGTTCGCTCATCATGATGCCACCGCAACCTCTTTGCCTCTCTAGGGTTTGCAAACAAACGCTTCAACCTTGGAATTATAGGCAAGTACGAAACAACCTTGAACGGGATTCCTATCTCGATCTCTTCGTCCATTTTGTTCTTGTCCTTTGCTCTCCTGCGCTTGTATCGTGCGTGCTTGCATATGCGACTTGAATGCAAATCTTTGTAATCACCGCGGTACAACATACAATCGTTCACACAAGCGTATATCTTCTGGACTTCAAGTTCCAATGGACAAACAATTTTCTTCGCTTCGTTCGTGCTTTTGGGGAGCACATTATCTTCTGGAAGAATGTCTTTGAAAAGATTCAACAACTCTGTGAAGGCCTTGTTTGATAGACCGCTTTGTGCTTTAAATCTGAGAAGCGTCAATGTGACACTCAACTTGGAATATTTCTTTTTGCATCCTAGATACAAATCTTTCTTGGAGGCCGCATCAATGCTTGGCAGCTCCTTGTACCCGGCTATATCTTTTTATGGGCCCTGGAAATCTGCAATCATAGCAGCAAAATCTGGCATATCATCAAGCTAGGTGTTGTCTGCTTCACACTCTTGGTTTTTCTTTGGGATTTTTGGCATGCCAGTCTTCTGTCTGTAGCTTGATGTCTGAGTCCCAAGGTTAAATTCATCGCCCATGCGACTCTGATCGGGGTTTGACACCTCGCCGACAGGCAGTTTATTACCTTCATCCATAACCGGCTCTTCACCGTGTTTAGTCCATCTTGTGTATCCACCCATGAATACCCTTTTGTATAAGTGTAACTCGACCTCATCAATTGGAAGTGACACCGTATTGCTACAATCCTTGCGTGGACAGAGGACGTAATATTATTTGCAAATTCTCTTCTTTGTCCGTTCAGCCAAAGCCATGAACTCCTTCACGCCATCCCTATACCTTGAGCTTGTCCGATCCCCCATTCATTCAGATCGTTCCACCTGCACACTGTTGGGGAACGTTGCATGGGAACCAAAAAATTTCCTACGCACACGCAAGATCTATCCATGGTGATGAGCATCTACGAGAGGGAGAGTGGATCTACATACCCCTGTAGATCGCTAAGCGGGAAGCGTTAAGAAACGCGGTTGATGTAGTCGAACATCTTCACGATCCAAATCGCCGAGCGTCCCGCGATCCCATCACGATCCATCTCGCGATCCAATCATGATCCGTCCCGCGATCCCATCATGATCCGTCCCGCAATCAAATCACGAACCGTCTCGCGATCCTGATCACGGTCCTTCCGATCTAGCGCCGAACGGACGGCACCTCCGCGTTCAGCACACGTACAGCTCGATGACGATCTCCGCCTTCTTGATCCAGCAAGAGGGAGTGGAGAGGTAGATGAGTTCTCCGGCAGCGCGATGGCGTGGCGGCGATGGTGGTGGAACTATTCCGGAAGGGCTTCGCCTAAGCACCGCCGAACTAGACTAGAGGAGAAAACGATCTAGATGAAGTAGAGGGAGCACGTGGCAATTAGGGTTTTTTCTCACCTCTAAACCTCTAGTATATATAGGAGGAAGGGAGGGGAGGAGGCAGCCTCAAACCCTCAAGGGTTGGCCGAAATTGGAGGTGGAGGAGTCCTACTCCAATCCTAATAGGAGTAGGATTCCTCCTCTCCACTTGGAAACCCTTTCCACCTTTCCACCCTTGAGTTTTTCCCACCCCTAGCCGCATGGGCCTTAGTGGGGGGTTCGGCCAGCCCACTAGGGGCTGGTTTGACTCCTCCCACAGCCCATGAGGTCCTTTGGGTCGAGACACCCCTCCCGATGGTCCCCGGTACCCCTCCCGACACTCCCGGTACACTACCGAAATACCCGAAACTTTTCCGGTGACCAAAAAAGGACTTCCTATATATCAATCTTTACCTCCGGACCATTCGAGAGCTCCTCGTGACGTCCGGGATCTCATCCGGGACTCCGAACAACCTTCGGTCACCAACATCCACAACTCAACTATACCGAAACGTCACCGAACCTTAAGTGTGCAGACCCTGCGGGTTTGAGAACTATGTAGACATGACCGAGACACCTCTATGGTCAATAACCAATAGCGGGACCTGGATGCCCATATTGGTTCCTACATATTCTACGAAGATCTTTATCGGTTGAACCTCTATGTCAAGGATTCAGTTAATCCCGTATGTTGTTCCCTTTGTTCTTCGGTATGTTACTTGCCCGAGATTCGATCATCGGTATCTCTATACCTAGTTCAATCTCGTTACCGGCAAATCTCTTTACTCGTTCCGTAATACAAGATCCCATGGCTAACACTTTAGTCACATTGCTTGCAAGGCTTGTTGTGATGTTGTATTACCGAGTGGGCCCTGAGATACCTCTCCGTCACACGGAATAACAAATCCCAGTCTTGATCCATGCCCACTCAACAGACACCCTCGGAGATACCTGTAGAGCATCTTTATAGTCACCCAGTTATGTTGCGATGTTTAATACACACAAGGTATTCCTCCGGTGTCAGTGAGTTGCATGATCTCATGGTCCTAGGAACAGATACTTGACATGCAGAAAACAATAGCAATAAACTGACACGATCATATGCTATGTTCATAGTTTGGGTCTTGTCCATCACATCATTCTCCTAATGATGTGATCCCGTTATCAAATGACATCTCATGTCTATGGCTAGGAAACCTTGACCATCTTTGATCAATGAGCTAGTTCACTAGAGGCATACTACGGACACAGTGTTGTCTATGTACCCACAAATGTATCTAAGTTTCCAATCAATACAATTATAGCATTGATAATAAACGATTATTATGAACAAGGAAATATAATAATAACTATTTTATTATTGCCTCTAGGGCATATTTTCAACAGTCTCCCACTTGCACTAGAGTCAATAATCTAGTTCACAACACCATGTGATTTACATTGTTATGAATCTAACACCCAATGAGTTCTGGGGTTCGATCATGCTTTGCATGTGAGAGAGGTCTTTAGTCAACGGTCTGCAACATTCAGATCCGTGTGTTCTTTGCAAATCTATATGTCATACTACAGATGCTACCACGCTCCACTTGGAGCTATTCCAAATGGTTGCTCCACTATAGGTATCCCGACTGCTACTCAAAGTCGTCCGGATAGGTGTCAAAGCTTGCATCAACGTAACCCTTTACGACGAACTCTTTATCACCTCCATAATCGAGAAATATTTCCTTAGTCCTCTAGTTACTAAGGATAATTTTGACCGCTGTTCAGTGATCCACACCTGGACCACTCTTGTACCCCTTGACAGACTAATGGCAAGGCACACACCAGGTGCGGTACACAGCATGGCATACTATACAGAGCCTATGGATAAGGCATAGGGGACGACCTTTGTCCTATCTCATTTTTCTGCCATGGTCGAGCTTTGAGTCTCACTCAACTCCACACCTTACAAATCAGGCAAGAACTATTTCTTCGACTGATCCATTTTGAACTCTTTCAAAATCTTGTCAAGGTATGTACTCATTGAAAGTTTTTATCAGACGTCTTGATCTATCTCTATAGATCCTGACGCCCAACATTTAAGTAGCTTCATTCCAGGTTTTCCTTTGAAAAACTCCTTTTCAAACAACCCTTTATGCTTTCCAGAAATTCTACATCATTTCCGATCAACAATATGTCATCCACATATACTTATCAGAAATTCTATAGTGCTCCCACTCACTTTATTGTAAATACAAGTTTCTCATAAACTTTGTATAGACCCAAAAACTTTGATCACCTCATCAAAGCGTATATTCCAACTCCGAGATGCTTGCTCCAGTCCATAGAAGGATCGCTGGAGTTTGCATACATTTTAGCATCCTTAGGACTGACAAAACCTTCTGGTTGTATCACATACAACCTTCCCTCATGGAAATCGTTAAGGAAACTCTGTTTTGACATCCATCTGCCAGATTTCATAATCGAAAAATGCAGCAACTGCTAACATAATTCCAACAGACTTTAGCATCGATACGGTTGAGAAAATCTCATCGTAGTCAACTCCTTGAACTTGTGAAAAACCCTTTGCCACAAGTCAAGCTTTATAGACGGTGACATTACCGTCCGAGTCCGTCTTCCTTTTAAAGATCCATTTGTTTCGAATGGCCTATCGCCCTTTAGGTAATACTTCCAAAGCCCATACTTTGTTTTCTTACATGGATCCCATCTCGGATTTCATGGCCTCTAACCATTTCTCAGAATCCGGGCCCATCATCGCTTCTCCATAGCTCGTAGGTTCATCGTTGTCCAACAACATGACCTCTAAGACAGGGTTGCCGTATTACTCAGGAGCAGTACGCGTCCTTGTCGACCTACGAGGTTCGATAGTAACTTGATCCGAAGCTTCATGATCATCATCATTAACTTCCTCTTCAACTAACGTAGGCTCCACAGAAATAACTTTCTGCATTGCGCTACTCACTGGTTGAAACAAAGGTTCAACAACCTCATCAAGTTTTATCTTCCTCCCACTCAATTCTTTCAAGAGAAACTCTTTCTCGAGAAAGGACCCGTTTTTAGCAACAAACACTTTGCCCTTTGGATCTGAGATAGAAGGTATACCCAACTGTTATGTTAGGGTATTCTATGAAGATGCATTTGTCCACTTTGGGTTCGAGTTCATCAGGTTGAAGACCTTTTTCACATAAGCGTCGCAGCCCCAAACATTAAGAAATGACAGCTTAGGTTTCTGTCAAACCAAAATTCATACGGTGTCATCTCAACGGACTTAGATGGTGCCCTATTTTAAAGTGAATGTAGTTGTCTCTAATGCATAACCCCAAAACGATAGTGGCAAATCGATAAAAGACATCATTGTACGCACCATATCCAATAGAGCACGACTACGATGTTCGGACACACCATCACACTATGGTGTTTACAGGTGGCGTGAGTTGTGAAACATCTTCCACATTGTCTTAAGTTGTATGCCAAACTCGTAACTCAGATATTTACCTCCACGATCATATCGTAGACATTTTATCTTCTTGTCACGATGATCTCAAACTTCACTCTGAATTTGTTTGAACTTTTCAAACGTTTCAGACTTGTGTTTCATTAAGCAAATATCCCAATATCTACTCAAATCATCAGTGAAGGTAGGAAAACAACGATATCCACCGCTTGCTACAACACTTATTGGACCGTATATATCAACATGTATCATTTCCAATAAGTCACTTGCCCGCTCCATCATACCGGAAAACGGGGTCTTAGTCATCTTGCCCATGAGGCATGGTCCGCATGTCTCAATCGATTCAAAATCGAATGAGTCTAAAGATCCATCAGCATGGAGTTTCTTCATGCGCTTTACACCAATATGACATTTAGCGGCAGTGCCACAAGTATGTGGTACTATCATTATCTAACTTTGTATCTTTTGGCATCAATATTATGAACATGTGTATCACTATGATTAAGATTCAGTAAACCATTCTCATTGGGTGCATGACCATTGAAGGTATTATTCATGTAAACAGAATAACCATTATTCTCTAATTTAAATGAATAACCGTATTGCAATAAACATGATCTAATCACGTTCATGCTCAACGCAAACACCAAATAACACTTATTTAGGTTCATCACTAATCCCGAAGGTATAGAGAGCATGCGACGGTGATCACATCAACCTTGGAAACACTTCCAACACTCATCGTCACCTCGCCCTTAGCTAGCCTCTGTTTATTCCGTAGCTTTTATTTCGAGTTACTAACATTTAGCAACCGAACCGGTATCCAATACCCAAGTGCTACTAGGAGTACCAGTAAGGTACACATCAATAATACGTATATCAAATATACTTCTGTCGACGTTGCCAGCCTTCTTATCTACCAAGTATCTAGGGTTGTTCCGCTTCAGCGACCGTTCTCCTCATCGTAGAAGCACTTAGTCTCGGGTTTGGGTTCAACCTTGGGTTTCTTCACTGGAGCAGCAACTAGCTTGCCATCCATGAAGTTTCCCTTCTTGCCCTTGCCCTTCTCAAAACTAGTGGTTTCACTAACCATCAACACTTGATGCTCCTTCTTGATTTCTACCTTCGCGGTGTCAAACATCGCGAATAGCTCGGGGATCATTATTTCCATCCCTGGCATTATATAGTTCATCACGAAGCTCTAGTAGCTTAGTGACAATGACTTGGAGAACTATATTAATCACTATCTTATCTGGAAGATCAACTCCCACTCGATTCAAGCGATTGTAGCACCCAGACAATCTGAGCACAAGCTCACCGATTGAGCTATTCTCCTTCATCTTGCAGGCAAAGAATCTTGTTGGAGGTCTCATACCTCTCAACACGGGCACGAGCCTGAGATCCCAATTTCAGCTCTTAGAACATCTCATATGTTCCGTGACGTTCAAAACGTTTTGGAGCCTCAATTCTAAGCCGTAACGCATGACGCACTGAACTATCAAGTAGTCATCAAAATGTGCCTGTCAGACGTTCACAACATCTACAGATGACGCTAGAGGGGGTGGCGCACCGAGTGGTGCATTAAGGACATAAGCGTTCTGTGCAACAATGAGGACAATCCTCAGATCACGGACCCAGTCCGCATTATTGCTACCATCATCTTTCAACTCTATTTCTCTAGGAACATATAAAAAATAAAGGGAGCTACAGCGTGAGCTAGTAATCTACAACATAATTAGCAAAGACATTTTGACCATGTTCATGATAATGAGTTTAGTTAATCATATTATTAAAAAACTCCCACTCAAATTGACATCCCTCCGGTCATTCGAGTGTCACATGATCCAAATCCACCTACTCAAGTCTGATCATCACGTGAGTTGAGGTGGTTTCAATGGTGAACATCTTCATGTTGATCATATCTACTATATGACTCATGTTCGACCTTTCGGTCTCTTGTGTTCCGAGGCCATGTCTGTACATGCTAGGCTCGTCAAGTTTAACCCGAGTGTTCCGCACGTGCAACACTGGCTTGCACCCATTGTATGTGAATGTAGAGTCTATCACACCCGATCATCACGTGGTGTCTCGAAACGACGAACTTTCGCAACAGTGCACACTCGGGGAGAACACAATTTATCTTGAAATTTAAGTGAGGGATCACCTTATAATGCTACCGTCATCCTAAGAAAAATAAGATGCATAAAAGGATTAACATCACATGCAAATCATAAGTGACATGATATGGCCATGAACTTGTGCTTTTGATCTCCATCTTCAAAGCACCGGCATGATCTCCATCGTCACCGGCATAACACCATGATCTCCATCATCTTGATCTCCATCAATGTGTCGCCATGAGGTTGTCGCGCCGACTGTTGCTTTCACGACTATTGCTAACTCATAGCAATAAAGTAAAGCAAAAACGGCGAAAATAATTAAAGACAACCCTATGGCTCCTGCCGGTTGCCGTACTCATCGACATGCAAGTCATGATATTCTATACAATAAATGATCATCTCATACATCACATATATCTCATCATGTAATTGGCCATATCACATCACAACATACCCTGCAAAAACAAGTTAGACGTCCTCTAATTGTTGTTGCAAGTTTTACGTGTCTGCTACGGGTATCTAGCAAGAACAATTCTTACCTACGCAAAAACCACAACGGTGATACAAAAATTGCTATTCAACCTTCTCAAGGACCGCCTTTGTCAAATCTGATCCGACTAAAGTGGGAGAAACAGGCACCCACCAGCCATCTTTATGCAACGAAGTTACATGTCAATTGATGGAACCGGTCTCTCGTAAGCGTACGAGTAATGTTGGTCCGGGCGGCTTTATCCCACAATACCGCTGAATCAAGAAAAGACCAAGGGAGGAAGCAATCTGAATATCAACACCCACAAACTCCTTTGTGTTCTACTCGAGATCTCATCTACACATAGACCTAGCTCTGATACCACTGTTGGGGAACGTTGCATGGGAAACAAAAAATTTCCTACGCACACGCAAGATCTATCCATGGTGATGAGCATCTATGAGAGGGAGAGTGGATCTACATACCCTTGTAGATCGCTAAGCGGGAAGCGTTAAGAAACGCGGTTGATGTAGTCGAACATCTTCGCGATCCAAATCGCCGAGCGTCCCGCGATCCCATCACGATCCATCTCGTGATCCAATCACGATCCATCCCGCGATCCCATCACGATCCGTCCCGCGATCAAATCACGAACCGTCTCGTGATCCTGATCACGGTCCTTCCGATCTAGCGCCGAACGGACGGCACCTCCGCGTTCAGCACACGTACAGCTCGATGACGATCTCCGCCTTCTTGATCCAGCAAGAGGGAGTGGAGAGGTAGATGAGTTCTCCGGCAGCGCGACGGCGTGGCGGCGATGGTGGTGGAACTATTCCGGCAGGGCTTCGCCTAAGCACCGCCGAACTAGACTAGAGGAGAAAACGATCTAGATGAAGTAGAGGGAGCACGTGGCAATTAGGGTTTTTTCTCACCTCTAAACCTCTAGTATATATAGGAGGAAGGGAGGAGAGGAGGCAGCCTCAAACCCTCAAGGGTTGGCCGAAATTGGAGGTGGAGGAGTCCTACTCCAATCCTAATAGGAGTAGGATTCCTCCTCTCCACTTGGAAACCCTTTCCACCTTTCCACCTTTGAGATTTTCCCACCCCTAGCCGCATGGGCCTTAGTGGGGGGTTCGGCCAGCCCACTAGGGGCTGGTTTGACTCCTCCCACAGCCCATGAGGTCCTTTGGGTCGAGACACCCCTCCCGATGGTCCCCGGTACCCCTCCCGGCACTCCCGGTACACTACCGAAATACCCGAAACTTTTCCGGTGACCAAAAAAGGACTTCCTATATATCAATCTTTACCTCCAGACTATTCGAGAGCTCCTCGTGACGTCCGGGATCTCATCCGGGACTCCGAACAACCTTCGGTCACCAACATCCATAACTCAACTATACCGAAACGTCACCGAACCTTAAGTGTGCAGACCCTGCGGGTTCGAGAACTATGTAGACATGACCGAGACACCTCTATGGTCAATAACCAATAGCGGGACCTGGATGCCCATATTGGTTCCTACATATTCTACGAAGATCTTTATCGGTTGAACCTCTATGTCAAGGATTCAGTTAATCCCGTATGTTGTTCCCTTTGTTCTTCGGTATGTTACTTGCCCGAGATTCGATCATCGGTATCTCTATACCTAGTTCAATCTCGTTACCGGCAAATCTCTTTACTCGTTCCGTAATACAAG
Source organism: Elymus sibiricus (assembly GCA_039707655.1). NCBI lineage: Eukaryota > Viridiplantae > Streptophyta > Magnoliopsida > Poales > Poaceae > Elymus > Elymus sibiricus. The sequence continues at coordinate 248,838,927 of CM077673.1, read as the reverse complement.
ATCCCATGGCTAACACTTTAGTCACATTGCTTGCAAGGCTTGTTGTGATGTTGTATTACCGAGTGGGCCCTGAGATACCTCTCCGTCACACGGAATAACAAATCCCAGTCTTGATCCATGCCCACTCAACAGACACCCTCGGAGATACCTGTAGAGCATCTTTATAGTCACCCAGTTATGTTGCGACGTTTAATACACACAAGGTATTCCTCCGGTGTCAGTGAGTTGCATGATCTCATGGTCCTAGGAACAGATACTTGACATGCAGAAAACAATAGCAATAAACTGACACGATCATATGCTATGTTCATAGTTTGGGTCTTGTCCATCACATCATTCTTCTAATGATGTGATCCCGTTATCAAATGACATCTCATGTCTATGGCTAGGAAACCTTGACCATCTTTGATCAACGAGCTAGTTCACTAGAGGCATACTACGGACACAGTGTTGTCTATGTACCGACACATGTATCTGAGTTTCCAATCAATACAATTATAGCATGGATAATAAACGATTATTATGAACAAGGAAATATAATAATAACTATTTTATTATTGCCTCTAGGGCATATTTCCAACACACACATTGCATCCTTAATGGATGCACAAAGATGGGTGAATAAATCACAAGATTTAATTATCAAAATTTATGGAGGGCGCTGCATAATGTTACCCAGCCGTGCAATGACACGAATCAACCAGTCAATTTACACGCATCATCAGTAGTGCCATTATATGAATTTAATACCTTAATTAGGCCACTCAAAGAAAAGAATACCTTAATTAATTACCAGCGGCACGACGAGAAAGCAGGGTTGAGGAGAAGAGCTTAGCAGGGCACCTGCCTATAGTCCGGGCCCCACTATCCCGCCTACGAGTACAAGGGACATGCTCCAGTCACGCCGGCGCCGACCATGAGGATTGAGCTCCTCGTATATCTCCCGCCGCTGAACGAGGATTGACCTCCTATCACACCGTCCCCGCTGACCGACCGAGGATGGACTCCCTATAACACCGACACTACCGACCGACCAAGGATTGACCTCCTATCCATCAGCCGCTGCCTCGGTCGCTGCCGACATCTCTATCAGCATAACATTTTTTTGGGTTTCCAGAGAGCGGCTGTTTACCGCACCCATATGTACTGGGAGGCACATCACAAACGGTCATGTTATGAAAACTGTGTATCACGCACGTTTCCATCTCACACGATTTGATTTGGAAAACCGTGTGCCGTATACAACAGAATGCGATAAATAGTTCCCAAGACCGTTATCATCAGATCCCCATAGTTTCCCCGTCTTCCCCAAATCCCTAAATAGCTTCCAAATCCCTAGCGCCCAAATTCCCTAGCGTGGCGCTGACATTGGGGAAATGCGGACGAGTTGTGCTGATGGTTTCAGTGCCGCTGCACCGGTTCGTACAATCGCTCTTGGCAGCGCCATTGGCGGCGCAACCACGATGGCGGTCACCACCGAGCACTTGCCTAAGGTCACCAGGAGGCCGGTGTACTATGGATACGAATCGTCTTGTGAGGTCCCAATCATTCCTCATCTTTTTAGCATGACCAAAGCAAGCAGCTCACTCAGTTCCCCTCCCCCCCCACACACACAGGAAATCGATCAAATGCCGGATCCAAAATTTGACTCCAGCAGACTCCCGCAACATGAGTTCGATTCTGAGTTTTGCGCCACCGAGAAGTACCAAAAGTTGAGTTGTGTGCACGGACACACTCCCGCTCGATGTGTATACACGGAGGGATTTGACATTGGCAGACAGTTTCTCGGTTGCCCCTTAGAGGTTAGTGATAAGTTCATCTCTTAAGTTCAGTTAATGCCCCCACTCATCCTGATTATTTAACATTCGCATGGATATGAGGCTTGTGCCTTTTTTAACTGGCTGGATGATGAATGGCATGGCAGGGCTCGGAGTGTTATCACCAAGCTTGTAGAAGATAATGTAAAGCTGAAGAAGAAACTGACTAATCTGGAGTGTACAATCACTACGATGAAGCAAGAAAGAATCAATCACAGGCAACAGATGAAAGCAAGAGACAAGAAGGAACTAGCATGTGTAGTTGTAGTTGCCGCATTAGCCATCTTCTATGCGCTATTTGCAATGATCATTAGGGGTTTCGTTTGATTATTAATGGCTACATCAATAAGCAGAGCTCATCTATTACTTACCAACTGTCCTATGTTAAATGCTTACTATTTCACACCCGTTGTGTTTCACATAAGCGTGTGGGTAGTTAAACAAAGCATCTAGCGAACCATGTGAACTCCTAAAATGTACACATGTGAAACATTTGACATATGGAGAACTACACAATAGCGGGAATTTAGAGCGACGGGCCGGGTGCACACAATTGCGGTTGATTATATCGGAATTCTAACCGCCTACCAAGGCGCCAATATAATCCATCAATCCCCCACTTCAATTGTCTTCATCGTCCCGGCCGGCCACTCTACACTTCCAAACACTCTGCAATCTCGCTTTCTCGCTGGTTGTTTAATTACGTACCGCAACAATGTTGAGCGACAGCGAGAACGACAGTTCCGCCAGTCTGGGGTCAACCACAGAATCATCGCGCTCGTCTTCCATGAGTCCTGCATCAAGCCCTGGCCTCCATTTTATCCGGCTCATGGAAGGGCCGCCGTCGCCGGAGTCATCGGACGACGACTAGACGGACGAGGAGCCGCCAAAGGACGAAGAAGACGACAACAATGAGGAGGAGGATGAATGGTCGGAGAAGGAGGAGGACGACAAGGAGCCGTGGAAGGACAAAGAAGACGACGACGATGAGGAGGAGGAGGAATGGTCGAACAAGGAGGACGACGACGAGGACATCAACGACGATGGCGATGAAAATCCAGCGGTCAGCGGCAAGAAGCGTCCACATCACGACAATGGCACGGGGCCATCAAACAACAACAAGAAGAAGTAAAACAGACTGTACTCCTTAAATCTGTTGTCGTTTGCTCATATTTATTCCTTAACTCTGTCCACCCTCTCAATCACATCGCAAACGGTTAAGAATACAGATTCTTCAGTGATCATTCACAATATCGCACACATTTGGTTTCTTGAATTGTGTGCCCTGTCGAGCACACAATCCAGAACAATAAATCGTATGTGTTGTCCAGAATTATAGCACATAGTTCTAATTATCAAAATATTTGCAGCCTATCACACACACCTTGTTACGCCGAACCGTTTGTGTTTTTCCGTATCATCGCAAACAGTTCATCTGAGGGACATGTATACCGTACATCACACACATCTATATTTGATTAACTGTTTGTGCCATTTTGCCTCATCACAAACAGTTCTTAAAAGTCAACTGTCTGTTAGAGATCACACACACAAATATTTTCTGAATCGTATTTGATGGATCCTCCATCGCACACAGTTCATGTCATTGGCGACAGAGCTTGAACTATACCGTTTGCGATTCATGCATCGCACACAGTTTAGTCGAAGAGTCTCTAATTGTAGTGTCGCGTTAGCAGCATCCTGCAGTAGTGGATATAGAAACCCGTTAGGTTGAACCCACTACAACGCACCCCTCTCACTGAAGAAATATCAATCTAGTTGGCCAAATTATTTCAATAGATCGGAGAGAACTACGAAGCTATAATGATCATCCACTTAAGAATCATAATATATTAGAGGTAATACAAATACTTTTCATGAATAATCTGAACATAAACCCACAATTCATCAGATCCCAACAAACGCACCATACAAAAGTATTACATCGGATAGATCAAAGCGAAGAAGTGATGATCATTGTATTGAAGATCAAGAGAGAGAGAGAGAGAGAGAGAGAGAGAGATAGGTACTAACTACGGACCCGTAGGTCTGTGGTGAACTACTCACACATCATCATGAGGGCAGCAAGGTTGATGAAGAGGCCCTCTGTGATCGATCCGCCCTCAGGCAGGGTGCCGGAATGGAGCTCCAGATGGGATCACAGCGGAACAGAGACTTACGGCGGTGGAAAGAGAGTTTTGGGATGCCCTCTAGGGTTTTTGGAATATATGTGAATTTATAGGCTAGAGAACAGGGTTAGGAGGGCTGCCAGGGAGGTACAAGCCATCAGGGTGCGACCACCCCCTGGGCGCGCCCTGTTTGCTTGTGTCCCCCGCGTGCAGCCTCCGGTCTTCTCCCGAACCTTCCAGGTCTTCTTTTGGTCCAGAGAAAATCATAAAAAAGTTTTGGGGCAATTGGACTTCGTTTGGTACTGTAAACCTGAAAAGTAAAAAACACGCAGAAAACAAGAACTGGCACTGGGTAGTGGGTCAATAGGTTAGTGCTCAAAAATAATATAAATTGGTAAGTTATTACTCAAAAGGTATCCTAGAATGATAATATGTCAGCTTGGAACAATCAAAAATTATAGATACGTTGGAGAGGTATCAGCGCTCATCGTTGGCATGCCACTGGAAGCGCCATTGGAGCCGCGCAGGATACCCTCTCTATATTTTTGGTCGTGGTTGTGCTTCTTAAGGTCCAGATATTAATCGTCCATTACATAATAAGGAAGAAATAGTACTACCAACATACGAGTCTCATACGATGCCATTTGAATGATTGTATCACAAATGACAGAAATATTACAAAGGTTCAAATTCGAGCATTACAAGTTTAAAATTCTAAGATTACAAGGTTCAAATAGATATTAAAAAAGAAATTCAGCTTATGCAGAAACTTTGTCATCCAGCTCTAGACACCCGCGTTGATTAGCGGAATATGAATATATGAGAGGCTCAAACTGATATTACAACTAATTTCGCCACTTCAGTATTTCTACAAAGGGATCTGCCACTGACATATCATGTATGGGCTTGACATAAGGACTTCCGATTAGTCTGTCAACTGAAGTTCCAAACTGAACCCGAGCTTCTGCAGGGCCTATTCCATTTTGCCGTAGTCACCGGCGCTGATCAGCAATCCATTCTTTTTTTTGTGATACATGTAGGGCAAATCTCATTACCTTTAGCACACTTTCTCTCACAACAAAAAACCTGGTGAATATAATCTCCGGTAAGGTCCCTCGGTAGGAGTTCAAAGTAATTTCTTAGAGATGGAGATCAAGGCATTCGATGGGATTGTTATATTGCATCACATTATCCACTACCGAGCCTAATCGTATCTACAAAAGAAGAGAATGTATTAGTGCTTGAACACACAAGGAACTCTTTCATTTGCAGGGTTTCTAAAATACACGAATAGAGTGACATGCCATCTTCGATCTTGCATGATTAACATGGGTGTTTGATTAAAGTCTAGGAAAATATAGGATTCTTCACAGGAGGTCGGGGTGGATCGAAATTTTCCTTTGAAAACTAGTACAGATGAATCCAAATGATAAATAATTATGGATTGTAACCACATGAATCAAGCAACCACTATAGGAAAAAAACATCTATGTATTCAAATCCTCTAAAATTCCTTCAGAAATTCTAGTACATTCGTCATTGTAAACTTGGGGGAAAGGGGCCAAAATTTGAACTCCCTTGTGGTTAACATTTAATAGGAACGGAGCATCATCTCGATATATAGCTTCTCTAGGCATGGAAAGCATCTCAGAAATCTGACAACTTGGTCCAGGTTGGGGCCGATAGATTCTAGTGCTAAGACCTTCGCTGTGCGCAGATACGGGGTCGAGCTTGTCGGAATCTTTTTTTAGATGACAGACGAACATACATCTTGAAAATAGAAAAAATGTTAGTTTCAAGAAGGAGAAGACGGCGATTGTTGTACCTGGACGATTGTGGATCCAATGACAAGTTCAGAGAATTTAACAGGCGAGTAGCCAAACACTGCCAACTTCGGCGCGTAAATGACCCTGGTTCTTGTTGGATCTTGTTGATAAAACTACAAGTAATCTCTCAAGTAAAGGCGCGTCCTCAATGACCATTTGGTGATTCACCCTGTGTGATGTGTTGTAGCACCAGCAATACACACAAATTGTCCATAGACTCGTGGAGGTGATGTGGACGCTACTCAACCCATTGATCGCCTGAAGATGATGGCACTCAAGCACAGTACATCCGCGGAGCAGGCACTCCATGTTGTCCTTGGGGATGTAGACAACGACAAGCTCGAGGTGCTTCAGTCAAGGGAGCAAAAGAGCGGGCTCGACGTTAATCTGGGGAAAATGGCAGTTCAGGAACCTGGCAATGCGCAGCGTTGGCGTGAGGCACGGTGCGGAGGGTGGGAGCGACCGCATATGTCCTTCATTAAAAGTGATCTCCTCGAGATGATTTAGTGCGATCGATAAGAACTAGTCGTCAAGCTTGGCTCGGTCCTTGCCGTTGGAACGGAACTTCCCCATGGTAAGGCCTCTGATTGGGCCATAGTTCGTGCCGAGGATCTGGGGCAATGCATCCAAGCGTTTGCGATAGCCATTGCAGAGCATGTGCTTGTCAATGAGGACAAGAGGGGCACAACACCATAGGGAGCGCCACCGTCAGGAGAGTACGGTTGTCCGCACGCATCTACGAGTGGGATGAGGGAGATGATGATTGTCAACATATTGTCGGGGAGGCTGCTGATGAAGTCTAGGCCTGTTGGAGGCGCTTGCGGTTCTAGCTCGACCCGCCTCCGCTTGATGACAACCTCGTCCGCCACCCCTGAAATCTCATCCGCGACAACATTTTGTGACATGAGTAAAGCAGTGGGAGGATGGGGATTATGTAGTTAGAACAACATATAAGAATAGTGTATTGGTAATTAGAAGTTACTAGGTAGAAACAGACTTAACAGATTCAGAAAATAAAACCCCAATTGGTTGCTTAAATACTACACAATTACTTTGATATTGCTACATAAGTCAACATGAAGATACTTGCAAGAACACTTACTTCGAACAAATTCCAGACGGATGATGTCGTCGGGGAAGTTACCATTATCATATGACCAGGCTCGTTTAGGTGCAGTGTAATTTTAGGGCCAGCTTTCAATACATAAAACTTAGAAACTTCTGTCCAAAGGCCTGCGTCAAAATAGGAGTGACAATCTTCATCAAGTTTTACAAAAAAACGATTGTAAATCCATGGTTTGTGTTCAATATGACATCCCTGGAGTCTACAGTTATATAAAGGGCAAGCTTTTGTACTGCAGTTGTTGTTGCAAAGCAAGGGATGTACTGCAGGAAATGATAACATTATTAAAGAATAGGGTAACATGCTAATATGGGAGTAATTAAAAGAACAATACATCAGTTGAAATCAAATGAGAAAAAATTATAAATAATAGATAATGTACCCGTGATGTCATGCAAATATGAGATTAATCGAAAGAACAATACATCATGCATTTTCCTAATATATAAGAAGAATAATAAGAACAAAATCCCCTTTGACGTATATGCTGCATGTGGCACCTTTCATCCAAATGTATCAATATATAGTATAGGTTCATGAAAAGTAGGCCATGCCAACCGAGGTAGGGTGAGATTGAACATACCATGCGCTTCATGAAGTCATCTAGTACGTAGAGATGGAACTCCTTGGCTGATTAGTCAAGCCAGCATAGCCCTAATGTGTCCTTGCACTATACGCTCTATGAATGAAAACCCTTGAATAAACTAGAAGAAAAAATAATCCACGACGATTTCGGCCGGGTGATTAAAGGGGGCAGACGGACTGGGATAAGAGATGAGTAAATATTTCAGTAAATTAGTTCCCTGGTTCCCCATGAGCAAAAAAACCAGTGCCGAAGATTCCCCAATCGGGCGGAGCTGGGTCGACGGCGAGCGGCGTAAAAAAAGTGAGTGCCGATAGGCCGCAATAAGTGGCAGTGGCAAAATGCTGTGAGGTTTGGCGGTAGTCGGCGGCGGCGGCAGGCGTCGAGATATGTGGTTGCCGCGGCGATAGGCGGTGACATGCAGAGTCACGGAGGAGTACTATAGTGTAGGTGCTACTGGGGACGGGGAGGGGAGGGGGCGGGTGGGGGTGAGGCTTTTTTGACGTGGCGGCGGTTAGGGTTTTCTGTCTCAGAATAGTGTGCTTCCGAGGCAACGGGTTGGTAGACCCAACCGTGTGTGATGAATCATAAATATCACTCTAGGAAAATGCACTTCGGAGGCAACGGTTTGGTAGACCCAACCGTGCGCGATAAATTGTAAATATCACTCTAAAAAAATACGCTTCGGAGGCAGTTTTTTTAACCTGGAGACAACGGTTTGGTAGACCCAACCGTGTGCGATAAATCGTAAATATCAGATGTTTTGAGGTCGATACAGACAGTCGTTTGATTTGTGTACATCCTACGGTGCAGACATGCGATCCGTGGGGATGCGTTCTGGCCAATCAGAACACAAGTGATGTGGGACAATGAAAGTCGTCGCACATAGTTCCAATCTGGGGGAAATTACCCCATTAAATATTCAAATTAATATGCATCGTACATGTTCAATTTTTTTTGCCAACTCTGACATGAAGCTATGTGTGTTCTGGCAAACGGTTGCTAGTATAAAATTGTGTGCCAAGACACAAAATAACATAGACGATTCACGATAATAAGTTGTGTGTGTTGTGGGCAATCATAGGTTGGTCTAAGAGAAGCATAAAATCGAATCAACCAAACTAATTGCAAGACTGCAATTACATGGCACAATTAGTTCATTACACATAGTCTCACAAACATATAGTTCAACCGATAAACATATGTACTCAAGCATGCATATAATACGCACAAACTAGATAGCTTCAATCCAACATATCATCTTCATGCTTGAAAGTTAATTAAGATTCTCCAGGTACTCGGCATACGCGGTGTGCGCCACCCGGCGAGAATGCTTCTGCCTGAAGGAGCCAATGGCTCATCCTCTTGCATGCGCCAGAACACTTGCATATGCATTGTTGAGCCTTTGGTCGCAGAACGGGCATCCATAGCCCCCCATTCTTCTAGACAGGCATGTCATACTTTCCAGCATAAATTTCCCTGAGCAATTGCCTCATGAACTTCTTCATCCTTGCTATCAACATCGTCACATAGCACCCATACATATAGTAAAAATTGTGGCATCAATATATTTTATAATGTGAATTCAACAAGTGAGAGTTTATGAAACATAATATATCCTATGACAACGTGAACCCTAAATCCTCAAGTGATCTTGATGAAAGAAATACATAAATTGAGAGAACACAGCTTAATGCAACAAAATTAACTCATGAATTCCTTAAACGAATGAACTGATAATTGTCAAAAAACGTAGGAACATTCAAGTGAATACTACATATCAAAAAGTAGGATTAGGATTTCATGGAAATTTTTCTACATAGATCCAAATATTTTGGTTCAATTTTTTAACACAATCAACTTTCTACATACCAATCTAGATTTTTTTGGCACAATCATCTATGTAGGACATTCAAATGGATTGTAAGATCTGGCTATGAATTATTAGCACAATCACTATCCCTAGACGGATTTTTAGCAAAATCATTTGTACAAACCAACCAATTAATCATTAACCAGAGAAACCTAGGATATATTAACCAAAAATGGGTATAGTCATTGTCGTCGCTTGAGTGGCCGTCGGAGTCGTTGTGGACCATCGAATCTGGCTGGGGAAGCACGACGGCGGCAACGACGTCAAGGCCGCGTTGCTGTCCGTGCGAGACCTCATCGGTGGCGACAGCAACCTCTGTGCCCAGCTTCACGCTGGGCTCGGGTGCTTCACCGGCTCCAGCATGGCCACTCTCTCCCATGGTGTGCTTCGGCGCCATCTAATGCACTTGAGATGGCGGTGATGTTTGAGAACGGCGGTGACGACTGAGAATGGCGGCGATGATGCAGGGGGGAGAAAGGATTGTGTGTGTAGTGAGAATGGGTAGTGCCACCTATAAAACCCAAGCGGCCCAGGCGCCGTTAATATGGAGCAATTGGGACGGCGGCAGGCGGCGGTCAAAGGGCCGGCTCGCCTCCTGGAGTAGCCTGCGTAGCGGACTGCTCGCATGCCTACCATCAATTCACACACCTGCCGACACGTCTCCTGGTGATACTGCGCTGAGAACACGCCTCCCATCAATTCACACACCTGCTCACACGCCTCTCGATCTGCCTGCGTGGCATCCTGCTAGCATGCGTCCCGTCAAATCACACCTCCTCGTACGGCACAGGCAGGACGTGTATTGTTTTTCTTTTTTGAGGATTAATTCTGCCGCTTTACTGTTACTTAATCGAAGCTCCAGCACGTACATTGTTGTTATAACGCAAACGGTTTGGATTAGTAAACTGTTTGCGATGTTAACATGACAGTTCAATGTTGCATCCATTAGCAAGCTCCCGTTTGCAAGAAACTTAGATGAAAACTTGTCTCAAATTGGACAATTTTTTAACCACGGCCTATTGGTTCCATATCATGACAACATGTCAATGTTTTATGAATTCTAGCTTAACTGGGGATTTACTGGAATTTGAAAACCAAGATTATTCATGTTTGCGGCGGAGCCACGATGCTGAGCTGTTTGAAATTTATTGTGTTTTCTTGCATGGGGACTAAACATGCACCCAACGACGCAATTTTGATTTTCAAATCCATTTTGATGCACTACGGTGTGTGCTTGTAGTTAAACTTTGAAATTTACAAAATAAATCCCTAATGAATCAATTAACGTATGAAAATTTGTCTTAATGTTCTCTAAAAATATTAAATTTTAACACGACACTACTATTGTCACATGTTCATTCACTACTGCACGAAGGTCCAAAGATGACACTTGTATCAGAGACCCTTTGACCAAACTATGTGCGATGTACGAATCGCAAATGATATAGTTCTAGCTCTGTCACCAATACCGCGAACTGTGTGCGATGGCGGTTCCAACAACCACGATTCAGATAAGAGGTGTGTGTGTGCGATACGTGGCATACAATCGACTTTTACAAAATGGCTGTGCTGAGGCAAAATGGCACAAACGGTTAAGCAAACAGAGATGTTTGCGATGTCTGGCATACAGTTCAAAATGTAGAACTGTCTGCGAAGATACAATATAATGCAAATGGTTACGCGGATCCGGATGTGTGTTGTTGAAGGCATACAGGTCACTGAGATGAACTATTTGCGATGATATGGAAGAACACAAATGGTTTGGTGTAACAAGGTGTGTGTGATACGCTGCAAACAGTTCGGTAATCAGAATTGTGTGTTATAATTCTGGACAGCACATATGATTTGTTGTTCTGAATTGTGTGCTCGACAGGGCACACAATTCAAGAAACCAACTTTGTGCGATATTGTGAATGGTCACTGTTGAATCTGTATTCTTAACCGTTTGAGATGAGATCAATAGGGTAGACAGAGTTAAGGAATAAATATGAGCAAACGACAACAGGGTTAAGGAGTATAGTCTGTTTTACTTCTTCTTGTTGTTGTTGGATGACCCCGCGCCATCGTCTTGACGTGGACGCTTCTTGCCGCTGACCGCTGGCTTTTCATCGCCATCGTTGTTGATGTCCTCGTCGTCGTCACCATTGTCGTTGTTGATGTCCTCGTTGTGGTCCTCCTTGTTCGACCATTCCTCCTCCTCCTCATCGCCGTCGTCTTCTCCGTCCTTCGGTGGCTCCTCGTCATAGTCCTCGTTGTCGTCGTCCTTGTTTGACCAATCATCGTTGTCGTCTTCTTCATCCTTCGGTGGCTCCTCTTCGTCGTCCTCGTCGCCGTCCTCCTTGTTCGACCATTCCTCCTCCTCATCATCGTCGTCGTCTTCTTCGTCCTTCGACGGCTCCTCGTCCGTCTATTCGTCGTTCGATGACTTGGGCGGCAGCGTCCCTTCCATGAACCGGACAAAATGGAGGTCAGGGCTCAACACCGGACTCATGGAAGATGGGTGCGATGATTCTGAGGTTGACCGCAGATGGCGCCAGACTGGTGAAACTGTCGGCCTTGCTGTCGCTCGACATGGCTGCTCTATGTAAACAACCAGCGAGAAAGCAAGATTGCAGAGTGTGTGTAAGTGTAGCGCGGCCAGACAGGACGATGAAGATGGTGGCGACTGAAGCTTGGTGTGAAGAAAAGAGGAATGACAATTGAAGCACTGGATTGACAGATTATATTGGCGCCTTGGCAGGCGGTTAGAATTCTAATATAATCAACCACAATTGTGTGTACCCGTCGCTCTAAATTCCCGCTATTGTGCAGTTCTCAATGTGATAATTACGCACACGGGTTGGAGCGTCCAAATGTGTGCAATATGCCAACTGTTTCACATGGTACATTTTAGCAGTTCACACGGTTCGCTAGATGCATTGTTTAACTACCTGCACGCTTATATGAAACACAACGGGTGTGAAATAAGCATTCAACATAGGACAGTTGATAAGCAATAGATGAGGTCCGCTTATTGATGTAGCCATTAATAATCAAACGAAACACCTAATCATCATTGCAAACAGCGCATAGAAGATGGCTAATGCGACAACTACAACTACATATGCTTGTTCCTTCTTGTCTCTTGCTTTCATCTATTGCCTGTTATTGATTCTTTCTTACTTCATCGTAGTGATTGTACACTCCAGATGAGTCAGTTTCTTCTTAAGATTTACGTTATCTTCTTCAAGGTTGGTGATAACACTCCGAGCCCTGCTATGCCATTCATCATCCAACCAATTAACAAAGGCACAAGCCTCATATCCCTGCGAATGTTAAATGATTAGGATGAGTGGGGGCATTAACTGAACTTAAAGGATGAACTTAGCATGCACTAACCTCTAAGGGGCAACCGAGAAACCGTCTGCCAATGTCGAATCCCTCTATGCATACACGTCGAGCGAAAGTGTGTCCGTGCACACAACTCAGCTTTTGGTACTTCTCGGTGGCGCAAAACTCATAATCGAACTCATGTTGCGGGAGTCTACTGGAGTCATACTCTGGATCCGGCATTTGATCGCTTTCCTAAGAGAGGGGGTCCAATTCAGGACGGATTAAGTGAGCTGCTTGTTTTGGACAAGCTAAAAATATGAGGGATGATTGGGACTTGACAAGACGATTCGTATCCGTAGTATACCAGCCTCCTGATGACCTTTGGCAAGTGCTCGGTGGTGACCGCCGTTGTGGTGGCACCGCCAATGGCGCTGCCAAGAGCGGTTGTACAAACCAGAGCAGCGGCATTTAAACCATCAGCGCCACTCGTCCGCATTCCCCCAATGTCAGCACCCCGCTAGTGAATTTGGGGGCTAGGGATTTGGAGTCTATTTAGGGATTTGGGGAAGACGTGGAAACTTTGGGGATCTGATGATGGTCGGGGAATTTTTTTATCGCACTTTGTTGTATCCAGCACATGGTTTCCCAAACCAAATCATGTGAGATGGAAATGTGCGTGATACACGGTTTCCATGACATGAACGTTTGTAATGTGCTACCCGTTACATATGGGGCGGTAACCAGCCGCTCTCCGGAACCCCCCCCCCCCACAAAAAAAAGTTATCATGATAGAGATGTGTGCGGCGACCGAGGCAGCGGCTACCGGATAGGCGGTCAATCCCCGGCCGGCCGGCGGTGCTGGCGTTATAGGAAGTCCATCCTCGGTCGGTCAGCGGTGGCGGCGTGATAGGAGGTCAATCCTTGGTCGACAAAAGGAGATATAGGAGGAGCTCAATCCTCGTGGTCGGCACCGGTGTGACTGGAGCACGTCCCTCACGGTTGTAGGCGGGATAGTGGAGCTCGAACTTCAGGCGGGTGCCCCGCTAAGCTCTGCTCCTCAACAATGTTGTCTCGTCGTGTCGCTGCTAATTAATTAAGGTATTCTTTTCGTTGAGTGGCCTAATTAAGATTTTAAATTTATATAAGGGTACTACTGATGATATGTGTAAATTGACTGGTCATTGATTAGTGTCATCGCACGGGTGGATAACATTATGCAGCGCCCTCCATAAATTTTGAAAATAAAATCTTGTGATTTATTCACGCATCTTTGTGCATCCATTAATCCATATATTAATGTTTTTTTGAATTACCCCTCATGTGTGTAGATGGAATGATCTGAATGGATGAGGGATCAGACAAGCTCAAGGTATGTGGATGGCACACAGGAGTTCATGGCTTTCGCTGAACGGACAAAGAAGAGAATTGATGAAGAAGATTACGTCCTCTGTCCATGCAAGGATTGTACCAATACGGTGTCACGTCCAATTGAGGAGGTTGAGTTACACTTATACAAGAGGGGATTCATGGGTGGATACACATGATGGACTAGACACGGTGAAGAGTCGGTTATGGATGAAGGTAATAACCTGCATGTCGGCGAGGTGCCAAACCACGATCTGAGTCGCATGGGTGTTGAATTTAACCTCGGGGCTCAGACGTCAAGCTATAGACAGAAGACTGGCATGCCAAACCCCCAAAGAAAAACCAAGAGTGAGAAGCAGACGACACCGACCTTGATGATATGCCAGAGTTTGCTGATATGATTGCAGATTTCCAAGGCGCAGAAGAAGATGTAGCCGAGTACAAGAAGCTGCCAACCATTGATGCAGCCTCCAAGAAAGATTTGTATCCAGGTTGCAAAAAGAAATGTTCCAAGTTGAGTGTCACACTGGCGCTTCTCGGATTTAAAGCAGAAAGCGGTCTATCAAACAAGGCCTTCATAGAGTTGTTGAGTCCTTTCAAAGACATTCTTCCAGAAGATAATGTGCTCCCCAAAAGCACGAACGAAGCGAAGAAAGTTGTTTGTCCATTGGAACTTGAAGTCCAGAAGATACACGCTTGTGTGAATGATTGTATGTTGTACCGTGGTGACAACAAAGATCTGCGTTCATGTCGTGTATGCAAGCATCCATGATACAAGCGCAGGAGAGCAAAGGACAAGTACAAAATGGACGAAGAGATCAAGACAGGAATCCCATTCATGGTTGTTTGGTACTTGCCTATAATTCCATGGTTGAAGCGTTTGGTTGCAAACCCTAGAGAGGCAAAGAGGTTGCGGTGGCATCATGATGAGTGCACTGTGGATAAATATATGAGGCACCCGAAAGATGTTGCTTAGTGGGAACAAATCGCGGACAGGTTTAAAGATTTTGCAAAGGATCCTAGAAATATATGGCTAGGGGAGTGTACTAATGGATTTAATCCATTTGGCGATATGAGAACCCAACACAGCACTTGGCCGATGCTTCTGTGCATATATAACCTTCTTCCTTGGTTGTGTATGAAGAAAAAATACATCATGATGTCAGTAATTATCCAAGGCCCGAAGCAACCTGGAAAAGATATCGACATTTACTTTCAGCTACTGGTAGAGGAACTGTTGACATTGTGGGAGCCTGGTGTGAACTGTTATGATGCCTACGCACAGGAGTTTTTCAGGCTACATGCGTTGCTGCTGCACACTATTCAAGATATGCCGGCATTAGGCAACACTTCAGGGCAGAAAACAAAGGGACCATTAGGATGTGTCACATGGATGGATAGGACAGCGAGTAGATTTCTTTCCAACTCACGCAAAACCATGTATTTGCATCATCGTAGGTTCTTAAGGAGAGATCACCCTTACCGAAAAATGGTAGCTAAATTTGATGGTACAGTAGAGAAAGGAACGAGCCCTAGACCCTATGATGGGAAAGTAGTCCACGACATGGTTAAAAAAATTGAAGTTGTGCTTGGCAGGGGATCCGGTTCGACGTCAAAAAAACACCCAAGGACCAAGTGTTTAAGAAGAAATCAGTGTTCTGGGAATTACCTTACTGGGAGTTCCTAAGTGTACGTCACCGCATTGATGTCATGCACGTAGAGAAGAACGTATGTGAAAGCATCCTTGGTACTCAGCTCAAGATTAAAGGCAAAAGAAATGATGGTGACGGTACATGACTCGATATGCTTGGTGATCAATCAGAATGCATGAATGAAGCAGAACATGATGACAAATTGCTCCACCTACACCAGAGTTACAATCTCACTGCAGCAGAAGTAAAAGAGTTCTTCGAATTTTTGTTGTCAATAAAACACCCTCTTACTACTCCGCAAACATCAGAAGTCTTGTGGATGACAACTTGGCTAAAAATAAGTTGTCTCACATGAAGTCACGTGATCGCCACGTAATGTTGACACATATCCTCCCGGTGGCCATAAGGAATATAATGGACACAGACATAAGAAACACACTGGTTGATCTCTGTGATTTCTTAAACAAACTTTGGCAGAAGGTGGTAGATCGTATGCAAGCTGATATTGCAAGAATATTGTCAAACTTAGAGATGTTCTTCCCACCTTCATTCTTTGATGTCATGGTCCATCTCACCGTGCACCTTGTAGATGAGATAACGTATTGTGGTCCTGTGTTTCTTCGCAACATGTATCCCTTAGAGTGGTACATGGGAATATTGAAGCGGTATTGTCGAAACCGATGTCATCTAGAGGCAAGCATCCTACAAGGTTATACCGCGGAGGAGGTAGTTGAGTTTTGCACCGAATGCATGAAACTTAGACCTATAGGTGTGCCCCTCTCTCACCACGAGGGAAGGTTGGCTGGTAAGCCAGTCCTTGCTGGCACGCAGATTTGTGCACCTGGAGAAATGGCCGATCAAGTCCATTTGACGGTACTTCTTAACAACTCGATACTCAATGCTTATGCTGCAAAACACATGGAGGAGATACGATGAAGCAACTTACCCAATGTGCTTTCACCAGCTGCCGAGACAAATGCACACAATAAGGACTATGTAAGATGGCGGAAGGATCGTTTGGCACGCGGATCCGATAATGATCTTGCAACGTGGTTGGCACAAAAGCCATCAACCACGATTATGAAGTACCAAGAGTACAACATAAATGGCAACACGTTCTACACTAAGGAACGTGATGGTAAGACCTCATATCAGAACAGCTTTATCCGAATAGAATGCCTAACTGTAGACGAAGATGATAAACAGGTGTACTATGGAACCATCAAAGAGATTTGGGAGCTTAACTATGTGCGAATGAAGATGGCATTATTCAAGTGCAGATGGGTCCCTCTTGGTAGCGTAAAGGTTGATGCTTACAAGAAGACATATGTTGAGCGTAGAAATATGGCATATCACAAGGACCCATTTATTCTTGTCAGCGATGCTACCCAGATTTTCTATGTGTCAGTCCCCTTGCATAAGAACTGCCATGTAGTGATGTATGGGAAGAGGAGGGTACTAGGCGTCGAGAATGTTGGTGATGAGGAGGAATACAATCAATATGATGAGTTGCCACCTGAGGGGCCACCGACAAAATAGAGGAGAAGCGTAAAATCATCAGAAAACCTAAGTTCATTAGGGGCCAACCTAATGATCGCGATCACCCCATGTACATGGGAATTAGTTCAAAAAAGTAATCATTATGTCTATTGTACTGAATTGTAGCATGTAATGAATCGTGAGCGATGTGTATTGAGTTTGTTCTATTAGAAGTTTCGCATGTACTGTATTGGGAGGTATGCCCGACCTTCTGTTGATCTAGATTAATATGTTGTCAACCCTAGAAGTGAATTTGAACTATTTATGATCATATACCCTATAGCTAGAACGCTCGGTTGATCTCACTCCGGTATGTATGAACTGAACATGTGCAATTTGGTTTACCAATCGCACACGGTTCATTCACTAAAGTCGTGTGCCTCCCAAACTGTGGCTGATGACCCCTAATGCGCGCAACATGAGTCGTGTGTTATGATTGGCCAAAACCCAAGCCACACGGATCGTACGTCTGCACCGTAGGATGCACCCTGATCGAACGGCAGTCCTTATCCCTCTCGTCAACACACGCAGTTAAAGTTGGGATTTGATTTATATGCACTAAATGCCCCGTAAATGCTAAAAATGGCTTAAGTATAGCAAACGAGCCCAGAAATGCGCCAGAAAATCAAACCTGACATATAATGATAATTGACTACCGTGGGAAAAAAAATTTGGAGAGGCGATGAAGACACCGTCGATTGGAGTTTGATTTGCCACTTCTCCCTTTGGAACTATGATCCTTCTACACAGATGCTATGGTTTCCAAGGAGTGATCATCGTAACTTGTGCCAAATTTTACAAAAAAATTCCACAGTGTCTCGAGATCACGCCATGATGACACACCAATTTCCATGATTATCCGAGTCCATCTGCATTTCATGTAATTAAATTACCGACATTTATTGTGTAGGTGCATGCATCTCCCGTCGGAAATGTTTGAAAATTCTTCTCATTCCTTGGACAATGATGAAAATCACGGAAAGCGAAGCACAAATGATTTGTAAGAGCTTATTTGCCAGCATCCACACATAGTTCATGTTGGGATTTTATTTATATGCACTAAATGCATGGTAAATGCAAAAAATGCCTTAGATATAGCAAACGAGCCCTGAAATCCACCAGAAGATCAATAATAGAAGTACAATGATGTTTGCGTACCATAAAAGATCGAGTCGAACCTATGAAGTCGACACCAATTGGAGTCCGAAATGCGAACTCTACTTTTGGAAACTACGATCCTTGTTGTGAGATGCCCTGGTTTCCAAAGGGGCGGTCATCACAACTTCCACCAGACATTACCAAAAAATTTCCACGGGGTATTCACATCATGCCATGGTGACACACCCCATTTTCGTGATTTTTGGAGTATATCTGCATTTCCTCCAATTAAATTACTAACAAGACCTAGGTTGGTGAAAAAATGACTTAAAATTAGAAAACAAGTCATGAAATGCGACCGAAAATCAATACAGGGGTTAAAAGGTGATTGTGTGCCGATGAGAATAATTCGAGGCGAAATGATGAACTCACATATTCATTTGAAATGAAAATATGATTGTTATGCATAAACAAATAGCACACAGTTCATTCACTAAAGTTGTGTGCCTCCTGAACCATGGCCGATGACACCTAATGCGCGCAACGTGAGTCGTGCGTTTTGATTGGCCAAAACCCAAACCACACAGATCATACGTCTGCACCGTAGGATGCACCCAGATCGAACAGCAGTCCTTATCCCTCTCGTTAACACACGTAGTTGCAGTTGGGATTTGATTTATATGCACTAAATGCCCCGTAAATGCTAAAAATGACTTTAATATAGCATACGAGCCTAGAAATGCATCAGAAAATCAAACTTGGCATGCAATGAGGATTGCCTACAGTGGGAAAAAATTGGAGGAGAGGCGATGAGGACACCGTCGATTGGAGTTTGATTTGCCACTATTGCCGTTGGAACTATGATCCTTCTACTGAGATACTATGGTTTCCAAGGAGCGATCATCGTAACTTCTGTCTAAGTTAACCAAAAAATTTCCACGGTGTCTCGAGATCACGCCACGATGACACATCCATTTTCATGATTTTTTGAGTCCATCTGTGTTTCCTGTAATTAAATTACCAACATGCCTTACGTAGGTGGACGCATCTCGCAGCCGAAATGTTTGAAAATTCTTTTCATTCCTTGGACAGCGAATGAAAACACACAAAGCGACACAGAAATGATTTTTAATGCCTTCTTTGCCAGCACCTACATGTAGTTGGAGTTGGGATTTGATTTATGTGCACTAAATGTCCGGTAAATGAAAAAGTGGCTGAAAAATATCAAACGATACATGAAATGCGGCACAAAATCAATACTAGGGTACAACGATAGGTGCGTATCGTGGGAATTTTTTTGAGACAAAACGATGAGGTCACGTCTACATTTCAAAGTTGTCAGGTTTTCATTTCAAACGAATTTATGTTGCTTGTGCACACGGGTTACTATACGAAACCGTTTGCATAGGCCTTTCCGTGGGGCGCCCAGCGGTCTTTTTTATACCCTTTTCACCGAAGCCGCCAACATGCCCCCAACCCGTGCCCTCCCCTGTTTTGCTCAACAGTCTGCATATTCTACCCAAAGTCCATCGACATCTTCCTCCCGTCCCCCAGATCCACACCAGAACCCTTTCCGGAGCCGTCGTTCTCAACTCGGCCGTGTACCCGCTTCCCGGCATCAACCCTACCCTTCACTGTCGTTCGGAACACGCGGCTGCTCGTGCCTCGCCATCTTGATTTGCTCACCAGCCGCCCTCGAGCATATCGATCTTGTACCCTCGCCTCTCCTGCCGGGTTTGCATAAAAAACATATGAGTTGCTGCCCTCCATCGCGGTGAGGTCTATTATCTCGTGATCCCTTTTCCTATTTGGTTCTGTTTGTCCCCAAATTGATTATAAAATAATGGAGATCGTATTTATGTTCATCATCTACCTTACAACTACATATAAGTTGTATTTGTTCCAATTAGTTATTGTTGAGTTACATATCATGTGCGCATGAGTCACACAAAATGAACATATTAGCCGTACATTTCGAAATTATCACATTCCATGTTTAGACAGCTTGTTGCCAAGCTATTACCTTTAATTTATGCTTATCCCCCGTTTCTGAATTTTACATGTGTCCTCGGTAGATGACGATTAGCAACGACGACAGTCATACTTCTACCGATGTATCTTCATCTGAGTCTGAAGCCAACATGTCTGCACCAGATGATCGTGTATCAAGAAATGAGGAATGGAATAGAGCTGCAACAATCACCCTTCCGATCAAGGGTCGGAAGAACGCTCCAAGAAAGCCCACAGACCATCCTAAAGGTGCATACAAAGTAGCTGACATCGATTTGAAGTCTTGGGCTCCAACTAAACCACATAAAGCACGCACGATGTTCAGGAGTGTGTGTCGATTTGTTGGCAGGGCAAGGCTAAACATTAATCTGTCGGGGTTTCGGAAGGCTGATACAGAAACACGACAGAGGATAGTCTGGGAGATCATGGAGCACTTCAACGTTCCTGAGGAGTGGAGAGATCAGGTGGAACACGTTGCACTTAAGAAGGCCAGGGATGCTTGGAGAAACTCGAAGCATGTGTTGTACTAGAAGTACTTGAGTCAAGGAAAGGACCGTATCCCCACATACCCCCAAATTACAAAGGAAGACTGGACAGAATTCATAACGGTCAGGCTAGTGAAGAGTTTATTAAGAAGAGTGCCATGCCATCGGAACTTCAGAATAAGAACACACACACACACACACACCGTATGGGTGTGGCAGGATACTACGGCATGAAACCGATATGGGATCAGGAGGACAAAGAAGCAGTAGCTGCGGGTGGCAAACCGGCCTTTAGTGAAATTAGGGGCATTCGCGCTAGGGACTACTTGCGGGCACGTGCAAAGAGGTATGGAGACGGTTCTTATTACTTTGAAAACTCAACAGACCTCGAACTATATAATGTGATGGTAGAGGCCTCCAAAAGCACTGGAAGGGTGTACAGGAACTCAGGGCCATGTGACATTCTGTCCGAGGCTCTAACTACCAAAGAGCCCCCTGGCCAAGCAAGGGGTATTGGGCTCAATGTACCACACAAGAGGGCTTTCTCACGAAGCAAAGAAGAGAGGCTCGGCATGAAAAAAGCGAGGAGTGATGGTAAACGGAATGTTTAATAGGGACATGTATCCTGAAATTTGAAAGGAAGTTGAGGAGTCATTTATGCAGCAGAAGACACTAACGCTGAGAGATGGCCAGGAGACGCAAGGGGATGTCGGCATGGATGATGGCACTTATTGTATGGCAAACTGCACAAGAGTAGTTGTGCATCTGCTGACCCCAGCGACACTAAGGCAGCTGGATATGATGGTGCTATATCTGATCTATATGGACAGGGGGAGAGTGAAGGTCGTGCTTACACATTATGAAGGTACTTTAAAATGTGCAACAGCGTGGGTTTACAACACTGACTTGGATGGGGGACTCTTGTTGGACAATGTGCCATTGAAGCCGGGTTGTGTGAAGTGCTACATGACTGAAATAAAGCCTGGATTCAGCAAGTTTGCCCTGAAGAATGTCCTTGGGGACCCTGATGAGCAGAGGACCTTGGAAGAAACACGGTTAAATCGTATCCAGTGGCCACGGAAAGAAATAGACTTGCTGGATGAGATCCCTCCAGCCCCCCAAAAGCAAAAAATGTCGCCCTCAAGCCGGTGACTCTCTTCTCGCCACAGGAGATCTTGTGTGACTCCCCCAATGAACATACTAGACGTAATCCGATGCCCGAGGCATCAACCTGTGATCAGCCCGCCTGACTTCCTGCCGTACAGGTCAGGTCATTGTCCGCTCCTAACCAGCCTGTGGCAAGGCCTACAACTGCTGAAGACGCATCATCGGTTCAGATGCCGGCCACTGAAGCAGAAAGTGCAGACACATCGACATTGCATGCTCAGGAGACAAACCCGATGGAACCGCTTGCTAAGCAGTCTGAAAGTCCAAAACCGCCTTCTAAGCAGTCCGAAAGTCCGGAATCGCTTGCTAAGCAGTCCGAAAGTCAGGAACCACCTGCTCATCAGTCCAGCGGTTCGCAGCCGCCTGGTAATCATACCGATGTGTCGGCATTGCCTGCTCAACAAACCAACGCTTTGCCACAGCCGCATCAACAAACCGACATGTTGGCACCAGCTGCTAAGAAACCCGGCATAGCTTCAACGGCTGGTCAACGGTCCGTCGTCTCTAGTACTACAGCTCAACAGTCTGTAACAGCAGCACCATCTGTTCAGCTGTCCATCGAACCTTCACTAGCTTCTCAGCAGCACAACGTTCATGTAACCGGACGTCAAACAAGAAGTGTTTCAGCTAACAAGAGGAAAGCGGGCACGGTTGCACACAGGAAGATGGGGTCCCCAAAACCAAGGAGGGATGGGACCAATAGCCTCCTACTATAAAGACTCATCGCCCATAATCAAATTAACAACATGTTTTTCAAAGGGATGGGTAATCCTAGTTCTGAAGAAATGCCCGAAGCAGAAGTTGAAAAGCTACTTTCTAGTAAGAAAGCTGACCCATTTGAAGCACGCAAGTACAAGCATGGCCAGTCATTTCTTGTTGGCTAATACCTTGGTGAGTGTAGTTCCAGTTGTCACAAGTTACATAAATATTGCATGGACAAAATGTCAGAAGGAGAAGATCATAATATTCTGGAAGTGCACTACGACAGTAGGCATTTCTCTCACGTTGCAGGTACCATCAATGTGGAATTCTAGGATTATCATCTCTTCTTCAAGTTCAATGAGCTTGCTGCCACTCTTGTCAAATGCTTGATATTGTAAGTACTTCACAAACTCTAATCAACTTCTCCATACAAGGTTGTAAATGAAAAAAAGCTATGTGTATTGTATTCCTCTCAGGGGATTGACGGTGTAGAGATCATTAAGGGTGCATGCACATTTCATAGATCCTGATTTAGCAAACGACATCTTGTTGGGTAATAATGTTACACGCGAGGCTTCCATTGATCATGTCGTCAATATTTTTTTCCAGTTACAGGTAGGAGAATTCTTCATGTGGCCATATCATGAAGGGTAAGTTAAATATACAGCCACGCATACATTAATCGTCTTTCAGTTTTCGACATAGTTCGTAAGTTCTAGGTTTTCTTAAACTGTACCATCACTGGATCTTGGTGGTCATTGTTCCAAAACGCAACACAGTTTACTACCTAGATTCTCTCAGAGAGTCAAATAAGCCTTAGGATCTGAATCATCTTCAGGATTTCATGGATAGGTATTGAATTCTTTGATGTTAATATGTTGTGTTTATATCTGGTTAAAGAATTGAGTATGTGAAAATTCATCTTCATTTGCAGTGTATTGTCACAGAACATAACTTTAGGAGGGTTATGATTCAACTGCCAACTACCTTTGCAGCACGTGATCGTTTCGCCAGTAAGACAACGGAATCCGTTATTTTCAGAAAATGCTAGTCAGATGTTCAAGTTTCTAAGTAAACCTCTTTCTATTTCTCTCCAAAGAAAAAAAGGAAACAACTTACACCAGTTAGGTTGTTCCTAACAGGGTAAATACATGACTAATATTGCAAAAAAAATAGTGCCCTCAACAAGAACAAGGGACCAACCTATGTGGATACTACCTTTGTGCACACATGATGAACCTATGCAGACATGTTGAATGTGGTGCCTATGCTGACAGAATAGAACCAATAACTCTGTTTCTGAATTACTATCTTCTACTCCACACGTATGTCACATTCTGATCTAAAAATCATGCAGTTGATCTTGAGACCGATGACCTCTGAACCGCTCGCCGCAGATGAATTGATGTCTGTTAGGAAATTTATTGGCACCTTCTTCGTGAAACACTATATCAAGCCCAGTAAAGAAGTCGAAAAAATCAGCATTCATATCCCCCAATAATAATTATGCATTCATATAGTGTTATTAGCTAAACATATGCGCATGGATGCATTGTTTTCTATGTGATCATGTCTTCGTATTTCATACACTATGATTATGTACTGCATATGTCGGTCATACATCTGTGGAATTTAGCTAGCATTTGTTCAATTGCATACTGTGGCGAATTTTGATGAATGTTCTTCATATGGACACTATTTGTTCAATTGCATATTGTGGCGAATTATGATGAATTTTCTTCATGTGGACACTATTTGTTCGATTGCATATTGTGGCGAATTTGATATTCGCAGGGTGATTGAGATGCGATATTTTACAATAACCTGGACATTGAAGTGCACACGGTTCAAGCAACTAAGCGTGTGCGATCCAGAATGGAAAGCACACACAACTCATAGTGCAACCGCCTGTGATCTACTGGAAAAGCATACGCAACCCATAGCGCAACCGCCTATGATTCTACAGGAAAAGCAAATGAGATATAAACTGAAAACGTTAGTGATACATAAGAAATCGTAGACAATTTGCAGCACGTCTACGTCTGCGTAGGAGCTCCTCAATCGTTTGCGATAGCACCTTATCTCACACGTGAGCCAACAGGGAACCGTGCCCGATGCAAAAATGATCTCACGTGTATTTTTTTGGGAAACGTGTGCGATGATATCATGCATGGCAGACGATTGCCAGGGAAAACTCGTGTGCGATGATGAAGATATCACACGCAGTTTCTACCATGGCCCATGTGGATTAGGTAATGTTTCGCTAACGGAAAAAGGTCAAACACCGGTTGTTTTCCATGAGCAATTAGACGCGTTTGACTCGTGATAGACGTGTGTGATTGATCCCAAATCCCACACGTACGCCCAAAATATAGTGTGTGCGATATGTTCCTGCATCGCACATAATTATATTTGCCAAACGTTTGCGTTCATCTGTCACCATCGCCGATGATTTTTCCATGTCGTGTGGGATGGATCCCCCCCCATCGCCCACAAAGGCAAGGCGACAGTTTAAAACTACGTCACAGAAAGGGGTTAAAAACTGTTTGTATAGCATGTCGCTGCACCAGTGATTGTAGAAAAAGTTTGACATGCCTCGAAGTGGCGGGGGTGGTGGAATGGGTGGGAGAAGGGGGCCCGGCACACTACGCATCGTGTGCCTCCGTGTGGGATTGTATAGCTTGTGAGGCATGTGCCACATCAAAAGCCATGCATTGGGTATTTAAAGTATCACATGCCCTTTTTCATGCATATGTTTGGGTCACGTGCATGTGGTGGTGTACCTCGGACACCCCCTTGTGCGGTTCACCAACGACGCACCCGGTCGTTGGCCCCGCTCCGGTCTATCACTTTGAATGGTGCTGAGATGGGTTTGATCAAGGTGAATTTATCTTGGTCTGTGTTATGGTGTAGATCATGGTGATATACAAGACAAAAGTTTGAACGCGTGTGTACACATGCTCTCACCGGCTCGAAGTAAGTGGCATACGCGTTGTGAACCTTCGTGGGGGACTTTCCGGTTTGAGAAGGTGCCAAATCAAAGGTGTGCATGGTATTAAAAAATCACACAACACCTCCATACATATGTTTGTGACACATGGAGGCGGTCGTTGTCCTCGGACACCCCCTTGCACGGTTATTTGTGTCGCGCCCATCCGTGGCCCCACTTGGTCCATCACTTTGACCACAACGAGAGAGGTTCATTAATGTGGATTCTTTTTTGTTTGTGTTATGGTAGGTCATGGTGAGATTACATGGTATAATTTGAGCGCATGTGTACGCATGAATGCCTCCCACCGGCTCAAATTAGGGAGGGGGGAGCATATATATGGCGTACATGTCGTGTGAACCCAACATGGGGACTCTACGGTTTCCGAGGCAGTGCCACATCAAAGTTGCATTGGGTAATTAAACATCACACAACACTTCCATACATATGTTTGGGCCACACGTAGACGGTGGTTGTCTTTGAACACTCGCTTGGTTATCGGTGGCAAGCCCATTCCTGGGCCCGCGTGGACATCCATCACATTCACTGACAACGAGGGAGGTTACCAAGGTGGATTCTTCTTGGTGTGTTATGGTATATATTATAGGTCATGGTGAGTTTCCTGACCAAGAGTTTGAGTGCACGCTTACATACGCATGAAGCTTTCCCACCGGCGCTCAAGAGGAGGGGCTAGCTAGTTGTACATGTCATCAACCCCACGATATGTGCGTGGGCTTTCCGATTCCGAAGCAGGTGCCAAATCAAAAGTGAGCACCTGGTATATATACTCAAACACAACATAACACGTACGTACATATGTTTGTGCTACATGAAGGTGGTGGTTGTCTTCATACACTCAATCGCGTGGTTATCAGCGGCACACCCATCCACGGGCCTGGGAGGACGTCCATCACTTCGACCGACGACGAGAGAGGTTTGACCAAAGTTGATTATTCTTGGTCCATGTTACAGAATGTCTTCATGAGATGCAATCCCACCGACTCAAAGTGCATGTCTCCGTGTGGGGGGGGGGAGGGGGCACTATACGGCGTATGTCCCGAACCTCTATGGGGACGGGGATGTCCGGGTTGTGAGGCGCATGTGCCACATCAAATTTGTGGATTGGGTATATTTAAATATCACACCACCCTTTCATATACCTATAGTTGGGCCACCCGCAGGTGGTCATGGTCTCACCCATCTCGCGGCACATGCTACTTGTAAACTGTGTTTGGTTTTTCCCCGAAGAGGAGAGGAGATGCAGCACAATAGAGATAAGTATTTCCCTCAGTGAGAACCAAGGTTATCGAACCAATAGGAGAATCACACAAACTCTCGTCGTCAGCACCTACACACATAGAATCAAACACATGCACCCAACGTGGGCAAGGGGGTTGTCAAGCCCCTTGAACTCGTTACTTGCAAGGATAAAATACTGATAGAATAGATATTGTAAATGCAAAATAAAATAAAGTAATAAAAGTGCAGCAAGGTAAATAAGGATTTTTAGTGTTTATGTTTAAGTAGACCCTGGGGGCATAGTGTTCGCTAGAGGCTTCTCTCTCGAAGAAAGCATATGGTGGGTAGACAAATTATTGCTGGGCAATTGATAGAATCGCGCATAGTTATGAAATTTTGTTCAAGGCAATGATCATGTATATAGGCATCACGTCCGTAAACAAGTAGACCGACTCATGTCTGCATCTACTACCATTACTCCACTCATCGACCGCTATCCAGCATGCATCTAGAGTATTAAGTACGAAATAGAGTAATGGTTTGAGCAAGATGACATGTTATAGACAAAGTAAACTCAACCAATATGAATTAACTCCATCGTTTTATCCTTAATGGAAGTAATACAATACGTGTCTTGACCCCTTCTGTCATCAGGATAGAGCACCGCAAGGTTAAACCCATCACAACGCACCATTCCCACTGAAGATAAATCAATCTAGTTGGCCAAACCAAACCGATAGATCGGGGAGAAATATGAAGCTATAAAAATGTCACACCCTGTGTTTTTCCTCATGACTAAGTTAACATGACTCAAAAATCAGGGCCAACAAAAACTTTTTGTGTGACTGTGATGCTTGACTGGATTGTTGATTGCTTGTTTGCTTGCTTGTGTTTTAGTTCATAGGATTCCTCCTACTCTCAAAACTCATCTACTTGATCCAAATATTTTCCCAATGATCATACCATGTGTATAGGACTTAAAATTATTTTTATAACATATTATTTTGGCCAAAAAGCATTTATTTAATTTAATTTTACAAAAACACCTGAATTGAGATTTTTACTACAAGTCCTCAAATTAGGGTGAATATTTTTCCCCAACGATTTTATTTGTAACCTACCATATATAGGACTTCCCAAAACCAAAAAATATTATTTTTAAAGATTATTTTCCTATTTTATTCAAAGGCTTTTTCTTAAGGCTAGAAATGGTCTTTTATAGAGAAAATTGTTTTTATGCTTTCAAAATATTCGGGAAAATTTAGGGAAACTCCATGGACATATATTGTCCATATATAAGAGTTTCAACACATGGTAATGTTCAAAATATAAGACAAAACCCTCCAAAACCCTTTCTAGATATTTCAAATATTTGAAATATTTGTATAGGAAATATTCTCAAATAAATACAAGAAAATTCTAGCATGTCACATACGCCATATGTGATCATCTTGCCAAGTCTCATTTCAATCCCAGAAATTTTGGTTCACAAAAATGCCCCAAAACCGTCTCTGTCCAGATCCAAACTTGAGAAACTTTACATTGCCAAGTGCCTCCAATTGTGCTCAAACTTTGTGTGCATGTTCTAATCCTCTAATAATGCATCCACACAAAGTGGTGCATCAAGGAGAACAGATCCACTTGTCCAAATCCTCCCAAACATATTTCTGCTGATTTCTAGAATTGGGAATTTTTGCATTGCCAAGTTTACTCAGATGAGCTGGAAATTTGTGGGCAAGACCAATTGGCCTTACCACTCACTCCTGTTAAGTTGCAGGTCCATTGGATAAACTTATCTAGCTCAAATCATCATCAAACACCTTCTGCCCTATTCTAAGAATCAATGATTGAGAGGGCAAAAGTGTTCTCCTTGAGCTAGGATTTTTACCACACCTCTACCTGATCCCCAACTACTCCCAGTAAAAACGCCATGGCCTCAAATAAATTATTGGGAGGGTAAAACCCCAAGATTCCCTATTTATGCATCATTGGCATGGCCTTCTTCCTCTCTCCTATTATTATATGCATGAAATTGCCCCCAAGTTTTACCACAACACCTCTGGCATGCCAATGCACCTTTACACATCCAAAAATGGCATGCTCATGTGGAAAATATGAGCAGTTCATATAAACCTAGATTATGGCAGCAATTGTAGCCATGAACTACAAGTACCCTGTAAACTTGACTCCCGGGACCAATTTTTGGTGTACTTGTACTCCTTCTAAGCCTATGACCACTGGACAAGGACTTGTCCCAAATTCCCCCAGTAAAAACCCATGATCTAGCCCCAAGTTTGCTGCTGCAAACTTACCCTCTGTGAAAACCCCATCTACCCAGCTCCATATGGGTCCAAACCTCACCAGGATACCCTAGCATGCATGCCTCACACTTTAGACAACTTTGGCCGACCAGAATGATGCTCTGGACACGAAGTGGCGTGCTGACCATGCTACTGACCTGCAGCAACTGCGCTCTACCTTTGGTTGTGTCATGTAGCTCGTGTCCGACCTTGATAGAGCACCAGCACGCGCCAGGGAATCCCCCTTGACCTCCCACGCCCCTCCCTGACGCCAGCAAGGCTCCAACGATGCTTAGGCGCATGTTCTCACCACGCCCGAGGGCCTCCGGCGGCCACCCGAGCCCCACTCAGTCGCCCCCCTATTTCAGCCTCTCCCCGAGCACCTCTGACACCCCTAGTGCGCTTCTGCACCTCTCAGCTACCTCCCAGACCTACCCGTTCGTCCTGCTGTGCCCTCCTCCTCCTCCTACGGCCGGCGATGCCCGCCTCGGCCTCGCTCAAATCCAAGCTTCCCCGAGCCCCTCCTCTCCTTCAAGCGTCACCAGATCCCCCCGGCATCTCCGCAAGGTCCTTCCCCGCGCTCCTTTCCTCTTTCCGGTGGCTAGAGCATCGCCCCCATGGCCGCCGTTGTCGGCCTCCGCCACGGCCGAGGCCCCGCTCACTTTGGCGCTCCTCCACGAGAATGAAGCCACATGGTGGATGCGCCTCTTCGTCTTGAGCACGCCGGTGGCCAGAGCATCACCGTAGCTGACCGGAGACACCGGGGCGAGCGCCGACGCCGCTCGGTCCCGCCTCCTCTGCCTCTCTCTGCTCGACCGGGAGGTGGGGGACGGACCCGACAGGCGGGTCCCTCCTGTCAGCGACCGGCCGGTCGGGTTCCCCCATTTAAGTGGAGGCGCCTTTCGTGGGTGTCGCCTCCCTACGAAGGAGACATACTCGGCAGAGTACGCCTTTGACGTTGCCCAGGCCTCCCGCGCGGCTGAGTGCTGGGCTGACCCAGTAACTTTTCCGCGCCAGTGTGCTGTGCGGCCCAGATAATTTGGCCCGATAGGTGTAATTCCTTTTCCTTTTTTAAATTCCAGTGACATAAAATAAATCCCACAGGATTCATATGAACTCCAAATTTGATGATTCAAAATCCTAGGTGTTTCTAAAATCATGCTATATCCAAAAATGTAGCTTACACATTTTTCCAGTAAATTTTTCTCTACTGTTCAAATTTAAATTCAAATTTAAACTATAAAAACCCCGCTTTGCAAAATCCCTAGAGAGCTCAAATCAACTCCAAATGGAGTGATTCCAATTTCCAGGTGCTCTAAATATCATGCCATATTTATCCAGCAATGGTTAACATTTTTGCCATGCCTTGTCTCTGTTGTATCTAATAAATGGCCCATTTTCCATTTAATTCATCTTAGTAAATTCATAGGAAAAACATCCCAACTCCAAAGCCAGTTAAACCACTTCCTAAATTCTTCTAAAATCATGCCCTATTAAATGAGTATATTCACTCATTTTTATAAAAATATTTTCTGTAGACTTCTCATAAGACCATTAATCCCTCCATTTCCACCATTCAAAAAGCCTCATTGATCCAACTCCAGTAGAGCCAATTTAGGATTTTTTTCTTATGACCAGAGACACCCAAGAAAAATAAAATTCCTATTTATAGAGTATTTTTATTTCTTTGCTTGTTGTGTTGCTTATTATGGTTGTTTCCCATGGTAGTTGACGAAGTAGACGGAGTGCTCGGAGTTGGACCAGAAGCGTGAGAAGACCCCGAAGACTTTGCTAAGCCAGGCAAGAAGCCCTTTGACCATGTCTAAGAAACCTTTTTGTGCATGTCATATAGCACTTGGTATTATTGCATCGGAATCATGTTGATCATAGTGACCACCTTGATGGGTTACCTTCGTTACTTCCTCACTGATACTTGCATGACATGACTCTAGCATTGCTTTGAGTTGTGTGGGTGGGAAGTAGGTAGGATGCTAAAGTAGTTGCTATGTGAATGGGACGGGTATATGCATGGTGATGGAAACAAAGTGTTTTCAAAGACTTTTTGAAAACCCCGTCGGGTGCCACTAATGCCCGAGAGAGGAGATGAGCTAGGTAACCACTTGAGAAAGAAGTGGTGTACCAGAGCAACAGGTGTGTGTGTGTGTGTTTTCGAAAACGGGTTAGATTTAAGATTTGTCGACCGTCCCAACCTTACATTTACAACCATGATACCCCTTATGGGACGGGGCTTTGTTGATTACCTAGGTTATGTTGGCAGGGAGCCCACATTACTAGTGGCGGAAGTAACGTGGTCACTCTCGATACGGGGTCGTGCCTGATAGGACAACTATGGGCTGTTTTCACAGACACCGGGCACACCGTTGGTCCTCTCATGAATGATACTTGTTATGTACATCATGTGGGTTGGGTACCAACGAGTGGAATCTTTGTTTAGTGTCGTCAAGGGAAAGGCATTGTTCGGGTGCTTACCTTGGGTATGTAAAATACCGCGAGTCGTGGATGACACGGAAGTTCCCCGAGTCTTCTATGTAAAGTGTGCAACCTCTGCAGAGTGTAAAACTATTCGAATAGCCGTATCCACGGTCAAGGACAGTTGGGTGGTGCTGCTTAAACTACGTCCAGATGTTTTCACAAACTTGGTGTGTGTGTGTGACGAAGAGATACTTGAGCTAAGTCGAAAGACTTGATGGAATGATTGAACATGTGATGTTCAAACTCTGCTTATATTGATATATGTAACTTGTTCATGTGGATATCTGCAACCCGTTGATGCATAATTGTTGTAGATGGTAGGACATGATATTCCACTCAAAACTAGCTTTCCGCAAAACAACCTACTTACTGCTATACCATGCATTGTTTTACCTTGTCCAAACATGGGTTCCTTTTGAGTACATTCAAAGTACTCATTGGCTTGCCACTGGTTATTTTATTGGCCATGCATGAAAGAACATGATACTATGAAGAGTACCTTGGCGACAAGCATGCGAGATAGGACGCTTCCCAGTCAGAATGCCTATAGGGTTAAGGCATATGGCATGGGTTCACACCGTCATTGAAGATTTCCGATGCGAGCTTATCAAGACTTGGCCATAAAGGACATATTTGAGTAAAATGGTACGAATGGATGTAAGACTCTTGTTATTCAGTTTCTGTGTGTTCAGTGAGCATTGATCTCTGGGATCACTATGCACGTACATTCGGTGATCACGACCTATGAGTCGGGGTCCCCACAGAGCTGGTATCAGAGCCATCCTGACTGTAGGAAGCCTTAGTTAGCATGGACATTAGCTAGGACAAAACTATTTTTCCAGACCTTTCAGACCACTTACAAAAAACATATATTTCTTACCTCTTCTAAGTCTTCAAAGAAACAAAAGGATTTTTGCCTTAGTACTTCCACCATCCTTCTCTTGGCTCTCCTCATCTTCTTTTTCAAAACCTTGCAAACGGTCGTTAGTACCCTTACGCCCTTGACCACTGGATTCGTTGTGATCCTCGTGGATAACCTGGAAGGGAGTCACCTTGCCGGACATTCGCCCACATCTCTTGAACTCAAGGTTGGCAACGCTACAACAAGACGACACCAACAAAAGATACCTTCTCGAGGAATGAAGACATCAAGACTCAGAAGATGGTGACACCCTCGACATTGCCCTGGATGATGCAACCTTGGCCTACGATGAGCAGGGCGTAAGATATGCAAGACCATGAAATACATCGCTGATGGAGCAACCATGTCCTTACCGTTGTTGTGTCGACACCACCGGTGGATGAGAACCTCGCCATTTGGTCCGCCTCACCATAGTGAGCAGGAAAACGGTTCTCTTCATCCCCCGCTCTTGGTGTCGATATTATCATCAACATGACTGACAAGTTGGAACTCTATCATGCCTTGTTGATGTCATTGCATAAAGGATTGCCCACTTGGAACCCTCGACGTCTCAGAAGACAACAGTGATTGCCATGATTAAGAAGACAACAGAAGACCGAGCCAGTGGCGACCACAAGGAACCACCTTCGTCCCGTCAGCTTACCAGATGAGAAGATGTCGAAGATTCTCCAGGCTCCAAACCGGATTGTTTCATCGGACAAATACAAGACATGTAGCTACCACTTGAGAAAGGCCCAGGAGACTACATGTCCTTCTCTCCGAGTCATGAAGCCAAGCACGACCATTGAGTCCGAGAACCCCTAGGGTAGGATGAGTCGTGTATCCCCCATGCGAAGTCGAGTCCATGTGAGGGTTCGAATGGAACCATGATTGGGTGTTGCTTGCTTTATCTGTTTGTGTTTTGGTATAAGTCGCACTTTTGCCCTAGGAAACATGTACGCGACTATGCCGCCTACCTCATCTCAATGAATGTATTAGCCTTTTCGGCACCTGTTTGATTACACTTGCACTACACCACCCCTTAGGCGCTCCCCTCTTCGCTACTTTTCCTTTTCCCCCATCTCATCAACTGAAGACCGGCAAGACAAGATGCACCAAGGATCCACCTCGACAAGCAACTAGCACTGAAGACTTTTGACAACAACCTATTCAACCAAGTGCATCCCCATAGAGTTGTGCTTTTCTCTCAGAATTGGAAACCCTTCCCTAGATCAACCTAGACCTCTCAAGTTACCCAGCCCAAACACTTAACCATGTGCTTAACATACGGGTTCGCAAGAGAACATCGGTTAAGCTTCGATAACCTTGTTTAGCACTTGGTTCATCATGGAACTAGTGATCACAGTGAACGAACACATTACATTCTTAAGCCAACACTTGGACTAACGATGCCATATGGAAGATCGTTTGAGGATACATGATTATTAGACTAATGATTTGATGTGGCTATAATAGATGTCCTGAGGAATTAGTTGAGATCCTTTGGTGGATTACAAGACTTTCATGATGATAGGCGAACTTGGTGGATCAAGTTAATGGAGTGGCATAACTTACTTCTCCCCTGAGTAAATTGGATTTAGTAGGAAACTTATGACAACAAGCTGAGATTCCTGGAGGAACAAGTAGGGTTTCTCATTGGACATGAGATTTGGATTAAATAGGTGATCCTAATAGGGTGTCGATGATAAACAAGACTACATGGTTTAGCGTAATTTGGATTTAGCAAAATGATCTCGATCACGATACTGTGTCTCTCGGTGGATAATAAACTAGGAATATTGGATTGTTGTCAGAATCGATTCGGGGATCTATATGCATTTAACATTGGAGTTTACTAGATCATCATGATAGGAATTGGTGGATATTCTATGAGGAGAGAGTCCTTTCAAGGATTTGGGAATTATAAGAACTCTAGGAGATATATGGAACATCACCGGTATTGGATTTGTAGCAGTAATGAATCATGTAATAATGGATGGTATTTGTGGATCAATTAATTCGATTCGTAGGAAGGAAACAAGATTTTGAATTGGTATATTACGTGTTTCCTTAGCATAAGGATACATCACCTTAGACCTGGGATAACTTAATAGAGCACATGGATTTGTAGTGTCATAATCAAGCTTAGTAGTTTGTATGCTTTCCCGAGGATTTTTACATAGGGATATATATGAGTTAGCTATAGTATACATATGAGATTTTGGTTTAGTCCTTCTCTCAAAACCTTGGAGTTGAATAGCATGAGTGATGTTGGAGTTGACTTATATGAGACAATACCATCGATGATATAGGGTCGTTTTGTTTGGGAAAATAGGTAGGACTATTGGCATCCAAGAACTATGCTCAAGGATAAGATGAGAGACGATCACTCGCATCCTAAGATCCTTAACCCCTAAGCTTTACCGAGCCATAACATGGTCGGATCATGACCATAGGCCTTGGCTATAAGTCCTTAGACTACAGCCAATACTCCACCTCGACCACCACCAATCATGTCCATAAAGAAGGTGGACACGAAGAACTATATTACGATGGACCACAAACCCCTGGACAAGTGACCATCCCGAGCAAATGCCGCTCCTCTCACATATCCCACGAACAGTGTGATACTTGGGGAAATATGGTGTTGTCCTCACGAATGACATACTTATTTACCCAATGAGAGAAAGAAACACCTTAGTCCTTTTTGGATAAGCCCTAGAAGGACCAACTGCCAAGCCTCTCGAGTGTGATGTTATACCTTAAGGAAGTCCGACCCCTCAAAGCCCCCTCCCTGCAGCAGAAGGCAGTCTTACCCAAGCAAGATGAAGAACCACTACGGTTGGGAAACCACGATGAAGAAGAAGAAGCAAGAGAAGTGAACCACCGCTTCTCTGTCTGCTACATCAGCAAGACTATATAAGAAGCACCGATGTTCAAGCACGATGAAGCCCTTTGAGTTCAAGAGAATTAAAGAGCCCCTTGTTTTAAATGGTCACCTATCAGTTCCTGACTAGGAAGGAATCGAGAAGTTGATAGCACCCCTCACTTCACCACCTCGATGGTGTACGATGAACATGACGTCCCTACTCTCTTTAGATGCCTGGAACGGAGTGGAACGACTGTCATGACTTTGTTACCAGACCCTTTTTGTCCAATTAAGGACGTGATCCTGACTAGGTCATGGTGAAACACCTGTCAAAGGTGGTTCACCCCGCTAGCCAAGCCTCAGACCTTGTGGATTGGATGGTTGATCTATACTTTTGGATGGTCAGCTTATTTAGAACCCCCCCCCCAGAGACCCTCTCTGATGGAACAAGCCATTTTGACACCAAGTCTCTAAGCTTAGTCTTAGGGATGAGAATCAACCCAAACCTATCCACAAATGGCAACGAGAAGACAAGTAGACCAAACACTCGAAGACCCGCCAGAAACGCGTGTCTGTGACGACGAAGACAAATGGCTGAAGATGAATGAAGAACATACATGGGTAACTTACTCAAGCAGAATATCTTGACGAGTAGCCTACGAGGACGTGCTTCAACACTCTCAAGGATGAAGACCACCTACGACTAAAGATCTCCTGCTTTAGGGAAGATAAGGACTTCCCCGTCGACGGGAAGCTACACCAAAACCTTGACCCTTCTCCTCTAGAACGAGACGTCTAGATGTCAAAAACCAACGTGAGTAACCACAGGACCAGCACGCAAACACACTACTTTGCCCAATATTCCAACTTTGGAAAACACACGCAAGCCAGACCTTTGTCGAACCTGTTCATCTGGCCCTTAACTTTTAGTCAGACCTGGCTTACCACCAGGACCCCGTTCACCTCTCAGACACAGCCAAATAACACACTCAAAGTTTTATCATCAAGCACTTCAAGATCTAGTGGAGCAACCACACCGAAGCAGAAGCAACATGGGAACGTGAAGACTACCTCAGACCCAAATTTCCGTATCTCTTCAACGCCTAGCCTAGGAATCTCGGGGACGAGATTCTTATAAGGGGATTAGGTCTATCACACCATGTGTTCTGCCTCATGACTAAGTTAACATGACTCAAAAATCAGGGCCAACAAAAACTTTTTTTGTGCTTGTGATGCTTGACTGGATTGCTGATTGCTTGCTTGTGTTTTAGTTCATAGGATTCCTCCTACTCTCAAAACTCATCTACTTGATCCAAATCTTTGCCAAATGATCATGCCATGTGTATAGGACTTAAAACTGTTTTTATAAGATATTATTTTGGCCAAAAAGCATTTATTTAATTTAAGTTTACAAAAAACCCTGAATTGAGGTTTGTACTACAAGTCCTCAAATTAGGATGAATGTTTTTCCCCAAGGAATTTATTTGTAACCTGCCATATATAGGACTTCCCAAAACCACAAAATATTATTTTTAAAGATTATTTTCCTATTTTATTTAAAGGCTTTTTCTTAAGGCTAGAAATGGACTTTTATAGGGAAAAATTATTTTTATGCTTTCAAAATATTTGGGAAAATTTAGGGAAACTCAGTGGACATATATTGTCTATATATAAGAGTTTCAACACATGGTCATGTTCAAAATATTGGACAAAACCCTCCAAAACCCTTTCTGCATATTTCAAATATTTGAAATATTTCTATAGGAAATACTCTCAAATAAATCCAAGAAAATTCTAGCATGTCACATATGCCATATGTGATCATCTTGCCAAGTCTCATCTCAATCCCAGAAATTTTGGTTCAAAAAATGCCCCAAAACCCTCTTTGTCCAGATCCAAACTTGAGCAACTTTACATTGCCAAGTGCCTCCAGTTGTTCTCAAACTTTGTGTACATGTTCTAATCCTCTAATAATGCATCCACACCAAATGGTGCATCAAAGAGAACAGATCCACTTGTCCAAATCCCCCCAAACCCATTTATGCTGATTTCTAGAATTGGGAATTTTTGCATTGCCAAGTTTACTCAAATGAGCTGGAAATTTGTGGGCAAGAATAATTGGTGTTACCACTCACTCCTGTTAAGTTTCAGGTCCATTGGATAAACTTAGCTAGCTCAAATCATCATCAAACACCTCCTGTCCTATTCTAAAAATTAATGATTGAGAGGGCAAAAGTGTTCTCCTTGAGCTAGGATTTTTACCACACCTCTACCTGACCCCCAGCTACTCCCAGTAAAAACCCCATGGCCTCAGCTCAATTATTGGGAGGGCAAAACCCCAAGATTCCCTCTTTTGGACAGCATTGGCATGACCTTCCTCCTCTCTCCTATTATTCTATGCATGCAATTGCCCCCAAGTTTTACCACAACACCTCTGGCATGCCAATACACCTTTACACGTCCAAAAATGGCATGCTCATGTGGAAAATATGAGCAGTTCATCTAAAACTATATTATGGCAGCAATTGTAGCCTTAACTACAAGTACCCTGTAAATTTGTCTCCCAGGACCAATTTTTGGTGTACTTGTACTCCGTCTAAGCCTATGACCATTGGACAAGCTCTTGTCCCAAATTACCCCTGGTAAAAAACCCTGATTTGGCCCCAAGTTTGCTGCTGCAAACTTACCCTCTATGAAAACCCCATCTACCCAGCTCCATATGGGTCCAAACCTCACCAGGATACCCTAGCATGCATGCCTCACACTTTAGACAACTTTGGCGGACCAAAATGACGCTCTGGACATGAAGTGGCATGGTGACCACGTACTGACCTGCAGCAACGGCGCTCTGCCGTGGGCTGTGTCCTGTAGCTCGTATCCGACCTCGATAGAGCACCAGCACATGCCAGGAAATCCCCCTTGACCTCCCACGCCCCTCCCCGACTCCAGCAAGGCTCCAACGCTGCTCAGGCGCGCGTGCTCACCCCGCCCGAGGGCCTCCGGCGGCTCCCAGAGCCCCACTCCATCGCCCCCCTATTTTAGCCTCTCCACGAGCACCTCTGACGCCCTAGTGCGCTTCTGTACCTCTCAGCTACCTCCCAGGCCTACCCATTCGTCCTCCCGCGCACTCCTCCTCCTCCTACGACCGGCGATGCCCGCCTCGGCCTCGCTCAAATCCGAGCTTCCCCGAGCCCCTCCTCTCCTTCAAGCGTCACCAGAGCCCCCCAGCATCTCCGCAAGCTCTTTCACCGCGCTCCTTTCCTCTTTTCGGTGGACGGAGCACCGCCCCCACGGCCACCGTCGTCGGCCTCCGCAACGGCCGAGGCCCCGCTCACTCTGGCGCTCCCCGGCGAGAATGAAGCCCCCTGGTGGATGTGCCTCTCCGTCCTGAGCACGCCTGTGGCCGGAGCATCACCGGAGGAGACCGGATCCACCGGGCCGAGTGCTGGCGCCACTCGGTCCTGCCACCTCTGCCTCTCTTTGCTCGAGCGAGAGGTGGGGGATGGACCCAATAGGCGGGCTCCGTCTGTCAGCGACCGGCCGGCCGAGCCCCCCCCCCCCCCCCCCCGCGCGTTTAAGTGGAGGCGCCTTTCACGGGTGTCGCCTCCCTGTGAAGGAGACGTACTCGGCAGAGTATGCCTTCGATGTTGCCCGGGCCTCCCACGCGGCTGAGTGCTGGGTCGGCCCAGTAACTTTTCCGCGCCAGTGTGCTGTGCGGCCCAGATAATTTGGCCCGATAGGTATAATTCCTTTTCCTTTTTAAATTCCAGTGACACAAAATAAATCCCACAGAATTCACATGAACTCCAAATTTGATGATTCGAAATCCTAGGTGTTTCTAAAATCATGCTCTATCATGCGGGTTCGGTACCAACGAGTGAACTCTTTGTTTAGTGTCGTCAAGGGAAAGGCATTGTTCGGGTGCTTACCTCGGGTATGTAAAATACCGCGAGTCGTGGATGACACGGAAGTTCCCCGAGTCTTATGGGAAAAGTGTGCAAC
The DNA here is from genome assembly GCA_039707655.1 of Elymus sibiricus. Lineage (NCBI taxonomy): Eukaryota > Viridiplantae > Streptophyta > Magnoliopsida > Poales > Poaceae > Elymus > Elymus sibiricus. The sequence goes on along the minus strand of CM077673.1, from coordinate 248,799,453 downwards.
CTCTGCAGAGTGTAAAACTATTCGAATAGCCGTATCCACGGTCAAGGACAGTTGGGTGGTGCTACTTAAACTACATCCAGATGTTTTCACAAACTTGGTGTGTGTGTGTGACAAAGAGATACTTGAGCTAAGTCGAAAGACTTGATGGAATGATTGAACATGTGATGTTCAAACTCTGCTTATATTGATATCTGTAACCTGTTCATATGGATATCTGCAACCTATTGATGCATAATTGTTGTAGATGGTAGGACATGATATTACACTCAAAACTAGCTTTCCGCATAACAACCAACTTAGTGCTATACCATGCATTGTTTTACCTTGTCCAAACATGGGTTGCTTGCGAGTACATTCAAAGTACTCATTGGCTTGCCATTGGTTATTTTATTGTCTAGGCATGAAAGAAAAGGATACGATGAAGAGTACCTTGGCGACGAACATGCGAGCTAGAACGCTTCCTAGTCAGAATGCCTGTAGGGTTAAGGCAGATGGCATGGGTTCACGCTATCGTTGAAGATTTCCGCTGCGAGCTTATGAAGACTTGGCCATAAAGGCCATATTTGAGTAAAACGGTACGAATGGATGTAAGACTCTTTTTATTCCGTTTCTGTGTGTTCAGTGAGCATTGATCTCTGGGCTCACTGCGCACGTACATTCGGTGATCACGACTTATGAGTCGGGCTCCCCATAAAAAATCTTGCATAAAAGAATTCAGAGAAGACTCAATTAATATTCATGAATAATCTGAACATAAACGCACAATTCATCGGATCCCGACAAACACACTACAAACAAGATTACATCGAATAGATCACCGCGGGAATCGCGGTGAACATTGTATTGAAGATCAAAGAGAGAGAGAGAGAGAGACATCTAGGTACTAGTTATGGACTCGTAGGTCTATGGTGAACTTCTCACACATCATCATGGGAGCAGCAAGGTTGATGTAGAGGCCCTCCGTGATCGATCCCCCCTCCGGCAGGGCAATGGAACAGAGCTCCAAATGGCCTTCCGTCGGAACACAGACTTGCGGCGGCGAAAAAAGGGTTTCGGGTGGCTCTTTCTTATTTTCCTGATTTTAGAGTATATATAGAGGCGGAGTTAGGTCAAACGGATCCACGAGGTGGTCCCAAGGCAAGGGGTCGCGCCCTACCCCCTGGGATGCACCTTGTTGCCTTGGCACCACCTCGTGCGGCTTACGGGCTCCCTCCAAAGCTTCCTGATCTTATTTTTTCCAGAAAATTTATCAAAAAGTTTTGGGTCATTTGGACTTTGTTTGGTACTGGTTTCCTGAAAGGCCAAAAAACAAGCAGAAAACAACAATTGGCACGGGGCACTAGATTAATAGGCTAGTTCACAAAAATGGTATAAAATAGCATATAAATGCATATAAAGTATCCTAGAATGGTAATAATAGAATGGAACAAAACATTATAGATACGTTGGAGACGTATCAGCATCCCCAAGCTTAATTCCTACTCGTCCTTGAGTAGGTAAATGATAGAAACAGAATTTTTGATGTGACATGCTACCCAACATGTAATATCTTTTAGGTGTGATCTTTGAGAAACGATGAACTAATAAACATCAACATAATAATATCCATGAACATGAGTAACATAATCATTAACTTTCAAAATATACGATCCTTAAAGAACGTTACTCCCCACTCATTTTATCATATTAGCATGGCATGACTCTCTCTTCACCGCATAAGTACAAATCATGAGCACGAAGGTGTCAAGTCAGGCAAATGGATCGTACTTCTAGCGCTTCAGCATTTTCAACCTCACTCAATACATGAGCATGAACCATGGATATAGCATATGTGTGGAATAGAGTATGGTGGTAGGGATCAAAAGGAGTCAAACTAGAAAGAAAGTATCGCATTAACTAGGCGTATCAACGGGTTATGGAGATGCACATCAATAGATATCAATGCAAGGAGTAGGACTGCCATGCAACGGATGCACTAGAGCTATAAGTGTATGAAAGCTAAACGGAAGATAAGTGGGTGTGCATCCAACTTGCTTGCTCATGAAGACCCCGGGCATTTGAGGAAGCACGTCTTCGGAATATGCAAGCCAAGTTCTATAATGAAAAATTCCCACAAGCATATGAAAATGACAACTCAGGAGACTCTCTATATGAAGAACATGGTGCCACTTTGAGGCACAAGTGTGGTAAAGGATAGTAGCAAAGTCCCTTATCTCTTTTTCTCTCATTTTTAATTTTATATTTTCTTTCTTTTTCTTTTTTTCTTTTTTCTTTCCTTTTCTTTTTTTTCTTGGTGGGCTCATTTGGCCTCCTCCATTTTTCATTTTTCGTCTGGAGCATCCCGACTTGTGGGGTAATTATTTGCTCCATCATCCTTTCCTCACTGGGACAATGCTCTAATAATGATGATCATCACATTTTTATTTACTTACGGATCGATATAACAACTCAACATAAAACAAATATGACTATATGAATGCCTCTGGCAGTGTACCAGGATGTGCAATGATCTAGCATAACATGTAAACAATGATGAACGGTGGCTTTGCCACAAATACTCTGTCACCTATATGATCATGCAAAGCAATATGATGATGAACACACAAGTCATGTGATGTAACGATGGAAGTTGCATGGCAATATATCTCATAATGGCTATGGAAGTGGTGGCTGTTTTGACGAAGATATAAGGAGGCTTATGTGTGATAGAGTGTATCATATCACGGGGTTTGGATGCACCGACGAAAGCTACACCGATCCTCGAGGTGAGATTGGGAAATGCATGGTACCGAAGAGGCTAGCAATATACGGAAAGGTGAGTGTGCGTACATCCATGGATTCACATTAGTCATAAAGAACTCATATACTTATTGCAAAGCTTTATTAGCTCTCTCGAAGCAAAGTACTACCACATGCCCCTAGGGAGGAGGTTGGGAGGAGTTAGCCATCGCGCGACCCCGACTCGAACAACACTAGGATTTCAACGAGGAATAAGAATTCTCACACATCATCACCATGCCATAACCAATATTTAAATGAGCAACAAGTAACACGCTTTAACTACCAATATTTTTACTAACCAAGAATCATGTACTCATGCCCTTTCATATTACTACATCAATATCATTAACCCACAATTTCTTCTTATAGTGAGCTACATGAAGGTTTTATTATACACTCCTTGAATACCTGTCCTTTTTGGACTAGTCTTATAACCTATGCAAATTACTGTTACTATTTATTTAGACTCTCAAAAAAAAATTAAGTGAAGCATGATAATTCAATTATTTCTATAAAATCTACACGTCATCGTGCTCTAAAAGATATAAGTGGAGCACTAGAGCAACTGCTAAGCTCAAAATATATAAGTGAAGCACATAGAGTATTCTAACAAATCATGATGAACATGTGTCTCTCTCAAATGGGCGTCCCGAAAACAATGATTGTGGCAAACCAAAAATAAAGCAAACTATAATACACGACGCTCCAAGCAAAACACATATCATGTGATGAATAAAAATATAGCTCCAAGTGACATACCAGTGGAATGGAGACGAAAGAGGGGATGCCTGATGTCTACTACACAACCTTCTTCTTGTAGACTCGTGTTGGGCCTCCAAGCGCAGAGTTTTGTAGGACAGTAGCAAATTTCCCTCAAGTGGATGACCTAAGGTTTATCAATCCGTGGGAGGCGTAGGATGAAGATGGTCTCTCTCAAACAACCCTGCAACCAAATAACAAAGAGTCTCTTGTGTCCCCAACACACCCAATACAATGGCAAATTGTATAGGTGCACTAGTTCAGTGAAGAGATGGTGATACAAGTGCAATATGGATGGTAGATATGGGTTTTTGTAATCTGAAACTATAAAAACAGCAAGGTAGCAAGTAACAAAAGTGAGCACAAACGGTATTGCAATGCTTGAAAACAAGGCCTAGGGTTTATACTTTCACTAGTGCAATTTCTCTCAACAATACTAACATAGTTGAATCATATGTAAATCTCTCACACGCGACAAAGAGTTCATTCCAAAGTCACAAATAGCGGAGAACAAACGAAGAAATTATTGTAGGGTACGAAACCACCTCAAAGTTATTCTTTCCGATCAATCATATGAGCTATTCCTATAAGTGTCACAAACAGCCCTACAGTTCGTACTAAAATAACACCTTAAGATACATATCAACCAAAACCCTAATGTCACCTAGATACTCCAATGTCACCACAAGTACCCATGGGCTTGATCATACGATATGCATCACATAATTTCAGATTCATCATATTCAATCCAACACAAATAACTTCAAAGAGTGCCCCAAAGTTTCTACCGGAGAGTCAAGACAAGAACGTGTGCCAACCCCTATGCATAGATTCCCAAGGTCACGGAACCCGCAAGTTGATCACCAAAACATACATCAAGTAGATCAATAGAACATCCCATTGTCACCACAGATATCCCATCGCAAGACATACATCAAGTGTTCTCAGATCCTTAAAGACTCAATCCGATAAGTAAACTTCAAAAGAGAAAACTCAATTCATCACAACTAGATAGAGAGGGGAAACACTCCATATGATTCATCTATATTAATAAAGCTCGTGGTACATCAAGATCGTGCCATCTCAAGAACACGAGAGAGAGAGATCAAACACATAGCTACTGGTACATACCCTCAGCCCCGAGGGTGAACTACTCCCTCCTCGTCATGGAGAGCGTCGGGATGATGAAGATGGCCTCCGGTGATGGTTTCCCCCTCCGGCAGGGTGCCGGAAAAGGCTCCCGATTGGTTTTTTGTGGCTCTGGAGGCTTGCGGCGGCGGAACTCCCGATCTAGGTTTATTTTCGGAGGTTTCTATATTTATAGGAATTTATGGCGGTGGAAACAAGTCAGGATGGTCCACGAGGGAGTCACAAGCCAGGGGGGCGCACCCTAGGGGGGGCGCCCCTGTGGCTTGTGGCTGCCTCGTGGCTCTTCTGGCCCAACTCCGATGCTCCGTGGGTCTCTTCTGGTCCATAAAAAATCACCGTAAATTTTTATTCCGTTTGGACTCCGTTTGATATTCCTTTTCTGTAAAACTCAAAAACAAGGAAAAAAACAGAAACTGGCACTGGGCTCTGGGTTAATAGGTTAGTCCCAAAAATAATATAAAGTTGTAGTAAAATGATTGTAAAACATCCAAGAATGATAATATAATAGCATGGAACAAGCAAAAAATTTAGATACGTTGGAGACGTATCAGCATCCCCAAGCTTAATTCCTGCTCGTCCTCGAGTAGGTAAAGGATAAAAACAGAATTTTTGATGTGGAATGTTGCCTAACATGTTCATCATATTCTTTTCTTCTTTGTATAGCATGGACATTTGGACTTGTAAATGATTCAAAGCAATAGTCTAGTTTTAACATAATGACTTCAATACTCAAGCATGTCAACAAGCAACCATGTCTTTCAAAATATCAACACTAAAGAAAGTTATCCCTAGCCCATCATGCTCAATCATTGATCCATTCATGAAACACACTCAAATATTAGCTATGGCCAGTGCTCAAGTACGATCATAGTGCCCCCTAGTTGGTGCTTATAAGAGAAGATGGAGACTCAAAGCAAAAATAAAAATTGCATAAAGTAAATAGATAGGCCCTTCGCAGAGGGAAGTAGGGATTTGTAGAGGTTCTAGAGCTCAAGGTTTAAATTGAGAGAGAAAAATATTTTGAGTGGCATGCTTTTCCTGTCAACGAAAACGACGAAGTAGCTCACAATACTTTCCATGCTAGATACATTATAGGCGGTTCCCAAACAGAATAGTAAAGTTTTTACTCCCCCTCCACCAATCAATCACACTCCATGGCGAGCCGAATCCACGGGTACCGTCCATACCAACAACATTCTTGGGGAAGTTTTGTTACATTTTTTTTATTTGAATTTTGAGCATGGGACTGGGCATCCCGAATACCAGCCACTTTCTCGTGAATGATAGTGAATCAACACATATCGTGAGAATAACACACCTAGCATGGAAAAATATTGGATACTCCCCACCGTTTCATGAGCGGTACGGGCACACAAAAGAGAAAATTTATTTTGAAGATTTAGAGATGGCACATACAAATTTGCTTGGAACGGCATGGAAATACCGCATATAGGTAGGTATGGTGGACTCATAAGGCAAAACTTGGTTTAAGGATTTTGGATGCACAAGTAGTATTTCTACTTAGTACAAACGAAGGCTAGCAAATAGATTGGGAAGCAACCAAACCGAGGAACGAAAAATCACATAAGTGAGCATTGAGTCATAACTAACACCGAATAATGCACCACAAGTAGGATGTAAATTCATTGCATAACTATTGACTTTCGTGCATGCATAGGGAATCACAAACCTTAACACCAATATTCCTACTAAGCATAATTACTCATTAACATGACTCACATATTACTATCATCATGTTTCAAAACTATTACAAAGAATCAAGTTTAATTTGTCCAATGATCTTCATGAAAGTTTTTATTATATCTTCCTTGGATATTTATCACTTTGGGGCTAGTTTCATATATTTCCATTGCTTTTTGGCAAGCTCAAACAAATTTAAGTGAAGCACATGAGCAAATGACAAGCTATTCTCAAAAGATATAAGTGAAGATTAATGAGTAGTCAAACAATTAAGTAGCTATGCGAGGACTCTCTCTCCCTCAATAAATATTTTCAGATCTTAAGTACTTTATTAAACAGCAAGCAAAAGAAAAATAGCACTCCAAGAATAGCACGCATCATGTGAACGAATAAAAATTTAGGCTCAACATAGGCTGACCGATAATTGTTGATGAAGAGAGGTGGGATGCGTAGAATCCCCAAGCTTAGATGCTTGAGACTTCTTGAAATATTTACTTGGGGTGCCTTGGGCATCCCCAAGATTGAGCTTTTGTATCTCGTTCAATCCTCTCATATCATGGTTTCACCTATTCTCAAAAACATCTTCCACACAAAACTTGAAAAGAACTCGTGAGATAGGTTAGTACACATAATAATAAATCAACTCTTTATGTACTGCCAAGACAAGTTGCATAATAATTTTCAAACATTAGGTACTGTATACTATCATTTCCACAATTTATATCTACCAATATATGCTATGGAAACTATAGGATAAGTAGATAACAAAATTATGACAGCAATCTGTCCAAACAGAACAGTCTGTAGCAATTTATGTAAACAGTGTACTTCTGTAACTCAAAAAATTATGAAAATTCAGGACATGCTAAATAATTTATATGACAATACTGTGTAAAAATTTTAGAAACTTTCCACGTTCCAATAAAATATGAAAATTCAAACACTACAGAAAAAGTTTCTATTTTTTACACAGCACATATCAAACATGCAATGCAAGCATCCTAAAGGCAATTCTTGGAACTTTTTATTGAAAAACAAGATTATAAATAACACCTAACAGAAAGTAACAAAATATAATGACGATCCAAGCAAAGCACATATTGTGTGACGAATAAAAATATAGCTCCAAGTAAGATATACCGATAGTGTTGAAGACGAAAGAGGGGATGCCTTCCGGGGCATCCCCAAGCTTAGGCGCTTGAGTATTCCTTGGATATTACCTTGGGGGTTCCTTGGGCATCACCAAGCTTAGGTTCTTATCACTCCTTATTCTCCTCATATCGGTGTCTCACCCAAAACTTGAAAACTTCAATCACACAAAACTTAACGGAACTTCGTGAGAAGGGTTAGTGTAATAAAGATAAATCATTCACTTAGGTACTGTCAAGACAAGATTCATAACTGCTATCACATGATATCTACTGTATTCTATCATTCCCATAATTTATATCACTGAATATAAGCTATGGAAACACTAAAACAAGCAAACTATGCATGCAAAACAGAATCTGTCAAAAACAGAAGAGTCTGTGAAGATCTGTAGTGTAACCATACTTCCCTGTCTCTAAAAATTCTGAAAAATTAGGAAAATCTATGCAATTTGCATATCAAGACTGTGTAAAAAAATTCAGATCAAAAGAACGTTCCAGCGAATTTACAAAATTCCTGGACTGAGAGCAAAAGTTTCTGTTTTTTCACAGAATCAAGTCAACTATCATCCACACTATCCCAAAGGCTTTACTTGGCACTTTATTCAAATAAAAGACACAAAACATGATTACTACAGTATCTTAATCATGTGAACACACTAAAACAGAAAGTAAAAGTGTTTGGTTGCCTTCCAACAAGCGCTTTTCTTTAATGCCTTTTAGCTAGGCATGATGATTTCAATGATGCTCACATAAAAGATAAGAATTGAAACACAAAGAGAGCATCATGAAGCATATGACTAGCACATTTAAGCCTAAACCACTTCCTATGTATAGGGATTTTGTGAGCAAACAATTTATGGGAGCAAGAATCAACTAGCATAGGAAGGCAAAACAAGCATAACTTCAAAACTTTGAACACATAGAGAGGAAACTTGATATTATTGCAATTCCTACAAGCATATGTTCCTCCCTCATAATAATTTTCAGTAGAATCATGAAGTAATTTCACAATATAGCCAGCACATAAAGCATTATCTTCATGATCCACAAGCATAGCAAATTTGTCACTCTCCACACAAGCAATTTTCTTCTCATTCATAATAGTGGGAGTATCATATGAAGCTCGAATACTAAAAATTGTTTCCACATTAAAAGAGTAATGTTCAGTAAAAGGATATTCAAAATTATGACAATAATTATCACTACTATTTATAACATAAGTATCATCACAATAATCATCATAAGTAGCAACTTTGTTCTCATCATAGCCAATTGAAACCTCTTCCGAAATAGTGGAATCATTAATAAATAAAGTCATGACCTCTCCAAATCCACTTTTATCATTATAATAAGATTAAACACCCTCCAAAATAGTGGGATAATTATTATCTAAAGTTCACACTCTTCCAAACCCACTCTCATAAATATTGCAATCATCATAAATAGGGGGTATGCTATCATCATAGTAAATTTGCACATCAAAACTTGGGGGAATAAAAATATCATCTTCCTTAAAAAAAAGCCTCCCCAAGCTTGGGACAAACATTAATTGCAGCAAATAAATTCTCAAACATGTCATTCTCATCAAATATAGCATCCCCAAGCTTGTGGCTTTGCATATCATAAGCATAATCACTCTCATCATTAATAGTATGAATAGCACCAATCGTATAACAATTATTATCATCACAATTTTCTAAGTTGGTGTCATTATTTGGGAGAGATACCTCTTTACCTTTACTTTTCCTTATTTTCTTCTTCTTCAGCACATTATGTGTGGGTTTATTTAATTCCTCCAAGCTTCTTTTTGAAGAGGTTGGTTGAATAAAAAGCTCCTCCTCGTTACCTGATTCATCATAAGAAAAAATAGGAGGATATTGGGAAACCTCTTCCCCTTCATTAGTATTCTCTTCATCTTCTATTTGTTTTCTTGTCTTCAAGTAATTGGCAATATAAGGATTCTCAATGCAATTCACCACGCAATACATATAGATTTCATTTAGATCAAAATCAAACATTTTCATGAGAGCCCATGCTGGAACATCCTTAGTTTCACGTTTCATTTCTTCATACCCCAAAAATAGACTAAGTTCATTATGATGCTCAAGGGTAATGAGGTTATCACAATTTTTGGACACAATTCGATCATGAAATAATTCACATTGGAAATTATAATGACCACGTTCATTGCAAAGTTCACAAGGACGGCGAGAAACATGGAGTCTTTCAGCACAAACATATAGCCTCTCTTGCAACCATTTAGTTTCTAAATACTCATGCCTCTTACAAAATCTATCTTCCCTTTTAGGCATGTCTACACAAACTCTATACACTCCACAAAAGTTGACATGCCTATAAGAAATCTTTTTATCATGACTAGTGCAATCATCATTAGTACCATGGATATTCAAAGAATTCATACAAACAACATTGCAATCATGCTCATCATTCAAAGATTTAGTGCCAAACATTTTAATAACTTCTTCTTCTAACACTTGAGCACAATTTTCCTTTCCATCATTCTCACGAAAGACATTAAAAAGATGAAGCATATGAGGCAACCTCAATTCCATTTTTTGTAGTTTTCTTTTATAAAACCAAACTAGTGATAAAACAAGAAACTAAAAGATTCAATTGCAAGATCTAAAGATATACCTTCAAGCACTCACCTCCCCGGCAACGGCGCCAGAAAAGAGCTTGATGTCTACTACACAACCTTCTTCTTGTAGACTCGTGTTGGGCCTCCAAGCGCAGAGTTTTGTAGGACAGTAGCAAATTTTCCTCAAGTGGATGACCTAAGGTTTATCAATCTGTGGGAGGCGTAGGATGAAGATGGTCTCTCTCAAACAACCCTGCAACCAAATAACAAAGAGTCTCTTGTGTCCCCAACACACCCAATACAATGGCAAATTGTATAGGTGCACTAGTTCAGCGAAGAGATGGTGATACAAGTGCAATATGGATGGTAGATATGGGTTTTTGTAATCTGAAAATATAAAAACAGCAAGGTAGCAAGTAACAAAAGTGAGCACAAACGGTATTGCAATGCTTGAAAACAAGGCCTAGGGTTCATACTTTCACTAGTGCAATTTCTCTCAACAATACTAACATAGTTGAATCATATGTAAATCTCTCACACGCGACAAAGAGTTCATTCCAAAGTCACAAATAGCGGAGAACAAACGAAGAAATTATTGTAGGGTACAAAACCACCTCAAAGTTATTCTTTCCGATCAATCATATGAGCTATTCCTATAAGTATCACAAACAGCCCTAGAGTTTGTACTAAAATAACACCTTAAGATACATATCAACCAAAACCCTAATGTCACCTAGATACTCCAATGTCACCACAAGTACCCATGGGCTTGATCATACGATATGCATCATATAATTTCAGATTCATCATATTCAATCCAACACAAATAACTTCAAAGAGTGCCCCAAAGTTTCTACCGGAGAGTCAAGACAAGAACGTGTGCCAACCCCTATGCATAGATTCCCAAGGTCACGGAACCCGCAAGTTGATCACCAAAACATACATCAAGTAAATCAATAGAACATCCCATTGTCACCACAGATATCCCATCGCAAGACATACATCAAGTGTTCTCAGATCCTTAAAGACTCAATCCGATAAGTAAACTTCAAAAGGGAAAACTCAATTCATCACAACTAGATAGAGAGGGGAAACACTCCATATGATTCATCTCTATTAATAAAGCTCGTGGTACATCAAGATCGTGCCATCTCAAGAACACGAGAGAGAGAGATCAAACACATAGCTACTGGTACATACCCTCAGCCCCGAGGGTGAACTACTCCCTCCTCGTCATGGAGAGCGTCGGGATGATGAAGATGGCCTCCGGTGATGGTTTCCTCCTCCGGCAGGGTGCCGGAAAAGGCTCCCGATTGGTTTTTCGTGGCTCTGGAGGCTTGCGGCGGCGGAACTCCCGATCTAGGTTTATTTTCGGAGGTTTCTTTATTTATAGGAATTTATGGCGGTGGAAACAAGTCAGGATGGGCCACGAGGGAGTCACAAGCCAGGGGGGCGCGCCCTAGGGGGGGCGCGCCCCTGTGGCTTGTGGCTGCCTCGTGGCTCTTCTGGCCCAACTCCGATGCTCAGTGGGTCTCTTTTGGTCCATAAAAAATCACCGTAAATTTTTATTCCGTTTGGACTCCGTTTGATATTCCTTTTCTGTAAAACTCAAAAACAAGGAAAAAAACAGAAACTGGCACTGGGCTCTGGGTTAATAGGTTAGTCCCAAAAATAATATAAAGTTGTAGTAAAATGATTGTAAAACATCCAAGAATGATAATATAACAGCATGGAACAAGCAAAAATTATAGATACGTTGGAGACGTATCAATGCCTTCCATGACATCCCCAAGTTTATATGCTTGAGTCTTCCTAGAAATTTATCTCAGGGTGCATCGGGCATCCCCAATCTTAGGGTCTTGCTCCTCCTTATTCATTCATCCATCGTGGTCTCACCCAAAACTTGAAAATTTCAGCACAAAACTCAAGAAGTGAGATCCGTTAGTATAATACACAAATCAAATACTTTAGGTACTGTTATAAATTGATTCATATTTCATTAATGCAGAACATGTATTGTATTCTAATTTCTCCATGGCTTATACCCCCTGATACAATCCATAGCATCATCAAAACAAGCAAAACATGCAAGTAAAAACAGAATCTATCTAAAATAGATGAGTTTGTAAAGATCTGTAGAGAAACTATACTTATGTAACTCCGAAAATTCTAAACATTTAAGACAACCTGGGAAATTTATATACCAATACTATGTAAAAAATTCAGATCAAAAATACGTTCAAGTAAAATCAGAGAAATTCTGCAGTGGACGCTAAAGTTTCTGTTTTTGCACCATATCAATTCTACGATCTTCCAAATCATCCCAAAAGATTTACTAGGCACAAACACGGATTTAAACATAAAAACACAATCATTACAAAGGCAATAATTATTTAAACACCCCAAAACAGAAAGTAAATGTCACGCCCAATATGGGGTCCAATCCTCGCGGAAACTTGAAAGTCTCAACAGGGATAGAAGCGCATATCGGAGACGCTTTTGCAAGGTGGATATCATCACAAGTACATGTACTAAAGAGAACAGTATAAAAGATTTGGCTTACACTCTCCACAAGCTACAACATGAATACATCAATACAACAATACATTCAATCACCATACAGAAGAGCGGGATCCAACTACGGATGAAACAGAAACGAAAAAGAGATGAGGTCCACCCTGCTATGCCAGGCTGCTGGCCTGGAACCCATCCTATGATCGAAGAAGAATAATAAACACCAAATAGAACAATCATCATGCTCACGTCAAAGTATTGCTTTATCTGTACCTGGACCTGTTGTTGTAGTAATCTGTAAGCCACAGGGACTCAGTAATCTCATTTCCAAGGGTATCAAGACTAGCAAAGCTTAATGGATGAGGTATGGTTAAGTGGTGAGGTTGTAGCAAGCACTAAGCATTTGAATATGTGGCTAACTTACGCGTACAAGAATAAGAAGAATGATCTACGCATAAACGGGCGTGAAATTTTAATGATCAAGAACTGATCCTGAACACCAACTTATGAGTCAATCATAACCCCACCGTGTTCCCTTCTTGGTTCAAACCTCACAAGAAGAGACGGTCATGGTTACGCACACGGTTGGTGTATTTTATTTGAGTTTACTTCAAGTTTGCTATAAATGGATGTTAAACAATTCTTCAAGTTGCCACATAACCGCGAGCACGGCTCTCAGAAAGATTTAACCCTGCAGGGGTGCTCCAACTCATCCATCACAAACTAGCCACAAGCTACGGTGGACAACCTCAACCTCGAGATAGCCCAAAGTATCCTCGGAATCCCGGTGCACAAGACATTCGAGATGGATAAAATAAATCCAGCTAGACCGCCCGACGTGTCGACGAACCCGATAGGAGCCGCATATCTCATTCTCAGGACACGACCGGTGTCGGATTTCGGGCTCCGCAAAACCCTCAAGGTTCGAACACAGGGGCGTGTGCGAAGATCCCCTGCAGCTTCGCCCTACTTAGCTCGCTACACGATGGTTACTACGGCGAACTCGCACTATGACGAGGAAGAAGATGAACATGGTGGTTTACCCAGGTTCGGGCCGCTGCGAAGCGTAATACCCTACTCCTGCTTTGGTGGATTGCCTCTCGGGGAGGTGTGGTGGATGAACTAATACAGTGGTGGGAAGCCTCGTGAGGGCGCTCGAGTGGTGTTCTTGACTCTCTGCCTTGTCTTGTCATCCTCCCTCTCTACGGTGCAGCCTAGCCTCTATATATAGCAGTGGCTCGGGTCCTCTTCCCTTATCGCAATGGTGGGAAGGGATCCCACAACGGCCAAATTCGAAGGGGGACAGGAGTACATCCCCGCCCTGTCCAAAGGTGGTCTTCGCCTGCAAAGTGACTGTCGATGATGCAGAGGTGGGCTCGGCGATGACATCCGTCCTGCTGGGCTCGTGGTCGTGGTCTTGTTGCACTGGAATGGAAACCTTTGGGAGGCGCTTTGGGAATCCGCGTACATCCCTGCTCCCTTTGCACCAAAGGGGAAACTGCACCGCCTGGCATGCTGGCGCCCGCATGTCCTTCCTTGCGTCATCCTTGACTCCTGAGGCCGGGCTCTGCATAGATATCTACGCCGCTCCGGAGGGGGCCTGAGGAGGCCCATCCTTGCTGGTCTTGGTGCTGCTTCCCTCGCGAGCTCGGGTCCTCGCGAGGGCCTTGTCTTGAGTGGGGTTGCACCCGGTTGTGCTTGGCTCGTGAGGTGGGCCATGCCCTGGGCCGCAGGCAGGCAGGTCTGGCTACCCCCATTCCCAGAACGCCGACAGTAGCCCCCGGGCCCAAGGCGCGCTCGAGCTGGCTTCCGGGCGAAGCCTTGAGGACGGCCCGAAGCACCACGGGCCCCAAACGCATGCGGGCCAGGCTTTACACGCGCCGAGCGCCTGGGCGGCGACGCCCCCGCTCCCCGAGGGCATCCGGAACCATCCCAAGTTAAACTGATGAGACGCCCATGTGCAGCGCCGGCCATCATTGCCCTTCCTTGAATGCTGCCGCTGCCTCAGGCCTCTACCCCTCGGGCCACGCGAAAGTGACCCGTCAATCGGTAGGAGAGGCGACGCGGACGGTACTGCGTTGATCGAACCGCTCCGCGGCGCCCGAGAGGCGCACGACGCCTGCCCTCCCACGACGCCTTGTGGCTGCAGTTACGCCTATAAATCCGCCCCACCCCTGGCAGGGGGGGAATTGCAGTCTCGACGTGTCTTCTTGCTTCCATTGCTCCGTCGGGAAAGCCCTCTCCTCTTCCCAGCTTCTCCTCTCCCATGGCGTCTGGAAGAAGCGTTGCGGGTGCGGGGAAACACGCGGCTCCGCCGGCTCCCTCGCCCACCTCCGGAGGCAGCGGCGGGGGGCCCTCGGGGTCGGCGCAAGTTCGCCGGCGCTGGGCCATGGTCGATGAGTGAGTACTCTGCCTCCTCCCTCCTTAGTCATGTTGTCCAGTGCTCCGAGCATGATCCTCTCCTTCTCCCAGGGTGCCTGCGGCCAAGAAACGCAGGCTCAGCGAGCTCCAAAAAGAGGCGGACGCGATGCGGGCCCAGCTGGCGACCGCCGAGGCCGCCTTCCAAGCCGCCCTCAGGGGCGAAGCGGAGGCCAGGGCGGAGCTGGCGTCCCTCCAGGCCCAGGTTAAGGAGGCAGCCGACGCCGTGCAGGCCGCCCAGGACGAGGCGACGCACGCCAAGATGCTGGAGTCCCAGCGCGCCAAGCAGTACCTTGACATCGCCCGCCACGTGACCAGCGCGGTGAGCCGGTTCGTTGGGGAAGCCCCCGCGCTGCCGTGCGCGCACGGCGATGGGGGCTATCTCGACTTCTTCCGGAGGGTGGTGGAGGCGCTGGAGGCCGGCGTCTCCCGCGTGAACGCGGACAATGAGTCCGACGGGCGCGACCTCCTAGACCTCGCCCTGACATTCGTCTTCTCCGGCGTGTCGTGGAGCGGGTGCCTGACGAGCTCCAGCGCCCCCTTCGGGACGAGGTGCGCCCGCACGTGGAGTCCCTGGTGGAGCGGTTCATCCAGGTGCCCGCCTCCTGCGGAGAGGACGATTCCGACGCCGAGGCGGCCGGCGGCGCGGGTGGCGACAGCGACTCCTCCCCCTAGGCATCCCATGTTTCCCTTTCATGGTTCCTGTAATATTCTATGAAGAACTCTTCCCCGGAGGGCGTTAGTCTTTTGCATGCTACCTTTGCCCTCTTATTTTTCTTCTCTTGAATCGCCGATCGCTTGCTTGCTGCGACGTGACTTAATTTCTTCGTGCGGGGCTCGGCGCTGCTGCCGACGCGGCTTGGTGATGACGGCTGGTAGGGCCCTCGTGAGGCCTCCTTCCCTGAGGGGCGGCTCGCGGCCGTCGAGCCCCGGGCCCTTGGCATCGCCGCCCGTCGAGGCCGAATTCCTCCCCTCGCGCCGTCCCTCCTGGCGCCTGGGGCCGCACGAGCTTTCATGGTGGCACACCGTAGACCGTAGTACCTGCATTCTGACGTTAGTGCGCGCAACCTCTATCATGCATTCAGGCCGCCATTGGATCAGGAGGCTCGTGCTTGGTTCTGTAGTGTACTTAGCTTGTGGGCAGGTGGCGATCTCGTGCGCCGCGAGGCGTGGCCGGGTTGTCCAGATAATCCGTGATTCCACCTGGGGCGCTTCTTCCTTTCTTGCGGAGCGGTTCGGCTACGGCGCTTGGGAAGCCCGGGCGTCCTGGGGGCTTCTTCTTCCTTACGAGTGGGGCAGGTTCGGAGCCCTTTCGGCACTCTGTGTCTGCAGGTTCCAGTCTCGTACATTTCTCGACCACCGTGGTGTACGTTCAGATCACCTGGACGCCACTACGAGGTGAGACCTCGACACCCTTGACACCGACCGGATCACCTGGACGGCATCAAGGGGGCGAAGGGCTATTTGACCGGTAAGGCTCCTGAGGCGCGCTGCTCAGGAGCCCCTTTGACACTCAAGCGGCTCTACGTCGGCACGTCCCAGTCCCGCACATTTCCCTACCACCGTAGTGTACGACCGGATCACCAGGACGCAACTACGAGGTGAGGCCTCGACACCCTCGATGCCGACTGGATCACCAAGGACGACATCGAGGGGCGAGTGGCTATATGACCGGTAAGGCTCCTGAGGCGCCTTGCTCAGGAGCCCCCTTTGACGCTCGAGCGACCCCCATTCCGCCCTGCCGGGTTCTACCTTAGGAGGCACGGGGCCTGCTGAGACTCCATACCGTGGTGCCGCGCCGCGGTCGGAGCCCCCGAGAAGGCGACAGGGCCTTGCTATCCTGTTCTGAGGTGCCTCGGGGGGGGGGGGGGGGGCAGAGCGCACGGCCCCTTGTGAAACACCAATCCAGAAAAAGCGAATTCAAGACCGGTAAAACGAGAGAGCAATGAGAGAAAAGTCCCCGCCCCTTTTTCTTTTAAATATAGAGTTTCGAAGTCCTCAAACTTCATTCCAAAAAGTGGCAATTCGAACACAAAAAGAAGCAAGCAACCGCCACGTCCGGCACCTAGGCTAGTCTTCGTCTTCGTCTTCCCCCAGCGCTGAGCGTAGGGCATGCACGTTGCATGGGCATAGCCATTGGAGGGCAGTGTTGTCCGCCAGCGCGGAGCATGGGGCTTCCACATTGCGTGGGAGGAAACCCCTCCGCGTCCTCGGGGGCTCCGGGCGTATACAGCCCACTCATAATTACATGAGAGTGTCACGGGTTGGTCCCGGGGGTGTACAGGGAGCTCCATGCCTCACGGACATGAAGCCCACTTCCAGCCCCCAAGCTTGTTGTGGCGAAGTAGGGTCGGCTCCAGGCAGGCCCCCGAGCATAGGGGGAGCCCCTCGCGCTCTTCGATGGGAGGGCCCGCCTTGGAAAAGGGGCATGGGCACCCCAGGGCCCATGGACGGGTGCCCTCGTCGTGGTGACGGCGCAACCCCCTGCGCCGCGGATCGGGTCCAGTGGTGCCCCTCTATCGCGTGCGAGGTCGGCACCCCTGGTAGTGCCCCAGCGTGCCTCGCTGGGGTGTCCGGGGTCCCCATGCAGGTACCCGAGGCCCTGCCCCCATGCTGGGCGAGCTGGGCCTGGGGACATGGGCGAGTACATGATCGCCCGCTGCTGATCGAACGAAACCCGACCCGGAGACATGGGCGTATGTTCCACCCTCCGTCTCCAAGCGAGCGTCGCGCGCCCCGGAGACATGGGCGTGTGTTCCACCCTCCGTCTCCAGGTTGGGATCATCTGGCTCGAAGACATGGGCGTGTGTTCCACCCTCCGTCTCCAAGATGGGGCCATCCGACCTGGGGACGTGGGCGCATGCCCCACCCTCCGTTCCCAGGCAAGTGACCCCCGGTCCCCAGACCCAGACGCCTGCCCAAGGCAGCTCCCTACCAGCGGGTACGCCTCGCGAATCTGCCTACCCCGGGCATCCTCGCGAGGCCAATCCCGCAAGCCGCCCTCGCGAGGCTGTGCATACCAGCTCGCACGAGAGCCGCTCGCGAAATTGCGTACGTGCCTCCTTTCGCCGTGGTAGCCGGTGTTGCTTCCTTCACGGCCCAGGGGATCGTCAACACGGTCGTTGTAGAGTTGCTCGAGCCCCCAGGCATCGGCGCAGTCAAGCCTCCAGTCCTCCTCCCTAGTTCCGGTGGGCGCGCTGAGGGGCGCGAGGCGACGCCCCTCTCGTGTGGCTAGCACCTCCCACCGGCTTCTGTCGGCGCCTGCAACCATCTCCTGCGCCCCCGGCGACTCGGGCCAGGCCCTCGGCGAGTGCGGGTCGCCACGGACGTCCCGAGCGCGCCCGTGCGGCTCAGGCGCCATGCCAGTCGGTTGATCGGGTTCATGGGCTCGAGCCTCGCTGAGGTACACCTGGGTCTCCTCGGTGGCGGTGACGCTTCTGGGGGCTTGCCTGGCCCAATTGTTGCAGCGATCTTGCGCAGCGTGCTGGCGCCGTAGCTCGTGCGCCACGAGGAGCGTGACATGTCTGTGCGTCGGGTCGTGGCAGACCCGAAAGGGCGGCGGCGCGACCCGGGTGTGGGGAAGGGCCGGGGAGGCAAGGGCGTGCTGGGTGGTCGGTGAAGGCGGCAGCCCCCGGCGCCTGTTGAGAGCCCGGCCGGTGGTGGCGCCCGCCGGCGGGGAGACGGATCGAAGCGGGGCGCCAAGGCCCGCCGGCGCCGCCCGCGCCACGCGGGCAGCCCGTCGCTCAGCACGGGATCGACGTCCTTTTGCCATGAGTGCGGCGAGCGGAGGCGAGGCGAGGCCTGAGGAAAAATTCGACACGCCCCCTACCTGGCATGCCAAATGTCAGATTTTGGGCTCCGCAAAACCCTCAAGGTTCGAACACAGGGGCATGTGCGAAGATCCCCTGCAGCTTCGCCCTACTTAGCTCGCTACACGATGGTTACTACGGCGAACCCACACGATGACGAGGAAGAAGATGAACACGGTGGTTTACCCAGGTTCGGGCCACTGCGAAGCGTAATACCCTACTCCTGCTTTGGTGGATTGCCTCTCGGGGAGGTGTGGTGGATGAACTAGTATAGTGGTGGGAAGCCTCGTGAGGGCGCTTGAGTGGTGTTCTTGGCTTTCTGCCTTGTCTTGTCGTCCTCCCTCTCTATGGTGCAGCCTAGCCTCTATATATAGCAGTGGCCCGGGTCCTCTTCCCTTATCGCAATGGCGGGAAGGGATCCCACAACGGCCAAATTCGAAGAGGGACAGGAGTACATCCCCGCCCTGTCCAAAGGTGGTCTTCGCCTGCAAAGTGGCTGTTGATGATGCAGAGGTGGGCTCGGCAATGACATTCGTCCTGCTGGGCTCGTGGTCGTGGTCTTGTTGCACCGGAATGGAAACCTTTGGGAGGCGCTTTGGGAACCCGCGTACGTCCCTGCTCCCTTTGCACCAAAGGGGAAACTACACCGCCTGGCACACTGGCGCCCGCCTATCCTTCCTTGCGTCATCCTTGACTCCTGAGGCCGGGCTCTGCATAGAGATCTCCGCCGCTCCGGAGGGGGCCTGAGGAGGGCCATCCTTGCTGGTCTTGGTGCTGCTTCCCTCGCGAGCTCGGGTCCTCACGAGGGCCTTGTCTTGAGTGGGGCTTCACCCGGTTGTGCTTGGCTCGTGAGGTGGGCCATGCCCTGGGCCGCAGGCAGGCAGGTCTGGGTACCCCCGTTCCCAGAACGCCGACAACCAGATTGGCTAAGTTTTCGGCTGGCACACCCGTTGGTGGCCCCGGCTACTGCCATTTTGGACCGACACTCATGAGGAGCACTGGCCCAGGTTGTTGATTATCCATGGGTTAATTACTCCCTATGCAGGTTTATTAGTTATTAAGCAAATGTAGTACAAAAGTTGGGCCTTACCGAAAGAGTTTTATCCCAAAACGAATAATCAAGGAGGTCCCCATAACAACCCCAAGCATGTTAGGAGCGCTCAATATGGAACATAACACTGGTAATCGGAAACTAAGCTGGCAAAGGTGGAATGATGCGGACCATCCTACGGACATCACCATGACACGAGTCCGTTTGGCAAGTGACACGTGCCACAACCTCTTCACATACATAAAGGTGAATCATCTCCTTTACACGTCTTCACTTGACCCCTTTGAGGATGGTATACTACTTGACACTCTTCTCGTCTGCATGCATAGGTATTATCGGAGCTTCACGGATGACAAGGAGGAGTGCAAGCCCCAAGGTACACCTACACCATCCGCGAGGGAAGCATGGAAGCGACGACAGAGGAAGGCCAAGAAACCCTCCCAGGCCTCAGACTTCCGGCCTATACCCCGGACGTCCGGCCCCCTGGGGACTACACCGGTGCCAAGGCCAAGCAAATGCAGCTACATGCGCCGGACATCCGGCCACCCGGCCCGGACATCCGGCCTGCCCGGAAATCCAGAACCCATCCCCGGAAATCCGGCGCACCCGCACCCGAATCGAGCGAAGCCAGGCACTCGAGCCCCGGACATCCGGCCTCCACAGCCCGGACATCCGGCACCCCCATGAAGCCCCGGACATCCGGCCCCTCGGCCCGGACATCCGGCCCCTGTGCGGGTAGCCACGGGCCAAAGAGCCATGTATCCCTCTCACTTACCCCTTCCTGGGCTAGTACTATATATACTCCACACCATCCTCCATTTTCGGGTTAGCATTGGTTTAGCTCATAGATAGATGAGTTGTTACTCCTTCCACTACCTCTCCCATGGAGTAGATGCCTCTATGAGAGAAGACCCGTAGTGGATGTAAAGGCCCCTTGCACCGGAAAATCCTCTGGGATTCCAAGGCCTCATCTCCTCATGGGATTTGGGATGAACTCTACCATGTATCCTCTTTCCCCTTCTTGTTCTTGTACCCTTGTGGATCTTATGTGGATGTGAGCATAGTGGATGTGTGATTGAACTTGTTTTGAGTGTTTCTCTTGTGATTTCCCCCTCGTGTTCTTCGTGTTGTTCATGTTCATCCACAAATCCACCTCCAATTCGTGAAAGATCGACGCACACGGGCATGCCCCGTATCATATTGGTATCAAGAGCCACATTTCTCACGAATTTGGAGTCCTCCCCTTCGTTTTCTATCCTAATTTTGTGTGTTTTTGTCCCAATTCGAAAATCCCCACCAAAAATAGCCTCACCAAAATTTTTGTGATTCATTGGTTCTTGTGAGATTTTGTTGATTTTGATCCATGGAATTCGTGCTTCGCAAGTAGATCTAGCTTCCCCACCACGAAATGCACCCTAATTTTTCTTTTCCCCCATCAATTTTGACCCCCGAGAATCTCGATCTGGAATCGTCGGGCCGGACATCCGGGCAACCGGCCGGACATCTGGGCCATCGGGCCGGACATCCGGGACCCAGGCCGGACATCCGGGCCCTGGAGCACAAAAATCGGGTGATTCTAGACACTGGTCTCCGGATTTCTGACCTAACCCCCCGGATATCCAGCCCCCAGGAATTTCAGCCTCCGTGTTTCACCGTTTTGTCCATAACTAATTCATCCAAAGTCCGATTTTGATGTTCTCTATTGACACCCTCCATTCCACAAAATTAGTTACACCACCTTTTGACTCCATCATAGTTTTGAAATTTTGGCAAGTTTGCCTAGGCCTCCACCATAACTTCCGCATAGCCATCCCACCATAAACTTCTGCCACCCTAACCCAATTTTGCTTGAGATTTTGAGTTGCGGTTTCTGTGTCCTAAGGTGTTTCGGCTAATTAGGAATGGTTCTACATCGACAACGCCGCCACTCATCATCGCCTCGGCCTCGACATCGACATCAGCCACTTTGCCTTTTGGCACCCCAACCGTAAGCAAGGACGGTAACCTTGATGACATCATTGTATATTACCTTGCCATTGCATTGATCGCTTCGAGCCTATTGCGTATCTTACCCATTGAGACTAGCGAGTTGAGAATTCCGGGCCACGTTACTTGTGCACCGTAGTGTTACTCTTATGCCGCATAGCTAGTTTTAGCGTGCAAACATCTTGCTATCTACATTGTGCCATAAGTCTCTCCCGTGCATATCCATCATACTTGTCTCGTATCTTGGTTCGAGCATCAAGCATAGAAAAAAAGAGCAAAAGAAGAAAAAGCTTTTAAGCAAAAGAGGAGATACACAGAGCTTATAAGCAATAGAATAGCATTGAGCCATTTTGCATAGTTCATACTCTTGGATCACACATACATAGCATACTTGGGATTGAAGACGGCACGTTTACTCTTTTAGGTTGGTGCACAAGCGCGTATCTAGCCCATTTGAGCAATCGAGCTATTGTCTCTTCTAGTATCCGTGCAACACGAGCTTTTCCCCTGGTCTCTCAATTTTGTGTTCATTCTTTGCTTGCGCGGATCCCATTTATCTATCCGTGTGTGTGTTACTAGTGCCACCATAGCTATTGATCTATTTGCTTTGCATTGCAATTTTGTGAATCATTCTCAACATTTTCAATATCTTGACTAACAATTGCTTGAATTTTGTGCCACTTGTCCTAACCGAGCCACTCGATAAGCTTTACTTTGTAGGTGTGAGTGAACAAGTCCGGTACCAATTCCCCTATTCTTGCATTTCACATTAAGTTAAACGGGATACATCCTCAACTTTGGGAACGGTATATTGGTATTATTTATCTCATTTCCCACTCACCTTTGCTCGAGTCTTGTGATGGATAGGCAAAGCACATCATCTCCTTCGGTCTACAAAAACAATGACGAGTTCGATGCCATGAAGAAAACCATCGATGCCAAGTTGGATGCTCAAATGGAGGAGCTCAAGGTCCTCATCTACATTGGCAAGAGGTCTTCATCATCTTCGAGAAGACGATCAAGTGCACATGCTTCCGAGCTACCATCTTCGGCAAGGTCACCTCGGCATCGACACCATCAACGACATGAAGAAATAATGACGCCAACATCAAGGCGTCAAACAAAGAACAAGAGTGAAGGTCACGAGCTCGACACCAACCACCGCTTCATGACTTCACCTCCTACCTTGGCATCTTCGCCAAGCGACTTCAAGGCATCTTTGCCTTTGGATATGCGGCATCTTCGCCGATAAGCACCTCAAGAGAAGCTCCCCAAGCTCAAGACCGCGACTTCCACGAGCTACTACGACTTCGACATTCCATTCTATGGGACTCATGACCCCGAAGAGTACCTCGAGTGGGAGCACAAGATGGACACCTACCTCAAGATACTTCAAGTCCCTTCCGAAGATAAAGTGAAGTGCGCCACAACAAACTTCCACGACTACGCGTCGACATGGTGGTTTCACACATCTTTGACGAGCTTCGACATGAATTGGTCCAAGACGAAGAAAGAGATGCGGCGAGAGTTTGTGCCTTCTACATACACGGAACATCTTCAACGCCAATTGGAGGACACCATACAAGGATCCAAGCCCCTCGATGAGTACTTCATGAAGATGAAGAAAGCCTTGCGACGAGCCGGTGTGGACGACCCCATTTGGATGAAGTTCCACTTCATGATGGGATTGAACAACGACATAACCAAGACTATCTTCCACAACAACTATGAGTCTCTCGACGACATCTACGTTGGTGCTCTCAAGGCGGAACAAGAACTCATGGCCAAGGCTACTCGACCCCGAGCACACTTCGCGACGACCAAGCTCCACGACGACGAGCATGGGGATGGTACCACCAAGATGTCCAAGCCCGACGAGCTCCAAGACGACGCTCCCAAGTCCGACTTCACCGCCATCCCTCTTTGTGGCATTGATGATGCCGATTCTACCACCACTCTTTTTGAAGACGGTGCGGCGACGACTACAACTACAGAGCCACTCAAGGAACATGCTTTGGAGGCGAGCGACAAGGTGGCGAGCAAGGATGATGCTTCCATCTTTGGAGACGAGAGTGATGATGTGCCATCTTCGGCCTTCATCCACGGTGAAGGTGATGAGTTGGTTGAGCATGGAATTTTCCCTTCGACCACGGCGGCGTTTGGAGATGAGTTGAGAGACTTTTGCCACCATATTGAGGGTGAGAGTGACTTCACCACTTGCCCCATATATGATGAGTTGCCTCAATTCCCATGTGAGGAGAGCCACAAACCCCACCACTTGAGTGAGATGAGTGACTCCACCATATTTGAGTTTGAGTGCACCCACCTTGAGGGAGTGTGTGAGCCACCACCACATAGAGCGAGTGAGGTAGTTGATAGGGCAGGTGAGGCCATTTCGATTTCTAACAACTTAACATCTACCTCTATTGTATCTTCTCCCTTGGTGCTAGGTCTCATACATGACGACGTGCCTACCCTCGACGATTCCATCCCTTCAATGGGAATGACGATGGCCATGGTGGAATATGATGCACCCCCCACATGGTTCCATCATGGTGTCGACCACGAGTTGGTACTTCCCGCCTCACCTACATCACATGAGCGGACCTCTAAAGGTAACATAGGTGAAGGTTCTTTGCTTGTCCCACTAGTGGACTATCTTGCAATTGATTGATTGCATGATGTTGATCACCTTATGGACACACCACATACTATGTCTTCTTCATGCTTAGATGTGCCACCAAATTTTTGATGAATATGATGATGAGCATGTTGACTTGCCTAGTTGTGATGCTATACTCCATAGAATATCATGTGAAATTTCTATTGGTCACATCATGTTCGACAACCTGCTAAACTTGTCATATGCTATGCGTGAAATTTCCCGTATTGCATCTTTGCAACCTCACCGTAGCGACTATGCATATACCATAAAAATTAATCCCATTTGCTCATATGGCATAGACGACAAGCCCATGGTTATTGGCATTTGCTTTTGTTGTGATGATATTGCCATGCTTCCTTTGCATCATTTGCGTAATAATTCACTATTGCCATGCCATGACCACCATGCTTTGGATGTGCATTGTTTTGGATGTTGCCCATACTCTCCATATTATGCTTCCGCTATTGTACATGAGGAGACCCCAATAGTTTCCTCATACATGTTAGGAGATTTTGTTCCATCCCATCCATTGCATGAGCCAAATTATTCTGTGCACCATCTGCATATCATGAATAACAATGCTTCCAATAATTCACATGGTGCACAACATATTTCTAGTCTCCATTATGCTATACATAAAAACAAACCTTTCAAGATGGATGAAATGTTCTTACATCATGCATCTCATTTATTTGAGCATTGCATATTTTGTGCTAATGAACACAAGCACATGCACATCCTAACGGATGATGTATACATATACCACGCGCACACAATTTTCCCTTTGCCTTTGTTGTGTGTAGGTACTCATGATTACTCGTCAACCTCACAATCCCATGAGTTGACGAAAAGAGCTCTTGAGAGCACCGATGCTTTGGGATTCACCGGAATGTATCTCCAACCATTCCCCTCGCGCAAGGACTTCGCGCATTTCTTCTACATGGCTCTCACATGGCTATGGCTTCTTACTCATTACACTTATTATGCCCATATTGTCGTGTTCACTTTGCATGTCAGGCATCATTCTATGCTTTTGCCATGCGATTGTGACCCTTGCTTGCATTTACCCATGATTCGCCATTCTTCTACTACTATGTGTATTTGCATGCTTGGTGGAGATCCTAGTTGCTATTGCCATGTTTACCTTGAGCACTATGCTATTGTTGCTTCTTGTGTTGGGAGAGTCATCATGTTCCATTGCTATTCACATAGGACTTCTTGCCAATGCAATGACGATACTTTGCTCATATCTCGTTTTCTTGCTTGCGATATGTCATGTGCATTATTCATGTCCACTATTTGCTCACATGACATGTTTGCCATGATTCCCTCTAGTACGTTGCATCTTCGCACTACTAGTTTGGACAACATAATAACTATGCTTGTTTGTGTTGCATCACCGATGTGCTCCTTTTATGCGGTTGATGACAACCATTGCCATGCTTTGCACATGAGTGATATTGCTTATTGTCATATGTCTCCATATGTTGCCTCTCTCATGCTCGATGCTTTGCCATGTATTGAGTGCAACCATGCTATTAATTTTGCTAATGAGATTGCCCCCATAGCTTTCTATCATATTATTGGAGCTTTTGACATCTTTCATGTGAAGCATGCTTGCCTGCCTTCCTTGCACCATATTCCTAGTGACATGAATATAGACATTGTTGCATCATATTATTCATGCACTTTTGCTTCTAATTGCTATGTGCAAGAGAAGAGAACCATCATGATGGATGATGTGTTTGTCTACCATGCACATACATTGTTTCCTTTGTTGTGTGTGTGTGTGTAGGATACTTCGACCACATGTCAACTTCCACTTCACGTGAGTTGACAATTCGAGCTCTTGAGAGCGAGCCATGCTACACCGACGTGATTCTACTTCGCACTTGCTTGCGCATCAGCATTGTGACGGACGCACAAGGTCACGCTTTTGAGGTGACATCCTTCTTGAGCATGGATACTATGGCTCACCCTACTTGTGTTGCTTGTACCATGACATATATGGGTCATCTTGGAATTCTTACTTGCACACATGTTAGAGATATTGCTTTCACTCATGATTGCCACCGTTCCATGCCTCGTGACATATATGCCTTGTGTGTTGCATCCAACTTGTGGATTACTTGCTCTTATCATATGCTTGGTTGCAACAATGTCCATTCTTCACATTTGCCATGCCACATTGCTTGCTACATGCTTTACTTGATTGCCTCACGCATGATGACCAATTACTCTTTCTATTGTGTTGAGTGCCACACTATCTTCACTACACCATGTGCACATTATGCTTGGATTGCCTTGCACTTGCACCATGTGTTTAAACACTTCATTCTACTTGGTGTTGTGAATGACTCATATGCCTACCATAGACCTTTCATTGATTGCCTTGTGCATGTTTTCTATGACCTTGGGGTAGATGCTTGTTATATTGTCACACATATTGGCATCCCTACCTCCCCTAGGCATAATTGCTTCCATGATTGCATTGTTTGTGCTCAATTTGTACGCTTACATGCCATGTCACACCATATGTTATGCATGATGGCAACACTTGTGCGGTGATTCACCACTTGAATGCTTGGTTTTGCACTAACGCTAACCACATTTATTTTTCCAAGTGTTTGTCGTATTTGCTCCTTTTAAAGGAATTACTAGTTGGTGCAACATTGGAGAGTGCCAATTTCGAGCTTGATGATGATGAGTGCTTGGTGATCATCCACTTCTACACGGTGATGCCATCTCTTTCCCATGGTGATTTGGATTTTGATCCGTGGACGGATCTTTCCCAAGGGGGAGGGGATGATGCGGAGCATCCTACGGACATCACCATGACAAGAGTCCGTTTGGCAAGTGACACATGCCACAACTACTTCACATACATACAGGTGAATCATCTCCTTTACACGTGTTCACTTGACCACTTCGAGGATGGTATACTACTTGACACTCCTCTCGTGTGCATGCATAGGTATTGTCGGAGCTTCACGGGTCACAAGGAGGAGTGCAAGCGCCAAGGTACACCTACACCATCCGCGAGGGAAGCATGGAAACGACGACGGAAGAAGGCCAAGAAAACCTCCCAGGCCTCGGACTTCCGGCCCATACCCCGGACGTCCGGCCCCTTGGGACTACACTGGCGCCAAGGCCAAGCAAATGCAGCTACATGCGCCGGACATCCGGCCACCCGACCCGGACATCCGGCCTGTCCGGAAATCCGGAACCCATCCCTGGAAATCCGGCGCACCTGCACCCGAATCGAGCGAAGCCAGGCGCCCGAGCCCCGGACATCCGGCCTCCACAGCCCGGACATCCGGCACCCCCATGAAGCCCCAGACATCCGGCCCCTCGGCCTAGACATCCGACCCATGTGCGGGCAGCCGTGGTCCAAAGAGCCATGTATCCCTCTCACTTACCCCTTCGTGGGCTAGAACTATATATACTCCACCCCCTCCTCCATTTTTGGGTTAGCATTGGTTTAGCTCATAGATAGATGAGCCTTTGCTCCTTCCACTACCTCTCCCATGGAGTAGATGCCTCTATGAGAGAAGGCCCCTAGTGGATGTCAAGGCCCCTAGCACGGGAAGATCCTCCGGGATTCCAACGCCTCATCTCCCTAGGGGATTTGGGATGAACTCTACCATGTATCCTCTTTCCCCTTGTTGTTCTTGTACTCTTGTGGATCTTGTGTGGATGTGAGCATAGTGGATGTGTGATTGGACTTGTTTTGAGTGTTTCTCTTGTGATTTCCCCCTCGTGTTCTTCGTGTTCTTCGTGTTCATTCACAAATCCACCTCCAATTCGTGAAAGATCGATGCACACGGGCGTGCCCCGTATCATGGAACAAAACACCGAGCAAAAGGCCAAGCCTTCCACCTTGTGCCAAGTGTATAGGTGCATTAAATTAGATAGCAATAATATTGTGATATCCCAAATATGTCCATGTTATCACATGGAATAACGTGCACCTGCAACTAGCAATGCTATAAGAGGGGGCTAAGCAAGCGGTAACATAGCCAAACAACGGTTTGCTGGGAAGGTGGAGGTTAGAGGTTTATCATGGCATTCTGGGAGGCTTGACAAGCAAGTGGTAGATACCGAGACATAGTTATAAAAACGAGACAACTAGCATAGCAATGATAGTAGTGGTATCCAGGGAAATGATCATCTTGCCTGAAATCCCGCTTGGAAGAAGAACGAATCCATGAAGAAGACGAACCAACGTAGTCGAACAAATCCTCACACTCCGAAATGCTTTCGAAACTCTAGAGAGGAGAAGCAAATCCGGAAGCAAACAAAAGGCACAGTAAACACCACAACATATTCATGGTATGATGCGCAAACAAGTATAATGCAAGTCCAGTTTAAATAGGCATGGCATGGCAAGATGCAACAATCAAACACTACAAATTAAGTGAAGTTCAATATGCAACGAGTTGCATATTGACGAAACCCCACATTCAAATATTTAGTTCACTCTCATTTAATTACTCGACACGTTTAAATGTTGTTAAACATGGCAAGAGGTGAAGCATGAACAAGCTATTTCTCTAGGCATTTTAAATGAGGCCGGAAACATCATTTAGTATTTCCGAAACGACCCCATATGTAAATTATGAATTTGGTCCAGATCTGAACTAAACATATTTTATATTTATTAAACAGGGAAATAAAATGCACCAAGTTATTCTACACCTTATTCTAATAAAGTTACATGCATAGACCATTTAATTCGGAGCTATGGTAATTTAGTTACGGAATAAACCGCGTAGCACATCATTAGGCAATTTTAATGCAACATCATTTTAAATGTTTTTAACATGCACGAGGATGACATGATCAAATTGATGCAATTTTTTAATAAATTAAGAACATATAATATGATATGGGCATTTGTCACCACGATGGAAAGAAATGGGTGTCATGGCGGCGAAAATGGAAATGATGCCATGACAACATTCCGGTTCCGGTAACCCGTTAATATACAGGTGCAAAAGAATTGTGTGTGTGAGCGTATGATACAAAAGTGACGAGTGGGGTGATCCTGATAACCGGGTGTCCCACTAACGGTGGCATGGCAAATGAGGAACGTGCGAGTCAAAATATCCGATGAGGTACCTGCAACTATCATGGCATCTATGAAATGTACATCGTCACATCTCATCAACAATGCATTCATCCATGGGTGGTCGGCTCAATGGTATACCTTCATACCGTGCAATCAAAGTGGATCGAGTCGTCGATGGAAGTAGTCATTCACGGGCGTCGTGGACGTCGTGGAAGTAGTGGTAATCGGCGACGGAAGTTGAACTTGACGCTTGTGGTACTAGCAGTCTTGGCGGGGCGTCGTGTAGTCGTACACGTTTGGAGGGGAACTTGACGTATCCATGTGCTTCGTGGGTCATCACTGGACTTGGTGATCCGATGTGGTAATCGAACATTGGGGTTTCATGGAACTTGAAGGATCCAAAGCCTTCGAGGCCATCGTTGTACTTGGTGATATCCGGGACGGTCTTGGCATGCAGCGATCAACGCTCGATGTACAGATACAGCGATGGTCTCGGGGGTTCTTGACGGTTCATAGCTCTTAGGTGTTGTGGTACTTGGCGTCCGTGATGGCCTTGGCGTTCCTGGTCTTGAGGAGGTCTCCGATAGAGAACTTGAAGTCCACGGGGACATGGAATTGCGGTCTTGGCGTCGGGAAGGGGATCATAGGCCAACGAGGTCGCGTGCAAGAGTGTTCCAGGAGAGGCCGGAGTTACGGGCGTTGGAGGCGAGGTCGAACGATGTTGTCCGGCCAAGGACGAAGCCGAAGAAGCAGGGGAGGAGCTGGGAAGCAGCGACTGCAGCAGGAGCTTGGGGTCGTGTTGGCCATGGCATGGAGGATGAACCAGGGCAGGGAGAGAATCAAAGTGAGGCGGACGGCCGGAGATGAGGAGCTCAAGCTCCTGGTCGCGGCGGCGAGGGGCAAGGCGGCGCGAGTCGAGGGAGGATGGGGTGCGACTGCTCAGAGTAGGGAGGTCGGGAGAGATGCGCGGCCATGGCCCGGCGATGGGGAGGCCCTGGCCATGGCAACGGAGGCAAGCTCAGGGCCCCTGGCGCGGGAGCGGGCGGAGGAAGGAGTGGCCTGGGCTCACCGGCCGACGGAGCACCCTGATCGGAGGATGAGCAGGGGAAGGCGCACGGGGTCGAGCGTCTCTGGTGGGTGGCAGCGGCGCGTGAGGAGAACGAGAGGGAGAGGGGATCAAACGGGAGGAGGATGCGAGTTGGGGAAGAAGGGGATCGGGAAGGGAGCGAGTGGGGATTGGGTCTGCGTGCATTGGGTTTTGGGCAGGTGGCGTCGCTGGTCGAGAAGATTAGGAGGGCATCAAGGGGAGATGGGTTCGGGGCTAGGGTTAGCTTAGGTGGCCTTGGGTCGGCTGAGAGGCCCAAGTGGCCGGCTGGCTGCATTTTCTCCCCCCCCCCATGCTATTTCCTTTACACAGAAAAATATAAAGAAAAGAAAAGGAAGAAAACAAATAGCTAGGGTAGACAAAAAATGTTGAAACTTTTATGTGAGGTCCAAGATTAATACTTAGCCCGCAGAAGAAGTTTCACCATAATTGGAAGAGTTTAATTCGAACTCATTTGAAATTAATTCAAATGGGTTTGAATATGAAGTAGGTGCTAGGGAGGTTCAAAATGTTGAGGTTTTAAGTGGAGCTTGGTTAAGAGACAAAATAATTAAGGGCGAATTTTTCAGAGATCAAACTTCGAGTAGAAAATACAAAGGATTTTTGGAAAGGTTTGAAAGGAATTTGAAAAGGCGTTGGAATTAAATGCAATTGTGTTTTGGTTGATTCCATAATAATGGATTGTTTATTTTAGCTCCCGAAAATATGGGAGGTTAACGTTATAAAGAGAAATCGCCATGTGAATTCCCTCAATATAAATAGATCAACAGATCTATGCAATTTTTATTTGAGTTTTAATAGGTTGCAAAAATTATTGGCATGATGACATGATGAAATGATGCAATGCAAAAGAGATAACATAGAGAGAGCAATATAAATAATAATAATGCAAGGAATCGGTCTCGGGCTCTTACAACTCTTCCCCACTTGCAAAAGAACTCGACCTGAGATCTTAGAATGAGAAGAGGAAGAGAAGTGGCAGAGATCAAACAAAGTTGCTTCTTCGACAAACGAGTGAAACCAACGAACCTTGGAGGTTGCAAGACATGAAGAATGGCATGAGGAATAAGCAAGAATTCAAAACCACCCCGGTTGAAAAGAGATAGACAAGGAATGAGAAGAAAAGAATTTGGGTAGCATTCCTCTTAAAAAGAGAAGCAAAAGTTGATAGGATGAAAAGAATTTGAAACGAGGACTCGACACTTCGGTTAAATAGATAAGCAAGGAAAGAACATGATCTTTATAAAACGAGATGATGGTTCAAAGAGAGCAACATCACAATGCCTCCGAAACAAAATAATAGAAGATATAACGTTGGAAAGAAAAGAACGGAGAAGAAAATGACAACTTCAACCACAATTGAATTTGAAAAGAACCACCTTACAAAGGAGGCTTGAACGGATTTGTTGCAAGAATCAACAACGAAAACAATATGCTTGGTCCGGGCTTATGGAAACGGAAACAAAGATTGCTTGGGAGCAACACGAGATGAAAACTTCTTTCACCAAGAGTATACATTGAGAACTTGGATCACTGATAGCAACAATCCTTAGGAAATGCTTTAGGTGGAATCTATACCAAGATAACTCCGAGAAAGAAATTATGGGTTTAAATATCTCATTCTTGACAAATTCTCTTCGAGTCCCCTCATAAATCAAGAATGCTATAAAACCACATCAATAGATAAAGGAGAATGAATTGCACTTTGAAATGCAAGACGAAGAATACTTGAGCTCCTCCAACAAGAATCTTGAAGAACACTTCAAGAAAAATTAAATCCTTGAAGAACCACCATCAAGAACCTTTGGAAGAACTCCAGAATGAAAGGATGATAGAAAAGAATTGAAGGTTGCAAAATAAAAAAGATTGAGGCCTTGCCATGATTTAGATGAAGCTTCGCGACGAGATACTTGAGAAAACTTGGAACTCCGGAAAAGAAAATATAATCAACTTAGAATCAAGAATTTGATATCACGAACAACTCCGGAAGAAGGATTGCAATCACTTTGACCAAACAATAATAAGAATTATGTTATGCTTATCCTTCGTCAAGTTAAACTGATGTCAAGCAATGGATTTGGCATACTGCTTATTCTTCTTGAAAAGGTATGTCGCAAACTTGAACAAGTCTTGAACGAACCACTGGTAAGAATTTGGAATGAATGAGGATACTACGAATGAATGGAATACATGAGAACGAAGAGATCATGAACCGTCTAGCAGAAAACTTAAACAAGGCACCAATAAGAATTTAGATACGAACGAAGAAAATATTGAACGAACGAAGAGACATCAATTGATAAGAATTTGAGAACGAAAGTTGAAAGCTGAGAAAGAAGAATTCTTCTGAAATGATGGCCTTCGAAGAATCTAGAACGAAAACAACTCTGAAATGCTTTGGATAGATATGGGAGGAATTACTCATGATCAAAGCAATTTGACAGGATAACACGAGGTTTGAACACAGAAATCTTCAAGAGAATGGACCGAGACTTAAGACAATTTCTCCTTCGGTCTTCAACGCAGAGAATGATGGCGAGAAACACCACCAAGAATTACTAAGACACTCTGGAACAATGAAGAAAGAAAGGCTGAGGCATTGGTCAAATTAATTCAAAGCGATCTTGGAGAAGGAAAATGACTGATGGAATTCATTCTTATGTCACATTTGAAAAACTTGAGGAAAACCCCAGAAAAGATTAGAAGAGCCAGGTAAGATCCTGGGAAAAGCCTGTGGGTTATGGGCCCACTCAAAGAGAACATTGTTGAAACGATTGCTTAGGAAGAGATATTGTGCCGGTGAAAATTAAGAACTTGATGAGGTGAGAACCTCGAAATAATTTGAAAGGATTTTGAACGGGAACATGAATCTTCTGAGATATCTTTGCCACTCCAGATAAAATGGAAAGAGGTTTGATAAAGAATTTTCAACAGGGGAAAGCATTAGCGAATGAAAAGGATATGAACAACAAGAGGTTGAATGGAATCCACCAGAGAAGAAAACGGAGACGAAGAAATGATGAACCTGAAGCTCATGAGGATCTTCACAAAGAATCACGGGATACAACACAGAGGAAAAGATGGAGAAGCACCACATGAAAAGAAAGGCACTTGGATGATAATTTAATCATTGAAGAAAAAGGGCGGGAGGGTGGGGAAAAACAAAGACAACTTAGATAGATGAAAAGAACTCCGGAAAGAAATATGAGGATCGATCTTGCAAATATTGAAATATTAAATTAACTTGAAGAGAAGCACTCTGGATGGAAAAGACTTGACATGAAAATTTGATTGAACAAACGGATTAGCACTCCCATAGAAATATGAGAACAATGCTTAGGAAAGATATGAAATCAACATTTCACATCAAAGCAACTCGAATTACCATACTCCAACAAAACAGAGGATGAGGCTTGCAATTAAGCCAGAAAAAACACATAACCCATTATGCATTTGTTGTAAGGATAATCCTAGGTAACAACTTGAATTACCACCTGAGAACCTACAAAATCTTTCTGGTTATGCAATCTGGTCCAACAGATACATGGAGCAATTACTGTAATAAATCACTCAACTCCTAGCAGTAATGCTACACCTCCGATGTATCACATCCGTCAACACACAACTAGAGAAATCTTAGAAACTCATCTACCTCAGACCCTCGTAATCACAATGATGCTAAACATGGCAGTACATCTGGACGCTCTCCCCACAAATAGTATTGAAGCAATTTCGAACATCCTCGTACTGAGATACTAAGGAAACTGAATGATAACGGTGTGTCAAGACCCCCCCTGGAACTCTACTCCCCAGGACTTCACCCAAGTGTCAGGAGGCACCAAGAACAGAATTCTG
The DNA here is from genome assembly GCA_039707655.1 of Elymus sibiricus. Taxonomy (NCBI): domain Eukaryota; kingdom Viridiplantae; phylum Streptophyta; class Magnoliopsida; order Poales; family Poaceae; genus Elymus; species Elymus sibiricus. The sequence continues at coordinate 248,764,839 of CM077673.1, read as the reverse complement.
TCACACCGACATCATAGAGATTCCAAAATACTCGCGTGATCCTAAAAAAATCCTACGTCACGATTCCTCACCAGAGCGACGATGGGGATGAGAAGTAAAAAGAATTCCTAACCTTTGATATATAACTAGACTCAAAATAGTTTTTTTCTAGACTCGACAACGGCCAAGTTTGATCAATCAATGGGGCTCCTAGGTCGGTACTGCTGTGATACCAACTTTTCATGCCCAATATGCGGTCCTATCCTCATGGAAACTTGAAAGTTTCAACAAGGATAGAAGCACATATCGAAGACGCTTTTGCAAGGTGGATATCCTCACAAGTACATGTACTGAAGAGAAGAGTATACAAGATTTGTCTGACACTCGCCACAAGCTACAACATAAATACATCAATGAAACAATACATTCAATCACCATACAGAAGAGCAGGATCCGACTACGGATGAAACACAAACGAAAAAGAGGCAAGGTCCACCCTGCTATCCCAGACTGTCGGCCTGGAACCCATCCTATGATCGAAGATGAAGAAGAAGAAACTCTAAATACAACAATGATCGTGCTCATGTCAAAGTATCGCTTTATCTGTACCTGCACCTATTGTTGTAGTAATATGTGAGCCACAGGGACCCAGCAATCTCATTTCCAAGGGTATGAAGACTAGCAAAGCTTAATGGGTGAGGTACGGTTAAGTGGTGAGGATGTAGCAAGCACTAAGCATTTGAATATGCGGCTAACGTACGAGTACGAGAATAAAAAGAGTGATTTACGCAAAAACGGGTGTGAACTAGTAATGATCAAGAAGTGGTCCTGAACACCTACTTATGAGTCAATCATAACCCCACTGTGTTCCCTTCTTGGTACAAACCTCACAAGAAGAGACGGTCATGGTTACGCACATGTTTGGTGTATTTTATTTGAGTTTACTTCAAGTTTGCTATAATTGGGTGTTAAACAATTTTCCAAGTTGCCACATAACCGTGGGCACGGCTCTCAGAAAGATTTAACCCTGCAGGGGTGCTCCAACTCATCCATCACAAACTAGCCACAAGCTGCGGTAGAAAACCTCAACCTCGAGATAGCCCAAAGTATCCTTGGAATCCCGGTGCACAAGACATTCGAGAAGGGTAAAACAAATCCAGCAAGACCGCCCGACATGTCGACGAATCCGATATGAGCCGCGTATCTCGTTTTCAGGACACGACCGGATTGGCTAAGTTTCCGGCTGGCACACCCGTTGGTGGCCCCGGCTACTACCATTTTGGACCAACACTCATGAGGAGCACTGGCCCGGGTTGTTGATTAATCCACGGGTTAATTACTCCCTATGTAGGTTTATTAGTTATTAAGCAAATGTTGTACCAAACTTGGGCCTTGCCGAAAGAGTTTTATCCCAAAACGAATAATCAAGGGGGTCCCCATAACAACCCCAAGCATGTTAGGAGCGCTCAATATGGAACATAACACCGGTAATAGGAAACTAAGGCGGAAAAGGTGGAACAAAACACCGAGCAAAGGGCCAAGCCTTCCACCTTGTGTCAACTGTATATGTGCATTAAATTAAATAGCAATAATATTGTGATATCAAAAAATGTCCACGTTATCACATGGAACAACCTGCACCTGCAACTAGAAACACTATAAGAGGGGGCTGAGCATGTGATAACATAGCCAAACAACGGTTTGCTGGGAAGGTGGAGGTTACAGGCTTATCATGGCATTTTGGGAGGCTTGACAAACAAGTGGTAGGTAGTGATACATAGCGATAGAAACGAGAGAACTAGCATAGCAATGATAGTAGTGGTATCCAGGGAAATGATCATTTTGCATGAAATCCCGCTTGGAAGAAGAATGGATCCGTGAAGAAGACGAACCAACGTAGTCGAACGAATCCTCACACACCGAAATGCTTTCGAAACTCTAGCGAGGAGAAGCAAATCCGGAAACAAACAAAAGTCACGGTAAACACCACAACATATTAATGATATGATGCGCAAACAAGTATGATGCGTATCCGGTTTAAATAGGCATGGCATGGCAAGATGCAACAATCAAACACTACAAATTAAGTGAAGTTCAGTATGCAACGAGTTGCATATTGACAAAACTCCACATTCAAATATTTAGTTCACTCTCATTTAATTACTCGACCCGTTTAAATGTTGTTAAACATGGCAACAGGTGAAGCATCAACAAGCTATTTATCTAGGCATTTCAAATGAGGCCGGAATCAACATATAGTATTTTCGAAACGACCCCATATGCAAATTATAAATTTGGTCCAGATCTGAACTAAACATATTTTATATTTATTAAAGAAGGAAATAAAATGCACCAATTTATTCTACTTATTATTCTAATCAAGTTACATACATAGAGCATTTAATTCGGAGCTACGGTTATTTAGTTATGGAATAAACCACGTAGCATGTCGTTAGGCAATTTTAATTCAACATCATTTTAAATGTTTTTAACATGCACGAGGATGACATGATCAAATCGAAGCAATTTTTTAAGAAATTAAGAACATATAATATGATATGGGCATTTGTCGCCACGACGGAAAGAAATGGGTGCCATGGCGGCGAAAATGGAAATGATGCCACGGCAACATTCCGGTTCCGGTAACCCGTTAAGATACATGTGCAAACGAATTGTGGGTGTGAGCGTGTGATGCAAATTTGACGAGTGGGGTGATCCTGATAACCGAGTGTCCCGCTAACGGTGGAATGGCAAACGAGGAACGTGCGAGTGAAAACATCCGACAAGGGACCTGCAACTATCATGGCATCTACAAAACGTACATCGTCACATCTCATCAACACTGCATTCGTCCACGGGTAGTCGGCTCGATGGTATACCTTCATAGCGTGCAATCGAGGCGGATCGAGTTGTCGATGGAAGTAGTCATTCACGGGCGTCGTGGACATCGTGGAAGTAGTGGTACTCGGCGACAATACTTGAACTTGACGCTTGTGGTACTCGCGGTCTTGGCGAGGCGTCATGTAATCGCACATGTTTGGAGGGGAACTTGACGTATCCATATGCTTCACGGGTCGTCATTGAACTTGATTATCCGATGCGGTAGTCAAACTTGGGGGTTTCGTGGAACTTGACAAATCCAAAGCCTTCGGGGCCATCGTTGTACTTGGTGATATCCGGGACGGTCTTGGCATGCAGTGAGCAACACTCGTTGTACAGATGCAACAATGGTCTCAGGGGTTCTTGACGGTTGATAGCCCTTCGGCATTCTGGTACTTGTCGTCCATGATGACCTTGGCATTCCTGGTCTTGAGGAGGTCTCCGCTAGAGAACTTGGCGTCCACGGGGACATGGAGCAGCGGTCTTGGCGTCGGGAAGGGGATCGAAGGCCAACGAGGGTCGCGTGCAAGAGTGTTGCAGGAGAGGTCGGAGTTACGAGCGTTGGAGGCGAGGCCGGCCGATGCTGTCTGGCCGAGGACGAAGCCGGAGAAGCAGGGGAGGAGCTGGGAAGCAACGACTACAGCAGGAGCTTGGGGTCGGATTGGCCATGGCGTGGAGGGTAAACCAGGGGAGGGAGAGGACCGAAGCGAGGCGGACGACAGAAGATGAGGAGCTCGAGCTCCGGCTGCAGCGGCCCGAGGCAAGGCGGTGCGAGTCGAGGGAGGACGAGGCATGGCGTCTCGGAGCAGGTTTGTCGGGGGGAGGCACGGCAATGGCCCGGCGATGGGGAGGACCTAGCCATGGCGACGGCGGCGAGCTCGGGGTCCCTGGCGCGGGAGCAAGCGGGGGAAGGAGGGGCGCATAGCGGTGGCCTGGGCTCGCCGGCCAATGGAGCTCCATGGCCGGAGGCCGAGCAGTGGAAGGTGCGGGGTTCAAACGTCTCTGGTGGGTGGTGGCGGTGCGTGACGAGAATGAGATGGAGAGGGGGTCGAACGGGAGGAGGAGGCCAGTGAGGGAAGGAGGGGATCAGGAAGGGAGCGAGTGGGGATTGGGTCTACGCGCATTGGGTTTTGGGAAGGTGGCGACGCTTGTCGGGAGGATCAGGAGGGATCGAGGGGAGATGGGTTCGGGGCTAGGGTTAGCTTAGGTGGTCTTGGGCCGGCTAGGAGGCCCAAGTGGCCGGCTGGGCTGCATTCTCTCCCCCGTGCTATTTCCTATACACAACAAAATAGAAAGAAAAGAAATAGCTAGGGTAGGCGAAAAATGTTGAAACTTTTATGTGAGGTCCAAGATTAATACTTAGCCCCGCAGAAGAAGTTTCACCATAATTGGAAGAGTTTAATTCGAACTCATTTGAAATTAACTCAAATGGGTTTGAATATGAAGTAGGTGCTAGGGAGGTCCAAAAGGTTGAGGTTTTAGGTGGAGCTTGGTTAAGAGACAAAAGAATTAAGGGCGGATTTTTCGGAGATCAAATTTCGAGTAGAAAAGACAAAGGATTTTTGGAAAGGCTTGAAAGGAATTTGAAAAGGCGTTGGAATTAAATGCAAGTGTGTTTTGGTTGATTCCATAATAATGGATTGTTTATTTTAGCTCCCTAAAATATGGGAGGATATTGTGATAAAGAGAAATCACCATGTGAATTCCCTCAATTTAAATAGATCAAAATATCTGTGCAATTTTAGGGAATCGGTCCCGGGCTGTTACAGTAAAACAAATTTTTAAGATAACTATCGGGTTGCCTCCCAACAAGCGCTATTGTTTTGTGCCCCTAGCTAGGCATAATGCAAAGTATCAAGTGTTGACATACTTGACACTCAGTCCATAGGTGGCCCTCATAATAGATTCGTATTGTGGTTTAATTCAATTCCTAGGGAAGTGTTCCATCCCTTTATTTAATGGGAATTGGAATCTTATAAAGCCTTTTTTCATGTCAATATTAGCACCTATAGTTCGTAGGAAAGGCCTACCAAGTATTATTGGACAAGACAGATTGCATTCAATATCAAGCACAATGAAATCCACGGGCACATCATTTCAATTAGCAAGAATAAGAACATCATTTATTCTACCCAATGGTTTCTTAATAGTTGAACCCGCTAAATGCAAGTTAAGTGAACATTCATTTATATCGGTGAGACCTAGCACATCACATAGAGATTTAGGTATAGTAGAAATACTAGCACCAAGGTCACACAAAGCATTTCATTCATAATTGTTAAGGTTAATTTGAATTGTAGGTTCCCATTCATCATGCAATTTTCTAGGTATTGAAACATCTAACTCAAGTTTCTCCTCATAAGCTTTCACGATAGCTTCTACAATATGTTTAGTAAAAGCTTTATTTTTTTCATAAGTTTTAGATGAGATAATCATGGGTTGCAACAAGGAAATACATTCAACTAAAGAGCAACTTTCATAATTAAAGTCCTTGTAATCCAAAGTAGTGGGTGCATCACTATTTAAAGTTTTGACCTCTCCAAACCCACTTTTTCATTTTTATCATTAAGATCGGCATCCTCCGAACAAATGGGACGCCTTCTACTTAAAGTTGACTCATCTCCATTCCTTTTATAATCAATTTTCAGATTACTAAATAAAGATTCAATAGGAGAAACACCAATCATTTTAACATCTTCATCATGATTACGATAAAAACCAGGAGGGAGCGCCTTTTCTAGGAATTCTCGCTTAGCTCTAAACCTAGCGGTTCTCTCCTTACTTTCATTAATAGATATTTGGATGGATTTAATAGACTCATTTATATCATGATTGGGTGTCAAAGTTTTATTTTTAAGAGTTTCCACATGATGAGCAATCCTATCCATGTTTCTAGCCATATCGTCAACTTTATGTAATTTTTCTTCTACCATAGTGTTGAAAATCTTTTGAGAACTAATAAATTCTCTAATGGTGTTCTCAAGATCATAGGGTATCCTATTATTATTATTAGATGAATTTCCATAGGAAGTACCATAATCATTGCTATAATTATTATAGGAATTACCGGGTTACGGCCTAGCATTGAAATTAACTCAATATGCATTATTGTTGAATTTATTTCGAGAGACAAAGTTCACATCAATAGCATCATCATTTTTCTCAATCAAAGTAGATAATGGCATATCATTAGGATCAACTTGAGCATTCTTATTTGCAAACATTTTCATAAGAGCATCCATTTTATCAGTCAAAGTAGCAATTTCTTTGACATAATTTACCTTCTTACCAGTTGGAGCTTGCTCGGTGTGCCATTGAGAATAATTTGTCATGATGTTTTCCATAAGTTTTGTAGCCTCTCCTAATGTCACATCCACAAACGTACCACCTACAGCAAAATCTAGAAGGTTTCTCGATACAAAGTTTAGTCCCACATAGAAATTTTGTATAATCATCCATAGATTTAAGCCATGAGTGGGACAATTCCTAATCATCATTTTAATTCTCTCCCATGCTTGTGCAACATGTTCTTGCTCAAGTTGTTTAAAATTCCTAATTTGGTTCCGGAGAGATATAATTTTAGCAGGAGGAAAATACTTGGCAATAAAAGCATCTTTACACTTATCCCAATCTCCAATACTATTGTGTGGTAAAGATGAAAACCAAGCTTTAGCTTTATATCTTAGTGAGAAAGTGAATAATTTCAATTTAACCACAACATTATCCACATCCTTCTTCTTTTGCATATCACATAATTCAACGAAGGTATTAAGATGCGAAGCGGGATCCTCATTAGGACTTCTCGAAAATTGTTCTTTCATAACAAGATTTAGCAAAGCGGCATTAATATCATAAAACTCCGCACTAGTGGCGGGTGGTATAGGGGTACTAATAAAATCATTATTATTAGTATTTGAGAAGTCACACAACTTGAGACATGGTAACGAAGCAAGTAAACTAGCAAGCAAACAAGTAAACTAGATAGTAACTAGATAACTAAGCAAACAAGAAAATAGAAATATTTTTCTATTTTTGATTTTTATACAAAGCAAAATATAATAGAAAATAAAAATTAGAACAAGTGAATGATAATTTAGGCGAAGGAACCAGATGAGAATTTGATGATGTCTCCCCGGCAACGGCGCCAGAAATTCTTTCTGCTACTTGTAAATTGCGTTGGTGTTTTCCCCAAAGAGGACAGGAGATGCAGCACAGTAGAGATAAGTATTTCCCTCAGTGAGAACCAAGGTTATCGAACCAATAGGACAATCTCACAAACTCTCGTCGTCAGCACCTACACACACAGAATCAAACACTTACACCCAACGCGGGCAAGAGGGTTGTAAAACCCCTTGAACTCGTGATACGTCTCCAAGTGTATCTATAATTTTTGCTTGTTCCATGCTGTTATATTATCATTCTTGGATGTTTTACAATCATTTTATATCAACTTTATATCATTTTTTGGGACTAACCTATTGACATAGTGCCAAGTGCCAGTTGCTGTTTTTTGCTTGTTTTTTACTTCGCAGAATATCAGTACCAAACGGAGTCCAATCACAACGAAACTTTTTGGAGATTTTTTTGGACCAGAAGGAAGCCAGTGGGCCAAAGAAGTACCCAGGAGGGAGCCCAGGCGGCCCACAAGACACCAGGGCACGCCCTGGTGAATTGTGGCCACCTCGGGACTCCCCTCCACTGCCTCCCAAATATTCCAGAAACCCTAGAGGAGTCGACGAAAAATACTTCCAGCCGCCGCAAGTTCCAGAACCGCAAGATCCAATCTAACACCATCACGGAGGGGTTCATCATCTTCATTGGTTCCTCTCCGATGATGCGTGAGTAGTCCACCATAGACCTACGGGTCCGTAGGCAGTAGCTAGATGGCTTTCTCTCTCTCTTTTGATTCTCAATACAATGGTCTCTTGGAGATCTATTTGAGGTAATGACTTTTTGCGTTGTGTTTGTTGGGATCCGATGAATTTTGAGTTCATGATCAGTTTCTACCCATGAATATTATTTGAGCCTTCTTTGATCTCTTATATGCATGATTACTTATAGCCTCGTATTTCTTCTTCGAGTCTTTGGTTTAGTTAGGCCAACTAGATCGATTTTTCTTGCCATGGCAAGAGGTGCTTTGTGATGGGTTTGATCTTGCGGTGTCCTCTCCGGGTGACAGAAGGGGCAGCAAGGCACGCATGTATAGTTGCTATTAAGGATAACAAGATGGGGTCTATTCCTACATGAATAGATCTTGTCTACATCATGTCACCGTTCTTATTGCATTACTCCGTTTTTCCATGAACTTAGTACACTAGATGCATGCTGGATAGCGGTCGATGTGTGGAGTAATAGTAGTAGATGCAGAATCGTTTCGGTCTACTAATCTTGGACATGATGCCAATATAATGATCATCGCCTTGGATATCGTCGTGATTATTTGATCTTCTATCAATTTCCCAACAGTAATTTGTTCACCCACCGTGTGCTATACTCATGAGAGAAGCCACTAGTGAAACCTACGGCTCTCGGGTCTACTTTTCCAACATATTGCTTTTTGATCTATCTTTTGCCGCTTTTGTTTTCAGATCTATTATTCCAAAAACCCAAAAATACCTTCCTGCACTTTTTATTTGCCTCTTTTATTTTGTGTTCTTGTGCGATCTATCTATCCAATCTACTACAATCTAATCTATATTTTTACCGTGGAGAGATTGACAACCTCTCTTTCGCGTCGGGTTGCAAGTATTTGTTCTTTGTGTGCAGGTACCGTTTACATAGTGTTGCGTGGTTCTCCTACTGGTTCGATAACCTTGGTTTCATAACTGAGGGAAATACTTATTGTCGCTGTGCTGCATCATCCCTTCCTCTTTGGGGAAACACCGACGCGGTCTCAAGCCACGTCAAAGGAATTTCTGGCGCCGTTGCCGGGGAGACATCATCAACATCTATCAGGTTCCTAATCACAAATCTCATCTCCTTGCAATTTACATTATTTGCCATTTTCCTCTCGTTTTCCTCTCCCCCACTTCACAAATTTCCCGTTTTATTCGCCCTCTTTTTCGTTTGCCCTTTTTCTCGTCATATCTCTTGTTTGCTTGTCATCATGAGTGATTTTGGTATGGCATGACTCCTAATATTGGACGTTCTGGTAATCTGGATGCTAAAACTTTTGTTTTGGGGCAAGGGAACGTTATAGGAAAAGAAACTATCCAAGAGTTTTTCAATTGCGTTGGAAATTTGATTCTCAATGATGCTCCTATACTTAAAAGAACTAAAAATTATGCGGAAGCTATCTCAGCGCTAGCTCTGAAACTTGAAAATAGGTTTATTCGTACCCATCCTACCTTGCAAAGATTGTTTTGTGAGTTACCCATTATAAAGGATCCCAAAGCTAAAACGTTAGCCACCCTTGTTCTTATGAATGAATTTGATCACATAGTACGAGAAGCTAGAGAGATTTTTGATTTTTTGGTATGGGCCATGAAAAACCGGTTATAAGGGAGATCCTTTACAATAGTGACTACATGTTGAGACATCTGCTTGGAAATAATCAAATTTTTGATGAGAGCCTTAAAAAGGAAGTCGTCGTTTTAGATATGATCCAACAAGTTTTCAATGATGTTAATCAACATATTCTTGGATTGTGGCCGGGAATCAAAGAGGGCACGTAGATGGACAACTTGATAGTGCTAAGGTTTATATGGATGATATGTTTCAAGTTATATTTGCAAAACCTCTTGATAAAAGTATCTCTATGAAAACTAAAGATGACGCACTTGAATCTATGCATTATGCCTAGCTAGGGGCGTAAAATGATAGCACTTGTTGGGAGGCAACCCAATGAATAAATTTATTTTCATATTTTTCTTTCTGTTTTTGAGTATTGACACAATTATGCTACTGTTATGATTGTGTTCTTTATGTTTTAATTAGTGTTTGTGCCAAGTAAAGCCTTTAGGATGATTCATAAGATGAGTAGAAACAATGCTGAATCTGAAATAGAAACTTTGATTCTGGTGCAGGAATCTTCATTTTTTACTGGAGCGTAATAATGAGCTGAAATTTTAACACAGTGTTGCTAGACAAAAAAATTAAGTAGTCCTAATTTTTCAGAATTTTTAGAGTTACGGAAGTATGGTTAGAGTACAGATTAGTACAGACTGTTCTGTTCTTGACAGATTCTGTTTTCGTTGCATTGTGTGCTTGTTTTGATGAATCTATGGTTTGTATTGAAGGGTATAAGCCATGGTAAAGTTAGAATACAGTATATATAATGCAATAATAAAATATGCATGGGTTTTCAACAGTAATTAAAGTGGTGATTTGCTTTATTATACTAACAGATCTCACGAAGGTTTTGTTGAGTTTTGTGTGATTGAAGTTTTCAAGTTTTGGGTGAGATCACGATGGATGAAGGAATAAGGAGTGAAAAGAGCCTAAGCTTGGGGATGCTACAACACCCCCAAGATAATATCCAAGGAGAAACAAGCAACTAAGCTTGGGGATGCCCCGAGTGGCATCCCCTCTTTCTTCTAATGACCATTGGTATTTTACTTGGAGCTATATTTTTATTCATCACATATCATGAGTTTTGCTTGGAGCGTCTTGTATTATTCGAGTCTTTGCTTGATTTGATTTTTAGTTTGTCGCAAGTATCCTTGCTCGACACGCCTATTTGAGAGAGCCAAAATCATGCTATGATTTGTTAGAATTGTTCTATATGCTTCACTTAAAAATTTTGAGCTATGGAATTGCTCTAGTGCTTCACTTATATATTTTTGAGCATGGTGTGCTTTAAATTTTTGTAGAAATAATCTCATGCTTCACTTAGATTAATTTTAGAGTTAGTAAATTTTGAAGAAATTCTCTCATGCTTCACTAATATTATTTTGAGAGATGGAATTTTTATGCTCGTGTTCTTCACTTAAATTTGTTTGAGCTTGTCAAAAGCAATGGCAATATATGAAACTAGTCCCAAAGTGATAGATATTCAAGAGGGATATAATAAAAAGATTCATGAAGATCATTGGACAAATTAAACTTGATTCCTTGTAATAGTTTTGAGACATGATGATAGTGATATGTGAGTCATGTTAGTGAGTAATTATGCTTTAGTAAGAATATTGGTGTTAAGGTTTGTGATTCCCTATGCAAGCACAAAAGTCAATAGTTATGCAATGAAATTACATCCTACTTATGGTGCATTATTCGGTGTTAGTTATGCTCAATGCCCGTTTATGTGAATTTTCGTTTCTTGGTTGGTTGCTTCTCAATCTATTTGCTAGCCTCCACTTGTACTAAGTAGAAATACTACTTGTGCATCCAAAATCCTTAAACCCAGTTTTGCCTTATGAGTCCACCATACATACCTATATGCGGCATTTCCATGCCGTTCTAAGCAAATTTGTAATTGCCATCTCTAATTTTCAAAATGAATTTCCTTTTTGTGTGCTCGTACCGCTCATGAAACGGTAGGGGGTGTCCAATATTTTTCCATGCTAGATGTGTTATTATCAAGATGAGTGTTTATTCACTTGTCATTGCTCGAGAGTACGGCGGTAATAGGGATTCCCAGTCCCGAAATGAAAAAGAAGTTTACTTTATGTTGTCAAATAATAAATTCCTTGGAAAGTGTTGGTATGGAAGGTAACCGTGGATACGGCTAGTCATGGATTGTGAAAGAATGGTGGAAAAAGGAATAAACTTTACTTTATGTTTGGGAACCGCCTATGATGTATCTAGCATGGAAAGTATTGGGAACTACTTTGTCATTTTCGTTGACAGGAAAGGCATGCGACCCAAAATATGTTTCTCTCTCAATTTAAGCTTTGAGCTCTGGCACCTCTACAAATCCCTACTTCCCTCTGCGAAGGACATATCTATTTACTTTATGCAATTTTTATTTTAAATTTGAGTCTCCATCTTCTCTTACAAAGCACCAACTAGGGGGCACTATGATCATACTTGTGCATTGGGTGTAGTTAATACTTGTGCATTGGGTGTAGTTGATATTTTGAAATACATGGTTGCTTGTTGGCATGCTTGAGTATTAAAGTCTTTATGCCAAAACTAGACTATAGCTTTGAACCATCTAAAAGTCCAAATGTCCATGCTACAAAAGAAAAGAATATGTGATGAACATGTTAGGCAGCATTCCACAACAAAAATTATGTTTTTATCATTTACCTACTTGAGGACGAGTAGGAATTAAGCTTGGGGATACTGATACGTCTCCAACGTATCTATAATTTTTGCTTGTTCCATGTTGTTATATTATAATTTTTGGATGTTTTACAATCATTTTATAGCAACTTTATATCATTTTTTGGGACTAACCTATTGACATAGTGCCAAGTGCCAGTTGCTGTTTTTTGCTTGTTTTTTACTTCGCAGAATATCAATACCAAATGGAGTCCAATCGCGACAAAACTTTTTAGAGATTTTTTTTTGGACCAGAAGGAAGCCAGTGGCCCAAAGAAGTACCCACGAGGGAGCCCAGGCGGCCCACAAGACACCAGGGCGCACCAGAGGCCCCGGGCGCGCCCTGGTGGGTTGTGGCCGCCTCGGGAGTCCCCTCCACCGCCTCTGAGCTCTATAAATACCCAAATATTCCATAAACCCTAGAGGAGTAAACAAAAAATACTTCCAGTCGCCGCAAGTTCCAGAACCGCGAGATCCAATCTAACACCATCACAGAGGGGTTCATCATCCTCATTGGTGCCTCTCCGATGATGCGTGAGAAGTCCACAATAGACCTACGGGTCCGTAGGCAGTAGCTAGATGGCTTTCTCTCTCTCTCTTTTGATTCTCAATACAATGGTCTCTTGGAGATCTATTTGATGCAATGACTTTTTGCTGTGTGTTTGTTGGGATCCGATGAATTTTGAGTTCGTGATCAGTTTATATCCATGAATATTATTTGAGTCTTCTTTGATCTCTTATATGCATGACTACTTATAGCCTCGTATTTCTTCTTCTAATCTTTGGTTTAGTTAGGCTAACTAGATAGATTTTTCTTGCCATGGGAAGAGGTGCTTTGTGATGGGTTCGATCTTGCGGTGTCCTCTCCGAGTGACAGAAGGGGCAGCGAGGCACACATGTATCGTTGCTATTAAGGATAACAAGATGGGATCTATTCCTACATGAATAGATCTTGTCTACATCATGTCACCGTTCTTATTGCATTACTCCGTTTTTCCATGAACTTAATACACTAGATGCATGTTGGATAGCGGTCGATGTGTGGAGTAATAGTAGTAGATGCATAATCGTTTCGGTCTACTAATCTTGGACGTGATGCCTATATAATGATCATCGCCTTGGATATCATCATGATTATTTGATCTTCTATCAATTGGCCAACAGTAATTTGTTCACCCACCGTGTGCTATACTCATGAGAGAAGCCACTAGTGAAACCTACGGGCCCCGGGTCTACTTTTCCAACATATTGCTTTCTGATCTATCTTTTGACGCTTTTGTTTTCAGATCTATTATTCCAAAAACCCAAAAATACCTTGCTGCACTTTTTATTTGCCTCTTTTATTTTGTGTTCTTGTGCGATCTATCTATCCAATCTACTACAATCTAATCTATCTTTTTACCGTGGAGAGATTGACAACCTCTCTTTCGCGTCGGGTCGCAACTATTTGTTCTTTGTGTGCAGGTACCGTTTACATAGTGTTGCGTGGTTCTCCTACTGGTTCGATAACCTTGGTTTCATAACTGAGGGAAATACTTACCGTCGTTGTGCTGCATCATCCCTTCCTCTTTGGGGAAACGCCGACGCAGTCACAAGCCACGTCAACTCGCTACTTGCAAGGATTAAATACTGATAGAATAGATATTGTAAATTCAAAATAAAATAAAATTAATAAAAGTGCAGCAAGGTAAATAAGGATTTTTAGTTTTTATGTTTAAGTAGACCCGGGGGCCATAGTGTTCGCTAGAGGCTTCTCTCTCGAAGAAAAAGCATACGGTGGGTAGACAAATTATTGTTGGGCAATTGATAGAATCGCACATAGTTATGACACGTTATTCAAGGCAATGATCATGTATATAGGGATCACGTCCGTAAACAAGTAGATCGACTCCTGCCTTCATCTACTATTATTACTCCACTCATCGACTGCTATCCAGCATGCATCTAGAGTATTAAGTATGAAACAGAGTAATGCTTTGAGCAAGATAACATGATGTAGACAAAGTAAACTCAACTAATATGAATTAACCCCATCGTTTTATCCATAATGACAGTAATACAATACGTGTCTTGACCCCTACTGTCATGAGGAAAGAGCACCGCAAGATTAAACCCATCACAACGCACCACTCCCATCGAAGATAAATCAATCTAGTTGGCCAAACCAATCCGATAGATCGAAGAGAAATACGAAGCTATAACAATCTTGCATAAAAGAATTCAGAGAATACTCAATTAATATTCATGAATAATCTGATCATAAACCAACAATTCATCGGATCCCAACAAACACACCGCAAAGAAGATTACATCGAATAGATCACCGCGGGAATCGCGGTGAACATTGTATTCAAGATCAAAGAGAGAGAAAGATCCATATAGGTACTAGCTATGGACCCGTAGGTCTGTGGTGAACTACTCACACATCATCATGGGAGCAGCAAGGTTGATGTTGAGGCCCTCCGTGATCGATCCCCCCTCCGGCAGGGCACCGGAACAGGGCTCCAGATGGGCACATGGCAAAACAGAGATTTGGGGCGACGAAAAAAGAGTTCCGGGTGGCTCTCTATTATTTTACCAATTTTACAGAATTTATAGAGGCAAAGTTAGGTCAAACAGAGCCACGAGGTGGTCCCAAGGCAAGGGGGCACGCCCTACCCCCTGGGGCGCGCCCTGTTGCCTTGGCACCACCTCATGCAGCCTCCGGACTCCCTCCAAAGCTTCCAGGTTTTATTTTTGTCCAGAAAAAATCATCAAAAAGTTTTGGGTCATTTGGACTTTGTTTGGTACTGGTTTCCTGAAAGGCCAAAAACAAGCAGAAAACGGCAACTGGCACTGGGCACTAGGTTGATAGGTTAGTTCACAAAAATGATATAAAATAGCATATAAATGCATATAAAGTATCCTAGAATGATAATATAATAGAATGAAACAATAAAAAATTATAGATACGTTGGAGACGTATCAACACACACACACACACACACACACACACATCTATAGGCCCGCAGAGTCCACCTTTAACCGGAAGCGCGATTGGGTGGTTTGACAGTGATGAATTCGTATAGGTTTAATTTTCGTGTTATGACAGGGTGAGATGCCAAACCTATTTGGGGGCATGCATTTGTAGCTTGGATGTCATCCTGCCGACACGAAGTGGAGGGAGGATGAGACATGTGTCGCATCAAAGTTGAGCATTGGGTATTTGAACATCAAGCCACCCTTTACATACATATTTTTGTTCCACATGCATGTGTGTTTATGTTCTAACCCTTTCCCGCATTTTTTTGCGAAATGCTCATATATATTATCAATACAGGAGAAAATAGCAGACAATTTGAATGAAACAACCGTCTGCGATTGTATACTCAACAGACACGGATCGCTCAGACTACCTGTGAGCCACGCTCGTGCCCTGTCACGTTAGCATAGTGTACTGGTGGCCGTGGGATACGAACGGGCTCCACGAGGCCTCCCTCGCAATCTCAAAAATATCTACCCGCCTTGAGCGATTTGAAAAATGGTGGTTCCATGGGTTTTTCTATTTGATAGCACACAATTATTCTGTTTGGGTTGTGTGCTATGTTTGTTGATCCCACGCCGCTTCAGTCCCTTCATCTAAATTTTCAGTCGCCCCGGCATTTCACTCCTGCCAACTACAATTTTCAGGAGCCCCGTCATTTCCTCAAACACCACCTTGGCCCCCCTCCACACCCCACCCACACACACCACTCCTCCCTCACTCGTACCATTGCTAGCTCCCCGCCGCCGCCCCCGCCTCCACCGTCAAACTATGCCTGCCATCCCGTGCATGTTACCCACTGATCTCCATACCGTTGCTGCCCTGAGTTTCTTAGATGATGCCTGTGAAACACCCCCTTTCCCACAGATCCACATCCCCATCACCATCCCCCACTCTAGAGCATTGGAGCCTAAGCCCAACGATGCTTCCCAGGGAGCTCGAGGAGTGAATGGTCAAAAGGAGGTATATAGAGGCCTGTCCGTTGGACAATGTTGAGGTGGCCGCCGAGGCCCTCTGGGGAGCTGACTATGATGACTGGACAACATCTTTAAATCAGCGGGCTCGTGCATTTCTACATGTCGCGCCAGCCGGCTACGACATCAAGCTCATCGACAGCGACGGCTTGACGCGGGCTATGTCACAGGTTAAGTGGCGCACCCCCACCCCCTAGGGTTTAGCCGCCGTGGATCTCCTCTGCTTCGTTGTCAGGCATTTGCCTTCCTTCATCGCCATCAAACCCCTTTTGTCATTTCTGAAGGACACGTTCTATGGCGATGGCTCGGCATCGCAGCTGCCAAGTCAGACCTCATCGACGATGATGACGACGAGGGCGACAAGGGCACCTTCTCTTCCAAGGGGAAAGAGCTAATCCACGACATCAGGGAGGGCACCCTCCAGCCGTGCTCTTCCAAGGGGAAGGAGCCCATCTGTGACAAGTGAGGAAACCCATGATTTGTTTTGCGTGCCACTTCAAAGGGGGGAAACTGCATATGATCGTGCTAGTAGCTTTTGCCAAGCTAGGTTTTAACCATGCCATGTTTAATTATTTCAATCATGCAAAATGTAATGTTCAAAAGTGGAATGTGATATGCTGGAG
The DNA here is from genome assembly GCA_039707655.1 of Elymus sibiricus. Lineage (NCBI taxonomy): Eukaryota > Viridiplantae > Streptophyta > Magnoliopsida > Poales > Poaceae > Elymus > Elymus sibiricus. The sequence continues at coordinate 248,748,157 of CM077673.1, read as the reverse complement.
TATGAATTGTTCATTTCAATTTCACGAATGCCTATGTTTGGTTGTCTTAGTGAGCATATGCCTTGTTTAACTGTTTTTGGTTGATTGTAGTGAACATACGTCCAGTTTCAATTGCTATATTTGGTTGTTTTTGTAGTATGCCATGTTTATTTCATTTATTCATAATGTGATGTTCTATACGTGCAACAATGTACTATGTAGTTCTCTTTCATCAATACCAGTTTCAACGGCAAAATATGTTCCAGTTAAAGCTGGTGTAGTTAACACGCCCCTGTTTATTTAAGTTTTCTCAGAATGTGATGTTCAATCATACAATTTGATGTTTAAGCACAAGCTACGTTCTATGCAATTTCAACAATACCGCTATGAATGACTATACTTGGGTGCTGTTAAGCCTATTGTAGTGAGCATATGCCTCCTTTAATGGGGTTTTGGTTGTTTGATTGTTTGTGGTTAGCATTTTTCTAGTTTCAATTGCTCTATTTGGTTGTTTCTAGTATGTCGTGTTTATTCAGTTATTCACGATGTGCAGTACAGTTTGATGACTACCAGTTCAATGGCCATATTTGTTTCCTGTTAAGCCTGGTGTAGGTAATACGCCCCCTGTTTTTCACCCTATGATGTTCATTTATACAATTTGATGTTTAAGCACAAGCTACTTTCTATGCAATTTCAACAATACCAATGTGAATGACTATATTTTGTTGTTGTTAAGCCTCTTGTAGTGAGCATATGTCTCTTTTAATAGTTTTTGGTTCCCATTGCTATATTTATTTCCCATGTCTTATATATACTCCCTCCGCCCCATAATATAAGATGTTAATACATCCAATATGTTAGTATATTGGATGTAATAAGATCTTATATAGTGGGATGAAGATAGTATTGTACTACATCATTGTGCAGTTGCAGATTAGCTTCTAATATTAACTTGTTGATTGTAGGTACATATGACATTGCTAAAGATCCGTGCTTCGACAATTTTTGCGTATGGGGGCAATGAGATATTCATGAACCAGCATCAAGTGAGGAAACGAATAAAGATTGTTAGTACAATGAGTCAAAAGATGGCAATTAAACTATTTGTTTACACTTTGTCCAAGACAACGGTGATATGTAGGATGGTAACTATGAACTATGTAGCCTTTTTACTGCCCATAATGAGTTGTTAGATGATAATGCCTGAATCTTTTTCATTTGCAGTTGTTCCCAACGCAGTTTAATCAAGATCACCTCTCAAACCACATGATTGTTGGACATGCAAAGGTATAGGTATTTCTACCAGACTACAATGACTATATAGAAGTCCTTATGAAGACAGTGAAGGATAGGCGGTCGACCATCAGAAGGGGTTGGACAAGAGTCGTGCGTGCATTCGGCATGCATAGGGCACAATATGGGCATTCCGCTTCACCTTTTACAACAACTAGAATATCTTTCACCTCTTTCTTTACCATCTTTAATACAGGTATTCAACTGTCATTCATCATTCTTTATACGGTGCTTATGTATTTTTTTGATGTAATTCTTGAGCATCTATACTTGTGAATCGAATAATGCATTGGTTGTTGAACCTATATTTGTATATGATGGATATGGAAAAAGATATTCCCTAATTTCAAAATCAAATTATGTACAATTTTAAATCGCAGCAATTAAATTAGGGAAAAATATGCTCAGGGGTCATTACGCCACACACGGTTTGTAAATCTTAACGTTTGTGATATACTTGATGATCCGACACGTTTCACAGATAGAAAACTTGTGTGACCATGCACACAATTACTGTTTCCAAACCGTGTGTGATGTCAGACAATATCGCAAATGGTGCGGCCAAATTAAATGTCAGTGATAGTGTCTCTATCGCACACGCTTCACAATCATCCACTATTTTGTGATGTCGTACGCATCATAAATGTTGCATCACAGGATAGCGCGTGCGATAGTTATCCCGTTCGACACGAGTACGACAGTCAGACGTTTCATAAGGTTGTCCGACACTTGTATGATCATTAAATTATCTTGTTAATTAGATATCGCAAACGGTATGGCAAATATAAATGTGTGTGATTGTGACGCCCTCGATCTCGACCGTACGCTAATCATGCACACAATGCGTACGACCAAGATTAGGGACTCACGATTGATATCACAACACAACAAAAGACACAAATTAAAGTCATACAACTTCATATTACAAGCCAGGGGCCTCGAGGGCTCGAATACAAAGCTCGACAAAGCACGAGTCAGCGGAAGCAATAATATCTGAGTACAGACATAAGTTAAACAAATTTTGCCTTAAGAAGGCTAGCACAAACATAAGCAGCGGATCGAAAGAGGCGAGGCCTCCTGCCTGGGAACCTCCTAACTACTCCTGAGCGTCGGCACTCTCCACGTAGCAGTAGGCTCCCGCGGTGGTGTAGTAGTCATCTCCGGCGTACTCCATCTCCTGGGCTCCGTCGTCTGAACGCGGTAATCGTATCGAGGAGGAAAGAGAAAGCAAAGCAGCGGTGAGTACTCATCCAAAGTACTCGCAGGACTGACATCAGAACTATGCTAAGTATGCATCAGTATCAAAGAATGGGGTTTTATTTGGACTGACTGCAGAAAGCAAGAGTAGGGGGAAGGCCTAGTCCTATCGAAGACTAGCATCTTCAGCATCTTGCAGCATTAGAAGAGAGTAGACTGGTATCTCATATATAATCATATTATTGTAGCAATTTTATTAAGTAACCACGCCCAGAGATTCTTCCTCGACTCCCTGCGAGGAAGCAATCCCGGAGCCAACATTCATTTCAATTGTAAATCACAATTATAGTTGTATAAGGTCAAAGTACAATTCCAAGTCATCCTGTTACCGTGGACACGGCTATTCGAATAGATAATTTCTTCCCTGTAGGGGTGCACCGCATTTCCAACACGCGTAATCACCTCCGGCCGGACACACTTTCCTGGGTCATGCCCGGCCTCAGGATAGCAGCACGTCGTCGCCCCACCTAGGCTCAACGAAGAGGCCAGCCCGCCGGTCTAAATCCTAAGCACACGGGGGTCGTGGACCCACTTGCCCTACGCGCTCCTACACGATGCGTACGCGGCCGGAAGCAGACCTAGCACACTCCAGTCCAAGAGCTGTACCGTCCAGTCCAATCCGGCGCGCGCCGCTCCATTGCTGACGTCCGAAGAGCTTCGGCTGATACAACGACGCTGAGTACCCATAACTTCTCCCACGTGAAGGTTAGTGCGTATTAAGGCCAAAGACCTAACTCAGATCAAGTACCCAACCCATTAGCATTTTATTAATGCGAGGCAAGCGCGACCCATAAATTGCGGTCCCGTCGCCCCGTCTCGAGGATGTGTGGCAAGGGCCTCTCCTGCCCGTCCACGCCTCATAATAACCCTTTGGATGCCTTACCGGCGCATCCCACCACATCTCACACACGGGTACCCTTGGGGCCGACCCGTCTCAAGACTGTCGGGAACTCAGGTCCACCTCAACCAGGGTGGTACCGCCTGTCCCTCCAGTCCCGTCTTTCACATGTAAACAATGTCTAGTTAAAGTAACTGTGTGTTTATACACCAAGTGGATATCCGAGGAATCACCCTCGATGAATCCCACTCGAGGTATGTGTATGGCAAGAGTCGCTATCGATAAATGGGAAGGAGGAATCACCCTCGATACCCACGACCGATTAGCTACGCTACAGAATTAACACCGGGAGTGCTAAGTGAGGTATCACCCTCGGCACTCGGTAGTAGCTCTGCAGTGCCATACTTAAGGGGTGTGCGGTGATGTAAGGGGCCTGGCTCGTCGGTCGGTTGACCGAGTCTTCGGGTCTTCGAGTCGTCGAGTCGTCGATGAAGAAGCAGGGGCAACTAGGACTAAGGGGTCACTGGGGATTCACTGATCAACCTATACTAAGCAGTTAATATGATTGCAGGTATAGTAACAGTTTATCAAAAGTAAGCTATGCATTAGAATAGGAGCTATCTAATATAGTAGCAAAATCTAATGCAAGAATAAGAGGGAAAGGAATGGGCGATATCGGAATGCTCAAGGGGGGTTGCTTGCCTTGCTGCTCTGCGGCAAAGGCCTGATCGTCAACGGTGTAGTCGTACCCGGCAGCACCGTCAGTCTCGGGGTCTACCGGAGAGAAGAGGGGGAAGAAACAATAAATATAAAGCAAACAATGCAACACAATACAAGACATGGCGATAAGCTGTGCCGGGTGTGACCTAACGCAGTGCTTCACGATACCGAGGAAGGGGGAACCCATCCGGGAAAGTTTTCCCGGTTCCGGACAATTGTCGGACAGATGACCGGAGGGGGACGGTTGCATGTTCGGGTAGTTAGAGGCATGTGGTAAACGAACGGAGCGCGTACTCGGATTCGTCTCGTCGTTCTGAGCAACATTCATGTATAACGTATTTTCATCCGAGTTACGGATTATTTTATATGATTTTCTAAAGATTTAAACATATTCTGAAATTTCTGAAAATTGGCTAAGTCTGAGAATTCGACGGTTTTAAACATCACTTAGCTGTTTTTCCAAGGCTATAACTATTGTTCTGCCCATCCTATGGATTAGTGTCATATATCAATATTGATCACATTCCTATTATCTACAAGATGGTATCAATTGTATCACAGATAGAGTTCATTTGGTTAATTAGAACACTGTTTGAAAAGTGCCACTCGATGTTAATTCCAGAAGCTGTTCAAATATACGAACATAGGATTTTGTGATTTTCGTAGCATTTAATCTATGCCTTATTTGAATTTGGTACAATGGAAACATTTGAACCTCGTCAAGTGTACTACCTATCCGTATAATTTTTACCCACGTTAAAAATCGTTTAGTTGATGTTTAGCGGCTGTACATAGGGGTGTGCAGCGTGGGTTAGCAAAAGCTAACCACACCTACGCTGTCAAAAAAAAAGCTAACCACACCTACAGTACACACACACCAACACTCACAACACGTACGCACGCACACAGAATGCACCCACACTTGGTCATGGCCATGGCCAGTAGCAGCAGCAGGTGATAGCGGGCAGCAGTAGTACGAGCAACAGAGCAGCGTAGCGATGCAGCGGCACGCTCAGCAGCATCAGCAGATCAGCAGCAGCCGGCACAGCAGTAGTCAGGCAGCAGAGCAAGCGAAGCAGTAGCGCGCAGCAAGCGGTCGGGCGAGCGCAGGCGTGGCCAAGCGCGGGCGGGCGAGGCTGCGCGCGCGTGCAGCAGGGGCGTGGCACGGGCGAGCAGGCACGGGCGGAGGCGCGCAAGCGCGTGCGTGTGGGCGCACATAGGGCCGCGGCCGGGGGCGCGCGGAAGGAGCGGGCTAGGGTCGCGTGGCGCACGGCTAAACGGCGACGGCTCGATGAGCAGGCAGGAGGAATGGGTGCGGATCACCGGGAGGAGGCCGGGGACGTGCTCGGCGAGGTCGGGGAGGCGCCGGAGCTCGCGGGACGGCGGGCGACGGGGCGGCGGCGGCCGGCGGCGCGGCGTGCAGGAAGGGGGGGTGAGGGGATTAGGGTTGCCAGGGAGAGGAGGGGATCGGCCGGGGTGGTCTTATCCACCCCGAGGCGCTGCAGCGATGGCCGGCGAGGTGGTCCGACGGCGACGGGTGGGTGCGGCCTCGGTCGGAGGAGCAGTGGGGAAGAAGACGACCCGGGCGTTGGGACGGGCCGGTCGGGCCAGGCACTGTGCACTGGCCCAGTGTACAGTGGCCTGGGCACTTTTATTTTAATTTCTGTTTTACTTTTTTTTATTAGTTCCGGTTATTACTTGTTTTATTTATAAAATACCTTTATAAAAAGTAAAGAACATGCCCAATATTATAAATGCAATATTAGTCAGTACCATAAATAGTTTGGGGGTAGTTTGAAACTGTTTGGAAATTTTTATAAATCCAAAGGCAATTAATTAATTGTTTTACCCACTGTTAAATTAGATTTGAGGAACTTAATTACATGATAAAATGCTGGTTATAATTTTAGAATAGCTTAGAGAATAATTGAAACCCATTCATGATTTTTAATGCCTGGTTTGCAAAACTTTTAAAATCACTTTTCAAATGATTTTGAATTGCAAAGGAATTTGAATCAGGGTTGATTCCAACAGTGATCTTAATTGGATTAGCAAAATGATTAAGCTTGATCAAGGTCATTACTGTAGCTTAATTACAGAGTTTACTGTAGCACTTAATCCGGGGCGTCACAGTGATATTCCCCTTATCATACACGGTTGACAATTGTCAACTGTTTGCGATGTGGCACAAATCGTAAGCGTTGCGCCATAGAATAGTGATGTCTACTACGCAACCTTCTTCTTGTAGACTCGTGTTGGGCCTCCAAGCGCAGACTTTTGTAGGACAGTATCAAATTTCCCTCAAGTGGATGACCTAAGGTTTATCAATCCATGGGAGGCGTAGGATGAAGATGGTCTCTCTCAAACAACCCTGCAACCAAATAACAAAGAGTCTCTTGTATCCCCAACACACCCAATACAATGGTAAATTGTATAGGTGCACTAGTTCGGCGAAGAGATGGCGATACAAGTGTAATATGGATGGTAGATATGGGTTTTTATAATCTGAAAATATAAAAACAGCAAGGTAGCAAGTAACAAAAGTGAGCAAAAACGGTATTGCAATGCTTGGAAACAAGGCCTAGGGTTCATACTTTCACTAGTGCAAGTTCTCTCAACAATACTGACATAGTTGAATCATATGTAAATCCCTCACGTGCGACAAAGAGTTCACTCCAAAGTCACAAATAGTGGAGAACAAACGAAGAAATTATTGTAGGGTACGAAACCACCCCAAAGTTATCTTTTCCGATCAATCGTATGAGCTATCCCTATAAGTGTCACGAACAGCCCTAGAGTTTGTACTAAAATAACACCTTAAGATACACATCAACCAAAACCCTAATGTCACCTAGATACTCCAATGTCACCACAAGTACCCATGGGCTTGATTATACGATATGCATCACACAATTTCAGATTCATCATGTTCAATCCAACACAAAGAACTTCAAAGAGTGCCCCAAAGTTTCTACCGGAGAGTCAAGACGAAAACATGTGCCAACCCCTATGCATAGATTCCCAAGGTCACGGAACCCGCAAGTTGATCACCAAAACATACATCAAGTGGATCAATAGAACATCCCATTGTCTCCACGGATATCCCATCGCAAGACATACATCAAGTGTTCTCAAATCCTTAAAGATTCAATCCGATAAGAAAACTTCAAAGGGAAAACTCAATTCATCACAAGAAGATAGAGAGGGGAAAACTCCATATGATTCATCTATATCAATAAAGCTCGCGGTACATCAAGATCGTGTCATCTCAAGAACACGAGAGAGAGAGAGAGAGATCAAACACATAGCTACTGGTACATACCCTCAGCCCCGAGGGTGAACTACTCCCTCCTCGTCATGGAGACCGCCGGGATGATGAAGATGGCCTCCGGTGATGGTTTTCCCCTCCGGCAGGGTGCCGGAACGGGCTCCCGATTGGTTTTTCATGGCTCTGGAGGCTTGCGGCGGCGGAACTCCCGATCCAGGTTTCTTTCTGGGGTTTTTAGTATTTATAAGAATTTTTGGCGTCGGTCTCACGTCAAGGCGGTGCCCGAGGAGTCCACAAGCCAGGGGGCGCGCCCTAGGGGGGCGCCCCCCAGGCTTGTGGCTTCCTCGGCCTTCCTCTCCGGTAAATTTTCGCTCCAGTATTTTTTATATTTTCCAAAAATATTTTCCGTAAATTTTCAGCTCATTCCGAGAACTTTTATTTCTGCACAAAAAACAACACCACGGTAGCTCTGTTGAAAACAGCGTCAGTCCGGGTTAGTTCTAATCAAATCATACCAAAATCATATAGAATTATTGTAAACATGGCATGAATACTTCATAAATTATAGATACATTGGAGACGTATCAAATAGTGTGTGCGATGGTAATGCGATCCCACACGAGTCTCAAGGATGGAACATTTGGGAAATATTACATATCTCAAATGGTTGGCCGATGACTCTCGTTTGTGATAGAAGCGGACATCGCATACGCTTTGTTAAACCAAACATTTGGATTTTGGTTCCACATTGCCGACGATTTTTCCGTGTCGTGTGGGATGGAACCCCCTATCGCCCACACAGGCAAGGCGACGGTTTAAAACTACGTCGTGGAAAGGGGTTAAAATCGTTTTTATAGCACATCGCTCCACCAGTGCCGCGTGATCCTAAAAAATTGAGTGAGAAGAGGGATAGAGTTAAAATTCCTATGTCACAAATCCTCACCAGAGTGATGAAGGTAAGAGGAGTAAAAAGAATTCCTACTCTCCGATATATAACTAGACTCAAAATATAGTTTTTTTCACTAGACACAACTATGCCAAGTTCCGATCAAGCAAAGGGGATCCTATGGTCGGAACCTGGCTCTGATACCAACTTGTCATGCCAAAAATGCGGTACTATCCTCACAAATGCACGAGGTCCACGATAAGGATATAAGCGCATTTTAAGTCGCTTCGCAAGAATGGATATTATCACAATGCATGTAAAGAGGAGATGACTATATGGAGTTGGCTTACACTCGCCACATGCTACAACATTAAATATTCAAATACAATCGTCCATACAAACATCATTCAGAAGAGTAGGGTCCAACTACGGACAAAAGGATGACATCCATCAAGCCTATCCCAGACCGCCGACCAAGGCATCCCTCTCTACTTGTCGATTGTGCATTTGCATTCAAACACAAATTCAGAACACTGCACAAATTTAGGGGGGCTCTTGCTTATCACATACTTCTCAAAGCGACGATACTATGTATTGAATATATCATTTGTCGAAGCTTTGATCTATATGTTGTCAACAGTTACCAAAAAGGGGGAGATTGAAAGCACAACTTCTCCCTAGGTGGCTTTGGTAATTAAGAACAACATATAGTTCATTGAACTAATAAACTTATCAAGTATATGTCAGAAAATTGCAATAAATGGATTGGCTAGGAATTGTGAGACGATCCCTTAAGATGCAAAGAACTCTTATTGGCAAAAGCTTCAAGGCTCTACATTTTGTTTTATGTGATTTGATCACAATTGAGTCCATAGGAAAGCAATACTATTAAGAGGGGATGAGGTACTAATGATGATCTGGTTGCTCAAGTACTTAGAGATATGCCACCAAAATCCTCAAATAAATTCTCACAAAACCATCTGTCTTAAACCCTAAACTCCACATTCCGTGCCACGAAGTTTTTCACTTCGGTCCCATGGAGATAAATCATGTGCCAAACCCTAGCACCTCGGTAGAACCGAGATTGCATTCGGTGCAACCGAGAAGCAGTGACCAACCTTCTATGGTTGAAATATTTAATTTCGGAACTTCTGAGTTTTATGTTTTGGCGCCACCAAAGTACTGGATCTGCGTAGGTTAAGCCGAATCGGTCTCACCAAGATGTTTCATTCAGTCTCACCGAAAAGCCAAAAGTTAGGACATTTTGCACTAGTCGGTAGCACCGAGTTTTAACTTCGGTGTCACCGAGTTGGAAAATAATGTTGTAACGGTTGGATTTTTGGAGAAGGCTATAAAAACCCCTCCACCCCCTCTCACTCATTGATTGAGCCATCAGAGCAAAACTACACTTCCACCATTCATTTTCTAAGAGAGAATCACCTGCTCCTGTGTTGAGATCAAGGGATTCCACTCCAACCAATAGATCCTTGATTTCTAGCCTCCCCAATTTGCTTTCCACCCAATCATACTCTTCTACCAAGCCAAATATGTGAGAGAGTGATTGAGTGTTGAGGAGACTATCTTTTGAAGCACAAGAGCAAGGAGTTCATCATCAACACAACATCTATTAGAGAGTGGTGACTCCTAGATTGGTTAGGTGTCGCTTGGGAGCCTCCAAATCGTGTGGAGTTGAACCAAGAAGTTTGTAAGGGCAGGGAGATCGCCTACTTCGTGAAGATCTACCCCGAGTGAGGCTAGTCCTTCGTGGACGTAAGCCACGGTGGAATAGACAAGGTTGCTTCTTCATGGACCCTTTGTGGGTGGAGCCCTTCGTGGACTCGCGCAGCCGTTACACTCCGTGGGTTGAAGTCTCCATCAACGTGGACGTACGATAGCACCACCTATCAGAACCACGCAGAAAATATACGTGTCTTTATTGCGTTTGATCTTCATATCCCTCCCTTTACATTCACTTGCAATGTCATTACTTTCCGCTACACTACACATATACTTGCATATGTAGGGTTGATGACCCACAAGTATAGGGGATCAATCGTAGACCTTTCAATAAGTAAGAGTGTCAAACCCAATGAGGAGCAGAAGGAAATGACAAGCGGTTTTCAGCAAGGTATTCTCTGCAAGTGTTGTAAGTACCAACAGTAGATAATTTCATAGCAAGATAATTCGTAACGAGTAACGAGTGACAATAGTAAAAAAGGTGCAGCAAGGTAGCCCAATCCTTTTTATAGCAAAGGACATGCCTGAAAGTACTCTTACGTTAAGCAAGCGCTCTCGAGGACACATGGGAATTTCTGTCTAGTCATGTTCATCATGTTGAGTTGATTCGCGTTCGCTACTTTGATAATTTGATATGTGGGTGGGTCGGTGCTAAGGTGATGTTCTTACTTGAACTAACAACCTACTTATGATTACCCCCTCTCGCAAGCATCCGCAACTACGAAAGAAGAATTAAGATAAATCTAACCATAGCATGAAACATGTGGATCCAAATCAGCCCCTTATGAAGCAACACATAAACTGGGGTTTAAGCTTATGTCACTCTAGCAACCCATCATCTACTTGTTACTCCACAATGACTTCCCTTAGGCCCCTAACATGGTGAAATGTCATGTAGTCGACGTTCACATGACACCACTAAGAGAAGTAACAACATACGTATCATTAAAATATCGAACGAATACCAACTTCACATGATTACTAACATGACTTCTCCCATGTCCTCAGGAACAGTAGTAACTACTCACACCTCATCAACATGTTCAACATCATAGGTGTAATAATAATGATAAAGGATCTGAACATAATATCTTCCACCAAGTAATCCAACAAGCATCAACTACAAGATGTAATCAACACAATTAGTAACCCACAGGTACCAATCTGAGGTTTCGAGACAAAGATTGAATACAAGAGATGAACTAGGGTTGGAGATGAGATGGTGCTGGTGAAGACGTTGATGAGGATTGGTCCTCCCATGAAGGAGGAAGCATTGCTGATGACGATGGCTTCAATCTCCCCCTCCCGAAGAGGAATTTCCTCGGCAAAATCTGACTGTGAGAGTGCAAAAGGGCATCTGCCCAGGTTTCCGCCTCGAGACGGCGGCGCTTCATCCCGAAAGGTTTCTTATGATTTTTTCTAGGGTAAAACGCACCATATAGGAGAAGAGGGATGTCGGGAGGACAGCATGGGCCCCACAAGCCATCAGGGCGTGACCTGGGGGTGGGTCGTGATACGACTCCAACGTATCTATAATTTTTTATTGTTCCATGCTGATATATTATCATTCTAGGATACTCTTTGGGTCATTACTTACCAATTTATAATATTTTTGAGCACTAACCTACTGACCCAGTGCCCAGTGCCAGTTGATGTTTTATGCGTGTTTTTGCCTTTGCAGGTTTACTGTACCAAACGAAGTCCAATTTCCACGAAAATTTTTGATGTTTTTTTCTGGACTATATGAAGACCTAGAAGCTCCGGAAGGAAGCCGGGAGGCACACGAGGGCCCCACCACACATCAGTGCGCGCCCTGGAGGGTCGCGCCCTGATATGTGGTGGCCCCTCGGGCACCTCCTGACGTCCCTCTTCGGCCTATAAATTCTCTAATATTCTAAAAACCCTGGAGGCAGTCCCGAAACCCTTTTTCCGCCACCGCAAGTCTCTGTTCAGTCACGAGGCAATCTGGAGCTCCGTTCTGGCACCCTGCCGGAGGGGGGATCGATCACGGAGGGCCTCTTCATCAACCTTGCTGCCCTCATGATGATGTGTGAGTAGTTCACCACAGACCTACGGGTCCATAGCTAGTACCTAGATGGCAATCTCTCTCTCTTATGATCTTTAATACAATGGTCATCGCATCTTCGCTTTGATCTATCTGATGTAATCTTATTGTGCGGTGTGTTTGTTGGGATCCGATGAATTGTGGGTTTATGTTCAGATTATTCATCAAAAGTATTTGAGATGCCTCTGAATTATATTATCTCTTATGTTCATGATCATTATAGCTTCGTAATGCCCTCTGATCTATTGATATGCTTTGGCCAAGTAGATTGATATTTCATCGGTGGGAGTGGTGCGTTGTGGTAGGTTCAACCTGGCGAGTTTCTGTATCCCAGTGACAAAGTAGGGGACAAGATGCATCTTTGTGTTGTTGCTACTAAGGATAAAATGATGGGGTTCATTCATATTTTTTGAGTTTACTTTGTCTACATCATGTCATCGTTCTCCAAGCATTACTCTGTTTTACTTAATACTCTAGATGCATGCTGGATAGCGGTCAATGAGTGGAGTAATAGTAATAGGTGGAGGCAGGAGTCGTCCTATTTGCTTATGGATGTGATGCCTATATATACATGATCATTGTCGTGAACATCGCATAACTATCCGCTTTTCTATCAATTGCCCAGCAGTAATTTGTTTACCCACCGTATGCTGCCTACATGAGAGGTGTCGCTAGGGAACACTATGGCCCCCGGGTCTATTCACTTATATATTCACAAACGCTATATTTACCTTACTGTCTTTATTTAATTTTTATTTATTTTCCAATTTATATTTATCAACAATTATGTACACAACTCATTTTCTTGCAAATAACGAGATCAAGGGGATTGACAACCCTCTTGCCTGCGTTGGGTGCAAGTTGTTTGTTCATTTGTGTGCAGCCGCTGAAGACGGTTGAGGATTGATATTCCTATTGGTTCATTAAACCTTAGTTTCATAACTGAGGGAAATACTTATCCGCTTTGTGTTGTTACCCGTTCCTCTTCACGAAAAACCCAACGCAGATCACAAGTATCAGGAAGGATTTCTGGCGCCATTGCCGGGGAATATCATCATCAACTACCAAGTAACTTCACACAAATTTTCATTCACTTTTTCTTCTTTTTATTTGCTGTTATATTAAGCTTGACACATAAAAATCAAAAATACAAAAATATTTACCTTTGCTTGTTACTAGTTTACTTTTTCGCTTGCTAGTTTACTTATTTTGCTTGTTACTTTGGTTGCTCGGTCACCATGTCTCAAGATACTACTAAGTTGTGTGACTTATCAAATACAAATAATAATGATTTTATTAGTACACCTATACCACCCGCCACTAGTGCAGAGGCTTTTGATATTAATGATGCATTGCTAAATCTTGTCATGAAAGATCAATTTTTGGGAAGTCCTAATGAGGATCCCTCGTCACATCTTAATACCTTTGTTGAATTATGTGACATGCAAAAGAAAAAGGATATGGATAATGATATTGTGAAATTAAATTTATTTCCTTTTTCACTAAGAGATAAAGCTAAAGCTTGGTTCTCATATTTACCTCGTAATAGTATTGGAACATGGGATAAGTGTAAAGATGCTTTTATTGCCAAGTATTTTCCTCCTGCTAAGATCATCTCCCTTAGAAATCAAATAATGAATTTTAAACAGCAAGATCAAGAGCATGTTGCACAAGCTTGGGAGAGAATGAAATTAATGATAAGGAATTGTCCAACTCACGGTTTAAATATGTGGATGATTATCCAAAACTTCTATGCTGGACTAAACTTTGTGTCTAGAAATCTTCTAGATTCTGCTGCAGGTGGTACCTTTATGGATGTGACCTTAGGAGAGGCCACAAAACTTCTAGATAACATCATGACAAATTATTCTCAATGGCATACCGAAAGGGCTCCCACCTATAAGAAGGTAAATTTTGTTGAAGAAATCGCTACTTTGAGTGAAAAAGTGGATGCTCTTATCAATATGGTTGCTAGTAAAAATGCTCATGTTGATCCAAATGATGTTCCATTGTCTACTTTTATTTATCAAAATAATGATGCTATTTATGTGAACTTTGTCTCGCGAAATAATTTCAATAACAATGTTTATAGAGGAAATTTCAATTCTAGGTCGTATCCCGGTAATTCCTCTAAAAACTATGGAAACTCTTATGGTAATTCTTATGGCAATTCTTCTACAAATGCTAATAGGATACGCTCTTATCTTGAAAACACAATTAAAGAATTTATTAATTCTCAAAAGGTTTTCAACACTATGGTAGTAAAAATGGGATAATTGCATTTTTACCCCTAGTTGAAACCTACCCACGGGGTTTGCCCTTAATTTTTGACTCTGCTCAGTTTTGACCTTAGATTTGCCCGCGAGGTCGCCCAAATGCCCTTTGACCGTTTGACCAATACTTTGAAAATTCATAACAAATTCATATGAACTCAGAAAAATGCAAATAAGGTATCAAAATGTTTAGTTAAACATTACCTTTATGTGTATGCCATTTGTATTCAGGATAAAAGTATCGTTTAAACTACCCGAGGATATTAATGTTATTAACATTATTATAAATAAAAAGGTACAAACAATAAATTTTTCATGAATAAAAATTACATGCAAATGAAGGTGATGTTTTCAGAACATTCTGATATCGTATTTGCATTTTTCTTAGTTCATATCAACTTCTTATGAATGTTCAAACGACTTTGACCATTATTTTGAAACTTCATGACAAGTTGATATGAACTCAGAAAAATGCAAATAAGATATCAAGATGTTCAGAAAACATCAGCTACATTTGCATGTAATTTAAATTCATGAAAAATTATTGTTTATACCTTTTAAATTTTAATAATGTCAATAACATTAATAACCCCAGGCAGTTTAAACGGTACTCTTGTCCTGAATGCAAATGGAATCCACATAAAGGTAAATTTTATCTAAACATTTTGGTATCTTATTTGCATTTTTCTGAGTTCATATGAATTTGTTATGAATTTTCAAAGTATTGGTCAAACGGTCAAACGGCATTCGGGTGATCTCGGGGGCAAATCTAAGAGCAAACTGAGAAGAATCGAAAAGTAAGGGCAAAACCTATGGGTAGGTTCCAACTAGGGGCAAAAATGCATTTGTCCCAAGAAAAATTGCATGTAGTTGACACTTTGGCTAAAAACATGGATAGAATTGCTCTTGATGTGGAAACTCTTAAAAATAAAGCTTTGCCACCCAAGCATGATTTCAATGATGTCATTAAATATATCCAAATATCTATCAATTGAAGTAAGGAGAGGACCGCTAACTTGAGAGCTAAGCGGGAATTCTTAGAAAAAGCTCTTCCACCCGGTTTTTACCGGAATCATGATGAAGATCTTAAAATGATTGGTGTTTCTCCTATTGAATCTTTGTTTACTTCTCTGAATATAAATGATAAAGGGACTGGAGATGAGTCAACTTTAATAGAGGAGCGTCCCGTTTGCTTGGAGGGTGATGATTTTGATGCTAAAACTGAAAATGTGGGTTTGGAGAGGTCAAAACTTTAACTAGTGATGCACCCACTATCTTGGATTACAAGGACTTTAATTATGATAATTGCTCTTTAGTAGAATGTATTTCCTTGTTGAAATCCGTTATTAGCTCACCCAATGCTTATGAACAAAACAAAGCTTTTACCGAACACATAGTAGAAGCTATGATAAGAGCTTATGATGAGAAACTTGAGCTTGAAGTTTCTATTCCTAGAAAATTGCATGATGAGTGGGAACCTACTCTCAAAATAAATATCAATAAATCTGAATGTAATGCTTTGTGTGACGTTGGTGCTAGTGTTTCAACTATTCCTAAAACTCTTTGTGATGTACTCGGTCTCACTAATATTGAAGATTGTTCCCTCAACTTGCATCTTGCAGATTCTACCATCAAGAAACCTTTAGGTATAATTAATGATGTGCTTATTACTGAAAATAAAAATTATGTGCTTGTATATTTCATTGTGCTTGATATTGATTGCAATCCTTCTTGTCCCATAATACTTGGAAGGCCTTTCTTACGAACTATAGGTGCAATCATTGACATGAAAGAGGGAAACATAAGGTTCCAATTCCCATTAAAGAAAGGGATGGAACACTTCCCTAGAAAGAGAATTAAAGCACCTTATGAATAAATTATGAGAGATACTTATGGGTGGAGTGGCAAAGATGACAATACTTGAAACTATGCATTATGCCTAGCTAGGGGCAAAAAACAATAGCGCTTGTTGGGAGGCAACCCAATAGTCATCTTTAAATTTTGCTTTGAAATTTCTACTTATTTTTAATAGAATGATTATTGACTCTGTAATGATTATGTTTTTGTGTTTAAATTAGTGTTTGTGCCAAGTAAAGCCTTTGGGATGACTCACAAGATGAGTAGAATCAATGCTGAAACAAAACAGAAACTTTTGACTCCAGTATAGGAATTTTCATTTTTTGCTGGAGCGTAATAGTGATCTGAATTTTTACACAGTATTGCTATACAAATTCTTGAGGTTTTCCTAATTTTCATAATTTTTAAAGTTACAGAAGTATAGGTTCTCTACAGATTTCTACACATTGTTCTGTTTTAGGCAGATTCTGTTTTTGCTTGCATAGTTGCTTATTTTGATTAAACTATGGATTGTATCGGGGGGTATAAGCCATGTAAGTTAGAATATAGTACCTATTATGCATTTATGAAATTTGAATCAATTTACAACAGTACTTAAAGTATGCAATATGTTTCTTATACTAATGGATCTCACGAGGTTTTGTTGAGTTTTGTGTGATTGAAGTTTTCAAGTTTTGGGTGTTATCTTGATGGACAAAGGAATAAGGAGTATCAAGAGCCTAAGCTTGGGGATGCCCAAGGCACCCCAAGGTAATATTTTAAAGGAGACTCAAGCGTCTAAGCTTGGGGATGCCGCGGAAGGCATCCCCTCTTTCGTCCCAAATCCATCGGTATGTCACTTGAAGCTATATTTTTATTCGTCACATGATATGAGTTTTGCTTGGAGCGTCGTTTGATTTTGTTTGCCTTTACTTTCAGTTTGCCACAATCATTGTTTGTTGGACACACATATTTAAGAAAGACACACTTTCATCATAATTTGTTAGAATACTCTATGTGCTTCACTTATATCTTTTGAGCTTAGCAGTTGCTCTAGTACTTCACTTATATCTTTTTGAGCACGGTGGCGTGTAGATTTTAAAGAAATGATTTCACTCTCGTTCTTCACTTATATTTGTTTGAGAGTTAATAAATAGTGACGGTAATTTGCATGGGTCATACAGACTAGTCCAAAAATATTAGGTATTCAAAGAGTGATAATCAAAACCATCATGTAGCACATATAAAGAAATTGTGGGTTAATGATATTGATGTACTAATATGAAATAGGTGTGAGTTCATAATTGTTAAACCATAGAAGTGTCGATATTAAGAGGGGTTGACCTTTTTGTTCATCTAAAAATTAAAGAGGCATGGTGATGATGTGTGAGCATTTTTATTCCTCGTTGAAATCCTAGTGTTGTTTCGGGTCGGAAGCGCGCGATGGTTAACTCCTACCAACCTCTTCCCTTGGGGGATGCGATTAGTACTTTGATTTATGATAAACTAATAAAACTTTGCAATAAGTATATTAGTTCTTTATGACTAATGTGAAACCATGGACATACGCAATCTCACCTTTTCATAATTTGCTAGCCTCTTCGGTACCGTGCATAGCCCGTTCTCACCTCGAGGATCGGTGCAACTTTCGCCGGTGCATCCAAACCCCGTGACATGATATGCTCTGTTGCACATAAGCCTTATTATATCGTCCTCAAAACAGCCACCATACCGACCTATCATGGCATTTCCATAGCCATTCTGAGATATATTGCCATGCAAATTCCATCATCACTTCACATGACTAGTTTGTTCATCGTCATATTGCTTTGCATGATCATATAGAGCTGACATAGTATTGGTGGCAAAGCCACCTTCATAATGTTTTCAATACATGTCACGCTAGATCATTGCACATCCTGGTAGACTGCCAAAGGCATTCATACAGAGTCATATCATCATATCAGTTCTCCATGTTGAGTTGTAAGTAAATAAAAGTGTGATGATCATCATTGTTAGAGCATTGTCCCAGCGAGGAAAGAGTGATGCAGACGATGATTCTCCCATAAGTCGAGATGAGACTCCTGACAAAAATAAAGATGGGGGAGGCCAAATGAGCCCACCATCCATTCAAATAAAAAAGAAAAAATGAGAGAAAATGAGAGAAGGGACTTTGCTACTATCCTTTACCACACTTGTGCCTCAAAGTGGCACCATGTTCCTCATGTAGAGAGTCTCATGATATATCACTTTCATATGCTAGTGGGAATTACCTATTCATTATTTCAAACTTGGCTTGTATATTCCTACGACGGGCTTCCTCAAATGCCCGAGGTCTTCATGAGCAAGCAAGTTGGATGCACACCCCACTTAGCTTCATTTGAGCTTTCATACACTTATAGCTCTAGTGCATCATTTGCATGGCAATCCCTACTCCTTGCATTGACATCTATAGATGGGCATCTCCATAGCCCGTTGGTACGCCTAGTTGATGTGAGACTATCTTCTCCACTTCCTACCCCTTTGATATCTACCACCAAACTCTATTCCACCTAAATGCTATGTCCAATGGCTCACGCTCATGTATTGCGTGAAGAATAAAAAGTTGATGCATATTGAAAAACTACGAACCAATTGCCTGACTTGGACACCGTGGTGTGTCGGGGAACGACACCTATGGGATCGCGTGGATCCCTTTACGGTTCGGCAGGAAGAAAGGCTTGCACCAAGAGCAGATCCAACGAACAACGCAAGGGATTTTTACCCAGGTTTGGGCCGCTGATAAGTGTAAAACCCTACTCCTGCTTTTGTTGTATTAGATGTGATTAGGCCTCAGTTCCAGGAGCGCTTGCAATGAACAGTACGTTCGAGCAGCAGCTACACATGCAGAATGGGCCAGAAGGTCTCCCCTCTGTAGCTACGCCTTGGGCCTCCTTTTATACGTTCGAAGGGGTCACCAACAGTGGCGTATAGTGCTTACATGAGGTGTAAGGCTGCTACAGTGTTATCATACCTAATACTGACGATTTAGGACAAACGCATTAAATGCTCTGTTGAGGTGTCCCTTAGCATCTTGGGGACGGGAAAAGAGCTCGTCCCATCAGCACCGCTTAACTCCCCTCCGCCGTTAGCGCCTGACACGTTACCAGGAGGACAACAGCTAAAAGACAAGCTGGTCGCTGCGCTGGAGCGGTGACAAGGTGGCGAGGTCTTGCCGGGTGCAAATCTTGCCGGGGCTTGACGGGCCAGCCCGGCAAGATCTTGCCGGGCGCCTAGCCTTCGGTCTTCTGTCTTCTGACTGTTGACTTGAATGCCTTCTTGACATTGCTGCATTTGCATCTAGCTATCCCCCGGCAGGCCTTGCCGCTGGTATGGCTACAACTGCCCGTGCACAAGTATGGGGTACTAAAGGACCCAAACTTTAGTACACCGACAGGAGCCCCCGGGCCTAGGCCACACACGGGTGCGAGGTGTTGTTGGGCTAGGCCCAAACAGTGCACGGGCACGTGTGGCAGGAGTTAATTGTCGTAATCATCCCACTAACTGCACCCCCCCCCCACGACGCCCATTGAATGCGGTATGTGGGATACGTGCGTGGAGTGGCCGTTACAGCCGCGCGCTCGCAAAGACGTTTCCATATTGACTAGTAAAGAGGCAGCCCCGCGCCTTCCCCATAAAAAGGAATCCGCAGAGGCGCTGCTCATTTACCTCCTGTCTTTTCCAATCTGGGAACCACCGTCGTCTTCTTCCTCGAGCCCGAAACAGAGCCCCCCCCCCCCCCATTCATCCGCCGCCTCCCTGCCCTCTCCGTCCTCAGCCTCTACTCCCACAGCCGCCATGCCGCCCAAGGCGAGCAAGGGCAAGGGGGCAAAAACCACCATCTCGGAGAGCGATTTGGCGAAGATGCGGAGGAAGCACGCCGTCTTCGCTCCGGCGCTCGACGCGAGCGCATTGAGGGAGCGATACCAGTGCATGTGGGCGAAGGAGACGAAGGCGCATCCTGCAACTCGCGTGAGCCCAGGTTCTTCCAAGGGTGGCCCAGATAAATTCCACTTCTTTGCTGATTACTTCTATTGCGGGCTCTGTCCCCCATTCTCTGATTTCTTCGTCGACATCATGTACACATACGGCTTCCAACTCTTAGATTTCACGCCGAATGCCGTGACATGCATGTCGACCTTTGCTCATCTTTGCGAAAACTTTGCCGGAGTAGTTCCTAGCACAGCCCTCTTCCGCCATTACTTCATTCCCCGCATCCAAAAGGGGGACGCCCTTTCTGGTTCTATCACTTGGATTCCAAGGGCTTAGAATAAGGATGTATACCCAGACGGGGTCTATCGCGAGAAGTGGGAAGAATGGCGAGGCAAGTGGTGCTGGATTCAGGAAGAAGACCCTCAGCCCTTCTGTTCGCTCCGACAAGCAAAGATGACGCGTGGTACTGATTGGAGCGCCTTCGATCTTCAAGACGAGAAGCTTGCGATTGCAGTTACCGGAATCCACCGCCTCAAAGCTGCCGGGCTCACAATCGAAATGGTTGGCGCTGATTTCCTTAGCCGGCGCATCGCCCATCTGCAGAACAAGGGGAGGCCAGCTTGGGAATTCCGGAACACGGCAGATATCATGAGGCTGCGCCCTGGGTTGAACAAAAACTTGACGGTCATGCAGCACACGGCTCTCTGCCAAAAGTTGTTCAGATCTGACGCGAAGCACAAGTTGCCGGCTGGTATAATTCCCTTATGCAACAACTCCGCCTTGGCCTCAATCATCGCCATGATGCCGGTGTGCAATGCTCACGACCTTGACGGGACTTGGGAAGAGCCATCTGCAGAGCAGGCACAAGAATTCTTCGACAGCCTGTCGGAGAAGGCCATCCGGGCAGAGACGAACCTCATCCGCGCCACTACCGAGGAGGAAGTGGCGTATATTGCCAGCAGGGTGGAAGAGGCAAATCTTGCCGTGGAGGCCGGCAGCGCTGGCTACACGAAAGAGGAAGCCAACGAAGGAGACGTGATGTCAGAGGAAAAACTTGTCGGGCAAGGCGAGGTTGCTGGAGAGCAGAGTGGCACGTCTGTCGGGGGCCCTTCTACCGAAGCCACAGCTGAGGAGCAGTTACACGAGGAGCCCCCAGCTCTCGAGAGGAAGACGAAGCATGTCCTTCGGAGAGCCGCCTCTGGTGACCCAGTCCACCAACCTTCCTCGAGTGGTGCAGCCCCCGGCAAGGGGGCGGCCGGCAAGGCCACGGCCAAGCGACCCAGGACCACACCTTCACCTCCTCCCATGGACTCTGTGGCGGAGGTTGACTTCGACCTTTCCGTGTTCAGCTCAGAAGGAGAAGAGGAAGAGTAAGGATCTTGTTACACCTTTATCTTCTGGATTTCTGGTTTTGCTTAACTAATCTGTCTTGCCATGGCCTGTTCCCGCAGAGATACGGAAACGCTGGCACAAAGGATAGCGAAGAGGGCGAAAACTTCAACGGGTGATGAGCCACCGGCAAGCACCACAGGTGCGCCAGAGTCGTCTACCATCAGTCCGGAATCAAGCCCTCAACGCAGCCCCCGACGCAGCCCCCAGCGTGAGTTTACTCACTTTTCGCTGGCAAGCGTCGGGGTTTGTATCTTTACTGCTGACATCTCCAGGCATGTAGGAGAAGAACGGCAAAGAGGAGAGCCATTGAAGGCCGCCCCTGATGTGCCGCCTCCGTCAACTACGCTGCCCAGAGATGGATCTCCGGCAAAGGCTTCCTCTAGTGAGCTCTATCGCGATGAAGGGGAGCCGGCAAGCGCGGGCTCTGGTGATCCTACTTCGGCAACCGGTGTTGCCGGGAAAGGAGAAGCCACCTCTCAACAGCTCGACACAGGTAAACCGTTTGCCTCAGGGTACTTGTCATTCTGGCTTTCTCTTTTTTTTTGAACTTCCTTCTCAGCCTTATCTTGTTTGTTTTCTTGGCTTTCAGACCTTCCCTCGATGGAACACATGGATGTTGATGCTGTCATCGAGGAGACCGCCAGGGATGCTGCCGCCGAGGCTGACAGAGTTGCCGCTGACGAGGCCGCCAAGAGTGCTGCCGCCGAGGCCGCCAAGGATGATGTCGCCGAAGCCGCCAAGGCTGCACAGGAAAAGGCCACCAAGGAGTCTGCTGAGAGGGCCGGCAAGGAGACCGGTGACCATACTGACGGCATTCCTGCCGCAGGAGCGCCAGGCGCTACACCGGCCACGGAGCCCCCAGCCGCCGGTGAGACGGCTGTCGAGGATCAGCCGTCGACATCCGAAGCCCCTTCTTCAAGCAAATACCTCAAGGTTGGCGATAACCTGTTCGTCAACCTACCAGGGACGGCTAACATTGGGGTGCCAACCGAAGGGGAAATCCTTGACGAGCACGTCATCGCCGCTGCCGGGCTCGAGATTGTTGACGAGCCATGCACCAGCAGCAGCAAATCTGAGGATGAAAAGCTCCTCCAGGCCATGAGCAGCAACTTTCAGAAGCTCCAAGCACATCACCGCGCCCGGAAAGAGAAGCTGGACTCCAGGGCAGCAGTTGTCGAAGCAGCGGAGGTAAATTTCCAGAAGCGCGTTGAGGAAACCCAAACCTGGTACGCTGAAGCCCTCCAGGAGCTGAGGACGAGCCAAGAGCAGCTGAATCAAAGCTGGAACGAGCTCCTCATGAAGCAGTCTGATGTTGAGAAGGCACAAGAGGAGGCTAAACAACAGGCCGCTGCATATGAAGCTCGCCTAACAGAGCGCTGCGTTGGGCTCGACGCTTATGAAGAGGACCTGACCGCTCGTGAGAGGGCACTTGCCGACAAGCTTCGCGGCAAGGACGCGGAGATTTAAAAGCTTGTCACGCAGTGGACCCAAGAGCTGGAGCAGAAGCACAAGGAAGCCCTCGAGGCTCTGGTCACAGACCACGCCGGCAAGCTGAAGGAAGCCGTCAATGCTGCCAAAGCTGCAGAGGCCGCCAAGAGCGATCTCGACGATAAGGTGAAGGGGTTGGAGGCGGACCTTGAGGATCTCGGCAAGAAGATCTCGGCACTCAAAGAAGAAAGAGAGAAGGCTCTCTTCAGCTTGGCGGAGATACAAATTGCCATGTCCGACAAGATCAAGCAGCTCTCCACGGCCAATGACTCTATTGCCGATCTGAAGCTGAAGCTGAGCATGCTGGAGGAGACTCTTGAGAACAGCAAGGCTCGTGAGAAGGCCCTGATCAAAGACCTTCGGAATGAGAAGGAGCTGCTCAAGAGTGCTGCTGTCACCCATAATGACTATGTGGCAGGTGCGCAAATCTGGACTGAGCGCCTCGTCGACGTCGCGGAAAGGCTCGCGGCACAACTGTCCATCATGGGCCTGCAAGGCTTCAACTACTCTTCCGATGATAGGGTGTCCACGAGCGCCAAGCTGACCATGTTCTTCGAGGGCTTGATCGATGCGCTCAAGCAGCTCCATTCTGATCGAGCAACTCATCTGGCCAACGAGTCCCGCAAACTCTGCCGGGCCGTCCTCCTCAAGGTGCTCACCAAGGTGGTGTACAAGAACCCCGGCATCAACCTCACCAACGTCCTCGACCGCTTGCCGAAGGATGCGGACCTCAAGGCGGTCGAAGAACTTGTCGCGCCCATCGTCGACAAGGTGAGCCAAGTCAAGAGGGTTGAAGGCCAGCGCAGGGACTAGCCGCTCCACTTCTTGTTGTCGCCACCGTTCCATGCCAAAGACAATTTTGTCTTATGTTAGAATCGCGACGGCTATTCATGTAATATAACTTGCTATGCTCTGGATGAATGTATGCTATTTCCCTTGTCTGATTTCTTTATGTATGGTATACACCCTACGCTTTACTGGAAACTTGCCGGCGCGCGCACCCTTGCCGCAAGCGCTAGGTGCGGGACTTTAGCAGCCTGCTGGAGGCGCCGCTACCGGCAAGAAACCTTGACATTCTTAGTGCAGCCACTTAAACTGTTGAGCGGACTCGAAACAGAGTAAGGGCGCAACCGATCATGACAAGGTTCCTTCGGGTGCAGGTTTTCCATACAAAAGTCGAAATCGTTCAAGGAGAATAACCTTGCATAACAAAAATTTGTTTAAAGTTTCTGCAACTTAGCTTTTCGTTGCTGTACTCCTTCCGGCAAGATGTCAACCTTGAACGTCGCCTGTCGGTATCCATATCATCCTTTCCCCCCCGGCAAACTTGTACGCGAGGGAACCTTCTATCCTTTGAGAAAAAGAAAGAAGAGAAAATAGAGATATGGAACCTTGGAGGTTCGTTAATGCTTACCGGAAGCAGGTGTAATACAATGTCTCAGATAAACATGCATATAGATAAACATGAAAATCGACAAGAATTGTAAAACACCTAGCTTTATTCAACTACGCACAGGGTCTGCGCCTGGCTTTGTACAAAGGATTACATGCCTTGGCGGCAAGACTCGTACAAAAGGTGGTTGCCGGGGAACCCGGCAACCGCGCCTTATGGATAGAACTTACGAAGATATTCGATATTCCAGGAGTTGCTCACTGGGACGCCATCCTCGGTTTCCAGGCGGACTGCGCCAGGCCTGGTGACTCGTACTACCCGATAAGGGCCTTCCCACTTCGGCGTCAACTTGTTGGAATTCTTGGCCGACTGAACACGCCGAAGAACAAGGTCGCCTTCCTCAAGACTTCGGGCATGAACCTTGCGGCTATGGTAGCCGCGCAAGGCTTGCTGGTAGCGTGCAGCTCGCACAGCAGCCTGAAGACGATCTTCCTCAAGGAGCGTTACATCATCTTGCCGCAACTGCTCTTGCTCAAGCTCATCATAAGCGAGGACTCGAGGTGACCCGTATGTGAGTTCCGTGGGGAGAACTGCTTCCGCCCCGTATACTAGGGAGAAGGGTGTCTGGCCGGTGGCTCGATTTGGTGTCGTTCTGATTGACCAAAGAACTGCCGGTAACTCATCAATCCAGCGTCTTCCGCACTTGCGCAGCTTGTCGAAAGTTCTTGTCTTGAGGCCTCGCAACACCTCAGCATTTGCCCTTTCCGCTTGGCCGTTGCTCCTTGGATGAGCAACAGAGGCAAAACAGATCTTGCCGCCATGGTCTTGGACATACTGCATGAAGGTGTGGCTCGTGAATTGTGTGCCGTTGTCAGTGATGATCCTGTTTGGTACACCAAAGCGGCAAACTAGTCCTTTGAAGAACTTGACGGCTAACTGTGCTGTCACCTTCCTCACTGCTTCCACTTCTGGCCACTTTGTGAACTTGTCAATTGCAACATACAAGTACTCAAAGCCCCCGACAGCACGGGGGAAAGGGCCCAAGATGTCGAGCCCCCAGACCGAAAACGGCCAGGAGAGAGGGAATGTCTGAAGAGCTTGAGCTGGTTGATGCAATTTCTTCGAATGGAACTGGCACGCTTCACACTTGGTTACTAGTGTAGTTGCATCCTAGAGAGCAGTGGGCCAAAAGAAACCTTGCCGGAATGCCTTACCAACAAGAGCTCTTGATCCTATGTGGGAACCACATATGCCTCCATGTATCTCTGCCAACAGCTCCAGTCCATCCTCTCGAGGAATGCACTTCAATTTCACACCGTTCGGTCTCTTTCTATACAGGACATTGTCCACAAACTGGTACATATTAGACCGACGGGCTACTTTCTCCGCTTCTTCCTGTTCTTCGGGGAGTTCTCCTGTCTGAAGGAAATGGACGATGTGTTGTGCCCATGCTGGAGCCTGAGGCTCGACAACAAGGACTAAAGGCATGTCCTCTGCCGTGGGAGCATCTGTCTTGACAGCAAAGGCTCGAGGCCCTGCCGGAGCCTGTTGCTCCCCGGCAAGCTTGGCGAGAGCGTTTGTCTCTACGGCAAGGGCTCGAGGCCCTGCCGGAGCCTGTCGCTCACCGGCAAGCTTGGCGAGAGCGTTTATCTCTACGGCAAGGGCTCGAGGCCCTGCCGGAGCTTGTCGCTCACCGGCAAGCTTGGCGTTGTTCCCGGCAACTTCTTTGCCGGCGGCTTCTGGGAGCGCTACCGGGAAATACTTGCCGAAACTCAACTTCCTCCTTTTCTCTTGTCCCATCGATGGTGTCACGGATGGTTGAGTCAGTCGGAGCACAAAAGTTCCTGGTTCCACAGGTAATTTAAGGGCAGCGCACTTTGACAGGCCATCAGCAATGCTGTTCTCTGCACGAGGAACGTGCTCCATTTGCACACCGTCAAGATGCTCCTCCAACTTCCTCACTTCATCTACGTAAGCTTCCATCAACGGGCTCTGATAGTCTTTATTCACTTGCTTGACGACAAGCTGAGAATCACCTCTGACGATGAGTTTCTTGACTCCGAGGTCCGCCGCGAACCTGAGACCGGCAAGCAGCCCTTCATACTCTGCAGTGTTATTTGTCGATCTCTCCCGGGGAAAGTGCATCTGAATCACATATTTGAGGTGCTCTCCGGTGGGTGCGACAAGCAGCACGCCAGCACCGGCGCCTTGCAGCGAGAAAGCCCCATCAAAATACATAATACATTCTTGATTTGTTTCCTTGCCGGGAAAGTTGTCTCCGGAATCTCTTCGTCTGGCATCGTAGTCCATTCTGCAATGAATTCTGCCAAGGCTCTGCTCTGAATAGTTGAAGTACTTTCAAACCTGAGACCAAAGCTTGACAGTTCCAAAGCCCACTCCACAATCCTGCCAGTTGCATCTGGGTTTCGCAAAATCCGCTGCAACGGAAAGCGGGTGACAACAGTGATCTCATGTGCCTGAAAGTAATTGCGCAGCTTCCTCGAGGCCATAAGGAGGCCGAAGAGCAACTTCTGCACACCAGAATATCTTGATCTAGCCCCCTGCAAAAGGGAGCTGACAAAATAAACTGGGCGCTGCACCATCTTCTTCTTCTGTGTCGCTTTATTTGACTGCGCAGATCCTGCCTTGTCGGCACCAGAGTCTGACGGGGAAGATCCCAGCTCGTCGCTTGGTAGTCCTGCCGCTGCAGCTGCTTCTTTGTTAACTTCTCTCTCTACCACTAACGCAGCACTCACCACCTGATTCGTTGCCGCTAGGTACAGCAGCAACGGCTCTTGTGGTTTTGGCGCGACTAGTATTGGCGGAGAGGAGAGGTACCTCTTCAAATCCTGCAGCGCTGCCTCCGCATCCGGAGTCCACTTCATTGGACCTGCCTTTTTCAAGATTTTGAAAAAGGGCAGGGCGCGCTCAGCGGACTTGGAGATGAACCTACTCAGAGCAGCAACGCAGCCGGCAAGACGACGCACATCCTTGACACGTCTTGGCGCTTCAATCTGCTCAATTGCCTTGATCTTGTCGGGATTTTCTTCGATTCCAGGTTGAGATACAAAGAACCTGAGAAACTTGCCGGATGGAACGCCGAACACACACTTCTCAGGATTGAGCTTCAAATTGATCTTGCGCAGATTTGCAAATGTCTCTTCTAAATCTTGTATGAGCGTCGCTTTGTCCTTGGTTTTGACCACGATGTCATCCATATAAGCTTCCATATTTCTATGTAGCTGGGGCTCAAAACCAATCTGAACCGCTCTTGCGAATGTCGAACCAGCACTTTTCAACCCGAAAGGCATACGTAAGAAACAATACGTACCACATGGGGTGATAAATGCGGTTTTCTCTTCGTCTTCCTTGGCCATGAAGATCTGATGATACCCTGAATAGGCGTCAAGAAATGACAGCAAGTCGCAGTCGACAGTGGAGTCCACAATCTGGTCGATGCGCGACAAGGGAAAAGGATCCTTTGGACAGGCTTTATTGATGTCTGTATAATCAATACACAGCCTCCATTTTCCATTCGCTTTGCGCACTACAACCGGATTGGCCAACCACGTTGGATGGAGCACTCCTCTTACCAAACCTGCCACTTCCAACTTCTTGATTTCCTCGGCAATAAATTGTTGCCGCTCCAAAACTTGCTTCCTAACCTTCTGCTTGACAGGCCGCGCGTGAGGACAGACAGCTAGGTGGTGCTCAATTACTTCCCTGGGAACACCGGGGATATCAGATGGTTGCCATGCAAACACATCGACATTCACCCGCAGGAAAGTAATGAGCGCGCTTTCCTATTTGTCGTCGAGGGTGAAACTTATGGTGAAAGTTCCTCCCATACCATCCTCCTTGGCGGGCACCTTCTTCGTCTCTGGTGGAGCTGCCTTGGATTTCTTGCTCTTGCCGGTGGAGCTCTCTGGCATATCCTCAACAGGAGCGCAACACTCCGAGGAGGTGCGCTTGCCGGAGTGTGTGCAAGAGGTCTTGCCGGTCTTCTTCCCCCCGGGAGCTTCAACGGCAGGAGCAAGTGCTTTGGCGGCAGATGCTGCAACTGCCTCCCGGTAGAGTTGATCGGTGCAGACAAGCGCATCCTTCTTGTCGGAGTTGACAGTGATGACGCTCATCGGCCCGGGCATCTTCAGTACATTGTAAGCATAATGCGATGCTGCCATAAACTTGGCCAATGCCGGACGGCCAAGGATTCCATTATATGGCAATGGAATCTTGGCGACGTCGAAGAAAATCTTCTCTGTCCTAAAATTCAGGTCACTACCAAATGTTACCGGTAGCGTGATCTTACCCTTGGGCTGGCTCCTTCCCGGATTGACCCCCTGAAACGTGCCCGTTTCCTCGAGATCTTGTTCAGGAATTTGCAACCTTTTGATCACCTCGGGTGAGATCAAGTTCAGACCGGCCCCACCGTCAACTAACATTTTCGTCACTTTGAGGTTGCGAATCGTTGGTGAAACCAACAATGGCAGACACCCGACCATGGTTATGCGATCAGGGTGATCCTCAACGTCGAAAACGATAGGCATGTTGGACCATTTCAATGGTTTCCGGGCACCGACAGATGGCTCTGTTGCGTTAACCTCGCACGCCCACTGTTTAAGTCGGCGGTGAGAAGAATGCAACGAGGCACCCCCATCAACGCACATGGTGTCTATAGCTTTCTGAAATTCTTGCTCACTGGACTCATCGTCCTCCTCGTTGTCATCGTCACCCCCCTCTTGCTTGTCGCGGCCTCGAGCGGGCCTCTCCTTATGTTGCTTGACCTTGCCGCGGCGACCTCCTCGGCCACCGCGTTTCTTGCCGGACCCCTCCGCACCATCCTGGCCCTTCTTCTTGTCTCGCCTTTCATACTCAGCTTTCTGCTTCTCGACAAGCTGCTCAACTTGCCGGCAGTCTTGGAGATCATGGCCCTTGGTGCGATGGATCTTGCAATACTGCTTGCCGGAGCCCTCCGGCTTGTCGACAGCCGCCAAGGCCTGACAGGAGGCGCACCCGGCAACATCCTTGCCGGGGCCGTCAACCTTGGCCTTCTTGGCGGTGTCGAGGTTGCCGGATCCTTCGACGGCAAGCACGGCCTTGCCTTTGCGCTTCCTGTTATGCCGCCAGCCTTTCTTTGCCGGGGCGGCGGCGTCTTCGTCTTCAGAGTCGACTCTGGCGCCAGCATCCTCGCCGGGGAGTCTCCTTCCTTCTTCAGCTCGAGCACACTTATTAGCCAGAGCATAGAGCTCGGCAACATCCCTGACTTTGTTCATCGCCAGCTCTACGCGCATCCTGTGGTTGCGCACGTTCTGATGAAACGCGCTGACAACAGCGGCAGGATGAACGTCTGGGATGTTGTGATGTACTCGGCTGAATCTCTGTATGTACTTGCGCAAAGTTTCACCCTCCTTCTGGGGGATGAGATGCAAATCGCTTTCCTGGCCAGGAGCTTGGTGACCTCCGGTAAAGGCGCCAACAAACTCATGACACAGATCTGCCCAGGAAGAAATGGAACCTTCCGGCAGATGCATCAACCACGACCTAACGTTGGGCTTGAGCACCAACGAGAAGTAGTTGGCGAGTATCTTGTCGTCGCGAGCCCCGGCAGCCTGCACCGCAATGGTGTAGATGCTCAAGAACCCCGACGGGTGAGTCTTGCCGTCATATTTCTCCGGGACCTCTGGTTTGAACATGCGGGAATTGGGTCACTGGACTCGCCGCAGCTCACGGGTAAAAGCTGGACAACCCACCTCATAAGGTAGGTCATCATAATACCCTAGCGCAGGCTTGTCTACAGTGGGTCTGTAACACCCCTGGGTATTGAGCACAGTGATCACCTCTTAATCATGCCAAGTCCCTATGTTTAACAGTGCCTGAACAACATTTGCATCATGTCTCATTTCAAAATTCCAATTCAAATTGAAACTCAAATTTAAAGTGAAAATAAAAGTTGTCCCAATTTGAAAACTAAAATGTTCATAATATTGCAAATTTTCCATAAGCAATTATAAAACTATAACCAACATTTTTGCAAGGTGTTTTGGTGCCTCAAATTAAATAAAACAGAGGCCAAAACTATTAATTAAATGCCCTTTGAATTTTGGTAGTTTTCAAATAATTTCAAAAGGCTACCCAAACTTTTGTGGTATTACCATAAAATGCATTGTAAATAATGGACCATGTTACATATTTTACAAAAGCCCTTTTGACTATGAAATAAAATCAAATATGTGCCTTTAAAAGAAATCTGAAAAAAATAAAAGAAAAGGGAGATGGGGCACTGTGCCACGGGGCTCTAAGGGGCTACAGAGAGGCCCGGCCCACCTAGCGCCTCGTCCCCTACCTCCTGCTCATCAGGAGCGGCGTGGACGCCAGCCGAGCGTCCGCTGCTCGATCGCCACACGCCGGCCATCCAGATGCCCCCGCCGGCTACAAGAGCTCCCCCGCCCCCAGAGCAAACCCTAGGCGCCCTCGTTTTCCCCCTCACCCTCTCTCGCTTGCTCCCCGTCGCCACCGAACGCATCCGCCGCCGTGCCTCGCTCGTCCTCACGGCCACCGAGTCCGGATCGCCGCTCCGCCGTGTCCAGCGTCACCGCCGCCCTCGGCTATGCCGCCTACCTCGACTGGTTGGAGCTCGGAGCCGCCGCCGCGTCCTCCCCGAGCTCTTCCTCCTCCTACGGCCGTCGTCGATCGCCGCCCCGATTCGCCGCCGTCGAGCCCCCCCGAGCTCGCTGCCACTCCCTACGGCTCCGCTGTGAGCCCCTGCCTCCTCCTTTTTCCTTCTCATCGCCGTTAGCCGCCCAAAAACGCCGTTCCCCTCACGTCTGAGCTCGGCTCCGCCGCGAAGCTCACCGCCGTAGCTGTAGTCATCGTCGTGGCCGTCCAAGCACACGAACGTGCTCGTGGCACTTCTGCGGTGCGGCCGGCACCTCCTGTTTGCCCCCGTTCGAACCGATGCGCCGTTCCGTCGAAGCTCCCGTATGCGCCACCGTCCGCCGTCGCTATTCCGGCTACTTCCGGCCTCCCCTGCTGCTTCCACCGCCGCAGATCGAAGCGCGGCTCTGCCCGCGTTCGATCCCGCCCTTCCGCGCACCGAATGGTCGCCAGACGGCGGATCCCGAAGCCCTCCGCCGTCTATGTGGTCGCCGCCGACGCGCCACCGCGTTTAAACGCCGGTGTGACGTGGCCTGGTGGGTCCCCCGTGTCAGGGGATTAATTAGCCCCTAATGACCCAATGACATGTGGGGCCCGTACTGTAGCAGTTAGATTAATTAAATAACCTAATACTAAATGAGTCACTGACATGTGGGGCCCCAAGCCCCTGTGTCTATGACAGTGGGCCAGCCCTGTCAGCTAATCAATTTAGTAATTAGATTATTTAAAATAATTAAAATAGCCTAATGACTCACTGACAGATAGGCCCCACTTGCTAATTAATCAGATTTTGAATTAATAAAACACTGATTTAAAATGAGTCTATGACAAGTGGGACCCACTGGTCAGGTTTGACCTGGTCAGCCCCACTGTTGACTGCTGATGCAGTGATGATGTCATAAATGGATTTTCGAATTAATAAATAATTTGTTAATTTCAGAAATTGATTAAAACTTTGAAAAATCATAGAAAATAATCCGTAGCTCAGATGAAAAAGTTTTATACATGAAAATTGATCAGAAAAATCCCACGAATCCAAATATGCCATCCATTCATCTGTCACATGCTCCTATCATGTTGAACATGGAACTTTTCCCCTCTGGATCGTCTGTCCGATAAATCCAAAGACCCGGGAAATATCGTCAGATATTCTCCCGCTCCGTCTGATACGTGTAGTACTGCGTTAGACTACCCCTAGCACTGCGTATTTCCATGTCATGCATCGTGTTGCATCTGTTTGCTTTGTATTTATTGTTTCTTCCCCCTCTTCTCTCCGGTAGCCTCCGAGACTGACGGTGCTGCCGGGTATGACTACGCCGTTGACGATCAGGCCTTTGCCGCAGAGCAGCAAGGCAAGCAACCCCCCCCCCCCTTGAGCATTCCGATATCGCCCATTTTCTTTCCCTCTCCTTCTTGCATTAGATTTTGCTACTGTATTAGCTAGCTCCTATTCTGATGCATAGCCTGTCTTATATAAACTGTTATCATACCTGCAATCATATCAACTGCTTAGTATAGGTTGATCAATGAATCCCCAGTGACCCCTTAGTCCCAGTTGCCCCTGCTTCTTCATCGACGACTCGACGACCCGAAGACTCAAAGACTCGGTCAACCGACCGACCAGCCAGGCCCCTCACATCACCGCACTCCCCTTAGTTGTACGACTCTGCAGCGCTACTATCGAGTACCGAGGGTGACACCTCGTGAAGTACTCATGATGCTAGCTCTGTAGTGCAGCTAGTCGGTCATGGTTATCGAGGTTGATTCCTCCTTCACCACTCCCGACGATGACTCTGTCGTGCAACCCCTCAAGTGTGGGGCCCTCGAGGGTGATTCCTCTAGGTCCACATTGACGGTTTCATCGAGCGGGGCCCCTTGAGGGTGATTCCTCAGGTTCCGTCTTGATGTTTTATACACACAGTTACTATGACCGGGTTACTAAAACATGTTGGTGATGGGTCGGCCCTGAGGGGTACCCACGGTTTGATGATGATGAGGCGTGGAGTGGCGAGAGAGGCCTTTGCCACACATCCTCGAGGCGGGGCGATGGACCGCACTTCATGGGTCGCGCTTTCCCCGCATTAATAAAATGCTAATGGGTTGGGTATTTGATCTGAGTTGGTCGTTGGCCTTATTGCGCACCAAACCATCACGTGGGAAAGTTATGGGCACTCAGCGTCGTTGTATCAGCCGAAGCTCTTCGGACGTCAGCAATGGAGCGGCGCGCGCCGGATTGGACTGGACGGTGCAGCTCTTGGACTGGAGTGTACTAGGTCTGCTTCCGGCCGCCCACGCATCGTGCAGGAGCGCAAGGGCAAGTGGGCCCACGAACCTGCGCGCTTAGGATTTAGACCGGCGGGCTGGCCTCTTCGTTGAGCCTAGGTGGGGCGACGACGTGCTGCTATCCCGAGGCCGGACATGACCCAGGAAAGTGTGTCCGGCTGGAGGTGATCAGGCGTGTTGGAGATGCGGTGCACCCCTGCAGGGATGAATAATCTATTCGAATAGCCGTGTCCACGGTAACAGGACGACTTGGAGTTGTGCTTGACCTTATACAACTATAATTGTGACTTTAATTTGAAATGAATGTGGCTCCGAGATTGCTTCCTCGCAGGGAGTCGAGGAAGAATCTCTGGGCGTGGTTACTTAATAAAATTGCTACAATAATATGACTATATATGAGTTACCAGTCTACTCTCTTCTAATGCTGCAAGATGCTGAAGATGCTAGTCTTTGATAGGACTAGGCCTTCCCCCCTATTCTTGCTTTCTGCAGTCAGCCCAGATATAACCCTTCATTGATACTGATGCATACTTAGCATAGTTCTGATGTCAGTCTTGCGAGTACTTTGGATGAGTACTCACCGCTGCTTTGCTTTCCCTTTCCCCCTCGATACGTTGCCGCGTTCAGACGACGGAGCCCAGGAGATGGAGTTCGCCGGAGACGACTACTACACCACTGCTGGAGCCTACTACTACGTGGAGAGTGCCGACGCTCAGGAGTAGCTAGGAGGTTCCTAGGCAGGAGGCCTCGCCTCTTTCGATCCGCTGCTTATGTTTGTGCTAGCCTTCTTAAGGCAAAACTTGTCTAACTTATGTCTGTACTCAGATATTATTTGCTTCCGCTGACTCATGCTTGTCGAGCTTTGTATTCGAGCCCTCAAGGCCCCTGGCTTGTAATATGAAGCTGTATGACTTTAATTTGTGTCTAGTGTTGTGTTGTGATATCAATCAGTGAGTCCCTAATCTTGGTCGTACGCATTGTGTGTATGATTAGCGTACGGTCGAGATCGGGGGCGTCACAGGGTCCTGCGCACTTATCAGATTGATAGCGCGCTTCCCGCCACCGCTCGATGGTAGTCCGAGCATCTTCCTTACTTCGTTCCCGAAGAACTTGACGTTGATCGCGGCGAGTTTGCGGATCAGACGACGTCGTGGAATCGTCATCACGGGCGTCGATCCGCTGAGTCGGTGACTGCTGTTGCCGCCGTGGAAGAGAGTGCACCGTGGTTGTACCTCCTCCAGTCTTCTCGCCACCGACGCGCGCTGGCTCGATGGACTGCCGCCGTGAAGGCTCCGCCTGCTACGGCCTATCATCATTGGCGAGGCCGACGAGGCTCTAAATGGCAGCTCTCCATTCTTCGAGCTTGTCCGCAGCAGGAGGGAAGTTCAGGAGCAGCTGTGCACGCGCCAGTGCTTCTGCTGGTGTAGGCGGCGGCGAAAGGTGCGAGGAACGTGAGGTGCTCTGACTCCTAACCGTGTTAGAAGGAGCTCCATCACGGTCCCGCGACCGCACGCCACTTCCACCAGCATGTTGGCGTGCATGCTGGTCTCGCGCATCTCGAGAGTGATGCTCTGGGGCCTTTCCATGGGGACGCTTGGAACCACCAACGTCACGGCAATGTTCATCGCGCGCGACTTGAGAAGGCCGCGGCGCATGCGCCGGCGTGGGTGTCTTAGAAGGCGCCCTTCCGTCTCGAGAGTTCACTATGCCGCCTGTAGGCAGCACAGCTCCGTCCCTAGATCTAGCAGCGCGCGGGCTGCCGTCGCCGCCGCGAACGACACCGCTCGCTTGGCTATGGTCACCAGAACGTCGTGGAAGCTCAGAACCTCCGCCTCCTCCGCCCGCGTCTACACCGTCGCCCGTCTGTGTAGCCACAGGGACAGCGGACGTGGATGGACCAACCGCCGTAAAACCCTTCTTCTTGGGAGCCATGGCGATGATGATGATGAAGAAACTGGCGCGCTGATCGTTAGATCAGGTTCACGCAACCAATTCCCCCTACCTGGCGTGCCAAAGATGTCGGGGAATGACACCTATGGGATCGCGTGGATCCCTTTACGGTTCGGCAGGAAGAAAGGCTTGCGCCAAGAGCAAATCCAACGAACAACGCGAGGGATTTTTACCCAGGTTCGGGCCGCTGATAAGCGTAAAACCCTACTCCTGCTTTTGTTGTATTAGATGTGATTAGGCCTCAGTTCCAGGAGCTTGCAATGAACAGTACGTTCGAGCAGCAGCTACACATGCAGAATGGGCCAGAAGGTCTCCCCTCTGTAGCTACGCCTTGGGCCTCCTTTTATACGTTCGAAGGGGTCACCAACAGTGGCGTACAGTGCTTACATGAGGTGTAAGGCTCCTATAGTGTTATCATACCTAATACTGACGATTTAGGACAAACACATTAAATGCTCCGTTGAGGTGTCCCTTAGCATCTTGGGGACGGGAAAAGAGCCCGTCCCATCAGCACCGCTTAATTCCCCTCCGCCGTTAGCGCCTGACACGTTACCAGGAGGACAACAGCTAAAAGACAAGCTGGTCGCTGCGCTGGACCGGTGACAAGGTGGCGAGGTCTTGCCGGGTGCAAATCTTGCCGGGGCTCGACGGGCCAGCCCGGCAAGATCTTGCCGGGCGCCCAGCCTTCGGTCTTCTGTCTTCTGACTGTTGACTTGAATGCCTTCTTGACATTGCTGCATTTGCATCTAGCTATCCCCCGGCAGGCCTTGCCACTGGTATGGCTACAACTGCCCGTGCACAAGTATGGGGTACTAAAGGACCCAAACTTTAGTACACCGACATGGTGCTTAACATTTGTATTAATGTGGTGAAGATGGAGCCATGCCTCGCTAATACAAGAAGATGAATGGGGGGTAAACATTTCTTAAGAATCGTATACTTTTAGAAATTAACAATTCTGTTTCTTACACTTTGAATATTGCTTTGTTAATATTTTTGATTCATCTTTTCTCAATCAGCATACCTGAATAAGATTACATAGTGGATAGCATGTCACATCAAAAAAATTGTTTTTATCATTTACCTACTCGAGGACGAGCAGGAATTAAGCTTGGGGGTGCTTGATACGTCTCCAACGTATCTATAATTTTTTATTGTTCCATGCTGATATATTATCATTCTAGGATACTTTTTGGGTCATTATTTACCAATTTATAATATTTTTGAGCACTAACCTATTGACCCAGTACCCAGTGCCCGTTGCTGTTTTCTGTGTGTTTTTGCCTTTGCATGTTTGTTGTACCAAACAAAGTCCAATTGCCACGAAACTTTTTGATGATTTTTTCTGGACTATATGAAGACCTAGAAGCTTCAGAAGGAAGCCGGGAGGCACACGAGGGGCCCACAACACATCAGGGCGCGCCCTGATATGTGGTGGCCCCCTCAGGCACCTCCCGACGTCCCTCTTCGGCCTATAAATTCTCTAATATTCTGAAAATCCTGGAGGCAGTCCCGAAACCCTTTTTTCGCCGCCGCAAGTCTCTGTTCCGTCGCAAGAGCATCTGGAGCTCTGTTCCGGCACCCTGCCGGAGGGGGGGTCGATCACGGAGGGCCTCTTCATCAACCTTGCTGCCCTCATGATGATGTGTGAGTAGTTCACCACAGACCTACGGGTCCATAGCTAGTACCTAGATGTCAATCTCTCTCTCCTATGATCTTCAATACATTGGTCATCGCATCTTCGCTTTGATCTATCCGATGTAATCCTATTGTGCGGTGTGTTTGTTGGGATCCGATGAATTGTGGGTTTATGTTCAGATTATTCATGAAAAGTATTTGAGATGCCTCTGAATTATATTATATCTTATGGGCATGATCATTATAGCTTCGTAATGCTCTCCGATCTATTGATATGCTTTGGCCAAGTAGACTGATATTTCATCGATGGGAGTGGTGTGTTGTGGTAGGTTCAACCTGGCGAGTTTCTATATCCCAGTGACAAAGTAGGGAACAAGATGCGTCTTTGTGTTGTTGCTACTAAGGATAAAACGATGGGGTTCCTTCATATTGTTTGAGTTTACTTTGTCTACATCATGTCATCGTTCTCCAAGCATTACTCTGTTTTACTTACTACTCTAGATGCATGTTGGAAGCGGTCGATGAGTGGAGTAATAGTAATAGGTGCAGGCAGGAGTCGGCCTCTTTGCTTATGGACGTGATGCCTATATATACATGATCATTGCCGTGAACATCGCATAACTATCCGCTTTTCTATCAATTGCCCAACAGTAATTTGTTTACCCACCGTATGCTGCCTACATGAGAGATGTCGCTAGGGAACACTATGGCCCCCGGGTCTATTCACTTATATATTCGCAAATGCTATATTTACCTTGCTGCCTTTATTTACTTTTTATTTATTTTGCAATTTATATTTATCAACAATTATCTACACAACTCATTTGCTTGCAAATAACGAGATAAAGGGGATTGACAACCCTCTTGCCCTCGTTGGGTGCAAGTTGTTTGTTCATTTGTGTGCAACCACTGAAGACGGTTGAGGATTGATATTCCTATTGGTTCGATAAACCTTGGTTTCATAACTGAGGGAAATACTTATCCGCTTTGTGCTGCAATTACCCGTTCCTCTTCACGGAAAACCCAACGTATATCACAAGTATCAGGTTGCGCCCTGTTGGCTTGTGCCCAACAGGTGGCCCCCCTCTGGTATATTTTTGGCCTAGAAATTCTTAAATATTCCATAAAAATTCTTCGTGAAGACTCAGGTCATTTCGAGATTAGTGATTTTTCTGCCTTTTCCTCGGCTTTCGTTTCAGAATTCCAGTTTCCAGATATTTCCCTCTTTGTGATGTACCTTGCATATTCAGAGAGAAAGAGCATAAGAATTGTATGATAATAGGGAATAATGAACAAGAATAACATAAATATCAATAAGAAATTATGATGCAGAATGGACGTATCAACTCCCCCAAGCTTAGACCTCGCTTGTCCTCAAGCGAAAGCCGAGCTCGAGAATATTGACCACATGATTTGAGAGAGAGAAGTCGATAAAAAAGAATACAGACATGAAAGCATCATGAATTTTAACATAGCAGCAATTTTTTCATCATATAGATTCTCATAAACAAGTAACAATCTAATCACAAACGAAGTGGTATGAAGCATAAATTCATTGGGAACCGACAAACAATGACATTAGTCATTGAAATAATCATGACTGTCATAGTCAAGAGAAGAGTTTATGTAAGAGCTTTCATTTCTAGCAAGTTCACATACTCAACTATCATGTAGCCTTCTATGATTGTTGACACTCATTGAATATTTTTGGAGCTAATGTTCCCGTCGGACACAAAGGAAGATGCAAGCTTATTATCGCCATCCAACTCATTTACCTCAAGGATAATGTCAACAATAATGAGTTATGATCACCTACATTCAACTGGATATATTTGTTTGGATCTTTCCTCAACACATAATGCTTACCGACTAGGGAGTTGGTAGGTAGAAATAGGGAATAATGTTGATGATTCTTGCACAAAAACAAACTTTTGTAAAAGACAGGCCCTTCACAGAAGGAAGCAGAGGTTGTCATGCGCTTCTATTTGTTTAGGATGTGC
Source organism: Elymus sibiricus (assembly GCA_039707655.1). NCBI lineage: Eukaryota > Viridiplantae > Streptophyta > Magnoliopsida > Poales > Poaceae > Elymus > Elymus sibiricus. Next base: position 248,709,235 of record CM077673.1, on the reverse strand, counting down.
AATCTCTTAATGCAAAGGAACATCACTTTATATTGCCCCTTGTGATAGTGAACTTTATTATGCACTTTGTCGCTTTTATTTCTTCGCCAACACAAGATCGTACAAAGCTTATTTTCCCTTACAATAAAGGATCATACATATTTATAGGAAATTTTTATTGCTTTATGCACTGATGACAACTTACTTGAAAGATCTTATTCAATCCATAGGTATGTATGGTGGATTCTCGTGGGGAGAAACTAAGTTTAAAGGGTTATGGATGCACAAGTAGTATTTCTACTTAGTGCGGAAAAGTTTTGGCTAGCAAAAGATCTAAGGCAAGCATAACATGTTGACGGATCCAAGACAATATAACTTCTATGCAAATGTAAACAATCATGATCATTATGTTGTCTTCCATGTCCAACAACAACACTCGATCATTATATAATATTTGATGGGGGCTCACAATCATAAAAGGTGTCCAAGATAGTATATTTATATGTAAATCTCCTCTTCTCTATCATACTTTTGCATAGATTATATCAATTAATAATCTTATGTTTGTTGGTTTTCAACACCTTTTATTACTTGTACCTATTTTCTATGTGAAGTCATTACCCCTCATGAGATAACCATATGATATTTCCTATTCTTTTTATGGCCATGCTATGATGATTGGTGCAAGAGAGTAAAGCACACGGACTCAATTGATCTTTATTATATAACTCTCATACTCGGTTACATGGATAGGTGGATCTCAAAGCAAAATCCTAAGCAAAGCAAATCTGAAACTTTATTTCTCTAAATCACGAAAAACTAAAGATCGAACTAAAATAGGCAATGGTGGTAAAAGTGATGGTGATACGATACTGGGGCACCTCCCCCAAGCTTGGAACAAGCCAAAGGGTGATGCCCATACCCATGTACTCAAGCGTCCTCCTTGGGTGATGGTGGTGGTGATGAAGTAATGATGCCTTCTGTCCTCCAAGGCATAGGCTCCCCATCATAGAAAGGAGATCTTGTAGCGGGAACCCTGAAATCGGCAGTGAGGCTCATCCTTTTAAACCTAGATTCATACTCACAGTTTTGGCTTTGAAGTTCATAGATATGATCTTGGAGGTGCTCGATCCGCTCTTGAAGCTTGAAAAGAACATCTCCCACTTTCCTTGTGTCCGGCTTGTTTTCTCGGATGAAATACGTGATCATAGAGTGGTTAGCACTCAAACAACGTTCAACCATCCCTTGGCACTTGAAAATCTCCTGCTCCACAGCTGCAAGCCTGGCCTTCTCACTTCCCTCCTTCTTGGGACCTTGAACATACCGGATATGGAGCACCCCCTCATGCATCTCAATGGCTTGAGGGTGCTTCATCACCTCCGGCAAGTAGGGGTTGATGACCTTCTCGAAGAACTTGTCCTTGGGAGAGCTTGGTGAAGTCATGACGATCTTGATCTGTCAGAAAAACGGCTCCAAACAAGAACAGAGAAGAAACTCATGATGCGGTGGTCAAAACATACGGGAGTATATATAATGATTTTTTCTAGGTCAGAATACGTGGTCGAGAAGAAATCGGAGTTCGGGAGGCGCACGAGGGCCCCACAAGCCATTAGGGCGCGCCCTAGGGGGTCGCTCCCTGTTGGCTTGTGCCTCCCTCGTGGGTCCCCCTGACTCCCTTTTATTTTTGTATTTTTTCTAAAATACCAAAACCAACAGAAATTATTATTTTGGATTTTTTGGAGTCGGTTTACTTACTGTACCACACACCTACCCCTTTTTCAGGTTTCTGGAGTGTTCCGGAAGATCTCCCTTATGTGTTCCTCTGGTGTTATAACTTGGATGATATTAGTCTCTTCATTAATGGGTGTACCTGAAATATAATGCTTGATTCTCTGCCCATTCACCACTCTCGGGTTTTTGCCTACAAAGATATTAATTTTTATAGCAACGTAGCGATAGACCTCCTCGACAACATATGGACTTTCCCATTTGGATAAGAGTTTTCCTACAAAAAATCTGAAACGAGAATTGTACAAAAGCACTAGGTCTCCTACATTGAATTCCTGTTTTTGAATCCTTTTGTCATGCCATCTTTTAACCTTTTCTTTAAACAATTTAGCATTTTCATAGGCTTGTGTCCTCCATTCATCTAGTGAGCTAATATCAAATAACCTCTTTTCTCCAGCAAGTTTAAAATCATAATAAAGTTCTTTAATTGCCCAATAAGCCTTATGTTCTAACTCAAGAGATAAATGACAAGCTTTTCCATATACCATTTTATATGGAGACATACCCATGGGGTTCTTATAAGCGGTTCTATAAGCCCATAAAGCATCATCTAGTTTCTTAGAGCAATTCTTCCTAGATCTATTGACAGTCTTTTGCAAAATTAATTTTATTTCTCAATTGCTCAATCCAACTTGGCCACTAGACTGAGGATGATAAGGCGATGCAATTCTATGGTTAACATCATATTTAGCTAGAAGCTTACGGAAAGCACCATGAATAAAATGTGAACCACCATCAGTCATTAAATATCTAGGGACTCCAAACCTCGGGAAAATAATGTCCTTAAGCATTTTAATAGAAGTGTTCTGATCAGCACTACTAGTTGGAATAGTCTCTACCCACTTAGTAATGTAATCAACAGTGACTAAAATATGAGTATACCATTTGAGGAAGGAAAAGGTCCCATGAAGTCAAAACCCCAAACATTAAATGGTTCAATGGCAAGTGAATAGTGCATAGGCATTTTCTGACGTTTACCAATGTTACCAACTCTTTGGCATTCATTACATGAAAGGACATACTTATGAGCATCTTTAAAAAGGGTAGGCCAATAGAAACCGTATTGTAGTACCTTGTGTGCAATTCTGTCACCATCGTGGTGTCCTCCGTAGGCCTCGGAATGATACTTCCTTAAAATCTGTTCCAGTTCATGCTCAGGTACACAACGTCTAATAACACCATCCACTCCCTCTTTATAAAGATGTGGGTCATCCCAAAAGTAATGTCATAAATCATAAAAGAATTTTTTTGTTGATAGGTGAAGCTAGGCAGAATATATTTAGCAACAATATAATTAGCATAATCAGCATACCAAGGAGTGCTACGTGAAGTATTTATAGCAGCAAGTTGCTCGTCAGGAAAATTATCGTTAATAGGCAATAGGTCATCAAGAACATGTTCCATCCTAGACAATTATCTCCTACAGGATTTTTAGCTCCCTTTCTATCAACGATATGCAAATCAAACTCTTGAAGTAAAAGTACCCACCTAATAAGTCTAGGTTTAGCATCTTTCTTTTCCATAAGGTATTTATGGCAGCATGATCAGTGTGAATAGTTACTTTGGAATCAACAATATAAGGTCTAAACTTATCACACGCAAAAACAACTGTAAAAAATTCCTTCTCAGTAGTAGCATAATTTCTTTGAGCGGCGTCTAGGGTTTTACTAGCATAATGAATAACGTTCAATTTCTTGTCTACTCTTTGCCCTAGAACATCGCCAACAGCATAATCACTAGCATCACACATAATTTCAAATGGTAAGTTCCAATCAGGCTGTTGAACAATGGGTGCAGAAATCAAAGCTTTCTTAAGTATTTCAAAAGCTTCTACACAATCATCATCAAAAACAAAGGGAATGTCTTTTTGAATAAGATTAGTTAACGGCCTAGAAATCTTTGAAAAATCTTTGATGAAACGGCTATAGAAACCAGCATGACCGAGGAAACTTCTTATACCTTTGATATCTTTTGGGCATGGCATTTTCTCAATTGCATCAACTTTAGTTTTTCCACTTCAAGACCTCGTTCAGAAATTTTATGCCCAAGCACTATGCCTTCATTCACCATAAAATGACATTTCTCCCAATTCAAGACAAGATTAGTTTCTTCACATCTCTGCAAAACTCGATCAAGGTTGCTCAAGCAATCATCAAAAGAATTCCCATAAACGGAGAAATCATCCATGAATACCTCAATAATCTTTTCACAAAAATCAAAGAATATAGCAGTCATACATCTTTGAAAGGTAGCAGGTGCATTGCATAAACCAAAAGGCATACGCCTATAAGCATAAGTTCCAAAAGGGCAAGTAAAGGTAGTTTTATCTTGATCCTACTTTGACACAGGTATTTGAGAAAAACCAGAATATCATCAATAAAACAAAAATGTGTGTGCTTAGATGATCTTTCTAGCATTTGATCAATAAAGTGCAAAGGGTAGTGATCTTTCCTAGTAGCTTTATTTAATTTCCTGAAATCAATCACCATCCTATAACCAGTTACTATTCTTTGTGGAATAAGATCATTCTTATCATTAGGTACAACGATTATACCGCCTTTCTTAGGGACACAATGAACATGACTCACCCATCTATTATGAGCAATAGGATAAATTATACCTGCTTCTAGAAGTTTTAATATTTCGGTTCTTACCACCTCCTTCATCTTAGGATTGAGATGACATTGGTGGTCAACGACTGGTTTAGCGTCCGGTTCCTTATTAATCTTGTGTTGACATAGCGTAGGGCTTATGCCCTTAAGATCATCGAGAGTATATCCGATAGCAGCCCCGTGCTTCTTTAGAGTTTTAAGTAATCTTCTTTCTTCATGTTCTAAAAGGTTAGCACTCATAATAACAGGATATATATATTCTTTTCATCAAGGTAAGCATATTTCAAAGTATCAGGTAAAGTCTTTAGCTCAAACACGAGATCTCCCTTGGGTGGAGGAGGATCCCCTAAAATGTCAACTGGTAAGTTGTGTTTAAGAATAGGTGTTTGTTTAAGAAATATGTCATCTATTTCATTCCTTTCATTCATATGCATATCATTTTCATGGTCCAGTAAATATTGTTCTAACGGATCGATAGGAGGTACAACAATCTTTACCTACTAATAAAGGACGGGGTGCATCTTCCCATACGTCATCAAAATTGCCTCTAAAGTTTCAAAATATTACCCACCAATGCCACCGATAACTGATAAAAAAAAGGGTTTCATACAAAAAAATCTCGGACTGGGCCGGCCCATGCAGTAGAAACCTCCTATACTGCGCTCTGCGCACTAGGAGAAGAAAATAACGCACCTGTTTGGGCCGACCCATGTATGACCAATCTGTTTTTTAAATTTCGTTTTTCTTTTCTGTCATTGTTTTTTTCTACTTTAAATAATTTTTCAAATTCAATAAAAAATCGAAATTTCAAAAAAAAATGAGAATTGTGAAACAAAATGTTTAATAATTAATAAATGTTTGTGTATTCAGAAAATGCTATCGATTTTTAAAAAATGTTCACATATTTAAGAAATGTCACAAATTTTTAAACAAATGTTCGGGAAATAAAAAACGTTCATGATTTTTAAAAAGTTCAAGTATTAAAAAATGTTAATGAAATTGAACAAAAAATAGTCAATTCAAGAAATGTTCATGAATTGAAAAAATTCCTAAAAATTCAATAAATGTCCATAAATTAAAAAATAGTTTATTGATTCATAAATGTTCGCTCATTCACAAAATCCCATGTTTAAAAAAATCATCAAATTCGAAAAAAATTCCACCAATTTCAAAAAAAAATCTTCGACTCTAGACATGTTCGCCGATTCAAGAAACATGTTTTAAAAATGTTCATATTTTTTTAAAATATTTGAAAATAGTCTTAAATGTTAATGAATTCAAAAAATGTTCCTGATTTTAGTAAATGTTCGCGTATTTGAAAAATGTTCACGAGTTTAAAAAAATGTTCATGGTTTTCAAAAGTTGTTCACGATTTCACGAAAATAAGAGTGATAGTGTATCTCGGTGATGCAGCAAAATGTGGACATGGCCATCGGAAATTATGATTTTTTCTCCCGTTGCAACGCACGGGCCATTTTGCTAGTAGAAGCAAGACCAATTATTTCATCCTTACTAGGTAATTCTTTCTCATGTGGTTGTCTATCAAACTTGGAGAAATTAAATTCATGAGACACATCACCAAAGCTTACTTTGACCTTCTTAGTAACACAATTAATTTCAGCATTAACAGTATTCAAGAAAGGTCTATCAAATATAATGGGACAAAATTTATCTTGTTTTGAACCCAGTACTAAGAAGTTGGTTGGGTACTTAATTTTCCCACACAAGACTTCAACATCTCTAACAATCCCATGTAGTGTAATAGTGTCTCTGTTTGCAAGTTTAATAATAACATCAATGTCTTCAAGCTCAAATGGTGCTATGTCATTCATAATTTCTTGATATAAGGTAAAAGGAATAGCACTAACACTAGCACCAATGTCACACAAGTCATGATAACAATGATCTCCAACTTTAACTAAAACCACACGCATGCCAACAACTGGTTTATTTTTATCCAGCTCATCCTGCGTGTTTCTAGCAGGTTTTGCAATTCTAGCAGCTTCACCACAGAAGTAAATAACCTGACCCTCAATATTATCAACTAGAAGATCTTTAACCATAGCAACATTAGGCTCAATGTTTATTTGTTCAGAAGGTGTAGGTGTCCTAACGTGACTTTTATTAACCACAGTTGTAGTCTTAGCACGTTCTTTAATTCTAACAGGAAAAGGAAGTATCTCAATGTAAGCAGTGGGAACAATGGGGTCAACATGGTTAATAATCATTTCTTCCTTCTTAATTTTAATGGGTTCCTCTGATAGTTTTTCAATGGGTGGATGATATTTAAACCACTTCTCCTTAGGAAGATCAACATGATTAGCAAATGATTCATAGAAACAAGCTACTATCTCAGAGCCAAGGCCATATTTATTACTGAACTTATAGAAAGCATTGGTTTCCATAAAAGATTTAACACAATCAAACTTGAGCTTTATACCCGACTCTTTACCATTGTCGAGTTCCCAATCTTCAGAGTTGCGTTTAATTATTTCCAGGAGATCCCATTTGAATTCAATAGTCCTATTCATAAAGGAACCAGTAGAAGAAGAATCGAGTAGTACTTGATCATCATGAGAAAGCCGAGCATAAAAAATGTGTATAATAATTTTTCTTGAGAACTCATGGTTGGGGCAGGTGTGCATCATAGATTTAAGCCTCCCCCAAGATTGAGCGATACTTTCTCCTTCACGAGGCCAACAATTATAAATAAAGTTCCGATCACGATGGACTAGATGCGTAGGATAAAACTTCTGATGAAATTCCAGCTTCAAGCGATTCCAGTCCCATGATCCAATATCGTCCAATAGCCTATACCACATTAATGCCTTTCCCTCCAAAGATAAAGGAAAAACTTTCTTTTTAAATTTGTCTCCAGACAATCCTGCAAGTTCAAATAATACACAAACTTCATCGACAAATATCAAATGATAATCAGGATGAGTCATTCCGTCATATGGATTAGATAACAGTTTTTCAAGCATACCCAAAGGAATCTCATAATAAATATTTTCAGTAGGTTCGGTAGGTTGAGGAACAATTTCCTCATCTACAGTTCGAGGTGAAGATGCCCCGAACAAGCCCTCAAAGGGTGACCGTTCATAGCGACAAGCAACAGTAAATTTCAGCGCGTATAGAAAATGTTTCCTTACCAATTCCACTTACCAAAGGCGCTTCACTCCCCGGAAACGGCACCAGAAAAGAGTCTTGATGACCCACAAGTATAGGGGATCAATCATAGTCCTTTCAATAAGTAAGAGTGTCGAACCCAACGAGGAGCAGAAGGAAATGACAAGCGGTTTTCAGCAAGGTATTCTCTGCAAGTGTTGTAAGTAACAATAGTAGATAATTTCGTAGCAATATAATTCGTAACGAGTAACGAGTGACAATAGTAACAAAGGTGCAAAAATGTAGCCCAATCTTTTTTTATAGCAAAGGACAAGCCTGAAAGTACTCTTATATTAAGCAAGCGCTCCCGAGGACACATGGGAATTTCTGTCTAGTCATGTTCATCATGTTGAGTTGATTCACGTTCGCTACTTTGATAATTTGATATGTGGGTGGACCGGTGCTAAGGTGATGCTCTTACTTGAACTAACAACCTACTTATGATTACCCCCTCTCGCAAGCATCCGCAACAACGAAAGAAGAATTAAGATAAATCTAACCATAGCATGAAACATGTGGATTCAAACCAGCCCCTTATGAAGCAACGCATAAATTGGGGTTTAAGCTTCTGTCACTCTAGCAACCCATCATCTACTTGTTACTCCACAATGACTTCCCTTAGGCCCATAACATGGTGAAGTGTCATGTAGTCGACGTTCACATGACACCACTAAGAGAAGTAACAACATACATATCATCAAAATATAGAACGAATACCAAATTCACATGATTACTTATAACATGACTTCTCCCATGTCCACGGGAACAATAGTAACTACTCACACCTCATCAACATGTTCAAGATCAGAGGTGTATTAATAATGATTACGGATCTGAACATAATATCTTCCACCAAGTAATCCAACAAGCATCAACTACAAAATGTAATCAACACAATTAGTAACCCATAGGTACCAATCTGAGGTTTTGAGACAAAGATTGAATACAAGAGATGAACTAGGGTTGTAGATGAGATGGTGCTGGTGAATATGTTGACGAGGATTGGTCCTCCCACGAAGGAGGAAGCGTTGGTGATGACGATGGCTTCGATCTCCCCCTCCCGGAGAGGAATTTCCCCGGCAGAATCTGACTGTCGGAGTGCAAAAGGGCCTCTGCCCAGGTTTCCGCCTCGAGACGGCGGCGCTTCGTCCTGAAAGGTTGCTTATGATTTTTTCCAGGATAAAACACACCATATAGGAGAAGAGGGACGTCGGGGGGCCAGCAGGGCCCCCACAAGCCATCAGGACGCGGCCTAGGGGTGGGTCGTGCCCTGTTGGCTTGTGGCCAACACATGCCCCCCGCTGGTTTATTTTTGGCCCGGAAATTCTTAAATATTCCGTAAAAAATCTCCATGAAGTTTCAGGTCATTTGGACTCTGGTGATTTTTCTGCCTTTTCCTCGGTTTTCAGTTCAGAATTCCAGTTTCCAGATATTTTCCTCTTTGTGATGTACCTTGCATATTCAGAGAGAGAGAGAGAGAGAGCATACGAATTGTATGATAATAGGGAATAATGGATAAGAATAACATAAATATCAATAAGAAATCATGATGCAGAATGGACGTATCAAGAGTGTGCTAGACTTGGTAAAATCGCTAAAACTTGCCAACCGATAAAATTGGGAAAAGGTTAAGTTTTAATTTGGTCAAGTAGTCTAATCACCCCCCTCTGGACATACTTTCGATCCTACACACATCCTCTTCTCCATCGACTCCACTTATGGTTACTTCTTACCTTTACTTTGTGCAAGCTTTGTTGTGTTTGTATCTTGTGCTTGCTGTTGTTGTTGTTGTTGTTGTTGTCATTGAGCTCATCATATAGGTTGTCCACCAAGTTGCATATCTAGACAACCTATTTTATTGTTGAGCCTAAACTGTTAAAACAAGCTAAAAATTGTTAGTCGCCTATTCACCCCCTCTAGTCGACCATATCGATCCTTTCAGCCGGCAAGTCCCTATGCAAATTTTAGCTTGTTATTAGGAGAATGTAGTACCAATGTTGGGTCTCCTTGGAAAAGTTCAACACAAATGCTAGATATCAAGGGGGCCCACAAACCCCACATGTGTTAGGAGCGCTCATTGAGGAATATAATAGCGGTGTTATGGAAACTAGGGCGGCAAGAGTGGAACAAAACACCAAGCGAAAGGGCGAGTCTTCCATCCTTTACCAAGTGTATAGATGCATTAACTAAAATAGGGTGATATAATGATATCCCATGATATCCATGTTCCAAACATGGAACAACCTGCACCTGCAACTAACAACGCTATAAGAGGGGCTGAGCAAAGCGGTAACATAGCCAGACAACGGGTTGCGTACGTGGTGGATGCCAGAGGCTTATCATGTCAATTGGGAGGCTTTTAAAGAAGTGGTAGGTAGCGAGACCAAGCGATAGCATCAAGACAACTAGCAAGCAGAATTAGTAACGTATCCAAGGTAATGGTCATCTTGCCTGGAATCTCTTTGGTGGGATTGTAAAGCTGCTCCTCGGAATAGTTCTCAACGGGCTCCTTGATCTTAGACACGTTTCCCGATTCTACCCATAATTACCAAACCAGAAAAGAACAAAACACCAAGAAACAAACAACACATGGCATTATGCTCAATCAATATGATTCATGTCAAGTTTAATGATTTAGCATGACAACCTACAACTAGTCAATTTAAATGAAGTCTTGATCCATGTGAAGCATGGATCAAGTACGAATCCCTATGCAATTTAGTTGAATTACATAATCTGGACAGAACAATAGGTATGAACATGGCAAAATCATGACCGACACATTATTCTTGTGCAAAAGCATATAAAGAACATCACAATCGAAGCTATGGATCTACCGGAATGATCTCAACAAGTTTTGGGATGGCTACAAAGTAACCAGGAAGAAAATAGAGGATGTGGGCAACAAAATGGAATTCCATAAATGCCACTGGATAGACTAGAAAGAGTAGCCCCAAACACATATAAAATTTATATGATTCGGAGTTAGGGTGCAAAAGTTGTGCTCGGTGGAAGGAAAATGATGTTTTGCACAAATCTGAGACAAACATGAGGTTGGCTTGCTCAAACATGAGAACAAAGCATCCCACTGGAAAGTACACAAAATTCTGATGAGAATACACATCCAGATCATTCCAAGGGGTTTTGTAAACCTCAAATTATGATCATGTAAAGTTATATGTTAAATTTGCCATTAAAATTATCATGCCCAGTTATATACATCAGAACAACAAGCTACATGTTTCAAACATGCTCACAAATTGCATGGCATGATAGTAGGCCTAAAACATATCACATTACATATATGACTCGGGTGCATATGATGCAAGGTTGATTTTATAAGTTTTTTTTGTAAAATGCTATGTACAGTTGCACATCCAAGGACTTAGCAAATTTATACTACGTGTCAACAGGTCAGAAACATTTTCATAGGCACATTAGCTACTCAACACAGTGTTGCCAATTTTTGATGGGGATGAATATGGCATGGATAGAAAATAGACATAAAACTGAAAAAAAAAACATATATGGCATGAGTTTATATAAGGCATGGATTTTAAGATATGAATTTTCCAAAATGCTAAGATTTACAAAAAACTGGGAAAAACACGGATTAACATTGTCATGCCTACATTGAGCAGCACAAACAACGGCTAGGAAATTTTATTACTTGCATGTGGGATATTATGAAAGCAGATGCATCACTTAAGAGAAAACATATAGGACTTGCATCCATAAGAGCTACTCGTGAATTTACAATGATTTACAAAAAGCTACAGAGCACCGATCTTCACAGACTTGGCATAAAGAACAGAAAAATCGGTGAAGACAGAAAAAAAGGGTGATCTGGGATTCGATCCCAGGACCCCCAGGTTGTGTTCATGTGTGCCGACCACTTCGCTGCTGTTGTGGGTGTGCTACCGCCTACGGAAGGGGCTCAACTGAATATAAACCTACAGCGCGCATGTATGTGAGCTCAAACAAAGCAGAGCATGCTTTGACGTGGCGAGAGCATGACAACCGCGACAATGTAATGACGCGGGCGACTCCTACGAGAAACGAGAACGCGCAAAAAACTGCTACCTAGCTCACCTAGGATACAAAGAGGTTCACTTGTCTCACGTAAAACCGATTTTCACCACCGGATATGAGCCAATGGCACTTCCCCGCCCATCAAGCCATTCGTCTCTGAAGCGTTGTCACAAAAAGTAAAGTCATGACAGTATCACTTTTTCCATCACATAAGATCGTATCTTTGATGACATATCCAATTTCGTCGCAGAATTCTATTTTCCGTGATGGCCAGAATAGTCATCTTAGATGAACGATTTGTCACCTATTATAGTTTTCGGTGACAATAATGCATCACTAACAACCGTTTCATCATGTTTGACTGATCAATGATTCATAAGAGTTGGTGAAGATTGTTCTTGAAGTCCCTCGAACCGTCCCAAGAATGGTCACTCGAACAAAGCTAAAAAGCACGATCTCTCTATGCATTGCACACGTACGAGATCAACAATCTAGCATCGCTTCTCCATCCTGAACTAGGCGTCACCAGAGAAAAAAAGAGGGAGGAGCAACCTCATGGTAGAACTACTTTTGTGGGGAACTAGAGGGGGAGATGGGCGTCTCAATGCACGATTTTTTTTGGTGCAAAGAGGGGGTGTCCCATGACTATATATAGGTGTAGGGGAGGGGAGGCCAACTTGGGGAACGGGTCTCCTCCACTTGTGGCGGTGCACCATGGGGTGGGCGACACCCCCAAACCATAGCCGCCCTAAGCTAGGCTTGGGCGCCAAGGCTAAGGTTAGGTGACACTCTAATGGGCCTCCAGGCCCATGCGGTCCCAAGGTGCCTCTATTAAACACCTTTCGAAACTTTTTCCACCTTCCGGTTTTCTCTGCAACACTTCTGGTTCTCTCTCGGAACAATTTTGTTATCGCCGAAACTTTGTTGGTGATATTTTTCTAAGCTACTAACTCAAATACACTCACCGGATTGTAAACCCTTAAGCCTGTGACCCTGCAAGTTTGGTGAAATATAGACATGATCGAACATCTTTTGTTCAATGATCAACAGCAGAACCGTGGGCATCCATATTGACCCCTATACTCAAACGCATAATTATTGAATGAACTTGTAGCTACCGTACAGTATTCCTTTTGCTTCGCGATACTTTATGAAACCCGAGGTGACATATATCGACATCCCTGATCACTATGCCAGTCTCCTCGTTACCGGTTTTGTTCTTTCTTTCTCGTTCTCGTGTTCTGGTATCCCCGTGAGCAAGTCATGTTGTGTCTGGGCAGAATATGATGGATACCGTCACACCGAGAGAGCCCTAAGAATATCTCTCCATCGCCGAAGGAGCAAATTCTAGTATCGAGCTATCAAGTCCCTTGTCATACGTTTCCGATGAACCTATAAGTTGTCGTTATGATCATCCTATTACAGTTGACGTTAGAACTACCCTGGAGTGCATCGACCAACATGAAGTGACTCGAGACTCATGGTCCAAAGAATTGTGCATACGTGTTATGGACTATAGACTTATGACGAAATCATCTCTTAATATAACATACAACTTGGGTCAATTCAACACAAGTGTTCTTCTAACGTCGTGTCCTCATGTTGCCGTCATCATCATTACCCTTAACTATGCTCAAGGTCTGAAAAATAGAACCATCAAGCACTTGAGCTAGTCCTAGAGACAAGCCTAAGAATCTATTTTACCGTTTATAATTCTACACATGCACTTGAGTTTTCCTCTGAGTCTCTTGATATTCGCAGATTCGAGAACCACGTCAGTTATAACATAGAATGTAAACATTAATCTTAAACTTGAAAATAAATAATACTTTATTATTGCTTCTAGAGCAATACTTTCAACATTCTATAGGAAGTCTTTGAGTTTGATTTGGGGCGGCGAGGCAACATCGCTGTTCCCATGTAGGAATAATTTTCTTCCCGATCTTTCCACGTTCCTTTGGTGTGTTTATCACCGATGGAGGGCGTCTGGAGCCGCGTCTTCGATGGGTCTTCCAGGATTCGGTCAGCTTAGGCTTCCGATTGATCTATATGGATCTGGCCAACGTTCATGGCCTTTGGAGTTTTATAGACCCTTATGGACGTTTTCTTCTCCGGGGCGGCGATTTGCTTTGTAGATCTTAGTCGCCAGCGTCTCCTAGTCTGCATCGACGACTTGCTGATACTACTTCTTGAAACTCCTGGGTTTTTAAAAAGTTTGCTTCGCTAAGGGAGAGGCCCATGGTCCCGCAAAAAAAAGGAGAGGCCCATGGCCGGCATTAAGCTATGCTCACGACGCGCCACTGATGGATCCAGGAGGAAGAATACTTCAACACGCCGAGAATTTAAATGTAATTTTATTTTCCCGCATGAGTGTCTGTAGTGACCCGTGCTACTTAACTTAATATATGGCCTTGGGTCATTTCGCAAAAAAAATATGTTTTGTATGGAACTGGCTAGGGGTCATGTGGCTGAATTTAGATTTTAGGACAATCACTATTTTTCTTCTTGGTCCATTTGCTACACTTGTTGGCTAGGCGTTATGTTCGGAGCTATAATTGCGTCGCCTCCTTTCGTTTTTTACCTCTGGTCGTCATCCCACTAGTGATGCGTGGATGGGCATTGCTTGTCACTTTTATGAGGAGTGACATGCATGATGCATGTGCCTAGCTAGCTTTCTTTTCCTGGTTATCTTCCACCATTTCTTTTGAACCTAGTCGGCCTCCAATGCTTGGCATTGGCAACGCTGGCAACAATGCTTGCTATTAGTAACAGGTACCAACACACATGCATCGCTAAACTATCCAGGTGTGTTCAACTAGCTAGGAAACTAACTAGGGCTCGTAGTTGCGTTCGGAAAAGATGTAAGGTCTAGTCAGGGACCTGTAGATCATGTACTACAACCAGGACATAATGAAAATTAATTATTGGCTTCATATTACTTTTAAGTAAGAATAAAGCAAAAACAAATCAAAGTAATAATGTTTTGTAAGAAAAAATAAATTAGTGGCATTGGTACCCTTTTAAGAAGAAAGAAAATAAAAAACACAATAAATAATGGCAAAATTTGCACAATTTACACAGAAATTGTGCATTTTTATAACATGTAAGTATAAGCATATAATAATGGGATTTTCATAAATAAAAAGTTTCCTAAGAACGAATGAATTAATGGCATCGATATTAGCCTTAAAGAATAAAGAAAATAAAAATAAACACTAAAATTATAAATAATAAAGTTTTCTAAGAAAGAATGAATTAGTGACATTGGTATTACCCTTTAAGGAAAAATAAAATAAAAAACAACAAACAATGATTTTTTTTGCACACAATTTACAAAAAATTGCACTTTTTACAATATGCAAGAATAATCATATGATACTGAAATTTTTGCAAAATTTCATAAGAAGGAATGCATTAGTGACATTGGTATCACCCTTAAAGAAGAAATGAAATGAAATAAAAACTTTTTTTTTCAAAATGATGAGTTTTTCCAAGAAATAATGATTTAGGAGAATTGGTATGACCCATTAAGAAGAAAAATAAATGAAAAACTAAAACAAAACCAAAATAAAGAAGATTTCTAAGAAATAATAAATTAGTTGCATTTTAATTATCGTTTGATAAGAAAGAAAATGAAAAACAAATATAAAACAAACAATTTCGAAAGATGCACATAATATACACAAAATTACTCTTTTTCAAATATACAAGAATAAGCATATAATAATGGATTTTTTTTGCAAAAAAAATACTCACAAGAAGGATAATTATTGGCATTGGTGTTACCCTGAAAGAATCAAGGAAACTAAAACTAAAACTAAAACTAAAATGAAATCAAAATAAAAAAAGTTTTATAAGAAAGAATGAATTAGTGGCTTTGGTATTACCTTTTAAGAAAAAAGAAACTAAAAAACTAAATAAAATCAAAATCAACATAATGAAGTTTTTAAATAAATAAATTAGTGGCATTTGTATTACCCTTAAGAACAAGGAAAACGACAAAAAATCTAAAGAAAAAATGAAAAAAGTTGCACACAATATAATTTTTTTAATATCAAGAATAAGCATATAATAGTGGATTTTTTCAAATATACATTCAGGAGAAGGATGACTTAGTGGCATTGGTATTACCCTCAAAGAAGAAAGGAAATGAAATAAAAACTAAAACTAAATCAAAATAATATTTTTTATAAGAAAGAATGAATTAAAGGCTTAGGTATTACCCTTAAGAAACAATAAAATAAAAAAAACTAAAACAAAATCAAAATAAAGATATTTCAAAGGAAGAATGAATTAGAGTCATTGGTATTTAAGCTTTCAATTTTTGTAATAAAACAACTATGAATTTTTTTCCGTAATGTACATAAAAATTGTGCTTTTTAAAATATGCAAGAATAAAGAATTTGCGCAAAAAAGAACATTTTCGAAAGAACCAGTGAATTGGTGGCATTGGTTTTAGCCTTAAAGAAGAAATAAAATAAAATAAAAGTAATACGCAAATCAAAAAACCAAAACAATGTTGCTTTATATGGAAGAATGAATTAGTTGTTTTGATGTTACCCTTTAAAAATAAATAAAAATTTAAAAAACTTATACGCAACTTGCATTGAAATTGCACTCTTTGCAATAAGCAAGGAATAATCTTATAATAGTGCCATTTTCACACATATTGTATAATATTTATGTGTATGCATTTGCACTCACCCAAAATCGAACAATACCCACAAAATTAAAATAAAAACCCCAATAATAAACAGAAACAAAACAAAAGCAAAATGCATAAAAACAGAAGGAAAAGCAAAGGGGGATAGACGAAGGTTGGGTCGTCAGAATGGCTCCTGGGCTTGAGGTTGTTAAGGATTGACTGGCCCAAGACAGAGGTCAAAACAAGACATAGCATCCAACAAAAAACAAAGGAGCAATCATGGTAGAAAGAATCGACTGGCCCAAATTCAATTTTCAATCAATTTACATGTAGTTAAAGTGGTTTCATTATCTCAAAAAAGAAGCTAAAGTGGTTTTGTATACTTTTTCATCTCAGTGCCAACAAAAGGGAGTTCTGGAACTCGTGTGTATGCAAACAACTGCGTCTATCGATGTGAACCAACATGTGGTTGGATGGTTAAAGAGACAATGATATCTACCGCCCACGAAGGTTCAAGTCCTGCCTACGGTGACTTTCTAAATCTCAAGATGATATGTCGACTCAATCTCTCGAAGGTACTCATAATGATAGGATATGCGTGTGTGCGTTCATAGAGGTGAATGTATACGCGTAAACATGTGGGCTGTTGCGTGTGTACTTGTGTTAAAACGAAAAACTGCGCCTGCCGATGGGTTGGATGAAAGCCAAACTGAAACACTGTCCCTTTTATCCGCAAAAAAAAAAGAAAAGAAACACTGTCCCTTTCGAACCGAACGCCGGTGGCGCTCCGCCTCCGAACACGGAAACCCCAAAACTTGCCAGGCTTCCTTCCTTCCGTACCGATGCGTGCCGACGCAACAGAAGCCCCCGCCTCCGGACGAACTAAGCCGCTGCCCACACCCCCACTTCCTTCCGCGGCGACGTCTCCATCCTTTCGCACTTGAGTCGCGCAAGTGGTCGCCGCGCCTCGCCATCATTTCGCAGTTGAGCCGCGCAAAGCCGTGGGCGCGCCTCCTGGATGACCCAAAACGGTTACCACGCTGCCGCTGTCAGAGCAGTTACCTACTCCACTCCTCAACGCTAATCGCCGATACAGCACCGCTAATCACCCTCTTCGACTCCAATCCCCCCTGCGCTAACGCTAGTCCCGTCGCAGTCTCCGCGCGGATCGTCGATCGCCGCGATGTCGTCTTCCTCCCCGCCCTCGTCGGACGAGAGCGGGAACCCTAGCCCCCCGCCGCCGGCGCCGGCGGGGCCCCGGCCGGGAGCGGGCCCGGCGGCGTGGCCCAGGCGGCGCTGCCGCGACGTCTTCTGGCTGGTCGTCTTCCTCCTCCACCTGCTCGTCTTCGGCGGGGCGCTCGCGCTCGCCGGCCTCAACCGTTTTCGCGTAGCCGACCGCTTCAACATCGACCGCTACGCCAACCACACCGCCGCTCCGCCGTCCGCCGCGGTCGCGCCGCCGGGGTCGGATGTCGGCGTGTCCAAGGAGAAGGCGCTGCCTCCCGAGCTCACGGAGACGTACTGGAAGTACTACGGCGCCGCGGGGGCGGTGGGGACGCTGCTCGCGTGGTCGTGGCTGGCGGCGGCGGCCGGGAGGAAGGACGGGGGGAGGGTGCTCATGCGGGCCGCCGTGCACAGCCTTACGGCGTACCTTGCGGTCATCAGCGTGCTCTGCTTCTGGGGAAACCACTCCTTCTGGGGCGTGGCGCTCGCTGTAGGCGCTGCGCTCCACTTCCTTTACGTCATGTCGGTGATTGATAGGTACACTCAACCTCAACTGCATTTCGGTATTTATTTCATGTACTGAATTTGGACTGTATTGGGTGAGGATGTGACACCGACATTGAACAAGAAGACAAGTAAATTTCTGCACAATTGAAGAAACTATTATGAGAATTATGTTAGGGGATTGATTCATGTCTGTTCTCATGTCCCCCTTCAGACAGTTGTGCCCCGTTAAGCATAGGGTTGTAGCCTCCACTCCAGTGTAAACGCCCTTGTGCGCATGTGGTTGTATGCCTCCACTCTAGTGTGTGCAAGCAGTCCGGTGCTTTCTTTGGTGATATGCTTTGGAGTCAACGTGATTTGAATGGGAATTCACAGTTTAAGCATTGTGCTGCTTTTGTTCGTAGTACCTTCCAAATAATATAGCTGAACAAAAAACTATGGTTCAGGGAATCTTATATCATTTGGACGCATGCCTAAATGGTTAGCTTGCGAATAAGCAGGCTTCAATGATAGCTATATGTTTGAACGATTTAACGTCAATCTTGTTTCAATATTAATTCAATTGTAGTTGTATAGAAGGAAAGCCAGTAAAATCAGCAAGTGTAGTATGGTGGAATAGCTGCACTGCCCCTATATTTGGGTACACATTTAATCAGTTGCATTGGACAAATCAGTTAAATTGCATTTTAGCGTTTAACTATTGCTGTATTGTCATTCTTGGACATATGCGGGGTTGAGTTAGCATGTCGGTATACTTTCCGAATGCAGCTTTGCTCAGTGGAACAAGTTGGTACATGCATTCTTTAGGTGAAAGATGCATGTGGTGTAGGACTTTACTACTTTACTAATAGGCCTGAATAGTGAATACTTGTATCGTAACTATGTAGGCCACCTTACCAACTTAGCCTTAAAACATGCATATAAATTGTGTGGATTGTGAAGCCAAAATATTTGGGCATGACACAACATGCTATTGAGTTTTACCTTAGCGTGTAAACAATATCACAGTGGGATGAAGCCACAAAGTTGGCACTGGGTGTCTAACTGGCTATGCACCTCAAACCAGTATCAAACTTTGATGCTGATTTCTACTAGTAATCGGTAACTTCTCCCCATTGGTTTTGGGTGTATTATCTTGCACTCTACCCTATATTAATCATATTGGCAGAAACTTGGAAGCAAGTTGTTCCTCTTTTATTGACTCAGTTAAGCCATTTTCCAACAAAGTAGATGTTCAGTTTTGTTCTAAAGCATCTTAAGTTTCTATTGAACATGAAAGTGGTATGTCAGCTTACTTGCAATTCATGACGGTCTCTGGAAGAAAGCTGTAAATCTTGTTTAGCTTCAAAAGTGGAGAATTATAGTGTAGATTTCCAGTTAAATCATTCATGCCATCCTTGTATCAGGATATATCTTTTTCACTATAATCATGTATTGGCTAGTTTGCTTTGTCAGTTGATCTTATTTTAGGAAGAAAACTAAATGCCTTTCCTTCTCGGATGACTGCTGTTCTGAAGGTTCTGCTGGGATAGAATCTTTGCCGCATGTATCTGATAATAACATGGGACCTCAGTTAGACAGTTTTTTTTCTTCTTTTTTTTCAAAAAGGAGGTTGGAACCCCTGGCCTCTGCATCTCAAATCTCAATTTAGTCTCAGAGTTCTTGCTGTACTAGAAGATATTATGTCCATTAGCCAACTTCTGCTTGATCGCAGTATTGTTAATTTCCTTATTGCTGTTTTAATTATTTGGTAAAATAAAAAAATGACTTTATTCTAACGAAGTCGTGAGTAATATATTTGTTCAAAACTAACTGTTTTTTTTTTTTTGGCTAGATTTCCATTTACAATGCTAGTGCTGCAAAAGGCAATAAAGATGGTCTGGGAACTTCCAGATGTGATGAGAGTAGCATATGCATTTGTATTAGTAATGCTTTGTTGGATGGCATTATGGTCCTTTGGAGTTTCTGGCATTGTTGCTATGCCCATACCGAATTGTGGGCAATGGTGGCTTGTTCTGGTGAGGACAAGTTGTTGCCATTATTCTATGTTGGATTTCAATGTTTTTTTTTGCTTTTAGAAATTTTCTAATAATTATCCTGCAATTTGCAGGCTTTATCAGTCAGTTTGTTTTGGACTGGAGCTGTCCTTAGTAATACAGTCCATGTCATAGTATCAGGAATGGTGTTCCTTGTTCTCATTCATGGTGGACAAGCTGCTGCGTCGATGCCCCCCAAACCACTTCTAAAGTCACTTCAGTATGCTGTTACAACTTCGTTTGGAAGCATTTGCTATGGATCACTCTTTACGGCTGCCATTAGGACTTTACGTTGGGAGGTCTGTGACTTTCTGGCTAGAGTTAGCTGGTGTGGAATTTTTAATTATCAACTAATTGCCTGTCATTTGTTTACTCCTTTTCCATTATTTATATTTAATTTCAGATTAGAGGGGTTCGTTCTAAAATTGGCAGCAACGAGTGTCTGCTGTGCTGTGTTGATTTTTTCTTTCATATTGTGGAGACGCTTGTTCGTTTCTTCAACAAATATGCATATGTGCAGGTCAGTGGCAAATATGAGTTTATCTACTCAGAAGTTCTCAGGATTTATAAGATATCAAGTTAAAAAAGTCTCTGTTCTATGTGTTTTGCAGTTTTGTCATGCATATTTGTGCACTCCTTTTCTTTCATGTTTCCTCAAACTATAAGTTTATTATTTTTTACTATATCAAGTAAAAGCTCCTGTGTGTACCTGGATTCTTGATACCCAAAACATGTGACCTGTGAAGCAAATCGCTGATTTTGTTCTTTTTGAATTGGTAAATCTTTGTATGGAGAAATGATTTGTACCCTCATAGTATTGGTTATTGGTATCAAGTTGCTGGTCATTATCTAAAAAATTGTTTCGGGCTTACTACTGCATTAGACACTTGTATCACACTGTTTTTCACTTTCAGATAGCTGTCAACGGACAGAGTTTCAATCGTTCAGCTAGGGATGCTTGGGAGCTGTTCCAGTCGACTGGCATTGAAGCACTTATTGCTTATGATTGTTCTGGTGCTGTTCTTTTGATGAGCACAATATTAGGTGGGTTAATTACAGGAACTTGTACTGGTGTTTGGACATATTTTACACAGCGTGATAAAGCAATTATGGTTGGCTCGACCTCTATGCTGATTGGCATGATACTGGTAAGTGCTCACATGAGTATCCAGTTTTGATCGAAGTATTTTAGAAAAGTGGACCTCCCGGATCATGCATTTTTCTTGCAGTAGAAACTCATAGATATTGCTAGGAGCTGCATGGCAGAATTTTATGGATAGTATCTTTTAGGGATATTTTGAGTTAAATATTTCCTGCAGAGTTTATTCAGAACTGAGAGCCGCTTTGTTTTGCAGGTCGGGCTAACTGTCGTGGTTGTCGAAAGTGCAGTTACATCAATATACATATGCTATGCCGAGGATCCTCTTCTAATTCAGAGATGGGATCCTGAATTTTTTGAGCAAATGTCAGAGGCATTGCACCAGCGACTGCAGTATCGAAGCTCCCGAGCCCGCCAAATACTCAACGGTCGGCTTGATCATTTGCCAAATACATCAAGTATTTGAGTCTCATGTCAGATACTTCATTTTTGTCAAACCATTGAATGGGCGGCAGCCATTTCCAGAACAAGTAGGTTTGGATCCTCCTGCCATGAAAATATAGAGAAACGAAGCGCCCCAGCAATCTTCGGGGCTTTCAAATCTGTTTCCGGCCTTAGGTGTTATGTGACTTTTTTTAACACGGTATAAACACAGATGCATACACTCACACACAATCCTGCGAATGCACGCACGCACATCCTATCTCTTTGAGTACCTTCGAGTTACTGAGGTGGTACAACATCTTGAGATTGACGAAATTGTCACCGGCTCTTATGTAGTTGACGGGAACATCTTCTCCCATTGAACGTTGAACGGAAGGCCTAAAATAATGGATTGGTTTCATCACAAGATATGTTAGAAAATCGACCCCAGGGGTCTTTCCTTTTGACGAGCCAAAGGCTAATGAACTCTCACTCTGGCACTGCACAATAAACTCTTACTTTGGTACACCTGACATGCCATCTATATATACAGGAGTACTTGCTGCTCATAATTGTGTACCTCTATATGTACAAGGATACTTTCCCTCGACAATCCTCCCTCCTTTATCAGTAGCCCTATTTTGGATGATTTATCATTATTTGAGATGAAATAAAGCTAGCCATGATGACATTTTCTAAAAAAAAAGGACATTTGTCAGTTTTATAAGTGAAGACGGTTATTTTCCATGTTTCTTTTTCGGTGGATTTGAGCCGTAGGAGGACCGTACTATTAAGAGGGGGTCTGTTTCGAAAAGGTTTGGGTGAAATCAACACGTACGCATTTTCATTTGCATCCTCGTTCCTTTCCCGCGTGGATGGAGTTGATCCATTGTTTTCTATGCATAGTTCATGAATGCCCCAAGCGGTAGTACCGCTCTAGGCAGCGGTAGTACCGCTTTTTAGCGGCAGTACCGTTGTCCAGTACCACGTGTACTACAGTTGCTTTTCGGGACTCGACTTTTCGTGTCGTGTTGCACGGTAGTGGGGACGGTAGTACGAGCGGTAGTACCGCTTATAAGCACTAGTACCGCCCGCTCACTACCGCTCCACTTCCGCTTTCTTCTAGTTCCAACGCACCCTCAGCGGTGGTAGGGCGGTAGTGGGTGTGCGACACTACGACTTGTAAGTTGTAGTACCGCTCTCCTGAGCGGTAGTACCGTTGTTGCGGTACTGCCCCCATCCCCTGTTCCTGCCCTGCCTCTGTGGGCTTCTGAGCTGCCCCAGTGGTAGTACCGCAGGGGCGAGAGGTAGTGCCGCTCCGGTGGCTCTACCGCCTTGTGGCTCTGTGCCATTGTACTGCTTTGCAAGCATTGCCGTCCGAGCGGTAGTACCGCTTATGTGCGGGCTGAGAGGAGGATAAAGGTTGGATTCCTTCCCACTATAAATAGGGGGTCTTCTTCCCCAAGAAGATCCACCTCTTCCTTCCCCAAACTCCATTGTTGCTCAAAGCTCCATTTTCGCCCGATCTCTCATCCTAGCCAACAAAACTTGTTGATTCGCTAGGGTTTGGTTTAGAGGGCCCCAATATACACTTCCACCAAGAGAAATTTTATTTCCCCACTAATCCCTTGCGGATCTTGTTACTCTTGGGTGTTTGAGCACCCTGGACGGTTGAGGTCACCTCGGAGCCACAATCCATTGTGGTGAAGCTTCGTGGTGGTGTTGGGAGCCTCCAATTCGGTTGTGGAGATTGCCTCGACCTTGTTTATAAAGGTTCGGTCGTCACGTTCAAGGGCACCACTAGTGGAATCACAACATTTTGCATTGTGCGAGGGCGTGAGGAGAATACGGTGGCCATAGTGGATTCTTGGGGAGCATTGTGCCTCCACACTGCTCCAACGGAGACGTACTTCCCCTCAAAGGGAAGGAACTTCGGTAACACATCCTCGTCTTCACTGACTCCACTTGTGGTTACTTCTTACCTTTACTTTGTGCAAGCTTATTTGTGTTGTATCCTTTGCTTGCTTGCTTGTGTTGTTGTTGCTAGCATCATAGGTTGCTCACCTAGTTGCCTATCTAGACAACCTATTTGTTGCTTAACCTAATTTGTGAAGAAAAGCTAAAAATTGGTAGTTGCCTACTCACCCCCCTCTAGTCAACCATATCAATCCTTTCAGCACGGATCAGCCCCATGAACCCTCCCTGCCTAGATCAGGGGTTTTCTCGAAAAATATTCCCCATTTAGGTCACATCTCATTCCTAAACACATGACCTCTAGATATAATTCGAGTAGCCGAACATCCAAGAGGCATTCATGAGAATTTCCATGGCACATACCAGCTCCTGGCAAGCCACTATGAGCTTGTGTGTTGCATCCAAGGGGATGGCGAGTCAATCCAGTAATAATCACCCTGATGGCTGCAAAAGAAGAACAACATCTCGAGAGTGACCAATCTATAGCTCAAGATTCAAAGATTCTGATCTATCATTGCTTGGTTTGTTCGAATGATTTTGTAATTTGAGAGGGAATGTGCCAGAGTTTCCAGAGGGGTTCTATTCAGAAGTTTTGAAGAACTTACATAGAGGTACTCATCCCTTAGAACTCACCGGCCCATTGTTGCTCAAAGGATCTGAAATGTAAGAATTGTTCAAGTCACAAAGTCCAATTTTTTTAAAGAATTGGATTGAGGTAGGATAGAGATTGGTTTGAGAAACCTTAGTT
Organism: Elymus sibiricus; assembly: GCA_039707655.1. Lineage (NCBI taxonomy): Eukaryota > Viridiplantae > Streptophyta > Magnoliopsida > Poales > Poaceae > Elymus > Elymus sibiricus. Next base: position 248,685,003 of record CM077673.1, on the reverse strand, counting down.
CATCCAATTGATTAAGATCTAAACAAGTGTAGCAATAATTTGTATGAATTCGGAAAGAGTCTCATGCAAAGCAACATGATTCTAGTATAGAGAAATATGCAACCTAGTACTACTAGAATATGAGCATGCCAACCAAACATTCTATCTATGGAGAAGAGGGGCAGTGACTTAATCACCATATCGAGTGTGTTGACTTAGGACCACGTGGTCTAATAAAGACACTGGATCCCATGAGTTCTCATCATTAAGCTCAAAAGGGGTTACCTTTATCTATTAACCATTAAAATGTTCACATCATTAGGGTTGCTTTAGTTCAATGCTTTGAGTAAAACTCACCATAAATGTCACATCCCTACTCAAGAGGGATGGACTTACATTGGGGTGATTGTTGACGAATTCGTGTAGTTGAACTTGTTGTGTATGCTCCTTGTTGATGAGGACTAGTGGTTATCATCAAGAGTTGGGAGCAACCATTTTGTTTATCGCTCTTTTCATACCTACATGGATTAGTAACACAAGGGGCACCAAGGATATCCAAAAGACAGGGAGTGAAAGATTACTGGAGGTGATGTCTATGGATGCATTTGGGTTACCTTGTCCATATATCTTACTAACAAAGAAGATAATTGGCTTTCTTGTGATGTTCAACGTTATCAGACTAGGTTTTCAAGCAAGTGCTCATCATGTAAGCTCATCCAACAACGTAAGGGGTTAGATGCACAATAAATACCAACAAGATATCCAAGACATATAATAGTTCATCATAAGAGAAACATCAAGGATCAAATGTAGAACAAGGATTCATTGTGCATGCATGAGGGTGAGATTTCAATGCACATTAGAAGTCAAGGATATTTATCCCACTCGTCAAACGATAAAAGGTCTTCTCATCAAGAGGTTTGGTATATATGTCGGCTAGTTGTTTGTCCGTTCGAACATGGATAAGATCAATGTCACCTTTTGATACATGGTCACGAATGAAATAGTGGCGACCATCAATGTGTTTGGTTCGAGATTGTGGGAATTTTATGGCATTTTCATAGTCACAAAGAAGTAGAATATGTTTGAGATGAATGCCATAACCTTTAAGTGTTTGTGTCATCCACAATAGTTGAGCACAACAGGATCTGACTAAGATATATTCGTCTTTAGTGGTGGATAGAGATGCCGAAAAATTTCGTTTCTTGGAGGACTAAGATACAAGGGATCTCCCAACGAATTGGCATCTACCCTAAGTGATCTTCCTATCCACTTTGTCACTGGCATAGTCCAAATCGGTAACCAACAAGATCAAAGGATGAACCCTTTGGATACCATAGGTCAAAGCTAGGAGTACGGAGTAAATATCTCATGATTATTTTAAGGACCACAAGATGACACTCTTTTGGAGCCGCTTGAAATCTTGCAAACATGCATACACTAGGAACTATAACAGGTCTTGAAGCACATAAGTAAAGAAAGGAACCAATCATATGACGATATAACTTTTGATCAACATGAGCATCGTCCTCGTTGTGATCAAGATGTTCGTTCATTGGCATTGGGGTTCTTATGCCTTTAGCATATTCCATGTGCAACTTCAATCTAGATGAGCAGGAGCCGAACCCGAAGGGGAACGAGTGGGTTATCCTCACCCAATTCTTGGACCGAGGCCTATCAGTGCCAATTCCTCCATTCATCCGATATTTGTTAGTTTATTTCCATGCTCAGCTTCATCACCTCGCACCGAACGGTGTTGCCGTCACACCCTGTGTTTTGCCTCATATTACTAAGTTAGCATAGCTAAAAATTTAGGACAAACAAAAACTTTTTGTGTGGTGTGATGCTTGAACTGATTGATATTGCTTGCTTGCTTGAGTGCGCTCTAAATTCATAAAATTCCTCCTACTCTCTAGACTCATCTCCTTGATCCAAATCCTTGCCCAATGATCATGCCATGTGTATAGGACATAAAACTATTTTTTATAAAAAAAATATTCTGGCCAAAAAGCATTTATTTAATTTAGGTTTTCAAAACCCCCTGAATTGAGGTTTGTACTGCAAGTCCTCAAATTAGGGTGAATGTTTTGCCCCAAAGATTTTATTTGGAACCTATTATATATAAGACCTCCCAAAACCACAAAATATTATTTTTAAAGGTTATTTTCATATTTTATTTAAAGGCTTTTTTCTTAAGGCTAAAAATGGTCTTTTATAGGGAAAGATTATTTTAATTCTTAAAACATATTTTAGAAAATTTAGGGAGACTCAGTGGACATATATTTTCCATATATATGAGTTTTAACACATGGTCATGTTCAAAATATTGGACAAAACCCTCTAAAACCCTTTCTGTATTTTTCAAGAATTTGAAATATTTCTATAATAAATATTCTCCAATAAATCCTGGAAAATTCTAGAAAGCACATATGCCTAATTTGATGATCTTGCAGAGTTTCATCTCAATCCCAATAGTTTTGGTTCATCAAAATGCCCCAAAATCCTCTATGTCCAGATAAAAAATTGAGCAACTTTACATTGCCAACTGTCACCATTTGGTCTCAAACTTTGTGGAGATGATCTAATACCAAAATGATGTTGCTACACCAAGTGGTGCATCGATGAGAATAGCTTAGACTAGTTAGATCTACCCAAATCAGGTTCTGCCCATTTCTAGGGTTTTAAACTTTTACATTGGCCACTTTCTCCACATGAGCTCAAATTTTGTGGACAAGTCCATTTGGTCCTAATTATTATTCGTGTTGAATCTCATGTTAATTAGATCAAGTTACCTTGCTCAAAACAGCATCAAACACCTTCTGGTGATTTCCCAAAGTTACTGTTTTCACCACTTTTACTATTCTCCTCCACAGTCACTCACATACCTCTTCTACCTCCAGTAAGTCTCTCTTGCCCTGGCTCAATTATTGAAGGGGTTAAACCCCAAGATTCCCTCTTTTGGACAACATTGACATGACCTTCTTCCTCTCTCCTATTATTCTATGCATGCGATTGCCCCCAAGTTTTACCACAACACCTCTTGCATGCTAATGCACCTTCACACATCCAAAAATGGCATGCTCATGTGGAAAATATGAGCAGTTCATCTAAACCTAGATTATGGTGACAAATGTAGCCTTGAACTACAAGTACCCTGTACACTTGTCTCCCAGGACTAATATTTGGTGTACATGTAATCCTTCCATGGCTAAGATCACCAGACAACCTTTTATCTCAGATGCCTTTAGAAAAAGCCCCTGAGCCAGCCCCCAAAGTTGCTGCTAGAAACTTACCCTCAATGAAAACCCCATCTGCAAAGCTCCATTGCCTTTGAAACTTCACCAGTACCCCCTAGCATGCGTGCCTCACATGCCAGACAACTTTGGCTGACCAAAAGGTCGCTCTGGACAAGGAAAGCCGTGGTGACCACGCCATTAACCTGCAGAAACGGCACTCTGCCGTCGAACCTCGTCGGTTAGCTCACGTCTGGCCTTGGCAGGGCATCCACGCGCACCAGGGATTCCCTCTCATCTTCCCACGCCTCTCCCCGACACCAAGAAGCCTCCAAGGCGGCTCTGGCACGCGTGCTCGCCGCGTCCGAGGGCACCTGAGGCGGACCCTTGCTCCCCCAAGTCTTTTCCCTGCCTAAGACCCCTCCCCGAGCCCCCTCGGGCATCCCAGAGTCTCCCTCGCTCTCCCAATCATCTGCTAGCCCGAGGAAACAAGCCCCCGAGCTCGAATTCCTTCCCCATGGCCGACATTGCCTACCTCGGCCTCCGATCGAATTTGAGCTTCCCCGTGCCCCTCCTCTCCTCTGAGCTCCGCCGGAGCACCCCTGCATTGCCGTAGAACTCCCTCCGTGCTCCGTTTCCACTTCTCCGCAGCTGCAGCACCGCGCCCTCCATCCTTGCCGTCGCTGCCATCCGCCATGTCCGCCGTTGTTGATGCTCCAACGACTCCCGATGTCCGTGCGCCGCGCTAGTGAACGCGACGCGCCCTCCTGCGCGCGTGCATGGCCTAGGTGCCGCCGGAGGTGGCCGGAGCCACCAGGACAAGCACCGGCACGCGCTCGACCGCAACCTCCCCGGCCACTCCCCTGTTTAGGCGGAGGAGGGAGAAGACCTGCCGCTGGGGCCCGCCCGTAAGCGACCCAGCGGTCGGGCCCAGCGTTTTAAGTGGAAACGCCACGGCAGGGTACTAACGTGGCTTGAGACTGCGTCGGTATTTCCCCAAAGAGGAAGGGATGATGCAGCACAGCGACGGTAAGTATTTCCCTTAGTTATGAAACCAAGGTATCGAACATGTAGGAGGATCACCAACACCACGTAAACAACACATGCACACAAAGAACAAATACTTGCAACCCGACGCGAAAGAGAGGTTGTCAATGTCTCTATGGTAAAAAGATAGATTAGGATAAGATAGATTGGATAGATAGATCTCTCAAGAACAAAAAATAAAAGAAGCAAATAAAAAGTGCAGCAAGGTATTTTTGGGTTTTTGGAATAATAGATCTGAAACAAAAGCGGCAAAAAGATAGATCGAAAGCAATATGTTGGAAAAGTAGACTCGTGGGCCGTAGGTTTCACTAGTGGCTTCTCTCATGAGTATATCACACGGTGGGTGAACAAATTACTGTTGGGCAATTGATAGAAGGTCAAATAATCATGACGATATCAAAGGCGATGATCATTATATAGGCATCACGTCCAAGATTAGTAGACCGAAACAATTCTGCATCTACTACTATTACTCCACACATCGACCGCTATCCAACATGCATCTAGTGTATTAAGTTGATGGAAAATGGAGTAATGCAATAAGAACGGTGACATGATGTAGACAAGATCTATTCATGTAGGAATATACTCCATCTTGTTATCCTTAATAGCAACGATACATGCGTGCCTCGCTGCCCCTTCTGTCACTGGGAGAGGACACCGCAAGATCGAGCCCATCACAAAGCACCTCTTCCCATGGCAAGAAAAATCGATCTAGTTGGCCTAACTAAACTAAAGATTCGAAGAAGAAATACGAGGCTTTAAGTAATCATGCATATAAGAGATCAAAGAAGACTCAAATAATATTCATGGATAGAAACTGATCATGAACTCAAAATTCATCGGATCCCAACAAACACACCGCAAAAGTTTACATCAAATAGATCTCCAAGAGACCATTGTATTGAGAATTAAAAGAGAGAGAGGAAGCCATCTAGCTAATGCCTACGGACCCGTAGGTCTATGGTGGACTACTCACGCATCATCGGAGAGGCACCAATGAGGATGATGAACCCTTCTGTGATGGTGTTAGATTGGATCTCACGGTTCTGGAACTTGCAGTGGCTGGATGTGTTTTTCGTCGACTCCCTTATGGTTTCTGGAATATTTGGGAATTTATAGGCATCAGAGGCGATGGAGAGGCGTCTCGAGGAGGGCACAACCCACCAGGCCGCGCCAGGGGCCTCTGGCGCGCCCTGGTGGGTTGTGGTCTCCTCGACCATCCCCTCTGGCACTTCTTTGGCCCACTGGATGTCTTCTGGCCCAAAAAAATCTCCAAAAAGTTTCGCAGTGTTTGGGCTTCGTTTGGTACTGAAATTCTGCGAAGTAAAAAAAAAGGAAAAACAGCAACTGGCACTTTGGCACTATGTCAATAGGTTAGTCCCAAAAAATGATATAAAGTTGCTATAAAATGATTGTGAAACATCCAAGATTGATAATATAACAACATGGAACAAGCAAAAATTATAGATACGTTGGAGACGTATCAGCATCCCCAAGCTTAATTCCTACTCGTCCTCGAGTAGGTAAATGATAAAAATAGAATTTTTGATGTGGAATGCTGCCTAACATGTTCATCACATAATCTTTTCTTTTGTAGCATGGACATTTGGACTTTTAGATGGTTCAAAGCAATAGTCTAGTTTTGACATAAAGACTTTAATACTCAAGCATGCCAACGAGCAACCATGTCTTTCCAAAATATCAACACTAAAGAAAGTTATCCCTAGCCCATCATGCTCAATCATTGATCCATTCATGAAACACACTCAAATATTAACTACACCCAATGCTCAAGTATGATCATAGTGCCCCCTAGTTGGTGCTTTATAAGAGAAAATGAAGACTCAAATAAAAATTGCATAAAGTAAATAGATAGGCCCTTCGCAGAGGGAAGTAGGGATTTGTAGAGGTGCCAGAGCTCAAAGTTTAAATTGAGAGAGAAAATATTTTGAGTGGCATGCCTTTCCTGTCAACGAAAACGACAAAGTAGTCACAATACTTTCCATGCTAGATATATCATAGGCGGTTCCCAAACATAAAGTAAAGTTTATTCCTTTTTCCATCATTCTTTCACAATCCATGGCTGGCCGTATCCACGGTTGCCTTCCATACCAACACTTTCCAAGGAATTTATTATTTGACAACAAAAAGTAAATTTTATTTTTCATTTCGGGACTGGGCATCCCTATTACCACCGTACTCTCGTGCAATAACAAGTGAATAAACACTCATCTTGAGAATAACACATCTAGCATGGAAAAATATTGGACACCCCCTACCGTTTCATGAGCGGTACGAGCACACAAAAAGGAAATTCATTTTGAAAATTAGAGATGGCACATATAAATTTGCTTAGAACGGCAAGGAAATACCGTATGTAGGTAGGTATAGTGGACTCATAAGGCAAAACTGGGTTTAAGGATTTTGGATGCACAAGTAGTATTTCTACTTAGTACAAGTGGAGGCTAGCGAATAGATTGAGAAGCAACCAACCAAGAAACAAAAATTCACATAAACGAGCATTGAGCATAACTAACACCGAATAATGCACCATAAGCAGGATGTAATTTCATTGCATAACTATTGGCTTTCGTACTTGCATAGGGAATCACAAACCTTAACACCAATATTCTTACTAGAGCATAATTACTCACTAACATGACTCACATATTACTATCATCATGTCTCAAAACTATTACAAGGAATCAAGTTTAATTTGTCCAATGATCTTCATGAAAGTTTTTATTATATCCCTCTTGAATATCTATCACTTTGGGACTATTTTCATATATTGCCATTGCTTTTGTCAAGCTCAAACAAATTTAAGTGAAGAACATGAGCATAAAAGTTTCATCTCTCAAAATAGTATAAGTGAAGCATGAGAGGATTTCTTCAAAATTCACTAACTCTCAAATTAATCTAAGTGAAGCATGAGAGTATTTCTACAAAAATTTCCAAGCACACCGTGCTAAAAAAGATATAAGTGAAGCACTAGAGCAATTCCATAGCTCAAAAAATTTAAGTGAAGCATATAGAGCAATTCTAACAAATCATAGCATAATTTTGGCTCTCTCAAATAGGTGTGTCCAAAAAGGATACTAAAGACAAACTAAAAAGCAAAGAAAGCAAAGACTCAAATGATACAAGACTCTCCAAGCAAAACTCATGATATGTGACGAATAAAAATATAACTCCAAGTAAAATACCGATGGTCGTTAGAAGAAAGAGGGGATGCCACTCGGGGCATCCCCAAGATTAGTTGCTTGTTTATCTTTGGATATATCTTGGGGGTGCTGTAGTATCCCCAAGCTTAGGCTCTTTTCACTCCTTATTCCTTCATCCATCGTGATCTCACCCAAAACTTGAAAACTTCAATCACACAAAACTCAACAAAACCTTCGTGAGATCCGTTAGTATAATAAAGCAAATCACTACTTTAAGTAATGTTGCAAACCCATTCATATTTTATTATTGCATTATACCTACTGTATTTTAACTTTGTCATGGCTCATACCCTTCAATACAAACCATAGATTCATCAAAACAAGCACACAATGCAACGAAAACAGAATCTGTCTTAAACAGAACATTCTGTAGTAATCTGTACTCTAACCATACTTCTGTAACTCTAACAATTATGAAACATTAGGACAACGTAAATAATTTGTATAACAACACTGTGTTAAAATTTCAGCTCATTATCATGCTCCAGTAAAAAATGAAAATTCACGCACTGGAGGCAAAGTTTCTATTTCAGATTCAGCGTTGTTTCTACTCATCTTATGAATCATCCTAAAGGCTTTACTTGGCACAAACACTAAATAAAACATAAAAAACACAATCATAACAGAGGCATAATTGTGTCAACACTCAAAAACAGAAAGAAAAAGAATAAAATAAATTTATTCATTGGGTTGCCTCCCAACAAGCGCTATCGTTTTACGCCCCTAGCTAGGCATGATGATTTCAATGATGCTCACATAAAAAGTAGTAATTGAAATATGCAAAAGAGCATCACGAATCTCATGAAAAACACATTTAAGTCTAACCCACTTCCTATGCAAAGGGATTTTGTGAGCAAACAATTTATGGGAACAAGAATCAACTAGCATAGGAAGGCAAAACAAGCATAACTTCAAAACTTTGAACGCATAAAGAGGAAACTTGATATTATTGCAATTCCTACTAGCATATGTTACTCCCTCATAATAAATTTCAGTAGAATCATGAAGGAATTCAACAATATAAATATAACATAAATCATTCTTTTCATGACGCACAAGCATAGAATTTTCATTACTCTCCACATAAGCAAATTCCTTATCATCCATGGTAGTGGGAGCAAACTCAACAAAATAACTATCATGAGACACTTGATTGACATAACCACATTGCAAATTAAAACCATGATGATAAGTTTCATGGTTATCATTACTCATTATAGCATACGTTTCATCACCATCATCATAAATAAGAGGCATGCAATCATCATAATAAATTTGCTCATCAAAACTTGGGGGACTAAAAATACCATCTTCATCAAACATAGCATCCCCAAGCTTGTGGATTTGCATATCATTAGCATCATGGATATTTAGAGAATTCTTACTAGCAACATTGCAATCATGCTTTTCAATCAAGGAGCTATCATGAATCACCTTATAAATTTCTTCTTTCAACACTTCATCAAAATTTTCAGATTCATGATTTTCAAACAAAACATCATGGAGATAATCAAGTGCATTCAACTCACTAGAAATTGGTTCATCATAATTTGGTCTTTTGAAAAGATTAGCAAGTGGATGAGGATCCATATCAATAGATTTTTAGCAAGCGAAGATGCAAGCAAATAGAAGACACATGGCAACACAAGCAAACAAAAAGAGATCCGGCGAAAAAAAGGCGAACGAAAAAAAGGGCGAATAAAACGACAAATTTTGTGAAGTGGGGGAGAGGAAAACGAGAGGCAAATGGCAAATAATGTAATTGCAAGGAGATGATATTTGTGATTAGGAACCTGATAGATGTCGATGGTGTCTCCTCGGCGCCAGAGATTGGCACGTAGAAGAGACCGCTTCCTCCCCGGCAATGGTGCCATAAATTCTTTTGACGTGGCTTGAGACTGCGTCGGTATTTCCCCAAAGAGGAAGGGATGATGCAACACAGCGACGGTAAGTATTTCCCTCAGTTATGAAACCAAGGTATCGAACTAGTAGGAGGATCACCAACACCACGTAAACATCACCTACACAAAGAACAAATACTTGCAACCCGACGCGAAAGAGAGGTTGTCAATCTCTCTACGGTAAAAAGATAGATTAGGATAAGATAGATTGGATAGATAGATCTCTCAAGAACGTAAAATAAAAGAAGCAAATAAAAAGTGCAGCAAGGTATTTTTGGGTTTTTGGAATAATAGATCTGAAACAAAAGCGGCAAAAAGATAGATCGAAAGCAATATGTTGGAAAAGTAGACTCGTGGGCCGTAGGTTTCACTAGTGGCTTCTCTCATGAGTATATCACACGGTGGGTGAACAAATTACTGTTGGGCAATTGATAGAAGGTCAAATAATCATGACGATATCAAAGGCGATGATCATTATATAGGCATCACGTCCAAGATTAGTAGACCGAAACAATTCTGCATCTACTACTATTACTCCACACATCGACCGCTATCCAACATGCATCTAGTGTATTAAGTTGATGGAAAATGGAGTAATGCAATAAGAACGGTGACATGATGTAGACAAGATCTATTCATGTAGGAATATACTCCATCTTGTTATCCTTAATAGCAACGATACATGCGTGCCTCGCTGCCCCTTCTGTCACTGGGAGAGGACACCGCAAGATCGAGCCCATCACAAAGCACCTCTTCCCATGGCAAGAAAAATCGATCTAGTTGGCCTAACTAAACTAAAGATTCGAAGAAGAAATACGAGGCTTTAAGTAATCATGCATATAAGAGATCAAAGAAGACTCAAATAATATTCATGGATAGAAACTGATCATGAACTCAAAATTCATCGGATCCCAACAAACACACCGCAAAAGTTTACATCAAATAGATCTCCAAGAGACCATTGTATTGAGAATTAAAAGAGAGAGAGGAAGCCATCTAGCTAATGCCTACGGACCCGTAGGTCTATGGTGGACTACTCACGCATCATCGGAGAGGCACCAATGAGGATGATGAACCCTTCTGTGATGGTGTTAGATTGGATCTCACGGTTCTGGAACTTGCAGTGGCTGGATGTGTTTTTCGTTGACTCCCTTAGGATTTCTGGAATATTTGGGAATTTATAGGCATCAGAGGCAGTGGAGAGGCGTCCCGAGGAGGGCACAACCCACCAGGCCGCGCCAGGGGCCTCTGGCGTGCCCTGGTGGGTTGTGGTCTCCTCGACCATCCCCTCTGGCACTTCTTTGGCCCACTGGATGTCTTCTGGCCCAAAAAAAATCTCCAAAAAGTTTCGCGATGTTTGGGTTTCATTTGGTACTGAAATTCTACGAAGTAAAAGACAAGCAAAAACAGCAACTGGCACTTTGGCACTATGTCAATATGTTAGTCCCAAAAAATGATATAAAGTAGCTATAAAATGATTGTAAAACATCCAAGATTGATAATATAACAGCATGGAACAAGCAACAATTATAGATACTTTGGAGACGTATCAGGTACCGCCTTCACCCGGTGAAGACGTATTTCCTCGGGCGCGCCTTCGACGTCACCACTTCCCCCGCTCGACCGAGCCACTAGGCCGGCCCAGTCCCTATCATGCGCCCTGTGCGCACTTTAGCCCATTAGGAAAGCCTTTCTCATTTTCTGTTTTTGCAGAGACTTGTAAAATCTCTAGAAAAAATCATATTAATTCCAAATATTTTTATTCAAAATTCAAGGTGTTCCTAAAATTATGGCCTAACCAAATATGTGCATTGCACATTATTCAGAAAACGTTTCTGTTATGTTCAAATTCAGATTTGAATTTGAACCATGAAAATCCCCAATTTGCAAATCCCTAGAGCATCCATATCTAATCCAAATTTGGCGATTCAAGTTCCTAGAGGTTCCAAAAATAGTTTCCTATTTATCTAGACATGGTTAAAAAATTTCCCATGCAATATTCTGGTTGGATCTAAAAAAATGGCCCCATTTTCCATTTATTTCATCTTGGAAAACCCCTAGGAAATTCACCTCAACTCCAAATCCAGTGAAACCACTTTCTAAATTCTTCTAAAATCATGACCTATTTAATGGGTGCATTCACTCATTTTTTATAAAACTATATTATGTGAACTTCTTATGGGATCATTAATCCCTCCGTTTCCACCTTTCAAAAATCCTCATTGATCCAGATCCAATAGAACCTCTTTGGTTATTTTTCTTATAGCCAGAGGTGTCCAATAAAAATCAACTTCCTATTTAAGAACACTTTTATTTTCCTTCTTATTGTGTTGCTTATTGTGGTTGTTTCCGGCGGTAGATGACGAAGTAGACGGAGTGCTTGGAGTTGGAGGAAAAGCTTTCGAAGACCTCGAGGACTTTGCAGAGCCAGGCAAGCAGCCCTTTGACCATGTTGTGAAACTATTTTTATGCATGGCATTATAGTACCTTACTTGTTGCATGAATGAGCATGTCGATGGTGTGGTGACAACCTTGCTGGGTTGGCCACAGATGCATTACTCGTTGACACTTGCATTGTGCATGACCCTACCTTCCTATGAGGGTTATGCGGGTGGGAAGTAGATAGGTTGCTAGTAGATGCTACACAAGTGGAACGGGAATATGCATGGTGATGGTAACAAAAGTGTTTTCAAAGACCTTTCGAAAACCCTATCGGGTGCCACTAATGCCTGAGGGAGAGGATGAGCTAGGTAACCACTTGAGAAAGAAGTGGTGTACCTAAGCAAGTTGTGTGTGTGTGTGTGTGTGTGTGTGTGTGTTTTCGAAAACGAATTAGATTTAAAATCTGCTGATCATCCCAACCAAACATGTACAAACACTCTACCCCTATATGGGAAGGGGCTTTATTGATTACTTTGGTCGATGCTAGCAGAGAGCTCGCATTACTAGTGGCGAGAGTGACATGGTCACTCTCGATACGGGGTCATGCCTGAAAGGACGACCATTGGTTGTTTTCACAAACACCGGGCACACCGTTGGTCCCTTCATGGATGATACTTGTGACGTACATCATGCGGGCTGGGTGCCAACGAGTGGACTCTCTGTTTAGTGTCGTCAAGGGAAAGGCATTGTTCGGGTGCTTACCTCGGGTATGTAATATACCGCGAGTCGTGGATGACACGGAATTTCCCCGAGTCTTATGGGTAAAGTGTGCAACCTCTGCAAAGTGTAAAATTATTTGAATACCCGTGTCCACGGCCAAGGACAGTTGGGTGGTCCTGCTTAAACTACGTCGAGATGTTTTCACAAATTGATGTGGCTTGAGACTGCGTCGGTATTTCCCCAAAGAGGAAGGGATGATGCAGCACAGCGATGGTAAGTATTTCCCTCAGTTATGAAACCAAGGTTATCGAACCAATAGGAGGATCACCAACACCCAATAAGCAGCACCTGCACACAAACAACAAATACTTGCAACCCGACGCGAAAGAGAGGTTGTCAATCTCTCTACGGTAATAAGATAGATTAGGTAGTGATAGATAGGAGAGATAGATCACTCAAGAACACAAATAAAAAGAGCAAATATGCAGCAATATATTTTTGGGTTTTTGGTTTTGTAGATCTGAAAACAAAGATTGCAAAAAGATAGATCGGAAAGCAATACTCCCTCCGTCCCAAAATAAGTGTCTTAACTTTGTACTAGCTCTAGTACAAAATTGTACTAAGCTTGAGACACTTATTTTGGGACAGAGGGAGTATGTTGGAAAAGTAGACCCGGGGCCATAGGGTTCACTAGTGGCTTCTCTCATGAGTATAGCGCATGGTGGGTGAAAAATTTACTGTTGGGAAATTGATAGAAAATCGAATAGTCATGACGATATCCAAGGCGATGATCATTATATAGGCATCATGTCCAAGATAGATAGACCGACTCCTGCCTGCATCTACCTCTATTACTCCACACATCGACCGCTATCCAGCATGCATCTAGTGTATTAAGTTCATGGAAAAATGGAGTAATGCAATAAGAACGATGACATGATGTAGACAAGATCTATTCATGTAGGAATAGACCCCATCTTGTTATCCTTAATAGCAACGATACATGCGTGTCTTGCTGCCCCTTCTGTCACTGGGAAAGAACACCGCAAGATCGAATCCATCACAAAGCACCTCTTCCCATGGCAAGAAAAATCGATCTAGTTGGCCTAACTAAACCAAAGATTCGAAGAAGAAATATGAGGCTATAAGCAATCATGCATATAAGAGATCAAAGACGACTCAAATAATATTCATGGATAGAAACTGATCATGAACTCAAAATTCATCGGATCCCAACAAACACACCGCAAAAGTTTACATCAAATAGATCTCCAAGAGACCATTGTATTGAGAATCATAAGAGAGAGAGAGAAGAAGCCATCTAGCTACTGCCTACAAACCCGTAGGTCTATGGTGGACTACTCACGCATCATCGGAGAGGCACCTATGAGGAAGATGAACCCCTCCGTGATGGTGTTTAGATTGGATCTTGCGGTTCTGGAACTTGCGGCGGCTGGAATCGTGTTTCGTCGACTCCCCTAGGGTTTCCCGAATATTTGAGAATTTATAGGCATCAGAGGCGGTGCGGAAGGGGGCCAAGGAGGGCACAAGCCATCAGGGCGCGCCGGGGCCCCCTGGCGCGCCCTGGTGGGTTGTGCTCTCCACAGCCCACCTCTCCGGCAGTTGTTTGGCCCACTGGGTGTCTTCTGGTCCAGAAAAAATCTCCAAAAATTTTCGTCGCGATTGGACTCCGTTTGCTATTGATTTTCTGCGAAGTAAAAAACAAACAAAAAGAGCAACTGGCACTTTGGCACTATGTCAATAGGTTAGTCCCAAAAAATGATATAAAGTTGTTATAAAATGATTGTAAAACATCCAAGAATGATAATATAACAGCATGGAACAAGCAAAAATTATAGATACGTTGGAGACGTATCACAAATCTTGGTGTGAGTGTGTGACAAAGAGATACTTGAGCTAAGTCGGATGACTTGATGAGATGATTGAACTAGATATGATCAAACCATATTTATATTGATATCTGTAGCCTGTTCATATGGATAACTGCAGCTTCTTGACGCATGCTATACAAAATGTTAGGACATGATACTGCACTCAAAACCAGCTTTCCGGAGAAGTACTTACTTAGTGCTATACCATGCATTGTTTTACCTTGTTCCAAACATGGGTTGCTTGCGAGTACATTCAAAGTACTCACTGGCTTGCCACAGGTTATTTTATTGGCTAGGCATGAAAGAACAAGATATAATGAAGAATTCCTTGGTGACGAACATGCGAGCTAGGATGCTTCCCAGTCAGAATGCCTGTAGGGTTAAGGCAGATGACATGGGTCCACGCTATCGTTGAAGATTTCCGCTGCGAGTTTATGAAGACTTGGCCATAAAGGTTATATTTGAGTAAAATGGTATGCACTGGATGTAAGACTCTTGTTATTCAGTTTCTGTGTGTTCAGTGAGCATTGATCTCTGGGATCACTGTACACGTGCATTAGGTGATCACGACGTATGAGTCGGGGTCCCCACAGTTGCACACCTCTTGTGCTTCATCACTTGTGTGAGGGGTTCCTCAGTATTTTACCGCACTGGGCGTTGTTCTAGTACATCTTTTATGCCAAGCCCATATAGTTGAGAAGGATGTCAAGCAGATCTATTGCGGACTTTGGATCCAAACGAAGAAGAATACAAACTACTTGGACATGTGGTGGCCTTACATGTAAAGAACTAGCAGTCGACCTGGTTCTACCGCGTTGAGCCGACCACCGCAGCCGGATCCAGGGGATTATTACCCTATACCATCGGAGCACTCGACTAGCATGAGGAATGGTCATTGAATATCTTCAAAGTGTAGGAGACAGAGGTGAAGATCGTGATGAAGCAGATCAGAGTCCTCACAAGCCAGGGCCTTACCAGCAATGACATCGCTACCACCTGGGTTAGCAGACAAATCGTCCTCTCCATGCCCGAGTGACGCACATGTGGTAGTACTCGGGTGTTGATGACCCGGCGAGGACATCAC
This sequence comes from Elymus sibiricus, assembly GCA_039707655.1. Taxonomy (NCBI): domain Eukaryota; kingdom Viridiplantae; phylum Streptophyta; class Magnoliopsida; order Poales; family Poaceae; genus Elymus; species Elymus sibiricus. The sequence continues at coordinate 248,669,538 of CM077673.1, read as the reverse complement.
CCCTAAGGATGGAGGACAAGGTCTTTGAGATCTGGATGAAGCCTCTCATCCATATCCGTGATAATCTTTGCCGAGAGGGACCGATGCGTCCACGCTAGAGCTTCCCAAGAATTAAGTTTCGACTAAAGTTGTTTTACCTGCTATTGTTTCTGAATCGAAGGAATTTGCTAATAGATTTCTTTGACCCCTTCTGTAGCTGAACTAGCAGGCAACCCCCACTCAGTTTCCTCATGATGAATCTTCTGAGAGCGAAGCAGGGAGACGCCAAGCGCCAAGAGGATTGTCAACGGTTTGGTCAACTCGAACGATAGAGAGGACGAGGATCCAGATGCTGTAGAGACCCCTCTTCCTCCCCCGACTGCTCAGTCGCGGATGCGCAGGGGGAGGGATGAGATTGCCCCCAATAAGGGCACTCATGGTGAGAGAACTGTTAGAACCCTTGGTAGGTTAACGAGCGTTGCCAGAAGTACGAGAGGAGAGTTCCCACAGGGGTTTACCCAGGTTCCGGCCCTCGTGGTGAGGTAATACCCTACGCCCTGCTTTTCTTTTTTATATAGATGTGGGAGCATCTCGTGCGAGGGGGTTACAAGAGGATGATGATGGTGGCTACTGAGGTCCGTATCTCATGGAATAGATGCCGCAAGCTACCCCTAGCCTTGCTTTATAAAGGGGATGAGGGCTAGGGTTTACAAGGTTCCTAACCGACCTCATGCGTGAGGGCTTCTTAGCTTGCACGCCAAGATGAACTTCTTGCTCCGAGTCGGGCCCCTGAACTGCCTCCTCTAGTCGAGCTATTGCTTACCCCTTGGACCCTGAGGCTGGTCATACTAGGCTTCCCGGTCGATGGGCCACCCCTGTGTATTGTACCCTCAATAGCCTGGAGCTTGTTTGGAGTTTGGAGTCTTGCATCTTTGAGAATGAAACCTAAGCGGTCTCCTTTCATATTGATGATTGATGATAGGTGTCGTCCGGTCTTTGGGTTTGGCTTAGGAAATCTCTGGGTTTGTCAAGTGTATGACCTCTAGGGGTATGACCCCAAGGCTACCGAGCTTCCAATCTCAGAATGCGAAGATCTAGGGCTTCGTGACCTTCGTGGTCCTCACATCTGAGGCTTCATGTCCTGCATCTTCGTGGCTTTGTGGCCTGCGTCTTTGTGGCTTCGTGGCTCCATGGTTTGCGGCTTCGCATTGTCCAGTGTCAATCATTGGATGATCGACTGGTGAGAGAATGTGTTAGCCATAAACAATATAAACAATGTAAACTTTAGTTGCATGAATCACCTGACTATACTCCGCAAATCATATGGATGAAGCCCCAAACTATGTGTTTAAATAAAATAGTCGAAAGTTATCAAACTGTCAAAAGAAAGTCCAATTATCTATATCTATACCTACTAATAAAGCAAGGTGATATTATTGGTTTCGTCCCGCTTAAGTTATTTTATTGATTCCGGACGGCTACGTTAGTTTTTTTCCGTCCTACGTTATTCACGTCCGCCCATCGTCCTAATGAGTCATGACTCGGGACTCTGACTTGGAGTAAAACTCTGCATCCTCTTGCCTTTCGTAACCTCTCCCATAAATACGTGTCCGAAAGGACAAGAGGGAGCATCATACAGAGCTGCCGGACGAGAAAGCTTAGGCCGAGGCCGATCCCGTGGGGTGATTCATCTGGGACATGTGCTTGTACGAGGGTAGGTGACCTTGCCCACTTTGACGCCGACGGCAACAACGACAAAAGCCAATGCCAACGAAGCCCGCCGCGATCGCTCCCTGAGCATAGACGTCGATGTGGCTTCCGCAGTGTCCTAGCCCGTTAGCTGCCCGCACTCCCTCACGCCTGAGCGCCACCACCCCGTGCGGCTAAGGCCGCCGCCCCATCTCCTCCACGGATCTCGTCGGCGAAGCTCTCCGCACCTCCAGATCGGGTGCTGCTACAAATACGCATTAACCTGGACGGCAACCGACGGATTGTCACATGGGACGAGGAGCGATGGGGAGAGATGACACTGGCCGGGCCTTTTCACATGGAGGTGCTAGAGGGGATGAACTTCTGCGCTGGGAGGCTTGGTAGCACAGTCGCCGCGAATGAGGATGGGTGGGAGCGAGGTGGGCGATTGCAGGCGGGGCAGACTTCTAGCGTCGGTACCTCTGCTCGGCATCCCAAGCGGCGGCGTCCTCCGGGCTCCGGCATAGCGACAAACACAGGCAGGGGGAGAGCAGAGTGAGAAGGGCATGGTGTTGAGATCAACTGGCCGCCCAAGCTGGAGGGGATCACGGTGGGGGCGGGGATCAACGTTGTGGTCGAGTTGGCCCCGATTTGGCTCCAGTGGCCAGCACGCCAAGCCCATGCCACCCCTGGGCCCTGGTGTTCCTTCCTCGGTGCGCATCCTGTTTGCCTGATTGCAGCCGACGGTGCCTCCCTGTCCGTTCTTCATCATTGCGTTCATCGTGGTAAGTCCCCTCTTCTCTCTCTCTTCTCTCTCTCTCTCTCTGTCTCTCTGTCTCTCTCTTCTCTCTCTCTCTCTCTCATTGGTTGAGCCATCTATTAGCTTGAACTACAATATCTGCAGATTTTTATGATGCTAAACTTTGCATGTTTTGTAAAGCAAATTGTGTATGTGCTTCTGTGCGCAAGCATATCAAATCATTCGAACGGTGGGGAGGCCGAGAATCAGTGTTGCATGCAGTATGTTGATTCGCCTTAAAGGCTTGTACGTCACGGCAGTCGCATGGTACTAATACATGAACGTGCATTCTTTGCATTATCTGTTCTGTCCTCTTCGGTAATCTTGAAGGATCAGCGGTTCAGTGAAGTTGTGTGCTTATTGTCAGTTACCAGTGTGAGAAAATTGTGCTAACCTTTACGTCAATTTAGAAACTAAAGGACAATAGCACCGCAGGAAAATGCACATGTGTGTGCCACGTTTGGGAATAATGCATGCTGAGTTGCTGACTAGCTGTGTATATGTAATTCATATCTCCATGACAATCTGAAAGGTGCCCTTATTTCAGTATCCAGAATATACAGGTTGGGGCTGTTCACAAAGCATCGAAGCACCCATCAGCAGAATGGTATAATAAATTTCCAACTAACATTTGTAAAAAAATCTATTGGCTTTCCTGCAAAAAATTCCCGCAAAATAAATAAATTCTACTGGCTATTTGGCATCTCCTTTTATTTTTGCAGTCTTCTTATGGAGGCGATAGATTTGGGAAATCGCAATGTGTTCTGTTGTAAATATTTGCCCTTTTGAAGAATCACCATGTTGTCTTGATCATGAATGTGAAGGCTGGGAAGCTGCAGGATGTAATATATGTTGGATTGGTATGCTTTGTTTACATCCTATTTTATTATGTTTTATCCCTCAGCAAAGCATCTTGAATTGTTGCTATTAGTATGTCTATGATCCTTTCTCAAAATACTATTGTGGTGCAATGCAAGCTCCAGTCAAGCTTTGTTGTGCACTGCTAAATTATTACTGAACTTCATACTAATAGACTAAAATCATCATAGCGACCTTTCCCATCAAAGAAAATGATCAACTATTTTGAAATGAACTCACGGGGAAGAGTATGTATAATTAACAGAGGATGTGGGGATTGAGGGCTGCCATACATTATTAAATTGGAATCAGTTATTGTCCTTACTAAATTTATGTCAATTTTCTCTTTAATATGTCCTTGATATATTTGCCTTAATTTTCTATCCCAATGCAACGCACGGTCACGATGCTCGTTAAATTTTCATCAATTTTGTATCCCGTTGCAACCGCTTCTAGTATATATAAAAAAAGAGTACGAAGAGAAAAAAGGTGCAACCAAACACGCCCATTGAATGGACCTGTACGCAAGAAGAATCCCAGACCTCGAAATCATCTAGCGAGGTCGTTGGGCTAATCGAAGTTGGGCACCACCGTTTATCACTGAATGGACTCCACCACCAACCAATTCGCCGGCGCCGCTGCTGGCGCGTCATCGGCTAAGACGGCACCGCTGCCGGCCATGCTCGCTGACGCCCTTATCGGCGCCGGAGCTGGAGGAGGAGATGGGGACCCCAGCGCCGCTCTCCAACGGCTGGCAGCCCTCGGCGATCGCATGGCTGCTGTCCGCCGCCTCCTCGTCGCCTCCATTTCTGGGGAATCGCAGCCCCTCTCCTCCTCCGATATTCAGTCCGTGTCCTCCGAGATCTCATCTGCCGCCCACCTCGTTGTCCTCAACGCCGCCTCCCTCCTTTCTTCCTCCCTCCCTTTTCCCGCCCCATCTGCCCCTCCTGCTCCTCCCGCTCCTATCCAAGAACTTCCCGCCGCGGCCTCCACCGCCGATTTGCTTCCCCAAGAAGCCACCAAGGGCTACGATGTCGTGGAGCTCGATGCCGACGAGCTGCTCGTGGAGCATGTCCACTTCTGCAATATCTGCGGCAAGGGCTTCCGCCGCGATGCCAACCTCAGGATGCACATGCGTGCGCACGGCGACCGATTCAAGACCCTGGACGCGCTCTCCCGGCCCGGTCAGGCAAAGCCAGCTGATGGCCGCGATGTGCGGTTTTCCTGCCCTTTCACGGGGTGCAACCGGAACCGGGCGCACCGCCGCTTCCGGCCGCTCAAGTCAGCGGTGTGCGCGCGCAACCACTTCCGCCGCAGCCACTGCCCCAAACTCTACGCGTGCGAGCGCTGCGGTGGCAAGAAGCGTTTTGCTGTTCTTGCCGATCTCCGCAGCCACCTCCGCCACTGCGGTGAGGAGGCACAGTGGCGCTGCTCCTGCGGCACCACCTTCTCCCGCAAGGACAAACTGTTCGGCCATCTCGCTCTCTTTGAAGGCCATATGCCAGCCATGTCCCCGCCGAACAAGGATGCAGTGACAGCGACTACAGAGGTACCGCTTGATATCATGGATGAAGGAGGAATCGAAGACCGGGAAGAGGACGGTGAAGGTGGTTTTGATCCGGAGTTCTTCAAGGAGTGGATGGAGGAGCTCAAAGATGATGGTGTACCTGCTGGTGGCACAATCTGGCCTGGACAGGCAGCAGCTGGGCAATAGCAGTGTTGCAAGTTCTGTTTGGGGTAAGATCTTTATCTTCCTGCCTTTTTTGAGTACAATTGAAACTTATAGTATCTGAGATAAACTGGTGCAAGAAGATATAAATATGGTAGTATGTCCTCCAGGTTAAAAATTACGCCAACAATATAAACCTAAACTTGATTTTTGTGGTTGAACTCAAGTACCTAGTTCTTGTATCGCTTACAATTTTAGTATTACTAATGTGCAATTTCAGGTGACTTGAGATTTAAGAAAAAAATCAGGCAACTGACAGTTAGAAAAAAGTTATTTTATTTGGGGTGAGTTTAGGGGAAGTATAATATGTGTCTGTCCATATGCACCCCTTGATTTTTACTATACATTTTTTAAATTTTCTCAAAATATTCATGTTACCACAAAGTATTAACTTATATCCATGTACAAAATTTTGGGGAAAATATGATTATATTTGTGCTGTGTAAATAGCAAAATGTGGTGAGATTAGCTGCATATCAGGCTCCTGGTTCACCACACCAAATTATACTAACACTTTGATTGCAAGGAGAAAACTTGTGCTTTTTAGTTGGCTAATTCCTCTAGTTTTCTGTTGTACCAAGTTTGACTTGAAATACTTCATTGGATTATTTACTCTGATTGTTATTGAGTTCTTGTATGCCCTAGATCAGATATTACTATTAGTACTAGCAAACATGCCCGTGCGTTGCAACGGGAGAAAAAAAAAATATCACACGCCGCTATTCCAGTAAACATGGCTAATGACCTCCATAGACCCATGTCCTCTATAGATGGGGTTGCACCTGTGTCACCGCTTAACCTTTTTCCCACCCTCGTCGATGATGGTTGCGTTGTCCCATGATCACAATATGTCCGAACATGGTCAATGCTAAGGCAATGAGCTCGGCCATGCAGACTAAGCATGGTTTTCGAGTCGTGACTCATCCGAGTCGCTCTGGGGTAGCGACTCGGAAAAAGTCGAGCCTGCAGTTGCGGCTAGCTGCGACTCGCGACTCGAGTCGACACTAAGTTGAGTCGATATTTTTTTGCGACTCATAGACTAGTCGACGACTAGTCGCGAGACTCGAAATCCATGGGACTAAGGCATAGCCTAGTGGTGGAAAGGGTCTGATGCCTTCCCACCCACCTAGGTTCAAGGCATGGTACTTGCAATTTGAGTTTGTTGGACCAATCATACTGTAAGGGCCTCCCTTACAGTCTTTCTGTCAAAAAAAAAAAAAAACTTGGCCACCGCACAATACACCTGTCATTGAACCGAACTTGTGCAAGGTAATGGCTAAGAACTTACAAAATAATCTCGTTGAGTTGGACATATACCATCCCTCGTAAGGATTGACTACAATCAGGAGTGAGAAAACAACACCCAAAACTACCACGCATTTTCTCAAGGTAATACATGCACTTTGTATTTAAGAAGTGAACCCAGGCCACAATAGCACCATCTTGTGCCGACCATTTCACCATTGTTTTTAAGGCGTCCGTAAAGCGTCGCTTAGGCGACGCCTAGGCGTCAGGGCGCCCTCCAGGCTCAAGGCGTCGGCCTTGCCTTAGACAGTTGCGTAAGGCGTCCGCCTTAGGCTGTAAGGCGTCTGAAGCGTCCGCCTTAGCGCCGCCTTGCATGCCTCAGACCAAATCAGACGCCTTAGCTTGTCAGGCAGGGAAACAGAGATTGCAGGCGGGAAAACTGACCTGGGCGGGAACACAGGCGCGGGAAACATTGGTTCAGGTGCGACCAGTTATGAGAAGGGGAAAGAGAGAGAGAATCCACACGAGAGGTCTCTCCTGTCTCCTCTCTGGACCATTGACGGAGGCTTCCTCCTCAGATCTGCGGCAGCCGCCAGCCTCCTCCCTCCGGCCACAGTTCCTCCCCCTCCTCTCCGGCTGCAGCTCCTCCCCATCCTCCTCTGGCGCAACCCTCTTCCAGCAGATCAGCACCACATCAAGGTATGAATCCCGCCCTCTCTTCTCCCCCCCTTCCCCCTTCTCCTCTTTCTTCCATCCAGCAGTGTAGCTTGCCATGCTTGCCTGCTCTGTTATGCACAGCTCCTCTACTAACTGTTAGGTGCTGCCTCTCTTATGCACAGCAGTGTAGCTAGATGTGCTTGCCTGCTCCTTCTCATCTGCATCTGTTTCTTCCCAGATCTGCTTCTCCACCCACAAGGCAGCAGCCCCACCACTGCTTCTCTCCTTCCCCATGCTTGATCTGGTTGCTCTAGTGATTTGGCTCTTCTCTCTTTTTCTTTGACAGTAGCCAGGTGTACCTGCTCTGATGGATCTATCCAATGATCCTAGGAGAAGAGCTACATCAGATGATCCAGCCTGGAAGTATGGGTTCTGGCCAGATTAGAGAGGAAAGATTTACTCCAGTGTACATTGTGTGGCAAGATAGTCCATGGTGGAGTGAGAAGGCTAAAGCAGCACTTTTCTTGTGGTTCCAGTGATGCGGATAAGTGTCCCGAGGCATCCGTGGAGATTAGGATAGAGATGCACAATTCCTTAAACACTAGAAAGTTTAAAGCTATGGAGCGATATATTGATGAGGAGGATGAAGCTGAACTTCAAAGGCGCCGTTCTGTCATATACACAAGATGATTTGAGGTCTATGCTTTGGTAACAGTTTATATGTTAATGTTAGTTGTTAAATCTCCTAATTGGTTGCCATCTATTATATATGTATGTACAATTTATTAAGTTAATGCTAGTTGTTAAATCTCCTAATTGGCTGCCATATATTATATATGCACGTGTCTAAGGCGTCGCCTCGCCTTACGCTTTAGCGCTTAGGCGGTGAGGCGCCCCCCCAGCGCCTCGCCTCGCCTTACCGCCTTAAAAACAATGCATTTCACACCTGCCAAATTAAGTCCATCTGCGCATCATATAGTGAGAGAAGGAATTTGAATGAAGTGTAAATCTCACCTTAAATACCGCGCCATTGCCTAGGCCATGTGTGAACTTAATATTATGTCTGAAATATCCAAAAAACTTAAAATATCAGTGCATTAAGAACTGCAAGAAGTAAAAATTCACATCAATATAGCGGCAACATTATCTCTATTCTCTGTTCTCTATAAGCAGTAGGAGCGCACACACAACCAAAAATTGCCTCATCACAAATAGTAGCTAGTAATTTCAGCGTGTAAGCACCACCACACGTCCTCGGCATAGCAGTTCCTTTGTCCAACACTTCCATGCACACACAATTGGGGAGCCACAACGCCTCCTTCTACTTTGGCTCTCCGTTACCACGGCGCCCAACTCCTCGCATGGGATGTCCAAGGCGCCGGTCGCCTCCTCCGACGCATCACTCAACCCTGCCTCCCCCTCTACACAACCTCCCTCCCAGCCTGTGCTACACGGCCTGTTGGCGCCCGCCCAGCCCCACAACAACACGGCCAGAGGTCCACGTTTGCTCTGTGCTGTTGAGGCAGTACCTGTTCCTCTTTCTCGTGTCCTGCAGCGGCGAGCCCCGGGACCGTCGTATCCGACGGATGCTGGGGAGCCCGTGTTGGCCAGATCCCGTGCTCACCCCAGGGGCAGGCTTGCGTGGCCGTCGTTGGCGAGAGAACCATCAGTATCCTTCACTTGTCGCCACGGTCGAGTGCACGCCCTGCTGCTCCGTCTGGGCCTCCTCTCTTCCTCTACTTGGACGCCCGGCCTCGACATCGCCTCACCTGGGCCAACCTTGTCAGGGGTTCCTTGGTGAGCCCGCCTTGGCAATGACGGGCTTAGCTTTGTCCTGTGTTTATAGTGTCTCATTGTTTATAGCGTCTCATCCTCCTTGTAAGCAGGGGAACGTTGTGTGGGTTTCTTATTTTCCAGTAGTTCGTGGACGTATATAAATTGGTGGAATTTGGTGTAAAGGAGTGAGGTGGGACTATTAATTTGGCAATGGACCCTACCTTTTAACACACACATAGGCCAGCCCAGTTGGCTGCAGTCATCAGGACTATAAGGGAGGTTGTGAATTCGATCGCTGGAGGCTAGCGAAGGAAAAAAAAAACAAATTGTTTTGTTTCACTTATGGGTGGCATCGGGGGCAATTTTTATCAACTCGGAGGGCAATTAGGATGACGGACGAAAAATCCGGAGAAACTCACCTTCCTTTATTATTACTAGCACAAATGCCCATGCGTTTCGACGTGAGACATTGTTACCCGTCTCATGCAACCACTTATTTCCGTCTGTCCCGCTCTACTGTCCTCCTTCTCTCCCTCGGAGAGATCCTCTAGTACCCTGGACATCGAGCTTCTTCGCATCCATCAATGCAGTCTTCCGTCCACCTCGGTTTAATTACCTACCACTTACTGAATCCCAATATGCACAGCGTGCAACCTCCTTTAATTATGCAGCAAGCCATTTAATTGCGCACCACTTAATTAGCCCACATAGGACATCATATTCCTTTCTTCCTTTAGCGGGACTAATTCTCTTCTTCTCACATCATCATCCTCATCCTCCGCTTATTGATTCCCAACCCGACTTATTGAGTTGATCGATAACAGGTAACTCCAAGACATATAAATTGTTGTCTTTGGTTCTAAGGGGGCGAGGTGGTACTATTTAATGATAATAGGAAGAGCCGACTTATTGAGTTGTTTTTTTTTTTCAGGTCCAGCAGAGGCCCAATGCATGTGTCATGTAATGGCTTCGTTAGTATATACTAGAAACAATTAAATGAAAGAAGTTTCTTCCTTCGGGCAACAAACATCAGCTGGACGGGGTGGTTAGCATGGCCATAGTCTCTTTTCAAGCGACGACAGGGTTCAAATCCTATCATTAGCAAAAAAATATGTGTTGGGCATGGGTAGCATTTATTTTTTCCCTGTGGCCCAATCGCGGGAAAAAAGATGCGGAGCAGGCCCCTTGGCCCACGCAGGGGACTGACTCCCTGTGGCCCAATCATAGGAAAAAAAGATGCGGAGCAGACCCCTTCACTGCACGGTTTGGAGGCCCAGCCTGAAAATTTATTTATGCGTGGACAGACAATTTTTTTAGTACCACCTCAGATAGGTACGGGAGAAAATAATTCAATACGGTGAACAGACCAAAAATTCAGAGAAATATAGATATAGATATAGGTATAGATATGCAGTTCACTCCAACCATTTATAATTTTCTCTGTATCTCATTAAGTATGCTATTTCAGAAGTGTTCATGTTCATGTTCATGTCGTAGGCTAGGCCAGGTGAGTGGCACATCGGCACTCCATGGGATTTAGTGTAGTTCTCACTTTATATTCTAAGGGAGATCTTTTGTCCCTTTGATGCAATGTGACTACATGGTTGCTGTGAAATTGTATTGGGGTTTCTGCACATTGGTAGCTCCCCAATTTGCTCTAATTATTATGGTTAATGTAATCAATAGCTTACATTTTCTCCATTGTGCTAATATATGAATGGGTAGCGACCAATGGTTACTATGTGCAATTGTGGACATGCAGAACCTACTAATTTTTGAAGAAACAATAACCGACAGTTGGGCATGACACTGGGCTTGAACTCAATGGGATAGAAGAGTTTTGTTCTGTTGACCACTAGCAAGATGTTTCCCGAATTAGATTCGGTTGTCATTTTGTTTCTTAACTTCTTTTGGACAAACGCGATTTCTCCACCCGACTGTTCCACTTATTGAACTATGGTTGGCTTGTTCTTTCTCCCTCAACGCCACTATCAGAACCTATACTTGTTCTCCAAGTGTACGCTATACTAAGTTAACTAACGCTCAGTTCACTGTTTACGTGAGCAAAATAACCTTTTTGTGGTTTGGCTGCTATTCTCTTTGCTCCGTTACTCTAAATTTGCTCCAGTCCTGATGCTTGTTAATGTCATGCTTCTCTGGCTTGGCTTTGTTCAGTTGTGCTGTTGATGAATTTATGCGGATATTCAACTTAGTAAGGAAAGCTAATATTTTAAATTTCTTGTTCTTCTCATTAGGAGTTACAATTGCATATTCCCTGAAATGGCACCGATATGGTTACATTGTCCATATTCCATTAGGAGTTAAGTTGCTGCTGTAAATACATAAGGATACAGGGCATAGCTAACTGTGTATAATGTTTGGAAGTATATTATGATCTGATTGTCAACCTCCGATGCTGTCTTATAGGTGTATGGTAACAAGAGCAAGGGGCATTGGCTGCGAAAGTGACTGAAAGAGAAGTAGGGAGATGCTTCTGAAGAACAACGCAGAGGTTTCTAACAAGAGCAGTGGGGGCATAATATGCCCTTGTTTGTGTGGCACAGTAGAGTCTGGAATCACTTTGCCAATCTCCTCGTCGCTCCCTTGTTATTCTGTACCTATTGTCCTGTTGGCAGAAAATACATCCCAGATGTTGGCCATTCACTTGCGCGGTTGCGATGCTCTATTTCTTTGTCAACTGGTGCAAATAATATCCTGAAAAATGGTACTGGAGACACCGAATAATTAAGGTGCCAGTTGTTTAACTTGGAACGACGCATATTCGCCGGAGCCCGACCTTTGGTAGTTGATCGATCCTCGTTGATTTTCTCCGTTTTGGAGGGTATATATATCGATTTGCAGTGCTCTGGCGCAAACTCTCTATTTTGTCAGAAGTCGTTGGCGCGACACAACCGCAACGGTAACACCGCCACAGTTCTGACCTGGGCCAGATTTCTGTCCCGTTTTCAGATGTTGGATTCCTACGTTGTATTAGGCGAACACGCACGTCCCTAGCAGTATTAGAGGATCATTTTTAGGGTTTTTATCATTTATGTTATCAGTTGTATCTCCCTATTCAGTTTTGTCATTAGAAGTTCCATCTGTGAGATACTTGCTCAAAAGTGCAATTAGATATCTTAAAAATGCCATCGTTCATTAGATCTTTGCTCAAAAATGCCATTAGACAACATTATTGTCGGGTCAAACTCGTTGACCATGTTATATGACGAAAATACCTCTATATCCACATGTCAGCTCTCTCTATCTCACAGTGATAAGTGTGGGCTCACTTGTAAGGAGTAAGCAAGTGAATAATTTTAGAGGAAAATAAGAACGTTGTTGGGATCAAGTGAGGCCCACACTTTTCGTAGTGAGATAGAGAGAGTTGACATGTTGGTCTATAGGTATTTTGATCATCATAACATTACAAACGAGACTTAAGCTCACAGTAATGATGTTAAGTGGCATTTTTTAGCATGCGCATAAAGAAACGATGACATTTTTGAGCAGTTGAAATTTCTGGTGGTAAAATTGAGTAATGAGATACAACCAGTGACATAAATGATAAAAAATCCTTTTTGAAAAAAGCAGGGCCTAGACCTCGGTGATAGATATTTCCCTAGGTGTGTTTGGTAGATGGCATCAAACCCAACCAATAGTTTCGTTGGATGCGGATGCATCCGACTATGGGTGTTTGTTTGAATGCAAATATTGTTGGGTTTGCATGACACGATGCTTAAGGAACCTTTAAATTGACAGTTTTTTCAGAACCAGGTCTAACTGATGCAACTCGAGCGCATCCGGTGGCTGTGATTGTGCGAGCATGTATGTGAAGTTTGCACATGTTCTGTTGCACTCACCCCCTACCTCTTTTACTTTACACAACAATGCTTCGATTTGAAATAAGCTCTATACGAAAATGATATGCATCGGTGCTGTGCTTTTATTCAGACGATCGGTTTCTAATTTCATGGATTATAAATCTTTAATTTTATGCTAATACTTAGAGGTTTTCTTGGACGAATTTCAGTAAAATTTTCGCATCCGATTTCGCATCCAATCGATCGTCTAAATTTTTCTGACCACTAGCTTCATCTCGCTGTTTCACACGACTTTCGTATTGCACGTTTTCTGTTTGAAGATTATAGATGGGTATATCTATATCTCCTACGGGACCACACGCACGTGTTCATGTGCGTGTTATGAACCAATGAATTTTGACAAAATCTTCGCATCAAAATTTCCTTTGACCACTACCACTAGCTTCATCTTGCTGTTTCACGTGACTTTTTCACATGACTTCCGTGTACGTCTATGAACCGGTGAATTTTGGCAAAATCTTCGCACCCGTTCTATCGTTCGAAATTTCCTTTGACCACTAGCTTTATCTTGCCGTTTCACACGACTTTCGTATTGTATATTTTTTGTTTCGACGGTCGTAGATTAGTAGATCTAAGTCTTTATACTGGACCACACAAACTTGTTCATTTGTGCATGTTATGAACCGATGAATTTTGACAAAATCTTTGCATCAGGTGATCGTTAGAAATTCCCTTTAAGCACTACCACTAGCTTCATCTCGTTGTTTCACACGACTTTCGTGTTGTACGTTTTATGTTTCGACGGTTGTAGACGACTAGATCTACGTTTTCTTATTGGACCACACAAATACGTCCCCGTGTGCATGTTATGAACCGGTGAATTTTGGCAAAATCTTCGCACCCGGTCTATTATTTAAAATATTCTTTGACCACTAGCTTCTCTCATTATTTTGCACGACTTTCATGTTGTATATTTTTTGTTTCGACAGTCGTAGATGAGTAGATCTAAGTCTCCCTATTGGACCACACAAACATGTTCAAGTATGCATGTTTTGAAGTATGAACCGATGAATTTTGACAAAGTCTTCTCATCCGATCAACCATTTGAAATTTCCTTTGACCACTAGCTTCATCTCACCGCTACACACGACTTTCGTGTTGTACGTTTTCTGCTTCAACGATCGTTAGATCTACATCTCCCTATTGAATGTACAAACATGTCACACTTAGTCGCCTGAAAACGATTCACGCCCAGTCGATTTTGTGGCCGTTGGATGAGCATCTGAGGGCTACCACACCTTCTTCTACCATCTCTTCTTCCTTCAGCACTCCGCTCCCACGTGAATAAGAGGTGAGCTTAATCATCCGTACACACGTAACCAAACAGTAGCACGTTGCATCTAGGGAGCAAATACTTGTTATCAAACAAACGTGTGGGTATTTTTTTCTCAGCCAGGTGGGTCTCAGTCAGGCTGGAGAGGATGCAGGAGACCAAATGAGTTGCACAACATAATTTTTACCCTGTATCCACTTAGTGAGTCCCAACTCAGCCAGGTTCCCGAAAAAGGCAAAAAGCACGCAGGCTACGCCTCCCTAGATTATTCTAGGTTTTACCCTGCTGGCGACTCGTTGGAGTCAACAAATTTCCTGTCAATTCGCCGCGATTTTCCAGTGATTGAAAGTCTGAGAGAGAGTCGAGCGCCTATTTACTCGTGTGCATGACGGATCCAGATCAGGTAGTATTAGGGAAGGAAGTGGATGGAGTAGGGAACGAAGTAGATGGAGTAGGATCAACACTAGATGAACAACCAGGCAGGAGAGATTTAAGGGGAAGTACTGATATGACCCCATGTGTCGTTGTTGGCTTGTTTATAAGGTTATTTTATTATAAATTATACACTATATGTGTTTCGTCCCTCGGTCATTATAGAGTTCAGAGAAATCTTGTAAAAAAATCTCTACTAGCATGTGAGTTCCTGCAACACGACACGTAGGATATTACATGCTCAGCCTATACGGTTCTTCTATGTTATTCCTTCAAATCGAGAGGTTGACGTGTTGTTTCTGTGGAGTTTGTGAACATCTTCGTAAACCTGCAACTAGGTCTGGCTGCGATGGAGGTTTGTGCCTTGAAAGATCAGGCCAACAACGGACGGACTCTTGCCTCGAGGTTCGCTCCACAATAAATGGTATTCAGAGCAAGGTTGATCACGGTGTGAATTTTCTCTGGTATTTGATCCAATTGTTTGAAAGATGGTGACCTCATATCATAAGAAATATGACTGGCGGAAGAGGAGGAGGACGAACTTACGGTGAATATGGAGATAAGTGATGATTTGCGTATCCATTTGATGTAAATCAAGGGAGTGAAAGCAAAACTTCTCCCTAGGTGGTTTTGGTAATTAATAACAACATATATTTAATTGGACTAATGATTCCACCAAGTATATTTCAGGAAAAGTTCAATGAATGGATTGGCAAAGGATTGTGTGGAGATCCCCTAGATGCAAGGAACATCTATTGCCAACAAGCTTCAAGACCCTACATTTTGCATTTTGTGAGAAACCACATTTGAGTCCATAGGAAAGCCGATACTATTAAAAGGGGATGAGGTCCATGATGATCTGGTTGCTCAAGTGTTTAGAGTTAGCCACCAAAAATACCCATGAAATTCTCCCACAAAATAATACTCTCTCTAAACCCTACCACTCAATTCGGTGCCACCAATATTTCCAAATCGTCCCTACCGAGTTTCACTCTAGACAGACCCTAAGCCAAACCCTAAGGTCTCGGTGACACCAAGTTTGATTTCGGTGACACCGAAATCAGTGACCAACTTTCGGTTAACCTATTTCTAAGAATCGGAATTTCTGAGTTTTAGGAATCGGTCTCACCGAGTTTGGTAACTGCCTAGGTCAGCTAAATCGGACCCACCGAGATTTATATATCGGTCTCACCGAAACGCCAAAAGTTGCCACATTTTGCACTAGTCGGTGCAACCGAGTTTTTGCTTCTGTTTCACCGAGTTGGGCAATAATTTTGTAACGGTTGGATTTTTGGAGATGCCTATATATACCCCTCCACCTGCCTCTCACTCGTAGAGGAAGCACTCAGAACAGACCAACACTTGCCCATCCATTTTCTGAGAGAGAACCACCTACTCATCTGTTGAGATCAAGATCTTCCACTCCAACCATATGAATCTTGATTTCTAGCCTCCCAAGTTTCTTTCCACCCAATCAACCTCTTCTACCAAGCCAAATCTATGAGAGAGTGATTGTGTGTTGAGGAGACTATCTTTTGAAGCACAAGAGCAAGGAGTTCATCATTCTTACCATATCTATTACATTTTGGAGAGTGGTGTCTCCTAGATTGGCCAGGTGTCGCTTGGGAGCCTCCGTCTTCGTGCGTGGAGTTGAACCAAGAAGTTTGTACGGGCAAGGAGATCACCTACTTCATGAAGATCTACCCCGAGTGAGGCTAGTCCTTCGTGGACGTAATCCGTGATGGAATAGACGAGGTTGCTACTTTGTGGACCCTTATGGGTGGAGCCCTCCATGGACTCTTGCGACCTCTACCCTCCGTGGGTTGAAGTCTCCATCAACGTGGACGTACGTTAGCACCACCTATCGGAACCACGGGAAAAATCTTCGTGTCTACAATTGCGTTTGATCCTCCTATCCCTTTCCTCTACTTATATGTGCATGTCTTTACTTTCCGCTGCTATACTCTTAGACTTTCATGTGTAGGGTGTGCTTGACTTGATATATTTGCTAAAACTTGCCAACATCTAAAATTGGGAAAAGGCTAGATTTTTAATTTGGTTAAGTAGTCTAATCATCCCCCTCTAGACATACTTTGGATCCTACAAATGGTATCATAGTATTCGTCTCCATTGCATTGGTTTCACAAACTAGGAGAGTATGGCGTCTAGTGAGGGAAATTATCATCGTAGAGGTCCATATTTTGATGGTACAAACTTTGCTAGTTGGAAGCACAAAATGAAAATGCATATTCTTGGTCATAACCCCGCCGGTTGGGCTGTTGTTCGTGTTGGATTGCAAGGTGAATTCTTTGGTGATGGAAAGGAACCGGATCGTGAAGCGACCACAGAAGAATTGAAGATGTTGCAATACAACACTCAAGCATGCGACATTCTATTCAACTGCTTATGCCCCAAAGAGTTCAAGAAGATAAGCCGTCTTGAGAATTCAAAGGAAATTTGGGATACTTTGGTTGATATGCACGAAGGTACAGAATCCGTCAGGGAATCTAAGTTGGATGTGCTACAAAGTCAACTTGACAAGTTCAAGATGAAGGATGGTGAAGGAGTCGCGGAAATGTACTCTAGGCTTGCTCTCATCACAAATGAGATTACCAGCTTAGGAAGAGAAGAGATGACCGACAAATTCATCATCAAGAAGATGCTTAGAGCCTTGGATGGAAAGTATGACACCGTGTGCACATTGATCGAAATGATGCCAAACTACAAAGATCTCAAGCCCACTAAAGTCATTGGAAGGATTGTTGCTCATGAAATGTCACTCAAGGACAAAGAAGAGCTTCACACCAAGTCAAGCGGTGCATACAAAGCTACAAGTGACACTCTTGCTACTTCAAGTGCCAACCTTGTTACCAATGAAGAGATAAGCCTCATGGTCAAGAAGTTCAACAAATTATACAAGAGTAGAGGCAAAGAGAGAAGCTCCAACTCAAGATGTGAAGAGAAGCGTTCCTCTAGCCGTGACCGAAATTGTTACAATTGTCGAAGGCCCGGACATTATTCCAATGAGTGCAAAACCCCCCACAAAAGAAGAGAAGAGTCACCTAGAAGAAGAAGCTCAAGAGATGAGTCACTTCGTAGAGAGAGAAGGAGTAGAGAAGATCGCTATGAGCGAAGACCCTCCCGGAGAAGCAAGGACTCGGAGAAGAAGGACAAGTACACCAAGAGCTACACAAGAAGAAGACATCAAGCTCATGTTGGTGAATGGGTTTCCGGCTCCGATTCCGATAATGAATATGAGAGAAGCTACCACTCCAACTCCGACTATAGTCAAGATGAAGGTGTTGCCGGATTAACACTCGTATCTGTTGGAAATATGCCCTAGAGGTAATAATAAAATGGTTATTATTATATTTCCTTGTTCATGATGAATGTTTATTATCCATGCTAAAATTGTATTGATTGGAAACTCAAATACATGTGTGGATATATAGACAACACCATGTCCCTAGTAAGCCTCTATAGGACTAGCTCGTTGATCAAAGATGGTCAAGGTTTCCTGGCCACAAACATGAGTTGTCATTTGATAACGGGATCACATCATTAGGAGAATGATGTGATGGACAAGACCCAAACTATGAACGTAGCATATGATCGTGCCAGTTTATTCCTATTGTTTTCTCAATGTCAAGTATATGTTCCTATGACCATGAGATCATGTAACTCACTGACACCGGAGGAGTACCTTGTGTGTATCAAACATCACAATGTAACTGGGTGACTATAAAGATGCTCTACAGGTATCTCCGAGGGTGTCTGTTGAGTTGGCATGGATCAAGACTGGGATTTGTTACTCCGTGTGACGGAGAGGTATCTCGGGGCCCACTCGGTAATACAACATCACAATGAGCTTGCAAGCAAAGTGACTAAAGAATTAGCCACGGGATCTTGTATTACGGAATGAGTAAAGAGACTTGCCGGTAACGAGATTGAACTAGGTATGGAGATACCGACGATCGAATCTCGGGCAAGTAACATACCGATAAACAAAGGGAACTGCATACGGGATTAACTGAATCCTTGACATAGAGGTTCAACCGATAAAGATCTTCGTAGAACATGTATGAGCCAATATGGGCATCCAGGTCCCGCTATTGGTTATTGACCGTAGAGGTGTCTCGGTCATGTCTG
This sequence comes from Elymus sibiricus, assembly GCA_039707655.1. Classification (NCBI taxonomy): domain Eukaryota; kingdom Viridiplantae; phylum Streptophyta; class Magnoliopsida; order Poales; family Poaceae; genus Elymus; species Elymus sibiricus. The sequence continues at coordinate 248,651,071 of CM077673.1, read as the reverse complement.
CATAGTTCTCGAACCCGCAGGGTCTGCACACTTAAAGTTCGGTGACAAATAGGTATTGTTGGGTTATGTATGCTGGTGACCGAAGGTTGTTCGGAGTCCCAGATGAGATCCCGGACGTCACGAGGAGCTCCGGAATGGTCCGGAGGTAAAGATTGATACATAGGAAGTTGATGTTCGGGCACCGGAATAGTTTTGGAGTTTGCCCGGGTTTCGTCGGGAGTGCCGGAAGGGTTCCGGAGGTCCACCGGGTGGGTCCACCTGCCCCGGAGGGCCCCATGGGCTGTGAGATGGTGCGCACCAGCCCCTGGTGGGCTGGACGCAGCTCCCACAAGGTCCCATGCGGCCGAAGGGCATTGGGGGAACCCTAGGGGGGGGGGGGGCACCACTTGCCTTGGGGGCCAAGGCACCCCGTTGGCCGCCGACCCCATCTAGGCCGCCGCACCCCTAGGGTTGGGAACCCTACGGCACCGGCCCCTCCTCCTCTCCCCCTATATATAGTGGGGGTTTGGGAGGGCTACCATACCTTAAGCCACGGCACAGCCCTCCCTCTCCCTAGATCGTTTCTCCTTTAGACTAGATTGGTTCAGTATTGCTTAGCGAAGCTCTGCCGGATCAACTCCACCACCGCCGCCACCACGCCGTTGTGCTACCGGAGAACCCATCTACCTCTCCGCCCTCGCTTGCTGGATCAAAGAGGCGGAGATCGTCATCGAGCTGTACGTGTGCTGAACGCGGAGGTGCCGTTCGTTTGGCGCTAGATCGTGATTGGATCGCAGGACGGCTTGCGATTTGGATCACGAAGACGTTCGACTACATCAACCGCGATTCTTAACGCTTCCCGCTTAGCGATCTACAATGGTATGTGGATCTGATCTCTCCGCTCGTAGATGTTCATCTCCTAGATTGATCTTGGTGAAGCGTAGGAAATTTTTTGTTTCCCATGCAACGTTCCCCAACAGTGGCATCATGAGATAGGTCTATGCGTAGATGACATCACGAGTAGAAGACAAAGGAGTTTGTGGGCGTTGATATTCAGATTGCTTCCCTCCTTAGCCTTTTCTTGATTCAGCGGTATTGTAGGATGAAGCGGCCCGGACCAACCTTACTCGTCCACGTACGAGAGACCGGTTCCATCGACTGACATGTAACTTTGTTGCATAAGATGGCTGGTGGGTGTCTGTCTCTCCCACTTTAGTTGAATCGGATTCGACAAAGGCGGTCCTTGTAGAAGGTGAAATAGAAACTTGTATATCACCGTTGTGGTTTTGCGTAGGTAAGAATCGTTCTTGCGAGATGCCCATAGCAGCCACGTAAAACATGCAACAACAAATTAGAGGACGTCTAACTTGTTTTTGCAGGGTATGTTGTGATATGATATGGCCAAAGACATGATGTGATATATGTGATGTATGAGATGATCATGTTTTGTAATAGTTAATATCGACTTGCATGTCGATGAGTATGGCAACCGGCAGGAGCCATAGGGTTGTCTTTAATTAATTTGTGTCATTTGCTTTACTTTATCGCTATGAGTTAGCAATAGTTATAGAAGCAATATTTGGCACGACAACCCCATGGCGACACGTTGATGGAGATCAAGATGATGGAGATCATTGTGTCATGCCGGTGACGATGGAGATCATGCCGGTGCTTTGGAGATGGAGATCAAAAGCACAAGATCATGGCCATATCATGTCACTTATGATTTGCATGTGATGTTAATCCTTTTATGCATCTTATTTTGCTTAGGACGACGGTAGCATTATAAGGTGATCCCTCACTAAAATTTCAAGATAAAATTGTTCTCCCCGAGTGTGCACCGTTGCGAAAGTTCGTCGTTTCGAGACACCACGTGATGATCGGGTGTGGTAGACTCTACGTTCGCATACAACGGGTGCAAGCCAGTGTTGCACATGCAGAACACTCGGGTTAAACTTGACGAGCCTAGCATGTATAGACATGGCCTCGGAACACAAGAGATCGAAAGGTCGAACATGAGTCATATAGTAGATATGATCAACATGGAGATGTTCACCATTGCAACCACCTCATCTCACGTGATGATCGGACTTGGGTTGATGAATTTGTATCATTTAGCACTCGGATGACCGGAGGGATGCCAATTTGAGTGGGAGTTTTTAAGTAATATGATTAACTAAACTCATTATCTTGAACAATAGTTAGACTGGGCCCGTAATCTGAGGATTATCCTCACGGCTTCCCAAAAGGCTTATGTCCTTGAAGCACTGCTCGGTGAGCCACCCGCTCCAGTGTCATATGCAGACGTTGTGAACGCCTGACAGTCATGCTCGGATGGTTACTCAATAGTTCAATGTGCTATGTTGTATGGCTTAGAGCCGGGACTTCAAAGGCGTTTTGAACGTCATGGAGCATATGAGATGTTCCAGGAGTTGAAGTTTATCTTTGAAAAGAATGCCCAGATCGAGAGGTATGAGACCTCCGATAAGTTCTATGCTTGCAAGATGGAGGAGAACGGGTCTGTCAGTGAACACATACTCAGAATGTCTGGGTATTCCAACCGTCTGGCTGAGTTGGGAATTGCTCTCCCGCCGGAGACAATCACTGACAGAGTTCTTCAATCACTGCCACCTAGCTACAAGAGCTTTGTGTTGAACTATAACATGCAAGGGATGAACAAGTCAGTCGCCGAGCTGTTTGCGATGCTGAAAGTCGCTGAGTCTGAAATCCAGAAGGAGCATCAAGTGTTGACGGTCAATAAAACCACTAGTTTCAAGAAGAATGGCAAGGGCAAGATGGGTAACTCCAAGAAGAGTGGCAAATCAGTTGCCCCTCCCATGAAGAAACCCAAGGCTGGACCCAAGCCAGAAACTGAGTGCTTTCATTGCAAGGGTACTGGCCACTGGAAGCGGAATTGCCCCAAGTATCTGGCCGACAAGAAGGCGGCCAACACCAAACAAGGTATATATGATATACATGTTATTGATGTGTACCTTAACAACTCTTGTTGTAGTGCCTGGGTATTTGATACCGGTTCGGTTGCTCACATTTGCAACTCAAAACAAGAACTGCGTAATAGACGGAGGCTGGCAAAGGACGAAGTGACGATGAGCGTGGGAAATGGTTCCAAGGTTGATGTGATCGCCGTCGGCACGCTCGCTCTTTGATTACCATCGGGATTAGTGATGAACCTGAATAATTATTATTTAGTGCCTGCGTTAAGCATGAACATTATATCTGGATCTTGTTTATTGCGAGACGGTTACTCATTTAAATTAGAGAATAATGGTTGTTCTATTTATATGAGTAATATCTTTTATGGTCATGCACCCAATGTGAGGGGTTTATTCTTATTGAATCTCGATTGTGATGACACACATGTTCATAACATTGATGCTAAAAGATGTAGAGTTGATAATGATAGTACCACTTTCTTGTGGCGCTGTCGCTTAGGTCATATTGGTGTAAAACGCATGAAGAAACTCCATGCTGATGGACTTTTGGAGTCACTTGATTTTGAATCACTTGACACATGTGAACCATGCCTCATGGGAAAGATGACTAAGACCCCGTTCTCTAGAACAATGGAACGGGAAGTGGCATGTTGGAAATCATACATACTGATGTATGCTGTCCGATGAGCATTGAGGCGCGCGGTGGATATCGTTATTTTCTCAGCTTCACCGATGACTTAAGTAGATATGGGTATATTTACTTAATGAAACATAAGTCTGAAACGTTTGAAAATTTCAAGGAATTTCAGAGTGATGTTGAGAATCATCGTAACAAGAAGATTAAATTCCTATGATCAGATCGAGGAGGAGAATATCTGAGTTATGAGTTTGGCAATCACATAAGACAATGTGGAATTGTTTCATAGTTGACGCCACCTGGAACACCACAGCGTAATGGTGTGTCCGAACATCGTAATCGAACCTTATTGGATATGGTGCGGTCTATGATGTCTCTTGCCGATTTGCCGCTATCGTTTTGGGGTTATGCGTTAGAGACAACTGCATTCACTTTAAATAGGGCACCATCTAAATCCGTTGAGACGACGCCGTATGAACTGTGGTTTGGCAAGAAACCAAAGTTGTCGTTTCTTAAAGTTTGGGGATGCGAAGCTTATGTAAAAAAGTTCAGCCTGAAAAGCTAGAACCCAAAGCGGAGAAATGCGTCTTCATAGGATACCCAAAAGAGACGGTTGGGTACACCTTCTATCTCAGATCCGAAGGGAAAGTGTTTGTCGCTAGGAATGGGTCATTTCTCGAGAAAGAGTTTCTCTCAAAAGAATTGAGTGGGAGGAAGATAGAACTTGATGAGGTTGTTGAACCTTCACTTCAACCAGAGAGTAGCGCAGCGCAGAAAGATGTTTCTACGGAGCCTACATCAGTTGAAGAGGACGCTAATGATAGTGATCATGAAGCTTCGGATCAAGTTACTATTGAACCTCGTAGGTCGACAAGGACATGTACTGCTCCTGAATGGTATGGTAACCCTGTCTTAGAGGTATTGTTGTTGGACAACGATGAACCTACGAGCTATGGAGAAGCGATGGTGGGCACGGATTTCGACAAATGGTTAGAGGCCATGAAATCCGAGATAGGATCCATGTATGAAAACAAAGTGTGGACTTTGGAAGTATTACCTGAAGGGCGAAAGGCTATTCAGAATAAATGGATCTTTAAGAGGAAGACGGACACGGACGGTAATGTCACCGTCTATAAAGCTTGACTTGTGGCAAAGGCCTTTTCACAAGTTCAAAGAATTGACTACGATGAGACTTTCTCTCCCGTAGTGATGCTTAAGTCCGTCAGAATCATGTTAGCAATAGCTGCATTTTTCGATTATGAAATTTGGCAAATGGATGTCAAAACAGCGTTCCTTAACGGTTTCCTTGAGGAAGAGTTGTATATGATACAACCAGAAGGTTTTGTCGATCCAGAGAATGCTGACAAAGTTTGCAAGCTCCAGCGATCCATTTATGGACTGGTGCAAGCATCTCGGAGTTGGAATAAGCGTTTTGATGAGGTGATCAAAGCGTTTGGGTTTATACAAGTTTACGGAGAAGCTTGTATTTGCAAGAAAGTGAGTGGGAGCTCTATAGTGTTTCTAATATTATATGTGGATGGCATATTGCTGATTGGAAACAATATATAATTTTTGGAAAGCGTGAAGGAATATTTGAACAAGAGTTTTTCAATGAAGGACCTAGGAGAAGCTGCTTTCATATTAGGCATCAAGATCTATAGAGATAGATCAAGACACTTAATAGGACTTTCACATAGCACATACCTTGATAAAGTTTTGAAGAAGTTCAAAATGGATCAGTCCAAGAAAGGGTTCTTGCCTGTGTTGCAAGGTGTGAAGTTGAGTAAGACTCAATGCCAGTGACTGCAGTGGATAGAGAAAAGATGAGTGTCATCTCCTATGCTTCTGCCATAGGCTCTATCATGTATGCAATGCTGTGCACAAGACCAGACGTCAGCCTTGCCATAAGTATGTCCGGAAGGTTTCAAAGTAATCCAGGTGTGGATCACTGGACGACGGTCAAGAATATCCTAAAGTACCTGAAAAGGACTAAGGAAATGTTTCTCGTTTATGGAGGTGATCAAAAGCTCGCCATAAAGGGTTACGTCGATGCAAGCTTTGACACTGATCCAGATGACTCTAAGTCTCAAACCGGATACGTATTTATTCTCAATGGAGGAGCGGTAAGCTGGTGCAGTTCCAAGCAAAGCGTGGTAGCTGATTCTACATGCGAAGCGGAGTACATAGCTGCCTCGGAGGCGGCGAAGGAAGGTGTCTAGATGAAGCAGTTCATGACGGATCTTGGAGTTGTGCCAGTGCACTGGACCTAATGACTCTGTTCTGTGACAACACTGGTGCCATTGCTCTAGCCAAGGAACCAAGGTTTCACAAGAGGACCAGACACATAAAGCGACGCTTCAATTCCATTCACGATTACATCGAGGAGGGAGACATAAATATTTGCAAAGTACACACAGATCTGAATGTTGCAGACCCGTTGACTAAGCCTCTTCCACGAGGGAAACATGATCAACACCAGAACGATTCATTACAATGTAAATCACAAAGTGATGTGAGCTAGATTATTGACTCTAGTGCAAGTGGGAGACTGTTAGAAATATGCCCTAGAGGCAATAATAAAATGGTTATTATTATATTTCCTTGTTCATGATGAATGTTTATTATCCATGCTAAAATTGTATTGATTGGAAACTCAAATACATGTGTGGATATATAGAAAACACCGTGTCCCTAGTAAGCCTCTATAGGACTAGCTCGTTGATCAAAGATGGTCAAGGTTTCCTGGCCATAGACATGAGTTGTCATTTGATAACGGGATCACATCATTAGGAGAATGATGTGATGGACAAGACCCAAACTATGAACGTAGCATATGATCGTGTCAGTTTATTGCTATTGTTTTCTGCATGTCAAGTATATGTTCCTATGACCATGAGATCATGTAAGTCGCTGACACCGGAGGAGTACCATGTGTGTATCAAACGTCACAACGTAACTGGGTGACTATAAAGATGCTCTACAGGTATATCTGAGGGTGTCTGTTGAGTTGGCATGGATCAAGACTGGGATTTGTTACTCCGTGTGACGGAGAGGTATCTCGGGGCCCACTCGGTAATACAACATCACAATGAGCTTGCAAGCAAAGTGACTAAAGAATTAGCCACGGGATCTTGTATTACGGAACGAGTAAAGAGACTTACCGGTAACGAGATTGAACTAGGTATGGAGATACCGACGATCGAATCTCGGGCAAGTAACATACCGATAAACAAAGCGAACTGCATACGGGATTAACTGAATCCTTGACATAGAGGTTCAACCGATAAAGATCTTCGTAGAACATGTAGGAGCCAATATGGGCATCCTAGTCCCGCTATTGGTTATTGACCGTAGAGGTGTCTCGGTCACGTCTGCATAGTTCTCGAACCCGCAGGGTCTGCACACTTAACGTTCGGTGACGAATATGTATTGTTGGGTTATGTATGCTGGTGACCAAAGGTTGTTCGGAGTCCCAGATGAGATCCCGGACGTCACGAGGAGCTCCGGAATGGTTCAGAGGTAAAGATTGATATATAGGAAGTTGATGTTCGGGCACCGGAATAGTTTCGGAGTTTGCCCGGGTTTCGTCGGGAGTGCCGGAAGGGTTCCGGAGGTCCATCGGGTGGGTCCACCTGCCCCGGAGGGCCCCATGGGCTGTGAGAGGGTGCGCACCAGCCCCTGGTGGGCTGGCCACACCTCCCACAAGGGCTCATGTGGCCGAAGGGCATTGGGGGAACCCTAGGGGGGCCGGCCACAACTTGCCTTGGGGGCCAAGGCACCCCGTTGGCCGCCGGCCCCATCTAGGCCGCCGCACTCCTAGGGTTGGGAACCCTAGGGCGCCGGCCCACACCTCCTCTCCCCCTATATATAGTGGGGGTTTGGGAGGGCTGCCATACCTTAAGCCACGGCACAACCCTCCCTCTCCCCTAGATCGTTTCTCCTTTAGACCAGATTGGTTCGGTATTGCTTAGCGAAGATCTCCCGGATCAACTCCACCACCACCGCCGCCACGCCGTCGTGCTTCCGGAGAACCCATCTACCTCTCCGCCCTCGCTTGTTGGATCAAGGAGGCGGAGATCATCCTCGAGCTGTACGTGTGCTGAACGCGGAGGTGCCATCCGTTCGGCGCTAGATCGTGATTGGATCGCGGGACGGCTTGCGATTTGGATCGCGAAGACGTTTGACTACATCAACCGCGTTTCTTAACGCTTACCGCTTAGCGATCTACAAGGGTATGTGGATCCGATCTCTCCTCTCGTAGATGTTCATCTCCTAGATTGATCTTTGTGAAGCGTAGGAAATTTTTTGTTTCCCATGCAACGTTCCCCAACAGTATCCGCCAATTCCTATGACATATTTGATTCACCAAATGAAGGAAGTGGAAGTTGCTTCATGGCTAAAGGCCCCAAGGTATCACACCCCGAATACATTGACTTTAATAGTGATGAGGATGACTTACTAGGAGATGATGACTTGCTCTTTGATAAAACTAGTGATGTTAGTCAAAATGAACTTGATAATAATCATGCTAGTCAAGATAAGTCGTGTGATGATGATACGAAGGAGATTGAGCGTCTAACTCAAGAACTGAACACTTTTAAGTTAGCCCATGAATCCACTCAAGAAGATCATAGAGAGCTTCTAAGAACTCATGAGAAGCTACGCTTCGAGAAGCTAAATTTAGAGCAAGAGCATGAGTTTCTTAAAGCTATCAATGACGATCTTCGAAAGAAGAGTTCTTCTTATCTTGCCAAACGAGTACTCTTGTCTACCTTTGTTCCACAAGTTAAATCTAAGCAAACTAGTAACAAAGGCATGAAAGGTTCTTCATCTAGTAGCAATAATACAAATGTTAAATCCAATGATGTTGCTTCTAGTAGCTCTATTGATTCCACTAATGATTCTCTTAGCCAAGTTACACTTGAGCAAGAAAAGAATTTATTGAAAGGAATTATATAAAAAGGTGTCTACAAGAGTCTTGTCGGAAGTAAGAAATTTGAGGAGATTGTGAGCAAGCAAGGATGGCACCGGAAGAACCAAGGCATTGGCTATTTCAACGCAAATGGAGTTGAATGGGAAGAAGGTCAATACCCCAAGACGAAGTTTGTTCCCCGAAAGGAGAAGTATGATCCTACTCTCCCCAAGGGACCACAAGCTCAAGATGACCTTCCACCACAGGACCACAAGCTCAAGGGCAAGGACAAGCTTCAAGAAAACATTGACACATTTGAAGAAGAATCCCAGGCCATGGTCAAGTGGGTTCCCAAAGCTACTACAAACTCTACTTCAACAAGTGCTACTTCAACTCCAAGGATCCCCATCAAGTTGATGTGGGTCCCAAAGAAGAAGAACTAGAGAAGTTCTTGAGGGGTGACTCCACCAACAAAATTCACTCACATTCATCATTGGCAAGAACTAATGCAATCAACTCCAACCCTATGCAATAGTTCAAGGAGTCACATATTCCCTCATAGGTAAGCAAGGGACAAGGTAATTAGTGAATCAACGGACATCATATTACATGTGTTTCACTCCATGTCCATAGATATCCTTGTATTTGTTCCTTGTGCGGGACTAACCCATGTAGGTGAGAAGAGTACAAAACAACAAGGATGACTCCCAACTCAAGATGATCTTCATCAACTACGAGCATCCACTACTACAACACTTACATGAAGTCATCAACGACAAACCCAAGGTTAGTTTGTCCCTCTTAGGAGGGATGTCACATCAAGGGGGAGCTTTACTCTAAGACTTGAGTCAAAGCATTTCTTAAGATGTGAACACATTAAAAGCTTTATGTAAAAGTGGGAACCCCACTTGTGCTTAAACGATGAGTATGACCTATGATCAAGTATTCTTACTTGGCTCCTAAGTCAATATACTCATATATAGATGACTCCGGCATCGCCAAAGTGCTGGGTAGATACTAGAGTGGTTTTGCATGTTTGCCATGTTTTATTTGACATCTTATTGTGTGAGCATGTTGGTATGCATATTTTTGCTCATTCGAGGACATCCAATTGTTGTTATTTGGACTTCATTTTCCTTGGCCAATTGGATGTACAAGAATGCCTAAGTACCCCCTCTAGCTATCTATGCTTTCTCATCTCAAATTCTATTAATGCTTCATCACAAAATTTGAGCAAGCACTTTTCGGACCCTCTATGTGAGGAGCACTCAGCGTTCCGTCTTGACAAGAGCTGACTTCCAAAACCTCCCATGTGCCACTCGATGTAACCAACTCTCAAAACTCGGTTTCACCGAAGCACTAGGGTTGATCTAGGTTTTCAATCTCGGTACCATCGATCTTAAAATCTCGGCATCACCGAGTTGCTCTGTCCTTAGGCAGTTAAGCATCTCGGTGGAACCAAAAATTTTGGTTCGGTGCCACCGATACCAGATGGGTATATATATCCCGCTGACCCGAACTTTGAAATTAAATCTTCAAACGACGTCTCCGCACCCCACTGCTGCCGCCGCTCGTGTCCACGGACGTTCTACTTGCCTCCCGTGCGCCCTCGCCGCCGGAGTCCGCCGCCGTCAACGGGAATCTTCCCCTCCGTTGCCGACGTAGCAAAATCTTCACCGAGTTAGGGTAAGATTTCGATACCTTATGCGCTCCAACCTATGATTCTTGCGCATTAGGATGAGTTCCACCTCTTGCCACTGTTTGCAATGCATCTACCGGTGAGAAAATTCCTTAAGATTAGGGGAACGAAAGATTTTAGGTTTAGGTTTCTGCCGTACGCGTCTCGGAGTCCCTGAGTGGAAATGGATCGGTGTCACCGATCCAGGTTTTAGGGTTTCTGAGAACATTCTCGGTGAGACCGAATCACCTTTTTTGGTGAAACCAAAAATGGTGACCAAGTTTCTGTTAAAGAGAATGTTTGTCTCGGATGCTCCGAAAATTGAAACTCGGTGGAACCGAAACCCATACAACAGAAATCTGAAACTAAGATTTTAAGTTCAATTTTTTGCAAAATAGTTGTGTTTTGTGATGCTTATCCATTCCACTCTTCTACACCTATTCACAGGATCAGTTCTCAGCAATGTCAGGCTCAGATGACAGTCAGAATGCCTTCAGAGAGGCAAGTGCAGATCTTGATGCGGGCACTAGTCTCGAAGCTAGCTCCTCAGACCTAGGAACCCCCAGCTCACATGGCTTGCCCAAGGCAGCCACCAGGGCCAGAAGGAAGTTGAACTCAAATGAGGAGGATGAAGATTTCATCCCAGATGATGCTACTTCCAAGAGGAAGATTGTTGGAAAGGAGTATGCTAGTTCAGATGCTGTGAAAGCTCCAGAGACAGCCAAGAGAGGAATGGCAATTACAATTGAGAATCACAGCTCCTCTAGGCAAACCAAGTCTATGGCAAAGAAGCCTGCCAAGAAGAGAGAGATGAAGAGGACCATTCGTGTCCAAGGAAGGGCGACTTCTATGTTTGAAGATCCAGCCGAGCTTGAGGAAGAGGAAGAAGAAGAACCAGCTGCAAACCCACCTCCTTCCAAGCAAAGGAAGCTTATGGCTGATTCTATGCCTAGCAAGCCACCTTCTAAGGCTAAGCCCTATGCTCCCAAGAAGCTAGCTGCCACTAAGCCCAAGAAGACTACCAAAGACATCCCAACTGCTGACAAGAACAAGGGTTCTACATCCAGGGATGAAGAAGAGGGTATTGCTGTTTTCAGGAAGCTGAGACCTCACCTGCCAGATCATAATGATGATCACTCAGTTGTAGAAGATATGAAGAAGAGGAAGGATCAAGGGCTCAGGAAGTGGAGAGCTGCTGATCCCTATGTCATCAGGAGGAAGACTGCTGTAGATGCTCGCTTCCACACCAAGGAGCAGCAAGATTTCTATGATATTGTCTTATTAGACAAGAGTCCAGCTGTTAGTGATATGAGATACATTGATTGGAAGTTCATCAAGGAGAATGAATACTACTTCCCTCATGTGCTAGAAAACTTCAAGGCCATTGACATTGATGCTTTTGTTGGCAGAGAGTTGACAACTTGGAATGATGAGATGATCATGCAATTCTATTCCACAACTCATTTCTATCCAGATGGAAAAATTGTATGGATGATTGAGGGCACCATGTACCAGTCTACAGTTGATGAATGGGCTACCATCTTAGGAGCCCTAGAGATTCAAGAAGGAGGTCTTGATGTATATGCTAAAGCAAAGATGAACCACAACTCTATGAGCAATATGTACAACCCCATTCCTAGCGCATATCTGAAGACACATAAGCTTGGCTCTGTCTACTTCTTGCAAGCAGGACTACCCACCACCAACACCATTATGAGGTACACCTTGATGCCTAAATCATGTGATGACAAGATGATCCCGGGTTATTTCATCAATATGCTGCATCATGTAGACACCCACACCAGGATTAGGGTGATGGATTTGATTGTAGAGACAATCAAGAGGACTGCTGCTGGCCAGAAAAGATCTTGTGGATATGCTCCCTATATCCATATGCTCATTAATTACAAAGTTGAAAAGAGCCTCTATCTACTTGATCGTCCACACCTGCCACTCCAACCAGATTTTGAGGATAATGTTGTGGTGATGGATCCTAGTCATCCCACCTCATCTACAACACATGCTGAGGTTGAGGCTAAGGCCCAGGCAGAGGCAGCCAGAGCCACTAGTGCTCAAATACCGAGGAAGAAGAGTGATCAAATGTCCTATCTCATCAGCACTATCCAGGGGATAGAGAAGAACGTGAGTGAGATCCTCAGGAACTAGAAGAGCCTTGAGAGGATAGTGGAAACAAAATTTCATGACCTAGATAACAAGGTGACTAAGCTGACCACCACAGTCAATGCTCTGAAGAAGGAAGTGGATGCAGTGCCTAGCCCCAGCTCCAGTGATGATGATGATAGTCCTCATCTCCAGACTCACACTCAGTTCAGGACATATGTTAGATCTTCAGCCATGCCAGTTCCAGAGACGATACCATCTTCATCAGCACATGCATCAACTCCATCAACACTCTCAGCACCTCCAGTATCTACTCCACCACCTCAGAGGACTTCAGCTGAAGCATTCGCGGACGCTGTTCTTTCGACTCCTTCCAAGACCACCGGAGGAGATAGAGCCCAGAGTGACGCTTAGCTCTATACCTTCGAGATTTTTGGTAACTTGCTGCCAAAGGGGGAGAAGTGTTATAGATCATAGGGCATCGAGAGAGAGTGTTGCATTTTGGTTGCTCCCTTCATTTTAAAAACATTTGGTTTATCATGTGGATGTCCTAAAACTTCGTCGTGTTTGATCATATGTTTTATTTGATGATGTACTATTTCTTATCTTTGTGATGTTTATATGATTATCATTCACTTTGTTTGGTGTTATGTGCATTGTAATCCATTCTTATCATTTATGCGCACCACCAAGTTGTATGTGACATGGAAGAGTTACCCATGATCCTAATCTATTGTGAATTTGCATTCAAACGCAAATTTAAAATACTGCACAAATTTAGGGGGAGCTCTTGCTTATCACATACCTCTCAAAGCGACGATGCTATTCATTGTTTTATCCATATCGAAGCTTTGATCTATATGTTTTCATCAATTACCAAACAGGGGGACATTGAAAGCACAACTTCTCCCTAGGTGGTTTTGGTAATTAATAACAACATATATTTCATTGGACTAATGATTCCACGAAGTATATTTTAGGAAAAGTTCAATGAATAGATTGGCAAAGGATTGTGTGGAGATCCCCTAGATGCAAGGAACATCTATTGGCAACAAGCTTCAAGACTCTACATTTTGCATTTTGTGAGAAATCACATTTGAGTCCATAGGAAAGCCAATACTATTAAAAGGGCATGAGGTATCCATGATGATCTGGTTGCTCAAGTGCTTAGAGTTAGCCACCAAAAATACCCATGAAATTCTCCCACAAATTACTCCGTCTAAACCCTACCACTCAAATTCTGTGCCACCAATATTTCCAAATCGTCCCTACCGAGTTTCACTCTAGACAGATCCTAAGCCAAACCCTAAGGTCTCGGTGACACCAAGTTTGATTTCGGTGACACCGAAATCAGTGACAAACTTTCGGTTAACCTATTTCTAATAATCGGAATTTCTGAGTTTTAGGAATCGATCTCACCGAGTTTTGGTAACTGCCTAGGTCAGCCAATCGGACCCACCGAGATTTATATATCGGTCTCACCGAAACGCTAAAAGTTGCCACATTTTGCAGTAGTCGATGAAACCGAGTTTTTTGCTTCGGTTTCACCGAGTTGGGCAATAATGTTGTAATTGTTGGATTTTTGGAGATGCCTATATGTACCCCTCCACCTGCCTCTCACTCGTAGAGAAAGTGCCAACACTTGCCCCATCCATTTTCTTAGAGAGAACCACCTACTCATTTGTTGAGATCAAGATCTTCCACTCCAACCATACGAATCTTGATTTCTAGCCTCCCCAAGTTGCTTTCCACGCAATAAACCTCTTCTACCAAGCCAAATCTGTGAGAGAGTGATTATGTGTTGAGGAGACTATCTTTTGAAGCACAAGAGCAAGGAGTTCATCATTCTTACCACATCTATTTCCTTTTGGAGAGTGGTGTCTCCTAGATTGGTTAGGTGTCGCTTGGGAGCCTCTGTCTTCATGTGTGGAGTTGAACCAAGAAGTTTGTATGGGCAAGGAGATCGCCTACTTCGTGAAGATCTACCCCGAGTGAGGCTAGTCCTTCGTGGACGTAATCCGTGATGGAATAGACGAGGTTGCTACTTTGTGGACCCTTATGGCTAGAGCCCTTCATGGACTCTCGTGACCGCTACCCTCCGTGGGTTGAAGTCTCCATCAACGTGGACGTACGATAGCGCCACCTATCGGAACCACGGGAAAAATCTTTGTGTCTACAATTGCGTTTGATCCTCCTATCCATTCCCTCTACTTATATGTGCATGTCTTTAGTTTCCGCTGCTATACTCTTAGACTTGCATGTGTAGGGTGTGCTTGATTTAATATATTTGCTAAAGCTTGCCAACATCTAAAATTGGGAAAAGGCTAGATTTTTAATTTGGTCAAGTAGTCTAATCACCCCCCCTCTAGACATATTCGCGTCTTCCCAAAGAGATGCAAGTTTTGATGATGTGTACAACCGTACCATGGTACGTTCCTTCGAGGGGCTAGAAGAGAAGACGCAACTGTGTTGATTTAATGCAATATAATGATATTCATGCGTTACTTCATCAAGCGAAGCATGCTGAACGGTGGGTATTGGAGAAGCAAGTTTTAGAGACTCCTCCAACTTACAACGGTGGGCAATGCGGTTCTTCTCCTATTGATGATGCGTTTAATGCTAAACTGGCTACTCATTATAAGTCAGGAAGCATTGAACAAACCAAAATGGCTACTGCACCAAAGGAGATTTCTCATGTTTCATCTGGTGCAACATCATCTCATCACCGTAATATTATTTGCCACAAGTGATGAGGGCATGGACACATGAAGCATGGATGTTCAAATCAAAGAAGGGTTCTACTTGGTGATGCGGAATATATTTCAGAATCTGAAGCTGAGACGCCTAGGTTAGTGGATGAACCTGAAAGAAGTGATGGTGATACCTTGCTATGTTACTGAAAGAGGTGATGGTGATATCTTGTTATGTTATCCTCAACTTGATATGTAGAGTTTGCTAGTACATAAGGTCCAACAAATGACAAGGCCATTTTTGAACTAGGACAACGACAATGTATTTTTCAAATTGCATGTATGATCTAGGGAGAAGTGTGCAAACTAATAATTGATGGTGGCAGTAACATGATTAGCAATGAGGTGGTGGAGTCTCTTTATTTGCCAACATGAGAGCATCCAAAACCATACTATATGAAGTTGATAAATGATGTAGGGAAAGTGAAGGTAATTCACAGGGTGAAGCTTCCTTTTTCTATTGATGGCTATGTTGAAGTGGAATGCGATGTGAAAGCACATTTTCTCCCTTGGTGGTTTTGGTAATTAATAACAACATATATGTCATTGAACTAATGTTTCCACTAAGTATATTTCAGGAAAAGTTCAATGATAGGGATGGCAAAAGGATTGTGGAGATACCCCAAGATGCAAGGAAATGGATTGGCAAAGCTTCAAGCAAGAGGACTCTACATTTTACTTTGTGAGAAATCACTTTGAGTCCATAGGAAAGCCAATACTATTAAAAGAGGGTAAGGTACTGTTGGTGAACAAGATGCTCCACGTGCACAAGAGATAGTCACCAAAAACACCCACAAGCTCTTCCACAAAAGTCTGTCCAAAGCCAAATATCCAAAATCGGTGCAACCAACAATTCCCACTCGGTGCCACCGATTCCCAAACTTAGACAGACCCATGCCAAACCCTAGCTAGTCAGTGCAACCGATTCTGCATCGGTGCCACCGAGTTCAGTTGCCAACTTTCTATTTAGCCATTTTCAGTCTTCGGTACCACCGAGTTTTGCCAGTCGGTCTCACCGAGTTTTTGGACCAACTCTCTGGATAGCCATTCACAAGAAACGGTACCACCGAGAATTGTGAATCGGTACCACCGAGTTTCTGGACCAACTCTCTGGTAAGCCATGGTCAAGAATCGGTACCACCAAGATGTGAGAATCGGCGTCACCGAGTTGTGCAATCTGACCGTTGGTCACCTAATCGGTACCACTGAGATTTATATATTGGTCTCACCGAGATTCAAAAGTTACTGCCTTTTGGTCACTTCGGTACCATCGAGATTCACACATTGGTGTCACCGAGTTGGTCACTTTAGGTGTAACGGTTGGATTTTTGGGGATGCCTATATATACCCCTTCACCACCACCCACTCGAACGAGAAGCACTCAGAACTATTCCATACTTGCCCCGTCCAATTTTATGAGAGAGAGCCACCTACCCTTGTGTTGAGATCAAGCTATTCCATTCCATCCATATGAATCTTGATCTCTAGCCTCCCCAAGTTGCTTTCCACCAATTCAATCTCTTCCACCATAGCCAAATCTGTGAGAGAGTGATTGTGTGTTGAGGAGTCTATCATCTTGAAGCACAAGAGCAAGGAGTTCATGGACATTGCCGAGCCTATTACCTTTTGGAGGGTGGTGCCTCCTAGATTGGTTAGGTGTCGCTTGGGAGCCTCCTACTTCGTGTTGTGGAGTTGAACAAAGAAGTTTGTACGGGCAAGGAGATCGCCTACTTCGTGAAGATCTACCCATAGTGAGGCTAGTCCTTCGTGGACAGAAGCCGTTATGGAATAGTCAAGGTTGCTACTTCGTGGACCCTTATGGGTGGAGCCCTCCGTGGACTCTCGCGACCGTTACCCTCCGTGGGTTGAAGACTCCATAAACGTGGACGTACGATAGCACCACCTATCGGAACCACGGGAAAAATCTTCGTGCCTACAAATTGCGTTTGATCTTCCTCCCTACCCTCTACTATACATGCTTGTTGTTACTTTCCGCTGCTATACTCTTAGACATGCATGTGTAGGGTGTACTTGACATGCTATCATTGCTAAAATCTGCCAACACTTAAAATTGGGAAAATGTAGGATTTTTATTTGGACAAGTAGTCTAATCACCCCCTCTAGACATACTTTCGGTCCTACAAGTGGTATCAGAGCTTTGGTCTCCATTGCATTGGTCTCACAACCTAGGAGAGTATGGCGTCTAGTGAGGGAAATTATCACCGTAGAGGTCCGTACTTTGATGGCACAAATTTTGCTAGTTGGAAGCACAAAATGAAAATGCATATTCTTGGTCATAACCCCGTCATATGGGCTGTTGTTCGTGTTGGCTTGCAAGGTGAATTCTTTGGTGATGGAAAGGAACCGGATCGTGAAGCGACTGCGGATGAATTGAAGATGTTGTAGTACAACGCTCAAGCATGTGACATTCTCTTCAATTGCCTATGCCCCGAAGAATTCAACAAAATCAGCCGTCTTGAGAATGCAAAAGAGATTTGGGATAATTTGGTTGATATGCACGAAGGTACCAAATCCGTGAGAGAATCCAAGTTGGATGTTCTTCAAAGTCAGCTTGACAAGTTCAAGATGAAGGATGGTGAAGGAGTCGCTGAGATGTACTCTAGGCTAGCTCTCATCACCAATGAGATTACCGACTTAGGAAGCGAAGAAATGACCGACAAATTCATCATCAAGAAGATACTTTGAGCTTTGGATGAGAGATACGACACCGTGTGCACATTGATCCAAATGATGCCCAACTACAAAGATCTCAAGCCTACGGAAGTCATTGGAAGGATTGTTGCTCATGAGATGACACTCAAAGACAAAGAAGAGCTTCACAACAAGTCTAGCGGTGCTTACAAAGCCACAAGTGATGCTCCCGCAACTTCAAGCGACAACCTTGTCACCAATGAAGAGATAAGCCTCATGGTCAAGAAATTCAACAAGTTCTACAAGAATAGAGGCAAAGAATGAAGCTCCAACTCAAGATATGAAGAGAAGCGTTCGTCAAGTCATGACCGAAACTGCTACAATTGTGGGAAGCCCGGACACTACTCCAATGAGTGCACGGCTCCCTACAAACAAAGAGAAGAGTCACCTAGAAGACGAAGCTCGAGGAATGAATCACCTCAAAGAGAGAGAAGGAGTAGAGATGATCGTTATGAACGAAGACCCTCAAGGAGAAGTAGGGACTCGGAGAAGAAGGACAAGTACACCAAGAGCTACACAAGAAGAAGACATCAAGCTCATGTTGGTGAATGGGTTTCCGGCTCCGACTCCGACAACAACTCCGAGAGAAACTATCACTCCAACTCCGACTATAGTCAAGATGAAGGTGTTGCCAGACTTGCACTAGTGACTACCAACCCCTATGATCTATTTGATTCACCAAATGAAGGGAGTGGAAGTTGCTTCATGGCTAAAGGCCCCAAGGTATCACACCTCGAGTATCTTGATTTCGATAGTGATGAAGATGACTTACTTTGTGATGATGACTTGCTCTTTGATAAAACTAGTAATGTTAGTCAAAATGAACTTGATAATTCTCATATTAGCCAAGATAACTCATTTGATGATGATAAGATGAAAATAGAACAACTAACTAAAGAATTAAACACTCTTAAGTTAGCCCATGAATCTACTCTAGAAGATCATAGAGAGCTTGTAAGGACTCATGAGAAGCTACGCTTCGAGAAGCTCAACTTGGAGCAAGAACATGAGTTTCTTAAAGCTATCAATGACGATCTCTGAAAGAAGACTTCATCTTATCTAGCCAAACGACTACTCTTGTCTACATTCATTCCACAAGTTAAGTCTAAGCAAACTAGTAACAAAGGCAAGAAAGGTTCTTCATCTAGTAGCAACAATAAAAATGCTAAATCTAATGATGTTGCTTCTAGTAGTTCTATTGATTCCACTAATGATGATTCTCTTAGCCAAGTTACACTTGAGCAAGAAAACGATTTATTGAAAGGAATTATAGAGAAAGGTATCTACAAGAGTCTTGCCGGGTGTAAGCAATTTGAGGAGATTGTACGCAAGCACGGAGGATACCGGAAGAACCATGGCATTGGCTACTTCAACGCTAATGGAGTTGAATGGGAAGAAGGTCAACACCCCAAGCCCAAGTTCGTTCCTCAAAAGGAGAAGTATGAACATACTCTCCCCAAGGGAACAAGCTTTCAAGATGACCTTCCACCACAAGACCACAAGCTCAAGGGCAAGAACAAGCTTCAAGAGGACATTGACTCATTTGAAGATGAATCCCAAGCTTTGGTGGAGTGGGTTCCCAATGCTACTTCAAGCTCAACTTCTACAAGGGCCACTTCAACACCAAGGATCCCCATCAAGTTGATGTGGGTCCCCAAGAAGAAGAACTAGAGAAGTTCTTGAGTGGTGACTCCGCCAATGAAATTCACTCACATTCATTATTGGCAAGAACTATTTGCAATCAACATCAACAACATGCAATAGTTCAAGGAGTCACACATTCCCTCAAAGGTAAGCAAGAGACAAGGTAATCAACAAATCAATGGACATCATCACATATGCTTTGCACTCCATGTCCATAGATATCCTTGTATTTGTCTCTTGTGTGTTGGGACTAACCCATGTAGGTGAGAAGAGTAAGGAAACAACAAGGATGCTCCCAACTCTTGGTGATCTTCATCAACCTTGAGCATCCAGCACTACCTCATCAACATGAAGTCTTCATCGACAAAACCCAAGGTTAGTTTATCCCTCCTATGGGGGGATGTCACATCAAGGGGGAGCTTTACTCTAAGACTTGAGTTAAAGCATCTCATAGTATGTGACAACATTAAATGCTTTATGTAAAAGTGGTAACCCCACTTGTTCTTAAACGATGAGTATGACCTATGATCAAGTATTCTTACTTGGCTCCTAAGTGAATATACTCATATACAGATGACTCCGTCATCGCCAAAATGCTTGATAGATGCTAGTATGTATGTGCATATTTGCCATGATTTCATTTGACATCTTATTGTGTGAGCATGTTGGTCTGCATTTATTTATCCATTCGAGGACATCCAATTGTTGCTATTTGGCTCTTGATTTTTCTTTTGCCAATTGGATGGACAAGAATGCCTAGGACCACTCTCTAGCTATCTATGCTTTCTTACCTCATATTCTATTCTTGCTGCATCACAAAATTTGACCAAGTACTTTTTGATCTCTCTGTGTGAGGAGCACTCGGAGTTCCGTATCGACAAAGGACTGA
Organism: Elymus sibiricus; assembly: GCA_039707655.1. NCBI lineage: Eukaryota > Viridiplantae > Streptophyta > Magnoliopsida > Poales > Poaceae > Elymus > Elymus sibiricus. Next base: position 248,630,795 of record CM077673.1, on the reverse strand, counting down.
CCATTAAAACCTCCCAAGTGCATCTCGGTGGAACCAATACCAAATTCTCGGTATCACCGAATGCCTAGGGTTGATCTGGTTTTCTATCTCGGTACCACCGATTCCATCTTCCCGATTACACCGAGTTTCCCTGTCAGCAGACAGTTGAGGAACTCGGTGACACCGAAAAGTTAGAACCGGTGTCACCGACAGCTATGGGTTTATATAGAGGCGGACCCGACTTTTGAAATCTATTCTTCAACCGTTGCCCCCTCCGAAACCCTTGCTGCCGAACCAAGGCCCCTGGTCATCGCCTTCGTCTTCCCAAGCGCCTCCGCCGTTGGAAGTCTCCGCCGTCGACGGAATCCTCTCCCCCGTCGCCGCCGTAGCGAAGTCGTCACCAAGCTAGGGTACGATTTCACCCCCTCATGTGCTCCAACCTACGATTCTTGCGCATTAGGGCTTCTCCATCGATAATCCATAGTTTGAGATTGATTCATCCACGAGAAACTCCAGCAGAATAGCGAACGAACGATTTTTTAGGTTTTGCCGTCCGCCACATGAATCTCGGTAGAACCGACGCAAAAGAATTGGTAGCACCGATTCACTTTTCTGGTCGACTGAGAACAGTCTCGGTGAAACCGAGTGCCCATTTTCAGTCTCACCAAAAGTGGTGCCAAGTTTCTGTTATGGAGACTGTCTGTCTCGGTAGGTCCGAAATATTTGCTTCGGTTGTACCGACATACATTTGGCAGAATGCAAAACTTAAGAAATTTTAGTTCAATCTTTTGAAAATATCTGCATTTTGGGACGACTCATCCCTTTCCACTCTTCTATAATCTATTCACAGGGTCAGAGATGTCTGCTTCAGATGATAGCCAGAATGATCTCAGAGAGCAGAGTGTTGACATGAGCTCAGGCACTAGTCCTGAGGGGAGCTATGATGACATTCCTAGCTCTCCTGATCTGCCCGAAGTTGTAACCAGGACAAGGAGGAAGCTCAATTCTGATGAGGAGGATGAGGACTTCATCCCTGAGGAGCTGCCCAAGAGAGATGATGCTGCCAAGAGCACCACTGCAGCCACTTCTTCCAAGAAGAAGAAAGCCATTAGGAAGGAGTATGCTAGTTCTGAGTCAGCTAGAGCACCAGAGAGCTCTAGGGCAACTATGACTGTTGAGCCTCCTAGGAAGTCTATGCCTAAGAAGGCAGGGGAGAAGAAGAGAGCCAGGAAGAGGATCATCCATGTCATTGGCAGAAAAACCTCTATGTATGAGGATCCAGAAGAGGCAGCTGCTGAAGAAGAGGAGGAAGAGCCAGCTGTCAAGGCTCCTCCTAAGAAGAAGAAGAAGAAGCTTATGGAAGATGCTATGCCCAAAACTAACACATCCAAGAGCACCAAGACTGCACCCAAGAAGGCTGCTGCTGCTGAAAAACCCAAGAGGTTCTCCAGAGAGATACCAGCTTCCAGCAAGAACAAGACCTCCACTTTTAGGGAAGCTGAAGATGATGATTTCACTGCTTTGATGAAGCTAAGACCACACCTTCCAGAGCACAATGCCAACCACCTGCTTGCTGAAGACATGAAGAAGAGGAAGGACTCTGGTTTGAGGGAATGGAGAGCCATTGATCCATATGCCCAGAGAAGGAAAACAACTGTGGACTACAGATTTTATACCAAGGAGCAACAAGATTTCTACGAGACAATCTTGCTTGATAAGAGCCCAGCTGTGAGTGACATGAGATATGTTGATTGGAAGTATATCAAGGAGAATCAAGATTACTTCCCAAGTGTTCAAGACAACTTTCACTGCATTGGTTTGGATGAATTTGTTGGCAAGGAATTCACTGCATGGAACGATGAGATGATCATGCAATTCTACTCCACTGCCCACTTCGATGGAGATGGTAGAATTGTATGGATGACTGAAGGAGCAAGGTATGAATCAACTGTTGAGGAATGGGCTGCCATCTTAGGAGTCCCAAAGGTGGAAGAAGGAGATCTGGATGTCTATTCTGAATCCAAGGAGAGCCACAATGCTATGGCTAACATGTACAATGAGATCCCTGCTGCTCATGTGAAGTCTCACAAGCTAGGATCCATTTACTTCCTCCAGGCAGGTCTGTGAACCATCAACACCATCTTGAGGCACACCTTGATGCCTAAGTCTGGTGATGACAAGATAATAAGAGGCTATTCCTGTTGGGGAACGTTGCATGGGAAACAAAAATTTTCCTACGCACACGCAATATCTATCCATGGTGATGAGCATCTACGAGAGGGAGAGTGGATCTACATACCCTTGTAGATCGCTAAGCGGGAAGCGTTAAGAAACGCGGTTGATGTAGTCGAATGTCTTCGCGATCCAAATCGCCGAGCGTCCCACGATCCAATCATGATCCGTCTCGCGATCCAATCACGATCCGTCCCGTGATCCCATCACGATTCGTCCCGCGATCAAATCACGAACCGTCTCGCGATCCTGATCACGGTCCTTCCGATCTAGCGCCGAACGGACGGCACCTCCGCGTTCAGCACACGTACAGCTCGATGACGATCTCCGCCTTCTTGATCCAGCAAGAGGGAGCGGAGAGGTAGAAGAGTTCTCCGGCAGCGCGGCGGCGATGGTGGTGGAACAATTCTGGCAGGGCTTCGCCTAAGCACCGCTGAAACTAGACTAGAGGAGAAACCGATCTAGATGAAGTAGAGGGAGCACGTGGCAATTAGGGTTAGCTCTTCCCTCTAAATCCTCTAGTATATATAGGAGGGAGGGAGGGGAGGAGGCAGCCTCAAACCCTCAAGGTTTTGCCGAAATTGGAGGTGGAGGAGTCCTACTCCAATCCTATTAGGAGTAGGATTCCTCCTCTCCACTTTTTTTTTGAGGGGTTCCTCCTCTCCACTTGGAAACCCTTTCCACCTTTCCTCCTTTGGATTTTTTCCACACAAAGCCACATGGGCCTTAGTGGGGGGGGGGGGGGGTTAGGCCAGCCCACTAGGGGCTGGTTTGACTCCTCCCACAGCCCATGAGGTCCTTTGGGTCGAGACACCCCTCCTGATGGTCCCCGGTACCCCTCCCGGTACTCCCGGTACACTACCGAAATACCCGAAACTTTTCCGGTGACCAAAACAGGACTTCCTATATATCAATCTTTACCTCCGGACCATTCTGGAGCTCCTCGTGACGTCCAGGATCTCATCCGGGACTCTAAACAACCTTCGGTCACCACCATACATAACTCTACTATACCGAAACGTCACCGAACCTTAAGTGTGAAGACCCTGCGGGTTCGAGAACTATGTAGACATGACCAAGACACCTCTACGGTCAATAACCAATAGCGGGACCTGGATGCCCATATTGGTTCCTACATATTCTACGAAGATCTTTATCGGTTGAACCTCTATGTCAAGGATTCAGTTAATCCCGTACGCTGTTCCCTTTGTTCTTCGGTATGTTACTTGCCCGAGATTCGATCGTCGGTATCTCTATACCTAGTTCAATCTCGTTACCGGCAAGTCTCTTTACTCGTTCTATAATACAAGATCCCGTGGCTAACACTTAGTCACATTGCTTGCAAGGCTTATTGTGATGTTGTATTACCGAGTGGGCCCTGAGATACCTCTCCATCACACGGAGTAACAAATCCCAGTCTTGATCCATGCCCACTCAACAGACACCCTCGGAGATACCTGTAGAGCATCTTTATAGTCACCCAGTTATGTTGTGACGTTTGATACACACAAGGTATTCCTCCGGTGTCAGTGAGTTGCATGATCTCATGGTCATAGGAACAGATACTTGACATGCAGAAAACTATAGCAATAAACTGACACGATCATATGCTATGTTTATAGTTTGGGTCTTGTCCATCACATCATTCTCCTAATGATGTCATCCCGTTATCAAATGACATCTCATGTCTATGGCCAGGAAACCTTGACCATCTTTGATCAACGAACTAGTTAACTAGAGGCATACTAGGGACACAGTGTTGTCTATGTACCCACACATGTATTTGAGTTTCCAATCAATACAATTATAGCATGGATAATAAACGATTATCACGAACAAGGAAATATAATAATAACCAATTTATTATTGCCTCTAGGGCATATTTCCAACAATTCCATCAACATGCTGATCCATCTTGATAGACACACCAGGATAAGAGTGATGGACTTGATAGTAGAGACTGTGAAGAGGGTTGCTGCTGATCAGAAGCGCTCATGCTGCTATGCACCCTACATTCACATGCTCATCAACTCTAAGCTGGAGAAGCGCATCTTTGCTCTTGACAGGCCACATTTGCCCCTACAACCAGATCTTGAGGACAACATTGTGGTGATGAACCCAGATCATCCCACCTCAGTTGTAGCACAGGCAGAGGCAGAGGCAGCTAGAGCCACTAGTGCTCAAGTCCCTAGATCCAGGAACGAGCAAATGGATCTCTTGATCAATACCGTTCAGGGCATGCAGAAGGATATCAAGGACATCTTGGCGAATCAGCATAGTCTTGTGAGGATCATGGAGAATAGGATCAAGACACTCAATGACAAGGTGGATGGGCTGACCAAGATCGTGAACGAGCTCAAGAAGGAAGTTGATAGCGTGCCCAGTCCCCACACTACAGATGATGAGGATGACTCTCCTCTCAGGCCAGGCACTCAGTTCACTACTCAGGCCAGATCAACCACAGTGCCAGCTCCAGAGTTGAGGCCTTCTTCATCAGCACCTGCTACAGCCTCTTCAGCTCCATCAGCTCCTCCAGTACCTCCAGTTGCTACTCCAACTGCGTCCATGACATCTGCTGAAGTCTTCGTCGATGCCGTTCTCTCGACTCCTTCACCAGCTACCGGAGGAGATCAGCCCCAGAAGAACGATTAGCTATATACCTTTGATCTTTTTGGTAACTTGTTGCCAAAGGGGGAGAAGATGTATATAGATCTTCAGGCTTCGAGTGAGAGAGTGTTGGTTTTTATCGCTTTTCCAAAACATTTGATCTTTTTGTTTGCTTATGTTGAACTTTGTTGGTGTTTGATCATACACTTGATGTGTATTGATACTACTTCCTATCATTATGATGCTTATGAGATGGTCATTCACCCTTACTTGTTTGTGTTGTGCTATGATGTTCATTCTCATTACTCTCGCACACCACCAAGTTGTATGTGACATGAAAGAGTGCCCCATGTACCTAATCGATCGTGCATTTGCATTCAAACGCAAATTTAAAATAATGCACAAATTTAGGGGGAGCTCTTGCTTATCACATACTTCTCAAAGCGACGATTATATTCATTGATTATATCATATGTTGAAGCTTTGATCTATATGTTGTCATCAATTACCAAAAAGGGGGAGATTGAAAGCACATTTGCTCCCTTGGTGGTTTTGGTAATTAATAACAACATATATGTCATTGAACTAATGTTTCCACTAAGTATATTTCAGGAAAAGTTCAATGATAGGGATGGCAAAAGGATTGTGGAGATACCCCAAGATGCAAGGAAATGGATTGGCAAAGCTTCAAGCAAGAGGACTCTACATTTTACTTTGTGAGAAATCACTTTGAGTCCATAGGAAAGCCAATACTATTAAAAGGGGGTAAGGTATAGTTGGTGAAAAAGATGCTCCACGTGCACAAGAGATAGTCACCAAAAACACCCACAAGCTCTTCCACAAAAGTCTGTCCAAAGCCAAATATCCAAAATCGGTGCAACCAACAATTCCCACTCGGTGCCACCGATTCCCAAACTCAGACAGACCCATGCCAAACCCTAGCTAGTCGGTGCAACCGATTCTGCATCGGTGCCACCGAGTTCAGTTGCCAACTTTCTATTTAGCCATTTTCAGTCTTCGGTACCACCGAGTTTTGCCAGTCGGTCTCACCGAGTTTTTGGACCAACTCTCTGGATAGCCATTAACAAGAATCGGTACCACCGAGAATTGTGAATCGGTACCACCGAGTTTCTGGACCAACTCTCTGGTAAGCCATGGTGAAGAATCGGTACCACCAAGATGTGAGAATCAGCGTCACCGAGTTGTGCAATCTGACCGTTGGTCACCTAATCGGTACCACCGAGATTCAAAAGTTACTGCCTTTTGGTCACTTCGGTACCACCGAGATTCACACATCGGTGTCACCGAGTTGGTCACTTTAGGTGTAACGGTTGGATTTTTGGGGATGCTTATATATACCACTTCACCACCACCCACTCGAAAGAGAAGCACTCGGAACTATTCCATACTTGCCCCATCCAATTTTCTGAGAGAGAGCCACCTACCCTTGTGTTGAGATCAAGCTATTCCATTCCATCCATATGAATCTTGATCTCTAGCCTCCCCAAGTTACTTTCCACTAATTCAATCTCTTCCACCATAGCCAAATCTGTGAGAGAGTGATTGTGTGTTGAGGAGTCTATCATCTTGAAGCACAAGAGCAAGGAGTTCATCGACATTGCCGAGCCTATTACCTTTTGGAGGGTGGTGCCTCCTAGATTGGTTAGGTGTCGCTTGGGAGCCTCCTACTTCGTGTTGTGGAGTTGAAGCAAGAAGTTTGTATGGGCAAGGAGATCGCCTACTTCGTGAAGATCTACCCATAGTGAGGCTAGTCCTTCGTGGACGGAAGCCGTTATGGAATTAGTCAAGGTTGCTACTTCGTGGACCCTTATGGGTGGAGCCCTCCGTGAACTCTCGCGACCGTTACCTTCTGTGGGTTGAAGACTCCATAAACGTGGACGTACGATAGCACCACCTATCGGAACCATGGGAAAAATCTTCGTGTCTACAAATTGCGTTTGATCTTCCTCCCTACCCTCTACTATACATGCTTGTTGTTACTTTCCACTGCTATACTCTTAGACATGCATGTGTAGATTGTACTTGACATGCTATCATTGCTAAAATCTGCCAACACTTAAAATTGGGAAAAGGTAGAATTTTTATTTGGTCAAGTAGTCTAATCACCCCCCCTCTAGACATACTTTCGGTCCTACATGATGTTCTACCATTGCATGTTTGTCACCTTATTTTAGGGCGTCCGTGGCAGCACGATGTTAACGCTCTTCATCATGGAACAATAGGTACACTCTTAAGGGTGAGGTCTATGTTATTCTTCCCAAGGATGCAACAGAAATGAAGTGTACGCTGTCGTCTGCTTTGACCTGTCTTCACCAACATCGTTGTCAACAACATCCCTTCCGAAAAGCCACATCTACTTCATCTACAAACAATCAGTACGTGCACGGTGTTCTGACCCGATCTTTAATATGGTTACCGTTGCATGTGCAATACTATTGTTCATGCTATTTAGCGCAGCTAGCATGTCGACATATACATGCTACCCTATTGCTTTAATCATGATTTATATTCTGGAATTGATCACGAAATTGCCTAACTTTCGAACCTTAATTCATATATTTTTAGAACTTCTCTACTTTATTCTGTAATGGTGTGAATCTCATTTTATCAACATTTGAGACAGCGTTGCTGGTGCAAGCTTACTACCCAGTATATTGAAAAAGGCTTTCGCCCCGCTTTATATATAAAACAACAATCAACAACATCCGATACAAACGCACGCCAACACAACACAGGCACACACCCAAGGCAGTATACATAGATGCTGATCGCAGCAACATCATCCCTAGTACTAACGCCACCGCGAAGAGATAAGGCCGCATATGACGAACCGTGGGCTCCAAGGTGGCGCCTTCAGGAAGGATACGACACCGGAGCGCCGCCACCGCCCGATCCGAGGATCAGAGTTTCCCCTGGAGCAACACGACGGGCTATGAGCACCACGACGACGCCTTCAAGAAGGGAACGAGCTTCGCCGCCGCCGGTCCGTCCGAATATAGAGTAGATTTTCACCCCGGCCAACACTCACCGCCACCGATCGCCACACCCCGACTACCACGCTGCCCACATGGCCATGGCCACCAGGCAGCACCAAGCCACGACCTCTGCCCATGAGCACCGCGCAACCACCTCCAGGGACGCCGCCCCGGCATCCAAGACCTTGACACCACCTCACCCGAGATCCGCCGCTACCCCAGCCAAAGAGACAAGCGAAAAGGAGCCGCATTTTCCACCCTTGGGTAACCCCCAGCGCCGAGACCCACATGCCGGCCAAAACTGGCCTCCATCGCCTCATCCTACAGCACCGGGCCCGAGACGAGCTCGGTCCTGCAGCACAGTGTGTGAGACGAGGTCGGTCCTGCTGCACCGTGCGCGAGACGAGCTCGGTCCAACACACCGTGCGCGAGACGAGCTCGGTACTGCTGCACCGGGCACAAGACGGGCAATGGACCGCAGCTGGGAGCGTGCCAGCCCTTCGACAGAAGCAGGGCCCCAACGACGAGGAGAGGGAACAGAGGCCGACACAGATCAGCTACGGGTGGGCCGACGTCAGAACAAGCCAGCCGCCGCCGCTACAGACCTGCCCCCTTGCGAGCCGCGCATGGACGGGCCAGAGAAGACCAACGCCGCCGTGAAACGACCCGCACCACTGCCATGAGCCACCACCACACCGTGGCAGCCCACATCCACGCCAGGACCCCGAGGGCCAGGCCTGAACTGCCCGCCGGTAGCCATGGGCCAGATCCAAGCTGATCTGGCCGTCCGACACCGTCGCCAACTGCAGCAGTCGGCGCTCCGCCGTGGTCCACGGCCAAAGCCACTACCCCACCGGGTCGCAGCCCGCCCCCGCGCCGCTCGACGCCCAAGCGCCTGCCAAATCGATTCTGGACGTGGCCGCCGCCACCAGCACGGCCACGCGCCGACACGGAGCCGCCGGCGAGCCCCCACCAGCACACCAGCGCCGCCGCATCGCGGATCAAGATCCAGATCGAGATCGGGACGACCCCGACCGAATCCCCGCCACCAGCGCCATCGCGACGCACCACCGCCTCCCAGCCAAGCAGCCGCCTGGTCCAGCTGTCCCCGCCGCGGGGAGACCTGCCGGACACCGCGCCCCACGCCGTCGCGCAGCAGACTCGCGCCGCCGCCACCACGAACAGGGGAAAGAGGGATAGGCCCCGTCGCCGCCCGCGCCGCACGGGCTTCGCCCGGCGGACGCCCTCCGACGACGGTGAGGGGAGGGAGCGCCGGGGGAGGAGAGAGTCGCCGGCGGCGGATCTAGGGCTCCCGGGACGCGCGCGCGGGGCGCGTTGCGGGAGCTGGGGGGGTCTCACCGTTCAATCTTCAGGCCAAGGTATAAGAGTGACTAGAGGAGAGAGGATATAATAATTGTCTAAGCATGTGATGGATAATTATGAAATTGAATTAAAGATCTTGAACAACTTAAGACCAGATATATTACTACATCCTAACTAGTGCAAATACAATAAAATGGCCAAACAAAAACGGTGAGTGGAGTGCTCTAGCTATTAAGCTGTATTTGAAAGAAATTTCAAATGGTATAAATTTTCAGCCACATGATTATGTATTACTGCTTTAATTAATTGTCAAAGTTAAATACTAAAAAAGTGTGCATCTTATATTCTACCCATAATGTCAAAAGACGTCTTACATTTCGAGGTGGAGGGAGTACAACGGAGGGAGTACGATTTCTTGTATGGTGAGGAATCTTCTTACGAAACAGAGACACTACTGACGAAGAATGGTTACCCAGTCAAAGCTCAATTCAAGAGAACATGTCTCCCTTCCCTAAGAGCAACTCCAACGCGTCGACCCATTTCGTCCGCGCGCGTCTGTTTGGGTCGGCACGGACAGAAAAGTCGGCCCAATGCGCCGACCCAAACGGATGCGCGTCCGCTTTTCATCCGCCTGCCGACCCATTCCCGACCTATTTTTGAGCCGGATTTGCGTCGACGCGGACACGAGACGGATGTGCGCGCGCCCGCCTACTCCTCCTCTGGCCCGCTGGTCGGTGGCACATTGGCCATCCTCTCCCATTCCAACAGCAAACCCTCGCCCGCCTCCTTCGTCGCCGCCGCCGCCACCCATTTTTTCCGGTGCCTCTGCCAGCTGCCGGTGCCGCAACATCCCCCTGCAATGCCGCCACCTCCCACGTCGCCCGCCACCGCCGTCTTGCCGCCGGGGAACCGAAAGCTCCCCACCCCCACTCCCCCGACACAGCCGCGACCGCGACCAAGAAGCCGCCTCGCCGCCCCGGCCAGATCCTTCGTCCTGACACCGGCACGCTCGTCGGACGCCGGCACGCTCGTCGGATGCCGCCAGGGCAGCTAGCTGGTCCGAGGGCAGCGCGACTCCCTTCGCCGGCCGGCTCCTTCATCGACGCCCGGAAGCTGTTCGACAGTTTGCCAAGGTACAAAATGGACTCCGCCGACGAGTTCTTTTTTCACAATTTCCTTTGCAACTCCAATTATTCCTCGTCCGATGAGGAGGAGGAGATCTTGGCTGCCGTGTTGGTCCATCACCACCTCAATAGCCAGCGACCGTTGTTCCGTGGCTCCATTCCGGGGCACCTTCCGGCGTTGAATCGCAACTGAGAGAGCGGGCATTTCCTTCTTTGGAAGGACTACTTTGACACAACGAACCCGTTGTTCAAACATCAAAAATTCGGCCGCCGTTTCAGTATGAGTAGGCATCTTTTCAACCGTATTAGAGAGGGGGTGGTCGGCTACGGTGACTATTTCGAGTGCAAAGAGGATGCCGTTGGAAAGATTGGCTTCTCCTCTTATCAGAAATGCACTGCAGCCATCCGAATGCTTGCATACGGAGTGCCCGGTGATCTCATTGATGAGTACGTCCGTATGAGCGAGTCTACATGCCTAGACTCCCTGTATAAGTTCTACAAGGCTGTTATTGCTGTGTTTGGCCCTGAGTACTTGAGAGAGCCGACTCCTCAAGATACAACCCGTTTGTTGACGATGAATACCAGCAGGGGCTTCCCAGGGATGCTTGGCAGCATAGACTGCATGCACTGGGAGTGGAAAAACTGCCCTTCTGCTTGGCAAGGGCAGTATAAGGGCCATGTCAGGGCTTGCACTGTCATACCTGAGGCCGTGGCATCTCAAGATCTCTGGATCTGGCACTCTTTCTTTGGCATGGCCGGATCACACAATGATATCAACGTGTTTCAGCGCTCGCCGGTGTTTGCTAGGCTTGCCGAAGGCAACATCCCACCGGTTAATTTTACCATCAACGGCCACAACTACGACAAAGGATACTACCTGGGTGACGGTATCTATCCTCAGTGGACCACTATTGTGAAGACAATCCCCAACCCTGTCGGAGAGAAGAGGAAAAGATTTGCCCAAGAGCAAGAGAGTGCTAGGAAGGACGTCGAGCGTGCCTTTGGTGTTTTGCAATCTCGATGGGGCATCGTTCGGTATCCTGCTAAGACTTGGAGCACGAAAAAACTGTGGGAGGTGATGACTGCTTGTGTGATCATGCACAATATGATCGTAGAAGATGAGCGCCCGGAACGTCTCTACGATCAAGGGTTTCAGTTTCAGGGTGAGAATGTTGTGCCTGAGCATGGAGGAGAGGCAACGTTTGAACAGTTCACCCAATTTCATCATGATATGCGTGATTGGGAAACTCACATGCAACTGCAAAATGATTTGGTTGAGCATATGCGGGCTCATGTTGGCAACCAATAGATGTATCTTTTTTATTCGGCTTGCAAAACTATGTGAGACAGTTTTATTTTTATTCGGCTTGCAAAATTATGCTATTTATTATTTGGTTGAAACTATGCTATTTATTTGGTTGTGGACTATATGTTTGCTTGTGAAATAATGCAAAATTTATGCATAATTTGTGCTATGTGTTGAAAAAAGGCGGCCAGCCGGCCACGCCGGCATATATGGGCCAGCCGGCGCGTTGGGCGCACTGCCGACCCAAATCTCAAACAGGACGGCCGCCGAGCGGACGGCCGACCCAAACGGACAAAAACGCCCTCCGTTTGGGTCGGTGCGTTGGAGTTGCTCTAAAAAGCCCAGAAAAAGAGACAACGAAACTCCCATAGGTGAATCGAGAAACACCGCTGCAGAAAAGTCTGAGACTGCTGTCATAGTTTCGTTGTCAGAACTTGAATAGAGAAACACCGCTGCATTCGACGTTCATAAATTAACACACAATTATTTGTTTCGGTCTCAAAGCTATTATTACTAGATGATACCCCGCGCGTTGCTGCGGCAATTTGCAGTCATGCATAGGAATAAAATTTATAGTCGGAAATAATTATGAGGACCTTCTATGGAATTTTAAGTACTAAATATATGTTTTTGAACCTTCTATGGAGTTTTCAGTACTACCCATAATATTTCCAGTACTAAATATATGTTTTTGAACCACTCGTTGAGACATGGAGGAGGTGGCCAGAGACAGGGCAAAGCCTTCTTCTTCTAAATATGTGTTTATGGAATTTTCAGTACTAAATATATGTTTCAGCACTAAAATTTATAGTGGGAAATAATTATGAGAATTCGAATTCTTAACAAATAAACCAAAGAAAAATTGTCTATTACATAGCATCTGTACATTTTGTTTAATAAAACTGCATCGTTAACACAGAATAGAAGGAACATATAGTTTGATGAGATTATTTTACTTACAATAATTCTATAGTACTCCCTCCGTCCCAAAATAAGTGACTCAACTTTGTACTAAAGTTAGTACAAAGTTGAGTCACTTATTTTGGGACGGAAGGAGTATAATATAATTTGATCGTTAGAAGTGCATGGCAGTAAAAAGGAAAGAAATTTCATCTTACTTGGTGAGCGTTGAGGTGTAATGAAGCAAATGGGTATTAGATTGCATTGTGCACCACGATGCATTTTTTAGAGAATAATCAAAGGTGTACAAAATGGCATGGTTCATGAGTAGGACAACATATACACGCCATTTTGTGACACATTTTTATAGGCTGCCAGATAACATAGAACACTTAAACCTAATGATTCATAACGGGCCATACTTGATCCTCTCTGCAAGGAGGAACCCTTTAGACTAATGAATGTCATCAAACCAGAACAATCGTATAGTGATATTGTAACAACAGAAAAGGAATATACTTAAATTTCTCAAGAGATGCTATAGGTTTGAAGGCACAATATCCCAAGTGCTTAGCCTTATAGAAGATCATTTGATTGTAATTATACATGCACATAACTCATAGTGAAAATCAGTTACTATTCCAGCACCTATCTCCAAACAAAAAACATCAGATAAATAATAATCAGAGCTCTTTGCCTCCTTCTTTTGGATGCAATGCACGTGCCTATGGATGCCGAGCAACAATTGAAAGGAAACCTTCTGTTTTGAACACCTGCAGTAGAAGAACGACAATGTCAGTCACACAATGGTACCGCTCGTGTATTAGATCGATCCCATGGCACTGTGAATACTGCAAGGAAAGAACATAATGAAGATGAAATGCACTATGCCATATGATCTGATTCTACAAATCAATTAAGAGAAAGCAATAAAAATACCAATATAATTGATGAGAGAGATGCAGGTAGTACATGGTAAATTTCATCTGTTTATTCCTTCTCATTCAAGAACAAAAAAGAACGGAAAGGAATTTTTTTCACATCTAGTGTTTCTAGTTAAAACCAACCACATCAGAGAGATGAGCACGACTCATCGTATCTCGGAACATGCTTGACAGCAGTGCTTGAGTTAGAGAGGATTGTAGGTAAACCGTGATAGAGAAAGACCGGACTTGTTGAGACATGGAGGAGGTGGCCGGAGACAGAACAAAGCCTTGTTCTTGTAATTGTAAGGTTTCCTAGCTAGTAGTTCCTACCACACACGAACAAAGCTTCCAAGTCAAGCTACAGAAAACAATTGCGCAGATCCAAGGAGATGGAGAGGAAGGAGAGCCCCCACCTTCGGTGCAGCTGATGTTGGAGGACGCGGACAGTGGCACACCGGGAGGTGCGTGGCTTGGGACAGCGGAACCTACGGGGCCTGATTCATCGGCAACGGGGTGCAGAGATCGGTTCAACTGCGAAGATTACAGGGGCCTGCGACGCGGATGACTCACAAGGCTTGGCTGGCAGCGGCACCTCGCCATCAACGCCACCATCGCTCCTGAAGGTGAGATGTTTCAAATTGGTTTACTCGCAATGGCTAGCTATATATTGTCAAACTGAATCCACACATAAGCCAATGGGTAGATTTATTTGTGCGAGTGGAATCGGATAGAGAAGACGAAGTGAAAGGGGACTCCGGTGGAGATGATAACATGCCCGTAAATTAATGTTAGGAAGGGGAATAGACCGGCGGGCCAAACACCAAGACCAAGCACGGTCCAATTCAGCCATAATTAACTGCATGCATCGGTTTAGTAGGCAATAGTAATTAACGTCATCTAATTAAGTGGCGACATGCATCGCTTGGATGAAATTGGCTGCGTGCTTGCTTTGCACTACTGGTTGGTCTCACGGGCGCAGATCGAGGCTGCATGGCCCCCTGCATGGCCAATCAGAGATATAATTACGCCAAAAAATAGAGGTTTGATCGCACATGGTGTAATATCAACGGACATTACTCGCTTGCACCGGACAAACAAAGTACCTTTTTTGCTGAACTAACATGCTTGTGCGTTTCAAAAATCTGCTGATGTGGCATGAGTGCTGAGATGTCAAGCTGCATGTTGAGATGAGGTGGATAGCCTGCATGTCAAGAGAAATAGGTTAGTGGGGATGAACTATTTAGGTATCATAGATTAGTAGGTGATGGCCCATTTGGTACCACCTTTCCACAATTCTGGAAACTAAAAAGCAGGAGAATATGTCGATGCGGTTCACACAGGTATCGACATCATTACAGATTACAGGTATAGTGATTGCTCACATTTAACAGGGACTTGTTTCCATTGCAATACGTAGATACCAATTAAATACTGTAGGTATTGGGGACAAACCATGACGGTACAGACTTGTCATAATTCAGTTTGGACCCTGGTTGCATCCATCTGTGATCCACAAATATACTTTGAGTGCTTCTGTGCTAGGAGTTTGATTATCTGCTCTTCCAAATCTTCATTACTGTTGCGCCTTCGGATAGTATTCCTTGCTCCGTTTGTGACAATAATGACTTGTTCTTTGTATGTTGCAAGCAAATTGGCCACAACAATGTTCATCTTGTACTTGTTCAGAGCCATATCTGCTTTCTGGACAAGAATGTCTGAATTTGTCTCCAGCTGCAATTATTTTACATTGTTAGAGCAAATAATTGAAATAATTTGCACAAACATAGTAACTTTTAGGTATAAAATGCGTTCATTCACCCATTGCATAAAAAATCTAACCTTGAAAGATACACAAAATGCCAAGGGCGCCCATTGGTCCCGCAATACAGAAAGCATTTTTGGAACCTGACTGAACCTCATCTCTAGAGGGCCTCCAGCTGACTGAATCTTATGTTTTGCCTGCAGAAAAATAAAATTCCCTGTTTAAGGCATTTGGAACAAGTTTATTCTTGTATAGTATTTTGTTTCTTTGTGCAGAGTTTAACAATCAAATTCTCTCTCAAAAAATAGTATTCCAACTGCTTAAACCATACCATGCTATCCCAAGGAACATAAAAGTCTGAGACTGCTGCAGCAAGATAGAACATCCCGCGTAGCCCGACTGTGCTCACAGATGTAGCCACCATCCTCAGTAACTGCAACCCAATGTTGTGTCATTCTTTCAAATATTTGGTTTGACTGGTATGTGATATAGCACTCATCAATCCAAGATACAAAACCTGAAGGTATTCAAATATTGTGGTGAATTGGAGTTTCAGCAGAGAGCCACCTTCCACAGCCTGCAGGAAATTCACCTGTCAGTACCCTGCTGTAAATCTAGTGTGCCACCTTTGATAAGCAGTGTATAATCTTATACTCCACCTTGCAATAGTCCCCAATTGATTCCTTTACCGCTATTTGATGGGACTCGGCCACTGAGCACAAAACGAAACATAAGTAAGTGACTAGTCCAGGAAGCAGATGTTAGTTTTCCTATCTGCACCGGGCATGTACATTACCAACCTTGGACTTTTGATTCTTCATTGACGTCTAAGAACTTGAGGAATGAATCATCAGGCAGGAACCTACAGTAAGGCTGGCAACTCCCTCTGCACGGCATGTACATAGCAGCAAACAGCATATTATTCACAGTGGAAAGTATCTAGACACAGAATAATCCATCATTCAACTAAAAGGGGGTAAAAACCAGTTCAGTTTAGATCAGTTGCTTCTGTGGAAGTCTGGAAGACATACAGTTATTACTACTTATTAGCCTGGTAGCTTACCGTCGATGGAGAAAGATAACAGCATAACCAGCCTTCAAGAAATACCTATATTATCAAAAGAAAAACTGATTAATAGATAGGGAGTATACATCAAACTTGTTAGACATCAGGAACTTCCATTGTTCCAGTCAGTCTTGTGCTTGCCTCTACACAAGACGTAAGCTACATGTTCAGGCGGACATTGGTTTATCTGCAAGCGTGCATTGTAGTTCTAGGTAAAGTAGTAGGCGTGGTCAGTCAGGAAAGCAGAGCCAAGACTTAATACTGATCAGGAGTTACAATAAAAACAACTTAGAAATACTTCATTTAATAACCGAAATCCTTGTTCAAAATGGTGATTGAAATCGAATGAACCGAACAGAAGTTTGAAGCGCGCCACCAACAGGGCCCTAGCGCACATGGACATTCTCATGGAACATGCGCATATGGATGCGGTGCACGTCTAATCAAAGAATAAATGATCGTTTTTTTTTTTTTTTTTGCGGAGGGGAAGTTGCGTTATACTAGTTTAGTGGGTGGTGGTTGTGGCCGAACCGAACAGAGTGAAATGCTGTTTGGCCTTTGTCATCCTCACACAAGTAGACAGCACAAACGAAAAGCGACGAGCAGGACAAGAAGAGAAGGGCAGTTAATTTACTCGGTGGAGGCGGCGCCGCGGTGGCCGGAGCTGAAGTTGTCGATGTACCGGACGCACCGCTGCTCCAGCGGCACCGTCGTCCCGCCCGACGTGACGCACACGATAAGCCGCCTGGCAACCCCGCCGGCTGCACCAGCACACAAGCAGAGGAGCGTCGGCGAGGTGTTCGACGGAAATACTTACTCGCATCGATCACGCACAAGACTGGCAACGCACAATTGGGTTGATTAACTACCTGAGGTGTGGGAGTTGCGGGCGATGAACTCTTGCAGCTTTGTGCGGATGGCGTCGGCGTCGCGCAGCGGCGGCGCGGTCGCGAAGAAGGATTCTGGGTCCTCCGCACCGACCATTGTGGGAGATTACCGCGGTGTGTGATGAGTTTGACGAGGAAGTGGAGAGAAGGGGGCGGTATTTAAAGGAGAGTGTTGGCCGATCTACTCTACGACGATGGGCTGGTTCCGCCAAAATGAGAGGCGCGCGCAATACAAATCTGGCTCCATAATGGCTCAACTAAACCGCTCGCGGTTTCGCGGTGCGTGCCCCAGGACACTGGAGCAGGGGCCCGGCTTCCATGTCAACCATCGTGTCTTTGTGCACGTTAGAGCATCTACACCCAGACTTAATAAATTTGACCTCCTAGAACGCGTCTTGTCATGTTCACGAATAGTTATCGATCACCTTTTTAAATGTTTTTTTTCACAACTGGATACCTTATTCGCAAATCCTCATATCCATACAATAATTACACATAATGTAAACTCATTCTAAATCTTTGCCTACTCTCGTTCATCTTCAAGTCCTTGTTCCTAACTGTGTCCATGTCCGACGACCGTGAGACCTATGAAATGAAAGTCCAATCGCTGGCAAGGTAGAGTAGATCATGGGACACGGACTGAACTACATGGGACACGAACTAGCCCACATAGACAAGGCGTCGTCGTCTCCCATGCTCTATTCTTTCTCATCCAAGCCTATGGCCTCGACGTCACCGGTCGAGGTGAGGTCCAGGATAGACCCTCGTGGTCGGAGCCAAACACATCCACGACTTGCTTGCGGCGCCAGGGGGTAACGGTCACGCATAGCGGCTCCATGTCAGTGTGTGACTCCGCCTCAGCGACCTCGGTCGTGACGGCTGCAGCTGCCTCCCGCGTCATATGTCTAGCATGGAGGGGACACTGCACCATAACAACGGAGGAGTTGTGACCTTGCATGCCGTCGTTGACCTTTGAGTAGGAGCCTAATATCGTAGGGAAGACGTGCCATCGGAGGGGTTGCACCGCCGCCCTGGTAGTGGGGCGCCAAACGGACCGCACCGTGTTCGACGAGGCCGCGGTCACGCGCCTCCAGTCATTTACGTGAATGCAATGGATTTTCGACGGATCGAGTCCGACCGTGATCGGGCGGACTCCTCACGTGAGTGCCGGAGGGCCATGAGGATGGGCATCTCCTCCTCAGGCCCAAATGGGACAAGGTCTCGGTCCACAGATTTCGGAGTTGGATATGTTGCCCGTCATGCCCAAAAAGGTTGGAAATCACTAGAAGTAAGCTTAGAGACGGAGTGAAGTAAAGTGGTTAGGGTTTGATCCGGCATACAAATAAAAACGAATATATGTAAAGTCGGTGTGAGCCAACGTGAGCCGGATCCGACATGGTGGACGCACGCGTCCGGACCTTCTCGTATCCGTCTTAAATT
Source organism: Elymus sibiricus (assembly GCA_039707655.1). Taxonomy (NCBI): domain Eukaryota; kingdom Viridiplantae; phylum Streptophyta; class Magnoliopsida; order Poales; family Poaceae; genus Elymus; species Elymus sibiricus. The sequence goes on along the minus strand of CM077673.1, from coordinate 248,612,247 downwards.
TGGATTAAATATGAGGAGTATCGATCAGTCCAAATGTATCCGGTTGAATAACATTTTTGTTACCGATCATGGACTGAGCCGTTCGCGCGAACATATTGAGAGTGTTCGAGAAGTCCGGCTCTCCGCTACTTAGGTGTCGTCATCGCTCTCACCCCGGGGCCTTTTTTTTTAGCCTCTCCTGAGTATACAAGCTGTAGCATCTGTTCGGCACCCTGGGGCCTTTTGGGTAGGGCTCCGACGCAGTTTTTTGTAGGTTGGTAAGGCTACGCAAGCAGCGTGCGCGGTCTCTTCCGTCCATCAAGAGCCTGCGTTTCTGGTTGCGCTGCGTGGAGCGTGGCTACTAATTAGGGTGCACGCGCGCGTAGTCGTTCGGATTTTAGCCTCGGGTCTTGTTTGGTCCCTGCGTGGAGGTGGAGCTAATGTGCGGTGGCCCGGCTGCCCGTAATACCCAAGACATAATCGGTGACCACATGCATGCATATGGATGAAACGGACCTGCCACTGCCAGCAGTGTTAAAGTGCAAGGTTGAGCTCAATAGCTAATTTGTATCCATCCGCTCTGTAGTAAAGTATATTTATCTATGGTAAATTCTAATGAGTGCAGCTGCACTAGTTAGCGCTGTGAGCACACCCTGCCTGGGCCGTCCGATCAATTCAGATCGCGCCCAGGTGACACCTGGTTAGGGCAAAGCGGTCAAACCGTCGTGACGCGTCGAAACGCCCGGCAAGTGGGTGAGACCCCCATTTTCTCAGTTTTCTCCCTCCCACTAATGACACTCTCATTCGGCGCGGTGGGTGGTTCCTCATTCCTCACCCAAACCGCCCCACGCCGCTCAAATGGCTGTGCAGGGGAGTGGATCGCCGATGCGGGTGGTCGGGGGTGTGGAGCGGCACTCGCGTGCGGCTCGGCGGCCACGTAGAGCGGCTCTCGCACGTGAGCTCGGCGACTGCGCGGAGCGGTAGTTGCGGGAACAAGGTGAAGTGAGGTCGCCGGCTTCGTCGTCGTTCTCTGCTTGCGAGGAGGCGGTTCACCGGTAAAATAGAGGAGGTAAACTACCCCAGCCGCACTTGGATTTCACGTTGGATTTGGTGGCTCTCGAGTTGGTTGGGTGGTGGTTAGGGTACGCAACAATGACTCAATTCTCGATTCATTCATTTTCGTTTTCAATTTGCGTGATGGCATGGTCGACCTAGGGTTCTAGCGATGACCTAGGGTCCGGTACGAGGTACTCCCCTTCCGCCCATGATGAGGTAGAGAGGCGGGGTTTGGGCATGGTTTTTGGTGGTGGCGTGGTGACAAACGTGGGATTTGCTTTGTACGAAGAGGGGAGCGGGTGTGTCCCCTGCTTTGTAGATGTTGAGGTGTTTCTGGTCATGCTTGTAGCAGGCAATTTTATGCTAACAATCAGGCAAGTTTGGTATGTTTTGTGTGGGTAGTTGCGAGCCAGGGCTTAGGGGATAGGAGTGGCAGATGTGGTAGGTGCTTATGCTGACCAATCGTCAATTTTTGGCTCGGTTTGTGTGTATCAGTTTATGATGTTTGTAGTAGTTGCCAGATGATGTGGTGTGGTACATGCTTATGCTTATTGTGAGGCTTGCTAGGGGTTGGATGGGAAGTTGCTAGATTTCGGGGTTAGGATTTTGCTACATGTAGGCAAGTTTTTTTATTGCAATTCACACACCTTCTATGCATTTGAGCCATGTTAGCGGCTTAACGTATCATTGTTATTGGTACTTTTTCCCCTTCAAATACACGCAGTTCACACATTCACCACTATACTGCTGAAATGATCCTTGCTTTTTTCCTATGTTTTTTCAGGCAAACATGACTGGGCCAAGCAAAAAGCGTGATCAAGCACAGTCAACATCGTCCCAGCACAACGGGGTCCACCTACCGCATCTGAAGTCGAAGTGGAGATATTATTTTTTAGTATTTTTCTGTTATCCACCCCCTTGCTAAGTGCATTGGTTTTTGGGTTCATTCTTTTGTGTTATTTTCAAAACGGTGACACATTCGAGAACAATGTATTCTTTTGCGGGCACCTATATAACAAGAGCAAGGCACTGCGCCAACAGTTGTTTACAAGCGGAAGCGACAAAAGCTGGTTACAAAGCGAGGGAAGCGCCCTGTGAAAGCACAACTTCTCCCAAGATGCATGGATTGACAGTGGTTTTGGTAATTAATAGCAACATATATTTCATTGGACTAATGATCCTATCAAGCATATTTCAGAAAAAGTTCAATGAATGGATTGACAAAGGATTGTGAGGAGATTCCCAAGATGCATGGAACATCAAATGACAACAAGCTTCAAGACTCTACATTTTGCATTTTGTGAGAAATCACATTTGAGTCCATAGGAAAGCCAATACTATTAAAAGAGATGAGGTATCTATGATGATCTGGTTGCTCAAGTGCTTAGAGTTAGCCACCAAAAATCCTCATGAATTCTCCCACAAATATATTCTGTCCAAACCCTAAAGCCAAAATTCGGTGCCACCAAGTTTACAAATTCGGCCCTACCGAGTTTTACCCTAGACAGAATCCAGAGCCAAACCCTAACCTCTCGGTGACACCAAGTTCTTTTTCGGTGCAACCAAAATCAGTGACCAACCTTCGGGTGTCCAGTTTCTAAGAATCGGAATTTCCAAACATAAATCATTACGTTGTCTTCTTTGTCCAACGTCAACAATTTTGACACATAATATTTAATGGGGGCTCACAATCATAAAAGATGTCCAAGATAGTGTATTTGCATGTGAATCTTCTCTTCCCTTATTAATTCTTTCATGAATTGCATCATTGACCAATGCTATGTTTGTGAATCTCCAATAAATTTTACTACTTAAACTTTTCCTTATGTGATATCATTACTCACCATAAGATTAGCATATGATTCTTTTCATTTATTTCGCTTTCCTTTTATTTTGATTGCAACAAGAAAGTAGAGAGACAAAAACTCAAACTAAACTTTATTATATAACTTTCACTCGATTACATAGATAGATAGGCCACGAAACTAACACACGAAAATAGACCAGGCTAAACTTTTATTCATCTAAAGCAAAGGGAAACTAAAGATTGAACTAAAATAGGTAAAGGTGAATAAAAGTGATGGTGATACGATACCGGGGCACCTCCCCCAAGCTTGGCTCAAGCCAAGGGGAGTGCCCATACCCGTGTGCTCAAGTCTCCTTTGGTGGTGGTGATGAAGAAGGTGGTGGAGATGAAGTAGGTGGTGGTGATGATGTAGTATGCTTGTCCTCCAGCTTCCAGGGCAAGGGCTCCCCATCATAAGTTGATGCAAGAGTCCCCTGAGTCCTGCAACTGGCAACTAAACTCATACCTTTAAATCTTGCCTCATATTCAAAGAATTGGTTTTGAAGATCATAAACTTGGCTCTGCAGAAAATTAATTTGCTCGCCGAGGGTGGACATGATGTCCTTCACAGACCGGCCATCCACCACCTGATCATGAGTGAATTCCGCGCTCCACCATCTTCTGTCACTTGAAGATTTCCTATTCCACTGCCTCAAGCCTAGCCTCCACGCTTCCGGTCTTCTTGGGTCCCTGAACATCGCGGATGTGGAGCACCCCCTCACGCATCTCAATGGCTTGAGGGTGCTTCATCACCTCCGGCAAGTACGGGTTGATGACCTTCTCGAAGAACTTGTCCTTGGAGGAGCTTGGTGGAGCCATGGAGATCTAGATCTAACGAGAAAACAACAAGAAACAAGAACAAAGGATTTTTCTGCGATGCGGTTGTCAAAACAGTCGGGGGTATATATAGAGAATTTTTATTCTTGGAAAACAAGCATATGGAAGGAAAACAGAGTCGGGAAGGTATCCGAGGTGGGCACAACCCACCAGGGCGCGCCCTGGTGTATCGTGCTCGCCTCGATCACCTTCTGGATTATTTTTTTATTCCCAAAATTTTCTAATATTCCAAAACTGACAAAAAAAAATTGCGGATTTTTCGGAGTCCGTTTACCTACCGTATCACGTACCTCCTATTTTTCAGAATTCTGGAGTGTTCCGGAAGGTTTCTTTTATGTGTTCCTCCGGTGTCATGGTTTGGATAACATTGCTTTCAACGTTAATAGGCGTACGTGAGATATAGTGCTTAATTCTTTGTCCACTGACCACCTTCGGGTTAGTGCCATCGGCGTTATTAATCTTGATAGCTCCAGAATGATAAACCTCTTCGATAATATAAGGTCCCTCCCATTTGGAGAGAAGCTTACCTGCAAAAAATCTTAAATGAGAGTTGAACAAAAGAACATAGTCTCCTATTTTAAATTCCCGCTTTTGGATTCTTTTGTTATGCCATCTTTTTACTTTTTCTTTAAATAATTTGGCATTTTCATAGGCTTTGGTTCTCCATTCATCTAGTGAGCTAATATCAAATAGCCTCTTCTCACCGGCAAGTTTGAAATCATAGTTAAGTTCTTTAATGGCCCAAAATGCTTTGTGCTCTAATTCTAGAGGCAAATGACAAGCTTTTCCATATACCATTTTGTATGGAGACATACCCATAGGATTTTTATAAGCTGTTCTATAGGCCCAAAGTGCATCATCTAATTTCTTAGACCAATTCTTATGAGACCTATTGACAGTTTTTTGTAATATTAATTTTATTTCTCTATTGCTAAGTTCTACTTGACCACTAGATTGAGGATGATAGGGTGATGCAATTCTATGGTTAACATCATATTTAGCAAGCATCTTACGGAAAGCACCATGAATAAAGTGTGAACCACCATCCATCATTAAATATCTAGGGACTCCAAACCTCGGGAAGATAACCTCTTTAAGCATTTTAACGGAGGTGTGGTGATCAGCACTACTAGTTGGAATGGCTTCTACCCACTTAGTGACATAATCAACAGCAACCAAAATATGAGTGTACCCATTAGAGGAAGGAAAAGGTCCCATATAATCAAAACTCCAAACATCAAATGGTTCGACAACAAGTGAATAATTCATTGGCATTTCCTAACGTTTACCGATATTACCAATTCTTTGACATTCATCACAAGACAAGACAAACTTACGGGCATCTTTGAAGAGAGTAGGCCAATAAAAACCAGATTGCAATACCTTGTGAGCAGTTCTATCTCCCGCATGATGTCCTCCATACGCTTCAGAATGACATTTCCGTAGGATTTGTTCCTGTTCATGCTCAGGTACACAACGTCTAATAATACCATCTACTCCTTCGTTATAAAGATGTGGGTCATTCCAAAAGTAATGTCTCAAGTAAGAGAAGAATTTTTCTTTTGTTGGTATGTGAATGTAGGTGGTATATATTTAGCGACAATGTAATTAGCATAATCAGCATACCAAGGGGTGTTTTGAGAAACATTTATTGCAGCTAACTGTTCGTCAGGGAAACTATCATCAATAGGTAGTGGGTTATCAAGAATATTTTCTAACCTAGACAAGTTATCAGCTACGGGGTTCTCAGCTCCCTTCCTATCAAGAATATGCAAGTCAAATTCTTGGAGCAAGAGAACCCACCTAATAAGTCTAGGTTTAGCATCTTTCTTTTCCATAAGATATTTTATAGCAGCATGGTCGGTGTGAACAATCACTTTTGAGTCAACAATATAGGATCTAAATTTATCACAAGCAAACACGATCGCTAAAAATTCTTTTTCAGTAGTAGCATAATTTCGTTGAGCACTGTCTATAGTTTTGCTAGCATAATGGATAACATTCAATTTCTTATCAACTCTTTGTCCTAGAACAGCACCAACAACATAATCACTAGCATCACACATAATTTCAAAAGGCAAGTTCCAATCAGGTGGTTGGACAATAGGTGCAGAGGTTAAGGCTTTCTTGAGTGTTTCAAAGGCTTCCACACAATCATCATAAAAAACAAAAGGGATATCCTTTTGCAAAAGATTAGTAAGAGGCCTAGAAATTTAAGAGAAGTCTTTAATGAACCTCCTATAAAAACCAGCATGACCAAGGAAACTGCGAATACCTTTAATATCTTTAGGACATGCCATTTTCTCAATTGCATCAACTTTAGCTTTATCCACCTCAATACCTTGCTCAGATATTTTATGCCCCAAGACAATACCTTCATTAACCATAAAGTGTCACTTCTCCCAATTCAAGACGAGATTAGTTTGTTCACATCTCTGCAAAACTCGATCAAGGTTGCTTAAGCAATCATCAAAAGAAGTTCTGTAAACGGAAAAATCATCCATGAAAACCTCCACAATCTTTTCACAAAAATCAGAGAATATAGCAGTCATACATCTTTGAAAGGTAGCGGGTGCATTGCATAAACCAAAAGGCATACGTCTATAAGCATAGGTTCCAAAAGGGCAAGTAAAGGTGGTTTTCTCTTGATCGGATTGTGACACAGGTATTTGAGAGAAACCGGAATATCCATCTAAGAAGCAAAAGGGTGTGTGCTTAGATAATATTTCTAGCATTTGATCAATGAAAGGCAGAGGGTAATGATCCTTTCTAGTAGCTTTATTTAATTTTCTAAAATCAATTACCATTCTATAGCCAGTAATAATTTTTTGTGGAATGAGTTCATTCTTATCATTAGGAACAACGGTAATACCTCCTTTCTTAGGGACACAATGAACGGGACTTACCCATCTACTATCAGCAATATGATAGATTATACCTGCTTCCAGAAGCTTTAATATTTCAGTTCTTACCACTTCTTTCATCTTAGGATTCAATCGTCGTTGATGATCGACAACAGGTTTAGCGTCAGGTTCCATATTAATCTTGTGCTGACATTGCGTGGGACTAATGCCCTTGAGATCATAATCTTTCTTCTTCATGCTTCCTTAGAACTTTAAATAATCTTTCTTCTTCATGCTTGATACGTCTCCAACGTATCTATAATTTTTGATTGTTCCATACTATTATATTATCTGTTTTGGATGTTTTATATGCATTAATATGCTATTTTATATTATTTTTGAGACTAACCTATTAATCTAGAGCCTAGTGCCAGTTTCTGTTTTTTCCTTGTTTTTGAGTATTGCAGATAAGGAATATTAAACGGAGTCCAAACGGAATAAAATCTTCGCGATGATTTTTCTTGGACCAGAAGAAACCTACCAGACTTGGAGATGAAGGCAGGAGACCTGCCGGGAGATCACAAGCCTACAGGGCACGCCCTAGGGGGGGCGCCCCCTGGCTTGTGCCCCCCCTGCAGGTCCTCTAACCCTATTCTTCGGCCTATAAATTCCCAAATATTCCACCAATACCAAAAAGAGCCATGAAAATACTTTTCCGCCGCCGGAAGCCTCTGTTCCCGTGAGATCCCATCTTGGAGCCTTTTCCGGTAATCTGCCGGAGGGGGATTCGATCATGGAGGGCATCTACATCAACTCCATTGCCCCTCCGATGATGCGTGAGTAGTTCACCACAGACCTTCGGGTCCATAGCTAGTAGCTAGATGGCTTCTTCTCTCTCTTTGTTCTTCAATACCATGTTCTTCATGATCTTCATGGAGATCTATCCGATGTAATACTCTTTTGCGGTGTGTTTGTTGAGATCCGATGAATTGTGGGTTTATGATCAGATTATCTATGAATATTATTTGAATCTTCTCTGAATTCTTATATGCATGATTTCATATCTTTGCAAGTCTCTTCGAGTTATTGGTTTGGTTTGGCCAACTAGATTGGTAATTCTTGCAATGGGAGAAGTGCTTAGTTTTGGGTCCAATCTTGCGGTGTCCACACCCAGTGACAAAGTAGGGGTAGCGAGGCACGTATTTGTATTGTTGCCATCGAGGATAAAAAGATGGGGTTTTCATCATATTGCTTGAGTTTATCCCTCTACATCATGTCATCTTACCTAATGCGTTACTCTGTTCTTCATGAACTTAATACTCTAGATGCAGGCAGGAGTCGGTTGATGTGTGGAGTAATAGTAGTAGATGAAGAATCGTTTCGGTCTACTTGACACGGACGTGATGCCTATATGCATAATCATTGCCTTGGATATCTTCATAACTATGCGCTTTTCTATCAATTGCTCGACAGTAATTTGTTCACCCACCATATTATTTTCCTTCATGAGAGAAGCCTCTAGTGAAACCTATGCCCCCCGGGTCTATTTTCCATATTATATTTTCAGATCTATAAACCAAAAATACCAAAAATACTTTGCTGCAATCTTTTTACTTTTGTTTTACTTTTCGTTTTAGCAATCTTTTATATCTATCTCTATCAGATCTCATCCTTGCAAATAACCGTGAAGGGATTGACAACCCCTTTATAGCGTTGGGTGCAAGAGTTTGATTGTTTGTGTAGGTGCGAAGATTGGGGACTTGCTTGTATCTCCTACTGGATTGATACCTTGGTTCTCAACAACTGAGGGAAATACTTATCTACTTTGCTGCATCACCCTTTCCTCTTCAAGGGAAAACCAACGCAAGCTCAAGAAGTAGCAAGAAGGATTTCTTTCGCCGTTGCCGGGGAGATCTACATCAAGCCTACCAAGTACCCATCACAAACTCATCTCTTGCATTTACATTATTTGCCATTTGCCTCTCATTTTCCTCTCCCCCACTTCTAAAATGATTTTCAGAAAAAACCAAAAAGACTTGCCTTTTTTATTCGCCCTTCTTCCGTTCGTCTTTTCGTTTGCTTTTTGTTTTCTTGTGTGCTAGATCGATTCGTTGCCACCATTAAGAAACCTATGGGAAGGATTAATGATGTTCTTATTGTTGCAAATAGGAATTATGTGCCCGTAGATTTCATTGTTCTTGATATAGATTGCAATCCTACATGTCCTATTATTCTTGGTAGACCTTTCCTTAGAACGATCGGTGCAATTATTGATATGAAAGAAGGACACATTAGATTCCAATTTCCATTAAGGAAAGGCATGGAACACTTTCCTAGAAAGAAAATAAAATTACCTTATGAATCTATTATGAGAGCTACTTATGGATTGCATACCAAAGATGACAATACCTAGATCTATTGTGTTATGCCTAGCTAGGGGCGTTAAACAATAGCGCTTGTTGGGAGGCAACCCAATTTTATTTTTTTGCTTTTGTTTTTTGCTTCTGTTTTTTAGTGCTTTACACATTATTACCTCTGTAGTAATTGTGTTTTCTTATTTTAATTAGTGTTTGAGCCAAGTAAGACCTTTGGGATGGTCTACGGTGATTGTGATTTGATTTTGCTAAAAAACAGAAACTTTGGCGCTCAGTCCAGGAATTTTATAAATTCACCAGAGCGTCGAATGAGTCTGAAATTTTTACACAAGATTGATATACATATTTCCCTGATTGTCCTAATTTTTCAGAATTTTTGGAGTTACAGAAGTATTCGAAGTGTATAGATTCCTACAGACTATTCTGTTTTAGACAGATTCTGTTTTCTTTGTGTTGTTTGCTTATTTTGATGTATCTATGGGTTGTATCGGGGGGTATGAACCATGGAGAAGTTAGAATACAGTAGATATTACACCAATATAAATAAAGAATGAGTTCACAACAGTACCTAAAGTGGTGATTTATTTTTCTTATACTAACGGATCTCACGAGTTTTCTGTTGAGTTTTGTGTTGTGAAGTTTTCAAGTTTTGGGTAAAGATTTGATGGACTATGGAATAAGGAGTGGCAGAGCCTAAGCTTGGGGATGCCCAAGGCACCCCAAGCCATATTCAAGGATACCAAAGAGCCTAAGCTTGGGGATGCCCCGGAAGGCATCCCCTCTTTCGTCTTCAATCCATCGGTAAATTTACTTGAGGCTATATTTTTATTAAACACATGATATGTGTTTTGCTTGGAGCGTCTTGTATGATATGAGTCTTTGCTTTTTAGTTTGCCACAATCATACTTGCTGAACACATCTTTTGAGGGGGACACGCATTAATTGTGAATTTATTAGAATACTCTATGTGCTTCACTTATATCTTTTGAGCTAGGCAATGTTGCTCTAGTGCTTCACTTATATCTTTTTAGAGCACGGTGGTGTTTTATTTTATAGAAATAATTGAACTCTCGTACCTCACTTATATTATTTTAAGAGTCTTTAAACAGCATGGTAATCGGTTTAGGTTATGAATTTAGTCCTAATATAATGGGCATCCAAGAGGGATATAATAAAAACTTTCATATAAAGTGCATTGAATACTATGAGAAGTTTGATTCCTTGCATATAGTTTTGAGATATAAAGATGGTGATATGAGAGTCATGCTAGTGAGTAATTGTGGATTGGTAGAAATACTTGTGTTAAAGTTTGTGATTCCCGTAGCATGCACGTATGGTGAACCGTTATGTAACGAAGTCGGAGCATGATTTGTTTAATGATTGTCATCCTTTGTGTGAGGGTCGGGAGCGCGCGATGGTTAAATCCTACCAATCTCTCCCCTAGGAGCATGCGTCTAATACTTTGCTTCGATAACTAATAGACTTTTGCAATAAGTATGTGAGTTCTTTATGACTAATGTTGAGTCCATGGATTATACACACTCTCACCCTTCCACCTTTGCTAGCCTCTCTAGTACCGCGCAACTTTCGCCGGTGCATTAAACCCACCATATACCCTTCCTCAAAACAGCCACCATACCTACCTATTATGGCATTTCCATAGCCATTCCGAGATATATTTCCATGCAACTCCCACCATTCCGTTTTTCATGACACGCACCATCATTTTCATATTGCTTTGCATGATCGTAAGATAGCTAGCATGATGTTTTCATGGCTTGTCCGTTTTTTGATGTCATTTGCTAGGCTAGATCGTTGCACATCCCGGTACACCACCGGAAGCATTCATATAGAGTCATATTTTGTTCTAGGTATCGAGTTGTAATTCTTGAGTTGTAAGTAAATAAAAGTGTGATGATCTTCATTATTAGAGCATTGTCCCGTGAGAGAAAAGGATGATGGAAGCTATGATTCCCTCACAAGTTGGGATGAGTCTCCGGACTTTACAAATAATAAAAGAGGCTAATGAAGCCCAAAAAAAAAGAGGCCAAAGATGCCCACCAAAAAAAATGAGAGAAAGAGAGAAGGGACAATGCTACTATCTTTTTCCACACTTGTGCTTCAAAGTAGCACCATGATCTTCATGATAGAGAGTCTCCTATTTTGTCACTTTCATATAACTAGTGGAATTTTTCATCATTATGCACAACCACTTAGTTTCTTTTTGAGCTTTCATACACTTATAGCTCTAGTGCATCCGTTGGATGGCAATCCCTACTCACTCACATTGATATCTATTGATGGGCATCTCCATAGCCCATTGATACGCCTAGTTGATGTGAGACTATCTTCTCCTTTTCCTCACAACCTCCACCATATTCTATTCCACCTATAGTGCTATATCCATGGCTCACGCTCATGTATTGCGTAAGAGTTGAAAAGGTTTGAGAACATTAAAGGTGTGAAACAATTGCTTGACTTGTCATCGGGGTTGTGCATGATTTAAATACTTTGTGTGGGGAAGATGGAGCATAGCCAGACCATATGATTTTGTAGGGATAGCTTTCTGAGGCCATGTTATTTCGAAAGGACACAATTGCCTTGTTAGTATGCTTGAAGTATTATTGTTTTTATGTCAATATTAAACTTTTGTTTTGAATCTTGCGGATCTGAATATTCATGCCACAATAAAGAATATTACATGGATAAATGTGTTAGGTAGCATTCCACATCAAAAATTCTGTTTTTATCATTTACCTACTCGAGGACGAGCAAGAATTAAGCTTGGGGATGCTTGATACGTCTCCAACGTATCTATAATTTTTAATTGTTCCATGCTATTATATTATCTGTTTTGGATGTTTTATATGCATTAATATGCTATTTTATATTATTTTTGGGACTAACCTATTAATCTAGAGCCTAGTGCCAGTTTCTGTTTTTTCCTTGTTTTTGAGTATTGCAGATAAGGAATATTAAACGGAGTCCAAACGGAATAAAATCTTCGCGATGGTTTTTCTTGGACCAGAAGAAACCTACCAGACTTGGAGATGAAGGCAGGAGACCTGCCGGGAGATCACAAGCCTGCATGGCGCGCCCTAGGGGGGGGGGCGCCCCCCTGGCTTGTGGCCCCCCTGCAGGTCCTCTAACCCTATTCTTCGGCCTATAAATTCCCAAATATTCCCCCAATACCAAAAAGATCCACGAAAATACTTTTCCGCCGCCGGAAGCCTCTGTTCCCGTGAGATCCCATCTTGGAGCCTTTTCCGGTAATCTGCCGGAGGGGGATTCGATCACGGAGGGCATCTACATCAACTCCATTGCCCCTCCGATGATGCGTGAGTAGTTCACCACAGACCTTCGGGTCCATAGCTAGTAGCTAGATGGCTTCTTCTCTCTCTTTGTTCTTCAATACCATGTTCTTCATGATCTTCATGGAGATCTATCCGATGTAATACTCTTTTGCGGTGTGTTTGTTGAGATCCGATGAATTGTGGGTTTATGATCAGATTATCTATGAATATTATTTGAATCTTCTCTGAATTCTTATATGCATGATTTCATATCTTTGCAAGTCTCTTCGAGTTATTGGTTTGGTTTGGCCAACTAGATTGGTAATTCTTGCAATGGGAGAAGTGCTTAGTTTTGGGTCCAATCTTGCGGTGTCCACACCCAGTGACAAAGTAGGGGTAGCGAGGCACGTATTTGTATTGTTGCCATCGAGGATAAAAAGATGGGGTTTTCATCATATTGCTTGAGTTTATCCCTCTACATCATGTCATCTTACCTAATGCGTTACTCTGTTCTTCATGAACTTAATACTCTAGATGCAGGCAGGAGTCGGTTGATGTGTGGAGTAATAGTAGTAGATGAAGAATCGTTTCGGTCTACTTGACACGGACGTGATGCCTATATGCATAATCATTGCCTTGGATATCTTCATAACTATGCGCTTTTCTATCAATTGCTCGACAGTAATTTGTTCACCCACCATATTATTTTCCTTCATGAGAGAAGCCTCTAGTGAAACCTATGCCCCCCGGGTCTATTTTCCATATTATATTTTCAGATCTATAAACCAAAAATACCAAAAATACTTTGCTGCAATCTTTTTACTTTTGTTTTACTTTTCGTTTTAGCAATCTTTTATATCTATCTCTATCAGATCTCATCCTTGCAAATAACTGGGAAGGGATTGACAACCCCTTTATAGCGTTGGGTGCAAGAGTTTGATTGTTTGTGTAGGTGCGAAGATTGGGGACTTGCTTGTATCTCCTACTGGATTGATACCTTGGTTCTCAACAACTGAGGGAAATACTTATCTACTTTGCTGCATCACCCTTTCCTCTTCAAGGGAAAACCAACGCAAGCTCAAGAAGTATGAATGTTCTGAAAGGTTAGCACTAATAATAACATGATATATCTTTTTCTCATCAAGATAAGCATACTTCAAAGTGTCAGGCAATTGTTTCAATTCAAACACAGGATCACCTTTAGGTGGAGGGGGACCTCCAAGAGTTTCAATAGGCAATTTGTGTTTCAGGAGAGGTTGTTGTTCGAAGAAAATTTGATCTATTTCATTTCTTTCACGCAAGTGCATATCATTTCCATGGTCAAGCAAATATTGTTCTAACGGATCTGTGGGAGGCACGGCAATAGAAGCAAGACCAATTATTTCATCCTTACTAGATAACGCTTTATCACGGGGTTGTCTACTAAACTTGGAAAAATTAAACCCATGAGACACACTACCAAAACTGACACCGACAGTTTGTTTTTCACAATCTATCTTAGCATTGACGGTGCTCAAGAAAGGTCTACCAAAGATAATGGGACAAAAGTCGTCTTGTGGGGAACCGAGGACTAGAAAATCAGTAGGGTTTTCACTTTCCCACACAAGACTTCAACATCTCTAACAATCCCAAGTGGTGTGATAGTGTCTCTATTAAAAAGTTTAATAGTAACATCAATGTCTTCTATTTCAGTAGGTGCTATTTCATCCATAATTTCTTGGTATAAGGTAAAAGGGATAGCACTCACACTAGCACCCAAATCACATAAACCATGATAGCAATGATCTCCTATTTTGATCGAGACAACGGGCATGCCTTCTATGGGTCTATGTTTATCTTTTTCACCGGGTTTAGCAATTCTAGCGGCTTCATCACAGAAGTAGATAACATGCCCATCAATATTTTCTACCAAGAGATATTTAACCATAGCAACACTTGGTTCTACTTTCATTTGCTCAGGGGGCTTAGATGTTTTTAGGTTACACTTACGAACCACGGTTGATACCTTAGCATGTTTCTTTATCCTAACAGGGAAAGGTGGTTTTTCAATATAAGTGGTAGGCACAACTGGGTCAACATTGTAAGTGATGGTTTCTTCTTTAGCTATGACCGGTGCTTTAATTTCTTCTTTAATAGGGGGATGATATTTAAACCACTTCTCCTTAGGGAGATCAACATGAGTAGCAAATGCTTCGTAGAAAGAGGCTACTATCTCAGAGTCAAGTCCTGATTTAGTGCTAAATTGTGAAAAGTATCGGTATTCATAAAAGATTTAACACAATCAAATTCAAGCTTTATACCTGACTCATTACCTTCGTCGAGTTCCAATCTTCAAAGTGGCGTTTAATTCTTTCTAAGAGATCCCACTTGAATTCAATAGTCTTCTTCATATAAGAACCAGCACAAGAAGTATCGAGCGTGGATTGATCATTATGAGAAAGCCGAGCATAATTTTTTTGAATGATAACTTCTCTCAGAATGTCATGATTGGGGCATGAATATAGCATTGACTTAATCCTCCCCCAAGCTAGAGCGATACTTTCTCCTTCACGAGGCCAAAAATTATATATATAATTCTGATCACGATGAACTAGATGCATGGGATAAAACTTTTGATGGAATTCCAATTGCAAACGATTCCGGTTCCACGATCCAAGATCATCACATAGCCTATACCATGTCAATGCTTTTCCCTCCAAAGATAAAGGGAAAAGCTTCTTCTTAACTTCATCTCCGGGTAAACCTGCAAGCTTAAATAATCCACATATTTCGTTCACATATACTAGATGCATATCAGGATGTTCAGTTCCATCTCCTGCATAAGGTTTAGCAAGCAGGTGTTCTACCATACCCGAAGGAATTTCATAAGTAATATTTTCAGTAGGTGTAGTAGGTTGAGGGGCAACTAATTGTGGTTCTGGTTAAGGTGAAGATACCCCGAACAAACCCCTCAAAGGATTGTTCTCCATAGTAGCAAGTAGCAATAAATTTCAGCACGTAGTATAAGTGTTTCCTTACCGATTTCCACTTACCAAGAGCGCTTCACTCCCCGGAGACGGCGCCAGAAAAGAGTCTTGATGACCCACAAGTATAGGGGATCAATCGTAGTCCTTTCGATAAGTAAGAGTGTCGAACCCAACGAGGAGCAGAAAGAAATGACAAGCGGTTTTCAGCAAGGTAATTTCTGCAAGCACTGAAATTGTAGGTAACAGATAGTTTGATAGCAAGGTAATGGTAACGAGCAAGTAACAGTAACGGTAAATAAGGTGCAGCAAGGTAGCCCAATCCTTTTGATGCAAAGGACAGACCAGAACAATCTCTAGTAATAGGCAAAGTGTTCTTGAGGGTACACGGGAATTTCATCTAGTCACTTTTATCATGTTGGTTTGATTCGTGTTCGCTACTTTGATAATTTGATATGTGGGTGGACCGGTGCTTGGGTGCTGTTATTACTTGAACAACCTCCCACTTATGATTAACCCCCTCGCAAGCATCCACAACTACGAGAAAAGTATTAAGATGAAATCTAACCATAGCATTAAACGTTTGGATCCAAATCAGCCCCTTACGGAGTAACGCATAAACTAGGGTTTAAGCTTCTGTCACTCTAGCAACCCATCATCTAATAACTACTCCACAATGCATTCCCTTAGGACCATGAATGGTGAAGTGTCATGTAGTCGACGTTCACATGACACCACTGAGGGAATCACAACATACATATCATCAAAATATTGAACACATATCAAATTCACATGATTACTTGCAACATGACTTCTCCCGTGACCTCAAGAACAAAGGTAACTACTCACAAATAATAAACATGCTCAAGATCAGAGAGGTATTGAATAGCATAATGGATCTGAACATATAATCTTCCACCAAATAAACCATATAGTAATCAACTACGCAAGGTAATCAACACTACTAGTCACCCACAAGTACCAATCTGAGGTTCCGGTACAAAGATTGAACACAAGAGATGAACTAGGGTTTGAGAGGAGATGGTGTTGTTTAAGATGTTGATGAAGATTGGCCTCCCAAAGATGATAGGGAAGTTCCCCCGGCGGAATCGCTCCGCCGGAGGGCAAAAGTGCTCCTGCCCAAGTTCCGCCTCGAGGCGGCGGCGCTTCGTCCCGAAAGTCCTCCTATGATTTTTTCTAGGTTAAATGTGACTATATACCAGAAGATGGGTACCAGAGGTAGGCCGAGGAGGCCACAACCCATCAGGGCGCGCCCAGGGGGTTTGGCGCGCCCTGGTGGGTTGTGCCCATCAGGTTGGCCCCCTCCGGTAGTTTTCTGCTCTAGTATTTTTTTATTTATTCCAAAAATAATCTTCGTAAAATTTCAGCTTCATTGGAGTTGTGCAGAATAGGTATCTCTGATGTGCTTTTCTTGGGTCCAGAATTCCAGCTGCTGGTATTCTCCCTCTTTGTGTAAACCTTGCATATTATGAGAGAAAAGGCATTAGAATCACTCCCCAAAGCATTTTTATTCAACAAAACATAATAAATAACAGTAGGAAATCATGATGCAAAATGGATGTATCAGTACACAACAAATCCTAATGAGAGACAACAAAGGCATTGGCTGGATGACCATGTTCTACTCTCTTATCGTATATATCCGGCCCAAAATCCCAGGGTGGGCCGCTGCCCACCCTAGCCACCATGTAGATATGCCCGGTGGCGAACATGAATTTCGAAACTAAATTAGGAACATTTAGCTGACCAATTAAACATGTCTCTGTTTTACTATTATCAACATCATATCAGGTTCATATTTGAACAACTGTGCTTGTTTAGCTTGATGGGTGGAGCAGTGCTAATACGACATGAAGCATGTAGGATGATCGTATAGTGATCATAAAAGGGGGAAACCCTATTCTTGATGAGTATAGTATTGACCGTGCCATGGAAAATCTGAAGCTGCAAACCGCACAAAGGCTACTTAGCAACCGATGTTTGCTTTCAACTAACTATTAAGATTCTAAGAGCTGAAAAGAAATTACAGTAAACAAGTGACGACCTATTTTCTAGTTGAGATCAAAACGTTGACCAGATATGCAAGAGTACCACCTCTCTTGCGGCGCCGTGTAGGCCTCTGCTGATATGTTGACGGTGTTGCAACTGCGATGGCTGTCAGTGTGGTGTGTGATGTTTACTACACAACTTTATTCTTGTAGACTTGTGTTGGGTCTCCAAGCGTAGAGTTTTGTAGGAAAGAAACAAATTTCCCTCAAATAGATGACCTATGGTTTATCAATCCGTGGGAGGTGTAGGATGAAGTTGGTCTCTCTCAAACAACCCTGCAATCAAATACAAACAATCTCTTGTGTCCCCAACACACCCAATCCAATGGTAAATTGTATAGGTGCACTAGTTCGAGGAAGAGATGGTGATACAAGTGCAATATGGATGGTAGATATAGGTTCTTGTAATCTGAAATTATAAAAACAGCAAGGTAGCAAGTGAAAAAAGTGAGCACAAACGGTATATCAATGCATAGAAACAAGGCCTAGGGTTCATACTTTCACTAGTGTAATCTCTCAACAATGCTAACATAATTGAATCATATAACCATCACTCAATGTGCAACAAATAATCACTCCAAAGTTCCTCTCCACCGGAGAACATAAGATGAAATTGGTGTAGGTAGTAAAACAACCTTAAAGTTATCCTTTCCGATCAATCTATTGAGTCATCCCTATAAGTGTCACAAACAGCCCTAGAGTTCGTACTAGAATAACACCTATTATACGCATCAATCAACTCTAATGTCAACTAGATACTCCAATGTCACCGCAAGTATCCATGAGTTAATTATTCGACATGCATCAAACACTTTCGGATTCATCATATTGAATCCAATGTAAAGAACTTCAAAGAGTCCCCCAAAGTTTCTATCGGAGAAAGTAGGACGAAAACGTGCATCAACCTAGGTGCCTAGATCACCCCAATGTCACCATGGGAACCCGCAAGTTTATTACAAAAACATACATCAAGTGACTCAATATAATACCCCATTGTCACCACGAGTATCCACATGCAAGACATATATCAAGTGTTCTAAAATCAAAAGTGTTCAATACAACATAACAAAACCTCAAAGGGAAAGACTGAATTCACCACATCAAGATAGAGAGGGAAGAACACCATATGATCCAACTATATTAACAAAGCTCGTGATCAAGATCGTACCAACTCAAGAACACGAGAGCAAGAGAGAGATCAAACACATAGCTACTGGTACATACCCTCTGGCTCGAGGGTGAGCTACTCCCTTCTTGTCATGGAGACCGTCGGGATGATGAAGATGGCCTCCGGTGATGATTTCCCCTTCCGGCAGGGCACTGGAAAAGGGCTTTGGATGAGATCGCTTTGGAATAGAGGCTTGCACCTGCAGCATGGAAGTTCCAGGTTTATTTCTAGTGGTTTCTATATTTATAGGAATTTTTGGCTTTGATTTCATGCCAGGGGGATGCCTGAGGGGCACATGAGCTCGAGGGGCGCGCCCTAGGGGGGTGGACACGCCCCCAGGCTCGTGGCTCCCTCGGCCACTCCCTGGTCCATCTTCAGCACTCCGTGGGTCTCTTTTGGTCCGTAAAAAATCACTGTAAATTTTCAGCCCAATCCGAGAACTTTTATTTCTGCACAAAAATAACACCATGGTAGTTCTGCTGAAAACAACATCAGTCCAGGTTAGTTTCATTCAAATCATATAAAAGTGCACCAAGACCATATAAAATTGTTGTAAACATGACATTAATACTTCATAAATTATCGATACATTGGAGACGTATCAGCATCCCCAAGCTTAATTCCTAGTCGTCCTCGAGGAGGTAAATGATAAAATAAATAATTTATGAAGTGTGAATGCTAGCATAGTGCATAAGTTTGATCAATGATAATTTCAATCACTTTTTGTAGCATCATAAACAACAACTCTTTCTCATAAAACTCGTCATGATAAAGTAGCAATCAATTCACATGTTATGGTTCAAACAATTCATTCTCTTGAAACTTAATAACCTATGTTCTTAGTCATCAAGCAATTATAATTCATATTGATTTCTACAAAGTCTAAGTAAGAGATCCACATACTCAATTATCATATAGTCTTCTATGATTGCTAATACTCAAAGCATATTTGTAGAACAAATAGCATACATCAAACACGGAGGAAGATAGGGGCTTAATGTTTCACCTCCCAACTTACTTGTCATAGAGATAATTGTCAACAATAATATCATGATAAAATATATTTGACTGGATATATATGCATGGAACTTTCCCCACCACATGATGCTTGCCAAGTAGATATTGAGGTTGAAATAAGAAGTGGACTCAGCATGAAAAAGTAAATAACATGTAAGTAAATAGCATAAAAGTAAACAGAATGTCCCTTCGCAGAGGGAAGCAGGGAGTTGCAGAGTGTGCAAGAGCTCAAAGTTTAAAATAGAGATGAATATATTTTGGGCGATGTGCCTTTCCTATCAACGTCACAACAAAGGATTTCAATATCTTCCATGCTAAACACATTATTGGTGATTCCCATGCGGAAATGAAAACTTTACCCCCCTCCACCATTCAAACACTTTCCATGCCTACCCATATCCACGGGTGCCCTCCAAACAATCAACTTTCTAGGGGGAGTTCTTGTTTATTTATTTTTGTATTATGCAGGACTGAGCATCCTTTTTACCAGCATCTCTTGTGCAATGACAAGTGAATAAACACCCATCATGAGAAAAACCCACTTAGAATGGAATATACTGACCGCCTCGTCGCTCCATCAGCGGTACGGGCACACAAAACATATATTTATTTGAAGGTTTTAGAGATGGCACATGCAAATTTACTTGGAACGACGGGGTAATATTGTATATAGGTAGGTATGGTGGACTCTCATGGAAGAAACTTGACTCAAGGATTTTGGATGCACAAGTAGTATCTCTACATAGTACGAAGTTTTGGCTAGCAAAAGGTTATGAGCAAGCACCACATCTTGGAGGATCCATAACAATATAACTTCTATGCAAATATACCCAAACATAAACTATTACGTTGTCTTCCTTTTCCAAATTCAACTAATTGATCAAGTTTGAAAATAATTAATGGGTATTCACAATCATAAAAGATGTCCAAGATAATATATTTGTATGTGAAATTTCTCTTCCTTATAGTAATCATTCATGAATTGCTTGTATGACCAATATTGTGATTGTCAAATGTCAATAGATTTTACTTTCTAAACCTAATGTGAAACTACTACTAAACATTCCCAACATATGTAATTTCAGATTTATGATATTCAATTCTTTCAACAATTTACTCTTAGGACAAGAGTGAATGACAAACTACTCCAAAAGATATAAGTGAAGATCAATGAGTAGTTAAACAATTAAGTAGCTATGGGTAGACTCTCTCTCCAAATAAAGATTTAAGATCATAGGATTTTATTTAAACATCAAACAAAACAAAAATACACTCCAAGAATAGCACATATCATGTGAACAAATAATAGCTTAGGCTCAACATAGGCTAACCGATATTTGTTGGCGAAGAGAGGTGGGATGCCTAACGTGGCATCCCCAAGATTAGATGCTTGAGACTTCTTGTAATATTGACTTGGGGAGCCTTGGACATCCCCAAGCTTGAGCTCTTTTGTCTTTTTAATTCCTCTCATATCGCGGTTTTCCCTAAATCTTATAAGCTTCATCCACACAATACTTGACAAGAACTCGTGAGATAGGTTAGTACACATAAGAATAACTAAATATTTCATGTACTACCAAGACAAGTTGCATAATAATTTTCAAACATTATCTATTGTATACTATCATTTCCACAATATATCTACCAATATAAGCTATGAAAACCCTAGGATAAGCAAATAACAAAACTATGACAGCAATCTATCTAAACATGACAATTTGTAGCAATTAATTCAAAAGGTGTACTTATGTAACTCAATAAATTCTGAAAATGTAGTACATAATAAAGAATTTTAATTAGAACACTGTGTAAAAATTTCAGAAACTTATCATCGAGTAAAATATGAAAATTCAAACACTACAACAAAAGTTTCTGTTTTCGTACAACACACATCAAACACGCAATTCAAGCATCCTAAAAGCAAATCTTGGAACTTTTTATGAAAAACATGATTATAAATAACAGCAGGAAAAGTGCAACAAAATAAAACGATGCTCCAAGCAAAACACATATTATGTGACGAATAAAAATATAGCTCCAAGTAAGATATACCGATAGTGTTGAAGACGAAAGAGGGGATGCCATCCGGGGCATCCCCAAGCTTAGACGCTTGAGTCTTTCTTGAATGTTACCTTGGGGTGTGATACGTCTCCAACGTATCTATAATTTTTGATTGTTCCATGCTGATATATTATCATTCTAGGATACTTTTTGGGTCTTTATTTACCAATTTATAATATTTTTGAGCACTAACCTATTGACCCAGTGCCTAGTGCCAGTTGCTGTTTTATGCATGTTTTTCACTTTTCCGGTTTACAGTACCAAACGAAGTCCAATTGCCACTAAACTTTTTGGTGATTTTTCCTGGACCAAAAGAAGACCTGGAAACTTCGAAAGGAGGCCGGGAGCCGCACGAGGGCCCCACAAGCCAACAGGGCACGTCCTGGGGGGCGCCCTGATGGCTTGTGGCCCCCTCGTGGCTCCTCCGACCTCATTCTCTGGCCTATAAATTCTAATATATTGCAAAAACCCTGGAGGCAGTCCCGAAACCCTTTTTCCACCGCCGCAAGTCTCTGTTCCGTCGCGAGGACATCTGGAGCTCCGTTCCGGCACCCTGCCAGAGGGGGGATCGATCAAGGAGGGCCTCTACATCAACCTTGATGCCCTCATGATGATGTGTGAGTAGTTCACCATAGACCTACAGGTCCATAGTAGTACCAAGATGGCAATCTCTTTATCTCTTGATCTTGAATACAATGATCATCGCATCTTCGCTTTGATCTATCCGATGTAATCCTATTGTGCGGTGTGTTTGTTGGGATCCGATGAATTGTAGGTTTATGTTCAGATTATTCATGAAAAGTATTTGAGTTACCTCTGAATATTAAGATTCTTATTTGCATGATCATTATAGCTCCATAATGCTCTCCGATTTATTGATGTGCTTTGGCCAAGTAGATTGATCTATCTTCAGTGGGAGTGGTGCGTTGTGGTAGGTTCAACCTGACGAGTTTCTATACCCCAGTGAAAAAGTAGGGGACAAGATGCGTCTTTGTGTTGTTGCTACTAAGGATAACACGATGGGGTTTATTCATATTGCTTGAGTTTACTTTGTCTACATCATGTCATCGGTCTCCATGCATTACTCTGTTTGTCATGAACTTAATACGTAGAGAGGCAAGCATAGAAGCGCTCTTGAAGTGGAGTAATAGTAATAGGTGCAGGCAGGGGTCGGCCTATTTGTTTATGGACGTGATGCCTATATACACATGATCATTGCCGTGAAAATCGCATAACTATCCGCTTTTCTATCAATTGCCCAACAGTAATTTGTTACCCACCGTATGCTGCCTACATGAGAGATGCTGCTAGGGAAAACTATGGCCCCCGGGTCTATTCACTTATATATTTACAAACTCTACTATTACCTTGCTGCCTTTATTTACCTTTTATTTTATTTATCAATTTACAATTATCTACACAACTCATTTGCTTGCGAATAACGAGATCAAGGGGATTGACAACCCTCATGCCCGCGTTGGGTGCAAGTTGTTTGTTCTTTTGTGTGCAGCCGCTAAAGATGGTTGAGGATTGATATTCCTATTGGTTCGATAAACCTTGGTTTCATAACTGAGGGAAATACTTACCCACTTTGTGTTGCAATCACCCGTTCCTCTTGACGGGAAACCCAACGCAGATCACAAGTATTAGGAAGGATTTCTGGCACCATTGCCGGGGAGTATCATCATCAACTATCAAGTAACTTCACACAAATTTTCATTCACTTGTTTATCTTTTTATTTGCTGTTATATTTAGTTTGTCTCATAAAAATCAGAAATACAAAAATATTTATCTTTGCTTGTTACTAGTTTACTTCTTTGCTTGCTAGTTTACTTGTCTTGCTTGTTACTTTGCTTGTTCGGTCACCATGTCTCAAGATACTACTAAGTTGTGTGACTTATCAAATACTAATAATAATGATTTTATTAGTACATCTATACCACCCGCCACTAGTGCGGAGGTTTTTGATATTAATGCTGCATTGTTAAATCTTGTCATGAAGGATCAATTTTTGGGAAGTCCTAATGAGGATCCCGCGTCACATCTTAATACCTTTGTTGAATTATGTGATATGCAAAAGAAAAAGGATATGGATAATGATATTTTGAAATTGAAATTATTTTCTTTTTTACTAAGAGATAAAGCTAAGGCTTGGTTTTCATCTTTACCACGTAATAGTATTGGAACATGGGATAAGTGTAAAGATGCTTTTATTGCCAAGTATTTTCCTCCTGCTAAGATCATCTCCCTTAGAAATCAAATAATGAATTTTAAACAGCAAGATCAGGAGGATGTTGCACAAGATTGGGAGTGAATGAAATTGATGATAAGAAATTGTCCTACTCATGGCTTAAATTTGTGGATGATTATCCAAAACTTCTATGCTGGACTAAACTTTGTGTCTAGAAATCTTCTAGATTCTGCTGCAGGTGGTACCTTTATGGATGTGACCTTAGGAGAGGCAACAAAACTTCTGGATAACATTATGACAAATTAGTCTCAATGGCATACCGAAAGAGCTCCAACTGGTAAGTAGGTAAATTCTGTTGAAGAAATCGCTACTTTAAGTGAAAAAGTGGATGCTCTTATGAATATGGTTGCTAGTAAAAATGCTCATGTTGATCCCAATGATATGCCCTTGTCTACTTTTATTGATCAAAATAATGATGCTATTGATGTGAACTTTGTCTCGCAAAATAATTTCAACAATAATGCTTATAGAGGAAACTTCAATTCTAGACCGTATCCCGGTAATTCCTCTAAAAACTATGGAAATTCTTATGGAAATTCTTATACAAATTCTAATAGGATACCCTTTGATCTTGAGAACACAATTAAATAATTTATTAATTCTCAAAATGTTTTCAACACTATGGTAGAAGAAAAATTGCATGTAGTTGATGCTTTGGCTAAAAACATGGGTAGAATTGCTCTTGATGTGGAAACTATTAAAAGTAAATCTTTGCCACCTAAGCATGATTTTAATGAGGCTATTAAATCTATCCAAATATCTATTAATGTAAGTAAGGAGAGGACCGCTAAGTTGAGAGCTAAGCGGGAATTCTTAGAAAAAGCCCTTCCACCCGTTTTTTACCAGAATCATGATGAAGATCTTAAAATGATTGGTACTTCTTCTATTGAATCTTTGTTTACTTCTCTGAATGTAAATTAAAAATTTACTGGAGATGAGTCAACTCTAGTTGAGAAGCGTCCCGTTTGCTTGGAGGGTGATGATTTTGATGCTAAAACTGAAAACCGTGGGTTTGGAGAGGTCAAAACTTTAACTAGTGATGTGCCCACTATTTTGGATTACAAGGACTTTAATTATGATAATTGATATTTTGTAGAATGTATCTCCTTTTTGCAAACCATTATTAGCTCACCCAATGCTTATGAACAAAACAAAGCTTTTACCGAACAAATAGTAGAAGCTATGGTAAAAGCTTATGATGAGAAACTTGAGCTTGAAGTTTCTATTCCTAGAAAATTGCATGATGAGTGAGAACCTACTATCAAAATAAGATAAATAAATATGAATGCAATGCCTTGTGTGACCTTGGTGCTAGTGTTTCAACTATTCCTAAATCTCTTTGTGATGTGCTTGGCCTCACTAATATTGAAGATTGTTCCCTTAACTTGCATCTTGCGGATTCTACAATTAAGAATCCTCTAGGTAGAATTAATGATGTGATTATTATTGTAAATAAAAATTATGTGCCTCTAGATTTCATTGTGCTTGATATTGATTGCAATTCTACTTGTCCCATAATACTTGGAAGACCTTTCCTATGAACTATAGGTGCAATTATTGACATGAAAGAGGGAAACATAAGGTTCCAATTCCCATTAAAGAAAGGGATGGAACACTTCCCTAGAAATAGAATTAAACCACCTTATGAATCAATCATGAGAGCTACTTATGGGTGGAGTGTCAAAGAGGACAATACTTGAAACTATGCATTATGCATAGCTAGGGGCATAAAACAATAGCGCTTCTTGGGAGGCAACCCAATAGTTATCTTAAATTTTTGCTTTTAACTTTATGTTTGTTTTTTATAACATGATTATTTCCTCGGTAATGATTACGTTTTTCTGTTTAAATTAGTATTTGTGCCAAGTAAAGCCTTTGTGATGATTCACAAGATGAGTAGAATCGATGCTGAAACAAAACAGAAACTTTTGACTCCAGTACAGGAATTTTAGTTTTTTACTGGAGCGTGATAATGATCTGAATTTTTTACAAAGTATTTCTATACAAAGTTTAGAGGTTTTCCTAATTTTTCAGAATTGTTAGAGTTACATAAGTATAGGTTCTCTACAGATTGCTACAGACTGTTCTGTTTTAGACAGATTCTGTTTTTGCTTGCATAGTTGCTTGTTTTGATTATGCTATGGATTGTATCGGGGGGTATAAGCCATGGAGAAGTTAGAATACAGTACCTATTATGAAATTATTAAATAAGAATCAATTTATAACAGTACCTAAAGTATTCAATATGTTGTTTATACTAACGGACCTCATGAAGTTTTGTTGAGTTTTGTGTGATTGAAGTTTTCAAGTTTTGGGTGTTATCACGATGGACAAAGGAATAAGGAGTGGCAAGAGCCTATGCTTGGGGATTTCCAAGGACCCCAAAGTAATATTTTAAGGAAGACTCAAGCGTCTAAGCTTGGGGATTTCCAAGGACCCCAAAGTAATATTTTAAGGAAGACTCAAGCGTCTAAGCTTGGGGATGCCCCGGAAGGCATCCCCTCTTTCGTCTCAATCCATCGGTATGTCACTTGAAGCTATTTTTTTATTCGTCCCATGATATGAGTTTTGCTTGGAGTGTCATTTATTTTTGTTTGATTTTACTTTCAGTTTGCCAAAATCATTGTTTGCTGGATGCACCTATTTAAGAGAGACACACCTTCATCATAATTTGTTAGAATACTCTATGTGCTTCACCTATATCTTTTGAGCTTAGCAGTTGCTCTAGTACTTCACTTATATCTTTTTGAGCACAGTGGCGTGTAGATTTTATAGAAATAATTTCACTCTCGTTCTTCACTTATATTTGTTTGAGAGTTAATAAATAGTGACGGTAATTTGCATGGTTCATAAGACTAGTCCAAAAATATTAGGTATTCAATGAGTGATAATCAAAACCATCATGTAGCACATATAGAGAAATTGTGGGTTAATGATATTGATGTGGTAATATGAAAAAGGTGTGAGTACATAATTGTTGATTCATTGAAGTGTCGATATTAAGAGAGGTTAACTTATTGTTCGTATAAAAATTAAAGAGGCATGGTGAAGATGCGTGAGCATTTCTATTCCTCGTTGAAATCCTAGTGTTCTTTCGGGTCGGAAGCGCGCGATGGTTAACTCCTACCTACCTCTTCCCTCGGGGCATGCGAGTAGTACTTTGATTTATGATAAAACTAATAAAACTTTGCAATAAGTATATGAGTTCTTTATGAATAATGTGAAACCATGTACATACGCAATCTCACCTTCTCATATTTGCTAGCCTCTTCGTTACCGTGCATAACCCATTCTCACCTCGAGGATCGGTGCAACTTTCGCCGGTGCATCCAAACCCCGTGACATGATACGCTCTGTTGCACATAAGCCTCATTATATCTTCCTCAAAACAGTCACCATACCTACCTATCATGGCATTTCCATAGCCATTCCGAGATATATTGCCATGCAAATTCCATCGTCACTTCACATGACTAGTTCGTTCATCATCATATTGCTTTGCATGATCATATAGAGCTGACATAGTATTTGTGGCAAAGCCACCGTTCATCATATTTTTGATACATGTCATGCTAGATCATTGCACATCCTGGTACTCTTCCATAGGCATTCATATAGAGTCATATTTTCATATCAGTTCTCCATATCGAGTTGTAAGTAAATAAAAGTGTGCTAATCCTCATTGTTAGAGCATTGTCCCAGTGAGGAAATAAAGATGGGGGAGGCCAAATGAGCCCACCATTCTGAATAAAAAAATGAGAGAAAATGAGAGAAGGGACTTTGCTACTATCTTTTACCACACTCGTGCCTCAAAGTGGCACTTTGTTCCTCATGTAGAGAGTCTCATGATAAGTCATTTTCATATGCTAGTGGGAATTACCTTTTCATTATTACAAACCTGGCTTGTATATTCCTATGACGGGCTTCCTCAAATGCCCGAGGTCTTCATGAGCAAGCAAGTTGGATGCACACCCCACTTAGCTTCATTTGAGCTTTCATACACTTATAGCTCTAGTGCATCATTTGCATGGCAATCCCTACTCCTTGCATTGACATCTATCGATGGGCATCTCCATAGCTCGTTGGTACGCCTAGTTGATGTGAGACTATCTTCTCCACTTTTTGCCCCGTTTATATCTACCACCATATTCTATTCCACCTAAATGCTATGTCCAATGTCTCACGCTCATGTACTGCGTGAAGAATAAAAAGTTGATGCATATTGAAAAAGTATGATACAATTGCCTCACTTGGACACCGTGGTGCTTGCCATTTGTATTAATGTGGTGAAGATGGAGCCATGCCTTGCTAATATAATAAGATGAATGGGGGGTAAACATTCTTTGAGGATCGTATACTTTGAAAGATTGATGATTTTGTTTCTTATACTTATAAGTATTACTATGTTAATATTTGTTGATTCATCATTTCTCAATGAGCATTGACGAGGTCACCTAGGTTCATAGACCTCTCATCTAGGACACACCTAGGGTCCTACAAGTTACAGAAGTCCCTGGACTACCTTAGCACTCGGACGAATGTACAAGATACACTCGGATCCTTGAAAGTCACTCGGACGCTGTCAACCACTCGGCTTAGCTCTGACACCCGGACGTGAAGAAGCAAAGGCGACGTGGGAGTTGCAACTTTCGAGAGGCTTAATTAAGATTAAACATTGTAGACGTTGCGTTACCAGTAACGCTCGTAGTTAACTCAGCAGTTTCCAGTAACTCCGGCAGTTACTAGCATTAATGACCCTCATAATGGCACTCGGCTGGCGGTGGCGCACTCTATATAAGCCACCCTCGACACCAGAAGAGGGGTTACGAACTCTCTGTAATCAGAACACATACCAAGCAATACTTAGCCCCGAGGCTCGAGACGTAGGACTTTTACCACTTCCGAGTGGGGTCCGAACTCGTAAACACCAAGTGTTACACTTGCTCCATAGCTAGGCTTCGCCCTACTCATTCGTACCCCCGTACTATTGTCAGGATTACTCCCACGACAGTTGGCACCCACCGTGGGGCGACAGTTCTAGCAAACTCCGGTGCAAGTAAGATTCCTTTCTTTTTCCGGCCATCATGTTGGCGCTCGGCGGTGAGATCTTCTTCGGCAGCCTTCGCTTCGTCGCCGACGGTTCAGCCTGGCTGCACGATGCACCACTGGACCCAGATGTGTTCCCCGCCTGCGGGGCCGTGCATTTCAGCGCGGCGGTGCAAGGGGTTCTCCTGCAACAGTCGTCGGAGCCATACGGCTCAGGGTCGATCCGTTCGACCTCCGGCCGCCGCAAGCATTCCGGGCGCTCGCGGTTGCAGCGGTGGCTCAAGCACGTCATGGCGCGGCAGCCTACCTCCGAGCAGGTTGTGGTGCTCGACTCCGGCGAGCCCACCCTCAGCTTGTCTCCCACATCGGTTGACGAGTTATCCGACGAATCTGAGTGTGAAAGCAGCGGAAACGCTTCTGAGATACTGATGGCACACTCCACCGATCATGGTGCCCCTGGGTACTCGATGGGTGGTTCTCGTGACCGAGGCGGAGGTCGTCTCGGCGACGGTCCTGCTGATGGTTATTTTCTGCAGCCTCTCTCTCGGGAGGAGCGGGAAGAGAGGAGAAGGAGGGACGACGAAGTCCTTCTTATCCCTATCACGGGAATGTCACCCGAGGAGATAGCCTTGGAGGCCACACGTTAGGCCACCTTGGCTGAACGTGAGCATTTGGAGAGGCTCCAGCGAGCACTCGACGAACGTGCAACGAAGGAGCAACCGAGCTCCAGTTACACCAGGCGGCGACCAATCCCAAGTGATAAGCCGCCCAAGATCCCAGTGATGCGTACTCCTATCGAGAATCTAGCTGCAGCCACTCAGATAGCTGAATCCATTCAGCCGTCCGGTTCTACGGCAAGAGAAGGCATTCGGCAGATTCAGACTCTGCTGAAGACAGCAATGAGGTAGAACGCTGAAGTGTCTCATTCAAATCAACGTGTTTACAACAAGTATTTTCGGGCTGACACTGTCCAGTCTGCGCACAGTCCACGTGCCTATGGGAAACACCGATACTCTCCTCCTCCTCCGAGAGGCCGGCACGGAGGGCATTGGCGCGATGACCGTGACGTCAACCGGACACCCCCTCCGAGGGGTGGTTCACACGGCAAACGCCCCCTACGATGACGGTAGAACTCATAGAGAAGACCACAATCGGACTCCTCCTCGCCCCTGAGGTTATGAGGAAGCAGGCCGACGCCCCCCGTTGCTCAACGCCAGGTCTACCATCACTCAGAGATTGGTGGATAAGAGTCGAGTGCTTAGGGACCGAGTGAGCGGATGTGGGACGTCAGGTCTCGAGTGCTTTTGCAGATATATCCGAGAGACTGAGATTCCGCCCAACTACAGGTTGGCGACGGGGATCGGGAAGTTCAACGGCGAATCCAAGCCTGAAACTTGGCTTGAAGACTACCGAGTGGCAGTTCAGATTGGAGGCGGTTGTGACTTCGTGGCAATGAAGCATCTCCCCTTATGCTGGAAGGATCTGCTCGGGCATGGTTGAACCAGTTACCTTCTAGCAGCATCTATTGCTGGGAGGACCTGGCGCAGGTGTTCATAAGGACGTTCGAGGGCACTTACAAGCATCCGGGTGGATTGACAGAGTTGCAGCATTGCGTACAGAAGAGCAATGAAACTCTTCAAGAGTACATACAGAGATGGAACACTCTGTACAACACTGTCGAGAATGTCACCGAGCACCAGGCCGTGTGCGCCTTCAAGGCAGGCACTCAGTATCGGGAGGTCATCCTGAAGTTTGGCTGATCGGGAGATCTGTCTCTCAGTCGGGCCATGGAGATTGCCAATAAATACGCCAATGGCGAAGAGGAAGACCGCCTCCGCAATGGCAAAGGGCGAGCTGGCGATGCCCCTCAATCGGCAGGAAATGCAGGCAAGAAGCAGAAACGGAAAGCCGATCCTCCGAGAAAGGCTTAAGTGGCTGCGGTTCCTGGTCAGGGGAAGCCGAAGCCCAAAAAGAACAAGAAGAAAGATTGGGCTAACAAAAAGAAGCCAGAGTACAATTCTGAAGTGCTGGATCAGCCCTGTGCTATTCACACTAAAGAGGATGAGGAGGGCAACCTCATTTACCCAAAGCACACCACTCGGGAGTGCCGTATGCTCAAGCATGAGATGGGTAAGGAGGCCTCTACAGAAAAGGACGATGACGAAGAGGACGACCGCGATTCCGAGTACCCTCACGTCGACAAGGTCCTGAACATGATCTTCGCGGATGTTGAAAGTAAGAGCCGATTGAAGGTCATCAATTGGGAGGTAAACTTCGACTGCGCAAAGTTCTGATGGACGGCGGCAGCAGGCTGAACATAATTTACGCGGATACACTCAGCGCAATGGGCATTCCAATGTCCCGCCTGAGTAAGAGTAATATGCATTTCCATTTAGTCATTCCTAGAAAGAAGGCCGAATCACTGGGTCAGATAGCTTTGGACGTCGTCTTCGGCGGAGAGAAGAACTTCCGGAAAGAACGCCTGACGTTCGAAGTGGTCAATTTCCGAAGTGTGTATCACCCTATCCTGGGTAGGCCTGCCTACGCGCGTTTCATGGCCCGACCATGTTACGTGTATCTTAAGCTTAAGATGCCAGGACCGAATGGCATGATCACGGTTACCGGCGATCGGAAGGTTGCTGAAGAGTGCCTCCAGCAGGGTTCTAATATCGCAAACAAGCAGATACTCACCGTCGAACTCGACGGGTACAAGAAGGCAGTGGACGCTGCAGACTTGTTAAAGTCCAAGCGACCGGTGATGGAATCCGCTTTCCAGTCGGCCGGCAAAACTAAGCAGGTTCACGTTCGTCCCATTGATCCGAGTGCGGCTCCGACCAACATCTCGACGACACTCGGTGAAAAATAGGAAGCCGAGCTCATCCAGTTCCTCCGTGAGAACTGGGATATCTTCGCATGGAAGCTGTCTGACATGCCGGGGGGTCCCAGGGGACTGGCTGAGCACCGTCTCCTAGTAGATCCTATAGTTAAACCAGTCAAGGAGCACTTGCGTCGATCCTCCGTAGAGAAGCGCAAGGCGATTGGTGAAGAGATCGCTCGGCTCCTAGCTGCTGAATTCATTCGCGAAGTCTTCCATTCTGAGTGGCTGGCCAACCCAGTGTTGGTGCCCAAGAAGGACAAGTCCCTCCGGATGTGCCTCGACTTCAAGCACCTTAATCGGGCCTGCCCGAAAGATCATTTCCCCTTCCCTGCATAGATCAAATAGTAGACTCCACCGCTGGATGTGAACGCCTGTTATTCTTAGATGCGTACTCCGGGTACCATCAGATCCGAATGTATGGACCAGATGAAATAATAACAGCTTTCATCACCCCATTTGGGTGTCTCTGCTACATCACTATGCCATTCGGCCTCAAGAATGCTGGGGCAACTTTCATGTATATGATTCAGAAGTGTTTGCAAGAGCAAATCAGTCGGAATGTAGAGGCTTACATGGATGACATCGTGGTCAATTCCAGGAAAGGTTCCGACCTCCTGGCGGACCTCGCTGAATCATTTGCCAACCTCTGACGTTTCCAAATAAAACTCAATCCTGCGAAATGCACATTCGGAGTGCCCTCAGGTAATCTACTCCGTTTTCTCATTTTTGAACGAGGAATCGACGCTAATCCGGACAAAATCGGGTCCATCGTCTGAATGAAAAAACCTGTCCGTCTGCATGACGTCCAGAAGCTCACGGGATGCCTTGCAGCCCTGAGTAGATTCATATCTCGACTCGGTGAAAAGGCCTTGCCTATTTACCGATTGATGAAGAAATCTGATACTTTTGAATGGACTACTGAAGCGCAAGCCGCATTCGATCAGCTCAAGGCCTTGCTTTCCACCCAGCCGGTGTTAGCTGCTCCGAGCAGCCGAGAGCCTTTGCTCTTGTACATCGCGGCTACGAGCCAGGTGGTCAGTACTGTCCTCACTGTGGAGCGCGAAGAATCGGGAAAAACATTCAAAGTGCAGAGACCCGTTTATTATATTTCAGAGGTCTTGACTCCTTCCAAGCAGAGGTATCCACACTATCAGAAGCTAGTTTATGGCATTTACCTCACTGTGAAGAAGGTAGCTCATTACTTCCAAGAGCACTCGGTCACAGTTATCAGCGATGCTCCCCTGTCAGAGATCTTGCATAACAGAGACGCCATGGGCCGAGTGGCCAAATGGGCCATTGAGCTCCTCCCGTTGGAGATCAAGTTCGAAGCCAAGAAGGTGATCAAGTCTCAGGCACTTGTGGACTTCTTAGCCGAGTGGATAGAGCAGGAACAGCCAGCTCCGAGTGTTCTTGAACACTGGACCATGTTTTTTGATGGATCAAAGATGCTTCAAGGGTCTGGAGCTGGAGTAGTCCTTGTTTCCCCTAGAGGGGACCGATTGAGCTACGTCCTTCAAATCCATTTTGACTCATCAAACAACGAGGCCGAGTACGAAGCCCTCCTATATGGGCTCCGAATGGCTATCTCGCTCGGTATCCGACGCTTGATGATATTCGGTGACTCGGACCTTGTGGTCAATCAGGTGATGACAGAATGAGACATCCGGAGTCCGTCCATGACTGGGTACTGTAATGCAGTCCGGAAGTTGGAAAAGAACTTTCAAGGCTTAGAATTGCACCATATACCCCGAGTGAAGAACCAGGCTGCTGACGACCTGGCTAAGATTGGATCTACTCGGCGGGTAGTCCCAAAGGGTATATTTCTTGAGCACCTGCACTCTCCTTCAGTTAAGGAAGATCCTTTTACTGAAGAGCCCCCACAAGCAGTCGGACCCTCTGATCCGACTAAAGTTGACATTCCAGCTGTAGTGGATCTCGTTCAAGAGATGTTGGTGATCACTCCCGAGTGGACCCAACCTTATTTAGCTTACTTGCTCCGGCAAGAGCTCCCCGAAGATGAAGAAGAAGCCAAACGAATCGTCCGACGATCCAAATCCTTTGAAGTGATGGGAGAACAGCTATACAAGAAAAGCACTACAGGTGTGGCACAGAAGTGCATATCCCCAGAAGAAGGGCTGCAGATTTTGCATGAAATCCATTCGGGAACTTGTGGTCATCACGCGTCCTCTCGGACATTGGTCGCAAAAGCGTTTCGTGCAGGATTTTATTGGCCCCGAGCCAATGCAGCTGCTAAAGACATGGTTGACCTCTGTGTTGGGTGTCAGTTTTTTAAGAACGAGTAGCACAAGCCTGCATCTGCACTCAAGACCATCCCGCTCACCTGGCTATTCGCTGTGTGGGTCCTCGACATGGTTGGTCCCCTGCATACAGGGTCGAGTGGGTTTACCCATCTATTGGTTGCAGTGGATAAGTTCACCAAGTGGGTCGAAGCGAAGCCCATAAAAAGCTTGGATGCAGGTACCGCAATCAATTTCATTCGGCGGATTATCTTCAGATTCGGAGTTCCCCACGACATCATCACAGATAACGGGAAGAATTTTGATTCGGATGAATTCTGTGAGTTTTGCTACACAAGGGACTCGGGTCAATTATGCTTCCGTAGCTCACCCGTAGTCGAATGGGCAAGCAGAACAAGCAAATGGGATGATTCTTCAAGGATTGAAGCCCCGATTGATGAGGGATCTGAAAATTGCTACCAGTGCTTGGGTGGAAGAATTACCGTTTGTCCTCTGGGGCATTCGGACGACTTCGAATTGTTCGACCAATCGTACTCCTTTCTTTATGGTATACGGGTCCGAGGCGGTTCTGCCGAGTGACATTCGTCACAATGCTCCCCGAGTGGAGCTTGACAATGAAGATGAAGCAGAAGTGGCACGCTAGGACGGTCTGGACCTCTTAGAGGAAGAGAGAGAGTTATCCTTGATCAGGTCGACGCTGTATCAGCAAGACTTGAGGCGCCTTTATGACAGACAAGTCAGAAGGCACGCTTTTCAAGAAGGTGATCTCGTCCTCCGATTGGATCAGAAGAAACCTCACAAGCTAGCGCCTCCGTGGCAAGGGCCTTACGCAATCTCCAAAGTCCTGAACAATGGAGCTTACCATTTATACAATTTCGATACCAATGCTGAAGAGCCCCGAGCGTGGAACGCGGATCTGCTCTGCAAGTTCTACACTTAGTTTAAGAACAGTCTGTCATTCCTGTAATGAGCTTCCGAGTGAATTCGATGAATAAAATTCTTTGCTTTCCATACTCTTTGTCGAAACTTTTTCATTTTGTTTGTTTTCCTCACCCCCAGTGGGTGCATGGGATAAACTTAGCTGCGAACCTGATTTCGCCTAAGTTGCAAACTACTCCGAGTAAGGACATCATCCACACTCGGGGGCTTAGCTGCGAACCTGATTTCGCCTAAGGTAAAAACTACTCCGAGTGAGGACATCATCCACACTCGGGGGCTTAGCCGCGAACCTGATTTCGCCTAAGGCAAAAACTACTCCTAGTGAGGACATCATCCACACTCGGGGGCTTAGCTGCGAACCTGATTTCTCCTAAGTCAAAAACTACTCCGAGTGAGGACATCATCCACACTCGGGGGCTTAGCTGCGAACCTGATTTCGCCTAAGTTAAAAACTACTCGGAGTGAGGACATCATCCACACTTGGGGGCTTAGCTGCGAACCTGATTTCGCCTAAGTTAAAAACTACTCTGAGTGAGGACATCATCCACACTCGGCAGCTTGGCTACGAACCTGATTTCGCCTAAGTTAAAAACTACTCTGAGTGAGGACATCATCCACACTCAGGGGCTTGGCTACGAACCTGATTTCGCCTAAGTTAAAAACTACTCTGAGTGAGGACATCATCCACACTCGGGGGCTTAGCTGCGAACCTGATTTCGCCTAAGTTAAAAACTACTCTGAGTGAGGACATCATCCACACTCGGGTGTTTAGCTGCGAACCTGATTTTGCCTAAGTTAAAAACTACTCCCAGTGAGGACATCATCCACACTCAGGGGCTTAGCTGCGAACCTGATTTCGCCTAAGTTAAAAACTACTCCCAGTGAGGACATCATCCACACTCGGGGGCTTAGCCGCGAACCTGATTTCGCCTAAGTTAAAAACTACTCCGAGTGAGGACATCATCCACACTCGGGGGCTTAGCTATGAACCTGATTTCGCCTAAGTTAAAAACTACCCCGAGTGAGGACATCGTCCACACTCGGGGACTTAGCCACGAACCTGGTTTCGCCTAAGTTCAAAATCAAGACGAACGTTCAAAACGATCAAATAAAAGGCAGTCGAATGTCAAGCAGTTCAAAGAAAAAGTGCAGATAGTAGTGACCACAAGGTCACTGCAAATGTACGGATATAGAAATCACTCGGCATTCTGAGGCAAATATGGCTTAATTTTTTTTTTTGAGATTCACTCGGCCGATGACGGGGATGCCGCGTCAGTGAAGTTGTCAAGGTCGATAACCTCTGCAATCCGAGTGGTCGCCGACAGGAAGGTTTCCATGAAATCTTTGATCTTGGCATTCTTGCGGTTGACGACCTTTAGTGCCTTCAGCTTCTCCTCGTCTATGCCCTTGCAATGCACACGGACGAGGGAGAGCGCGATGTCTGCCCCAGCTCGGGCCACATCCTTCTTCCATAACTTCACTCGGCGTGGAATGTCCCGCAGATGATTGATGAGGGCATCCAAGTCACTCGGGGGCTCTTCGTCAGGGGCAATTTCCTTGTCGATGTCCTTGGCCGCTTTGCGTAAACGCTTGAGGAAGATAGCCACCTCTGAAGTGCGCTCGTCGAGTCAAAGCAGAGCAAGAGTCGAGCTGTCGCGAAGAAGACCAGCACTCGGATCTAGCTCCTTCTCGATTTTGGAGGTCTCCTCCTTAGCGTCCCAGCATAGATCTAGCAATCATTCGGGAGGAGGAAGTTGAGATTGGAGAAGAATTGATATGAAATGACTCAGAACTTGGTCATGCCTGATGCGTACCTTTGAGCTTGTCGTTCATTTCGTTGCAGTGGTCTTCAATGAGCTTCTCCAGCTCCTGCCTCTTTGACTCGACCAGCTTCAGTTTCGCCTCAGCCTCAACCGCCTCCGCAGTACTCCTCCTCGCAAGTTCCTCCAGGGCTTTCTTGTCCTCCTCCCACTTCTCAAAAGATTTTAGCTTGTCTTCAGCTTCCTTTGCCTTCCGATTGGCCTCCTTCTGAGTAGTTGTCAGCTCCCGGTCCTTCTTCTCCAAAGCCTCCTTCATGGTCTCTATAGAAATAGAATCCCGGAGCCTCTTAGTAAGTTGAAGATTCTCACTACGTACATCTGATGAAATACTTTCAGTCGGACAGGGAAAAGGTTCAAGTCCAAAGGTACTCGGTCAAGATTTGATTACCTCCGAGTGATCGCTTTTCTTGTTCCAGACGGGTACTCTTGGTCTTCTCAGTCTCCAAACTGTGATGCAGCTCCTGCACTTCCTTCTCAAGGGTGTTATAACGGGTCCTGAGCTCACACACACCCTGTCAGCAAAAAACAAAGAAAAATCGGTGATAACGGTCAAATATCAAGACAGATAGCATTCGGATTTTGAGACTGTCCCCGACTGCTTCAATCGATGGCAGCCTCGGGGACTACACCCAGTGGGTGCACTCAGCGCGCCCCCACCGGAGAACTACAGGTTCTATAGCCCGACGGTCAATGTCGAGAGGCTCTGGTCCATGGACCATCACCGCATCCTCTTCGACAAGTATCTCATCATTCA
Source organism: Elymus sibiricus (assembly GCA_039707655.1). NCBI lineage: Eukaryota > Viridiplantae > Streptophyta > Magnoliopsida > Poales > Poaceae > Elymus > Elymus sibiricus. The sequence continues at coordinate 248,574,793 of CM077673.1, read as the reverse complement.
GATTCTACTTCATTCGGATTCTGAGACTGTCGCCGACTGCTTCAGTCGACGGCAGCCTCGGGGACTACACCCAGTGGGTGCGCTCAGCGCGCCCCCACCGGAGAACTACATGTTCTACACCCCGACGGTCAACGTCGAGAGGCTCTGGTCCATGGACCATCACCGCATCCTCTTCGACAAGTATCTCATCATTCGGATTCTACTTCATTCGGATTCTGAGACTGTCACCGATTGCTTTAGTCGACGGTAGCCTCGGGGACTACACCCAGTGGGTGCGCTCAGCGCGCCCCCACCGGAGAACTACAGGTTCTACACCCCGACGGTCAACGTCGTGAGGCTCTGGTCCATGGACCATCACTGCATCCTCTTCGACAAGTATCTCATCATTCAGATTCTACTTCATTCAGATTCTGAGACTGTCGCCGACTACTTTAGTCGACGGCAGCCTCGGGAACTACACCCAGTGGGTGCGCTCAGCGCGCCCCCACCGGAGAACTACAGGTTCTACACCCCGACAGTCAACGTCGAGAGGCTCTGGTCCATAGACCATCACCGCATCCTCTTCGACAAGTATCTCATCATTCGGATTCTACTTCATTCGGATTTTGAGACTGTCGCCGACTACTTCAATCAACGACAGCCTCGGGGACTACACCCAGTGGGTGCGCTAAGCGCGCTCCCACTGGAAAACTACGGGCCTACATCCCGATGGTCAACGTTGAGAAGCTCTGGTCCATGGACCATCACCGCATCCTCTTCGACAAGTATGACTACAAGATATCCTATGAATAACATTTAGAAGTCTCTAAGACTCCACCCAGTGGGTGTGCTGCTCCAGACGCAAACCTACTCGGAACATCAAAAACATCTACAACGCGCAAAAACTTTGTCTAAAGAAGGTACTTACAAGAGTACTTACTCGGACATTCTTCTCCAATGCCTCGCCAGCATCACGTGCCTCCTTCAACTTGTCATTCATCAGCCTCAGTTGGATTAGAGCCTCCTTACTTGCTCCCACTTGGTCCTCTGGGACGCGCTGCAGCCCGATTGCGTTGGTCGCAGGTTGGACAGTTGGAGACATCCTGAGTGCTAATCCAACTCCCGAAGGGGTCCCCCGAGCTGTGGCTGGCACTTGAACAGGCGAGACGTCCCGCATGATGATATCCACGCTGGAGGTGGGATTTGGTGGTGCGGCCCGGTCATCCACGTCGATCTCAATCACTTCGCGTGGTTCTGCAAGTATTCGAAAGTCATTCGGAAATAAGTTCAAAAATGAATTGAGGTGTTCAAAGATTATATATGATCAAGTTCGAGTGCTACCTTTCGAAGATGCAGCGTCGACCTCGACCTTGTCCTTCTCCAGGGAAGCAGTCGACGTGTCGGCTCTGTAGAAGAATCACTCGGAATGTTATTACATTTGATCAGTCATTAGGAAGGATGTGCGGAGTGAAAGTACTTACGTAGAGTCCACCGACATGTTCATCTTGGTCTTAGGCAGAACCGCCTTCCAGGGTTTGCTGGAAGTGATCTTCGTCTGCTTGGTTCTCTTCTCTGGAGATGGAACGAGCTCGGCACGCCCTCGCTTTGAAGTCCGAGTGGGAGGGATGACCACCGAGGACTTGGCGACGTTCTATCCCCCTGCGTTGCCTCCGCGGACCCCAGGGTCTTGGCGCGTCCTCTTGCGAGGCTCGGGAAGCACCTCCTATGAAGGAGAAGACTCCGCCTCGTCTCCTGGTTCCGACTCCGTCTCGACACCTCTGTCTTTGCTGTCGTCCACGTAATCCTCCTCTTCGTCCGAGTCGTCATGTCTCTCGTTGTCGCTGGCCACGTCAGCAGGAGCATGGTTGCCTAATAACCCACAAGTATAGGCAACCGTTTTCGAGGGTAGAGTATTCAACCCATATTTATAGATTTGACACAAGGGGAGCCAAAGAATACTTGAGAGTATTAGCAGTTGAGTTGTCAATTCAACCACACCTGAAGATTAAATATCTGCGGCAAAGTGATCAGTAGCACGGTAATATGATAGTTTGGTAGCAGTAGCAACGGTAACAATAGCGGTAACGGTAGTAGCAATAGTTTTGTTGTAGTTGGAACAGCAGCAACAACAATAGTAACTTAGCAAGAACAATAAGTGGAAAGGTCGTAGGCACTGGATCGGTAACTCGTTGGATGATATTCGTCATGTAACAGTCATAACCTAGGGCGATACAGAACTAGCTCAGTTAATCAATGTAATGTAAGCATGTATTCCGTAAATAGTCATACGTGCTTATGGAAAAGAACTTGCATGACATCTTTTGTCCTACCCTCCCGTGGCAGCGGGGTCCATAAGGAAACTAAGGGATATTAAGGCCTCCTTTTAATAGAGAACCGGAACAAAGCATTAACACATGGTGAATACATGAACTCCTCAAACTACGGTCATCACCACGAAGTATCCCAAATATTGTCACTATGGGGTTGACGGATCATAACACGTAATAGGTGCATATGACTAGGCAAGATCGGATCAAGAACATGGATATAGAGATGATAACATAAACGGTTCAGATCTGAAATCATGGCACTCGGGCCCTAGTGACAAGCATTAGGCATAGCAAAGTCATAGCAACATCAATCTCAGAACATAATGGATACTAGTGATCAAGCCCTAACAAAACTAACTCGATTACATGATGAATATCATCCAACTCCTCACCAACCACCAAGCCTACGAAGGAATTACTCACTCCCGGTGGGGAGCATCATGGAATTGGCGATGGAGAAGGGTTGGTGATGACGAAGACCGAAGATTCCCCTCTCTGGAGCCCCAACCGGGCTCCAGATCTGGCCTCCCGATAAAGAACAGGAGGTGGCGGCGGCTCCGTATCGTAAAACGCGATAATTCTTTCTCCTTGATTTTTTCTCCGAATTTAGGAATTTATAGTGGCAGAGTTAGGGCAAGTGGGGACACGAGGTGGGCACAACCCACCAGGGCGTGCCCAGGGGGCCTGGCGCGCCCTGGTGGGTGATGCTCACCCTGGCCCCCTGATACATCCATTTTGCATCATGCTTTTATATCGATATTTATTGCATTATGGGCTGTTAATACACATTATGGTGCAATACTTATGCCTTTTCTCTCTTATTTTACAATGTTTACATGAAGAGGGAGAATGCCGACAGCTGGAATTCTGGACTGGAAAAGAAGCAAATCTGAGATACCTATTCTGCACAACTCCAAAAGTCCTGAAAATTTACGGAGAATCATTTTGAATATATAAAAAATACTGGGCGAAGAAAATACCAGAGGGGACCCACCAGGCAGCCACAAGCCTGGAGGGCGCGCCCTACCCCCTAGGGCGCACCCTAGTGGCTTGTGGGCCCCCTGGCAGGTCTCTGGTGCCCATCTTTTGCTATATGGAGGGTTTTGACCTGGAAAAAATCATAAGGGAGCTTTCGGGCGAAGCGCCGCCATCTCGAGGCGGAACCTGGGCAGAACCAATCTAGGGCTCTGGCGGAGCTGTTCTGCCGGGGAAACTTCCCTCCCGGAGGGGGAAATCGAAGCCATCGTCATCACCAACGATCCTCTCATCGAGAGGGGGTCAATCTCCATCAACATGTTCATCAGCACCATCTCCTCTCCAAACCCTAGTTCATCTCTTGTATCCGATCTTTGTCTAAAACCTCAGATTGGTACCTGTGGGTTGCTAGCAGTGTTGATTACTCCTTGTAGTTTATGCTAGTTGGTTTACTTGGTGGAAGATCATATGTTCAGATCCTTAATGATAATTAGTACTCCTCTGATCATGAACATTAATATGCTTTGTGAGTAGTTACGTTTGTTCCTGAGGACATGGGATAAGTCTTGTTATAAGTAATCATGTGAATTTGGTATTCGTTCGATATTTTGATGAGATGTATGTTGTCTCTCCTCTAGTGGTGTTATGTGAACGTCGACTACTTGACACTTCACCATTGTTTGGGCCTAGAGGAAGGCATTGGGAAGTAATAAGTAGATGATGGGTTGCTAGAGTGACAGAAGCTTAAACCCTAGTTTATGCGTTGCTTCGTAAGGGGCTGATTTGGATCCACATGTTTCATGCTATGGTTAGATTTGTCTTAATTCTTCTTTCGTAGTTGCGGATGCTTGCGAGAGGGGTTAATCATAAGTGGGAGGCTTGTCCAAGTAAGGGCAGCACCCAAGCACCGGTCCACCCACATATCAAATTATCAAAGTAACGAACGCGAATCATATGAGCATGATGAAAACTAGCTTGACAGAAATTCCCATGTGTCCTCGGGAGCGCTTTGCTTTTATATAAGAGTTTGTCCAGGCTTGTCCTTTGCTATAAAAAGGATTGGGCCACCTTGCTGCACCTTCATTACATTTGTTACTTGCTACCCGTTACGAATTATCCCATCACAAAACTATCTGTTACCGATAATTTCAGTGCTTGCAGAGAATACCTTACTGAAAACCGCTTGTCATTTCCTTCTGCTCCTCGTTGGGTTCGACACTCTAACTTATCGAAAGGACTACGATAGATCCCCTACACTTGTGGGTCATCAAGACTCTTTTCTGGCGCCGTTGCCGGGGAGTGAAGCGCCTTTGGTGAGTGGAACTTGGTAAGGAAAAATTTATATACTGTGCTGAAATTTACCGTCACTTGTTACTATGGAAACTAATCCTTTGAGGGGTTTGTTCGGGGTATCTTCACCTCGACTGGAAGCACAAAGAGATGCTCCTCAACCTACTGCACCTACTGAAAATATTTATTATGAGATTCCTTCGGGTATGATAGAGAAACTGCTAGCTAATCCTTATGCAGGAGATGGAACACTACATCCTGATTTGCATCTAATCTATGTGGATGAAGTCTGTGGATTATTTAAGCTTGCAGGTTTGCCCGAGGATGATGTCAAGAAGAATGTCTTTCCTTTATCTTTGAAGGGGAAGGCATTGACATGGTATAGGCTATGTGATGATATTGGATCATGGAACTACAACCGATTGAAATTGGAATTTCATCAGAAGTTTTATCCTATGCATCTGGTTCATCGTGATCGGAATTATATTTATAATTTTTGGCCTCGTGAAGGAGAAAGTATCGCTCAAGCTTTGGGGAGGCTTAAGTCAATGTTATATTCATGCCCCAATCATGAGCTCTCAAGAGAAATTATTATTCAGAATTTTTATGCTCGGCTTTCTCATAATGATCGATCCATGCTCGATACTTCTTGTGCTGGTTCCTTTATGAAGAAGGATATTGAATTCAAATGGGACTTATTGGAAAGAATTAAATGCAACTCTGAAGATTGGGAACTCGACGAAGGTAAGGAGTCAGGTATAAACCTTAAGTTTGATTGTGTTAAATCCTTTATAGACACCGATGCTTTTCGTGATTTTAGCACTAAATATGGACTTGACTCTGAGATAGTAGCTTCTTTCTGTGAATCTTTTGCTGCTCATGTTGATCTCCCTATGGAGAAGTGGTTTAAATATCATCCTCCCATTGAAGTGAAAGTAGTTGAACCTATTAAAGTTGAAGAAGAGACCATAACTTATAATGTTGATCATATTGTTCCTGCCGCTTATATTGAGAAACCACCTTTCCCTGTTAGAATAAAGGAACATGCTAAAGCTTCAACTGTGGTTCATAAGAGCTGTACTAGAACACCTACACCCCCTGAACAAATTAAAGTGGAACCTAGTATTGCTTTGGTTAAAGATCTCTTGGTTGATAATATTGATGGGCATGTTATTCATTTCTGTGATGAAGCTGCTAGAATTGCTAGACCGGATACTAAAGGTAAACATAGACCTATTGTTGGCGTGCCTATTGTTTCTGTTAAAATAGAAGATCATTGTTATCATGGCTTGTGTGATGTGGGTGCTAGCGTGAGTGCAATTCCCTTTTCCTTATACAAAGAAATTATGAATGATATTGCACCAGTTGAACTAGAGGAAATTGATGTTACCATTAAGCTTGCTAATAGAGACACCATTGCACCAATTGGGATTGTTAGAGATGTTGAAGTCTTGTGTGGGAAAATAAAGTATCCTACTGATTTTCTTGTTCTTGGTTCCCCACAAGATGATTTTTGTCCCATTATATTTGGTAGGCCTTTCTTGAATACTGTTAATGCTAGGATTGATTGTGAGAAAGAAACTGTTACTGTGAGTTTTGGGGATGTGTCTCATGAGTTCAATTTCTCTAAATTTCGTAGACAACCCCATGACAAAGAATTGCCTAGTAAAGATGAAATTATTGGTCTTGCTTCTATTGCTGTACCTCCTACCGATCCTTTAGAACAATATTTGCTAGACCATGAAAATGATATGCATATGAATGAAAGGAATGAAATAGATAAGATTTTCTTTGATCAGCAACCTATTTTGAAACACAACCTGCCTGTTGAAATACTTGGGGATCCCCCTCCACCCAAGGGTGATCCCGTGTTTGAGCTTAAACAATTACCTGATACTTGGAAATATGCTTATCTTGATGAAAAGGAGATATATCCTGTTATTATTAGTGCTAACCTTTCAGAGCATGTAGAAAAGAGATTATTGAAAACTCTGAGGAAGCACCGTGCTGCTATTGGATATACTCTTGATGATCTTAAGGGCATTAGTCCCACTCTATGTCAGCACAAAATTAATATGGAGCCTGATGCTAAACCGGTTGTTGATCACCAACGACGGTTAAATCCTAAAATGAAAGAAGTGGTAAGAAATGAAATACTAAAGCTTCTGGAGGCAGGTATAATTTATCCTATTGCTGATAGTAGATGGGTTAGCCCCGTTCATTGTGTTCCTAAGAAAGGAGGTATTACCGTTGTTCCTAATGATAAAAATGAATTGATCCCGCAAAGAATTGTTACAGGATATAGAATGGTAATTGATTTTAGGAAATTAAATAAAGCTACTAGGAAAGATCATTACCCTCTACCTTTTATTGATCAAATGCTAGAAAGACTATCCAAACACACACATTTTTGTTTTCTAGATGGTTATTCTGGTTTCTCTCAAATACCTGTGTCAAAAGAGGATCAAGAAAAGACCACTTTTACTTGCCCTTTTGGTACCTTTGCTTATAGATGTATGCCTTTTGGTTTATGCAATGCACCTGCTACCTTTCAAAGATATATGATGGCTATATTCTCTGACTTTTGTGAAAAGATTGTTGAGGTTTTCATGGATGATTTTTCCGTTTACGGGACTTCTTTTGATGATTGCTTGAGCAACCTTGATCGAGTTTTGCAGAGATGTGAAGAAACTAACCTTGTCTTGAATTGGGAAAAGTTCCACTTTATGGTTAATGAAGGTATTGTCTTGGGACACAAGATTTCCGAAAGAGGTATTGAAGTTGATAAAGCTAAAGTTGATGCTATTGAAAAAATGCCGTGTCCTACGGACATAAGAGGTATAAGAAGTTTCCTTGGTCATGGTGGTTTCTATAGGAGGTTTATTAAAGATTTCTCTAAGATTTCTAGGCCTCTCACTAATCTTTTGCAAAAAGATGTTCTAATCGTTTTTGATGATGATTGTGTAGAAGCATTTGAAATTCTTAAGAATGCCTTGATTTCCGCACCTGTTATTCAACCACCTGATTGGAACCTACCCTTTGAAATTATGTGTGATGCTAGTGATTATGCTGTTGGTACTGTTCTAGGACAAAGAGTTGATAAGAAATTGAATGTTATTCATTATGCTAGTAAAACTCTAGAAAGTGCTCAAAGAAATTATGCTACTACTGAAAAGGAATTTTTAGCGGTTGTGTTTGCTTGTGATAAGTTCAGACCTTATATTGTTGATTCCAAAGTAACTGTTCACACCGATCATGCTGCTATTAAGTACCTGATGGAAAAGAAAGATGATAAACCTAGACTTATTAGATGGGTTCTTCTGCTACAAGAATTTGATTTGCATATTATTGATAGAAAGGGTGCCGATAACCCCGTAGCAGATAACTTGTCTAGGTTAGAAAATGTTCTTGATGACCCACTACCTATTGATGATAGCTTTCCTGATGAACAATTAGCTGTCATAAATGCTTCGCGTAATGCTCCATGGTATGCTGATTATGCTAATTACATTGTTGCTAAATTCATACCGCCTAGTTTCACGTACCAACAAAAGAAAAAGTTCTTCTATGATTTAAGACATTACTTTTGGGATGATCCCCACCTTTATAAAGAAGGAGTAGATGGTATTATTAGACGTTGTGTACCTGAGCATGAACAGGAATAGATCCTACGCAAGTGTCACTCTGAGGCCTATGGCGGACACCACGCTGGAGATAGAACTGCACACAAGGTATTACAATCTGGTTTTTATTGGCCTACTCTCTTCAAGGATGCTCGTAAGTTTGTCTTGTCTTGTGATTAATGTCAAAGAATTGGTAATATTAGTAGACATCAGGAAATGCCTATGAATTACTCTCTTGTTATTGAACCATTTGATGTTTGGGGTTTTGATTATATGGGACCCTTTCCTCAATCTAATGGGTATACTCATATTCTAGTTGCCGTTGATTATGTTACTAAGTGGGTAGAAGCTATTCCAACTAGTAGCGCTGATCATAACACTTCTATTAAAATGCTTAAAGAAGTTATTTTCCCTAGATTTGGAGTCCCTAGATATTTAATGACTGACGGTGGTTCACACTTTATTCATGGTGCTTTCCGTAAATTGCTTGCTAAGTATGATGTTAATCATAGAATTGCATCTCCATATCACCCTCAGTCTAGTGGTCAAGTAGAATTGAGCAATAGAGAAATTAAATTGATCTTACAGAAGACCCTTAATAGATCTAGAAAGAATTGGTCTAAAAAACTTGATGATGCATTATGGGCTTATAGAACTGCTTATAAAAACCCTATGGGTATGTCTCCGTATAAGATGGTTTATGGTAAAGCATGTCACTTACCTCTTGAGCTAGAACATAAAGCTTATTGGGCAATTAAAGAGCTCAACTATGATTTCAAACTTGCTGGTGAGAAGAGGTTATTTGACATTAGATCACTTGATGAATGGAGAACCCAGGCCTACGAGAATACTAAGTTGTTTAAAAAAAAGGTTAAGAGATGGCATGATAGAAGGATACAAAAGCGTGAATTCAATGTAGGTGATCATGTCTTGCTATACAATTCTCGTTTAAGATTTTTTGCAGGAAAACTTCTCTCTAAATGGGAAGGACCTTACATTATCGAGGAAGTATATTGTTCCGGTGCCATCAAGATCAACAACGCCGAAGGCACAAACCCGAAGGTGGTAAACAGGCAAAGAATCAAACATTATATCTCAGGTACTCCCATAAATGTTGAAACCAATATTATCAATACCATAACTCCGGAGGAGTACATTAGGGAGACCTACCAGAACGTTTCAGACTCTGAAAAGGAATAGGTATGTGGTACGGTAAGTAAACCGACTCCAAAACTTTTTCAATAGCAATTTTTCTCCGTTTTGGAATATTTAAAAAATTAGAAAAATTTAAAGTTGTCCGAAAAGTGCACGAGGAAGCGACAAGCCAGGAGGGCGTGCCCTACCCCCTGGGCGCGCCCTAGTGGCATGTGGCCACCTCGTGTACCATCCGGACTCCGTTTTCTTGTGGTATACTCCTTCTGGTCGGTAAAAATTCATTATATAATCTCCCGAAGGTTTTGATCTTCGTATCACGACAATACCTCCTGTTTTCGTTTTGAGCTGTTTCTGCAGCAGACTTAGAGCAAGATGTCTTCGCAAGAGTCGGTTGGGGAGAGCCGTGCCTCTCACCTGACACCGGGGGCCGGAGCCTTCAGCAAAGCCAACCACTTCGGGCAGGCCACGGAGGAAGAGATGGAGGCCGACCTGAAAAGGATAGATGCCATGGAGGAAGACCAAGAAGTTACCTCTCGTCTACGACCTGGAGCCATATTGGAAGAACTTCAGAGCTCAGCAATTCCGGATCCGGTTATCCCTCCCAATGCTAAATTCCTTACTTATGAAAATATGAAAAAGAGTGTTGCTTCTTCCCCCGCAGCAATGAAACATCCATGGGTTATGGGAGCTCTAACCGTCACTGGAAAACTTCGCAAGGAAATAATTGATCTCAGACAGCGAAATAATAAGCTTGAGGAGGAGAATCGCATTCTGAGGGGCATCATCGCCAAGAATATAACATCACCACCTCCGAAGCAAGACGACTAAACACATGTGTATGGGCACTCCCTTTGGCTTGTGCTAAGCTTGGGGGAGGTGCCCCGGTATCGTATCACCATCACATCTTTTACTTTTATTGTTTTTCTTAGTTCAATCCTTTTGGTTATATCTCGATCTAGTAGAATAAAGTTTTCGTGTGATCTAGTTTTGAGTTTTGTTTTATGTTCCCCCTATGTAAGCAAGTCCGAGAGTTATATAATAAAGAGTAGTATTGAGTTGAGGACTTTGCTTATTTGCTATGATCTTGAGAAAAAAAGAAATAGAAAGAAGTATAGAATAAAAGCAAAGAGTATATATGATAATCTTATGGGGAGTGATGACTGCACATATAAGAAGTATGTCGATTGAAATTTGTTGTGAGTTGACAAACATAGCTATTGGTCATTGTGGCAATTAAAAGGAAGTAATAAAGAAAGAGAGGTTCACATATAAATATATTATCTTGGACATCTTTAATGATTGTGAGCACTCATTAAAATATTTTATGCTAAAGAGTTGATGTTGGACAAGGAAGACAACATAATGAGTTATGTTTGCTTATTTCTGAATAGAAGTTATATGGTTATAGATCCTTCAACATGTGACGCTTGTTTCCACCCCATACTAGCCAAACTTCTGCACCAAGTAGAGATACTACTTGTGCATCCAAACACCCTTAAACCAGTTTTGCCATGAGAGTCCACCATACCTACCTATGGATTGAGTAAGATCCTTCAAGTAAGTTGTCATCGGTGCAAGCAATAAGAATTGCTCTCTAAATATGTGTGATCTGTTAGTGTGAGGAAAATAAACTTTATATGAACTTGTGATATGGAAGAAATAAAAGCGATGGACTGCATAATAAAGTTCTCTATCACAAGGGGCAATATAAAGTGACGTTCTTTTGCATTAAGGGATTGTGCATCCAACTATAAAAGCGCATGACAACCTTTGCTTCCCTCTGCGAAGGGCCTATCTGTTACTTTTATTTTCTAGTACTTACCTTTATGTAAGAGTCATCGTGATCTGCATCACTTCCTTTATTTCGCCTTTATCTTTTGGCAAGCGTCATGTGTTGGGGAATGATCTAGACACATATATCCACTCGGAAGTGGGTGAGCATGAGTTATTTCTGTTGACATTACCCTTGAGGTAAATAGTTGGGAGGCAATACTATAAGCCCCTATCTTTCTCTGTGTTCGATTGAAACTTTGACCTCATAGGTACCGCGTGAGTGTTAGCAATTATGAAAGATCAAAAGATGATTGAGTATGTGGATTTGCTTTACAAGCTCTTATATTGACTCTTTCCTACGTTATGATAAATTGGAATTGCCTCAATGACTGAGATCATAGTTTGTTGATTCTCAATGGAGTTTCTGATTCATACTTTACCTTGCGAACGAATTGTTACTTCAGCATAAGAAATTATATGTCAATATATGTTGCTGTTCTAAAGATGATCATGATGCCTTCATGTTCGTATTTTATTTTAACGACACCTCTATCTCTAAACATGGGGGCATATTTATCGATTTCGGCTTTCGCTTGAGGACAAGCGAGGTCTAAGCTTGGGGGAGTTGATACGTCCATTTTGCATCATGCTTTTATATCGATATTTATTGCATTATGGGCTGTTAATACACATTATGGTGCAATATTTATGCCTTTTCTCTCTTATTTTACAAGGTTTACATGAAGAGGGAGAATGCCGGCAGCTGGAATTCTGGAGTGGAAAAGAAGCAAATCTGAGATACCTATTCTGCACAACTCCAAAAGTCCTGAAAATTTACGGAGAATTATTTTGGAATATATAAAAAATACTGGGCGAAGAAAATACCAGAGGGGACCCACCAGGCAGCCACAAGCCTGGAGGGCGCGCCCTGGGTAGGGCGCGCCCTAGTGGCTTGTGGGCCCCCTGGCAGGTCTCCGGTGCCCATCTTCTGCTATATGGAGGGTTTTGACCTGGAAAAAATCATAAGGGAGCTTTCGGGACGAAGCGCCGCCGTCTCGAGGCGGAACCTGGGCAGAACCAATCTAGGGCTCCGGCGGAGCTGTTCTGCCGGGGAAACTTCCCTCCCGGAGGGGGAAATCGAAGCCATCGTCATCACCAACGATCCTCTCATCGAGAGGGGGTGAATCTCCATCAACATCTTCATCAGCACCATCTCCTCTCCAAACCCTAGTTCATCTCTTGTATTCGATCTTTGTCTAAAACCTCAGATTGGTACCTGTGGGTTGCTAGCAGTGTTGATTACTCCTTGTAGTTTATGCTAGTTGTTTACTTGGTGGAAGATCATATGTTCAGATCCTTAATGATAATTAATACTCCTCTGATCATGAACATTAATATGCTTTGTGAGTAGTTACGTTTGTTCCTGAGGACATGGGATAAGTCTTGTTATAAGTAATCATGTGAATTTGGTATTCGTTCGATATTTTGATGAGATGTATGTTGTCTCTCCTCTAGTGGTGTTATGTGAACGTCGATTACATGACACTTCACCATTGTTTGGGCCTAGAGGAAGGCATTGGGAAGTAATAAGTAGATGATGGGTTGCTAGAGTGACTGAAGCTTAAACCCTAGTTTATGCGTTGCTTCGTAAGGGGCTGATTTGGATCCACATGTTTCATGCTATGGTTAGATTTGTCTTAATTCTTCTTTCGTAGTTGCGGATGCTTGCGAGAGGGGTTAATCCTAAGTGGGAGGCTTGTCCAAGTAAGGGCAGCACCCAAGCACCGGTCCACCCACATATCAAATTATCAAAGTAACGAACGCGAATCATATCAGCATGATGAAAACTAGCTTGACAGAAATTCCCATGTGTCCTCGGGAGCGCTTTGCTTTATATAAGAGTTTGTCCAGGCTTGTCCTTTGCTATAAAAAGGATTGGGCCACCTTGCTGCACCTTCATTACATTTGTTACTTGCTACCCGTTATGATTTATCCCATCACAAAACTATCTGTTACCGATAATTTCAGTGCTTGCAGAGAATACCTTACTGAAAACCGCTTGTCATTTCCTTCTGCTCCTCGTTGGGTTCGACACTCTTACTTATCGAAAGGACTACGATAGATCCCCTATACTTGTGGGTCATCACCCCCCTCTGCGGTGTATTTTGGTTCCAATAATTCTCATTTATTCTGAAATAAATCTCCAAAAAGTTTCGTTCCATTCCGAGAACTTTTATTTCTGCACAAAAACAACACCATGGTAGTTCTGCTGAAAACAACGTCAGTCCGGGTTAGTTCCATTCAAATCGTGCAAATTAGAGTCCAAAACAAGGGCAAAAGAGTGAGGAAAAGTAGATACGTTGGAGACGTATCAACTCCCCCAAGCTTAAACCTTTGCTTGTCCACACGCAATTCAGTTGACAAACTGAAAGTGATAAAGAAAAACTTTTATGAACTCTTTTGTTCTTGTTTACATATATATGCTTAAGTAGCACCCAGGTTTTCAGCTAAGATTATGACTAACCATGTCAATAATAACTCTTAGAAATTATATTTACTCATAACAATAACATACGCAACTAGCGAGCAATAATAAGATATCTCAAGCGCCAACACTTTCTCAAAACAATCATGATACAATATGACAATGGTGGTATCTCGCTAGCCCTTTCTGAGACCGCAAAACATAAATGCAGAGCACCTCCAAAGTTCAAGAAGCGACTAAACATTGTAATTCATGGTAGAAAAGATCCAGTCATGCTGCACCCAACATCAACTATACACAATGCAAGAGGATGACAATAGTGCTCTCAAGTCTGGCGTTTATTTGAGAAGGTGATGACTCAACATAAAAATAAATAGATAGTCCCTTCGCAGAGGGAAGCATGGATTTGCAGCGGCGCTAGAGCTCAAAGTTTAAAACAGAGATAGATATAATTTTGAGAGGTACACCCTTCCTGTCAACGTCACGACCAAGAGTTATCAATATCTTCCATGCTAAACAAATTAGCGGCGGTTCCCAAGCGGTAAAAGTAAAGCTTTACTCCCCCTCCACCAACAATCACACTCCACGGCGAGCCGCATCCATGGGTACCGTCCAAACCAACAACATTCCTGGGGGAGTTTTGTTTAATTATTTTTTATTTTTGATTTCGGGACTGGGAATCCCTATTACCGCCCCTCTCGTGTAAGGACAAGTGAATAAACACACATCAAGAGAATAACCCACTTAGCATGGAAGATAATGACCGCCCCCTGTCGCTTCATGAGCAGTCTAGGCACACAAAACAGATGTGCATTTGAATTTTTAGAGGTGGCACATGCAAATTTACTTTGGAATGGTAGGGTAATACCGCATATAGGTAGATATGGTGGACTCATCTGGCATAACTTGGTTTAAGGGTTTTGATGCACAAGCAGTATTTCCGCTTAGTACAGGCGAAGGCTAGCAATTAGATTGAGAAGCGGCCAGTTAGAGAGCGAAAACGGTCATTAGCATGCATTACATATAATCAACATTGAATACTAGCATGAGTAGGATATGGACACCATGAACATAAATATCATGAAGGCTATGTCGATTTTGATTCAACTACATGCGTGAACATGTGCCAAGTCAAGCCACTTGAAACATTCAGAGGAGGATACCATATCATCATACCGCATCACAACCATTTTAATGCATGTTGACACCCAAGATAAATCATTATCCACTCCTAGCTACTTAAGCATGGCATGAACAACTATAATCTCTAATGGTCATTGCAAACATGTTTGATCATAATGAGCTGAATCAAGAGATACTAGGCTAAACATATTTAAAAAAACAAAAACAAGTTGAGTTCATACCCGCTTTTCTCTGCCACAGTCAATTCATCAAATGTCGTCATTATTGCCTTTCACTTGCACGATCGAACGATAAGAAGATAATAATAGTGCAAGAGTGCCGTGGACTAAGCTAGAATCTGCAAACATTTTATTCAAGAGGAGAAGACAAAGTAATATGGGCTCTTTGTTGGATAAACAATAATGCATATGAGAACCACTCAACGATTTCATTATGGTCTTCTCCTAGGTACGACTCAAGTAAACAGAAAAGAATTTCAGAGAAACACACTGAAATATTTTTGGAGTTTTGGTTTTTCTTGAAGAAAACAAATTAAAGAAGAAAAATAAAAACGAGAAAAACTATTTACACGGGAAAGCTCCCAACAAGTAAAGGAAGAATCAAGAAATCTTTTTGGGTTTTCTTTTGATGCAACAATTAAACTAAGCTAGAAAGAAAAACTAAAAAGAAGTAGTAAATATTTTTGGGTTTTCTCAAAGTTTTTCAAACACACAAGAAGAAGGCGAGAAAACAAATCAAGCATGGATAATACAATGAAAAAGTGTGAACACCGACAACTGGAATGAAATGTGTGAACATGAATGTAATGTCGGTGGAAATACGTACTCCCCCAAGCTTAGGCTTTTGGCCTAGCTTGGTAATCACCATCCATAGTAGCCGTCCGGTCCCAAGTCGTAGTGAGGCGGAGGCGGCACCTGAGCATCCCACCCCTGGGGCTCTTCCTCAGCGGCTGCTAGGTTGTTCCGGTAAGCTATAATGTCATCTGGCATAATCCTGTATCCGTTCCTAGCAATAGGATCAAACAAAGCAGGTGTAGGCAACGGAATAACATCACATGTTTCCTTGCTAAATACTAGGTTATAATGAATGTCACATGGAGAGTCAGTTACATCAAGGAATTGGTGAGCCTGCAGTGTCTTATGATCAAGGGGAACTCGGGATAAGAGATAATCATGTGGGCGAAATGGGATTCTAAAGTGGTCCGCTAAACGAGTAGGATAAATACCACCATGTATCTTTCCCTTAGTTTTGTTAAGATGTAAGCGTCGAGAAATAATAGCTCCCATACTAAAGGTGTGATCATCATAAAGTGCACGACGTAAAATAGCAAGGTCACGAGCACTGAGTGCGCCAACCTTCTCCCTAGCGGTTAAACACTCAGTGATGACCAAAGCAAAATAATGTACTGAGGGAAACTGTAAACTAGTAGCAGTGGCACTCGACATGCCTCTATCCTCACCCACAGTTAATGCGAGGAGAAAATCCTCAAACTCAGATGGCCTAGGTTCTCTCAAGTCCCCATCAGAAGGAATCAAGCATATATTACAGAAGTCGGTCAGCGACATTCTGTAAGTTTCAGCATAAAGATTAAACTGCACTTCAGGAGGATTGTTTCTTCCTAGATAATTAAAGCTTTGCACAAAGGAATTTGTAAGGATGTGATATTGGTCACACTTAGCTGCGAGGAACTCGGTTAACCCGATGTTTGCGACGAACTGAGCGAACTCTTGATGGAGCCCGGCCTCCTCCATGAAGACATCATGCGGCTATTCACACGGCCGCACCTCCACCTTTCTTGGGGTGTGAAGGTCACTGTCCGATGATTCCCCAATGACTCCCTTGGCATTTTTCTTAGAGGAAAACTTCCTAAAGATTTGCATTTTATTCCTATAAAAATTCTGAAAAAAAATTAGTCCACAAAAAATTTGTCAACAAAACTTTGTAAGATTGTTAGCAACTACTCCCAAGCATGCATAGAGGCCATATTGAGCATTCAAACTACTTAGAACTCTAAGAATTCAACATGCAAGCTCATCTACAGCAGCACCAAGAGTAGCTAATTACTCTAAAAATAACCCACTAAAACAAAAACTAATTGGAGCAATGGAGGAGTCACATACCAAGTAGCAATCCCTCCAAAAAGTTTCAGAAACGGAGCTTCGAGCAAAGAGATCGAAATCCGCGGGTTTGAGAGCAAGAACATGAAAATGGTGGCTGTGTTGATTTTTTGCTGGAGGTAGGTGATGATGTGGGCTAAAGAGATAAGGGAGGGGGCCCACGTGGGGGGCACAACCCACCAGGGCGCGCTTGGGGGTGCTGGTGTGCCCTGGTGTCTTGTGGTCACCACGTGCACCCCCTCTGGTGTTATTTGCACCAAAAAATCATAAATATTTGGAAAAAAAATCGTGCTAAATATTCAGGGCAATCTGAGAATTTTTATTTTTGGGTCATTTTTTTATTGCACGGAGAAAACAGAAAACAGGATAAGCATGGCATTTTATTTTATTTAACTAACTAAAACAGAAAATAAAAGGTGGGAGCAAAAGGTTGTGCTTACTAGATTCCTCAACTTCATGCCTCTCAAAAAATGATCCATTAATAAGGTTGATCAAGTCTTATTAACAACCACTTTCGATTAGCATGAAACCGAAGAACTTTCGTAAAACACTAAGTTACCTCAATGGGGATGTGCATATCCCCAACAATAAGTATATCATATTTCTTTTTGAAAGTAGGTAGAGGTAATTGAAAACTTCCAATAGTGATGGTCGGAGATTCTTCAATAACATTTATACCATTCACTTGGAATTGTTTCTTCGGAAAGTGCATCGTGTGCTCATTACCATTGATATGAAAAGTGACTTTGCTTTTATTGCAATCAATAACAGCCCCTGCAGTATTCAAAAAGGGTCTACCAAGGATAATTGACAGGTTGTCGTCCGCGGGCATCTCAAGAATAACAAAGTCCGTTAAGATAGTAACATTTGCAACATTAACGGGCACATACTCGCAAATACCGATAGGTATGGCCGTTGATTTGTCAGCCATTTGCAATGATATCTCAGTAGGTGTGAGTTTATTCAAATCAAGTCTTTTATATAAGGAGAAAGGCATAACACTAACACCGGCTCCCAAATCACACAAAGCAGTTTTGACATAGTTTCTCTAAATGGAGCAAGGTATAGTTGGTATTCCAGGATCTCCAAGTTTTTTAGGTACTTCATCCTTAAAAGAATAATTAGCAAGCATGGTGGAGATTTCAGCTTCCGGTATCTTTCTTTTATTTGTGATGATGTCTTTCATATACTTAGCGTAAGGGGCCATCTTCAAAATATCAGTTAAGCGGGTACGCAAAAAGACTGGCCTAATCATTTCAGCAAAGCGCTCAAATTCCTCATCGTCCTTTTTCTTAGATGGCTTAGGTGGAAATGGCATGGGTTTCTGAACCCATGGCTCTCTTTCTTTACCATGTTTCCTAGCCACAAAGTCTCTTTTATCATACCGTTTATTTTTAGGTTGTGGGTTATCAAGATCAGGAGCAGGCTCTATTTCAACATCATTATCTGGTTCTACATGATTACTAGGTTGAGCATCATCAAGAACATCATCATTATCATTTTCATTATCACTAGGATAATGTTCACTACCAGATTGAGTTTCAGCATCAGAAATAGAGACATCATTATTATCAGGAGGTTTTTGTGTCTCAGGTTCACTAGAGGTATGCAAAGTCCTATCATTTTTCTTTTTCTTTTTCTTCTTAGAAGGACTAGGTGCATCACTATTAATTCTATGAGAGTCTTGTTCAATTCTATTAGGATGGCCCTCAGGATAAAGTGGTTCTTGGGTCATTCTACCTCCTCTAGTTACTACTCTAGCAGCAAAATCATGCATATTATTATTCATTTCATCAAGCAATTCTTTTTGAGACTAAGCAACTTGTTCTAACTGAGTTTGAACCATAGAGGCATGCTTTCCTACACCTCTAACATCATTACTGATTCTAAATAGCAAGTCACTCAAGCGAGCAATCATATCAGAATTATATTTCAATTGTTTCAGAACATGAGCATTGAAATGATCTTGCTTCATAATATAGTTGTCAAACTCATATAAGCATTGACTAGGATGTTTATTGCGAGGAATGTCACTTTCATTAAAATTTAATAAAGAATTTACCTCTACCAAGGCCATGTATTTCTTCAATAGGTGGCAAATTCTTATCATCCTCAGCTTTAATACCTTTTTCCTTCATAGATTTCTTTGCCTCTTGCATATCTTCAGGACTAAGAAATAAGATACCCCTCTTCTTCGGAGTAGGTTTAGGCGGTGGTTCAGAAAGAGTCCAATCATCATAATTCCTCAATATGTTATTCAATAATTCCTCAGCTTGTTCAACAGTTCGTTCCCTGAAAACACAACCAGCACAACTATCTAGGAAGTCCCTAGAAGCATCGGTTAGACCATTATAAAAGATATCAAGTATTTCATTTTTCTTGAGAGGATGATCAGGCAAAGCATTAAGAAATTGGATAAGCCTCCCCCAATCTTGTGGGAGACTCTCTTCTTCAATTTGCACAAAGTTAAATATTTCCTGTAAGGCCGCTTGTTTCTTGTGAGCAGGAAAATATTTTTCAGAGAAGTAGTAGATCATATCCTGGGGACTACGCACACAACCAGGAGTAAGAGTATTGTACCAGGTCTTAGCATCACCCTTTAATGAGAATGGAAATAATTTAAGGATATAATAGTAGCGAATATTCTCATCATGAGCAAAGAGGGTGGCTATATATCATTCAGCTTAGTATGGTGTGCCACTATAGTTTTGGTTTCATAGCCATGGAAAGGATCAGATTCAACCAAAGTAATTAACTCTGGGTCGACAGAGAACTCATAATCCTTATCGGTAACAAAGATAGGTGAAGTAGCAAACTTAGGATCACATTTCATTCTAGCATTCAAAGTCTTTTCTTTATACTTGCATAGCGATTTCTTAAGATAGTCTCTATCCGTGCAAGAAAGAATTTCTCTAGATATCTATTCGTCCATAACATAACCTTCAGGTATCTCAGGCATTTCAAACTTAGGAGAGCTAGGACTAATAGGAGTTTCATAATTATCATCAGTTTCATAAGCTTCATCAGTTTCAGCAGTCTCAACAATTTCAGTAGTTTCATTCTCTTTAGCTCTAGCAATTTGTTCATCAAGAAATTCTCCTAGCGGCACATTATCATCAAGCATGGTACTAGCATCATCAATAGCATAATTCATAGCAGAGGTAGCATCATCAATAACTTGTGACATATCAGGATTACTAGCATGTGGTGGTGTTGCAAGCTTACTCATAACAGAAGGTGAATCAAGTGCAGAGTGTGATGGCAGTTCCTTACCTCCCCTCGTAGTAGAGGAAAAAATCTTGGTCTTAGTATCCTTCAGATTCTTCATAGTGATAAATTGATATAAATCCCAACTGACTCAACAAATATTTCTATGCTCCCCGGCAACGGCGCCAGAAAAAGGTCTTGATAACCCACAAGTATAGGGGATCGCAACAGTTTTCGAGGGTAGAGTATTCAACCAAAATTTATAGATTCGACACAAGGGGAGCGAAAGAATACTTGAGAGTATTAGCAGTTGATTTGTCAATTCAACCACACCTGGAGATTAAATATCTGCGGCAAAGTGATCAGTAGCACAGTAATATGATAGTTTGGTAGCAGTAGCAACAGTAACAATAGCGGTAACAGTAGTAGCAATAGTTTTGTAGTAGTTGGAACAGCAGCAGCAATAATAGTAACTTAGCAAGAACAATAAGTGGAAAGGTTGTAGGCACTGGATCGGTAACTCGTTGGATGATATTCGTCATGTAACAGTCATAACCTAGGGCGATACAAAACTAGCTCAGTTCATCAATGTAATGTAGGCATGTAGTCCGTAAATAGTCATACGTGCTTATGGAAAAGAACTTGCATGACATCTTTTGTCCTACCCTCCCGTGGCAGCGGGGTCCATAAGGAAACTAAGGGATATTAAGGCCTCCTTTTAATAGAGAACCGGAACAAAGCATTAACACATGGTGAATACATGAACTCCTCAAACTACGGTCATCACCGCGAAGTATCCCAAATATTGTCACTATGGGGTTGTCGGATCATAACACGTAATAGGTGCATATGAATAGGCAATATCGTATCAAGAACATGGATATAGAGATGATAACATAAACGGTTCAGATCTGAAATCATGGCACTCGGGCCCTAGTGACAAGCATTAGGCATAGCAAAGTCATAGCAACATCAATCTCAGAACATAATGGATACTAGTGATCAAGCCCTAACAAAACTAACTCGATTACATGATGAATCTCATCCAACTTGTTGGGGATATAACCCCGTGGTGAGACCTGCCCAGGTGGGGCCGGGTCTTGAGGTTGGCGGCTTAGCAGTAAGGCTTGGAAGTAACTTGCCCAATGGGCCTGGAGGCCCAGAACCAGAAGACAATGTGTAACCCGGTGGCGTAAGCCGCCGTTGGTGGCTTGCCAGACAAGGCAGGAGTATTTAGAGGCAAGGTCGGTTATTAAGTATAACCCAACCCGGACTCTTGTAAGCCCAGGGCCTTGACCTGCGTATATAAAGGCGGGTTACCTGGGCGGCTTAGGCCACGAAAACCTTTGATCGAGTACTAGGTCAAGCGAGTCCGCTCCCTTGTAATCGATATCCAGTCAATACAACTCAAAGCAGGACGTAGGTTATTACCTCCTTCGAGAGGGGCCGAACCTGGGTAAACTTGTGTCTTTCGTCCCGACCAACCCCTTTGAGTTAACCGTCATAGCGATGGCTTCACACCTAAGTCCTGACACTAGGACATCTACCGTGACAAAACCACGACAGTTGGCGCCCATCGTGGGGCAGATGCTCGGTGGTTTGGAGTACTCGAAGGGCTCTCTTCCAGGGATCGAAGGATATGCCATTGGCAGGATGACCAAGAGTCGTCGGGGCAAGCTCTACATCGACGACGCTGACTGGGGCCCCGAGGCGGACTCAATCAAGTACGGGTACCGGGTCCCCTTTGGCGGAATTCACGTTTTCATTGGCAAGATCGGCGGATCTAAGCCCGGGCTAGACATCTGCACCGACCTCGTCGAGCCGGCCTGGCGCGCGCAACCCGCACGGGTCAGCCCGGTCCGGAAGCACGTCTTCGTCGGCTTCACCCAAGGCACGGAACTCGAAGGTTCTATGTAGCGGGAGGAAACCCTCATCTGCTCGGAGGATGGATCCTCGAGCGGAGAGGCGGAATCAATCTACTAGCTCCACAACGGTGGGCTTGGGGGGCTACTTCGAGGGTTACCATGACCCGGAATACCATAACACGGAATACTATGAGCCGCCGAGCAGAGCCGCTGTCTTCATGGCTGGATCGGTGCCGGCTTCTGGCAGCACGGCAGCTGGGACTGCGGCCGCTGACGCAACGGGAGCCGGGTCAGCCAGGCCGCTGACTCAAGTTTTGCTGGATCTGATGAATGAACTTACGACTCTGATGGGAACCGAGGTCATGGCCGAAAACCAAGCATCCCGTAACACGGAGATCGCGAGGTTGAAGGACCAGATGGCCAGTGCCCAAGAGGAAATCAATGCGCTGAAAGCTCAGATGGATGCTGAGTCGGAGCGCCTAAGGGCGGAAGCTTTTCGCCTTGACCTGGATCAACAGACCGCAGACGCAGTCTGTCGGATGAGGCACCAGACTCGCCTGCCAGATCAGTATGAGCCTAGGAACCTTTTCAACACGCCGGGGTCAGGACGGAATGCGCCTCTGACCTTGACCCGGACGGCGGAAGTACCTGGGAGTAGGGCAGTGGTTCAGCATCGGCAGCCAGACCCGCCCCGCAAGAATCAGACCCCGCCGCAGCACTTTCCAACACCACCCGGTCATTATTCTAACCCGGTGGAGAACATGGTGGTAGCGGCAGTCAGGCTTGGCGCGCTCCCCATCCCTGATGGAACGCCTTTTGCGGAAGAAGCGCGGAATGCCATTGGATATTTGCAGACAGCGGTGGAGCAACAGGAGAAGTATACCTATAGCCGGAGCCGCGTGCACTCGACCCCTATCCCGAGTCGTAGTTACAGCCGGTGTATAGAGTCGCCTGCGATTTCTAGCAGCGAGCGACGTCGGAACCCGGCGTGGGATGACCCGCCTGTTGTTGATGCCCAGGCGCTTGTAGATCGTGCAAGAGCACAGCGAGAGGCGGCAGCGGCCACGGCGGCTTACCAAGAATCGCTCACAGTAGCACCTTCTGTTTCGGTAGGAGCCGGAGTAACCTCCAGGGCTGTGGGAGTGCCGTACTTAGTGCCGGCGCTACGAAACGAACGCCTGCTGAAGGACTTTAAGGGTCCGCGTAAGGTGCCAAATTATACTGCTGATCTGCCTCCGGAAGCTTGGATCGAGAGTTATGAACTAGCCATGGAGATGTTAGACGTCAGTGATGCAGTCTGCGCCAAGTACTTCATCATGATGCTGGAAGGGTCGGCTCATACGTGGTTGAAGGGTTTGCCACCCAACACCATTAATTCCTGGGACGAGTTGAAGGCAAAGTTCATCAAGAATTTTCAAGGAACGTGCAAGCAGCCCATGACAATTGTGGATTTGGATCATTGTGTGCAGCGGGAGGATGAGTCGGCCCACCATTGGGTCCGGTGGGCCTCAACCATTATCCACTCCTCTGATAATATCACGGCGGCTCAGGCGGTTCTGATTCTAGAAAAGAATTCTCATTTTTTGCCCCTTAAGCAGAAGCTCGGACGGCTCAAGCGTTCATGCCAGGATAGGGGGGAGCTTATGGCAGCTCTCACCAAATATGCAGATTCTGACAGTACAAAGGATCCTGGGTCTGATGAGAAGAAATCAGCTAAGGGAAAGAAGAATGGCAATGGCAAGGGTCAACAGTAGAGTGGGGTAGGAAATAATAATAACGGCAATGGCGGTAAGCGGAAGCATCTGGACGGTGGGTCAGATCTAGTGGCCAACACTAATGCTGGGAGCAACCGCAGCAAGGGCAATGGTAAACCGCCTTTCGGGAAGTCTAAGCCTTTCAATATGGAAGCAATGTTGAATGCTCCTTGCCCAAAGCATAGTGTTCCCAATAAACCATCCACTCATGCCTGGAAGGATTGTTGGGTCATGCGGGAATTCCAGAATTACAACATTAACCAGCATCAGGGTGGCGGCAATGGACCGTCCGGTGGGTCAGGATCTGGCTCTCCTGGGTCCGGCTTTGATGCAGGGGCTCAGGTTCTGGTTATCAAGGTCAGGGAAACCATGGAGGTCATAATCAACAGTCTGGCAATGGAGGTCAGCAACAAAACAACCAGTCCGGGTATTAGAGAAACCCAAAACAGCTTAATGGAGGTCAATATAACGTCTTTACGACAAGCCTTGACAAGTGGGATCAGAAGGTGCGCAAGGGGGCGGTTAATGCGGTCATGCCGGCTCTCCCACAGTACTTGAAGTGGTCTGAGTATGACATAACATGGAGCAGGGAGGATCACCCGCCGTGTGTGGATAACCCGGGGCAGTTGGCCTTGGTAGTAGCGCCCCAAGTAGGAGGCTACGTGTTCACCAAGGTGCTTATGGATGGTGGCAGCAGCATCAACATCCTGTACTATGACACATTCCGCCGGATGAACTTGCTTGACAAGGATCTCAAGCCGTCATCAACGGTCTTTCACGGTGTGGTGCCCGGAAAATCGGCTTATCCAGTTGGAAAGATTGCCTTGGAAGTAGCCTTCGGTGATGAGTTCAATTACAGGGTGGAAACATTATGGTTCGAGGTGGTCAAAATCAAGAGCCCGTACCACGCCTTGTTTGGGCGGCCGGCTTATGCCAAGTTCATGGCTAGGCCTTGTTATGTCTACTTGCAGCTCAAGATGCCCGGATTAAACGGAACGATTACAATGCATGGTGATCGGAAGATTGCTCTTGAGTGCGAGGAAGGCGATGCTGCATATGCAGAATCAAGTTGTGCTAAGGCAGAACTCAAGTTTTTTAAGGAGAATGTTGACCCGGCAGATATGACCCCATTGAAGAAGCCTAGCACTGAATCTGAGCCACCCCTTAAGTTTGTGGCAGAAGATACCAAGCTGGTGGATTTTACTCCTAGCGACTCATCGCAGCAATTCACTATTGGGGCCAATATGGATCCCAAATAGGAAAGCGCGCTCATCAAATTCATCCGTGAGAATCGGGACATCTTTGCATGGAAGCCTTCTGACATGCCGGGTGTACCGAGAGAATTCACTGAGCACCACCTTAATGTGGATCCAAAGTTTAAGCCGGTCAAACAGTTCCTCCGTCGTTTCAATGAGGAGAGGCGTAAGGCTATTGGAGAAGAAGTAGCCCGGCTCTTGGCAGCAGGGTTTATCGTCGAAGTTTTTCACCCGAAGTGGTTAGCTAACCCGGTGTTGGTACTCAAGAAGAACGGCACGTGGGGCATGTGTGTAGATTACACCGATCTCAACAAGGCGTGTCCGGTTGATCCATTTGCTCTCCCCCGTATCGACCAGATCATTGATGCAACAGCGGGTTGTGAGAGTTTATGTTTCCTGGATGCTTATTCGGGTTATCATCAGATCAAGATGGCAGTCAAAGACCAAGAGAAGACGTCTTTCATTACGCCTTTTGGAGCTTTCTGCTATGTGTCTCTGCCTTTTGGGCTAAAGAGCGCTCAGGCGACTTATCAGTATTGTGTGCAGAACTGTCTTCACGGTCAAATTGGGCGCAATGTTCATGCTTATGTGGATGATATTGTGGTCAAGTCAAGGAAGAAGGAGACTCTGTTGGCTGATTTGAAGGAAACTTTTGATAATATGCGGGTTTACAAGATGATGCTTAACCCGGCAAAGTGTGTGTTTGGTGTGCCTGCAGGCAAGTTCTTGGGATTCTTGGTCTCCGAGCGTGGCATTGAGGCTAACCCGGACAAGATAAAGGCCATCACTTCTTTGTCTAAGCCGGCGTGTATTAATGATGTTCAGCGCTTGGTGGGTCATATTGCCGCTCTGAGTCGGTTCATAAGCCGCCTGGGTGAGAAAGCTATTCCTCTATATCAGATGATGAAGAAGACAGATGACTTCGTCTGGAGTGATGCAGCTAATGAGGCGTTTGAGGCGCTCAAGAAGAAGTTGGCTGAGCCGCCCGTTTTGGCTGCTCCGATGGAAAAGGAGCCTTTACTCTTGTACGTGGCGGCTAACAACAGAGCTGTTAGTGCTGCAGTTGTGGTTGAGCGCAAGGAGGCGGGTAAGGAGTACCCAGTCCAGCGGCCAGTTTACTATGTCAGTGAGGTCTTGACGGAGTCCAAGCAAAGATATCCACATTGGCAAAAGCTGGTGTTTGGGGTATTCATGGCCAATCGCAAGCTGAAACACTATTTCCTTGGGCATCCAATCACAGTGGTCAGCTCTGCTCCTTTGGGAGATATCATTCAAAACAGGGAAGCTACTGGCAGGATTGCTAAGTGGGCAATTGAGCTTGACCTCTCAATCTGAAATATGTGCCCCGGAAGGCTGTGAAATCTCAAGCTCTGGTGGACTTTATCAATGACTGGACAGAATGTCAAGCACCCGAGGAGAAGCCGGACAATACGTATTGGACAATTCATTTTGATGGCTCCAGGCAATTGGAAGGCTCGGGGGCTGGAGTTGTTTTAACTTCCCCGCGAGGTGACAAATTCTGTTATGTTTTGAGGTTAATGTTTTCTGGTACTAACAATGCAGCTGAATATGAGGCTTTGCTTCACGGGCTCCGTGTGGCCAAGTAGATGAATTTGAGCCGGGTTAGATGTCTTGGCGACTCAGACCTGGTGGCTCAGCAAGTTTCTGGCACTTGGGATTCTAAGGACCCTCGCATGGCGGCTTATCGCCAGACGGTTGATGTTATTGCTGGCCACTTCAAAGGCTATCAGGTGGATCATATTGATCGGCGGAAGAATGAGGCGGCTGACGCGTTGTCACGATTGGGATCTCAGCGTAAGCCGGTGCCGCCTAATGTGTTCTTGGACGAATTGCATCACCCGTCGGTGAAGTTACCGTCGGAAGAGATTTGGCTATACCTGACCCGGAAGGACAATTGGTGGCGGCTCTCCGCGCAATCCCTGATTGGACGCTGCCTTATTTGGCGTTTCTGACCCGCGGCGAGTTACCCCAAGATGAGACTCTGGCGCGGCAGATTATAAGGTGGTCTAAATCTATGACTATTATCAATAGCGAGTTACACAAGTGCAACGTGACTGGCGTCTTTCAGCGATGTGTTTCTCCTGACGAGGGCCGTGAAATCCTGCAAGAGATACATGCCGGCGATTGTGGTCATCACGCCGGGTCAAAGTCTTTGGTGGCCAAGGCTTTTCGACATGGTTTTTACTGGTTAACAGCTCATAAAGATGCCGAGTACTTGGTCAGTAAGTGTGACGGGTGCCAAAAATTTGGACGACGTGCCCATGTGCCGGATGATTCCAATCACCTGGCCATTTGCGGTCTGGGGGCTTGATACGATGGGACCTTTTAAGAGGTCTAAAGACAAGAAGACCCACCTCTTGGTGGCGGTTGACAAGTTTACTAAGTGGGTTGAGGCTGAGCCGGTCAGCAAGTGTGACGCAGCAATAGCAGTTCAGTTCGTCAAAAAGCTGGTCTTTCGGTTTGGTTATCCTCATAGTATCATTACTGACAATGGCACAAACCTGTCCAAGGGGGCTATGAAGGAGTTTTGTGATGGTGAACATATCCGCCTCGATGTATCTTCTGTGGCTCACCCACAGTCTAATGGTCAAGCAGAGCATGCTAACTAGGAAATTTTGAGAGGGATAAAACCCCGGCTTATGGTTCCTTTGGAGCGCACGCCGGGTTGTTGGGTGGAGGGGTTACCTTCAGTTCTTTGGAGCATAAGAACCACCCCCAACAGGTCAACAGGTTATATGCCTTTCTTCATGGTTTATGGCGCAGAAGCTGTTCTCCCCAGTGATATTCGTCATGACTCGCCCAAAGTGGCGGCTTACGTGGAAGCTGATAATAAGACGGCGCGCCAGGATGCTTTGGATGCCTTAGACGAAGAATGGGATCTTGCAGCAGCACGGTCTGCGATTTACCAGCAAGACCTGCGCCGCTATCATAGCCGCAGGGTCAAGACCCGGACGTTCCAAGAAGGCGACTTAGTACTCCGTTTGATTCAAGACCAGTCATATATGCATAAGTTGTCACCTCTTTGGGAAGGACCGTTTGTGATCAGCAGAAATCTCAACAATGGTTCCTACTGTCTCATCGATATATGGGAGAGCGACAAGTCACACACTTCTGGTGAAGGGACAGCAAGGCCATGGAATATTGCTCACCTTTGGCCATACTATACTTGAGCCGCCGGTCCGGCTCTCATCAATGTACATACCCCTGTCATTATATATACCACCTTTTATGATATAATAAAGTTGGCATCCCCATAATTCGGGGCCTCTGCCGTTTTCTTGCACCGCAAGTTTCATGCAAAGAGTTGATTCTTCATCAGGTCACTTGGGGGGCTTCCAACCCACTGGGTTTAGCTTTCATACCCTCTTGGCCAGGCTTTACATGCCATGTTCGAGTTAAACCTGCATGTTTGCAACTTGCTACTCCACCATGTGACCCGCCGAACTCTTGACAGTCAATCTTGCATAGAGACCCTGAACTTGAAAGTCAATCTCGCAAAAAGACCCTGAACTTGTCAAGGTTTAAACGGCGGCTTTTGTCACGCGAGAGCCGGCTTACAGTGAGCTAGGATAAACTCGCCTTGTCTGTTGTAGTCTCTCTGCTATGTGGCCTGTTCGTACTCTTAGCAACGTCAATCTTTTAAAGACCCTGAACTTGCTAAGGTTTAAACGACGGATTTATGTCACATGAGAGCCGGCTTACGAGGTTTCAGGCTTTTATGCCTAGCTTCTTCGGAAGCAATACAAAATTTTCTTGCAAAAATAAAGCTATCTTGTGTTGCTATGCCTTTAAAGCCGGTTTATGAGGCAGAAGATATGCAAATATATATTCTATTGCTTGTTTTTGCAGGTGTTACTCATGATAAAATTCTAAGTTTTTGGGTGACTCCGGCTTAGAATTGCTCATGGAATATAACCCGCCGGGCGAGTCAAGGCAGTAAGATGGTTATATCAAGACATTTGCGCTAAGTCGCCGGCATATGGGCTGAAAGAAGTTTAAAAAGTGCTTGTCGGCGTTCTGGGAACGGGGGTACCCAGACCTGCCTGCCTGCGGCCCAGGGCATGGCCCACTTCATCAGCCAAACACCACCATGCACAGCCCCACTCGAGACAAGGCCCTCGTGAGGCCCCTCGGCTCGCGAGGAGGAGGAGCGTCAAGACCGGCAAGGAATGGGCCTCCCCAGGCCCCCTCCGGAGCGGCGGAGATCTCTATGCAGAGCCCGGCCTCAAGAGTCAAAGATGACGCAAGGAAGGACAGGCGGGCGCCAGCGCGCCAGGCGGCGCGGTTTCCCCTTTGGTGCAAAGGGAGCAAGGACGTACGCGGGTTCCCAAAGCATCCCCCAAAGGTTTCCATTCCGGTGTAACAAGACCACGACCGCGAGCCCCGCAGGACGGATGTCATCGCCGAGCCCACCTCTGCATCATCGACAGCTACTTTGCAGGCGAAGACCGCCTTTGGGCAGGGCGGGAATATACTCCTGTCCCCATTCAAAATTGGCCGTTGTGGGATCCCTTCCCGCCATTGAGATAAGGGAAGAGGACCCGGGCCACCGCTATATATAGAGGCTAGGCTGCACCGTAGAAGGGGATCCGAAACCAGTCGATTCACTCATCCATCACCAAGCCGACAGAGGGCCAAGACCACCTCAGGAGCGCCCTCACGAGGCTCCAAAACACTGTACTAGTTCATCCACCACTCCTCCACGATTGGCAATCCACCAAAGCAGGAGTAGGGTATTACGCTTCGCGGCGGCCCGAACCTGGGTAAACCACCGTGTTCATCTTCTTCCTCGTCATCGTGCGAGTTCATCATCTTGTCCATCGAGTAGCGAGCTAGGTAGGGCGAGGCTGCAGGGGATCTTCGCACATGCCCCTGTGTTTGAATCTTAAGGGTTTTGCGGAGCCCGAAATCCGACATTTGGCGCTCCAGGTAGGGGGCGTGTCGAAGTCTTCCTCAAGCCAAGATCTACTCCCACCTCGCCATTCCGATGTCTGACGCTCGTCGAGCCCGCGCTGAGTGCCGAGCCACCCGCGTCGCCCAGACGGCACCTGTGGGCCGCGCCGGCGCACGCAGGTCACCCTCGCCTGTGGCAAACGCCGCCACAGGCCCTGACGCCCAAGAGCAGCAAGACTCATCCCAGCCAGTCACCGCGCGGCGCGATGGCCACACCGCTACTCCATCGATCGTCCCAGCTTCTGGGTCGTCTTCCCACGTTCGGCCCAGGCCGGTGCGCGGCTAGGGCGCACTCGCCATGGCTAACGAGCTGCTCCGCTACCGCCCTGCCCCTGACCGCTACGACGACTGGCTTCGGCGCATCACGGAGCTCGTCAGTGCTGCCGGGTACGCTTCAGCACTCTCCTACTCACTTCGACCCCAACCATCCCTGGCAGACGACGTGGCCCAAGATGCGCCGCCGCCTCCTCCGTAACGCGACGTCGACCCCGAGCCCAGGCGAGAAGCGGGCCCCCGCGATCGGCCTCGCGAACCACGAGCGAAGGCGGGAGATGAAGTAAGCTGCCAGGTGGTTCCCCGGCTGCGCGTCGACGCGCGTGCGCTCCCGGCGCTGCCGACCCAGCGTTGCGACCGGGCTCCACTCGAGGTGGCCCAGCAGGAGCGCCAAGACCGGGTCCCTCCCGCGCACGCAGCACCCGTCGAACCGGTGGGGTGCCTCGCCATCGCCCCGGAGCTCCATCCAATCACATGGCCCTGCAAGTTCAAGCCTGACCTGCCCCCACGCTACGACGGCACCCCGGATCCCGCAAAGTTCCTACAGCTCTACTCCCTGAGCATCCGGGCGGCCAGAGGAGACGACAAGGTCATGGCGTGCTGGTTCCCCATGGCACTCAAGGGAGGAGCGCTCTCCTGGCTCCTCAACCTCCCGGAGGCGTCCATCACCTCCTGGGATGACCTGCGCAAATGCTTCATCGCCAACTTCCAAGGAACCCACGACCGCGCGCTCACCGTGAACGACCTGCGGCGCGTTAAGCAGCAGGATGGAGAGACCCTGCACAAGTTCATACAGCGCTTCACGACTACGCGCCTCAAGATCCCAAAGGCGTCAGACAAGGCAATCATCTCTGCGTTTACCGATGGCGTCACGGACCTCAAGATGAAGGAGGAGCTTGCCATGAACGATGAACTGTGCTTAGCCTTGGAGATGTTCAACCTGGCGAACAGGTGCGCCAAGGTTGAAGAGGGCCGCCTGTCGCTCCGCGGGCCTCCGGCGGCAGATCCAAAGGAAAAGAAGAACAAGGCAAAGGAGGCAAAGCGCAAGGCCCGAGCAGTGCTTGCGGCCGAGCTTGAGGCGAAGCGCAGCCGGGGTGAGGAACACCCCCCAAGGGGAAGACCGACCTGCATATTTCATGGCACCAACAACCACGACACCGCCGACTGCCAAGAACTCAGGCTGGTCCGCGCCGAACACTTCGGTCTGCGCCCTGGACGCGCCGACCGTGGCTTCGGACGCGGCGGAGGCCGCGGTGGAGGCCGTTGGGACAACCGGGAGCCGCGCCAAGGGTGGCGCGATCAGCCTCAGGAGGACCGCTGGTGCGATCAGGCTCGGGACGACCGCTGGGGCGATCAGCCTCATGAGGATCGCTGGCGCGACGACCCTCCGGAGGGGTCACGCCGCGCCCAGCCTCGCGAGGCACGCCCTCGTGAGGCCGGCCTACCTCCACTACCTCCGCCACCCAGAAGGAAGGAAGAGGACAGGCAGGACGATGGGGCTGGGGGCTTCCAGGAGGTCAGGGCGGTAGCCTGTATCCTGAGCGGCGCCCAGGCCCCAGCATCAAACCGTGCCTTCAAGCAGTTCACGCGGGAGGTGAACGCAGCTCTCCCAAAGCCCGAAACAATGCGTCCCCTCAAGTGGTCCCAGACTGCCATCACCTTCGACTCGAGGGATCAGCTCAGGTGCTCGGCCATGGCCGGCTGATGTCTACTACGCAACCTTTTTCTTGTAGACTCGTGTTCGGCCTCCAAACGCAGAGTTTTGTAGGATAGTAGCAAATTTCCCTCAAGTGGATGACCTAAGGTTTATCAATCCGTGGGAGGTGTAGGATGAAGATGGTCTCACTCAAGCAACCCTGCAATCAAATAACAAAGAGTCTCTTGTGTCCCCAACACACCCAATACAATGGCAAATTGTATAGGTGCATTAGTTCGGCAAAGAGATGGTGATACAAGTGCAATATGGATGGTAGATATGGGTTTTTGTAATCTGAAAATATAAAAACAGCAAGGTAGCAAGTAACAAAAGTGAGCAAAAACGGTATTGCAATGCTTGGAAACAAGGCCTAGGGTTCATACTTTCACTAGTGCAAGTTCTCTCAACAATACTAACATAGTTGAATCATATATAAATCCCTCACGTGCGACAAAGAGTTCACTCCAAAGTCACAAATAGCGGAGAACAAACGAAGAAATTATTGTAGGGTATGAAACCACCTCAAAGTTATCTTTTCCGATCAATCTTATGAGCTATCCCTATAAGTGTCACGAACAGCCCTAGAGTTCGTACTAAAATAACACCTTAAGATACACATCAACCAAAACCCTAATGTCACCTAGATACCCCAATGTCACCTCGAGTACCCGTGGGTTTGATTATACGATATGCATCACATAATTTCAGATTCATCTATTCAATCCAACACAAAGAACTTCAAAGAGTGCCCCAAAGTTTCTACCGGAGAGTCAAGACGAAAACGTGTGCCAACCCCTATGCATAGATTCCCATGGTCACGGAACCCGCAAGTTGGTCACCAAAACATACATCAAGTGGATCAATAGAACATCCCATTGTCACCACAGATATCCCATCGCAAGACATACATCAAGTGTTTTCAAATCCTTAAAGACTCAATCCGATAAGTAAACTTCAAAGGGAAAACTCAATTCATCACAACTAGATAGAGAGGGGAAACACTCCATATGATTCATCTATATTAATAAAGCTCGCGGTACATCAAGATCGTGCCATCTCAAGAACACGAGAGAGAGAGAGAGATCAAACACATAGCTACTGGTACATACCCTCAGCCCCGAGGGTGAACTACTCCCTCCTCGTCATGGAGAGCGTCGGGATGATGAAGATGGCCTCCGGTGATGGTTTCCCCCTCCGGCAGGGTGCCAGAACGGGCTCCCAATTGGTTTTTCGTGGCTCTGGAGGCTTGCGGCGGCGGAACTCCCGATCTAGGTTTATTTTCGGAGGTCTCTGTATTTATAGGAATTTATGGCGGTGGAAACAAGTCCAGGGGGGCACGAGGTGACGACAAGCCAGGGGGGCGCGCCCCCTAGGCTTGTGGTGGCCTCGTGGCTCCCCTGGCCCAACTCCAACTCTCCCTGGGCTTCTTCTGGTCCATAAAAATTCACCGTAGATTTTTATTCCATTTGGGCTTCGTTTGATATTCCTTTTCTGTAAAACTCAAAAACACGGAAAAAAACAGGAACTGGCACTGGGCTCTAGGTTAATAGGTTAGTCCCAAAAATAATATAAAGTTGTAGTAAAATGATTGTAAAACATCCAAGAATGATAATATAACAGCATGGAACAAGCAAAAATTATAGATACGTTGGAGACGTATCAGCATCCCCAAGCTTAACTCCTGCTCGTCCTCGAGTAGGTAAATGATAAAAACAGAATTTTTGATGTGGAATGCTGCCTAACATGTTCATCATATTCTTTTCTTCTTTGTATAGCATGGACATTTGGACTTGTAAAAGGTTCAAA
The DNA here is from genome assembly GCA_039707655.1 of Elymus sibiricus. NCBI lineage: Eukaryota > Viridiplantae > Streptophyta > Magnoliopsida > Poales > Poaceae > Elymus > Elymus sibiricus. Next base: position 248,541,092 of record CM077673.1, on the reverse strand, counting down.
GCAATAGTCTAGTTTTAACATAATGACTTAAATACTCAAGCATGTCAACAAGCAACCATGTCTTTCAAAATATCAACACTAAAGAAAGTTATCCCTAGCCCATCATGCTCAATCATTGATCCATTCATGAAACACACTCAAATATTAGCTATGCCCAATGCTCAAGTACGATCATAGTGCCCCCTGGTTGGTGCTTATAAGAGAAGATGGAGACTCAAAGCAAAAATAAAAATTGCATAAAGTAAATAGGTAGGCCCTTCGCAGAGGGAAGTAGGGATGTGTAGAGGTGCCAGAGCTCAAGGTTTAAATTGAGAGAGAAAAATATTTTGAGTGGCATGCTTTTCCTGTCAACGAAAACGACAAAGTAGCTCACAATACTTTCCATGCTAGATACATTATAGGCGGTTCCCAAACAGAATAGTAAAGTTTTTACTCTCCCTCCACCAATCAATCACACTCCACGGCGAGCCGAATCCACGGGTACCGTCCATTCCAACAACATTCCTGGGGGAGTTTTGTTTCATTATTTTTTTGATTTGAATTTTGAGCATGGGACTGGGCATCCCGAATACCAGCCATTATCTCGTGAATGATAGTGAATCAACACATATCGTGAGAATAACACACCTAGCATGGAAAAATATTGGATACTCCCCACCATTTCATGAGCGATACAGGCACACAAAAGAGAAAATTTATTTTGAAGATTTAGAGATGGCACATAAAATTTGCTTGGAACGGCATGGAAATACCGCATATAGGTAGGTATGGTGGACTCATAAGGCAAAACTTGGTTTAAGGATTTTGGATGCACAAGTAGTATTTCTACTTAGTACAAATGAAGGCTAGCAAATAGATTGGGAAGCAACCAAACCGAGGAACGAAAAATCTCATAAGTGAGCATTGAGTCATAACTAACACCAAATAATGCACCACAAGTAGGATATAACTTCATTGCATAACTATTGACTTTCGTGCATGCATAGGGAATCACAAACCTTAACACCAATATTCCTATTAAGCATAATTACTCACTAACATGACTCACATATTACTATCATCATGTTTCAAAACTATTACAAAGAATCAAGTTTAATTTGTCCAATGATCTTCATGAAAGTTTTTATTATATCCTCCTTGGATATCTATCACTTTGGGACTAGTTTCATATATTGCCATTGATTTTTGGCAAGCTCAAACAAATTTAAGTGAAGCACATGAGCATAAAGATTTCATCCCTCAAAAAGGTATAAGTGAAGCATGAGAGGAAATGACAAGCTACTCTCAAAAGATATAAGTGAAGATCAATGAGTAGTCAAACAATTAAGTAGCTATGTGAGAACTCTCTCTCTCTAAATATTTTCAGATCTGAGTATTCTATTTAAACAGCAAGCAAAATAAAAATAGCACTCCAAGAATAGCACGCATCATGTGAACGAATAAAAATTTAGGCTCAACATGGGCTAACCGATAATTGTTGATGAAGAGAGGTGGGATGCATAGCATCCCCAAGCTTAGATGCTTGAGACTTCTTGAAATATTTACTTGGGGTGCCTTGGGCATCCCCAAGCTTGAGCTTTTGTATCTCGTTCAATCCTCTCATATCATGGTTTCACCTATTCTCAAAAACATCATCCACACAAAACTCGAAAAGAACTCGTGAGATTGGTTAGTACACATAATAATAAATCAACTCTTTATGTACTGCCAAGACAAGTTGCATAATAATTTCCAAACATTAGGTACTGTATACTATCATCTCCACAATTTATATCTACCAATATAGGGTATGGAAACTATAGGATAAGTAGATAACGAAACTATGACAGCAATCTGTCCAAACAGAACAGTCTGTAGAAATTTATGAAAACAGTGTACTTATGTAACTCAAAAAATTATGAAAATTTAGGACAAGCTAAATAATTTATATGACATCACTGTGTAAAAAATTCAGAAACTTTCCACGTTCCAGTAAAATATGAAAATTCATACACTACAGCATAAGTTTCTGTTTTTACACAGCACATATCAAAACATGTAATGCAAGCATCCTAATGCAATTCTTGGAACTTTTTATTGGAAAAAAAACAAGATTATAAATAACACTTAACAGAAAACAACAAAATAAAATGACGCTCCAAGCAAAACTCATATTATGTGACGAATAAAAATATAGCTCCAAGCAAGATATACCGATAATGTTGAAGACGAAAGAGGGGATGCCTTCCGGGGCATCCCCAAGCTTAGGCGCTTGAGTATTCCTTGGATATTACCTTGAGGGTGCCTTGGGCATCCCCAAGCTTAGGTTCTTTTCACTCCTTATTCTCCTCATATCGGTGCCTCACCCAAAACTTGAAAACTTCAATCACACAAAACTTAACGGAACTTCGTGAGATGGGTTAGTATAATAAACAAAGATCATTCACTTAGGTACTGTCAAGACAAGATTCATAATTGTTCTCACATAATACCTACTGTATTCTATCATTCCCATAATTTATATCACTGAATATACGCTATGGGAATACTAAAACAAGCAAACTATGCATGCAAAACAGAATCTGTCAAAAATAGAACAGTCTGTGAAGAACTGTAGTATAGCCATACTTCAATGTCTCTAAAAATTCTGAAAAATTACGACAATCTAGGAAATTTGTATATAAAGACTTTGTAAAAATTTCAGATCAAAAGCACGTTCCAGTGAATTTACAAAATTCCTGGACTGAGAGCAAAAGTTTCTGTTTTTGCACAGAATCAAGTCAACTATCATCCACACTATCCCAAAGGCTTTACTTGGCACTTTATTGAAACAAAAGCTATAAAACATGATTAATACAGTAGCTTAATCATGTGAACATACTAAAACAGAAAGTAAAAGTGTTCGGTTGCCTCCCAACAAGCGCTTTTCTTTAATGCCTTTTAGCTAGGCATGATGATTTCAATGATGCTCACATAAAAGATAAGAATTGAAACACGAAGAGAGCATCATGAAGCAAATGACTAGCACATTTAAGTCTAACCCACTTCCTATGCATAGGGATTTTGTGAGCAAACAATTTATGGGAGCAAGAATCAACTAGCATAGGAAGGCAAAACAAGCATAACTTCAAAACTTTGAACACATAGAGAGGAAACTTGATATTATTGCAATTCCTACAAGCATATGTTCCTCCCTCATAATATTTTTCAGTAGCATCATGAAGGAATTTCACAATATAACCAGCACATAAAGCATTCTTTTCATGATCTACAGGCATAGAAATTTTGTCACTCTCCACATAAGCAATTTTCTTCTCATTCATAATAGTGGGAGCAAACTCAACAAAATAACTATCATGAGATACTTGATTGACATAACCACTTATAATATTGAAATCATGATGACAAGTTTCATGGTTACTATTACTCTTTATAGCATACATGTCATCATCATAATCATCATAGATAGGAGGCATGCCATCATCATAATAGTTTTGCTCATCAAAACTTGGGGGACTAAAAATATCATATTCATCAAACATAGCATCCCCAAGCTTGTGGCTTTGCATATCATTAGCATCATGGATATTCAGAGAATTCATACTAACAACATTGCAATCATGCTCATCACTCAAAGATTTAGTGCCAAACATTTTAATAACTTCTTCTTCTAACACTTTGGCACAATTTTCCTTTCCATCATTTTCACGAAAGACATTATAAAGATGAAGTATATGAGGCAACCTCAATTCCATTTTTTTTGTAGTTTTCTTTTATAAAACCAAACTAGTGAAAAACAAGAAACTAAAAGATTCAATTGCAAGATCTAAAGATATACCTTCAAGCACTGACCTCCCCGGTAACGGCGCCAGAAAAGAGCTTCGTTGACGGGATATGAGTGCCGCTTACCTAGCCTCCCCGGCAACGGCGCCAGAAAAGAGCTTGATGTCTACTACGCAACCTTCTTCTTGTAGACTCGTGTTGGGCCTCCAAGCGCAGAGTTTTGTAGGACAGTAGCAAATTTCCCTCAAGTGGATGACCTAAGGTTTATCAATCCGTGGGAGGTGTAGGATGAAGATGGTCTCTCTCAAGCAACCCTGCAATCAAATAACAAAGAGTCTCTTGTGTCCCCAACACACCCAATACAATGGCAAATTGTATAGGTGCACTAGTTCAGCGAAGAGATGGTGATACAAGTGCAATATGGATGGTAGATATGGGTTTTTGTAATCTGAAAATATAAAAACAGCAAGGTAGCAAGTAACAAAAGTGAGCAAAAACGGTATTGCAATGCTTGGAAACAAGGCCTAGGGTTCATACTTTCACTAGTGCAAGTTCTCTCAACAATACTAACATAGTTGAATCATATATAAATCCCTCACGTGCGACAAAGAGTTCACTCCAAAGTCACAAATAGCGGAGAACAAACGAAGAAATTATTGTAGGGTACGAAACCACCTCAAAGTTATCTTTTCCGATCAATCTTATGAGCTATCCCTATAAGTGTCACGAACAGCCCTAGAGTTCGTACTAAAATAACACCTTAAGATACACATCAACCAAAACCCTAATGTCACCTAGATACCCCAATGTCACCTCGAGTACCCGTGGGTTTGATTATACGATATGCATCACATAATTTCAGATTCATCTATTCAATCCAACACAAAGAACTTCAAAGAGTGCCCCAAAGTTTCTACCGGAGAGTCAAGACGAAAACGTGTGCCAACCCCTATGCATAGATTCCCATGGTCACGGAACCCGCAAGTTGATCACCAAAACATACATCAAGTGGATCAATAGAACATCCCATTGTCACCACAGATATCCCATCGCAAGACATACATCAAGTGTTTTCAAATCCTTAAAGACTCAATCCGATAAGTAAACTTCAAAGGGAAAACTCAATTCATCACAACTAGATAGAGAGGGGAAACACTCCATATGATTCATCTATATTAATAAAGCTCGCGGTACATCAAGATCGTGCCATCTCAAGAACACGAGAGAGAGAGATCAAACACATAGTTACTGGTACATACCCTCAGCCCCGAGGGTGAACTACTCCCTCCTCGTCATGGAGAGTGTCGGGATGATGAAGATGGCCTCCGGTGATGGTTTCCCCCTCCGGCAGGGTGCCGGAACGGGCTCCCGATTGGTTTTTCGTGGCTCTGGAGGTTTGCGGCGGCGGAACTCCCGATCTAGGTTTATTTTCGGAGGTCTCTGTATTTATAGGAATTTATGGCGGTGGAAACAAGTCCAAGGGGGCCACGAGGTGACGACAAGCCAGGGGGCGCGCCCTAGGGGGGGGCGCACCCCCCAGGCTTGTGGTGGCCTCGTGGCTCCCCTGGCCCAACTCCAACTCTCCCTGTGCTTCTCCTGGTCCATAAAAATTCACCATATATTTTTATTCCATTTGGGCTCCGTTTGATATTCCTTTTCTGTAAAACTCAAAAACACGGAAAAAAACAGGAACTGGCACTGGGCTCTAGGTTAATAGGTTAGTCCCAAAAATAATATAAAGTTGTAGTAAAATGATTGTAAAACATCCAAGAATGACAATATAACAGCATGGAACAAGCAAACATTATAGATACGTTGGAGACGTATCACCGGCAAGCTCCCCATGCTGTGCACTCCAACCATCAGCAATGTCCTTGTCACCAAGACCCTCATCGACAGTGGAGCGGGGCTCAATGTCCTCTCCATTGAGATCTTCGAGACGCTCCAGGTACGGTACGAACAGCTCATGCCGACCAAGCCCTTCTCGGGAGTCACAGACGGGTCCACCGTCCCCATCGGGCAAGTGCGCCTGCCTGTCACCTTCGGCGGACGCGAGAACTACCACACCGAGATCATCGTCTTCAACATCGCGCACATCCACCTCCCGTACAACGCGATCCTGGGGTACCCGGCCCTCACCAAGTTCATGGCGGTGACTCACCATGGCTACAACGTCCTCAAGATGCCAGGGAGTGGCGGCATCATCACCGTCGCTTGCGATGAGAAGGATGCTTTCTGCTCCCTCGAGCGTGCTTACCGCGCTGCAGTGGCCGAGCACTCGGACGACGAGGAGGACGCCCTGCCTCGTGAGGACTCGCGCAAGAAGAAGAAGTAGCTCCTTCCCGCGGGTTGTCTTGGAACCTCGAGCTCTGCGCCCAGGGACGGGGCCCCACCTCCTATCGCATAGGAAAGCGCGCTCGGCGCCCCTCTTGGGTCGGGCCCGGGGGCACCCATCCGGGGAGCTCCCTTCTTGGCCAGTGAGACAAGAGAGGCGCTCGGGCACAACCTGAAGGCGTGTCCAGACGCGTGTCAGCTCGAGCCGGGAGCACGGCGCGTGGCGCCGAGCTCACAAGAGTCCGTCATCAGAGCGATCGAGGAGCTTCAGGAAGCGCAGGCCATGCAAGGCGGGGACTGCCCATCACCACCAATCGCAGCCGCCGTCATCGGCATGGTCGACCAGCCGCGCATCTGCGTCAACGCGCTCGCGATCAACAGGGCCGCGTCCCAGGGCCCCTTCTGGCCGGCGCGTGCCGATCATGGATGGGTCTACCCGAAGACCTACGTCTGCATGCCCTTCGGACTGGTGAACGCCAGCGTCACGTTCCAGCACCTTTACCGAGCCATGCTCATACCTTGCCTGGCGAGGCGCGGCGAGGAGTTGGAGGAGATGCTCGGACCAAGCGAAGGTCCCGAGCCCCGGGAGATGACGGACCCATGAGGGTCGCGCTCGTGGAGGTGTAAGATCAGGCTATGATGGCAGCCTCGACTCTTCAGGGGCATGGCCGCCAGGTGACTTTTTGTTGGCTGTTGACAGGTAATTTTTTGGTTCACTCCGTTTGAGGGCGCCCACCGGGCCGCATTATCCTCAGGCAATCAGGGCACACCCCTGCAGTCGCCTCGTTTATGCATATTTCAATAGTTTCTCATGCATCTGATCTGTTTCCTAACGTTTTACCTTGCCTGCATGGCTCCTTGCCGGCGTGAATGCCGCCGCACCACCCTTTCTGAGTTGGTGTTTCGCAAGGGGCCGTGCTCTATGGCCCTCCCCGGGGCACCTCGGAACTGGGATGCAAGGCCCTGTCACCTCAGGGACTTGCATCTTTGGGCAGTCGACCCCCGCTCGGGGGCTCCGACCACAGCACAGCACCTCAGCATGGAGTCTCGGGAGGCCCCGCGGCCTCCTGAGGCAGCAGCCGGCAGGATGGAATGGGGGTCGCTCGAGCGTCAAAGGGGGCTCCTGAGCATCGCGCCTCAGGAGCCTTACTGGTCATATAGCCACTCGCCCCTTGGTGTCGTCCTTGGTGATCCGGTCAGCATCAAGGGTGTCGGGGCCTTGCCCCGTAGTTGCGTCCTTGGTGATCCGGTCGTACACTACGGCGGTAGGGAAATGTGCGGGACTGGGACCTGCCGACGTAGAGCCGCTTGAGCGTCAAAGGGGGCTCCTGAGCAATGCGCCTCAGGAGCCTTACCGGTCATAAAGCCACTCGCCCCTTGATGTCGTCCTTGGTGATCCGGTCGGCGTCAAGCGTGTCAGGGCCTGACCTCGTAGTTGCGTCCTTGGTGATCCGGTCGTACACTATGGTGGTCGGGAAATGTGCGGGACCGGGGCCTGCAGACGTAGAGTGCCAAAAGGACTCCCAACCTGCCTAACTCGTGAAGAAGAAGAAGTCAGCAGGGCCTCGGACGGCCCCACCTACGAGAAGACTCAGGCGTAAACTGCCTTTGAGGTAGGGACCTCGCGAGGCCAAAGCGCCCTCGCGAGCTCCCAGATACACCTCCCAGTTCTGCCATGCCAGCCACACGTACGAACTCTATGGGTTGTACACGCCCGGAGCCCCCCCGAGGACGCGGAGGGGTTCCTTCCCACGCAATGTGGAAGCCACAGCTCCGCGCTGGCGGAGAAGACAACACAGTCCACCAATGACTATGCCCACGCAATGTGGAAGCCACAGCTCCGTGCTGGCGGTCAACACGGTCCACCAATGACTATGCCCACGCAATGTGGAAGCCACAGCTCCGTGCTGGCGGTCAACACGGTCCACCAATGACTATGCCCACGCAATGTGGAAGCCCCACGCCCGGTGCGGGGGGATAAACAACTGAGGGCGCCCCAGCGGCTGCATCCAACCTCAGGAGGGTCCCTAGTGGCCCCCTTCTCGTTGCGTTCCCCAGGGATGTACGCGTGAGGGTGGCGCATGGGGGCTACTACCCGGCCAAGCCTGGTACATGCCACCTTCCCAGGTCTGCCAAACCTGGTCTTCACGTGCCCATCTCTGGAAAAGTTGGCTCGTACCTATGCGAGCCGCTCGTACGTCAAGGGGGACTCCTGAGCATCGCGACTCAGGAGCCTCACTAGTCCCGTAGCGCCTCACCCCTTGGACCGTCCTTGGTGATCCGGTCGGCCCAACGGCGGTTGAGGTATGCGCGGGCTGGGCCCTGCCGACGCAGAGCTCAAAGCGCTCAAAAACCGCTCAAAAACCCTTAAGGAGGACGCTGGAGCTCGTACGTCAAGGGAGACTCCTGAGCATCGCGACTCAGGAGCCTCACTGGTCCCGTAGCCCCTCACCCCTTGGACCGTCCTTGGTGATCCGGTCGGCCCAACGGCGGCTGAGGTATGCACGGGGCCAGGCCCTGCCGACGCAGAGCGCAAGGTGTTCGAAACTTCCAAGTTAACCCAATCTTCACCATGTTCCCTTCATGAGGGCTGCTCGTACGTCAAGGGGGACTCCTGAGCATCGCGACTCAGGAGCCTCACTGGCTCCGTAGCCCCTCACCCCTTGGACCGTCCTTGGTGATCCGGTCGGCTCAACGACGGCTGAGGTATGCGCGGGGCTGGGCCCTGCCGATGCAGAGCATCATAGCAAGCAAGAAGGAAACAAGGCGAAGAGAGCAATCACACAGTTCAACAGTTATTACAAGCATTAAAAGTTTTCGCGAACACAAACAAGTTTAACGCCTCCATGAGGCATGATGGACATTGCAGGAAAGGAGCAGGGGAGAGGAATCAGAGGGAGCCGCCGCCACCACTCGTCCCGTCCTCGGGGAACTCGTCGTCGACATCGCTGGCGTCGTCTTCTTCGCTGCCAACCCCTGCAGCATCAGGAGGCGGGGGAACCGTGACGCGGGTGAACATATTCACCAGCGTCTCCACGACGCCCTTCACCGCCGCCGCAGCACTGGCGCGGGCCTCGGGGTCGACCGGGCGGGTCATGGAGTCAAAGTCGAACCCCGGCTTGCGAAGATGAAGATGGCTGAAGACGCGCGTCGCGGCCTCAGAAAAGAGGTCGCGGCACTCGCTCTCCAAGACCCCCTCCACCTTGACAACGGCGCCCTCTAGCGCCTCGACGAGCTTCGAAGCAAGCACCGCGAAGCCGCTCTCTGGAGTCGCCAGGGGCTCCGCAAACCCATCCCGATAGAGGGAGTGGAGTGCTCGGCGAAGTTTAAGCTCGACGGTGGGAAAGGCGCTCAGCTCCGCAGCCTTTTTCTCCTCAGCCGCGGCAAGAGTTTCCTCCCTGGTGTTAAGCAGGGCCTTCTTCGAAGCGACTTCCTTCTCCTGCGCATCCAGGCGCACCCGCTCCGCGGCCTGGCAGGTCGCCACCTGGGACAGCTCGGAGGCCCGAGTGGCAAGCTTGGCCTCGCGGGCCTTGAGATCTTCCTCCCGCCGACGCAGCTGCTCCGCAAGCTCAGACTTCTCCTCATGGAGGGCCTTCAGACGGGCCTCCATCTCTTCGCAACGCCTGGCAGCAGACGCCGCTTCAACCAGTGCCTCCTTGCGGGCTGCCCTGGCAGACGCGGCTTCCTTCTCGCTCTTCGCCGCGGCAGCCTCGGCCTGACCCCATATCGCCACGGCAGAGGCGTCGGCCTGGAGCCACCCTGAGAGGAGCTCCAGGCGCCCACTCGCGAGGCGATCGTCGGCACCCCCGAGGGCGCCACGAACTTGACCCAGAACGGCGAAGGCCCCGTCCAGGACGTCAGGGCCGCGCAACGAAGGCATCAAGACCTCCTTCGGAGGAGTCCCCTGTGCGATCGCGGGAGACGTCCCCGGGGAGACAGCAGCACGGGGAGCAGGAGGCTCCGGAGGCCGCGCGGCGACCACGGACACGGACGGATCGACGGGCGGCTAGCCCTCGGGGGCTGGCCCTCCGGACGGCGGCACCGCCGCGCCCTCGAGGGCAGGAGCGACCATGACAACAGGCATCGGGGGCTCAGGGGGCTCCGCGACGATGACCGGTGGGTTTGCCTCGCGAGCCCCCTCCCCCTCGGCAGTAGGCAACGGCAGGAGCGGGCGGCACGTCGGAAGGCGCCTTCGGCTAGACGCCCACCTTGTTCTTCCTCATCTTCAGCATGGCGGCGTTCCTGGTAACCAAGCAAAGGAAGGTCATCAATACACAAGCTACCGGCGGGCGCCCAAGGCCGAGCCGGGTCACTTACTCTTCAACGTCGACCCACTTCCTCTTCCTCTCCTCTCCGGCAACGATCGGAGCACCCTCGCCTTTCTCGGTGAGGGCACCACCATGCGAGGGGGTAGAGCCGCTGTCCGCAAGGGCGGCCGCTGAAGGGATCGCCATGGCCCCGTCCTCGCCCACCTTGCCAGCGAGCTGCGATTCGGGCGGAAGCGAGGCCGGCGCTTCAACCGCCTTGCCGGCAGGGGCAGTGCGCACCGGAGGAGACTCCGCTCTGCGCTTCCTGGGAGTCGACACGCAGGCGGACCGTGTGGCACGAGGGGCCGGCCCTAGCCCCCTAGGGGCCTTGGCGGCGCGTGAGGAGCCCGCAGCAGAAACTTCACCAACATCATCGTCATCCTCGAGCTCGCGTAGGAGCGTGTTCTGCGACGGGGGGGACGCCCCTGCCGGGTCGGCGGCGGCAATCTTCTCCGAATCCTCCCCACCCATGGTGTCGCCGGAGGACACCATCACCGGGGAGCCAAGGCCCTCAGCTGGGGAGAGCCCCAGTTCGTTGAAGACGGGCATCACGACAACCAGATCTGCCGCGTCGTCGCGGCAGTATAGCGGGGTGTGGGCATCAGGGAGATCGTCGGGGTCGCCGTTGAGCAGGGTTATCATAGCCCTGCTCGGTTCCTCGGGGGTTATGCGTGCGGACCGAAGCCGGAGGTTGTCGCCACTGCCATGATAGTCCCACAAGGGCCTAGAATGGGACTGGAGAGGCGTCAGGCGCTGCGCCAAGAACTCCTTCACTATCATCCCCCCAGTCAGCTTCCTGGCACTGATATCGCGGGAGAAATGATCCAGGACGGGCATGGCCCGAGAGTCGGAGTGCTTCGCGGAGCTCCACGCTGAGGTCTTCTCCGGCAGCCCCTTCGGCAGATCCAACCGGGGGTTGGGATCTTTGAGGTCCATGAGGACCCAGCGGTGCCTGAAGTTCTCCACCTTCTTCCCAGCCTTCAAGAGCATGTTGCCGCTCTGGACCGCGACGAAGGAGACGCACGCCGACCGTTGAGCGCCGTCGTGCAAGCGCAAGCTGAAGAAATGGCAGAAGAGGGCCACCGAAGGCCTCACGCCCACGAAAGCCTCGCAGTAGATGGCAACGACGGACAAGAGCAGGATGGAGTTGGGTTGGAGATGAAGGGCCTGGATCCCTTAATGGTCGAGGATGGCGGTGAAGAACGCGGAGAAGGGCGGAACGAGCCCGGCGAAGACGCTGTGGAGAAAGAAGGGATAGACCGCCTTAGACGAGGGCCGCTTCTCCGAGGAGCCGCCCCATATCAAGGTCCGCCCCCACTCGTTGGTCTCATCCGCCGTCGACGGGAGCACCGGGATGAGGTCCTCGTCCTTGCCGATGGTGGACCCTGAGAGCGCCAGTGAGATAGGAGCGCAGGCCGAGCTCTGGGCCTCTGGCTTCTGCTTGCCGGCGGGAGCCATCGGGAAGCTCGCGGGGCCAAAGCGGCAAGGAGGAGGACGGAGCGGCGCCAGATCTGGAGAGGCCTCTGCTAGAGCCGGAGACCTGGGAAGCAAGAGCAGGTGCGCAAGAGGGGAAAGCAATAATGACCCGGCGCTAGAAATCAGGCTCTTGTCGATTCAGGCGGTGGCCGAAGGGACGAAGGATGCCCGACATCAACCGCACGACGCGCGCCAGTCCTGGCCCGTAGGCGTTTGGGGCCCGCGGCACTTCGGGCCGCCCTCAAGGCTTTGCCCGGAGGCCAGCTCGAGCACGCCTTGGGCCCGGGGGCTACTGTCGGCGTTCTGGGAACGGGGGTACCCAGACCTGCCTGCCTGCGGCCCAGGGCATGGCCCACTTCATCAGCCAAACACCACCATGCACAGCCCCACTCGAGACAAGGCCCTCGTGAGGCCCCTCAGCTCGCGAGGAGGAGCATCGTCAAGACCGGCAAGGAATGGGCCTCCCCAGGCCCCCTCCGGAGCGGCGGAGATCTCTATGCAGAGCCCGGCCTCAGGAGTCAAAGATGACGCAAGGAAGGGCAGGCAGGCGCCAGCGCGCCAGGCGGCGCAGTTTCCCCATTGGTGCAAAGGGAGCAAGGACGTACGCGGGTTCCCAAAGCATCCCCCAAAGGTTTCCATTCCAGTGTACCAAGACCACGACCGCGAGCCCCGCAGGATGGATGTCATCGCCGAGCCCACCTCTGCATCATCGACAGCTACTTTGCAGGCGAAGACCGCCTTTGGGCAGGGCGGGCATGTACTCCTGTCCCCCTTCAAAATTGGCCGTTGTGGGATCCCTTCCCGCCAATGCGATAAGCGAAGAGGACCCGGGCCACCGCTATATATAGAGGCTAGTCTGCACCGTAGAAGGGGATCCGAAACCAGTCGATTCACTCATCCATCACCAAGCCGACAAAGGGCCAAGATCACCTCAGGAGCGCCCTCACGAGGCTCCAAAACACTGTACTAGTTCATCCACCACTCCTCCACGAGAGGCAATCCACCAAAGCAGGAGTAGGGTATTACGCTTCGCGGCGGCCCGAACCAGGGTAAACCACCGTGTTCATCTTCTTCCTCGTCATCGTGCGAGTTCATCATCTTGTCCATCGAGTAGAGAGCTAGGTAGGGCGAGGCTGCAGGGGATCTTCGCACACGCCCCTGTGTTCGAATCTTAAGGGTTTTGCGGAGCCCGAAATCCGACAGTGCTCGAAGGCACAAGAGCAGGCGATGAAGTTTTTTCTACTGCTATTACAAGGCCTCACAGGGCCCAAAATATGTTGCTCAAGTTTTTTCACAAGTTAAAACCTGGCGGCTTAGTTTCGCCCGGGTTAGAATCTTTGAAGACCGGCTCTTCACCTAGCTCGTCGACGGGTCACCGTGCGCTGGGTCTTCGGGATCCTGGATCTGAAGGTTGTCCACATCCCAGTTGCAGTTGAGTAGAGCTTCAAATTGAGCTTCATCATTCAAGATGGGAGACGGGTCAACATCAGGGGCAAAGATATGCTTACGCCGTTGAGGGGTCAGATCCTTCGGCTCAAAGGTAGGCACCCGTACTCGAGTGTTGTTGTCGTCGTAAGCCGCCTGGTATGTTGACAGATCATCTTCTGCGGCTAACCGGCTGGCCAACACTCGAGACTCTCGGTGGCAACGGGCGTAGTCATCCTGGGTGAATTCTGACCCGTCATCTTTGAGTTGCGGGAAGCCGCCCATCATCTCCTCCGGGTGAAGTTCTGGTGCATATGCCAGCGCCCGGCTTAGAGCAGAAATTGCAACCTTGCGGGCAGCTGATCTTTTTATTTCCTCAAAGTGCCTGGGGACGGTGGAGAGATAATTCAACACGTCTTTGATCAGTTTTGGCACACCTTTCTCACCAAAGACTGCCCTGATGGTAAAGAGACTTCCGGAGTATAGTTGTTCAGTGAAGGCGTATAAAGCCTTCAGCTTCAACAGGCTGTCATCCGAAAGTTGGCGAGTTCGTTGGCCTGCAAAACAGGTTGAGATTGTAAGTTGCCGGGCGAGTCTCCATAGGATCATTTTAAGCATAGTTACAAGTACAATCAACAATGCTTACCAAGGACGGCTTCTGTCATCCGACTTATGTGCCACTTCAGGCTGGTCAGCTCCTCAGTCACCATTTTCAGACGGCCCTCTGCGTCTTCTGCACGCTTGGTCAGAGCGGCTTGGCTCGTTTTGGCAGACTTTTTGTATAATTCAAGCTCAGTTTTAATTTTCTCCAGCTCAGTCAAGGCGATCTGCCACTTTGCGTTGGCTTCCGCTCGACCCTCTTGTTGTAGTGCCAGACTCTTCTTAAGGTCTGTCACGTTAGATTCGGCAGCATTTAAAGATTCCTGCACAAGACAAGTCATAACAAGGCAAGATTATCAGTTTTAAGCCGCCAGTCCGGCTCATACTAGTATTTAGAAGTTTGGCAGAGGATCATTACAAGTCCCAAGCAGATTGCAAGCAATATACTTGGCATTTGGGGGCTAATGTGTATCAGTTCTTTCTTATGTCTACAATACAAATAAGACCCGGATCATCTTTAGGAAGATAACCCGGCCCTCGGGGGCTACACATTGTTCTACAAATCTAGGACTAGGTCTACAAAAAGTCCCGGCTCATTATTGGCGTATGACCCGGCCCTTGGGGGCTACACTTGGCATTTTTGCGTTTCTTAAGGCAATGAGTGCCGGCTCATTATTGGTATAATGACCCGGCCCTTGGGGGCTACAGCATTGGTCTGTTCAAGTTTACATATTATTCAAGACCCGGCTTATTTTCGAAAATATAAGCCGGCCCTTGGGGGCTACGTAAGGGTATACAGAGAGCAGAGAAGTGGAATACCTCATATGTTTTCTTCATCATATCTACTAGTCTAGCTTCCATGTCCCGGCTGGCGGCCAGGCGGCTCAGATAGCCCGAGTGCAACTCGTCAGCGGTCAGCTTCTCCAAACTTGGCAGGTCAAGTTTGTTTTTATTCTTCTCAGGAAAAGGTGTCTCAGCCTTGTGAATATGCTTGGTTAGCACATTGAAGGGGGCCGGAGTGGCATAGGCTGAACCGGTAATAGTGACCTCTTCTTCTTGAGCCGGCACCTCTTGGGTTGTTGGCAAGGGGCTGGGCGGCTTAGGGTCCGTCTCCGGAAAGGCTTCAGCGATCACAACGTCAACATCCACCGGCTCGTTGGGCTGAGGAGTGTCGTCATGAGCACCCTGGCCGGCATCGGATGGCTCCACTTGAGTTTCAGGAGCGTCAAGCTTTGGGTCTTCCGGCTCTGGGGCATCCGGACGAGAAGATGACCCACTCAGTTTCCTTTTCTTAGCCTGGGCCCTGCAAATCACAGACTTCATGGTCAATTATATGCAAGGACAGTGTAGTAATAAGCAGGGAAAGGATATAAGGAAGTTTACCCCGGATTGATAACAAGGGGAGGCAGCTTGGTGGCGGTTGAGTCGCCAGACGAAGGAGGAGTCTCCTAATACAATTTGATGGAACAATATAAGTAAGGGGTAGCACAAGGTTAATATGTAGAAATACAAACATAAGCTGGAAGTACCTCGTTGCGACGTTTTCGACGAGCCGGAGTGTCGGGCAAGCCGGCCACCAGGTCTTCAGAGCCGCCGCTCCGGGTCTGACGTCTGGCGTCATATTGCTGTTTCTTCAAAAGAAAGTCGGGGTCCAAGTGAGCAAGAGGATGTGAAAACTTAACTTTCCGGATGACCCGCCGGATTCTCTCTGTTGGTAGAGGTTCTGAGTCGGAGGAGATGATAGTTACCTCTGCAGCCCCGGCTTCACTGGCCTCCGCCTCTTCCTGAGAAGAGTCAGCGTCAATAAGTTGCATAAAAAGACGACCAAGGGAATCAAGTTCTACCTCTGAGTCGTCCAGACCGAATAGTTCTTCGGTTGTTTGTTTCTTTCTACGAGCCGGAGCTTTAGCCTTGGTTGCCTTGTTTGCTTTGCTTTTCTTCTTGGAGGTAATGGTTAACCTCTTGTTCCAGAAGGAAGAGCCGACCTACATATGATATGTGCATTGGTAGAAAGGTCAAACTACAATTCATGAAATACAACATTTAAAGAATGAGTGAGGATTAGGATGAAAAGATTCACCTCTGGAGCCGGGTTAAGTGCATAAAAGGGACTTAACCCCGTCTTGTTGCAGGCTGCTTGAGGTTCTCCCAGCAGAGATTTGACGATTGCATTGAGGTCCCTGGTCTACCAAGGGAGTCTGGTTGAAGCGTTGAGGATCGTTCACCTCGCCAGTATATTGAAACATTAAGGCGTCGCGGCGGCTCAACGGTAGAATCCTCCAAGAGACCCAGCAGCGGGTCAGATCAACGCATGTTAACCCGTTGGCTAATAGGGCCCTTATTTTTGAAAAGGTTGGGCCGTATTGGATGCGCTATGCGGCAGACATCCGGTCTGGGAGCTCGGTGTCGGTGCTGAGCCGGTAAGGACGATAACCCGGCAGTGGGTTCTCTCCTTCTGGGGATGTGTCTTTGCAATAAAACTAGGTTTTGTTCCAGTCCTTGGGATGACTCGGCAGAACTGCCGCTGGAAAGAGCACATCCCTCCGTCTCTGAAGAGTGACACCTCCAAGCTCAAGACTCAGTCCATCAGCCATTTATGTCTGACGGTTGACATAGAAATATTCCTTGAAGAGGTCCACTGACGGCTCTTCTTGTAGATAAGCTTCACAGAGAGTTTGGAACTGGCACAGGTTGGTGACAGAATTGGGGCCAATGTCTTGAGGGTGCAGTTTATACAAGTGTAAGGCGTCCCGAAAAAATTTAGACCCGGGCGGTGAGAAGCCACGGAGAAGATGGTGTGGCACCCCGGCTCGGAGAACCGGATGACCAGTGTTTCCAACCCAGAGATCGTGTCTTCTGGAAACACACAACAACTTGGCACAGAACAGAACTGAATTTTATTGATAGGAGTCGAGTACAGGCACATATCTTACAATGGTATCGAGGCCAAAGGCACCCTCGGTGCTATGACAGTATCCACATTATTTATGTCACATAGCAGGGCCTCGGATACCCAGTACTTCTACAGCGTAGCGGAACATAGCGCAACTCCATCCACAGGGACACTGCTGTGGACACATCCTAGTTAGCATAGCCAGCACCCTCAGGATCTCCGTCCTCAGATTCTCCTGCATCTGGCATGATACGCCAGGTGAGTACTTTGAATGTACTCGCAAGCTCATAACAACCAAGAAATGCAGCAAACAAGAGCATGGCAATCAACATGATATCATCAATGTAAGTTACTTACTGAACCGATCATCAACTTACTCTTCTTCGGGTTGTCTCCCAACCCTCGGAATACTCTTACCCAATGAGTACTTCCGAACATAAGACGAGTTCTTCCATCATTAATACCAGTACTAGGGTTGATCTCCTATTGAGGTCTTGACGGGCTGTCCAATACCGTGGACACGGCTATTCGAATAGGTTTTTACACTCTGCAGAGGTTGCGCACTTTACCCACACCATGAAGCACCTGGCCCTGGCCTCGAGATCCAACTCAGGTGAACCAGCGTTGCTTCAACAAAACCTGCCTGACTTGTGACTCTTTCATCGTACCACCGGCACTCTTCCTCCCCCGGAGGTCAGCCTTGGGTGGCCCCTGTGTCCCCATGACACCTGCCACCTCTGTGGCCAAACTCTGTAGACCCAAACAAGGCCTACTGTCCCAGACCGGGACGCCGGCACAAACTCAACTATCCACTGGGCCCACAGGGTTATCACCGCTTACCTTATCAGGGTAGCACGCCGTGCATAACCCCCCCCCCCCCGTCTTTGGAGGTACCGGTGAAAGATCACGCATGTCAAACCCGGTCAAGGCCGTCCCATACCAGCAAATGTGGTTGCACGAGTATGCCCGGACAGATGACTCAAGATCAACCACTAAGCTTATAGAACAGCAGCAGTGGTTCAACAATATTCTTGAGTATTTAATTAATACTAAGGATTTAAACTATGTCAAATAAATCATCCTAATGTATTCAAAAATGCAATGCTATGGAAATGCATGCATGAATTGGGTATTATGGCTTGCCTTGCTCTGTTGAGTGGTTCAAACACTCTGGGTCTTCACAACCACCAACTTCTCCTTCTGAAAATATTTTCAAATGCAATTGGAAAATGTCACATAAAGCAATTCTGTTGATTAGAAATTCTGTGTTCAGTGGAAAAATACCAAAATTTACCAGAAAATAAAGGGGATTAAGACAAACACACTGCAAAAAGAATCAACTGCATTGGGGTTGTGTATAAAAAGATATTAATGGTCAAAGTTGGGTCAAAATTCTGTTTTAAAAAATAGATTTAATATAAAATCAGAAAATCCCCAGGGCTGACGTCGAAGGCGTATTTACAGAATACGCCTCCACTTACATACCGCTTCGGGAGCGGCTGTCCCACTGACGGGTGGGGTCGGTCCTATCTCAAATAGAAGGAGGGAGGAGGGGACAGGGGAAGGGCGGCGCTCCGGCGATGGTCGCCGGTGATGGAGGGGGCGATGGCGTCCGGCGACTACGGGAATGGAAAGAGCTCACGGAGGCGGTCCTGCACGAACCCGCAGCGTCTCCAGAGGTGGCCTAACAAGGTCGTCTTCCTCCTCTCCGGCGGAAGCAGCTTCGGGCGACGGCGGATCACCAGGCAAAGCTCGAGGCCAGAGGGCCCCTTGGCCTTGGCTCGCTTCTAGAGCTCGATTGGAAGCTGGCAAGGGGAGGTGGCGAGCTCAGGGGGGCTGGCCACGGCTATATATAGGCGGGGCGGCGATGCCCGATCTGGATAGCGCCGCGGGGAGAAGCCACCGGAACTGGAGCTGAGATGGCCGTCGCAGAGCAAGCTGAGGTGATGGAGGAGAGCAGGGAGTTAATGCGGGAGGCGACGGCTCGACGGGAAGAAGACCTCCAGCGCGACGGCCGTACTGCCACTGTGTCGCCCGTGGCGCACGGTGGCCGTATCCGGCGGGCGCGATTCCGGCGAGGGGGGAAGCTCTGGGAGAGGGGAGAATACTTAGGAGGGGCCACGTGGACGAGGGAGAGGTCGTCGGCACGAACGGACAACGCGCCGCTCCGCAGTCGTCGGCCTCCGACGAGACCCGAGCCTGGCGATGCCCAGAGCGCGCGTTTGGCAGGGTTGGCCGCGTGGTCACCACGTGCAGAGCCGCACATGGCGTGAACCAACCTGCCCAAACGTGTCTGGTGCATTGACCCTGCGTCGAGGAGTCCCATCCTGCCACTGGCTTGGCCTGAGACCCACTGAACTGAAGGGTAGCATCAACTACAGTTTCTGACCAGAAACTTGGGGAGGATCTGGAAAGAAAAAGAATTGTGCTCCAAGCCCAGCGAGTTGTCTGGAGTCTTCTAGGATGGAAAGACTAGGGTCTGGCAAATTTTGAGGGGATTTGATAAAGAATAGGATGGGGATGCTTTGGAAACCATTATTCTGGTTCAGATTGCATTTGAGCTTGTGGCCCTCACATAGTTGATCTGCTAGTGCTGAAACTTGGTGGAGGAAAGTTGTTTGGTGGTACACACATGCCATAAAATTTGTAGCTTCATTGTGCACCCCTAGATGGTACTTCCTTCACAATGGTTCATAACTAGCAGAAACTTGGCAGGGTCCTGCTGCTCAAAATTTGAATTGGACCAGATAATGTTTTTGAATATTGAGGCAAGATAGGAACCCTAGAAGCTATAGGAATTTATTGGGAATTTTCTGGAAAATAAAAAATAGGGTTGCTTCACAATGGACAGATTCTGGTCAGAAACAAAATAATTATTCTGGCCAAAAATTTTCATTGGGCAACAAAATATTTTTGAAGAATATGAAATCTTATGATGATGAAAAGATTAGGATAAAGTTTGGGAATTGATTGACCACCCAAACTATAGGTTGCTTCACAACCCACAGTGATGACCTAAATTCCCAAATTAATAAAATGATTTTGAAGAAAAGATAAGATATTGAAAATTATCCAAGAGAGCATGGAAAGGCTTTACCAAGATGGCAAAGGTTTTGGAAGGCTTGAAGAAAATCTTTAGCAAGGCATAGGTCAACTCAACTGAAAGTGTTTTGAAAATCCACTTAATTGCAAATAAAATCCAAATAGTTTTGAAAAGAAAAAGTTGCCAAAATCGGGGTGTCACAGATGGTCTGTGAACACAATGACTTCCCCATCCTCGGGCTTGGGAGTTTCATTGCCTGGAACCCGCCAGTGGATAATATCCTGAGCCGGCAAAACTCCCATGGTGACAAAATCCTTGAGTGATTCCTCAGTTACCCCGGACCTTACCCAGTCGCATGAGGCTGGGGCTTTAGACATCGCGGCGGCTTAAAAGACTGCGCAAAGGTATGAGTATATGGCGGGTTAAAAGCGCGTCATGACCAAAGCAGTTAAATCTAAAATGGTGATGGTACTTGGTGGGTCAGTATAAAAATTATAAGCCGCCGAAGCAGGTTGCGGCATGACAATGAGAGCCGGCGGTATGATGGCGGGTCAAGTTTGCTAGTGAGTATTGTAAAAACCGCTAAAGTATGGGAAAACAGATTCCAACAGCTACAGCTACCGATTTAAGATCTACGCGCGAGATAAAAAGAAAAATATTTCCTAAACCTAAAAGCCAGTGGAAGAACAGGCAGTTCCTATGCGGATTACAGTGAGCAGATAATCGATAATGAGCATGGCATGTTTACTAGGCGGGTGGCCGCATGGTTCGGCTAATCACTATAAGGCCTAAAGAAGTGTTTTTTCTCTGATCTACGAAGAATGCTCCGACGAGCGGTGATGAACACGAAGAAAACCCGATGAACTCGGGGGAAGCCTGAAGAATTAATGCAGATCTATAGAGGGGGCAAAAATGGAACCTGGGAGATGCAGATGGAGCGGGCAAACACGGGAGTGTTCTGGACGCGATAAGGGTGATGCAGCGGCCTGAGTTGGGGACGACGGCGAGGTCCGGACGGCGCGGAGAAGCTTCGGCAGCGCGGGCGTTTGGAGGAAGAAGAAGAAGGCAGCGGTGGGGAAAGTGAAAATAATGGGACCCCCCGTGCTTATTTATAAGGGGGTGATGGAATAACAACAGTCCGGTGCGGGGATCGAGGAGACACGATGACGATTGACCAAGAAAGTGCCTCGATTCTCGGGCTGGTCATATTAATGAAAAAGATCCGTTGTGACGTCAGGGGAATCTTTTTTATTTTCCTGAGATGATGTCATGGCGGGTCGTGAAGATTGATCAGAGACGATGTCACCCATTTTCAAATATGGCGGGTCATGAAGATTTGTCAAAGAATGCAAGATTCGCCAACCAGAAGACTTGAAGATTGACATGAACCGGTTCAAATCAATCTGGGGCCTAATGTTGGGGATATAACCCCGTGGTGAGACCCGCCCAGGTGGGGCCGGGTCATGAGGTTGGCGGCTTAGCAGTAAGGCTTGGAAGTAACTTGCCCAATGGGCCTGGAGGCCCAGAACCAGAAGACAATGTGTAACCCGGTGGCGTAAGCCGCCGGTGGTGGCTTGCCAGACAAGGCAGGAGTAATTAGAGGCAAGGTCGGTTATTAAGTATAACCCGGCCCAAACTCTTGTAAGCCCAGGGCCTTGACCTGCGTATATAAAGGCGGGTTACCTGGGTGGCTTAGGCCACGATAACCTTTGATCAAGTACTAGGTCAAGCGAGTCCGCTCCCTTGTAATCGATATCCAATCAATATAACTCAAAGCAGGACGTAGGCTATAAACTCCTTCGAGAGGGGCCGAACCTGGGTAAACCTGTGTCTTTCGTCCCGACCAACCCCTTTGAGTTAACCGCTGTAGCGATGGCTTCACACCTAAGTCCTGACACTAGGACATCTGCCGTCACAAAACCACGACACAACTCCTCACCGACCAGCAAGCCTACGAAGGAATTACTCACTCCCGGTGGGGAGCATCATGGAATTGGCGATGGAGAATGGTTGGTGATGACGAAAACCGAAGATTCCCCTCTCCGGAGCCCCAAACAGGCTCAAGATCTGGCCTCCCGATGAAGTACAGGAGGTGGCGGGGGCTCCGTATCGTAAAACGAAATAATTCTTTCTCCTTGATTTTTTTATCTGAATTTAGGAATTTATAGTGGCGGAGTTAGGGCAAGTGGGGCCACGAGGTGGGCACAACCCACCAGGGCGCGCCCTGGTGGGTGATGCTCACCCTGGCCCCCATCTGCGGTGTATTTTGGCTCTAATAATTCTCATTTATTCTGAAATAAATCTCCAAAAAGTTTCGTTCCATTCTGAGAACTTTTATTTCTGCACAAAAACAACACCATGGTAGTTCTGCTGAAAACAGCGTCAGTCTGGGTTAGTTCCATTCAAATCGTGCAAATTAGAGTCCAAAACAAGGGCAAAAGAGTGAGGAAAAGTAGATACATTGGAGACGTATCATTGCCAACGGGTATCAAGCTCACCATGCCTGTGAAGGTCTGTCAAAACAAAAGTTACTCCGGTCAGGATTTGATAATTGAAAGCTGCATCACTCGGAAACAACAATGGCACTCGGAATTTACCTCGTTCGCCGGATTCTCCGCCGAGTACGGAGGCACGCGCCTCATACCCCTGGGGTTGTCCCGAGCTGGGGTGATGGCCTTAAGCTTGTTAGCTACAGCCTCCTCGCTGAGCTCCTCCAGGTGCGTTCGCGTAAGGTCATCAGGACCCGAGTACAGCCACATGGGGTGGGCCCTGGCCTATAGTGGCTGGATCCTCCTATGGAAGAAGGCCTCCAGCAGATCCGGTCTGTTGATCCCATGGTTTACCAGAGATACTAGTGCAATCACGAGAATGTCTACATCTACCTTCTCGTCCTTGGACACGATCAGCTTGGGGAGTCGCCGAATGCGCTCAGCCGAGTATGGAGACCCGACTGACCCTCTCCGACTAGAACGTCCTCATAGTAAAACCAAGACGGCTGCCAACCCTTAACAGTGTCTGAGAAAGTCATAGATGGGAAACTACTCTTGCCTCTCAGCTGAATACCCAAGCCCCCGCACAACTAAACTACGTTCGTCTTCTCCTCCGTCAGATTGGTTTTCTTTACACTCATCACTCGGCACGTGAATAAGTGTTTGAACAAACCTCAGTGGGGGTGGCAACCAAGGAAGTTTTCGCAAAGCGAAACGAAAGCAGCCAGATAGGTGATGGAATTGGGGGGAAGATGATGAAGTTGAGCTTCGAAAAAATCCAAGAAAGTGCGGAAAAAAGGGCGCGGAGGCAAAGAAAAGCCTCTGTCAAGGTGAGTGGTGAGGAGGACCCTCTCATTCCCATGTGGTGCAGGCTCTGTCTCCGCCTTCTCCGGCAGCCTCCAGCTCCCGGTGACCAGGATACCCTGACTCTCCAGGTCCTCCAACCGACTGGATATGACCCGAGAGGCCAGCCAATCACCTTGGACAAAGCCGGTTGGGGTGCCCGCGCTCGAGGAGGACTCGCGCGAGGTCTTCTTCTCCCTCTCAGCTCTCACGGTGGCACTCTTTGTCATCTCCAACGAGGAGCGGCAGCAAATCGGCAGGAGGCGGAGCTCTCGGTGGAGCGGTGGAGCGAATCAGGAGAATGGAGATGTTTTTCCTACCTCCCTCCCGGCTTGCTTTTATACTATGGCTCAACGAAATTTCAGCCGCCGGATCTACAGCGGCCGCGCAATCAAGGGACGCGGGAAGATCCACGATATCTCTGGGATAGAGATGCGGGGACGTGTGGCGAAATTCCCGACGCAAAAATCAAGGTGCCGCTGCCACTTTCCCCACTTTCTTGACACAACCGTCACGATCGCCCGTGCGCACTTCCCCACGATTTCAAAATCGCCGGAGATTTCGCAGAACCATCGTCCGAATGAACTTTGCATTCTCTGAAGCATTCCAATGCAACAAAACTGTTCAAGTGAACTCTGCGTTCACTGGTGCTTTCCGATGCATCAAAACTGACCTAGTGAGTCCCGTGCTCACTTGTGCGTCCTGATGCATCCAAATAGACCGAATGAGCCCCGTGCTCGATGGTGCATTCCGATGCACTAAAATCGACCGAGTGAGCTCCGAGCTCACTAACGTGTTCCGACACGCCAGAACTCACCGAACGAACCGAAGAGGCCCGTCGAGTACTCGGTTGAATCTGACACCGATTCAAGAACCTCCGAGAGAAAGTCAATCAGAAGGTTTAACAATATTATCCCTAGGCTGTAAGGTTGCTTCTCCCGAGAACTGATCTGCACCGGGTCGAGTGATTTGAACAGTCGGACTGTTCGAGTCATTCAAAATTTACTTGACCTGAATCGGTCGCGGTTTCGATGACGAGTGAGGAGCAACCCGCCTTGCTCCCTAGCGTCCCCAATACGCTACTAAGAGCCCAGCACGTTGGTCACTCGGCTCTCAAAAACCTCAACCGATTCGGGGGCTACTGACGAGGTCACCTACCCTGGGTAGGGTCATAGACCTCTCATATAGGACACACCTAGGGTCCTACAAGTTACAGAAGTGCCTGGACTACCTTAGCACTCGAACGAATGTACAAGATACACTCGGATCCTTGAAAGTCACTCGGACGCTGTCAACCACTCGGCTTAGCTCTGACACCCGGACGTGAAGAAGCAGAGGCGACGTGGGAGATGCAACGTTCGAGAGGCTTAATTAACATTAAACATTATAGACGTTGCGTTACCAGTAACGCTCGTAGTTAACTCAGCAGTTTCCAGCAACTCCGGCAGTTACTAGCATTAATGACCCTCGTAATGGCACTCGGCTGGCGGTGGCGCACTCTATATAAGCCACCCCCCGACACCAGAAGAGGGGTTACGAACTCTCTGTAATCAGAACACATACGAAGCATTACTTAGCCCCAGGGCTCGAGACGTAGGACTTTTACCACTTCTGAGTGGGGTCCGAACTCATAAACACCGAGTGTTACACTTGCTCCATAGCTAGGCTTCGCCCTATTCATTCGTACCCCCCGTGCTATTGTCAGGATTACTCCCACGACAAGCATACATGCATAAGATTACATAATGGATAACATGTCACATCAAAATTTCTGTTTTCATCATTTACCTACTCGAGGACAAGCAGGAATTAAGCTTGGGGATGCTTGATACGTCTCCAACGTTTCTATAATTTTTTTATTGTTCCATGCTGATATATTATCATTCTAGGATACTTTTTGGGTCTTTATTTACCAATTTATAATATTTTTTAGCACTAACCTATTGACCCAGTGCCCAGTGCCAGTTGCTGTTTTCTGCATGTTTCTCACTTTTCAGGTTTACAGTACCAAACGAAGTCCAATTGCCACGAAACTTTTTGATGGTTTTTTCTGGACCAAAAGAAGACCTAGAAACTTCGGAAGGAGGCCGGGAGCCGCACGAGGGCCCCACAAGCCAACAGGGCGCGCCCTAGGGGGGGCGCCCCCTGATGGCTTGTGGCCCCCTCGTGGCTCCTCCGACCTCGTTCTCTGGCCTATAAATTCTCATATATTGCAAAAAAAACCTAGAGGCAGTCCCGAAACCCTTTTTCCGCCGCCGCAAGTCTCTGTTCCGTCGTGAGGCCATCTGGAGCTCCGTTCCGGCACCCTGCCGGAGGGGGGATCGATCACGGAGGGCCTCTACATCAACCTTGCTGCCCTCATGATGATGTGTGAGTAGTTCACCATAGACCTACAGGTGCATAGCTAGTACCTAGATGACAATCTATCTATCTCTTGATCTTCAATACAATGATCATCGCATCTTCGCTTTGATATATCCGATGTAATCCTATTGTGCGGTGTGTTTGTTGGGATCCGATGAATTGTGGGTTTATGTTCAGATTATTCATGAAAAGTATTTGAGTCACCTCTAAATATTAAGATTCTTATTTGCATGATCAGTATACCTTCGTAATGCTCTCCGATTTATTGATGTGCTTTGGCCAAGTAGACTGATCTATCTTCAGTGGGAGTGGTGAGTTGTGGTAGGTTCAACCTGACGAGTTTCTATATCCCAGTGACAAAGTAGGGGACAAGATGCGCCTTTGTGCTGTTTCTACTAAGGATAACACAATGGGGTTTATTCATATTCCTTGAGTTTACTTTATCTACATCATGTCATTGTTCTCCATGCATTACTCTGTTTGTCATGAACTTAATACGTAGAGAGGCAAGCATAGAAGCGCTCTTGAAGTGGAGTAATAGTAATAGGTGTAGGCAGGAGTCGGCCTATTTATTTATGGATGTGATGCCTATATACACATGATCATTGCCAGGAAAATTGCATAACTATCCACTTTTCTATCAATTGCCCAACAGTAATTTGTTACCCACCTTATGCTGCCTACATGAGAGATGCCGCTAGGGAAAACTATGGCCCCCGGGTCACAAACGCTACTATTACCTTGCTGCATTTATTTACCTTTTATTTTATTTAGCAATTTACAATTATCTACACAACTCATTTTCTTGCGAATAACGAGATCAAGGGGATTGACAACCCTCTTGCCCGCGTTGGGTGCAAGTTGTTTGTTCTTTTGTGTGCAGCCGCTGAAGATGGTTGAGGATTGATATTCCTATTGGTTCGATAAACCTTGGTTTCATAACTGAGGGAAATACTTACCCACTTTGTGCTGCAATCACCCGTTCCTCTTCACGGAAAACCCAACGCAGATCACAAGTATGAGGGTGCCTCGGGAATGCCCAAGCTTAGGGTCTTTCTTCTCCTAACTCTCCTCATGTCGGTATCTCACCTAAAACTTGAAAACTTTAATCACACAATACTTAACGGAATTCATGAGATGGGTTAGTATAATAACATAGTTCAATCACTTAGGTACTGTCAAGACAAGATTAATAGTTTTTTTCACAAAATTCCTACTGTATTCTATCATTCCATAATTTTTATCACTAAATATAAGCTATTGAAACACTAAAACAAGCAAACTATGCATGCAAAACAGAATTTATCAAAAACAGAATAGTTTGTAAAGAATTGGACTGAAATCACATTTCCCTATCTCTGAAATTTCTGAAAAATTAGGACAACGTAGGAAATTTGCATAGAAATATAACGTAAAAAATTAAGAATATTTTTACTCTCAGGCAAAATCATAGAATTCATATACTGGAGGAAAAAGTTTTTTATTTTGCACAGAATCAAATCAACAAGTATCCAGACTATCCCAAAGGTTTTACTTGGCACATTCTCGAAATAAAAGGCACATGACATGATTAATACAGTAGCTTAATAATGTGATCACACAAAGATAGAAATTATAAGTGTTCGTTTGTCTCACAACAAACGCTTTTCTTTAAAGTTGTCGTGGTACGACAATCGATGGGACCGGCAAGGCCCATTTGCGGTTCGACTATGGGGATCTACGTACACAAAGAGCAACACCAACCAAAGCACACCAAGGGATTGAGACAGTTCGGGCCACCTGGAGGTGTAATATCCTACGTCGTGTGTGGTTGTTTGGTATGATTATGTCCAATGTACAGAGAGCGCAACAGCCCGACAAGAGTGCTTGAGAGTGCGGCTACACGTGCAAATGGACAAGATTTCGACCCTTGTAAAGGTAGCCAGGGACCTCTTTTTATAGGCTCAAGGGGTTACCATAGTGGCTAAAAAGGTAAATACACAAGGGTAAATAGTGGATGTAACAGTGGTCAAACTGCTGACACTAGCTACAGTGGGAAATACCTAACCCTGAAGGATTAGGACAGGCGCATTAAATGCACCATGAGGTGTCGCACCATCGTCGCTCCCCAACAGGGATCGTCTCTCCTTCTGTGTTGTTCGCCCAACTACCTCTTATTCTTCCGCCCCACCATTAGGATGGGTGTCATTAAAGCAGTTGTAATCCTATGGTGCCGCCACGCGTCCCGACAAGCTCTACCTAACCGCCTGCCCGCTCGACACCTAACTGATGGAGACAATCAACCCGATGAGGTGGAGCGGTGGCTTGGTAGTGGGATCTTGCGGGGCGCACATGCTGCCGGGTCTTCCTCACCAGCAAGGAGCCTTGCCGGTGGCTTGGTCTTCTCTTTATGATGTCTTGAGTGTAGTATCTCCCCGACAAGATTTTCCAGGCCGGAGGCTGCTGCCGTCTGTGCACAAGTCAGTGTGCTAAAGGAGATGTTCTTTAGTACACCGACAAAAGCCTTTTAGCTAGTCATGATAATTTCAATGATGCTCACAAAAAAGTAACGAATTGAAACACCAAGGAAGCATCATGAAGCATATAGCAAACACATTTAAGACTAACCCACTTCCTATGCATAGGGATCTTTTACGCAAACAATTTATTGTAGCAAGAATCAACTAGCATAGGAAGGCAAAACAAGCATAACTTCAACATTTCCAACACATATGGAGGAAACTTGATATTCTTGAAATATACATAAGCATATCTTCCCCTCTCATAATAATTTTCAGTAGTATCATGACCAAATTCAACAATATAACTATCACATAAAGCATTCTTTTCATGATCCACAAGCATAGAAAATTTATTACTCTCCACATAAGCAAATTTCTTCTCATACATAATAGTGGGAGCAAACTCAACAAAATAACTATCAAGAGATACTTGATTGACATAACCAAATGAAACATTAAAATCATGATGACAAGTTTCAAAGTTATAATTATTATTTTAGCATACATGCCATCACCCTAATCATCATAGATTGCAACTTTGTTGTCATAATCAATTGAAACCTCTTCCGAAATAGTGGAATCATCATTAAATGAAGTCATGACCTCTCCAAATCCGCTTCATAATTATCACAATAATATTTAACCCCCTCCAAAATAGTGGGATCAATAATACCTAGATTTGACACTCTTCCAAACCCACTTTCATCAAATATAACCATCATAAATAGGAGGCATGCTATCATCATAATAAATTTGCTCATCAAAACTTGGGGGACTAAAAAGATCATATTCATCAAACATAGCATCCCCAAGCTTATGGCTTTGCATATCATTAGCATCATGGATATTCAAAGAATTCATACTAGCAACATTGCACTCATGCTTATCATTCACGGATTTTATGCCATACATTTTATTGAATTCATCTTCTAACACTTTGGCACAATTTTTTGATCCATCATTTTCAAGAAATACATTATAAATATGAAGCATTTGAGGTAACTTAATTCCGTTTTCTTATAGTTTTCTTTTATAAAACCAAACTCATGATAAAACAAGAAACTAAAAGATTCAGTTGCAAGATTTAAAGATATACCTTGAAGCACTCACCTCCCCGACAATGCCACCAGAAAAGAGTTTGATGTCTACTACAGAACTTTATTCTTGCAGACCCGTGTTGGGCCTCCAAGTGCAGAGTTTTGTAGGACAACAACAAATTTCTCGCAAGTAGATGACCTAAGGATTATCAATCCGTGGGAGGTGTTAGATGAAGATGGTATATCTCAAACAACTCTGCAGTCAAATACAAACAATCTCTTGTGTCCCCAAAATACACAATACAATGGTAAATTGTATAGGTGCACTAGTTCGGCGAAAAGATGGTGATACAAGTGCAATATGGACAGTAGATATAGGTTCTTGTAATCTGAAATTTTAAAAACAGAAAGGTAGCAAGTGAAAAAAGTGAGCACAAACAGTATATCAATGCTTAGAAACAAGGCCTAGGGTTCATACTTTCACTAGTGCAATCTCTCAACAATGCCAACATAATTGAATCATATAACCATCCCTCAACGTGCAACAAAGAATCACTCCAAAGTTCCTCTCCACCGGAGAACATAAGATGAAATTGTTGTAGGTAGTAAAACCACCTCAAAGTTATCCTTTCCTATCAATCTATTGAGCCATCCCTATAAGTGTCACAAACTGCCCTAGAGTTCGTACTAGAATAACACATATGATACGCATCAATCAACTCTAATGTCACCTAGAAACTCTAATGTCACTGCAAGTATCCATGAGTTAATTATTTGACATGCATCAAACAATTTCGGATTCATCATATTCAATCCAACCCAAAGAACTTCAAAGATTCCCCCAAAGTTTCTATCGGAGAAAGAAGGACAAAAACGTGCATCAACCTATGTGCCTAGATCACCCCACTGTCACCACGGGAATCCATAAGTTGATTACAAAAACATACATCAAGTGACTCAATAGAATACCCCATTGTCACCATGGGTATCCACATGCAAGACATATATGAAGTGTTCTCAAATCCAAAGTATTCAATGCAACATAAGAAAACCTCAAAGGGAAAGACTCAATTCATCAAATCAAGATAGAGAGGGAAGAACACCATATGGTCCAACTATATTAACAAAGCTCGTGATACATCATGATCATGCCAACTCAAGAACACGAGAGAGAGAGAGAGAGAGAGAGAGAGAGAGAGATCAAACACATAGCTACTGGTACATACCCTCATCCCCGAGGGTGAACTACTTTCTCCTTGTCACGGAAACCACCGGGATGATGAAGATGGCCTCCGGTGATGATTGCCCCCTCTGGCTAGGCACTGGAAAAGGGCTCTGGATGAGATCGCTTCGGAACAGAGGCTTGCAGCCGCGGTGCGGAAGTTCCAGGTTTATTTCTGGTGGTTTCTATATTTATAGGAATTTTTGGTGTTGATTTCACGCAAGGGGGATGCCCTAGGGGTGTGGGCACCACCCCAGGCTCGTGGGTCCCTCGACCACTCCCTGGTCCATCTCCGGTACTCCGTGGGTCTCTTTTGGTCCATAAAAATCACCGTAAATTTTCAGCCCAATCCGAGAACTTATATTTCTGCACAAAAATAACACCATGGTAGTTCTGCTAAAAATAGCATAATCCGGGTTAGTTTTATTCAAATAATATAAAAGTACACCAAAACCATATAAAATTGTTGTAAACATGGCATGCATACTTCCTAAATTATTGATACATTGGATACGTATCAGCGTGGAAGCATATCTATGCCGATAGACGTAGGTATCGGGGGATAAGTCCTGTTGTGGTGGACGAGAAGGTCATAGGAGCAGCCCCAAATAGGTGGATGACAACACGGATGAAGGGAGAGGACGGGATGCGAGCCTCCTGGTCCGGCACCATGGATGAGTGACATCAATCACTTGTAGTGGACGACACGGTCTGGGTAGCGGCTCCAGCGTAGTGGAGGAGGGCGGTGATGGATGGGGTGGCAGATGGAGGAGGCTCGGGTGGAGAGGTTGTTTTGGCGCCGACAGTGTATGAATGGGAAAATGGATGGAGAGGGGTAGGGCAAACCATGTCTTTGGGACGCGCTTGTCTAAAATGTGGGAAAGTTACGAACTTAGCCCCCTTTTAAAATTTCGGACATCAGAGCGATATTTGTCAGTTGGGAATATGACAATAATCATACATCTCCCGAATATTTGCCGAGAGCGATTACGGCTGAGGAGAGGGTGTTTTGGCGCCCATGGTTGGCGCCCACTGTGTATGAACGGGGCTGATGGGCGTTTTTATCATGTATGAGTGAAGTTACAAACCTGCCCCTGTTTAAAATATTTACCAAGATCGATTTCGGCTGTGGAAAGATTGTTTTGGTGCCTACCGTGTATGAATGAGGAAATGGAAGGAGAGAGAGAGAGAGAGGTCTTTGGGACGAGCTTGGAAAAAAATGTGTTTTGGCGCCCACTGAGTATGAATGTGGTGAGAGGCGGTCGTGTCGCGTCTGAGTGAAGTTACAAACCTACCCCTATTGAAAGCACTGGAAATCGAGTCGATAGGTTGTTTGTGTCAAGGGTAGACAGTAATTTCCATCTCCCATTTTGATTTGAGTTTCAGAAGCCAAGCATTGTCTCAAAATTCAAAATATAGAGTCTACCAACCAATAATATAGAAAACCAACAGATATATGACCACATATAGAGTATATGGATCAATAATACCAACTAACATACAAAACCCAAGCCATTGTACTGTTTTTGGTTAGTTGAGCATCTTTTTTCTTGCAAAAGCTAGTAGAGCATCTTGGCCCTTTCAGATGTGCGCCACTTACGGCCCATATGTACTACTATTTTTGTGAATGCTACATTCAGCTCGATTAGCATATTTGTAGGCCTGGCATAGCCAACAAAATGAAATGTCTTCACCTCAACAAAAAATGAAATGTCACATACGGGGGAGGGTGTTCCTGTACAAAACACATGGAACATCCAACATCTCCGCAAGTTCTATCCGTGACCTCACGGAGTATAGAACGACTGGGGGCTGTACACGCCCCAGGTGTCTATGCACTAAAGAACGGGGCCCTTAGTACCCTGACTTGTGCACCAAACGACTGAGGCCTCTGGACCGGCAGTGCCCTGCCGGGCTGGATCTCGATGCCAAGCTCTTTGTACAAGGAGTCGAACGAATTGGCAAGTCTTCCTTGGCGGGGGGCTCGGACAATAGCACACCCGCTAAGGCCTCCGCCAGCCAAGCTGGCGCTCCATGTAGCTGGACTCATTGTCTACATCGGCTACGTGTCGAGCGGGCAGCCGGGTAGGTGAGACTGGTCGGGGCGTGTGGCTGTTTACCTAGATTACATCAGAGCTTTAATGACACCTGCCCACGGCGTGGCGAAGGAATAAGAGGTAGCTGGGCGAACGGCACAGAAGGAGAGGCAATCCTTGCCGGGGGACGTCGCAAACGTGCCACCTCACGGTGCATTCAATGTGCCTGTCCTAGTCCGTCAAAGTTAGGTATTTCCCACTGCCGATGCTGCCAACGA
Source organism: Elymus sibiricus (assembly GCA_039707655.1). Taxonomy (NCBI): domain Eukaryota; kingdom Viridiplantae; phylum Streptophyta; class Magnoliopsida; order Poales; family Poaceae; genus Elymus; species Elymus sibiricus. Next base: position 248,508,482 of record CM077673.1, on the reverse strand, counting down.
TGGTAGCAGAGGAATACGCATTCTTTACTCTGTGTAAAGACGATTTTAGCCACTGTGGTAACCCCTTGAGTTATAAAAGGAGGTCCATGGCTACCTTTAGAAAGGTCGACTCTCTGTTCGCTTACACGTGTAGCGACACTCCCGAAGCATCCTTGTCGGGCTGTGACGCTCATGTACTGTGAACTCGAATAAACCACACCACACAGGACATAGGGTATTACGCTCCGGCGGCCCGAACCTGTCTAAAGTCTCGAGCGTGCAGTGTTCAGTGATGCTCTTTGCGCCAGAGGATTCCCTCACCCGAACCATGAAAGGGGCCTTGCCGGCCCTGTAGATCATCGTACCCCGACATCTTTGGCATGCCAGGTAGGGGGACACCCTTGCGTGAACCTTCGCCGACTCCTGCGCGTCGTCGCCGACAGCTTCTTGGACGCCCATGCCTCACAAGAAGGCTAAGGGTCCGGCGATGCCTGCCCCATCCACGTCCAAGCTACCCTCGCAGGTGGTGGCCGGCGACGCGGGTGGATGCAGCCCTCACGATCGCCACGCCGGCGAACATAGCAACAATACTGCGTGGAGCTCCACGAGCCATGACCCTGACCCCGTCGTCATGGAGACGCACAATGCGCTTGGGGCGACCAAAGCCGGCACAACAGACGCAGCGGTCCCGGCGGCGGCCACAGTAGCGGCGGTGGCGACCAAAGGACCCTCGCCGAAGCCTTCTCAAGACTACCGCAACCAACGCCCCAGGGTGGCGACCCTGGGCGGCGTGCGGACAAGACCCCTGCGCGTCCATCTCAGGACACGCAGGGCCGAGCTCGACAGTAGCCTCCTGGAGGGAACGAGCATCGCACAACGGCCCAGGGAGACGCTCCGCCTAGCGCCACTAGGAGTAAGAGCACCACTCACGCCTCGCACCGCTCCATGCCCAAAAATGCGGAGGAAGCTCTGGCGCAGGCCCAGCTATTGTTGAACTTTCCACCCGCACCGGAGAAAATGGAAGACTGGAGAGCTACGACTCAGAGCCTACTGAGCTTCGCAAACCGCGACTGGCCAGAGCTAGCGGGCCCGTCAGTCGCCCGCCAAGCGGCTCCGGGGGCTCCCACCGCCGAACGCGATGCTGGCGGGGCGCACATAGTGCAGTCTCCCCCTCAGCAGCAACATACCCGCTGGACCGACGTTTAAGACGAGGTATCGTACGCCTCGGCGGACCCGCGGATGAACAAGGACCAACGCCAGGTCTTGAAGGACATGCACAAGGAAGACGCCCACACCACCATTGAGAGGCGGTGTCAAACGCGCCAGCGGTCTGATGGACGCGCAGATCCAGTCATTGACGCGCCCACGCCGGGAGCGCTCGGCAGCCTGCCTTACGAGGTAGGCTGCCTGGCGTTCACCCACGAGCTAATGCAAGTCCACTGGCCCTCCAGCAGACCCTTCAAGCCTGAGTTGCCCGACAAGTGTGACGGCAAGATCAGCCCTTCTGAGTTCCTCGACATCTACACCGTCGCCGTATAGGCTGCCGGGGGATGCGACGAGAAATTTTTAGCCAACTACTTTCCGTTGGCGCTCAAGCCCAACGTGAGGAGTTGGTTGATGAACTTGCCGGAGGGGTCCATTTCCTCTTGGGCAGACTTGTGCAACCAGTTCGTTGGCACATACCATGGAGGCCACAAGCTTCCAAGGCAGCCCAACGACTTGCACGTGCTCCCCCAGAGAGAAGGTGAATCCCTCCGCAAATATATTCAGAGGTTCAGCCGCGTGCAGCACAACATCCCTGACATCCACCCAGCCGTTGTGATTGCCGCATTCCACACGAACATGGGCAACCGGCGAATGCGTGAGAAGATGAGCATCAACAAAGTGCGGGATGTCGCCGAGCTGTATGCACTGGCCAACAAGTGTGCACGGGCTGAAGAGGGAAGGAGGCTCCCTGGAGAGGACGCCCGCGCGGAGGTCAACTCGAATGACGACGAAGATGCGTCGGCCTCCAAGAAAAAGGGGCAGAAGCGCAACAGGAAGCGCAAAGGAATAGCGGTAATGGTTGTCGAGGGGAACAACAACTCCGACTCCGGTAAGAAGCCAAGTCCGAGGGGTCCGGCAAGAGCGCTGTCGCATGCTCCGGAGACGATGAGGCCGCAGGAAGAGAGAAGGCCGACAGGCCGTATTGCAAGATCCACCTCACCAAGAGCCATGATATCACCGAGTGCCACCAAGTAGAGCAGTTTGCCGAGAAGTAGAAGAAAGAGTACGAAAGGCGTGACAAGGAGAAAGACCAAGACGGTGCAGGTGGTTCCGGCAAGAAAAGCAGCGGTAGCCATGGTGGCCGCCGCGGCAAGGCCAAGCAGCGCAAAGAGAAACCTGCTAGAGGCCGAGACAAGAAGTCTGATGACGAAGACGATGGTGACGATGGAGATGAAGAAGAATCTAAAGGCCAAGAATTCCAGAAGGCTGTCGATGCCATGTGCGTTGACAGAGGCGCATCTTTGCACTCCTCTCTCCGGCAGCTCAAGCAGTGGGCCCGTGAGATCAACGCGGCAGAACCAGCGGCAGAGGCGAGGAAACCCCTTAAGTGGTCCAACACTCCCATCATCTTTGAGGCTGAGGACCACCCTGACTGCATCACTGCCGTCGGGTGCGTGACGTTGTTGGTTTCGCCAACAATACGCAACCTCAAGGTCACGAAGACGCTGGTTGACAGTGGGGCCGGGTTCAACATGAACTCGCCTGACGTGATCAAGAGGTTGTAGATTCCTGACACGGATCTTAAGCCAACGAGGTCCTTCCAAGGGGTCGACCCAGGAAGATCTCAGCCCAAGGCGAAGATCACTCTGCCAGTCACATTCGACAGCAAGCTCAACTTCAGGATAGAAAGGGTAGTCTTTGACGTCGCAAGAATGTCGCTGCCGTACAATGGGATTCTGGGCCGACCGGCGTTGGCAAAGTTCATGGCGGCAACACACCACGCCTACAATACTCTCAAGATGCCACGACCAATGAGCGTCATCACCGTCTGCATTGACAAAAAGGATGCAGTCCTCTACGTCGATAAGCTCTTCCGGGAGGCAGTGGCAGCGTCTGCCGACGAGGCACTCGCTCCTGCCGACAAAGCTCCCGGGGGGAGAACAAGAACAAGAGCTGTAGCGAATCTCATAAAGACTCCGGGAAGCATGCCAAGAGGTGCAGCATGCCCGTCGAGGACTTACCAGATACCTCTGCCGCTAGGAGCAAGAAAGATAAAGTGACCATCCCCAAGACGAAGCAAGTGCCCGCGCGGGAGGACGGCGAGGGCGGCACTTTCACCATAAGTGCCACCCTCGATAGCAAATAGGAAAGCGCGCTCGTCACCTTCCTGCGGGCGAATATCGATGTGTTTGCCTGGCAACCGTCTGACGTCTCCGGTGTTCCCAGGGAGGTGATTGAGCACCACCTTGCCATTTGTCCCCATACGTGTCCCTTCAAGCAGAAGGTCCGGAAACAAGCTCTGGAGCGGCAAGAATTTATTGCCGAAGAAATCAAAAGTTAGAAGCAGCAAGTCTGATCAGGGGCGTAATCCACCCAACTTGGTTAGCAAATCCTGTGGTGCTGCGCAAGGCGAATGGGAAATAGAGGCTCTTCATCGACTTTACTGATGTCAACAAGGCTTGCCCGAAGGACTCGTTCCCCTTGCCGCGCATTGACCAGATTGTGGACTCAACCGCTGGCTGCGATCTTCTGTCTTTCCTTGATGCATATTCTGGATATCACCAGATCTTCATGGCCGAGGACGACGTAGAGAAAACGGCGTTCATTACCCCTGCGGCGCATACTGCTTCAGACGCATGTCGTTCAGGTTGAAGACCGTCGGATCAACATTCACGAGGACAGTTTAGATTGGTCTGGGACCACAGCTGCACAGAAATGTGGAAGCGTACATGGATGATATAGTGGTCAAGACCAAGAACAAGGACACTTTGGTGCAAGACCTAGAAGAAACCTTCGCGAATCTGCGCAAAATCAATTTGACGCTCAACCCCGAGAAGTGCGTGTTCGGGGTCCCCTCCGGCAAGCTCCTCGGGTTCTTCATATCACGGCGCGGGATTGAAGCCAACCCCGCCAAGATTGAGGTGATCGAACAGCTGGAGGCGCCCAAGCGCATCAAGGACGTGCGCCGCTTGGCGGGTTGCATCGTCGTCCTCAGCAGGTTCATTTCCAAGTCCGCCGAGCGCGTCCTGCCGTTTTTCAAGATCCTGAAGAAGGCGGGCCCAATGGCATGAACCCCGAAAGCAGAGGTAGCGCTACAAGACTTGAAGAAATACCTGTCCTCAATGCCAACCCTAGTCACGCCAAAACCAGAGGAACCATTGTTGTTGTACTTGGCAGCGACGAACCAAGTAGTGAGCGATGCGCTAGTAGTAGATAGAGAGGCTGAGGAAGATGAGGCGGAATCTACCAAGCCGACAGCCCCGACAGATCAAGTAGCTAGAGACACGAATATGACGCAAGAGGCAGACCAGCGAACTGTGCAGAAGAAGATGGTGCAGCGCCCCGTGTATTTTGTCAGCTCCCTCCTGCACAGGGCTAGATCAAGATACTCTGGGATGCAAAAAATTCTTTTTGGCCTCCTTATGGCATCCTGGAAGTTGTGCCACTGCTTCCAGGCACATCATATCACCGTCGTCACTTGGTTTCCACTGCAGCGTATCCTGAGAAATCCAGAGGCAACCGGTAGGATCGTCAAGTGGGCGTTAGAGCTGGCAAGATTTGACTTGAGCTTCAAAAGCACGACAGCAATCAAGAGCAGGGCTTTGGCGGAGTTCATAGCAGAATGGACGCCGACGCCAGACGAAGAAATCCCGGAGACATCACTCCATGGCAAGGAGGCGCCTCAAGAGTGGATCATGTACTTTGATGGAGCTTTCTCGCTGCAAGGCGCCGGTGCCGGGGTGCTACTCATTGCACCCACCGGAGAGCACCTCAAGTACGTGGTCCAGATGCATTTTCCCCGGGAAAAATCAACAAACAACATGGTTGAGTATGAAGGGTTGCATGCCGGACTACGGATAGCAGCAGGTCTTGGCATCAGGAAGTTGATAGTCCGGGGGGATTCACAGCTTGTCATGCATCAAGTAAACAAGGATTACTAGAGCCCCCAGATGGAAGCATATGTTGATGAGGTATGGAGATTGGAGGAGTGCTTTGACGGTCTACAAATGGAGCACGTCCCCCGTGCCAAAAATGACATTGCCGATGACCTCTCAAAGAGTGCCGCACAGAAGCTGCCTGTGGAACCGGGCAGTTTTGTCCTCCGATTAACTCAACCTTCAGTCACCCAATCAGTGCGGCAGAGCAGAAAAAGGAAAGTCAGTTCTGATGACTACCTCCCGGCAGAGCCATCAGTGGCCGTCAAGAAATTTGCCGGGAACGACGACTTGCCTGTCGGTGGACCTCGAGCTTCGGCAGACCCAAGGGTTCTTGCCGTAGAAGCTAGCGTCCCCGCGGCAGAAGAAATGCCTTGGGTCCTTGTCATCGAGCCATAGGCTCCGGCATGGGCACATCAGATAGCCCAGTACCTCCAAACAGGAGATCTTCCTAAGGAACCAGAAGAAGCTGAAAGAGTAGCCCGACGGTCGAGCACATACTAGTTTGTGGACAGCACCTTGTACAAAAGGAGGCCGAAAGGCGTGAAATTGAAGTGCATTCCTCAGGAGGAAGGACGTCAGCTGTTGGTAGAGATACACGAAGTGGTCTGCGGCTCCCACATTGGGTCACGAGCCCTTGCCGGGAAAGCTTTCCGACAAGGTTTCTATTGGCCGACGGCCCTTCAAGACTCTTTGGCAGTGGTGACAACGTGCGAAGCATGCCAATACCACACCAAGCAGATACATCAACCAGCACTAGCCCTTCAAACCATACCGCTCTCCTAGCCCTTCTCAGTCTGGGGGATCGACATTCTCGGGCCCTTCCCCCGTGCTACCGGGGGCTTCGAGTTCTTGTTTGTTGCAATCGACAAGTTCACGAAGTGGACTGAGGTAGAACCAGTGAGAAAGGTAACGGCGCAGGCATCAGTCAAGTTCCTCAGAGGGATTCTTTGTCATTTCGGTGTTCCCAACAGGATCATCACCAACAACGGCACGCAATTCACCAGCAGCAGCTTCACGCAATATTGCCAAGACATCGGCACAAAGATATCCTTTGCATCGGTCGCTCATCCAAGGAGCAACGGGCAAGTAGAAAGGGCAAATGCTGAAGTGCTGCGAGGACTCAAGACGAGGACTTTCGACAAGCTGCACAAGCACGGAAGGCGCTGGATTGATGAACTCCCGGCGGTTCTTTGGTCAATCAGGAAGACGCCAAATCGAGCCACCGGCGAGACACCCTTCTACCTAGTTTATGGTGCAGAAGCAGTTCTCCCCACCGAACTCACATACGGGTCACCGAGAGTGCAGGCCTTTGACGAGGACCGGCAAGAGCAAATGCGGCAAGATGACGCTGTGCTCCTCCAGGAAGATCGTCTCCAGGCCGCGCTGCGTGCCGCAAGGTACCAGCAATCCCTGCGCCGCTATCACAGCCACAGGATGCGCGCCAGGAGCGTTGAGGAAGGCGACCTTGTTCTTCGATGGATTCAGTCCGCGAAGGGATCAAACAAGTTGACGCCAAAGTGGGAAGGCCCTTATCGGGTAGTACGAGTCACCAGGCCTGGTGCAGTCCGCCTAGAGACCAAAGATGGCACCCCGGTGCAGAACTCGTGGAATATCGAGCATCCTCGCAAGTTCTACCCGTGAGGCGCGGTTGTCGGGCCTCCTGACAGCCCCTTTTGTGCAAGTTCGCCTCCGAGGCATGTAATCCTTTGTACAAAGCCAGGCGATGACCGTGGGCGTAGTCAATAAAGCTAAGTGTTCTTCAACTCTCTATCAAAGTACATATTTACCTTGTATCTTATGCGAGATGTTGTGATCACTTTTCAATTGCATAAGGCGACTGGTGAACCACCTAGGTTCCTAGCCTCTTTTAATTTCTCAGGCAGTACAATCACCTGCAGATGTGTTTGAGAGTGGTCACCTTGCAGCAAGAAACGCAACAAAAAGAAGCTAAGTTGCAGAAACTTTTTCGAAATTCTCGAACATTTTTCTCTGATAAGCTCGCGCTTGTGTAAGAAAATCTGCGCGCTAAGGGACCTTGTCGAAATCGTTGCGCGCTTAAGTGTTGGAAGCATGCCCAACGTCTTAAGTAGCCGCGGCGAGGACGATGGGGTGGCCTTGCCGAGAGTTACGCTACCGGAGGGTGCTCGGGATTCGTCCTTAGAAGCGCCCGCGGTAGAAATGTACATGCCGGCAAGCGCCAAGAGTCAGGAAAACATACAAGCGCGGTTTCATCGCGTAAAGACGAATGGACTTTCATAGACACACGATGAAACATTAACCATTAAAGGATACCCAATATTTTCTCTCCATTTCCTCGCAGGGTTACATTGGGTACGATCTAAACACAAAAGAAGATTTGCCACTACGGTGTGGCGATTAATCCGGAAACGAGGTCTCGTGGATGGAGCCTCGTTCCCGGATCTCTAAACCCTAGTTACGACGCCGTGCATGCCTAGTCGGAATCCTCCTGCTTGATGATGAAGGTGTTGCTGTCATCATCGCTGTCGCTGGAGGAGTCGTAGTCGCTGCCACTCGAGCTCTCCGCGTAGCACTCCAGGCGGACGCCGGATAGCCCGAAGATCTTCACGAAGAGGGTGGCGGAGCCGTCGAACTTGAAGTGGAGGAGATGCCCGGGTCCCAGACCATGGGAGCGGGCTAACGACTTCCACCCCCACGTCAGGAACATGGCGCTCCTGGTGGAGAGGTTGACGCCCACCCAAGCGAGCCCGTTGCAGTAGTCGTCCGCCCAAAGCCAAAAGCCTCAGGGAATACTGCCCTTCATGGACCGCGCGAAGGGGTCAGGGAGGCGGAGCCAGCTTTGTTGTCTCCGAGGGATCGCCACGACGAACTATTTCACCTCCTCCTCCGCATGGATCCCCGTGTGGGGCTGCGGGTGAGGTGCGCCGCTACGACCGCCGAGGATGGACGAAGCCGTCCCTCCATGGCCCCGGGACGCCGCCCCTCCGCAGCCTCTGGACGTAGTCCTTCCGCGGGAGCTGGAGCCAACCTCCGCCGCCGTCACCACAATCCGCATTGGGCTCTGGGGGGTGCCCCTCGCCGTGGCGCCGGACCCACAAGCATGACCGCGACCCCTCGCCATGGCAGAATGGCGTGCTGGAGGAGATGGCGAAAGGAGAGAAGAGAAGATGTCGGTCGGGAGGCTAGAGCAGGAAGGCATGGATGAGCAACGTTTCCTCACAACTCCCCCTCTTTATAGGGCCGAAGAAGAGGAGGGGGCTGGCTCTTTGCGACCCAGGGCGTGCACGCACTGGCACACAGCCGGTGCTAGCGACCGCCTTTCTCAGCCAATGCCGACCCTCGCGCGTGACACGCGTCCCGTAGGATGCAATTAAGAGGGGTAGAAGGAGCGGAAGGGGCAGGACACCCAAACGACGCGGAACAACTCGGAGGCTGGCCGTCTGATGCCAGGCGCACTGCTTAGGCGGCCGTCCCTCTCCCCCAATAACGAGCCCCGTATGAAAATACGCAATACAGGATGCGCCCCTTCGGGCTAACGCGATCTGGTTTTTCAGGCGTATCCTTTCAACACCTTCTCGCCCCGCTTCCCCAGCAGTCCGCACTCAATGCATATTGCGGGAAGGGGCGGGAGGGATAATCAAGCACAACCGTAGCTAATTGCAGTCGCATGAATCTGTGCATTGTTTTGGGCCTAGCCCAACAAACGTCACGGATGCAAGTGTGTCCCAGGTCCGGGGGCTCCTGTTGGTGTACTAAAGAACGGGGCCCTTAGTACCATGACTTGTGCACCAGACGATCGCGGCCTCCGGACCGGCAGGGCCCTACCGGGATGGATCTAGACGCCAAGCTCTTCATACAAGGACTCGAGCGAACTGGCAAGTCTTCCTTGCCGGGGGGCTCGGGCAATAGCGCACTCGCCAAGGCCTCCGCCCGCCAAGTTGTCCCTCCATGTAGCTGGGCTGATTGTCTACATCGGCCAGGTGTCGAGCAGGCAGGCGGGTAGGTGACACTGGTCGGGGCGCGTGGCTGTTTCCCTGGATTACATCAGAGCTTTAATGACACCCGTCCATGGCGTGGCGAAGGAATAAGTGGTAGCTGGGCGAATGACACAGAAGGAGAGGCAATCCTTGCCGGGGGAAGTCGCCAGCGTGCCACCTCACGGTGCATTCAATGCGCCTGTCCTAGCCCGTCAGAGATAGGTATTTCCCACTACTTCTGCTGCCAGTGATGGTAGCAGAGGAATAAGCATTCCTTACTCTTTGTAAAGACGATTTTAGTCACTGTGGTAACCCCTTGAGTCATAAAAGGAGGTCCATGGCTACCTTTAGAAAGGTCGACTCTCTGTTCACTTACACGCGTAGCGACGCTCCCGAAGCATCCTTGCCGGGCTGCGATGCTCCTATACTGTGAACTCGAATAAACCACACGACACAGGACGTAGGGTATTACGCTCTGGCGGCCCGAGCCTGTCTAAACCCTCAAGCGTGCAGTGTCCGGTGATGCTCTTTGTGCCAGAGGATTCCCTCACCCGAACCATGAAAGGGGCCTTGCCGGCCCTGTAGATCGTCGTACCCCAACACCGGGACTCTCTACATGTGTCACCACGAGGCCGCAGGAGCTCCCCGCCCACGATCAAGTGGGGCCTCATGCTCAGTAATGGCGGATTTTTGACATGCGCTTTTCAGCTGCATCATCCTCAGGCTGACCCGCGTCCATCACGGCAGCGTTTTTGTCATCTTTTGAGGGGCACCTCTTGGCCATAGCCTCAAGCTGACCCGCGTCCAGCACGGCAACACTGTCTCTTTTTGGTTGTGTAATGAACCTTTTCCATGCAGTAGTAAAGCTTATGTTTCTTCAAGTATGTTGTGTTTTTGTAAGTATTGTCTTCTAGCTCCGGGAGCCGTTCACGCTCGCGATTTCCCTCGTGCATTTCACATGAGCGGGGGCTGGACATGGTGCATGTGCTTGGGTCAGTCCCAATAGCGCTGCAAAACCCAAATGACTAAGCTCTGGCTCGCGGGCCTGCTCCCGTACACGTCACCTCACCAAAGTCCTTGTTGACTTGTATCCTCACGTGACACCCACAAGTGAATTAGCGAGCACGCACGGCTCGACCATTTGTTGGTGTGTTACTGTCACAGGTATAAAGGCTCAAGGAACTTCACGAGCACTGCCTCATGAAGCTAATCATAACGGCAGCCAGTGCCAAGTATCACCGAAGGTCTCGCGGGTCCAAGCCTCGCGAGGCATCTGCTCCGCAAGTCACTATGCGCCAGTCATCGGGCTCCGGAGGAAGCTAAGTCCAAACACTTTGCGAATTCATTACAGCCCCTTGAGCTTTTTGTCCTTGTTATCTTGTTGGGCATTTATGTTTCCTCCTTGGCACAAGCCACTTGCACGTCAAAGGGGGGCATTCTAAGCATCGCGCCTCAGGAGCCCTTACCACCCCTCGGAGCCCTACACCCTCTAGCCTTGTTGGACCACGTCACAACATACCAGCAACGGTCGTAGCCCGCTCGGGGGATGGGTCCAAGCGACGCAGAGCAATAAGGAAGTGTAAAAAGGGAAAATGAATCTCACAAGAAACGAGAGGATAAGCAGCAAGGAATTAAAACATAGTATGGTTACAAAACAAAATTGTCTTTACGCCCCCGCGGGGCCTTGCAAATCATGGTGCAGCCGAAAAATAAAAGATAAGGGCCTCGGGCCGAGGAAGCGTCATGTTCGCCATTGTCAGGGAGGTCCACCTCAGGATCGCCGCCTTCTTTGGAGGGCTCGGTAACGTGAGCGAAGCAATCAATCAAGGAGTCCACGTGCTGGTGCACCTCCCTCATGGGACCGTTCTGAAGCTCCTTCGGCACAGGATCCACCAGGCGGGTGAGGTTGAAGGCGGGGTCGTAGTGGACAAGGTTGCTGAAGACGCGTGTCGCCGCCTGGTCCATAAGCCCGCGGGTCCCCTCCTCGATGAGGGCGTCCTGCCTAGAGATGCCCACCTCCAGCATCTCCACTATCTAGGTGAAGAAGTCGAGGTAGCCGCTGTCGTAATCCGCGTTGGGTAGGCTCGAGACGTCCTCGACGAAGTGGTTGAGCGCCCCATGAGCTCGCACCGCAAGCCTCAGGTACAACTTGGCACACTGCGACTCCATCGTCCGCGCCTGCGCAGCCTCATCCTGGGCCTTCTTGAAGGCTTTAGAGGCGTTGCGAACCTGCGCCTAGAGCGAGCGTAGCTCCCCTTCAGCTTCTTCCTTGCCCTCGAGGGCAAGGTGGAGGTTGGCCTCGGCCTGCTGGACCCGCTCCTTGAGTTGGGTGATCTTTGTCTGGAGCTCATCGCGTTTCAACTAGAAGCGGGCCTCCTGCCGCTCCAGCTTGCCGCGGTGCTCCTTCAGGAGATCCGCCCGCTCCTTGGCGACCTTGGCGTCAGCGTCGGTGTTGATCTTGGCCTCCTTCTTCTCGAGCTGGGCATTGGCCTTGGCGCGCGCCTTCTCAAAGGCGGCCTTGTCGGCAGGGACCTGGTTCTCCAGGGTCGAGAGGCGCTCGCGCTCCGCCTCCTGGTCGGAGGTGGTCCGGGCGGCCTCCCGCTCCCGGATGGCCATGTCCCCCTCGAGAGCGGTGCCGGCCTCCTACCTCTTCGCCATCTCCTCCTCACAGACGGCATAGTGCTGCTTGCATGCAGCAGCTGCGTCCTCGTGCGCCCGGAGCTCCTGCTCTTGGAGGGAGATCTGCTCCTCCACCTTCAAGGCGCGGGCTTCGGCCTCCTGGCGCCATAGGTCGGCCGCCTCCGCGTCGCGGACGGCATTCTCCCAGAGCTCTGTGGCATCATGAAGGTCTTGTTCCTCTTCTCCTGGGCCGCCACGTCCCGTCGGTGGCCCAACTTGATGACCACCTAGAGCTTACGCCATCCAATGGCTAAGCCCAGGTGTGATGTCTACTACGCAACTTTATTCTTGTAGACTTTGTTGGGCCTCCAAGCGCAGAGTTTTGTAGGACAGTAGCAATTTTCCCTCAAGTGGATGACCTAAGGTTTATCAATCCATGGGAGGTGTAGGATGAAGATGGTCTCTCTCAAACAACCCTGCAATCAAATACAAGAAATCTGTTGTGTCCCCAACACACCCAATACAATGGCAAATTGTATAGGTGCACTAGTTCGGCGAAGAGATGGTGATACAAGTGCAATATGGATGGTAGATATAGGTTTTTGTAATCTGAAAATATAAAAACAGCAAGGTAACTAATGATAAAAGTGAGAACAAACGGTATTGCAATGCTTAGAAACAAGGCCTAGGGTTCATACTTTCACTAGTGCAAGTTCTCTCAACAATACTAACATAGTTGAATCATATGTAAATCCCTCACGTGCGACAAAGAGTTCACTCCAAAGTCACAAATAGCGGAGAACAAACGAAGAAATTGTTGTAGGGTACGAAACCACCTCAAAGTTATCTTTTCCGATCAATCTTATGAGCTATCCCTATAAGTGTCACGAACAGCCCTAGAGTTCGTACTAAAATAACACCTTAAGATACACATCAACCAAAACCCTAATGTCACCTAGATACTCCAATGTCACCACGAGTACCCATGGGCTTGATTATACGATATGCATCACACAATTTCAGATTCATCATGTTCAATCCAACACAAAGAACTTCAAAGAGTGCCCCAAAGTTTCTACCGGAGAGTCAAGACGAAAACGTGTGCCAACACCTATGCATAGATTCCCAAGGTCACGGAACCCGCAAGTTGCTCACCAAAACATACATCAAGTGGATCAATAGAACATCCTATTGTCACCACGGATATCCCATCGCAAGACATACATCAAGTGTTCTCAAATCCTTTAAAGACTCAATCCGATAAGAAAACTTCAAAGGGAAAACTCAATTCATCACAAGAAGATAGAGAGGGGAAAACTCCATATGATTCATCTATATTAATAAAGCTCGCGGTACATCAAGATCGTGTCATCTCAAGAACACGAGAGAGAGAGATCAAACACATAGCTATTGGTAGATATCCTCAGCCCCGAGGGTGAACTACTCCCTCCTCGTCATGGAGACCGCCGGGATGATGAAGATGGCCTCCGGTGATGGTTTCCCCCTCCGGCAGGGTGCCGGAACGGGCTCCCGATTGGTTTTTTGTGGCTACAGAGGCTTGCGGCGGCGGAACTCCTGATCTAGGTTTCTTTTTGGAGGTTTGGGTATTTATAGGAATTTTTGGCGTCGGCCTCACGTCAAGGGGACTCCCGAGGGGCCCACAAGCCAGGGGGCGCACCCTCCCCCTAGGCTTGTGGCTGCCTCGGGACTCCTCTCCGGTATCATTTTGCTCCAGTATTTTTTATATTTTCCAAAAATATTCTCCGTAAATTTTCAGCCCATTCTGAGAACTTTTATTTCTGCACAAAAAACAACACCATGGTAGTTCTGCTGAAAACAATGTCAGTCCGGGTTAGTTCTAATAAAATCATACCAAAATCATATAAAATTATTGTAAACATGGCATTAATACTTCATAAATTATAGATACGTTGGAGACGTATCAAGGTGCTTAGCCGCAAGGCACGCGTCCTCCGCCTTGAGGTCGGCCTTGAGCGTGTCGAGGGCGGCGCAGGCATACTCGAAGGCCCTGCGCCTGACCAAGGAGCTGCTGCTGATCATCAAAAAGACCAGGCAAGGACGCGCTCCGGCGCCACCCCCGAGGCAGCTGCCCCCGAAGTCCCTGCGGAGGCCTCCTCCTCTGCAGGCCCCTTGCCCTTGATAAGGGCCTCCTCTCCGGTCGCGTGCTGGGGGCTGCGCGCAGGCTCCTCCTCGTCCTGTCGCGGCTGTGGGGAGCCTGTCGCGGTCTCTCGGTGGGCATCATCTCCCCCGCCAGGCGCAGAGCTCGCCTGGGGATCCGCCACAGTGTCCACCTCCATCTTGGTGCCGCCTTCGGTGCTTGGCGCCTCCGGAGGCACCTCCTCCACCTCTGGGGATTTCTCCCCAGGCTGACCCTCCTCGAGGGGAGGAGGCAGGTCTTCGTGGGGGGGCAGGAGGCACCTTGCGCTCCTCCCCCACCACCTCGCGCTCCGCCTCGGCCTCCGGCCAACGGGCGGCTTCGTCAGGCCCCGAAGGGCCTGGCGGGGGCGCGCTAGCTCCCTTGGCAGGCGCTGCGGGTGACGGTGACGAAGATGTTGCAGCCCTCCGCCTCTTGTGCGCGGGCGCCCTAGTGATTCAACGACTCAGCCCCTAGGTCCTCAAGCAGAACAGACAGAATGAAAGAAAGGTGAGACAAGAAATACTCACTCATCTTCGGTGACCCAGCGCTTCTTCCTCTGGAGAGGGTTGGAGCGGCTGCCGTTGCCGCTCCATGCAGGCCCATTAGATCTCCCTCCGGAGGGCACCCCGCGAGGCCTGCTGGAGCCCGTGTTAGCCCCGCTAGGCTGGCCCGTCTCCTTCGGGGGCTTGACAGCCCCCTCGGTTGCCCCCTTGCAGGGGTCCTCCACCACTGTCACCTCATCATCGTCATCGTCGTCACTGACCCCCAGCAACAGCCGACGGCAGCTCGGCAAGCGCCCCCTGATGCTGCCAGCACCGAGGCTGGAGGAGGGCCTGACATCCTCGAAGTCCCCGGAGGCGGGCACCACAAGGATGGGGTTCTCCCGAGACCTCATGTGGCCCTTGGGGACAAGTCCCCACTGTTCAAAGACATGCATATCAACCTGGATGTCCGCCCCGCCGCCACGGCAGTGCAGAGCGAGCGCCCCGTCCGACATCTCCTCCGGCGTGGGGTCCATGAAGAGGATCTGCATGATCGCCTCCAGCCTCTCCTCCGGCAGGGTGTCGGTGCGGAGGTGAGTCCGATTAACGCGGCCCTCGTACTCCACCATGGGGTGAGAGCACTTCTGGAGCAGGGCGAAGCGTCTTCGCAGGAACTCCCGAGCCACCATGGCGCTCGTGAGCCCAGCCGCCCGCAGCGCCAGCAACCTGGCTGTGACTGGCTCAAGCTTCGGGTCCATCAAGTTGGCATGCTCCTAGCCGGAGCTCTTCATGGCAGGCCCGACAGGAGGCGCGAACAAGGGGCTACACTGGCCTACCTCCATGTAGATCCAGTGTGCCCGAAAGTTCTCCACCTTCTTAAGCATCAGCATCTCGATGAACCGCTCCGACATGAGGTCCACCATGCGGAAGGAGGAGCGCCCCACGGCCAGCCCCTGCTTGCACCTCATGCTGTAGAAGGTGCAAAACAAGGCCACCGAGGGTATCACGCCTAGGAAGGCCTCGCAAAGGAAGGCAAAGGTGGCGAGGTGGAATATGGAGTTGGGGCGGAGATGAAGCGCATGGATCTGATAGTGCTCCAGCACGGCGCTGAAGAAATCAGCTAAAGGAGATAGCAAACCTCCAAATATGTTGTGGAAGAAGAACAGGAACATCGTCGCCGATAGCTCCCTGGCCAGTTTCGAGCCCGGCCAGATCTTGGTGGCCCCGTGCTCATTGTGAGCAGTGGCTATCACGGGCGAGCTTGTCCAGCCCCTCTTGGTTCTTGATGGTGGAGGGCAGTAGGGCCGGCTCCACCTGTGCACCGGTGGTAGCGGCGCTCCTCTTCTTTGGTGCCACGGCGGCGGCGGTGCTCCAATGGAGGAGAAGGAGGCGGCAAAGGAGAGCAGCGAGCGTTGTGTGCACAAGGAAGGAGGAGCAGCACGCAGGGGAGGCGTCTAGAGAAAGGCATGCAATGATGGTGCTTCCCCGGCGCGCGCGGCAGTATTAAGGCAGGCGTGTGGTTACCGAGGTATCGTGGGAGAAGTGGGCGTTTCATGTCCAATCGCCATTGCCACGTGTCGTCTCTGGGCCCAGCAGTTCGTCAGGCCCCGCGTCGTTTCATGCTTCACTAGCGGATCCTGCGCGCCGCGGTCCCGGGGGCTACTGACGGTCCAGTGGAACCAGGGTGCCACGGACCATCTATTGTCGGCCCATTCAACTGTGCGAGGAAGGCCCAGTGCGGCATCCAGCCCACTGGAAGACTCTGGAGGCCATCCCGCGAGCCCTCAGCTCCGGATGGATATCTCTCTCTAAGAGGGGCCCACCGGACATTCATCTACCAGCAACAAGCGGCCTTGCGAGGTCTCCCTCGTGAGGCTGCATCCCGCGAAGCCCTTCGCTTGGAGGGACCGTTCAACACTGGCCATGCAACGGTCCGCCCGCCACGTGGATGCGTGCAGCGCCAGCAAAGGATGTAAGGACGGCGCCAGCGGGCGCCACAGAAGAATCTTTCCCCTTTGTGATAAAAGGGTGGCGAGCAGTTGTCCTCCCGGAAGGTGAGTCCCAAGACTTACCCGATTGGTGCAAGGAGACCAATGTGACACCGGTCGCCAGGAAGGACGTCACCGGCGAACCCACGAGCACGTCATGGACGACGCCTTTGGCAGGACGAAGACCACCTTTGTCAGGGGAGAATGCGCATTTGTCCCCCTTTGAATTGCCACCATGTGGATGCCCTTTTCCTGCCATGTTTTGGGAAAAGAGACCCGAGGCAAGGATAAGGGGGGCAAATCCACCACCATCGCTAGAGAGGATGGCCGAATTGAAAGACAAATAAAGAAAGGGAGAGAGAGCTCTTCTTCTTCCTCGTAGCTTGTAACACTTGTGCAACCCAACAGAGAAAGAAACACACAAGGCAGGAGTAAGGTTTTACACCGCAAGGTGCCCCGAACCTAGGTAACTCCGGTGTCCTTCTCGTGCTCTACGTGCATGTTTTGGTCATAGTAGACGCGAGGTTGTAGGTGTGTCCAGCTCCCTAGTGTTTGAACTGGGTTCTTGAGAGGTTTCCCCGTAGGCACAAAACCAATCTCCGACATTCATCCCTAGCATGTTATAGTTCATCACAAAGCTCTTGTGGCTATGTGGCAATGACTGGAGAACTCTGTCAACAACCGTCTTAGGAGGAAGCTCAACTCCCAACTGATTCAAGCGATTGTAGTACCAAGACATTCTGAGTGTATGCTCACTGACAGAGCTATTCTCCTCCATCTTGCAGGCAAAGAACTTATCGGAGGTCTCATGCCTCTCAATCCGGGCATGGGCTTGAAATACCAATTTCAGCTCCCAAAACATCTCATATGCTCCATGACATTCAAAACGCCTTTGCAGCCCTGGTTCTAAGCCGTAAAGCATGGTGCATTGAACTATCAAGTAGTCATCAGAAGTGCCTGCTAAACATTCACAACATCCACACACGACGCTAGAGGGGGTGGCGCACCGAGCGGTGCATCAAGGACATAAGCCTTTTGTGCAGCCATGTGGATAATCCTCAGATTACGGACCCAGTCCGCATAGTTGTTTCCATCATCTTTCAACTTAGCTTTCTCTAGGAACGCATTAAAATTAAGCGGAACTACTGCGTGAGCCATTGATGTACAACATAATGTGTAAAGAAAACTTTAGACCATGTTCATGATAATAAGTTCAATTAATCAAATTACTAATGAACTCCCACTTAAATAAACATCCCTTAGGTTGTCTAAGTGTTACATGATCCAAATCCACCAAACCAAGTCCGATCATCATGTGAGATGAGGTGGTTTCAATGGTGAACATATCCATGTTGATCATATCTACTATATGACTCATGTTCGACCTTTCGGTCTTCGATGTTCCAAGGCCATGTCTGTACATGCTAGGCTCGTCAAGTTTAACCCAAGTATTCTGCATGTGCAAAACTGGCTTACACCCATTAGATGTGAATGAAGAGTATATCACACCCGATCATCACGAGGTGCTTCAAAACAACGAACTTTTGCAACGGTGCATACTTGGGGAGAACATATTTTTATCTTGTAATTTAGTGAAGCGATCATCTTATAATGTTACTATCATCCTAAGCAAAATAAGATGCATAAAAGGGTAAACATCACATGCAAATCAATAAGTGACATGATATGCCCATCTTGTTCTTTTTATCTTCATCTCCAAAGCACTGGCATGATCTCCATCATCGTGTCATCACGTGGTTGTCTCACCAACTATTGCTAACACATAGCGATAAAGTAAAGCAATTTCATGGCGTTTAATGATTGACACGTAGGTCATAAATTAAATTAAAGACAACCCTATGGCTCCTGCCGGTTGCCGTTATCATCGACATGCAAGTCGTGATAACTATTACAAAACATGATCATATCATACATCAACATATAACAAATCACGTCAGGGCCATATCACATCACAACATGCGCTGCAAAAACAAGTTAGACGTCCTCTACTTTGTTGTTGCAAGTCTTACGTGGCTGCTATGGGCAACTAGCAAGAACCGTTCTTACCTATGCAAAGCCACAACGGTGATGATCAAGTTGCCTTTTGACCTTCTACAAGGACCGCCTATGTCAAATCCGATTTAACTAAAGTGGGAGAGACAGACACCCGCCAGCCACCTTATGCAAAATAGGTTGCATGTCAATCGGTGGAGCCGGTCTCTTGTGCGAGGACAAGTAAAGTTGGTCCGGGCCGCTTCATCCCACAATACCGCAGAATCAAAATAAGACAAGGGTGGTAAGCAATATGAACATCAACGCCCACAACTTCTTTGTGTTCTACCTGTGCATATCATCTACGCATAGACCTAGCTCATGATGCCACTGTTGGGGAACGTTGCATGGGAAACAAAAAAATCCTACAAAACACCCAAGATCTATTCTATGGAGATGCTAACAACGAGAGGGGGAGGTGTCTACTTACCCTCATAGACCGAAAACATTAACGATCTAGAGATCGTGGTTGGCGTACTCATACTCGCGTCGCGATCCAATCTGATCCAAGCACCGCACGTGCGGCACCTCTGAGTTTAGAACACGTTCGGCTCGGTGACACCTCCTCCACCTTGATCTAGAAAGAGAGGGAGATAAGGTAGATGAGATCTGATCCAACATGACGGCGTGGTGATGGTGGTGGCAGCGGAATTCCGGCAGGGCTTCGCCAAGCGTGTACTGGAGAAACGTAAGAGGAGTTGGGAGAGCTAATGGGCAAGCGTGAAGGGGTGGCTGCCCCCATGCACCTCCCCCTTCTATATATAGTCTAGGGGGCATGGGAGGGCGTCCAAAACCCTCCTAGGGCCGGCTACAAGGGAGAAATCACTTTAAACATGAAGATAACATCTTATCTCTAGATTCAGCCCTTTAAATTTAGAGATAAGATATTATCCCTATATTTAAACGACATGTGCTTTGGGGAATGGTGCAGCCAGCCCATGTGGGATGTAGCCCCACCCCTTGGTCCACCCTTACCGGATTGTGGAGGAATCTTCTAGAACCTTCTTGGTACTTTACCAAAAAATTCTCGAACTTTACCGAAACCCTGAATATGACTTCCCATATATAAATTTTACCTCCAGACCATTCCAGAGCTCCTCATGATGTCCCGGATACCATCCGGGACTCCGAAATACTTTCGTACTTTCCATGATTAATATCTCAACATTATTGTAGCGATACCGAATGTTAAGCGTGCAACCCTACGGATTCGAGAATCATGTAGACATGGCCGACACACCTCTCTGATCAATAACCAATAGCTGGATCTGGATGCCCATATTGGTTCCTACATACTCCACGAAGATCTTTATCAGTTGAACCACGATGTCGAGGATTCAGTTAATCCCGTACGCAATTCCCTTTGTCCAGCGATATGTTACTTGCTCGAGATTCGATCGTCGGTATCTCCATACCTAGTTCAATCTCGTTACCGACAAGTCTCTTTACTTGTTTTGTAGTAAAAGATCCCGTGACTAACCCATTAGCCACATTGCTTGCAAGCTTCTTGTGATGTTTTATTACCAAGAGGGCCTAGAGATACCTCTCCGTCATACGGAGTGACTAATCCCAGTCTCGATTCACGCCAACCCAACAGACACCCTCGGAGATACCTGTAGGGAACCTTTATGATCACCCAGTTATGAAGTGATGTTGGATAGCATACAAGGTATTCCTCCGGTGTCAGGGAGTTGCATGATCTCGTGGTCTTAGGAAACAAATACTTGACATGTAGAAAGCAGTGATGACCCACAAGTATAGGGGATCAATCATAGTCCTTTCGATAAGTAAGAGTGTAGTCCTTTCGATAAGTAATAGTGTCGAACCCAACGAGGAGCAGAAGAAAATGATAAGCGGTTTTCAGTAAGGTATTCTCTGCAAGTGCTGCAAGTAACAGTGATAGATAGTTTTGTAGCAAAGTAATTCGTAGCAAGTGACAAGTACCAATAGTAACAAAGGTGCAGCAAGGTAGCCCAATCCTTTTTATAGCAAAGGACAGGCTTGAAAGTACTCTTATATTAAGTAAGTGCTCCCGAGGACACATGGGAATTTCTGTCTAGTCATGTTCATCATGTTGAGTTGATTCACGTTAGTTACTTTGGTAATTTGATATGTGGGTGGACCGGTGCTAAGGTGATGTTCTTACTTGAACAAGCAACCTACTTATGATTACCCCCTCTCACAAGCATCCACAACTACAAACGAAGAATTAAGATAAATCTAACCATAGCATGAAATGTGTGGATCCAAATCAGCCCCTTATGAAGCAGTGCATAAACTAGGGTTTAAGCTTCTGTCACTCTCGCAACCCATCATCTACTTGTTACTCCACAATGCCTTCCCTTAGGCCCATAACATGGTGAAGTGTCGCGTAGTCGACGTTCACACGACACCACTAAGAGAAGCAACAACATACACATCATCAAAATATCAAACGAATACCAACTTCACATGATTACTTATAACAAGACTTCTCCCATGTCCTCAGGAAAAAAAGTAACTACTCACACATCATCAACATGTTCAAGATCAGAGGTGTAATACTGAAGATCAAAGATCTGAACATAATATCTTCCACCAAGTAAACCAACAAGCATCAACTAAGAGATGTAATCAACACTACTAGTAACCCACATGTACCAATCTGAGGTTTTGAGACAAAGATTGAATACAAGATATGAACTAGGGTTTGAGATGAGATGGTGCTGGTGAAGATGTTGATGAAGATTGGTCCTCCCACGAAGGAGGAAGCGTTGGTGATGACGATGGCTTTGATCTCCCCCTCCCGGAGGGAAGTTTTCCTGGCAGAATCTCTCTACCGGAGATCAAAAGGGCCTCTACCCAGGTTTTCACCTCGATCCGGTGGCGCTTCATCCCGAAAGTATCCTTGTGGTTTTTTTTTCTAGTGTAAAACACACCATATAGGAGAAGAGGGGGGTCGGGAGACCTGCTGGGGCCCCACAAGACAAGAGGGCGCGCCCACGGGGTGGCCACGCCCTGTTGGCTTGTGGCCAGCAGGTGGCCCCCCTCTGGTATATTTTTGGCCCAATAATTCTTATATATTCCATAAAAATTCTCCGTGAAGTTTCAGGTCATTTGGAGTCCAGTGAATTTTCAGCCATTTCTTGGTTTTCAGGTCCAGAATTCCAGTTTCCAGTGATTTCCCTCTTTGTTATGTACCTTGCATATTCAGAGAGAAAAGGCATAAGAATTGTATCATAATGGGGAATAATGGACAAGAATAACATAAATATTAATAAGAATTCACTATGCAAAACTGACATATCAACTCCCCCAAGCTTAGACCTCGTTTGTCCACAAGCGAAAGCCGAACTCGATAATAATAACCACATAATTTGAGAGAGAGGTGTCGATAAAAACAAAATACAAACATGAGAGCATCATGAATATTAACATAGCAGCAAGTTTTTCATCATATAACTTTTCATGAACAAGTAACAATCTATCCACAATTATTGAAGTATGAAGCATAAATTTTATTGGCAGTCAACAAAATATGTTCTTAGTAATTGAGACAATCACAATTCATCGTATTCCAAAGAAGAGTCTGATACGTCTCCAACGTATCTATAATTTTTGCTAGTTCCATGTTGTTATATTATCATGCTTGGATGTTTTACAATCCTTTTATTACAACTTTATATCATTTTTTTGGGACTAACCTATTGACATAGTGCCAAAGTGCCAGTTGCTGTTTTTGCTTGTTTTTTACTTCGTAGGAAATCGGTACCAAACAGAGATGAAACGCTGTGGGGATTTTTGTGGATTTTTTACGGACCAGAAGAAACCAGATGGGCCAAAGAACACCAGAAGAGGGGGCCCAGGGTGGCCAATACCCACCAGGGCGCGCCAGAGGCCCCTTGGCGCGGCCTGGTGGGTGCTGGGCACCTCGGGCACCCCCTCAACCGACTACCGTGCCTATAAATTCCCTGGAAATCCAAAAACGCTAGGGGAGTCGACGAAACACAATTCCAGTCGCCGCAAGTTCTAGAACCGCGAGATCCAATCTAAACACCATCACGGAGGGGTTCATCTTCCTCATAGGTGCCTCTCCGATGATGCGTGAGTAGTCCACCATAGACCTACGGGTCCGTCGGCAGTAGCTAGATGGATTCTTCTCTCTCTCTTATGATTATCAATACAATGGTCTCTTGAAGATCTATTTGATGTAAACTTTTGCGGTGTGTTTGTTGGGATCCGATGAATTTTGAGTTCATGATCAGTTTCTATCCATGAATATTATTTGAGTCTTCTTTGATCTCTTATATGCATGATTGCTTATAGCATCGTATTTCTTCTTCGAATCTTTGGTTTAGTTAGGCCAACTAGATCGATTTTTCTTGCCATGGGAAGAGGTGCTTTGTGATGGATTCGATCTTGCGGTGTTCTTTCCCAGTGAAAGAAGGGGCAGCAAGACACGCATGTATCATTTCTATTAAGGATAACAAGATGGGGTCTATTCCTACATGAATAGATCTTGTCTACATCATGTCATCGTTTTTATTGCATTACTCCATTTTTCCATGTACTTAATACACTAGACGCATGCTGGATAGCGGTCGATGTGTGGAGTAATAGAGGTAGATGCAGGCAGGAGTCGGTCTATCTATCTTGGACGTGATGCCTATATAATGATCATCGCCTTGGATATCGTCATGACTATTCAATTTTCTATCGATTGCCCAACAGTAATTTGTTCACCCACCGTGCGCTATACTCATGAGAGAAGCCACTAGTGAACCCTACGGCCCCCGGGTCTACTTTTCCTATCATATTGCTTTCCGATCTACGTTTTTTGCAATCTTTGTTTTCAGATCTACAAAACCAAAAACCCAAAAATATATTGCTGCATATTTACTCTTTTTATTTGTGTTCTTAAGAGATCTATCTCTCCTATCTATCACTACCTAATCTATCTATTTACCATAGAGAGATTGACAACCTCTCTTTCGCGTCGGGTTGCAAGTATT
Source organism: Elymus sibiricus (assembly GCA_039707655.1). NCBI lineage: Eukaryota > Viridiplantae > Streptophyta > Magnoliopsida > Poales > Poaceae > Elymus > Elymus sibiricus. The sequence continues at coordinate 248,485,113 of CM077673.1, read as the reverse complement.
TGTTGTTTGTGTGCAGGTGCTGCTTATTGGGTGGTGGTGATCCTCCTACTGGTTCGATAACCTTGGTTTCATAACTAAGGGAAATACTTACCGTCGTTGTGCTGCATCATCCCTTCCTCTTTGGGGAATACCGACGCAGTCCAAGCCACGTCAGAGTCTATGTAAGAGCTTTTATTCTAGCAAGTTCACATACTCAACTATCATTTAGTCTTCTATGATTGATGACACTCATTGCATATTTTTGGAGCTAATGTTTCCATCGGACACATAGGAAGATGGGGGCTTCAAAGTATTTGCCACCCAACTCATTTATCTCAAGGATATTGTCAACAATAATGAATCATGATCACCTACATCCAACTGGATATATATATATCTGGATCTTTCCTCAACACATAATGCTTGCCAACTATAGAATTACTAGGTACGAAAGGAATAAACATTATTGACTCTTGTGTAGAAGTAAATACATGAAAGTAAAAGATATGCCCTTCGCAGAGGGAAGCAGAGGTTTTCATGTGCTTTTCAGTTTTGAATGTGCAAACTCTTAGTGGAAAGGAACGTCACTTTATATTGCCCCTTATGATAGCAAACTTTATTATGCAATTTGTCGCTTTTATTTCTTTGCCATCACAAGATCGTACAAAGTTTACTTTCCCTTACAATAAAGATCATACATATTTAAGAGCAATTTTTATTGCTTTGTGCACCGATGACAACTTACTTGAGGGATCTTATTCAATCCATAGGTAGATATGGTGGACTCTCATGGATAGAACTAAGTTAAAGGGGTTATGGACGCACAAGTAGTATCTCTACTTGGTGCGGAAAATTTTCTTTGGCTAGCAAAAGATCTAAAGCAAGCACCACATGTTAAAGGATCCATGACAATATAACTTCTATGTGTATGTAAACAAACATAATCATTACATTGTCTTCCATGTACAACATCAACACTTGATCATATATAATATTTGGTGAGGGCTCACAATCATAAAGGATGTCCAAGAGAGTGTATTTGTATGTGAATCTCCTCTCCTCTATTATAATATTGCATAGATTGTATCAATGACTAATGCTATGTTTGTTTATTCCCAACAACTCTTATCTACCATACTTGTTTTATGTGAAGTCATTACTCCCCATCGGATGAGCATATGATTTTTCTATTTATTTTATTTCATTACTATGATTGATGCATTAGGGTAAACCAAACAAACTCAAACTAATCTTTATTGTATAACTCTCATACTCGATTACAAGGATAGATAGAACTCAAAGCAAAAAATGTAAGCAAAGAAAATCTGAAATTTTATTTCTCTAAATCACGACATAACTAAGGATCGAAATAAAATAGATGATAATGGCAAAAGTGGTGGTGATATGATACCAGGGCACCTCCCCCAAGCTTGGAACAAGCTAAGGGTGGTGCCCATACCCATGTACTCAAGCTTCCTTCTTGGGTGATGGTGGTGGTGATGTAGTAGGCTTGTCCTTTGCAATGGATAGCAGGATAGTCCTTAACTCCCTCATCTCATGGAGTAATTGTTGAATAATTGTAGTGTTCTTTTGTACTTCCACTATAATATGTTTATTCTCCAGCCACCAAGGGCCTTTTCCTGCATCACTTTCACTTGGACGAGAGATGTCCCAATTGGACGGTATATGCGAGCAAGAGATATTCTCAACTCCATAATTGTGAATAAAATTGTGAAAGTTGTTTGCATGTAACCTGCCGAGGGGCCTCCTCGGGGTAGATTCACCTTGCGCTTCCTGAGCTAGCTGAGATCTCCTCCCCATTGGTGGGGAAGGGTTCGGAGAAGTGGAGATGTCTGCTAGCGTCCCGCGTTCGGAGGCAGGGGGATGCACTTCCATAGAGTCCATAGGCTCCTCTCCTGAGATAACTTCCTTAGATCCTTCTCGTTCAAGTTCCATCTGCAACAGCCAAGCTTGGCCATCAATGTTGTTGGAGGAGGACGAAGACATAGCTTCCGCACCTTGAGAAATATGTCAGAAAAACCGCCCGAAACAAGAACAGAGGAGAAACTTACGGTACGGTGGTCAAAACATAAGGGAGTATATATAATGATTTTGTCTAGGTCAGAATACGTGTCCAGGAAGAAAACGGAATCCGGGAGGCACATGAGGGGCCCACAAGCTATCAGGGCGCGCCCAGGGGGTGCACCCTGTTGCCTTGTGGCTCTCTCGTGGGTCCCCCGGGCTCGTTTTTATTTTTGGAATTTTTCTAAAATACCAAAACTAATAGAACATATTTTTTTGGAATTTTTGGAGTCGGTTTACTTACCGTATCACATACCTACCCCTTTTCAGGCTTCTGGAGTGTTCCGGAAGGTCTCTCTTATGTGTTCTTCCAAAGTCATAACTTGAATAATATTAGTTTCAACATTGATGGGCGTACCTGAGATATAGTGTTTAATTCTTTGCCCATTTACCACTCTCGGATTTTTGCCTTCGAAGTTGTTATCTTGGTAGCACTGGAGTGATAGACCTCCTCGACAACATAAGGGCCTTCCCATTTGGAGAGAAGCTTTCCTGCAAAAAATCTGAAACGAGAATTGTACAAAAGAACTAGGTCTCCTACATTGAATTCTCGTTTTTGGATTCTCTTATCATGCCATCTTTTAACTTTTTCTTTAAACAATTTGGAATTTTCATAAGCTTGTGTCCTGCATTCATCTAACGAGCTAATGTCAAATAGCCTATTTTCACCGGCAAGCTTGAAATCATAGTTAAGTTCTTTAACTGCCCAATAAGCCTTGTGTTCTAACTCAAGAGGTAAATGACATGATTTTCCATAGACCATTTTATATGGAGACATTTCCATAGGGTTTTTATAAGTAGTTCTATAAGCCCATAAAGTATCATCAAGTTTCTTAGACCAATTCATTCTAGATCTATTAACAGTCTTTTGCAATATCAATTTTATTTCTCGATTGCTTAACTCAACTTGACCGCTAGATTGAGGATGATAAGGTGATGCAATTCCATGGTTAACATCGTATTTAGCTAGGAGTTTACATAAAGCACCATGAATAAAATGTGAACCACCATCAATCATTAAATATCTAGGGACTCCAAACCTCGGGAAGATAACATCTTTAAGCATTTTAATAGAAGTGTTATGATCAGCACTAGTAGTTGGAATAGCTTCTACCCACTTAGTAACGTAATCAACAACAACTAGAATAATCAAAACCCCAGACATCAAATGGTTCAATAGCAAGTGAATAATTCATAGGCATTTCCTGACGTCTACTAATGTTACCAATTCTTTGACATTCATCACAAGAAAGGACATACTTACGAGCATCTTTGAAAAGAGTAGGCCAATAAAAACCAAATTGTAATACCTTGTATGTAGTCCTGTCACCAGCATGGTGTCCTCCGTAGGCCTTAGAGTGACACTTCCATTGGATCTGTCCATGTTCATGCTCAGGTACACAACGTATAATAACACCATCTACTCCTTCTTTATAAAGATGTGGGTCATCCCAAAAAGTAATGTCTTAAATCATAGAAAAACTTTTTCTTTTGTTGATAGGTGAAACTATGTGGTATATATTTAGCAACAATGTAATTAGCATAATCTGCATACCAAGGAGTACTATGGGAAGCATTTATAGCAGAAAGTTCTCATCAGGAAAATTATCATCAATAGGCAGTGGGTCATCAAGAACATCTTCCATCCTAGACAAATTATCTGCTACGGGGTTTTTAGCTCCCTTCCTATCAACAATGTGCAGGTCAAACTCTTAAGTAAAAGCACCCACCTAATCAGCCTAGGCTTAGTGTCTTTCTTTTCCATGAGGTATTTAATAGCAGCATGATCGGTGTGAATAGTAACTTTGGAATCAACGATATAAGGTCTAAACTTATCACATGCAAAGACAACTGCTAAAAATTCCTTCTTAGTAGTAGCATAATTCTTTTGAGCATTGTCTATGGTCTTACTAGCATAATGAATAACATTCAATTTCTTGTCTATTCTTTGCCCTAGAACGGCACCAACAGCATAATCACTAGCATGACACATGATTTCAAATGGTAAGTTCCAATCAGGTGGTTGAATAATAGGTGCAAAAATCAAGGCTTTCTTAGGTATTTCAAAGTCTTCTGCACAATCATCATCAAAAACAAAAGGAATATCTTTTTGAAGAAGATTAGTTAGTGGCCTTGAAATCTTCGAGAAATCTGTAATAAAATGCCTATAAAAACCAGCATGACCAAGAAAACTTCTTATAGCTTTAATATCTTTAGGACATGGTATTTTCTCTATTGCATCAACTTTACCTTTGTCTACCTCAATGCCTCATTCAGATATCTTGTGCCCAAGTACTATACCTTCATTCACCATAAAGTGTCACTTCTTCCAATTCAACACAAGATTAGTTTCTTCACATCTCTGCAAAACTCGATCAAGGTTGCTCAAGCAATCATCGAAAGAAGTACCATAAACGAAAAAATCATCCATGAAAACCTCAACAATCTTTTCACAAAAATCAGAGAATATAGCAGTCATACATCTTTGAAAGGTAGCAGGTGCATTGCATAAACCAAAAGGCATACGTCTATAAGCATAAGTTCCAAAAGGGCAAGTGAAAGTAGTTTTCTCTTGGTCTTCTTTTGACACAGGTATTTGAGAGAAACCAGAATATCCATCAAGAAAAAAAATGTGCATGCTTAGATAGCCTTTCTAACATTTGATCGATAAAAGGCAAGGGGTAATGATCTTTTCTAGTAGCTTTGTTTAATTTCCTGAAATCAATTACCGTCCTATAACCAGTTATGATTCTTTGTGGGATAAGTTCATTTTTATCATTAGGAACAACAGTTATACCTCCTTTCTTAGGAACACAATAAACAAGACTTACCACTTCCTTCATCTTAGGATTCAAGCAGCGTTGATGATCAACACAGGTTTAGCATCCGGTTCCATATTAATCTTGTGCTGACATAGAGTGGGACTAATGCCCTTAAGATCATCAAGAGTATATCCAATAGCAGCCATGTGCTTCTTCAGAGTTTTAAGTAATCTCTTCTCTTCATGCTCTGAAAGGTTAGCACTAATAATAACAGGATATATATTCCTTTCATCAAGATAAGCATATTTGAAAGTATCAAGTAATGTCTTTAACTCAAACACGGGATCTCCCTTGGGTGGAGGAGGATCCCCTAATATATCAACAGGCAAGTTGTGTTTGAGAATAGGTGTTTGTCTAAGAAGTATATCATCTATCTGTAGGATCACCAGAAGTGTGTGTCTAGAGGGGGGTGAATAGACAACTAGCAAATTTAAAACCTAACCTTTTCCCAAGTTAATTGGTTGGCAGATTTTAGCAATTATAGCAAGTCTAGCACACCCTACACATGCAAGTCAACAAGCATGGCAGCGGAAAATAAAGACATTGCACATGGAAGTAAGGAGTTGAGATAGGGAGATCAAACGCATGAGGGACACGAAGATTTTTCCCGTGGTGCCGATAGGTGGTGCTATCGTACGTCCACGTTTATGGAGTCTTCAACCCACGGAGGGTAACGGTCGCGAGAGTTCGCGGAGGGCTCCACCCATAAGGGTCCACGAAGTAGCAACCTTGACTATTCCATAACGGCTTCCGTCCACGAAGGACTAGCCTCACTATGGGTAGATCTTCACGAAGTAGGCGATCTCCTTGCCCGTACAAACTTCTTGGTTCAACTCCACAACACGAAGTAGGAGGCTCCCAAGCGACACCTAACCAATCTAGGAGGCACCACCCTCCAAAAGGTAATAGGCTCGGTAATGTCGATGAACTCCTTGCTCTCGTGCTTCAAGATGATAGACTCCTCAACACACAATCACTCTCTCACAGATTTGGCTATGGTGGAAGAGATTGATTTGGTGGAAAGCAACTTTGGGAGGCTAGAGATCAAGATTCATATGGATAGAGTGGAATGGCTTGATCTCAACACATGAGTAGGTGGCTCTCTCTCAGAAAATTGGATGGGGCAAGTATGGAATAGTTCTGAGTGCTTCTCTTTCGAGTGGGTGGTGGTGAAGGGGTATATATAGGCATCCCCAAAAATCCAACCGTTACACCTAAAGTGACCAACTCGGTGACACCGAAGTATAAAACTCAGTGGTACCGAGTTGCTCCAAAGGTAGCAACTTTTGAATCTCGGTGAGACCGATATATAATTCTTGGTGGTACCGATAAGATGACCAACGGTCAGATTGCACAACTCGGTGAGACCGATTCTCAAATTTCGGTGGTACCAATTATTGACAACGGCTAACCAGAAAGTTGGTCCAAAACTCGGTGAGACCAATTCACAAAACTCGGTGGTACTGATTCTTGAGAATGGCTAACCAGAAAGTTGGTCCAAATCTCGGTGATACCGATTGGCAAAACTCGGTGGTACCGATTCTTGAAAATAGGATACCCGAAAGTTGGCAACTGATTTCGGTGGCACCGAATGGAATGATGGTAGTACTGAGATAGGTTTGGCTTAGGATCTGTCTAGGGTTTGAATCTCGGTGAGACCGAATAGGAATTGTTGGTCTTACCGATTTGAGTGGTAGGGTTCTAGACAGAGAATTTGTGGGAGAGCTTGTGGGTGTTTTTGGTGACTATCACTTGTGCACGTGGAGCATCTTGTTCACCAACAGTACCTTACCCCCTTTTAATAGTATTGGCTTTCCTATGGACTCAAGGTGATTTCTCACAAGGTAAAATGTAGAGTCCTCTTGCTTGAAGCTTTGCCAATCCATTTCCTTGCATCCAGGGGTATCTCCTCACAATCCTTTTTTCAACCCATCTCTCTCTATGGGCTTTCACCTGAAATACACTAGGTAGAAATATTAGTCCAAGAGACAATGTATGTTGTCATGAATTATCAAAACCACCAAGGGAGCATGTTGTGCTTTCAATCTCCCCCTTTTTGGTAATTGATGACAACATACAATCAAAGCTTCAAATAAAGATATGCAAAGATATAATGAAGACTTTGAGAGACACATGACTTAGATTTGCTCCCCCTAAATGTGTGCAATCCCTTTAAAGGATAGTTGCTTTGGAATGCATGGACACACATATAGTAGAAGGGATATAATGAGTCATGTGTATCTTGGCTATATGCATCAAATATATATGAATGAGGTGTATCCTTGTTCAAGACTTCACTCTTGCAAATAATATGTGCAAGAAGCAAGAGATCATCTTGATCAAAGATATGATGCATATACTTACCTTGAGTTCTTGAGCATTCTTGTAGTAGAAACACACTTGAGAAAACAATGTTAGACACAAGAGTATTCTACCAATCAAAAAGCAATAAAACTCAATAGTACCAAGATGTGGAGAACATATAGAAGATAGTATTCTTTAAGATTGATATGTCTCCAAGAACATTTAGAACTTTCTCCCCTAGATATGAAATAGTAGGTCATCCTTTCCCTCTGAATCTTAGCATGTAGATATTGGGATTGGATAGGGTGAGACAAGTCTAACATGAGAAATCAAATAAGAGTATCAAATTAGAATAAGATTAGGCAAGAGAATAAACTTCTCCATAACAGAACTTCTCCCCCTACTTTGGTATTCTCCCCTTGTCTATGTGAGCATAAGCTTTGATATTCTCCCCCTTGATTGTATCTCCCCCTTTGCATTGAAGCATGTACCTCCCCTTTAGCTTTTTGAAGCTTTGGTATTTCTCCCCCCTTTGGCATTAATTTCCAAAAAGGTTCATAGATAGGGTCAGACACAGGGATCATGGAGTAAGAATGGATCCTTGAGAACAAGGGTCATAGAATGTAGGAATCATGGAAGGTGTAGAATCATAGAGAGCATTAAAAACTGAGGGAACATAGAATAGTATAATTTCTCCCTCTTTCACTGAGAGCTTGTAAGACTTCTCCTCCTTTGAGTTAGGGATCCTAGAGTAAAGTTTCTCCCCCAATGTTTTTTTTAATAATAATAAGGGATCATCGAAGAATTGGAGAATTGCTAAGTTTAACAAAGGATAGAAAAGATAGCAAAGTCGGTGGCTCCGAGGCAAATAAGTCGGTGGAACCGAGATGTGCAACTGCAGCCTATCTGCATAATCGGTAGAACCGAGTCATTTGGATCGGAGGCTTCGAGGACATAACAGAAACTTGGCGATGACTAGAAATTCTCACATGATTTTTAGAAAACTTGCAATAGGATCCTTAAAGGTTTTTGCAAAGGGAATACAAAAGAATTTACAAAGAAATATCAACTAGAGAACATTTGAGTGGTTCCAAGAAATCTTGCAAATATAGAATGAACCAAACAAGATACTTAATCTAGGTGATGGGCGGTGACTAGGTCACCTATATTAGAGTATATTGACTTAGGAGCCAAGCAAGAATACTTGATCATAGGTCATACTCATCGTTAAGCTCAAAATGGGGTTACCATTTTTCGATTAAGCATTTTAATGTTTTCATATCACTTGAGTTGCTTTAACTCATGTCTTGGAGTAAAGCAATTTCAAGGATATGAGTACATACCTTTGAGTGATGTTGATGACATGGCTTGTAGGTGAACTTGTTGAGGATGCTCGAGGTTGATGAGGTTCATCTTGAGTTGGGAGCAATCCTTCTTGTTTTAGTACACTTATCACCTACATAGGTTAGTCATGTAAGGAAGAACAATATATATCCATTTGACATGATATCAATTGAGAATTAGCAAATGTGATCACATCAAATGTATGTCAAGGATATGATTGAGTTGTCTTCTTCCTTCCATCATCAAGAGGGGTTGTGGATACTTGGTCATGACAAGATTGCTTATGATTGGAGTTGATGGCAATCTTGTGAAGTGTTGTTCTTCCAAGTACCTACAAAAGGTTAGATGCAATACAAGGGAGCATAGAATTCCATGGTATAAGATAACATGTCAAGTGTATCATGGAAGTATCATGTAAGCTCATGCCCTTGCATGCAACCGAGTGAGTCTAGCTGAAGTTTGAACCATCAAGGATGTTCAACTCACTCCTCAAGTGACAAAACACTTTCTCATCAAGTGGCTTAGTAAAGATATCGGCCAATTGCTTGTTGGTACGAACATGCTTAAGATTAATATCTCCTTTGGCAACATGATCACGAATGAAATGATGTCGAACTTGAATATGCTTAGTTCGAGAATGTTGCACGGGATTATGACCAATCTTAATAGCACTTTCATTGTCACAAAGTAATGGAACATTTTTCACATGGATTCCATAATCCTTAAGCGTTTGTGTCATCCATAGCAATTGAGCACAACACGATCCGGCGGCAATATACTCAGCTTCGTTAGTAGATAGAGATATCGAGTTCTATTTCTTGGAGGACCAAGACACAAGAGATCTCCCAAGAAATTGACATGTACCCGAGGTGGATTTTCTATCAGCCTTGTCACCGGCATAGTTCGAATCGGAATAGCCAACAAGGTTAAAGGAAGATCCCTTGGGATACCAAATGCCAAAGTTTGGTGTTTGTATCAAATATCTCACAATACGTTTCACGGCCAAAAGATGACACTCTTTAGGTGCAGCTTGATATCTACCACACATGCAAACACTAAGCATAATATCGGGATGGGAGGCACATAGATATAGCAATGAACCAATCATAGATCGATAAACTTTTTGATCAACCGGTTCGTCCTCCTTGGTAAGATCAACATGTCCACTAGTAGGCATAGGAGTTTTCATACCTTTACACTCTTGCATGTTGAACTTCTTGATCAAGTACTTGGTATACTTGGTTTGAGAGATGAAAGTTCCTTCTCTTGTTTGCTTGATTTGCAAACCAAGAAAGAATTTCAGCTCACACATCATGGACATCTCATACTTCTCGGACATCAACCTTCCAAATCCTTCACTAAATTGTGGGTTAGTAGAACCAAAGATAATATCATCCACATAGATTTGGCACACAAACAATTCACCATTAACTCTTTTAGTGAATAAGGTTGCGTCGATTTTACCAATTTCAAAACCCTTTTCAATGAGAAACTTCGTTAAGCATTTATACCAAGCACGTGGGGATTGCTTAAGACCATAAAGAGCTTTACGAAGCTTGTAAACATGATTAGGTATCTTAGGATTCACAAAACCAGGGGGTTGTTTGACATAGACCTCTTCTTCAATCTCACCATTTAAAAAGGCACTTTTAATGTCCATTTGATAAAGCGTGATATCATGGTGATTAGCATAAGCAAGAAGAATGCGAATAGCTTCAAGTCTAGCAACGGGTGCATAGGTCTCACCGTAGTCCATACCTTCGATTTGCGTATATCCTTGGGCTACGAGACGCGCCTTGTTGCATACGATTTGACCGTCTTCATCTTGCTTGTTCCGAAACACCCATTTGGTTCCGATGATGTTGTACTCGTCCTTGGGCTTCTCCATGAATGTCCACACTTCGTTCCTCTCGAAGTTGTGAAGCTCTTCATGCATGGCGTTCACCAAATCCGGGTCTTCAAGAGCTTGTTCTACCTTCAAGGGTTCAATGCTAGAGATGAAAGAATAATGCTCAAAAAAATTAGCTAAGCGAGTTTTAGAGCGAGTGATTCTCCCGGTTTGTATGTCACCAAAGATTTGGTTTAGAGGATGGTTGTTGGTCACTCTTGCTCGAACTCGGGATAGCTTTTGCTTGTTGGATGGTGGAGCTTCTTCATCATCATCATCTCCTTCATCTTCGTTGTTGTTGAAGGTGTCGTTTCCTTGAGGTGGTGGCGAAGGAGGTTGTGGTGGATCTTCATGATGTACTTCCTCCTCTTCATCTTGTCGTGTACCGCTTGTGGATGCCTCCATGTCGTGTTGAGGTTCACCTTGACGTGAAGTAGGGGCTTCCACTTGAGTTGACGAAGTACTTTCCTTCACCTCCATGGGACGAATCTTGCCGATGGACAAGTCTTGGATAGCTTCCGAAGGATCCTTATCTCCTACATCATTTGGCAATTGTTTGACTTGCGAACCATTAGATTCATCAAACTTCACATCTACCGTCTCTTCAACTTTTCGAGTGAAGTTGTTGTAGACACGGTAAGTGTGAGAGTTCGATCCGTAACCGAGTAGGAAACCTTCATGAGATTTAGGAGCAAATTTAGTACGACGATGCTTATCAAGAATGTAGCACTTCGAGCCGAATACCCGAAAGTATCCAACTTGGGGTTTGTTACCGGTGAGTAGCTCGTATGCTGTTTTACCGAGAAGCTTGTGCAAGTAGAGTCGGTTTGTGGCATGACATGCTGTTTCCACAGCTTCTACCCAAAAGTGTCTTGGCGTCTTGTATTCATCAAGCATCGTTCTTGCCATCTCAATAAGAGTTCAGTTCTTACTCTCAACAACTCCATTTTGTTGAGGCGTGTACGTAGCCGAGAACTCATGTGAAACACCTTCTTCGTCAAGAAAGGTATCTACATGGGTGTTCTTGAACTCCGATCCGTTATCGCTCCGAACCTTCTTGATCTTCACTTCAAACTGATTTTGCGCTTTGCGAGCGAAGTTCTTGAAGATCTTTTGTACCTGCGACTTATCATCAAGAAAGAATACCCACGTAAATCTGGAAAAATCATCAACTATAACTAGACCATAGGAATTTCCACCGAGGCTCTTGTAAGCATTGGGACCAAAAAGATCCATGTGAAGTAAGTCGAGTGGTCTCCTAGTAGTCATGATATTCTTTACGGGATGACTTCCACCTACTTGCTTTCCAGCTTGACAAGCACTACAAAGTCTATCTTTGTCAAAGATAACATCTTTAACACCAAGTATATGATCACCTTTGATAAGCTTGCCTAGATTACGCATGCCAACATGTCCTAGTCTTCTATGTCAAAGCCAACCTTTAGAAGATTTTGCAATAAGACAAGTACGAGGTTTGGATCTCTTAGTGAAATCGACAATATATAGATCACCTCTACGGAAACCGGTAAAGACCATGTTATGATTATCTTGACGAAACACTTGGCAATCTACTTTCGTGAATAGCACATTAAAACCGAAGTCGGCAAGTCTAGATACAGAAAGAAGATTGTAGCCAAGGGATTCAACAAGCATGACGTTTTGAATAGAGCTATCGTGGGATATGGCCACCTTACCAAGACCGAGTACCTTACCCTTGGAGTTGTCTCCAAAAGTTACATACCTTCGTGGTCCATGGTTTGGTGTGATCTCTTCAAACATCTCTCTATCTCCGGTCATATGATCGGTGCATCCACTATCGAGAATCCACTCTTTTCCTCCGGACATGTAATCCTTGAAGTTTGCCATAAGACTTAGATTCTTCATGATCTTCTCATGCTCGATGTCGAAGGACTCATCTTCATCATAGTAGCCATGTTCCACATTGTCATCATCAAGTGGGAAATCCTCGTCACAAGGAACAAGAGATTCGTTAGGGTTGTGATCATGACAATGTTCAAAATTATGAATTCGAATGGCTTCTACAATGATGTTGTTGATAGTTATGACATCTCCTTTAGCACGCATGAGGTCTCTAAGCTCAAATAGATAGTCATCAAACTTGGGATCACTTGGCATCATTTTGTGAAAGACGATAGTTTTATGAAGAATTTCATCAAGATTACTCAATGAATAACTTGGATATCGTTTCTCCAAGTCATTCCACAAAGTATAAGCACATTAAAAATTCTTCATTTGATTAAGCACAATCCTAGGCAATTCTCTAACGATAAGATTAACAGTTCTAAGATTGCATAGCTTATCAATTTCCTCTTCGTGTGTGGGATGTAAAGGATCAATGGGAGGTACATAGGGGTTCTTAACATACTTGATCAAATGAAATTCATTGAATAGCTCAAGCATCTTACATTTCCATTGACTATAGTACTCCCCGTCAAGAATAGGCACTCTACAACTCAAATTCTCCACGCAAGACACATCCATCTTCCTCCACGGTGATGAAACCGATGCAATGGAGACCAATGCTCTGATACCACTTGTAGGATCACTAGAAGTGTGTGTCTAGAGGGGGGGTGAATAGACAACTAGCAAATTTAAAACCTAACCTTTTCCCAAGTTAATTGGTTGGCAGATTTTAGCAATTATAGCAAGTCTAGCACACCCTACACATGCAAGTCAACAAGTATGGCAGCGGAAAATAAAGACATTGCACATGGAAGTAAGGAGTTGAGATAGGGAGATCAAACGCATGAGGGACACGAAGATTTTTCCCAGGGTTCCGATAGGTGGTGCTATCGTACGTCCACGTTTATGGAGTCTTCAACCCACGAAGGGTAACGGTCGCGAGAGTCCACGGAGGGCTCCACCCATAAGGGTCCACGAAGTAGCAACCCTGACTATTCCATAACGACTTCCGTCCACGAAGGACTAGCCTCACTATGGGTAGATCTTCACGAAGTAGGCGATCTCCTTGCCCGTACAAACTTCTTGGTTCAACTCCACAACACGAAGTAGGAGGCTCCCAAGCGACACCTAACCAATCTAGGAGGCACCACCCTCCAAAAGGTAATAGGCTCGGTAATGTCGATGAACTCCTTGCTCTTGTGCTTCAAGATGATAGACTCCTCAACACACAATCACTCTCTCACAGATTTGGCTATGGTGGAAGAGATTGATTTGGTGGAAAGCAACTTGGGGAGGCTAGATATCAAGATTCATATGGATAGAGTGGAATGGCTTGATCTCAACACATGAGTAGGTGGCTCTCTCTCAGAAAAATGGATGGGGCAAGTATGGAATAGTTCTGAGTGCTTCTCTTTCGAGTGGGTGGTGGTGAAGGGGTATATATAGGCATCCCCAAAAATCCAACCGTTACACCTAAAGTGACCAACTCGGTGACACCGAAGTATAAAACTCGGTGGTACCGAGTTGCTCCAAAGGTAGCAACTTTTGAATCTCGGTGAGACCGATATATAATTCTCGGTGGTACCGATAAGATGACCAACGGTCAGATTGCACAACTCGGTGAGACTGATTCTCAAATTTCGGTGGTACCAATTCTTGACAACGGCTAACCAGAAAGTTGGTCCAAAACTCGGTGAGACCAATTCACAAAACTCGGTGGTACCGATTCTTGAGAATGGCTAACCAGAAAGTTGGTCCAAATCTCGATGAGACCGATTAGCAAAACTCGGTGGTACCGATTCTTGAAAATAGGATACCTGAAAGTTGGCAACTGATTTCGGTGGCACCGAATGGAATGATGGTAGTACCGAGATAGGTTTGGCTTAGGATCTGTCTAGGGTTTGAATCTCGGTGAGACCGAATAGGAATTGTTGGTCTTACCGATTTGAGTGGTAGGGTTCTAGACAGAGTATTTGTGGGAGAGCTTGTGGGTGTTTTTGGTGACTATCACTTGTGCACATGGAGCATCTTGTTCACCAACAGTACCTTACCCCCTTTTAATAGTATTGGCTTTCCTATGGACTCAAGGTGATTTCTCACAAGGTAAAATGTAGAGTCCTCTTGCTTGAAGCTTTGCCAATCCATTTCCTTGCATCCAGGGGTATCTCCTCACAATCCTTTTTGCCAACCCATCTCTCTCTATGGACTTTCACCTGAAATACACTACGTAGAAATATTAGTCCAAGAGACAATGTATGTTGTCATGAATTATCAAAACCACCAAGGGAGCATGTTGTGCTTTCACTATCTCATTTCTTTCATTCATATGCATATCATTCTCATGGTCTAGCAAATATTGTTCTAGTGGATCAGTAGGAGGCACGTCAATAGAAGCAAGACCAATTATTTCATCCTTACTAGGTAATTATTTTTCATAATGTTTTTTGTTGAACTTAGAGAAATGAAATTCATGAGACTCGTCACCAAAGCTTACCTTGACTTTCTCAGTCACGCCATTAATTTCAGCATTAACAGTATTCAAGAAAGGTCTACCAAATATAATGGGACAAAAACTATCTTGTTGTGAACCAAGTACTAAGAAATCCGTAGGGTACTTTACTTTTCCACACAAGACCTCAACATCTCTAACAATCCCAAGTGGTGCAATGGTGTCTCAGTTTGCAGGTTTAATAGTGACATCAATATCTTCAATATCAGAGGGTGCTATGTCATTCATAATTTCTTGGTATAAGGTAAAAGGTATAGCACTAACGCTAGCACCAATGTCACATAAGCCATGATAACAAGGATCTCTGATTTTAACATAAATAACAGCCATACCAGTAACGGGTTTATTTTTATCTAGCTCATCCTTCTTGTTTCTAACAGGTTTTGTAATTGTAGCAGCTTCATCATAGAAATAGATAACCTGACCATCAATATTATCAGCTAGGAGATCTTTGACCATAGCAATATTAGGCTCAACATTGATTTTTTTCACAGGGTTTAGGTGTTCTAATATAACTTTTATTAACCACAGTTGCAGCTTTAGCATGTTCCTTAATCCTAACGGGAAAAGGAGGTTTCTCAATGCAAGCTGTGGGCATAACTGGATTAACATGATAAACATTTTTTCCTCTTTAACTCTAACAGGTTCCTCTAAAGGTTTTTCAATAGGTGGATGATATTTAAACCACTTCTCCTTAGGGAGATCAACATGAGTAGCAAATCATTCACAGAAAGAAGCTACCATCTCGGAGTCAAACCCATATTTATTGCTAAACTCATGGAAAGTATCAGTTTCCATAAAAGATTTAACACAATCAAACTTAAGCTTTATACTTGACTCTTTACCTTTGCCAAATTCCCAATCTTCAGAGTTGCATTTAATTCTTTCCAGAAGATCCTATTTGAACTCAATAGTCCTCTTCATGTAGGAACCAGTAGAAGAAGAATCGAGTAGTAATTGATCATCATGAGAAAGCCAAGCATAATTTTTTTGTATAATAATTTCTCTTGAGAGCTCATGGTTGGGGCAAGTGTGAATCATAGATTTAAGCCTCCCCCAATCTTGAGCAATGCTTTCTCCTTCACGAGGCCAACAATTATATATAAATGTCCAATCATGATGGACTAAATGCATAGGATAAAACTTCTGATGAAATTCCAGCTTCAAGCGATTCTAGTCCCATGATCCAATATCATCCAATAGCATGTACCACATTAGTGCTTTTCCCTCCAAATATAAAGGGAAAACCTTCTTCTTAAATTTGTCTCCAGATAAACCTGCAAGCTTAAACAATCCACAAACCTTATCTACATATATCAAGTGGTAATCAGGATGAGTTGTACCGTCATAAGGATTAGCCAGTAGTTTCTCTAACATACCCGAAGGAATCTCATAATAAATATTTTCAGTAGGTTGAGAGATAACCTTTTCCACTTCCGTTCGAGGCGAAGATGCCCTGAACAAGCCACTCAAAGGGTGACCGTCCATAGTAATAAGCAACAGTAAATTTCAGCACGTATAGCAAATGTTTCCTTACCAAGTTCCACTTACCAGAGGCGCTTCACTCCCCGGAAAGGGCGCCAGAAAAGAGTCTTGATGACCCACAAGTATAGGGGATCAATCATAATCCTTTCAATAAGTAAGAGTGTCCAACCCAACGAAGAGCAGAAGGAAATGATAAGCACTTTTCAGTAAGGTATTCTTTGCAAGTGCTGCAAGTAATAGTGATAGATAGTTTTGTAGAAAAGTAATTGATAGCAGGTGACAAGTAGCAATAGTAACAAAGGTGCAGCAAGGTAGCCCAATCCTTTTTATAGCAAAAGGACAGGCCTGAAAGTACTCTTATATTAAGCAAGCGCTCTCGAGGACACATGGGAATTTCTGTCTAGTCATGCTCATCATGTTGAGTTGATTTGCGTTCGTTACTTTGATAATTTGATATGTGGGTGGACAAGTGCTAAGGTATTGTTCTTACTTTAACAAGCAACCTACTTATGATTACCCCCTCTTGCAAGCATCCGCAACTACCAAAGAAGAATTAAGATAAATCTAACCATAGCATGAAACGTGTGGATCCAAATCAGCCCCTTATGAAGTAACACATAAACTGGGGTTTAAGCTTCTGTCACTCTCGCAACCCATCATCTACTTGTTACTCCACAATGCCTTCCCTTAGGCCCATAACATGGTGAAGTGTCACGTATTCGACATTCACAAGACACCACTAAGAGAAGCAACAACATACACATCATCAAAATATCAAACGAATACCAACTTCACATGATTACATATAACAAGACTTCTCCCATGTCCTCGGGAACAAAAGTAACTACTCACACGTCATCAACATGTTCAAGATCAGAGGTGTAATAATGAAGATCAATGATCTGAACATAATATCTTCCACCAAGTAAACCAACAAGCAACAACTACGAGATGTAATCAACACTACTAGTAACCCACAGATACCAATCTGAGGTTTTGAGCCAAGGATTGAATACAAGAGATGAACTAGGGTTTGAGATGAGATGGTGATGGTGAATATGTTGATGAATATTGGCCCTCCCACAAAGGAGGAAGCATTGGTGATGACGATGGCTTCGATCTCCCCCTCCCGGAGGAAGTTTCCTCGGCAGAATCTCTCTGCTGGAGATCAAAAGGGCCTCTGCCCAGGTTTCCACCTCAAGACGGCGGTGCTTTGTCTAGAAATTATTCTTATGATTTATTCTAGGGTAAAACACACAATATAGGAGAAGAAGGGGTCGGGAGACCTACTGGGGTCCCACAAGGCATAAGGGTGCGCCCAGGGGGTGGGCATGCCCTGTTGGCTTGTGGCGAGCAGGTTGCTCCCCTCTGGTATATTTTTTGCCCAATAATTCTTATATATTTCATAAAAATTCTCCATGAAGTTTCAGGTCATTTGGAGTCCAGTGAATTTTCAACCATTTTCTTGGTTTTCATGTCCAGAATTCCAGTTTCCAGTGATTTCCCTCTTTTTATGTACCTTGCGTATTCAGAGAGAAAAGGCATAAGAATTGTATTATAATGGGGAATAATGGACAAGAATAATATAAATATCAATAAGAATTCATGATGCAAAATGGACGTATCAAGCAGTACCAATAAACTTAAGTGATACAATCATATGCTAAGCTTACGGTTGGGTCTTGTCCATCACATCATTCTTCTAATGATGTGATCCCATTATTAAATGACAACTCATGTCTATGGTTAGGAAACCTTAACCATCTTTGATCAATGAGTTAGTCTAGTAGAGGCTTACTAGGGACATGGTGTTGTCTATGTATCCACACATGTATCTAAGCTTCTGGTCAATGCAATTCTAGCATGGATAATAGACGATTATCATGAACAAGGAAATATGATAATAACCAATTTATTATTGCCTCTAGGGCATATTTCCAACAGTTGATTCAAAACCAATGCATCCTTCATGATATTATATTCAGAGTGTTTATATCCTACTCATGCTAATGTTCAATGTTAATTATTCGCATTGCATGGCTATGACCGTTGTCGCTCTCTAGTTGGTCGCTTCTCAATCTATTTGCTAGCCTTCACCTGTACTAAGAGGGAATGTTGTTTGTGCATCCAAAATCTTGAAACCAAAGTTGTTTCAGATGAGTCCACCATATCTACATATATGTGTTATTACTCTGCGGTTCTAAGTAAATTTGCATGTGCCACCTCTAATCATTCAAATAAACATCTGTTTTGTGTGCCCGTATCGCTCATGGAGCGACGGGGTGGTCAATATCTTCCATGCTAATCGGGTTATTCTCAAGATGGACATTTATTAGCCTGTCATTGCATGAGCGAGGATGGTAGAAAGGATGCCCAGTCATGCATAACTAAAAATAAATAAAACAAACTCCCCTGGAAAGTTAAATGTTGGTGGGCATCCGTGGATTCGGTCAGCCATGGCTTGTGTATGTATGGTGGAGGGGAGTAAACTTTACAATTCCGCTTGGGAACCGTTGATAATGTGTTTAGCATTGAAGATACTGAAATCCTTTGTCGTGACGTTGACAAGAAAAGCACAGCACCCAAAATTACACTTTCATCTCTATTTTAAACCATGAGCTTTGGCACCGCTGCAAACCCATGCTTCCCTCTGCGAAGGGCCTTTCTATTTGCTTTCATGTTATTTGCTTTTATTGTTGAGTCATCATCTTCTCATTAAAGCACCAGTCATGAGAGAGCTATTGTCATTTTTATGCACTGAGTCTAGTTAAGGTTGGATGTGAGCATGAATGGATCGCTTCTACCCTGAATTACAATGTTTAGTCACTTCTTGAACCTTAAAGGTGCTCTACATTTATGTTTTGCGGTCTCAGAAAGGGTAGTGAGATAACATGTTATCATATTATATCTTGATTGTTTAGACAAATTGTTGGCATCTGAGATATCTTATTATTGCTCGCTAGTTAGTTATGTTATTGCTATGAGTAAATATGAGACCCAAGTGTTATCATTCACATGGTTAGTTTATAATATTTGCGGAAAACTTGAACACAAGTTAAGCATATATAGATCAACGAGAACAAAAGAGTTTGAAAAAGTTTACTTTATCACTTTCATTTGTCAACTGAATTGCTTGAGGACAAGCAATGAATTAAGCTTGGGGGAGTTGATACGTCCCAAACGTATCTACTTTTCCAAACACTTTTGCTCTTGTTTTGAACTCTAATTTGCATGATTTGAATGAAACTAATTTGGACTGACCCTGTTTTCAGCAGAACTACCATGGTGTTATTTTTGTGCAGACATAAAAGTTTCCAGATTGGGCTGAAAATTTACGGAGAATATTTTCAGAATATGTAAAAAATACTGGCAAAAAGACCTGCTGGAGGGGGCCACCCAGGAGCCACGAGCTCTGGGGGCGCGCCCTGTGAGCTCGTGGGCCCCTCGAGCCTCCGTTTGCCCTAACTCCAACTCCATAAGTACCATGTTGCGGATAAAAACAATCAACGAAAAACTTTCAACGCGTTTTACGAGACAGAGCCGCCGCCGCCTCATGTTCTTACTCGGGAGGTCTAATCTGGAGTCCGTTTGGAGCTCTGGAGAGGGGGATTCGTCGCCGTCGTCATCACACACCCATCTCCATGATGCTCACAACCGGGAGTGAGTAATTCCTGCGTAGGCTTGCTGGACGGTGATGGAGTTGGATGAGATTTCTCATGTAATCGAGTCAATTTGTTAGGGCTTGATCCCTAGTATCCACTATGTTCTGAGATTGAAGTTGCTATGACTTTGCTATGCTTAATGCTTGTCATTAGGGCCCAAGTGCCATGATTTCAGATATGTACCTATTATGTTTTCATGAATATGAGAGTGTTTTGGATCGTATCTTGTAAGTTGTATGCAACTATTATGTGTAATGATCCGTAGAAACCCAAAGTGACAATAGTTGGGATCATCTCCGGTGATGAACGTACTATGAGGAGTTCATGTATTCAACATGTGTTAATGCTTTATTCCGGTTCTCTATTAAAGTAGGCCTTAATATCCCTTATATTCCCTTTGGACCCCGCTGTCACGGGAGGGTAGGACAAAAGATGTCATGCAAGTTCTTATTATAAGCATGTATGACCAATTACGGAATACATGCCTACATTACATTGATGAATTGGAGCTAGTTCTGTGTCGCTCTAGGTTGTGCTTATTACGTGATGATGTCATCCAACACACATATTCCTCGCTGATCCAATGCCTATGTTTTTTGTATATTGATCTTTACTAAGTTACTACTGTTGTCGTTGCTGCTGTTACAAACATCACAACTTGTTACTGTTATTGTTCTTGTTCTCGTAACTATTGCTACTATGTTACTAAACACTTTGCTGCAAAAAGATATTCCAGGTGTGGTTGAATTGACAACTCAACTGCTAAGACTCATAAATATTCTTTCGGTCCCCTTGTGTCAAATCAATAAATTTGGGTGAAGTACTACCCTCGAAGACTGTTGTGGTCCCCTATACTTGTTGGTTATCATAGCCGCCTTCCTCCTCTCCGCCTCCGGGCCGACCGTCCTATTCGGGGCCATAGCGGCTGCTGAGAGGTGGATTGAGGTGGGGAGTGTGGCTGGGCGGTTCAGCAGCAAAGAGCTCTGCTCTCGTGTGAGGAACTTTGTTCTTGGGCAAGGAGGAAGAAGGCGAATGAGGCGAGGCGGATTGCAAGAGGTAGTAAATCGAGCTCGCACCCGGAGAATCATTTTTGTGGGGAAGGCGCGGGGCTGGCTCTTTGCTGCTTGACGTGGTTGCGCTTTTTCAGGTGCATGACCACATGTAGCCGTTTCACTCCACCACTCCACATCCCGCATTTAATGCGCCATTGTGTCTGCGCAATAAAATCATCATCACAACAGTTATCATGTGCCAGGCATCTGTGATGCATATCTTGGGCCTAGCCCAAACGACTCCTCGCACGCGTGTTCGGTCTAGGCCCGGGGACTCCTGTCGGTGTACTGAAAACAGGGTGTTCATTACCCCTGACTAATGCACAGCGTACGCGTCGGCAAGGGCTAAACATAGGACAAGTTTATCCAAGTACTCAAGGAAGAATAGATAAAGACCATGAATAAGACCTCCAGGCAGGTCATCGGGAAGTAATAAAGAAGTTAAGTTCCAGATCCAAGTTGCCAACAAGCATCTGAGCTGGCAAGCCAGTCTCCATGTTGCCGGCAAGCCCAAGGCCGGCAAGCCAAGACAGCATACCACCGCTCTGTATTAATGAGCTAGTGACAGATGGTGTACATGCAAGCAGAGTCTTAGCACGTGTCAAGCTGCATGGCGTCTCACCGCCTCCAAATTGCCTTTATTAACAGCCAATAAATGGCATGTCAAAGGAATAAGAGGTAGGTACGTCTCACAGTCCACGTCAGCTAGGGACTCCTTGCCAGCATTCACCATGTTATGCCACTTAACGGAGCATTTATGGTTTTTGTCCTATACCGTCAGAGCTAGGTATGGACAGAGCCTATCTCTAATCACATTGTAATCCCTAATTTTCCCTCGTGGTTACCTCTTGCACTATAAAAGGAGGACCAGGGCGACATGTAGAAAGGATTGAACCTGAGCCGAATTGTTGCCTCTCTGTGCATCCTTGTCGGTAAGAGGTGCAATTTGCAACAGTACACACTCTCAATCTATAAAAGCAGTAGTGGGGTTTTACGCATCAGTGGCCCGAACCTGGCTAAATCCCTTGCGTGTTGGTTGTTGTTGATCGTTGCTCTTCGTGTGTTGCGTGCCCGATCTCGAGCCGAATAAAGGAGCTCATCTAGCTCCATAGATCGTCGTACGCCGACAATGATCCAACTATAATAACAAAGCTCATGATACATCAAGATCATGTCCTATCAAGATCACGAGAGAGAGAGAGGGATCAAACATATAGCTACTGGTACATACCCTCGGCCCTGAGGGTGAACTACTCCCTCCTTGTCATGGAGACCGCCGGGATGATGAAGATGGCCTACGGTAATGGCTTCCCCCCTCCGATAGGGCACTGAAAAAGGGCTCCGGATGAGATCACTTCGGAACAGAGGCTTGCGACGGTGGAGTAAAAGTTTTAGGACCTCTCCTAGGGTTTTTGGGGTATATGAGAATTTATAATCCGAAGAGGCGGTTGAACGGCCCACAAGGGAGTCACAAGGGGGGGCGCACCCTACCCCCCAGGGCATGCCCCCTGCCCTTGTCACTTCCTCGTGTGGCTTCTGGTCTCCCTTCGAAGCTTCCAGGTCTTCTTTTGGTTTAGAAAAAACCATCAAAAAGTTTTGTCACGTTTGGACTCCATTTGGTACAGATTTTTTGAAAAACCAAAAACACACAAAAAACAACAACTGGCACTTGGCGCTGTATTAATAGGTTAGTTCCCAAAAATGATATTAAAGTGCATCAAACCCATATAAAATAGTTGTAAACATGGCATGAATACTTCATAAATTATAGATACGTTGGAGACGTATCAACATCCCCAAGCTTAATTCATGCTCATCCTCGAGTAGGTAAATGATAAAAGAAATAATTTATGAACTGTGAATGCGAGAGTAGTTCATAAGTTTGATCAACGGTAATTCTAATAACTTTTTCTAGCATCATTATGTATCATAAACAGTAGCTCATTTCTCATAGAACTTCTAATGATCAAGTAGCACAATATTCACATATTAAAGTATAGATCATAAACTATCTTGAAACTTAGCAAGCTATGTTCCAAGTCATCAAAAAATACAAATTATTTTTGGAAAAATCTAAATAAGAGCCCCACGTACTCAATCATCATATGGTCTTCTATGATTGCTGGTACTCAAAGCATATTGTTAGAACAAACAGCCTCCATTGAACACAGAGGAAGATAGGGGCTTAATGTTTTGCCTCCCAACTTACTTACCATAGAGATAATTGTCAATAATAATAGCTCATTGTCAAATATATTTGACTGTATATATATGCCTGGATCTTTCCCCAACACAAAATGCTTGCAAGTGGAGAGTAATTGAGGTTGAAATAAGAAGTTGACTCAGCACGAAAAATAAATAGATATGCCCTTCACAGAGGGAAGCAAAGATTTGCTTATGTACCAGAGCTCGTTTCTTAAAACAAAGATAATTTCATTTGGGAGGTGTACTTTTCCTACCAACGGTTTAACCACAAAGTTTTCAATATATTCCATGCTAAACACATTCACGATGGTTCCCATGCAAAAGTTCTTCTCCTTTCCACCATACAAACACAAACCATGGCTAGCCAAATTCACGGGTGCCTGCCAAGTGCCAAGTTTCAACTTTCCAAGACGAGTATTTTCATAAATAATTCAGGACTGAGCATCCTATTTACCATCCTCCCTCAAATTTGACGAGTTAATAAACTATCGACGGTGAATAAAACACATTTAGCATGGAAAATATTGACTACCCCATCGCTCCATGAGTGGTACGGGCACACAAAATAAAAGTTTATTTGAAGGTTTAGAGGTGGCACATGCAAATTTACTTGGAATGTCAGTGAAATACATATATAGGTAGGTATGGTGGACTCTCATGACAAGCGACTGGGCTTAAGAGTTTTTGGATGCACAAGTAGTATCTCCACTTAGTACAGAGTTTTGTCAAGCAAAAGGGTATGATCAAACACCACATGTTGGAGGATCCATAACAGTATAACTTCTATGCAAATATACCAAAACATAAACCATTACATTGTCTTCCTTGTCCAACATCAACTACTTGATCAAGTCTGAAATTAATTAATGGGTATTCACAATCATAAAAGATGTCGAACATAATATATTTGTATGTGAAATTTCACTTCATTATACTAATCTTTCATAAATTGCTCGTATGACCAATATTGTGATTATCAAACTTCAATAGATTTTACTTTCTAAACCCAATGTTAAAGATGTATAATTTCAGATTTATGATATTCAATTCATTCAGGAATTTCTTACTCTAAGGGTATAAGTGAAGCACAAGAGTAAATGACAAACTACTCCAAAACATATAAGTGAAGATCAAAGAGTAGTTAAACAATTAAGTAGCTATGTAAAGACTCTCTCTCAATCAAAAAAAATTAGATCTATGAGTTGTATTAAATAGCAAATAAAACAAAAAATATAAGAGCACAACAAGAATAGCACATATCATGTGAACACATAAAAACTTAAGCTCAACCAAGACTAACAGATAGTTGTTGGTGAAGAGAGGTGGGATGCCTAACGTGGCATCCCCAAGCTTAGATGTTTGAGAATTTTTGTAATATTAACTTGAGGATGCTTGGGAATCCCCAAGCTTGAGCTCTTGTGTCTCGTTAATTCCTCTCATATCATCGGTTTCTCTTAACTCTCATAAACTTCATCCACACAAAACTTAACAAGAACTCGTGAGATAGGTTAATACACATAAGAATAGATAACCAAATCATGTACTATCAAGACAAGTTGCATGTTAACTTTTCAAACATTTATATTGCATACTATCGTTTCCACAATTTATCTACCAATATAAGCCATGAAAACTATAGTATAAGAAGATAAAAAAATATGACAGCAAACTATATAAACAGAACAGTCTGTAGGAAATAAATCCAAAAGTGTACTTATGTAACTCAATAAATTCTTAAACTTTAGGACGTACTACAAAATTTGTATGAAAGTAAAGTATACATTTTTTAGAAACTTTTCATGTTCCAGTAAAATATGTAAATTCAAACACTACAACAAAAGTTTCTCTTTTTGCACAACACACATCAAACATGTAATTCAAACATCCTAAAGGCAATCCTTGGCACTTTTATTGAAAAACATGATTAAAAATAACATCAAGAAAATACCAACAAAAACAAATTTCTCTCCAAGCAAAACACATATCATGTGACGAATAAAATATAGCTCCAAGTGTGGTGTACCGATAGTGTTGAAGATGAAAGAGGGGATGCCTTCCGGGGCATCCTCAAGCTTAGATGCTTGAGTATTTATTGGATGTTACCTTGGGTTGCCTTGGGCATCCCCAAGCTTAGGTTCTTGCCGCTCCTTATTCTCCTCATACCGGTATCTCACCCAAAACTTGAAAACTTCAATCACACAAGACTCAATGGAACTTCGTGAGACAAGATTAATAATCACACAACACTAAAACAAGTAAACTATAAAAGCAAAACAGAATCTGTCAAAAACATAACGGTCTGTAATGATCTGAACTAAAACCATACTTATGTAACTCCCAAATTCTTAAAAATTAGGAAAACGTACATAATTTGCAGAGCAGTATTGTGTAAAAAAAATCATAATATTTCACGCTCCAGTAAAATCTGAGAATTCATATACTGGACGCAAAAGTTTCTGTTTTTGCACAGAATCAAATCAACAAGTATCCATACTATCCCAAAGGCTTTACTCGGGAAATTATTTAAATAGAAGACACAAAAAATGATTACTACGGTAGCTTAAATCATGTAAACCCACAAAACAGAAAGGGTAAGTATTGGGTTGTCTCTCAACAAGCGATTTTCTTTAATGCCTTTTAGCAGGATGATTGTGATGATGCTCACACAAAGAGCGCATCATGAGACATATAGCAAACACATTTAAGTCGAAAGCACTTCCTATTAATAGTAAACTTGCAAAGAAATTATTTAAGAACAAAGTAACTAGCATAGGAAGGCATAACAAGTGCATCTTCAAGAATTTCATCACATAGAGAGGAAACTTGATATTACTGGGATATCTATAAACATATGTTCCCCCCTCATAATAATTTTCAGTAGCATCATGAACAAATTCAACCATATAGTTGTCACACAAAGCATTCTTTTCATGATCTACAAGCATAGAAATTTTATTACTCTCCACATAAGCAAGTTTACCATTCATAATAGTGGGAGTATTATATATAACTTGAACAATATAAATTGATTCCATATTAAAATAATAATATTCAATAAAAGGGTGTTTATAATTATGACAAGTTTTATAAGAATAATTGTCACTACTTTTATAATATAAGTTCCGTCACAATAATCATCATAAGTAGCAACTTTGTTCTCATCATAATCACTTGAAACCTCTTCCGAAATAGTGGAGTCATCACTAAATAAAGTTATGACCTCTCTGAATCCCCTTTCTTAATTGTAAAAAGATTCAACACCCTCCAAAGTAGTGGGATAATAATCACCTAAAGTTGACACCCTTCCAAACCCACTTTCATTATCATTGTAATAATCATAAATAGGAGACATGATATCATCATAATAAATTTGATCATTTTAGTAGGGGGGCTAAAAAGATCATCTTCGTTATGCATAGCATCCCCAAGCTTAGGATATACATAATTTGCAGAAAATACATTCTCAAACATGTCATTCTCATCAAACATAACATCGCCAAGCTTATGGTTTTTCATATCGTTAGCATAATCACTCTTATCATTAATAGCATGAATAGAACCAATAGTATAATAATCATTACTATCATATTTTTCCAAGTTGGTGCCCAAAAATATTTTCAAGATCATGTGGAGTATCATTATCTTCCCAATAATGATTATCATAACAAGTAATAGGCAAAACAAAATCTACTTCAATAGTACCTACCGACATAGTGTCATTAGACCAAAAAATAATATCATAATCAAGTGTTTCATCTTCCACAATTCGTGATTTAGTCTCACAAGACACAACTATGGCGCAACATTATTTGGGAGAGATACCTTTTTATCTTTGCTCCTCCCTTTTTTCTTTCTCTTCTTCCTCACCACATTATGTGTGGGTTCAATTAATTTTTCCGAGCTTCTTATTGAAGAGATTGGTTGGATAGGAAGCTCCTCCTCGTCACTCGATTCATAATGAGAAACAAGAGGAGGAAAATTGGAAAAAAAAATCCCTTCCATTAGTATTTTTTTATATTATATTGGTTTTCTCGTGTTTCTATAATTGGCTATATAAGGATTCTCATTGCAATTCACATCACAAAACATATAGATTTCTCTTAGATTAATTTCAATGTCCTAAGTAGTAATAAATATATCAACCCAACTACTTTTATGTGACAATTCTTCACACCCCAAAAATAGACAAAGTTCATTATAAAGTTCAAGAGTGATCATGTCATTACAATATTTTGCCACGATTCGACCATAAAAATGTATGCATTGAAAATTAAGATGGCCAACTTTATTGTAAAACTCACAAGTAATGGGATGAAGAGAACATAATTTTTTAGCATAATCATCTAACACTTTAAGCCACAATTTAGTTTTTTCATGTTTATGCTTCTTACAAAATCAGTCATCCCTAATTGGCATGTCTTCACAAAGTCTATGTACTCCTCAAAAATTGGAATGCTTATAAGAAACCTTTTTATCATGACTATTGCAATCATTATTAGCATTATGGATATTCATAGAAAT
Source organism: Elymus sibiricus (assembly GCA_039707655.1). Classification (NCBI taxonomy): domain Eukaryota; kingdom Viridiplantae; phylum Streptophyta; class Magnoliopsida; order Poales; family Poaceae; genus Elymus; species Elymus sibiricus. The sequence goes on along the minus strand of CM077673.1, from coordinate 248,457,337 downwards.
CACACTAACAACATTGCAATCATGCTCATCATCCAAGGAACTCACATTAAACATTTTTTAAAATTCTTCCTTTAACAATTGAGCACAATTATCGGAATCCATATTTCCAAGAAAGACATCATAAAGATAAAGCATTTGATGCAACTTCACTCCCATTTTTTTGTAGTTTTCTTCTATAAACCAGACTAGTAAAATAAGAAACTAAAAGATTCAATTGCAAGAACTAAAGATATATCTTCAAGCACTCACCTCCCCGGCAACGGCGCCAGAAATAGATTGATGTCTACTATGCAACTTTATTCTTGTAGACTTTGTTGGGCCTTCAAGCACAAAGTTTTGTAGGACGGTAGCAAATTTCCCTCAAGTGGATGACCTAATATTTATCAATCCATGAGAGGTGTAGGATGAAGATGGTCTCTCTCAAATAACCCTGCAATCAAATACGAGAAATCTCTTGTCTCCCCAACACACCCAATACAATGGCAAATTGTATAGGTGCACTAGTTCTGCAAAGAGATGGTGATTCAAGTGTAGTATGGATAGTAGATATAGGTTTTTGTAATCTGACATAATAAAAACAGCAAGGTAACAAGTGACAAAGGTGAGCACAAACGGTATTGCAATGCTTGGAAACAAGGCATATGGTTCATACTTCCACTAGTGCAATCTCTCAACATCACTAACATTATTGAATCACATAAGAATCCCTCAACATGCGATAAAGAATCATTCCAAAGTTCTTATCAATAGCAGAGAACATAAGATGGAATTGTTGTAGGTAGCAAAACCACCTCAAAGTTATATTTCCAATCAATATATTGAGCCATCACTAAGTGTCACAAAAAAGCCTAGAGATCGTACTACAATAACACCATATGATACTCACCAATCAACTCTAGTGTCACCTAGTTACTCCAATGTAACCATGAGTATCCGTGAGTTAATTATTCAATATGTATCAAAAAAATAGATTCATAATATTCGATCCAACACAAAGATATTCAAAGAGCGGTAGTCAATTCATCACAACAAGATAGAGAGGGAAGAACACCATATGATCCAACTATATTAACAAAGCTCATGATACATCAAGATTGTGTCCTATTAACATCATGAGAGAGAGAGAGAGATCAAACACATACCTACTAGTACATACCCTCGGCCCCAAGGGTGAACTACTCCCTCCTTGTCATGGAGACCGCCGGGATGATGAAGATGGCCTCCGGTTATGGCTTGCCCCCTCCGACAGGGCGCCGGAAAAGGGCTCTGGATGAGATCGCTTCGAAACAGAGGCTCTCGGCAGCTGAGTAAAAGTTTTGGGACCTCTCCTAGGTTTTTTGGGGTATAAAAGAATTTATAGGACAGAGAGGCAGTTGAACGGACCCACGAGAGAGTCTGATACGTCTTTAATGTATCTATAATTTTTTATTGTTTCATGCTATTATATTATCAATCTTAGATACTTTTTATGCAATTCTATATCATTTTTGGGAACTAACCTATTAACCCAGTGCCTAGTGCCAGTTGTTGTTTTTTGCCTATTTTTTGTTTCACTGAAAATCCATACCAAATGGGGTCCAAACACTACAAAACGTTTTGACATTTTTTGAAGAAGAGGGATCCTAGAAGCTTCAGGAGGAGACTAGACGTGAAACGAGGAGGCGGCAAGAAAACAGGGCGGGGCCAAGGGGGTGGCCACGCCCTGGTATCTTGTCGGCCCCTCATGGCTCCGTCTGACCTAATTCAAACTCTATAAATCCCCAAATATTCTAAAAAAACAAGAGAGCCACCCGAAACAATTTTTCCGCCTCCTCAAGTCTCTGTTCTTCTGTGATCCCATCTGGAGGCCTTTTCCGGCACCCTGCCAAAGGGGGAATCGATCACAGAGGGCTTCTACATCAACCTTGTTGCACCTCCGATGATGTGTGAGTAGTTCACCACATACCTACGGGTCCATAGTGATTATCTAGATGGCTTCTTCTCTCTCTTTGATCTTCAATACCATGTTCTCTTCAGAGATCTATTCGATATAATCCTTTTGTGCGGTGTTTTTGTTGAGATCCGATGAATTGTGGGTTTATGATCATATTATTCATTGAAAGTAATTGAGTCTATTCTAAACTTTATTATGTGTGATTTATATAGCTATGTAATGCTTTACGATCTATGGGTTTTCTTTGGCCAAGTTGATCCATCGATCTTCAGTGGAAGTGGTGCATAGTAGTGGGTCCAATATTGCGGTGTCCTCACCCAGTGACAGTAGGGGTAGCAAGGCACGTATTGTATTGTTGCTACTAAGGATAAAAGAATGGGGTTTAATCATATTGATTGGTTTATTCTGTCTACATTATATCATCTTGCTTAAAGCGTTACTCTATTTGTCGTGAACTTAATACCATAGATGCAGGCATGAGTCGGTCAATTGGCGGAGTAATAGTAGTAGATGCAGGCATATGTCGGTCTGCTTGTCACGGGCGTAATGCCTATGTATATGATCACGCCATGAATAATGTTACAATTATGTGCATTTCTATCAATTGCCTAACAGTAATTTGTTTACCCACTGTATGCCATGCTAAAAGAGAGAAGCCTCTAGTGAAAACTATGGCCCCGGGTCTACTTTAATCATATTAAAAAAATACTTTGCTGCAATTTATTTACTTTTATTTTACTTTGCAATTTATCTATCTATCACTCTCAGATTCAATCCTTGTTGTCAACAAGTACAAGGGGATTGACAACCCTCTTGCCCGTGTTGGGTGCAAGTATTTGCTCTTTTGTGTGTAGGTGCTGCTGATGGTTGTTTGCGGGATTCTCCTACTAGTTTGGTAAACCTTGGTTCTTAACTGAGGGAAATACTTTTTCGCTACTTTACTACATCACCCTTCCTCTTCGGGGAAAATCCTAATGCATCACAAGTAGTAGAGTCACAAGAGGGGAGGGCGCGCCCTACCCCCCGAGGCGTGCCCTACCCCCCGGGGCGTGCCCCTGCCCTTGTCACTTCCTCCTATGGCGTCTGGTATCCCTCCGAAGCTTCCAGGTCTTCTGTTGGTTCAGAAAAAAAACGTCAAAAAGTTTCATCGTGTTTGGACTCCGTTTGGTACAGATTTTCTGAAAAGCCAAAAACACGCAGAAAACAGCAACTGGCAGTGGGCACTGGGTTAATAGGTTAGTTCTAAATTATATATATTGCACCAAAACCAAATAAAATTGTTGTAAACATGGCATGGATACTTCATAAATTATAGATACGTTGGAGATGTATCATCGTCAAGTCTACTCCGTCGGCAAGCCCTCCTTAGCAAGATGGCAGTAAAGATTAGGACATCCGTCTTCGGTCATAGTTAAGCAAGTAGTGAATAAAGGCAATATTTTGTTGTCATGTAGTTCAAATAAAGAGTATATTTTTGATGCTTGTCAATGTGCCAAGATTCATCAACTACCATATCCTAGGTCAATTAGTGTGTCTCATGCTCCTTTAGAGCTTATTTTCAGTGATATATGGGGTCATGCAAGAGATTCTTTTGGAAGAAAGAAATATTATGTTAGTTTTATTGAAGAATTTAGCAAATTCACTTGGATATATTTGCTCAAATTCAAATCTAAATTCTTTGCTATTTTTCAAGAATTCCAAAAGCCTGTTGAATGACATTTTGATAGAAAAAATCCTCACAGTTCAAAGTGACTGGGGAGGTGAGTATGAAAAACTCAATTCTTTCTTTTGAGATGTAGGCATAGAACACCACGTGTCTTGCCCACATGCCCATCAACAAAACGGTTCTGCCAAACGCGAACATCGTCACATTGTGGAAGTTAGCCTTTCTCTTCTTGCACATGCATCAATGCCACTCAAATATTGGGATGAAGCTTTTATTGCAGCCACCTATCTCATAAATTGTTTGCCAAGTAAAGTGATGAATTTCACTCCCGTGGAATGATTGTTTCGTCAAAAACCAGACTACAATTCTCTCAAAAAAATTGGGTATCCATGCTACCCCAATTTGCGTCCTTACAATCATCACAAACTTGAGTTTCGTTCCACTCAGTGTGTCTTTATTGGTTATAGAAATCTTCATAAAGGGTACAAGTTTCTTGAAATTGCAACCGGGCGCATCTATATTTCTCGTGATGTCATTTTTGATGAAACTCTTTTTTTCCCTTTGCCAAGCTTCATCCAAACGCGACAGCGCTTCTTCGAGCCGAAATATCCCTTCTTACAGATTATATGCCTAATTCAGATCACGAGGGTGAACTAAGTAAAGTTGATCATGTGATTAGTCCAAAGGAAAAAAAAGAAATTTTGATGTTGTTGAAATATGTGCAGAAAGAGACAGCACGAGATTCGAGGTTGATTCGGCTGATCACAATGCGTCTGCCAACACGAGATCCCAGGAAGATCCTGGCGCCAGGTGTGCAGCGTCCGCTCAGGAGGAGCCAGTGGGCGACAGCGCCACCGACGCGAGGCCCGGCAGTCCAGCCGACGCGCCTTTGCACGACTCGTCTCGAACCACATTTGTGTTGGCCGGTTCGGCGTGGAACCGTGAGACCGGTGCGGGGCCCAACACACGTTCTCCATGCTACACGCCCGAGCACGGGTTGCATGACATTGCCATGCCACACACCACAAATGGGGGGAGCGCTCTTTGTCCCACTGCTTCGCTTGGATCATGCGCAGTCAGGGGCGGCTCTGGCTAATCCCGTGCGCCGGAATCGGGTTTCGTGGGATCTTCTGCGACAGAAACTTTGGCTGCAACTACTGTTACACACGGATCTTCTATGGCGAGGTCTACAGCAACAGAAATTCCTCGTCGTGTTAGCAGGTCAAAAAACGGGATGTTCAGACCGAAGGAATATACGAATGGTACTATACGGTATGACACGACTAAGTGTGCTTTTCTCACTACTACTGGTGAACCTATTCATTTAAATGAAGCTCTTGCTCATGAAGAATGGAAACATGCTATGGATGTTGAATAGGATGCACTCATGAAAAATAAAACTTGGCATCTAGTACCACAGGAAGGAGTAAAAATGTAATTGATTGTAAATGGGTCTAAAAGATCAAAAGAAAGTCTGATGGAAGTATAGACAGACACAAGGCTAGACTAGTTGCAAAAGGATTCAAGCAACGCTTTGGCATTGACTATGAAGATACTTTTAGTCCTATTGTAGAATCATCTACTAGCAGACTTGTGCTTTCAATTGCTATTTTCAGAGGATGGAGCTTACGACAGCTAGATGTTCAGAACATGTTTCTTCATGGTGTTCTGGAGGAAGAAGTGTTCATGTGGCAACCACCAGGTTATGAAAATAAAAGCACACCAGGTTATGTATGTAAGTTGGATAAAGCTTTATATGGATTAAAACAGGCACCAAGAGCATGGTATTCGAAGTTGAGCACACAGTTACGACATCTTAGGTTTACGCCATCTAAAGTAGATACATCACTATCTTCTACAAGAAAGGCAACATTATTGTATTTGTTCTTGTCTATGTTGATGATATAATTGTTTTCAGTTCTAGTCCAGATGTTGCTACTACCTGCTTAGTTAAGGATCCGAAGTTAGAGTTTGCTCTAAAAGACTTGGTAGATCTCCATTACTTTCTTGGAATAGAAGTCAAGCAGGTAAAAGATGGTATACTTCTTACACATGAAAAATACACCGACATACTCAGGAGAGTAGGATTGGAACAGTGCAAACCTGTGAATACGCCACTCCCAGTTTCAGAAAAAACTTATAGTTGAAAGTGGAGAAGCACTTGGACCAGAGGATGCAACAAATTACAGGAGTGTTGTAGGTGCATTTCAATACTTGACTCTTACTCGTCCTGACATCTCTTACTCAGTGAACAAAGTATGCCAATATTTACATGCTCCTCCATACAGCTCATTGGACTACAGTTAAAAGAATTTTGAGGTACTTAAAGTTTACAGAAGGACTTGGACTTCAGATTGTCAAGTCTCCATCTCTGCTTGTCACTGCTTATTATAATACAGATTGGGCAGGTTATGATGATGATAGAAGATGCACAAGTGGCTTTGCTATGTTTCTGGAAACAAATCTTGTGTCATGGAGTGCGAGAAAATCTCAAAGTCAAGCATTGAGGCTAAATACAAGGCTCTAGCAAATGCTACAGCTGAAGTAATGTGGATTCAGACTTTGCTTCATCAGCTTGGAATCAAAGCCCCACAAGCTGCGAGATTATAGTGTGATAATATTGGTGCTACATATCTCTTAGTCAATCTCGTCTTTCATGCATGAACAAAACACATTGAAGTTGATTTTCACTTTGTTAGAGAAAGGGCAGCTCGCAAGCTCCTTGACATACAGTTCATACCTACAGGAGACCAACTCGTCGACGGATTCACAAAACCTCTCACTGTAAGAAGGCTGAATAAATTTAAGTACAATCTCAACCTTGATAAAGTTTTGTGGGTTTAGATTGAGGAGTGTTAGATAGATAGAATCTTGTTCAAACTTATTGTGTAGTCTATCTCTTCTTCTGTATCTTCTTGTAATCAAACTCTGAACCTCCAGAACATATCCTAGCGATAGTTCTTTTTGTGTAGCCCAAGGACGGGGGTACGCCCAAGGATTGAGGCCGGCTGTTATACCTCAATCAATATATACATGCGGCCACTCAAGGGTGGAGGTACGTTTCCCATCATAGTTTACAATTACAACCTGTATGTATGGCTTAGTTCATAACATAGAAAAACACCATAGGATATGTAGAAAGACGTAGGACTATTAACCATCAGGGCCTGAAACTGGATAAAACCAGTGTCACAATCGGCACCTACTTGTACATTATTCCACAGCAACCTCCCGAGCATAAGATTCATCGACACAGGCACACTCGACACTATACTCCTGCTTTCAAAAATATGTTGGGGGCTTCATATGAGCAAATTAGGACAAAACCCTAGCGCTGGTCTACAAGATCACAGGAGAGTGATGTCAAGTTTCATGGACTTGTTTACGGTATGCTGCATTGAACTTTCCAGGCAAAAACAGAACATGAGGGATTGAATCCTATTTTCAGGTGTTCCGGCAAAGGATAACAAAAAGAACCGACATAAAAAAGAATTGATCAAAATTTGCCGTGGATGTTTTTCTCTAATTTGTGGTACACGGCAGCTGAGGAACTCACACGCTTTGGTCTCTCTTCTAACACTACTGAAGTCACCGGTGATGGCACAAAGCAATTCCCATCTACTGAGATCTCTCAACGACATCATCTACACTACATGTGTTTGCCTCAGGCCGAACTACCAGAAATCTAGTCCATCTGCTAGGACCTGTCTTGTGCAATTCCAGTCATTTCAGTTGTAGCCACTGAGGCACGATCGTCAGGGTTTACTGAGGATGCTACATATTTACGCCAGGGAGGGCATTAGCTAGATTAGAGCACTCCAAACAGAAGAATCGCCTTCGCCGCATCGAGCATGTACATCCTTGAGCCTCTCGACGGACTTGCATATGCCGCTGCAGCTCCAATCAAAGGATGCCACACAGATATTGCCGGCTTGCCCTTTCCACTCACAATCTACAGAGACGTCATCGCACAATTAGAAGAGGTTAGAGAAGTAGGAGTATATGATAAGTGCTGTTTGAGGTGAGGAGGCAGACCTGGTGGAGTTCCACAGCACATGTTCCTTTCATCAATATGATTAACCTCTAACCCAATAAACCACGACCCAAGTGATACATCTTCATTCGCATACTTGTGTAAGATAGGTCTGACAAAATCAAAAGGCATCATTAGATTGACTTTATTTTGTATCTAGAGGATCATTTTATGATATGGCCATCAATGGAACATACTGATTTATGGAGATATAGGTCGCGAGATCTTTTGAGATGGCATATATCTGTCCAGTAGCATGGCGGAAATACTTGTTTCCATCCTCCCCAAATTTCCAGGCCTCAGGTTCATGGTACTTCATATTCCTACATGACAAGAGCAGGTTCAAGCATAGTTTGTAACCCAACACTAGAATTTAATTGCAAGACAGTCTAGTTAACATTACTTGTCAGCAAGAACTGGGCCTGACTTCATGCAGCCAATATAAGTTCTTGGTTTCGATTTATGCCTCGCAAGGGTAGTGGCAAGCATTCCTGTTTTTTTTTCATGTGCAGCGTATCAGTAAGGTGATAAACAGAACCGAGTTTTTTTTTTTTTTGAAAGAAGGTAATAACCAGGAAGAAATAAAATGCACCTAAGTTCACATGCACATCATCATCGACCTTGACGTAGAAGTCAGCATCCCAAATGGCCACAGCCGTGGAGAAGAAGATTTTTGTCTTTGCGGAGAGTTCATGATACCCTTCGACATGGTCCTGAATGATAACATGGTCAGTGCTACTCAAAAATTCTAATAGAAGTATGGTTTGATCAGTGTCATAACACCACTGAAGGATACAGCCTTACCAGTCTAAGAAAGTCATGATGCTGTGCATCTTCTTCATCTATTGCTTTGTCCAATATACTATTGGATGTAGCACTGCACAATCACCAAAATAGTTCACATTTTGTAAGGAACTAGTACCAAATTTTTAAGCGGACAGGAATAGCAACATAGAACAACCCTAAAATTAACACCCCTGTTCTATAAAATAAGGAAGATGGATTAAATCAGGGTTGTGTCGCTGAATCATCCATTGCAACTCAAGGAGTTGAGGTGTTCTGATGGCAAATTGCCAAAACTACTCCCTCAATTCACAAATATAAGATGTTTTGGATATTTCAATATGGACTGCATACATACTGAAATGAGTGAAAAATACACTAAAACGTGTCTATACATCTGATTCACAAAAAAGTTATAACATCTTATATTTGTGAACAAAGGGAGTAGCAACTTAGCAAGAGACTTCCGCATATCTTACCCCAAATCTGGTGAAAATTATTATACTCCCTCTGATCCATATTACTTATCGCTCAAACAGATGTATCTAGACTTCTTTCAGTGTTAGATACATCCATTTGAGCGACAAGTAATATGGATCGGAAGGAGTAGCTTATTCATGGATGCCTGCAACTCCCCCTATGTTGTCTCAACGTAGCCGGTCCCAAGCCCGGGTAAAGGAGGAGAGTTGTGATAGGCTTGGTGAGCCAATGTCAAAACTCAGCCACTCTTATGGAGATGAAACCCAGAAGAACATCGTTGGGGCATAACCCTCTTAGCGATGTGCCAAATCGGCACCACTATGTGGTGTTAAATGGGCAAGGGCCGAGCCGTCACCCGTTGCGCGTCGTATCTTGATCTGGATACGGTGATAAGTGAGTAAGGATCGGGTCGTCGCATCCCTAGTGGCACGCTAGATCGACGCCTGGGTGTAGTGAAAAATGAGCAAGCGTCTTCACATTTGGCTCGACGAGTGCAAAGGGTAAGCAAGCTAGCCGAGCCTAGTAGGATCTGCATAGGTAGCTAGCACATAGGGTCCATGATGGGTAAGTTGCGGTAGTTAGTGGACGCGGCGGTGAGGAGAGGTGTTGATATGTGCATCCAAGAAACCAAATAGAATGGTCAGAAGGCGAAGGAGGTGATGCCGGCTTCAAGTTGTGGTACACGGGTACAACTACAAACAGAAATGGAGTAGGCATCTTGATCAACAAGAGCGTCAAGTATGGAGTGGTAGACGTCAAGAGGCAAGGAGACCGGATTATCCTGTTCAAGCTGGTTGTTGGGTACTTAGTTCTAGATGTTATCAGGGCTTATGCCCCGCAAGTAGGCCACAATGAGAGCACCAAGAGGGTGTTTTGGGAAGGCCTGAAAGACATGGTTAGGAGTGTACCTATTGGCGAGAAGCTCTTCACAGGAGACCTCGATGGCCACGTGGGTACATCTCACACAGGTTTTGAAGGGATGCATAGTGGCTTTGGATATGGCAGCTGGAATATAAAAGGAGAGGATGTCTTAAGCTTCGCTTTACCCTACGACATGATCGTAGCTAACACCCTCTTTCGAGAGAGAATCCCATCTAGTGACTTTTAGTAGTGGACAACGCTCTAGCTAGCTTGATTTCGCCCTCTCGACAAGAGAAGACAGGCATGCTTGCCTAGATTATAAGGTGATGCCTAGAGAGTGTTGTCCCTCAACATAAGCTTGGGGTGGCTGATATTCGCTTTCAGATTCGTGTCTAGCGGGATAGTCGCGTCAAAGTCGCTAGAACGAAGTGGTGGAAGCTCAAAGGGGAGACAGCTCAGGCTTTCAAGGAAAGGGTTGAAGATGGCGACTTGCATTCGGAAGGTAGCTTCAGAGGAGTTTGGGGTGACCAGGGGTAAGAAGCGAAGCTAAAGATACATGGTGGTGGAATGATGATGTCTAGAAGGCTATTAAAGAGTAGAAAGATTATTTCAAACGCCTACACCTAGATACCATTGCGAACAACATAGAGAAGTACAAGGTGGCGAAGAAGACTGCAAAGCGAGTTGCGAGTGAAGCAAAGGGTCAGGCATATGAGGACCTCTACCAGTGTTCAAACACGAAGGAGGGCGAAAGGGAAAACTATAAGATAGCCATGATATAAGAGAGGAAGACGAGGGGTGTCAAACCAAGTCAAATGCATCAAGGATGGAGCAGATCAACTTCTGGTGAAAGACCAGGAGATCAAGCATAGATGGCGATAGTACTTCGACAAATTGTCCCATGGAGAGAATGAGAGCTCTACCATTGAGTTGGATGACTCCTTTGTTGAAACGAACAGACGTTTTGTGCGACAAATTTAGAAGCTGGAGGTCGAGGAGGCTTTAAAAAGGATGAAAGGAGGCAAGGCGACGGGCCGTGATTGTATCCCCATTGAGGTGTGGAGATGCCTTGGAGACATAGAGATAATATGATTAACTAAGCTTTTCAACCTTATTTTTCGGTCAAACAAGATACCCGAAGAATGGAGACGAAGTATATTAGGGGTGTTTAAAGTTGTACTAATTACCATGGAATTAAGCTGATGAGCCATTCAAAGAAGCTATGGGAGAGTCATCGAGCACTGCCTAAGAAAAATGACAAGCGTGGCCAAAAATCAGTTGGTTTCATGCCTGGAAGGTCGACCATGGAAGCCATTTTCTTGGTACGACAATTTATGGAGAGATACAGGAAGCAAAAGAAGGATGTGCTATGGTGTTCATTGACAGAGAGTACATGAGGTGTGGTTCCAGTACTACTAGGCATGAGGAGGAAGTTAGCCTTGATAGGCAGGCGGTACCTCAGAAGGACACCTTTCCATATATGGGGTCAATACTGCAGAAGGATGGTGATATCGTTCTCTGTGATAAGAGAGTGCCACAAAAGCTAAAAGAGTGGTTCTATAGGGTGGCGATTCAACCTACAATGGTGCATGGTGCTGAATGTTGGCTAACTAAAAGGCAACATGTCCAACAGCTAGGTGTAGCACAGATGGGCATGTTGAGATGGATATGTGGCCACATAAGAAAGGATCGACTCCGAAATGATGATACACGTGAGAGTTAGGGTGGCACCAACTGAAGAGAAGTTCGAACATTGTCTGGGATGGTTTGGGCATATACCACGGGCCTCCAGAGGCGCCAGTGCATAGCGGATAGTAAAGGCGTGCTGATAATGACAAGAGAGGTTGGGGTAGACCAAACGTGATATGGGAGGAGTCCGTAAATAGAGATCTGAAGGATTGGGATATCACCAAAGATTTAGCCATGGACAGGGGTCCGTGGAAGTTGGCTATCCACGTACCAGAAACCAAGTCCATGACTTGGTTTCAATACCTTATTAGGTTTCAACTCTAGCCTACCCCCAACTTGTTTGCGACTGAAATGCTTTGTTGTTGTTGTTTTGTTGTCATGGATGCCTGCATGAATACTATTATGTTGTTAAATATGTCAGCAAGGCCGACCTGTGTAGAGTAAAGAACACACAAATTATCTATGATACTATGACAACAAGAATCTTAATAGAAATGAATTCTTTCTAAAACGAAAGAAAGAATCATCCAAAGTATATGATTACAAGCTCTAGGTTGAGAAATTTGCAACACCAGAGATGATTAAACAGTAAAAATGACCTAGGCGCAAGAAGAACCACTTGTTTACCTATGGCCTATAGTGAAGCGGATAACTATTCCCTTCTGTTCTTCAAGCTGCAACAGCTTCTCACCTAAATGTAGAAGAGAACTTCAGTAAAAACAAAATAGTGGACTATGACAACATTTGGAATTCAATAAAGTTGTAACAACTATCAAGATGGTGGTTATTATAAAGGTTATGGTTGACATACAAAGAAAAAACATTAGTATATACTGTATGCACATTTACTTGAATAAATTTTGCTACAAGAAAAAACCATCAATTTAGAGCTTGTTGCCCCGGCTTAGACCTGTGTGACGAATCAATGGCCTAAAAAAGATACATGGGAATTATAATAAATTAGCTTATTATATAAGTATGCTGTACCAGCTTGTAAAAGCTTTTTGCCCAAGCATCGACTAGACATCTTCCAAACTGTTAACTCCATAAGCTACCACAATTGCCCACCAGCTTCGAATTCTCTATGGTAGTGGATAATATCAGGCCAAGAGCTTGCCCTTTCAGCCCGGCTTAGTTATTTAGGTTACTACTTTGTCAGTGTGTTATGTGGGGAATTCCTTATGGTAGGCGCAAGGCAACAGTAACAGGTTAGGCTGTGGCTAGACAAGGGCAGTTTGATGCCCAGAGGATGCCTCTGTTTTGGTAGTCTTCAGGTTATGCTAAGGTAGTCTAGTTTGAGTCAGATGTCCAGGATATGTCAAAGTAGTACTGGTCCGTGTATAAAGGACCTACTCGTGTAAGCTAGAGGAGGAATATAATCAATAACGTCTAGTTTCCCTAATCCATGTTCTCTAATCCCAGTGACCTTCTGCTACTGCGCTGGCGACGGCACCGCCTCGCCAAAGAATTGTCGGCCCCCAAGCACCTCCAGGCCACGGGGTCACCCTCATATCTAGGGGCTGTTTCACAGTGCCATACTGCCATATGCTTAATCAGGTGCATGACGGAAACATGGTCTAATAAATGTATTCAATCACAACATGATAGTGTAAGCAATGGTGACTACAGAAATAAAACAGCCAAGAAAAAGGGACACGTTGCTGCTAACTGCAAGCAAATGGGTTTTTGGTATAGAGCAAAACAACAATACGCTAATTAGATCATCAACATCCAAATTCAGTAAGCACAGACATGCTATTATTCATCGAAATTAACACCAGAGTATTACCAACCTTGAGGCATCCAGGTCTCCCGGACTGAATCGCGACGCTTGCGGCTACTGAATGCGGTGTTAACTCCAACGACCACGAATGCCTTTTTCCTTGGTTGGCTAGTTTCTGAAGTTACTGGTACACCAGAGCGGACCAGTTCCAACGTGCTTCGCTTTGCTGCAAGCTCCATCTGCAGCGTTGAGATTGACTTATCCAACAATCTACCACAAACAATCCGAAGAACAAAAAGAAATCAGATACAAATAACCAAAATACAGTTGAACTCTCAGATTTAACACTGGATGGGGTCAAATGAGCTCACTGTATGGCTTCATGGGTCCTGGTTACCTCTCCCATTATATCCTCATGCCCCTCATGCTTCTGCAATCCATTGTAAATTAGACAGTTCAGGCAAAAGAGGTATAAAACTTAATGAAATCAAGCAAATTTACTGAATTTGGAAACCCACTCTCTTTGTATTGCAATCCTCTGACACAAGCTGCAACTCCTGATCTTGTCTCCTGCGTTGGGACATGATGTGGTTATTGGTATTTGGTGCTGTCCAGAAGCTGTAAAAGCACCGGTAAGGATTCGTCAATAAATGCCAAAGAACAGCAACAACAAGCATTTCATCTTCAGAATTTATAACTTGAATTCCCTTTGAGATTAGGAACCAAAATTATCCTTGATCATTGTTACCTTTGTTTCAATTACAACCCTTTCCAAAGATCAACTGAACAATCTAACCTTCAACTTAAATCCCAATAAGTTTATATTTAGCTAAAATTTCTGTCAAGATAAAATCTCTTGCCAACACAACTTCTCTGGCATGTAAAATGTAACTTTAACAGAGAAAGGGCAAATAGAGGAGAAGGCATGGAAGGCACCAGAAGGGGATGCAGTCACCGCCCTAGGTGCCGACCTATCAGCCATTAGAGACGCAGTTGATGATGGCGCAACGGAACTGATGGAGAGAGGCGGGCAATATATTTGAACATCCCCCCTCACGTCTAGGCTTATTTAATCCTTAGACGTCTAGGCTTATTTAATCCTTAGACGTCTAGGCTTATTTAGTCCTTGGACGTGGGATCGGTGTAGGCCGCAGAATCTTTTTTTCTTAATATTGCATTCGCAGGGTCTTGAACTCAAGATCCCTTGGCTCTAATACCATATTGAATTTACACACTAGCCGGTTGCTCCAAGAGTTCAAACTTATGGAAGAGAGGCAAGCAATATATTTCAACGGGACAAATATGTACTTGTTCCAAATCCAAGCTTTACTAATAGCAAGTAAATTCACACTTCATTAGCAAAAAAAACAAAGAGTAGGAATCCACCCAGAAGGGTTCGTGATTCCATCGAGAGAACCATTGGCTAGTAGTACGCGACCTAAATGAACATTCACTTATAAAAAAAGGCAAGTTGTTCAGTATAGATCTCGCACGGGCGTTTAATTAGTAGGCTGGCTGCAAGTAGCAGGACATTCTTCGAATAAAGAAAATGCAGTGACGAGCTTGAATCTACTATGTCTAAATAGGAGCACCCCACTAGCTGATTTTCCTGCGCTCTCACGCGAGCACGTCCCCATAAATTCTTTCTGCCATTTGATTGACCGCAAGTGGCTCAGATCTGCAGCCCAGGAGTTGATACCCCTTGCTCCACGCACCCCCCGTTAGCTCCTCCTTCCTCGGCTCCTTGCCTCCCGAGAACACAGCAAGGATGCTTCGACTCTTTAATTTCCTCTTCAACTCCCCCAATTCATGTGCCGTCCTCTTCTTCTACCATTGCTGCCAAAGTTGCAAATCCTAAATACATCCATGCTATATATGCATCCGACCATCTGTCCCCTCCTCTCCCATCCCCATCTCCATGATGCCACTCGTCATTCCAATCCAAGTCCATCACTTCTACATGTCGTCTCCACTCGCTCGCCCATGGGGTTCTTCACGAGCCCATCTCTCTTCCCCATCCTTTTGTAATCCCATGACGCTACATCTTCCATTCGTCCAACGCCGTCCGAGCCGTCCTCACGGGGCCTGGCCCTGAGTCGTGGCGTGATACCAGGGAGGTATCCCAAGTCCGCAGCACCCTCATTCTCACCATTTGTACGTGGTTGACACTGTCATCCTCGGTCTATTTCACTTTTAAGATTGGTGAAGAGAGCAGGTGATTAAATTAGATGAAGTGGATGTTACTTTATTGGTTTCCCTAGATCCGATCTTAGGAGTGAAGAACAGCCTCAATATGCGTATGCATCAGACCAATCCACTTCACGATGATTAAAGCCAATGCAAGCTAGTAAGTAGCCGTAGACTTGCACATGCTGTTTTGGGTTCAGATATATTAGATCATTGGAGGCTATATATTGATCACTTCAATTTCTACCTTCAGTTTCACCGGATATACTATGCAGCTAAATTACTCGGCATGTATGAACTGTTCTAAATACCGGCCAACTCATCGATTAACTTTTTTTGGGGGAAAAGGAGGTTAAAACCCCCGGTCTCTGCATCAATCGATGCATATAGCCATCTTTATTAATTATTCAACAAAGGTCTGAGAAAAACATGCATCAAGCCACCCAAAGCCACCACTCACGCCTACAAACTCGATAATGTGGAGTGCTCTCACTCCCCATATCTAAAACCGGTGTCTTCGCCAATCCATCCGCATAACGTATCGGAACCTATAGCCGGTGCAGCAAACCTAAAGCGTACACCGCATGTACATGTTTTAGAAGCCGCCATCGTCATCGAACCGCTGACTCGTCTTCAGGAAAGAGATCTGCATCGATTAACTGACCAGTTAATTGCTGCTCGGAGGCACACCGATTCGGATACACCCTATTCAGTGAGTTAACTCGCCGGGGGGGGGGGGGGGGGGGGGGGGGGGGATCCATTAATTGTGTCTCAGACCGAGAAATTGGGCACCTCCGATTAACTGAAGGGTGGGGTCAATATAGCCCAAAATTTTCTGGTGCCCGTGACCCTCTCCCAGCAATCTCGTGTCTAGGGCTGCTCGTGAGATACCTCGCCCCCTAGCCCCCCACCACCGTGCACCACCTCCAGCAGCTCGAGCCTGCCTCCCCGTTGGCCACCACCTCCGGCAGCTCAAGCTTGCCTCCCCGTTGGCCAGAACCATTGCCTGCACCGCCGCAGTCTCCATCGCCTCCTCAAGCCATCATGTGACGCATCCCGTCCGACCTGCACTGTTACTGTCTCCACTACTTCCCCGATCGCCATGCGTCAACTCCCCATTGACCTCCACCACATGCACTGCGGTTGTGTCCGCAGTCTCCATCGCCTCCTCAAGCCATCATGTGACGCACCCCGTCCGACCTGCACTGTTACTGTCTCCACTACTTCCCCGATCGCCATGCGTCAACTCCCCATTGACCTCCACCACATGCACTGCGGTTGTGTCCGCCGCCTCCCCAAGCCACCAGAAAGTCGCCTCCACTGCTGCCCTCGCCATGGCCTCCCCAAGCAGCAAGCTCCTCTGCTTTAGGACTTCTTCTTCATGGTGATGGTGCTATGTTGCTGCTGCTGCTCACTTGCTCCTCCTCTGCTTGCTGCTGCTGCTGCTCTCTCCTCTGCTTGGTACTTTGCTGTTGAACCTACCGGTAAATTCAGTCAATAGGGCGATGCGATTTATCCCTACTCAGCACACGAACGATATGGTACCAGTTACAGATATCCTGAACATTGTGTATGAATTTGATTGCCATGGATCTTTCACTTGGACTTGGGGGAGTTAATTTTGTTGTCTCAATTTCATTTGCAATTCTAATTAGTTGTGGTCAATGATAAGTTAAACCATGTATCAGCTTGTCTCCCTTCACTGCCAAGACAGGCCCCCAAGGGCCCAAGACACCCCCGGGGACACCAGAAGATTCGCCGCCACCTCAGGAGGAGGAATATCGCCATATCACATGTCGGAGTAAGGAAGGACTCTACAAATAAGGAAGAAAAGACCCTGCAGGCATCATAAACCGACGCAAGGGCCAGACTCCAAGCTCTACAAGCCCTATGCATCGACATGGAGGCCTTCCATAAGTTATGCTACGTAAGGGGCACCAGGGCATAGTAGAGGGGAACCTTCTTTGCATCATTGTAGTCTATACCACCTAGAAAGATTATGGCGCTTATCGCCTAAATCTCCGCCATCTCATCTCGACAAGGCACTCCGTCTCGTCGAGATCCTCCCTCGACATTGTAATCTTTTGAACTCTCCACATATATATAAGAAAAGAGAAAGGCAGGAAGTAGGGCTTTTACCCACATTGGGGGTCAGAACCTAGGTATATTGTATGTTTGTGTGATCCGTGTCCTAAGACCCCTTGGTCTCCTGGCGTTATGTTAGAATAAATCCGAGGCGCGTAGTCGATCTACCAAGGACCAAGCAATCACACGAGCACGACACCGAGATTTGTTAACGAGGTTCACCGATATGGCTACATCCCCAGGGCCTGACTATGGGCGCTCCTCCCCGTGACACCGTCACAATACCGCACCCTGACCGCCCGAGCGCCGGCACACGTAGCCGGCTCCCCCTGCGTGTTTGTGCTATTATGTTGGCATAGGTTACATCATGTGTCTACCCTCTCATTATATAAGAGGCCTAGGAGTACAGGTGTCCTAATAGGACACGACTCCTACCCTGTCTACACACAGTCTAAATCCAAGTCCAACTGTAATCTACCTTTGTACATAATATTCGACACAACTCTAACACGTTACGTCCCCTCGACTACAAAATCCACGTACCCCCCCCCCCCCCCTTGTAGGATCGACGAAACGTCCCTCGACAGTTGCTACTTCACATTTAGATGTATTGTTTCAAGTTAAGGTTGATCCTTTTGTGCAAAAAAAGTATATTTGATTTATTGCTAATAGATGGATGTAATTCCCCTTGCCTTTCCGCAACCACTCTGCCCTAGTGGCACGCTCACCAAGTGTTTGTACAATCACAAACCTCCAAGATCGAATGTATTACCGATACATATTTTCTTGCGAGATGTTTATCACTAATACTGCAATATCTGAGTACGAATTTTGTGCGGGCTTCTTTTTTATTTGTTCCTTGGTGCTACTGATTATCACCTCATCCTCCATCCTTAGTGGCTCAGTGCCCTCTTTATGGTGACTTCGCTATTTGTAGGTCTATCCTATGAACCATTGTACTATTTTTTCACATTTGTCATTTCTGTATATATGTGCAGTTCTATTTATATATTTAATTTTTTGGTTTCTCTTGGTCCACATATGTATCAATGTGAAGAATTCGAATTAATCTAATCTCCATGTCCATGTCACAAAACTGCCTTCCCTTAATGAGATAGTCCATTATTAGGTGCTTTTGTTTGTTGTTTGTTGAATATCAAATTATCCAACATACGACATGATCAGGTTGCAAGAAACAATTTACCTCCCTGTTCATGCTCATGTAATCTTCAAATTAAATTTATTTTTCACTTTCTTCCAGACCCAAAGTGGTCTGACCCTGTGCAAGCAGGAGTTACGTGCACCGGGCTGCCCCTTTTTCAATTAACAGGCTAATATATGCGGTAATTTTCTCTTTACTTTCATCTTTTAAACTTCTCTGATAATAAGATCCAATACCGTCGACCAATTTGACCTTTTGTTGTAACTGTTTTATCTTGCATACTTTCCGATTCATTTATAGGGAACCACCTTTATATGGCGGCAGTTGCAGGTGTTGCTCCTCTCTTCATGTTGTCAACATGTGTTTTTTTTCTTAGTTGAGGGCCTACAGGAACAAGCTGGCAATTAATATGTTATACCATGTTGACCCACAGGTAGATAAACAAGTCTAGAGTGTCAAAAATTCTGTTGGGAGATGGCTACAATTCAGAACTTCCGATTATGAAGAAAGAAACTGTCACGGGGAAAGACTCCCCACCTGAATATATTTTAAAAAAAATGTTTTACAAGAGATTAAGACAGGCAAGAGGATAGGAAATCACGCCACAAACCGGCATGCTTCTTGAGATTAGCCTGCGTTAGGCGATTTATGAATTTGGCGCACATATTTGAGTAGTAAACATGCGCTTCTCTTCCTAACGGCACCACAAGTACTTAAGTATTTTGATTTGTTCATTCATGCTATAGAGTGAGCCCTCAAAGAACAAAAATATTTCTTTGGCTTCTCAGCTTCCAAACGTTAGCTCGCAAATGCTTGAGAAGCGCATCACAATACTCTTAATCTCTACTCCCTCCGTTCCTAAATATAAGTCTTTTTAGACATTTCACTACGGACTACATGCGAAGCAAAATGAGTGAATCTACATACTAAAGTATGTCTATATACATCCGTATGTAGTCCGTAGTGGAATCTCTAAAAAGACTTGTATTTAGGAACGGAGGGAGTATTTAGTATTCACATAATCTTTAGGAACTTATCAACCAGAAATTCAGCGGCAACACGCGAGGTATCTTCTAGTTGGATGAAATAGGAGTTCCCAGAACGTAACATGCACCAGTCCACATCAGAACGCGATCTCCCGTGTTCTAAATAAGAAATGCGAGCTTTCCACCAACCCCAGATCCCCATGAGCTAAAGAGAAGAGAACAAAGAGAAAGAGACAGATTAAAATCCAATCTCCCTCCAAAAAAAAAAATCTCAGCACGCCATTGGCTAGAGGTGGGACAAAACAAGCTTGGTCAACCTCAGGTGGTCAAAAAACAAGAGAAATCGCGCAGGCTTTTGGCAAGCCATCCGAGCAGCGCCGTCACTAAGCCCGAGTAATCCCTCCAATAAGAGAGGAGCGCGCGGGCGAGATCTAATGGTTCCTGCGGAGAGAGAGAGATGGAGGGAGTGAGAGAGAGAGAGAGACCCACCGGTTGGTGAAGAGCATGCCGAGCCCGAAGCTGAAGGCGCAGAGCAGCAGCAGCCTCCACTTCGCAGACGACCTCCTGTCGAGGGCCCCGCTCTTCCCCTTCATCCGCTCTCGCTGGCGCCCAATCAATCCCGCCGCTGAATCTCGTTCTCGAGCGAATGAGGAAGCGAACCCGAGCCGATCTTTCTTCCTCGACTTGGCGGCAAAGGGGAGATTCGAGACTCCCTGCGGAGCTAGGCCGAACTCGCGCGGAGATTCGTCGGAGAAGGCAGCCGGCGGTCACCAGCAGGTCGAGGGGGAGGAGGAGGAGGAGGAAGCTGTGGGCTGGCCGAGTTTGTTTTGCTGTCTGAAATTCTGAAACAGAGAGCGTGGTGGGCGGCCTGTTTTGTTGGTTTTCTCACGCACCTTTTAAGAAAAACATTTTTATTTTTATTTCCGTCTTTCGTTTTCTTCTCAAAAAGATAGGCGAGCTATTCTCTTCTCTACACTTTGGCCAGCAGTTTTCCTTTTTAGAACTGCATCTCTTTTTTTCGGGTGGAACAATATTAGAAAAAAACAAGGAATTACATCATGGTCAACATACTGATCAACAGTGCCCCCCTAGCTGCCTAGCACAGACATGTGACAAATCTCGGTATGAATTCCTAAAAGTTTTAGCTCTTCTCTTTACAAATCTCGGTATGTATTCCTGAAAGTTTGACAGATATGATTTCATCTCACGGAGTAACAAGGATCATGGATCTATCATCATTCGCATCCCACATCTTTTGCACACCACTTGACAATCAGTTTCAACGACAATTCGTTGCATATTCTTCTCCACCGCCAACAGCTAGATTCTCTTATTTCCTTTTAAAAGGGACGATTCTGAGGCAGAGACATTTTCATTGACTGATTGCCCCAGAATTAATTGGTTACCGAACTAGTGATCTATACGTTTTTATATTAGTTTACGGAGTGAGTATCATTTTGTGAGTATACGAAATAAACACGTCTACATCAAGGAACTCCCGCAAAAAGAAAAATGAGAAAAGGAAGAAATTTGATTTGAATGTATACCGTTAACACAAATGTACAAATATGGTACATGGACATTCATGAAGTAGCTGAGTCATGTTAGTTGGGAAAAGACACGCTTAGGGCAACTCCAAGCGTGGAGCACCTGTTGGAAATCGCCAAATGTCGGCGGACACCTAGAATGATTGAAAAGGGTGCATTTAGAGCAACGTGCATATCGTCCGACGTTATCAAATGTCTATGGTTCGGACGTGTCTGCTAACGGTGGGTCGAATGCAGACGATCCAACCGTAGTTACAAAATGTCGTTATCATTTTTTTTCTCATATACCCGGAATGATGAAAATAATCAAAGATAAATGGCATAATTTATCCGTAACTATTTCAACGCAATAATAATTCAAATAAAATAGTACAATCCAAACATAAAGTTATGAAATAAAAATAGTTCAATTTGAATTCAACTTATGCAGACATATGTTCTAATTGTCCGTATGAAACGCTCACAAATGCTCAAACATATCTCATTCTAAAGTTGTGTATGAGTTACTCGATTGCGAATCTGATAATGCATTTGAAGAAAAACCCCAAACATCGTCAGATTCTGCTGTAAAAATTGGGTAGGATCACCTGTCAGTGTGGCGGGACACATGGCACCCTGAGTCCGCTAGAATGGGCCTAGTTGGATCTCTCGTGGCCCAGGGATCAAAGATGTTGGTACTCGGGGCTCCCCGAGTATCGAGATATCACCAAACATGAGAAGTCTTGGGGTGATCAGGCCCCTCTCCCGAACGCATGCTTTTTCCTGGGCATCGGGATCAATGGACCACATTCAAGAAGAATTTCGTTAGCGCTAAAAGAGATAAAGAACGGTCGGAGAGTTTTTCGGGCTCTCTGCGAGCCCAAGGACTAAGGACTGGTGGGTGCATTAATGGCTATGGCTATGAGCCAATTATAACCTAGGGTATTATAGGTTTTTGCATGCGGATTATTCATAAGCACATGTTTTTCATGGCATCTATCCAGTGGAACAAACATCGAGCCCCACCACGGGCGCACGGGGCGTTAGACACATGGCGAGGGCAGCGAGCGACAAGTGAGGTAGCCCAGAGCGCGCCTTCGGCCTATGTATTCGGGCCCCCCGAGTGGTCGGATCTGCTCTAGCTCCTACTACAGGGACTCATCGTTGCTTGGCTTCGTGGTT
This sequence comes from Elymus sibiricus, assembly GCA_039707655.1. Taxonomy (NCBI): domain Eukaryota; kingdom Viridiplantae; phylum Streptophyta; class Magnoliopsida; order Poales; family Poaceae; genus Elymus; species Elymus sibiricus. The sequence goes on along the minus strand of CM077673.1, from coordinate 248,435,041 downwards.
GTAGTCACTGGCGGATAGCTCCGATGGGCAGGGCATGGCAGCCGCCATACCTTGATTCTGAGCAAGACATATTTATTTTATATACCTATGCATATGAATCGATCGGCAGTTGTCTCGTTCGTTTCGTCAGAAAACGAAAAAAAGAAAGAGCTCGATGCCCTGATGGGCTGAGGCATCCAGCCCAGGAACCGGTCGAGGCACAGCACGCACGACAAGTTCGCTTGGAGCAGCGCCACCTGTCCTCGCCGCCCACGGTCATCACGCTCACCAGCCTCGGTTGTAGCAAAAAAGCGTAGCGATAGTAGCAATAAACAAAGTTGGTTGTAGCAAAAAAAAACAAGTCGACGTACGCGGTCACCAAGCTCGCCATCCTATGTGTCACTTGTTGAGTCGCTGGGAGGGAGCGCAAGTGGACGCGACTGGCCGAAGTCGGTCGGCGCAAAACGTTATCCCTTTTATATTGAAACATGTCAACATTTTCACTGTATTTGGTTACTCATGTTTATAGTGTGCATTGTTAGTGTGTATTGACTATTTTGATTTGCATAAAAAAATCTTTCTCAGACTGTGCCCCACCTTAAAAAAATCATCCTCCACCTTTGGTTGTAGTTGGTCTTTACACCAACGGTGCGACGAGTCATCTAGTATAAACAGATGAAGAACTAGAAGCATGATGTAGGATGCTACACCTTATAGGTGACCTAAACCTGGGCAAATAATCTCGCGTCTTCGTGTAAAAGATTTCTGGAGTGTTTTAGCCCGGACAAAAAAAGGGATCGCCCTGATGCCTGATATCGGCCAACCCATCATCGACATCATCCACCCCTTTAAATTCTAGACCACGAAGAACTCTTCCAATCTCATCATCCACAATCATGTTGTACATGACCACGTAAGTTGTCATCACCTCCCATAATGTCCCTAAATCTCATTACTTAACAGGTTTGCGAACAACTACAAAACAACTTGGAGCACTTCAAATGCCCTCTCCATATCCTATCTAGCACATTCTTTTCGTGCAACAAGTAAATTCTTTTAACCAAAGAACCCAACGCGGCCGACGATATGCCTCTTCAGCTTGAAGTAATCATCACAGGGCATGCCACCATGGTAGATATGTTAAAATGTCGATGCATCCGAAAACAGCGTCAGGAATAGGGTTTAAATAGCGCATCAGAGGCAAAGTAGTAGTCGTGCAACATCTATGCCCCTGTTCCAATTCAACACTGTGATGTTCCTTTTTTGAACCTTTGTAGTTGAGAAACATGCTCCTCCGCATTTTTTGTTTCTTCAAGGATCAACCTTGTCATCGTTGTTTCATCCTCATCTTTGTCATCTGAAGACGAATCCATGAACTCGGCATAAAAGTACTCCTTGTTCGAATCCACCATGTTTGCTTCAAAGTAACAAGGAGAACGTCATAAGTTTTTTTGGCTGTGACATTTGATCAAACACTTGTCGAGCGTGGTGTCGGCCATGAACGACATCGGTAGTGGCGGAGGGCACCTGGTCGGCGGTGGGATCCAGACACGAAGGCGTAGGCCAAGGTGGGAAGACACCTGGGTGGAGTGGCAAAGGTCCGGCAAGGTTTTTTTTTTTGAAACCGTCCGGCAAGGTTTGAGCGGCGTGTGAAGTGGTATGGTGGTTGCATAGGTCTTCGAAAGCATGGATACAGAGCACATGAGGGAAGGACGAACTGAAAAAACAAGGGCTATGGGTGGGATTTTTGGATTTGCCGGGGTATTAGAGTCCAACGTGGATAACGCCTACACTTCTCCCGACGTGCCACGATTTGATGCCAGTTTGTCTAATTTCAGACGTCTGGCCGTATTTAGTGAGCCATGTTAGATGGCTGAAAGTGTCCAGACAGTTCGAACATTCGTGAGTGCATTGGTGATCCAGCTTGAAGTTGCCCATAGGTGTTTGATTTGACCATGCGACATGACGTTGGAGTAAATCATTATCCTCGAACCTCAATGACAAGCGATGTTCTTTCTTTACTTGGGTGCCATGTTTAGGTCGCGCGCGCACATCGCTCCAGCTGCGCGGATGCAATGGGTGAGCACGCGGTCTCCACCTTCTAGAAAGCCGCATTAAGAAGAAACCTTCCAACTTTCCAAGAACATGACAGAGAGATTCGAACAAGAAAATAAGGCTAAACTTCTCAGCCCCAGGAATGCCTGGATAGAGAGGGAAAGTGAGGCGGGTTGGCCGAGGAGGTTGGGAATTTCATTTCTTTGCCGATCCAGTGGACTAATTAAAGTTTGCTAAAAAAGAATGGACTAGTTTTTTTTAACACAATACAGACACAAGTGCTCATAATACGTGCATACACTACGCAAACCCTACCCCTATGAGCACCTCCGAGAGACTGAGCCGCCGTATCATCTTGAGATTTACGAAGTCACCGTAGGCACCTCGTGGTCGACGAGAACGTCTCCTCCCACTGAATGCGCATCGCCAGAATTCCTGAAATAAATCCAGAAATAATGCGAGCACCAGGACTTGAACCCCTGGTGAGCTGGGGATACCACTGTCCCTCTAACCATCCAATAGCAGGTTGGTTCGCAAAAGAATGGACTAGTTAAGGGAGAGAATTTGTGGCACGCCGGGGCACTCGTGTCCCTGTTGCCTGCAGTTTATGTTGGCTTCCGATTTTCAAAATTTTGTATCTTTTAAACAAAAATTCTAAATTAAGTTTTGGTGTTTCTCGTAACCGACGCTTTCAAATAAGATTCCTTTTGTTTATATTTGGATGACTTTTAAAAAATATGTTAAGTTTCACTGCTTAAAACTTAGTACGAGCGACCGATAAAAATCCATTATTTTGTGTCTATGACCGACAAAAAAAATGCTTAAAATTATATCTTCGAAATTGGTTAAAACTTGGCATTTTAGATGCAAATAACGTGCCCTCGTGCGGGATTAAACTACTGCGTGAATCGCGAAGCAAAACGAGCGGGCAACGAGACTTGACACGTGAGTGGCCCGCACTCATGTGCCCTTCGAATTTTCCGGCCTAACTAAAGAAGTTTATTCGATCGGCACAAGTACAGGTCGGCCAAGACGGGGGTTTTGTTGTTGAGAAGTTACTACATGCTTCATTAGAGTATCTCTAGCAGACCCCCTATTTTGCGAAACTGTAAACTGCGTTTACAGTTCGTGACGAGGGGTCAATACGGGCTGAAATTCCTGGAGGCAGAGCAGAACCCGTATCCCAAACCGTAAAATTTGAAAAAATTCTTTCGCGCGAGAAATTTAACGGAAAAGATGGCCGGAGCATCGATCATTCAGTACATAGCATCGTTTTACATAGCATCAATATGTACACAAGCTCACCGGAGCTACGCCGGAGCTACTACCCTACCGCACTACGCTAAATAAAGCTCACCGAAGCTAACTACCCTACCGCACTACGCGAAATAGAGCTCACCGGAGCTCGTGCAGCAGCTGTCCAGCGACAGCGCTCAATCCTCGTCGGAGGAGGAGGTGAGGTCGATGTAGATGCGCTCCTGCTCAGCGGCTATGTAACGCCCCTGGATCTGTGCCACAGTGATGATTGTAATTAAGCTATGATGATGGCCGAGAACACGCTAAGGCTTTTGCTAAATCTAAGTTGATCACCGTTGGAATCGGTCCCTGATTTAATTCCGTTGCATTTTAAAAATTCGTCAGAAATGTGGTTTTAAAAGTTGTCCAAAACTGGGATTAAAAATGTTGGATGGATCGCAAATATCGCGTAATGTTTTATAAAATTAGAACGGGTATTTTTGGAATATATTTAGTGCCCCAAATGTTTTAAAAACGTCTTTTTGATACGAGGGAAAAATAGACCCGTACTGGGCCAAAAATGGACTGGCCCAGCCAGCCCTATAAAAGGCAGGGCGCTGGGAACCCTAAGTCCCAGTTGCCCAGCCGCTCCCGTTTCCACCCCCCCCCCCCCCGTCGCCGAGCAAGCCGGCCGGCCCCAGGCCGCCGCCCGTTTGCCCCCCCCGACACGCTCGCAGCCGGCCGACCGGCCCGCGCCGCGCCGCCGCCGCCGCCTGCCGCCTCCCCGTGCCGCCTCGTCCCCGTCGCCGCCGCCGGCCTGCACCGCCCCGCCACCTCGCGCCCCGCCTCCTCGACCGCCGGCCGCTGCCTCCCAGTGAGCCCCGCCGCCGTTCGCCCCCCTCCCCCCCGGCGGCCGCCGCTCGCCGGCTCGGCTGTGGCCCGACCCGGCCGGCCGTGCGCGTGTGTGCGTGCGTTGTGTGTGTGTGCGTATGCGTATGCATACGCATACGTATACGTATACGTGTACGCACGTATTTATAAATAAAATTAAATAAATAAATAGATAAATAAATAAACAATTAGTTAAATTAATTAATTAGAGAATTAAGTAATTAATTAGTTAATTAATTAATCAGTAATTACTGTTTAGGTTAATTAAACAATAATAATTACTGTTTTAGATAATTCGAATTAAATAATTAAATTAATTTCAGAATATTATTAAAACTTTAGAAATTAATATAAAATAAACCGTAGCCCGGATTAAAAAGTTTTGAACATGAAAGTTGCTCAGAATAATTCTACGGTTGCAACTACGCAGTCCGTTAGTCTGTCACCTGCCCCTAGCATAGCAAACATGGAACTTTTCCCCTCCGGATCGACTGTCCGAAAAATCCAAAGACCCGGGAAATATCGTCTGATATTCTCCCGCTTCGTCTGATACGTGTAGTACTGCGTTAGACTACCCCTAGCACTGCGTATTGCCATGTCATGCATCGTGTTGCATCTGTTGCTTGTATTTATTGTTTCTTCCCCCTCTTCTCTCCGGTAGTTCCCGAGACTGACGCTGCCGCCGAGTACGACTACGCCCTTGACGACCAGCCTTTTGCAGCACAGCAACAAGGCAAGCAAAACCCCCTTGAGCATTCCGATATCACCTATCCTTTCCCCCTCATGCTTGCATTAGATTTTGCTACTGTATTTAAAACAAGTACCTATTCTGATGCATAGCCTGTTTTTGAATACTGCTTTCATTTAATGTTGTAGTATAGGTATGGATAGTATCCCCTTGTGGCTCCCATTTTACTATTGTCGTTGCCCCTGCTTTCATCACCGTCGTCATCGAAGACTTGAAGACAGAAGACTCAGTCATTATGACTGACAAGCCGTTACCGACACATCACCTCACACACCCCGAGTGTGGAAACGCTTGGGGTACTGACTCACAGCCATTTTGACTTAACACTGAGATATATGAGAAAGACGGGTCGGCCCCAAGGGTACCCGTGAGTGTGAGATGTGGTGGGGTGCGCCGGTAAGGCACCCGAAGGGTTATAGACGGGACGTGGCCGGACCTACTTTGTCCTTGCCGCATAGTTCTCGAGACGGGGCGACGGGATGGTGGGACCGATCGTCACCGCAATAGTACAAGTCACTAACGGGTTTGGATATGTGATCTGAGAAGGCCTTCGGCGAAAGCTCTGGTCTCTTTCGCACTAACCACCACGCGGGAACAAAAGTGGGCACTCTACGGCGTACATTCTCCCGAAAGCTCTTCAGATGTCACATTGTTCGACTCGCGCCCGGGTGGTCTGGAACGCAGGGACCTTGACGGAAGGCGTGCTAGGACTGATCCCGGCCGATGGCGTAACGTGCAGGATGGCAAGGGCGATGGCCCAAGACCCCGAGCCATTAGGATGTAGACCGGCGTGCTGGCCTCTCTGTTGAGCCTAGGTAGGACTACGTCGTGTCGATGGATGAGGCCGGGTATGTCCCGAAAATTATATCCGGCCAGAGTTTATCGAGCGTGTTGGGTAAGTTTGTGCACCCCTACAGGGAAGTTAAACTAATCGATTAGCCGTGTCCGCGGTTATGGACGCTCAGAGTTGTATTCTGATCTATGATAACTAGAACTGGATACTTATTATTGTTACTTGAATTATATTTGGCTCCGGGATTGCTTTCTCGCATGGGGTCGAGGAAGGATCTCTGGGCCTTGCTAACTTACCCCTGTTAATAAAATATGTTGTTCTAAACTCTCGTCTTATGCTGCAAGACGTTGAAGATGCTAGTCTTCGATAGGACTAGGCCTCCCCCCCCCCCTCATTCTTGCTTTCTGCAGTCAGTCCAGATACAACCCCTTCTATGATACTGATGCATACTTAGCATAGATCTGATATAAGTCTTGCGAGTACTTTGGATGAGTACTAACCGTTGCTTTGCTCCCCCTTTCCCCCCTTGATACGATGCCGCGATCAGATGTTGGAGCCCAGGAGACCCAGGATCCAGCTTACCCGGTGGACGACTACAGCTACCCCGACAGAGGCCACTACTACTACCAGGATGGCGCCTACTACGACGTAGACTTCTCTGACGTTCAGGAGTAGTTAGGAGGTTCCCAGGCAGGAGGCCTCGCCTCTTTCGATCCGATGTTATGTTTGTGCTAGCCTTCTTAAGGCAAAGACTTGTGTACCTTTATGTTTGTACTCAGATATTATTTGCTTCCGCTGACTCGTGCTATGTCGATCTTTGTATTCGAGCCCTTGAGGCCCCTGGCTTGTAATATGAAGCTGTATGACTTTAAATTTGTGTCTAGTGTTGTGTTGTGATATTGATTAGTGAGTCCCTGATCTTGATCGTACGCCTTGCGTGTATGTTTAGCGTACGGTCGAGGCTGGGGGCGTCACAAGTTGGTATCAGAGCCGACTGCCTGTAGGTAGCCCCCCTTCCACCTCCTTGGCCGAAGTTGAGTCTAGTCGTTGAAAAACTTTTACTAACACTGATGTTGTGGCTTACGGGCCCACATCTCAATCGGGTGGTATTAGGATCTTTTATTTCTCATCCTTACTCTGGGTTCTGATCTCTCTTCTCTTTCGGGTTAAAGATTTCCTAACTCTAACATTAGGTTCTCGTGATCACATCCACCGGAGAATTGTTTCGTCGAAGTTGTCTTCTTTGAAGTTATGATACACGCACTGTCAATTGACATTTTGAATCTCCTTGTTACAGATGCGTCCCGGTAGGCAGATCGTCCGTCTGACCTACGCGCACGATACGACTGGGTTCCCGGCCATTCTGATTGGCCTCATGAAGAGTCTGGGATATCGCTGGTACCCCGAGTACACTGTTTATGAGGACTACCGCGAGTTCAACCAGGAACAATATGAGGCTGTGATGGTTATCTGGGCTCGATGGGATCGCTCCATCACTGAGTTGCACACCTTCCGTGGCATTGGAGTGACTGTTGAGATGGCAGTACAGGATGCTGCTTATGCTGCTATTGTTCGTCTCCGTGCAGCGAACCCCTGCTTGGAGGAGAAGGCATACAGATACATCCAGTATGTCCCTGCTGGAGTTGATACTGCGGCCGACGCTGAGGTCTTGACTCCCTTCGCGCCGCAGCGTACCGACAGGTCCTACACTGCTGTCTGCACCCCCTACGTGAGTCGTCGTTACGACCCACAGGTTCTGGTCCAGTACACTGAGGCTCTGGATCGCACTGTCAGGGCTCTTATTGTGGAGTTGTACGCAACCCGAGCTCGTCTGTATCAGGCTATGGAGCACTTGTTGCCAGCAGTCCATGCGAGGATACATCCGGAGCACCTTCTCTCTTTGTCAAGAAGAAAGATGGTATGAATCGATTGGTCCAAGATTACCGTCCCATCAACCAAGCAACGATTCAGAACAAATATCCGCTTCCCCGGATCAATGACCTGTATGATCAGCTTGCTGGATCGTCAGTGTTCTCTAAACTCGACTTGAGGTTGGGTTACCATCAGATTCGTGTTCGTGAAGAAGATATTCCAAAGACAGCATTTGTTACTCGCTATGGTTCATACGAGTACACCGTTATGTCTTTCGGCTTAACAAATGCCCCAGCAACCTTCTCTCGGTTGATGAATTATATCTTCATGGATTATCTCGACAAGTTCGTCGTGGTATATCTGGATGACATTCTGATATATTCCAAGAATGAAGAAGAACATGCCGAACATCTTCGTCTTGTACTCGAAAGGCTTCGAGAACATCAACTATATGCAAAGTTCTCTAAATGTGAGTTCTGGTTAAATGAAGTGACTTACCATGGTCATGTGATCTCCAAGAATGGTATTGTCGTCAATCCTGAATGAGTTCAGGCTATTCTTGACTGGACTCCCCCGAAGAATGTTAAGCAAGTCAGAAGTTTTCTTGGGCTTGCCAGCTATTACCGTCGCTTCGTCGAGAACTTCTCCAAGATTGCCAAGCCCCTGACTAATTTGCTTTACAAGGGTGTTAAGTTTGAATGGACAGACAAATGTCAGGAAAGTTTCCAGACTCTCAAGGACAAGCTTACATCAGCACCAGTGCTTGCTCCTCTAGATTCTCGCAAGGACTTTGTCATTTATTGCGACGCTTCTCGTCAAGGATTAGGCTGTGTCCTAATGCAAGAGCGCAGAGTAATTGCTTATGCCTCAAGACAATTGCGACCTCATGAAGAGAACTATCCAGTTCATGATCTCGAGTTAGCTGCAGTGGTCTATGCTCTGTTGAATTGGCGACATTACCTTCTCGGTAATCGTTGCGAGATCTATACTGACCACCAAAGTCTGAAATACTTGTTTACTCAACCAGACTTGAATCTCCGTCAGCGAAGATGGATGGAATCCCTCACCAATTATGATTTCGGTATTTCATATACCCCTGGCAAGGCTAATGTAATGGCCGATGCTTTGAGCAGAAAATCTTATTGTAGCAACTACATGGTTGAGAAAGCTAATCCCCGCCTCTATGAAGAGCTTCGCAAGTTGAATCTCCACATTGTTCTGAAGGGTTTTCTCAATAACCTTTTTGTAGAACCGGACCTTCACAAAGATATTGTAATTGCACAAGGAAAGGACCTGGAAATAAATGCAATTAAAGCAGAACTTGGAACTGAGAAAGCCAAGGACTTCTCTTTAGGTAAAGATGGAGCTTTATATTTCAGGGGTCGTCTTGTGGTTCCCCGAGTTGATCTTATGTATGCGAAGGTTATGAAAGAAGCTCACGACACTCTATTGTCTATTCACCCCGGAAGCACCAAAATGTATCGCGACATTCGTCAGCAATATTGGTGGTCCAAAATGAAGCAAGATATTGCTCGGTACATTGAACAATGTCACACTTGCTGTCAAGTTAAAGCAGAACATCAGAAACCTGCCGGACTTCTACAACCATTGCCTATTCCCGAATGGAAATGGGATGAAATACAGATGGATTTCATTCTAGGTCTCCCCCGCTCACAGAAGGGTCATGATGCTATCTTTGTTGTCATTGACCGACTCTCCAAGGTTGCACACTTTCTGCCAGTTAAGGAGACAATCACTGCTAGTCAGTTAGCGGACCTGTATATTTCCAGAATTGTTTCACTGCATGGCATTCCAAGGAAGATCGGTACAGATCGAGGCAGCATATATACCTCGAAGTTCTGGGAAAGTTTCCAACAAGCTTTGGGCACTCATATAACCTGGAGCACTGCTTATCACCCGCAGTCCCAGGGTCAAGTTGAACGAGTGAACCATGTGCTCGAAGATATGCTACGTGCTTGTGTTATCTCATTTGGTAAGAAGTGGGAAGAATCTCTTCCCTATGCTGAGTTCTCCTACAACAACAGTTATCAAGCTAGCTTAAAGATGGCCCCCTTTGAAGTATTATATGGACGTAAGTGCCGAACCCCTCTGAATTGGTCAGAAACTGGGGAACGTGCACTCATTGGTCCGGACATCATTCAACAAGCAGAAGAACAAGTTCGAATTGTACGAGAGAATCTCAAGACGGCTCAGTCTTGTCAGAAGAGCAGTTATGACCGCAAACATTGGGGACTTAATTACCTCCCCGGTGATATGGTTTATCTCCGTGTCACTCCTATGAGGGGCACTAATCGATTTGGTGTCAAAGGCAAGTTAGCTCCTCGCTACATTGGTCCCTTTCGCGTTATCGCAAAACGTGGACAAGTGGCTTACCAATTGGAGCTGCCACCGAAATTCTCTCACCTGCATGATGTCTTCCATGTTTCTCAATTGCGTCAATGCTTCAAGGATCCGCAACGAGCAATGGATTATGAGATGCTTGATCTACAAGATGATCTCTCCTACAAGGAGCATCCGATCCGCATTCTTGATGAAACTGAACGCAAGACTCGTCAGAAGACTATCAAGTTCCTCAAGGTTCAGTGGTCAAATCATTCAGAAGATGAAGCCACTTGGGAACGCGAGAATCAGCTTCGCGCAGAATACCCCGAGCTTTTCCCTTCTACTTCTTAATTCTCGGGACGAGAATTCTTGTTAGTAGGGGAGAGTTGTAACGCCCCTGGATCTGTGCCACAGTGATGATTGTAATTAAGCTATGATGATGGCCGAGAACACGCTAAGGCTTTTGCTAAATCTAAGTTGATCACCGTTGGAATCGGTCCCTGATTTAATTCCGTTGCATTTTAAAAATTCGTCGGAAATGTGGTTTTAAAAGTTGTCCAAAACTGGGATTAAAAATGTTGGATAGATCGCAAATATCGCGTAATGTTTTATAAAATTAGAACGGGTATTTTTGGAATTTATTTAGTGCCCCAAATGTTTTAAAAACGTCTTTTTGATACGAGGGAAAAATAGACCCGTACTGGGCCGAAAATGGACTGGCCAGCCAGCCCTATAAAAGGCAGGGCGCTGGGAACCCTAAGTCCCAGTCGCCCCACCCGCTCCCGTTTCCACCCCCCCACCGCCGAGCGAGCCGGCCGGCCCCAGGCCGCCGCCCGTTTGCCCCCCCCGACGCGCTCGCAACCGGCCGACCGGCCCGCGCCGCGCCGCCGCCGCCTGCCGCCTCGTCCCCGTCGCCGACCCGCCGACCCCGCCGCCTCGCTGCCGCCGGCCTGCACCGCCCCGCCACCTCGCGCCCCGCCTCCTCGACCGCCGGTCGCCGCCTCCCAGTGAGCCCCGAAGCCGTTCGCCGCCCCCCCCCCCCCCCCCCCCCCCCCCCCGCCCGCGGCCGCCGCTCGCCGGCTTGGCTCCGGCCCGACCCGGCCAGCCGTGCGCGTGTGTGCGTGCGTTGTGTGTGTGTGCGTATGCATACGCATACGTATACATATACGTGTACGTACGTATTTATAAATAAAATTAAATAAATAAATAGATAAATAAACAATTAGTTAAATTAATTAGTTAAATTAATTAGATAATTAAGTAATTAATTAGTTAATTAATTAATCAGTAATTACTATTTAGGTTAATTAAACAATAAGAATTACTGTTTTAGATAATTCGAATTAAATAATTAAATTAATTTCAGAATATTATTAAAACTTTAGAAATTAATATAAAATAAACCGTAGCCCGGATTAAAAAGTTTTGAACATGAAAGTTGCTCAGAATAATTCTACGGTTCCAACTACGCAGTCCGTTAGTCTGTCACTTGCCCCTAGCATAGCAAACATGGAACTTTTCCCCTCCGGATCGATTGTCCGAAAAATCCAAAGACCTGGAAAATATCGTCAGATATTCTCCCGCTTCGTCTGATACGTGTAGTACTGCGTTAGACTACCCCTAGCACTGCGTATTGCCATGTCATGCATCGTGTTGCATCTGTTGCTTGTATTTATTGTTTCTTCCCCCTCTTCTCTCCGGTAGTTCCCGAGACTGACGCTGCCGCCGAGTACGACTACGCCCTTGACGACCAGCCTTTTGCAGCACAGCAACAAGGCAAGCAAAACCCCCTTGAGCATTCCGATATCACCTATCCTTTCCCCCTCATGCTTGCATTAGATTTTGCTACTGTATTTAAAACAAGTACCTATTCTGATGCATAGCCTATTTTTGAATACTGCTTTCATTTAATGTTGTAGTATAGGTATGGATAGTATCCCCTTGTGGCTCCCATTTTACTATTGTCGTTGCCCCTGCTTTCATCACCGTCGTCATCGAAGACTTGAAGACAGAAGACTCAGTCATTATGACTGACAAGCCGTTACCGACACATCACCTCACACACCCCGAGTGTGGAAACGCTTGGGGTACTGACTCACAGCCATTTTGACTTAACACTGAGATATATGAGAAAGACGGGTCGGCCCCAAGGGTACCCGTGAGTGTGAGATGTGGTGGGGTGCGCCGGTAAGGCACCCGAAGGGTTATAGACGGGACGTGGCCGGACCTACTTTGTCCTTGCCGCATAGTTCTCGAGACGGGGCGACGGGATGGTGGGACCGATCGTCACCGCAATAGTACAAGTCACTAACGGGTTTGGATATGTGATCTGAGAAGGCCTTCGGCGAAAGCTCTGGTCTCTTTCGCACTAACCACCACGCGGGAACAAAAGTGGGCACTCTACGGCGTACATTCTCCCGAAAGCTCTTCAGATGTCACATTGTTCGACTCGCGCCCGGGTGGTCTGGAACGCAGGGACCTTGACGGAAGGCGTGCTAGGACTGATCCCGGCCGATGGCGTAACGTGCAGGATGGCAAGGGCGATGGCCCAAGACCCCGAGCCATTAGGATGTAGACCGGCGTGCTGGCCTCTCTGTTGAGCCTAGGTAGGACTACGTCGTGTCGATGGATGAGGCCGGGTATGTCCCGAAAATTATATCCGGCCAGAGTTTATCGAGCGTGTTGGGTAAGTTTGTGCACCCCTACAGGGAAGTTAAACTAATCGATTAGCCGTGTCCGCGGTTATGGACGCTCAGAGTTGTATTCTGATATATGATAACTAGAACTGGATACTTATTATTGTTACTTGAATTATATTTGGCTCCGGGATTGCTTTCTCGCATGGGGTCGAGGAAGGATCTCTGGGCCTTGCTAACTTACCCCTGTTAATAAAATATGTTGTTCTAAACTCTCGTCTTATGCTGCAAGACGTTGAAGATGCTAGTCTTCGATAGGACTAGGCCTTCCCCCTCCCCCCCTCATTCTTGCTTTCTGCAGTCAGTCCAGATACAACCCCTTCTATGATACTGATGCATACTTAGCATAGATCTGATATAAGTCTTGCGAGTACTTTGGATGAGTACTAACCGTTGCTTTGCTCCCCCTTTTCCCCCTTGATACGATGCCGCGATCAGATGTTGGAGCCCAGGAGACCCAGGATCCAGCTTACCCGGTGGACGACTACAGCTACCCCGACGGAGGCCACTACTACTACCAGGATGGCGCCTACTACGACGTAGACTTCTCTGACGTTCAGGAGTAGTTAGGAGGTTCCCAGGCAGGAGGCCTCGCCTCTTTCGATCTGATGTTATCTTTGTGCTAGCCTTCTTAAGGCAAAGACTTGTGTACCTTTATGTCTGTACTCAGATATTATTTGCTTCCGCTGACTCGTGCTATGTCGAGCTTTGTATTCGAGCCCTCGAGGCCCCTGGCTTGTAATATGAAGCTGTATGACTTTAAATTTGTGTCTAGTGTTGTGTTGTGATATTGATTAGTGAGTCCCTGATCTTGATCGTACGCCTTGCGTGTATGTTTAGCGTACGGTCGAGGCTGGGGGCGTCACAGGCTACGCGGCGCCACTCCTCCACCTTGTCGCCAAAGGTGAGGGCCGACGTGACACCCTGCTCGTAGAGCACGGCGTTGATGTCGTCGTCCCTCCGGCGGCGCTGCCGGTCCTCTTCCGCCTCCCGCGCACTGTGCGCTAGCAGCGCGGGCAAAAGGGCGTCCGCCTCCGTCGGGGGGAGGAAGTCCTCTGGCCCCGCCTCGGCTTCCGGCTCCCTCTTCACTAGGGGGAGCTCCTTTAGCCCCCTCTTCACCGGGGTGAGGGAGGAGCGCGAGCTCGACGCCCTGGAAGAGCTGCCAGAGCCGGAGAAGAGGCGGCCGCGCGCGCGGTCGTACTCCTCCGTCTCGCGGTGGAGGAGCGACGGCGGCGACGACCGGCCCCAGCGCGTGTACCACAAGGCGGCGACGACCGGATCTGACGCACCGCGCCCTCTCGGGTCGTCGTTGGCCATCTCGGGAGGTGGATTGGAGGGGCGGGGCGGCGGATTGGATGCTCGCGCGGCGGATCTGAGGCACCGGTGGTGAGGGGTTGGGGTTTTCGCGGCGGTGGAGGGATAGGGTTCAGACCGTATCCAGCAGCTGAACCCGCAGATATAGTGGTCGCGGGGTCTCGTATCCGGGCCACCGCAAAGTTTTTATGGGTCGGGCTGCGTTTGCGGTGTCTGTTCTGGCAGCTAAAACGGCCCAAACCCGTATAACCGCCGGAATTTTACAGTTCTGGCGATTATACGGGGTCTGCTAGAGATGCTCTTATCAACAAATATCGGAGTACAAGACCCGCATAAGAAACATGCACCTAATACGAGAGAGGACTGAAGTCCCAGCCTAAGTGCAAAGAAAACTTCCACAAAAGAAACATGAATACAGTCAGGTCCCTGGAAGTCCATGAGCACACGAAGTCAAACACATGAATCCGCACATCGCCGTCACCAAGATGAACGCCGAAGAAAGATGTAGGAAACCACCATCACATGAGCTGAGGTCGCTCCATTGTCGAATTGGTTTTCCGAGCTGAAGAGGAAGCCCGTCATAACCGGCGAGGCCATTGTCGCTATGAAACGTCGACCGAGGTCTATCCCCATCCACCTTAGCCCCAGAAACGGTTCCTCCATCCGATGGAGTCAGAGGAGAGTCGTCAGACCTGTCGCCACAAGCCACAAACCCTGCACGAGATCACATCTTATCGCGCACACCGCTGTGTTCGCCATCATGACTCACAACGTCGGCTGCACATATCCAGTACAAGCGCCCAAACCAACGGATGATGCCGAAGGCAGGTCTGGGGCACACAACTGCCAACACTTGGTCGCCAGTGTTGCCAGGCCAACCAAGCAGTGAAACAGTGACACCCAGATTCATCATTGACCACGCGAAATTGCCTCATCAAGGGAAGATCTAAGCCTTATTCGACGCCGCTGCCATAATTGTCGGCAACACAAAAGCTAGATTGTTAGGCCCTATACCTACAACTACACATGATCCACAAGCAAGATCTGGCAACCCCCGTCCACACCGACGACCATGAAGGCCGTTAGGGGAGGGGACCTGCCGGGATCTGGCACCGGAGGAGCGTCCGCACGAGGCGGAAGATGAGGTCGCCACTTTCTCTCTCGGAAACGGGAATAGCGGTTCACTACGAGGTTTCTTGTTCTTGGTTGAGATGGTTGAGAAGTACTCTCTCCGTTTGCTATAAAAGAAGAGTACTCACTCTTTTTTCTTTTATTTTACTTAGCATAATTGGTTTATTTTTATTTTTATTTTGCGGAAAACTTCCCCAGGAAAATTGGCAGTACAGCGAACATAAAAAGTACATCAGATCTATAGACCACCTAGCAACGACTACCAGCACTGAAGCAAGCCGAATGAGTGCAACCATCATCGTCCTTCCCTCGCTGGAGCGGGCAAAACTTGTTGTAGTAGACAATCGAGAAGTCGTCATACTAAGGCTCCATACGACTGGCGCACCAGAACAACAACTGTCGCGGATGAAGAGAAACGTAGATCGAAAGGATCCAACCCGAAGACACACAAACATACATGAATGAAGACCGGATCCAAGCAGATCCACCAAAGACAACCACCGACCAAATTCTGCAAGATCTGCCGGCGACACGCCTCCCCACGCCCTCCGACAATGTTGGAAGCGCCACCGGGGCAGGGGCTAGGCGTGGAGAACCTTATTCCATCTTTAGGGACCGCCGTTATCTCGCCTTCCTAAGCAGGACACAAACACTAACAAAACTCGAAGAAACACCTAAAAACGGAGCCCTCCCGCCACAAGGGTCGGGATCCACCGCATCCCCATGGCACTAAGATCACAGTAGATGTGGCAGATTGGTAGTGCCGCCAACAAGAGGCGGGAACCGTAGCCACCTTTTCCTTGGGAGGAATGACGAAGGGGTAGATCTTTCTTAACTCCAACTATCAAAAAAATGACCAAGTTTAGAGATAGAAGTACCAATATTCACGATACCAAATTATTAGTATTATTAGATCCATCATGGTATATATTTTAATATTGTATTTATTTGGTGTTGCAAATGTTTTTAATTTTAAATATAACTCTACAATGTTTGAGATAAGTCAACGAGAATGAAAAGGAATGGATACAGACTGTGCTCTAATTTTTGTTTGTTTGAAGAGGACCATATCCGAGCTTGCATGCGGGCACCGGATAGTCCGAACAATTGTGGACGAATAATTCAGACAATTTTAGTGAACCATGTTGGATAGCTAAAAGCATCTGCATCGGCTACTTCGAATATTTGTCGGGGAGTGACGGACCGGGATCCAGTGACTTGCCTCTTAACAGTCACGGCATAACATGTGCCCATCCATCTGTCGTCCGTTCTCCATCCAACGGACACGAGCGACTGAAGGCCAAAAGTGCCCACTTAACAATGCACTGGTTTACCATTGTTGAAAAACGATTCAGACTTGGCCTTTTTTCAAGCATTCGATGGTAGCAACCGGCAAACAACAGCGGTCACGAATTAGCGGTCACGAATTAGCAGGTTTAGCTAGATATAATCAGCTCATGAGGCTATAATCTCCTTGCTTGTAAATGATGTAGCCCTACTGACCAATGAATGAAGCAGATTGAACTGTAAAAAAATACAATGGTCGGTTTGCAGGAATAGAATCCGCATCCTATTTGCTGAATCTGTACTACTCCCTCCCTCTGTTTTTAAATATAAGTCATTTTAAAGATTCGACTACAGATTACATACGGGACAAAATGAGTGAACCTACATTCTAAAATATGTCTAAATACATCAGTATGTAGTCCGTAATGATGAACATCTGTATGTCTAAATACTCCGGAGAGGGGGCCTTGATATTCCGGAGGATCTTCTCACATAGAGGTGTTCAACTCCATGGGAGGAGGAAGTGGAAGGAGCAATGCTCGACTAGTCTATGAGCTAAACTATTGCTAACCCTATATGGAGGAGGGAGATATCTATTTATAGTCCAAAACGGATGGGGGGTGGAAAGAGGGGATGCATGGGCCTTTGGCCCTCATCTGCCCACGCAGGGGCTGGATGTTCGGGTCGGAGGCCGAACATCCGAGGCTTTAGGACGGGCCGGATGTCCGGGCCAGGGGCCGGATGTTCGAGGCTTTGGGAGTCGTCGGATGTCCGGGCTTCGGTCGGATGTCCGGGGCTCGGGCGCTGGCGTTTGCACGGTTCTGGACAGGACGCGCCGGATTTCCGGGCCGACACCGAATGTCCGGCCGCTGTACTATCAGCTGGCCTGGGTCGCTGGTTCGGTGGCGTCGGAAATCCGGGCCCTGGGCCGGATGTCCGGACTCTGGAGGTGCTTGAGGTCTTCCTTTGTAGCTTCCTTTCATCTGCCTTTGCATCCACCTTCATGCTTGGTTGGTCTTCACTCTGAGCGTCTCCAAGGTCGTATTCATGGTACCTATCATGCATAGGGTTTTCGCTTGAGGTAGCATGCATGTCTCGAGTGTATCAAATGGAGAATCACTAAGGAGAGATGTCACCTCGGTTTCAATGGCACGTGCATGGGCTCTTGTCATAGGACCACTTGGAACTTGAGGTGTTGGTGATGGATCCATGGGGATGACCATGGGATGCTCTGCATCATCTCCCCCCTTGGGAAAGATCCGTCCTCGGATCGAGATCCTCATCACCATGGAAAAGAGATAGGTCCTTGACGTTGAAGATGTCGCTCACAATGTACTTGTCGCGTGGAATGTTGATCTTGTAGGCATTGTCGTTGTAGCGTGCCAACACCTTGAAAGGTCCATCGGCTCGAGGAAGTAGCTTGGACTTGCACTCGACGGGGAATCGACTGGTCTTGAACACCATGGGGTGCTTGTTGATGTTGCGCTTGGTGGTGACTCGTTCAACTTGGCGTTCGATCGTGCACCTTGTGTCTTCATGCATCTTCTTGATGTAGCTTGCCCTTGCGTTTGTGTCCATGTCCACATGCTCTTGTAATGGTAGCGGAAGTATGTCTAATGGGGCAATGGGTTAAAGCTGTAGACCACCTCGAACGGAGACTTGCCGGTGGTGAAGTGACACGCGCGGTTGTAGGCGTACTCGGCGATGGGGAGACATTCTTTCCATTCCTTGATGTTCTTCTTGATCAACACGCGTAGGAGCGTCAAGAGCGTCTGGTTGGTGACCTCTGTTTGGCCATCGGTTTGTGGATGGTAGGCCGAAGAGAAAAGTAGCTTGATTCCGAACTTGGCGCATAGTGTCTTCCAAAAGTAGCTAAGGAACTTGATGTCGCGGTCTGACACAATGGTCTTGGGGACTCCATGTAGTCGCAAGATGTCATTTTGTATCTCCTTAGCCTTGTCGGGGTTGACGCGGTAAGGTGCCTTGTTCGGAAGTGGTGCGCCGGGTATGAGGTCGATGCGGTGTTCGATCCCTCGTTTAGCTGGTAGTCCCGGAGGTAGCTCATCGGAAAACACATCTTGAAATTCCTGCAACAAACGAGACAAAACCAAAGGTAGATGTTGTGAAGCATTAGTCCTCACGACCTCATCTTTGCACAAAAGTACAAAGTGAAGTACTGAAAGCACAACTTCTCCCTAGGTGGTTTTGGTAATTGTCGTGGGAACGTGTCTGACAGTAGATGGTAGGGGTACGAAAGGAGAGGGCAGAGTCCTAGCTACGGCGAGGGTGTACACACAGATGTATGAGTTCAGGCCTCACTCGGAAGTGATAACAGCCCTACGTCTCAGGTGCTCCGGGGAGCTTACTCTGTCGAGTGTTACGTGTGTTGTGTTTACAAAGGATTGCGAACCCTTGTGCCAGTGGGGAGGGGTGGCTTATATAGAGTGCGCTGCCCCTCATAAACGTCCGGCATCTAAGGGATTGATTGTGGGGAGTAAAGAGGGACGTTACTGGTAACGTATACAATAAATGCCAGTTAAGGCGGCGACCGTAACGCCTGCCCGTTGGCCTCCCTGGGGAGACTCCTGGTCTTCTGCAGTCGAGTGATTGGCGACTGCTCCGAGTGAGAGTTTACTGTCGAGTGTAGGGTGGGATTCCAAGTGAACATATGTCGAGTGACTCATATGCCATGGCTAGTTCAGTCGGAATCTCTCTTGTAGTCTTGTAGTCTTGTAGTTCTCCAATGTGGTGTCCTTAGGTGGGGTATGTAGGACAGGCCTAATACCCTACCCTAGGTACATATCCTCGTCATTAGCCCCCGAATGGATCAGGGCTCGAGTGGAGAAGGGGCAGTGCAGGTTCTGCCGAACTCAGCGTTCCGAATGAGCTTCGAGATTTTTCCGATACCTGTGACGACTGGGCCTTCCAACGTCTGCCTTGATCTATTCAGCTTGTCATTTCTTCCGAGTGAATCTAGATGCAGGTTCGAGTCCGAATGGTCAACAGGATCTTCAGATGTGACAGGACGCTCTGTCCGGCCCGGATTTCGTGGGATTCGAAATTCAGGGAACGCGCGCCGAGCAGGGATGACGCAACCGACGGGGAAGCGGCTCCTCGATCCTCGCGCCACCGTTATCGCCACATATCGCGGCTCCTCCGTTAGTGGGATACATAGGGATTTGGCGGGCCCACGAGTCAGTGACTCGGGTCGACGGACATAAAAAACGAGAGGGGAGGGGAATTTGCGACAGTGCGCTCATTTTCCCCTCGTCTCCTCCGCTTCTTCTGCTCCGCCGCCGCGCTGCTCAGATCGAATCCGCTCGCTGCCGCGACAATGGCGCCCAAGAAGACGACGAAGGGGAAGAAACCCTCGAGCGCCCGGGCCGCAGCGCCACCCGGATGGATGCAGGGCGATTTCCTGCCGTCAACCGTGACGGCGTTGGACGTGGAGAAGCTCGTCGCTGACGGCCTGATTGCGGCCGGGTCGTGGAGGTTGCCGGGGACGGAAGCAGAGCCGGAGCCGCGCGAGGGCGAGCGGGTCCTCCTGACCACCCATTTGGAGAGAGGTTTTGCTCTGCCCCCGCATCCCTTCTTCCGCGGTTTTCTGAATTTCTTCGGGGCTCAGTTGCATCATTTTCCTCCCAACGCAATTGCGTATCTCGCCGCGTTCGTGACGATGTGTGAATGTTTCTTGGGTTGTCCCGCCCACTGGGGTCTGTTCAAGCACATCTTTACCATCCGTTCTCAGTCGGTAAAGAAGGCCCACGCTAGTGATAATAGAACCAACGTCATCCAGCTATGCGGGGGTTTGGGTCTTCAGAAGAGGACGGGGAGTGCCTTCCCAGCGCTCACCCTTCCGGAGTCGGTGCGGGGCTGGCAGTCGACCTGGTTCTACTGCCACGACGTCGCGTCCCCAAACATGTCGACTGGCCTTCCTCCCTTCACGCTGGATCGACCCATTGCGCCCCCATCTCTGACCGTGGCCGAGGAAGAGAAGGCCAATGTGGGGATCTTGATGAACAGTGTTGTGAATCTGATTCGTGATGGAGTGACCGGCTTGGATCTGTTGGAGGTGTTCCTGGGTCGACGGATCCAGCCGCTCCAGGCGCGGGACCATCCGATGTGGCATTACTCAGGAGTCGACGATGCTATTCGTACCCACCCGGAAGATGTCTCAGGGGAAACCATCATGCTTTGGCTGCGCGGCATCACTGGTGCGCGAGACAACCCCCGGGGTTCCAAAAGAGTATCGCCTTTCTCAGCTGCAAATCCGCCGAATGTGGTGAGTCATGTCATTGTCGATTGCTTTTGTATCTTGTCGAGTGAATATGTCTTCAGCTGACTGACTTGAATCTTTGCAGGAGCTCACGAACATGTATTCACCCGTGCCGAATGGCGGTCAGAACCTTGAAGGAGCGGGGAGCGAGAGCGACAGTGACAGCATCAGCTACGCCGAGGACAGCGAAGGCAACGGTGACGACTCGTCGGGGAGCGATGAAGTTGAAGTCGTGTCTCCTCCGCGTACTGAAGGGCATTCCAAGCAGCGTCACGACCCAACACTCGACCGGGGTCGGGCCGGGGGGTCGACCACCAGGAGCTCCAAGCGCAGTCGGACGTCGACGCCAGAGCCGATTGAAAAGGTTGCCAAGCAGCCCAAGGTCACCACCACCAAGCCCCGGAA
Organism: Elymus sibiricus; assembly: GCA_039707655.1. NCBI lineage: Eukaryota > Viridiplantae > Streptophyta > Magnoliopsida > Poales > Poaceae > Elymus > Elymus sibiricus. The sequence continues at coordinate 248,414,015 of CM077673.1, read as the reverse complement.
GGCTCTCCCCAGAATCAAGGTTGACGTGCCGATTGCTTCAACGTAAGTATCCTTGCTCTTCGCTTAACTTGTTGCTGAACTTCATATTTTTGTTGACCGAGTGGATATTGATCGTTAGGGCCGCTACCTCGGTGACATCGCCGGGGCGAGGAGAGGAAAGCGCGGAGAAGGACACGCCGGACGCAGCTACTTCTCGCCAAGGTATGGCATATTGTCATTTGACATTCTTTTCAAACCATTCGACAGTCATGTGATATGTCGACTGGTGACATGCAGAGCCAATGGATACCGACCCCGCAGCCCCGTCTCCGACTGTACCGGTTACAGCACCGACCCAGATGGCCGTGGAGCTCGCCAGTCCGCCACAAGCGCCTGTCTCCCAAGCGCCAGCCTCGCAAGCGCCAGTCCTTCCGACTACATCGCCGCTCCCTTCACAGACCATCTTCTCTCTGCACCGTGTTCCAGAAGACCAGACTGGAGCTGCTAAGGAGGCGATGATGCAGGCCGAACATATGATGCAGCGTACGAAGGAGGCGTACGAGGCCAGCAAGCTGGCTTACGACGCTAGCTCAGCGCTTCGGGCGAACGTCCAAGTAAGTGCACTTGTAAGTGCGCTTTTTGATTGTGTCGTTTTCCGTCTACCATGACTTGACTTCTGCACCCACTGGGAGTTTTCTGTCTGTCGACTGGTAATCGCTTGTCACGCACTCGGCTAGGGCTGACCTGGTCGAGTGGACAATCTCTCTTCTTTTTTTTTGTTCGGCCGTCACCCGGATCGGGCGGACCGTTCCGAGTGGATACCGTCCCGGTGGGGGCACGCTGAATGCACCCACTGGGTGTAGTCCCCGAGACTGCCGTCGACTACGGGCAGTCGGCGGGAGTCTTAGAACTTGGACTCGAAGCCCATATTTCTGTCCACTGAATTGTTTTTGTCGTTGATCTCAGAAGGCCTGTGAGCTAGGTACTCGATATGCTGACTTGGAGAAGGAGAAGAGTCAGCTTCAGCTCGACTTGGAACTGACGAGGAGAGACCTGGAGCGTGCGCAAGCTGATCTGAAGGCTTCAAGAGGTAAACTTTGTTGATCGAGTACTTCATTAATTGTTTCTTCTATCTTTGAACCGAGTGACTCCACTCGAGCAGACGTGTGCGCTGAAAACCGTCGACTCCGAGCGCGACTCAACAATGCTATTGCTTTAGATATCATGAAGAAGGCGCTGGAGGACAAAGACAGATCACTCGCCGATGCTCAGAAGACGGCGAGGGAGAAGACTGAAGCTGCCGAGAAGAAGCTCGCCGCGGCCAGCAAGCTTGAGGAAGAGAACACGAAGCTGAAGCAGGAGCGAGCTGACTGGAGCAAAAGGCTTGACCATGCAACCAAGGGAGCAAAGGGCTTGGAGACCTATCTGGGGGATTACGCCCAGAAGATGTATACTTTGCTTGAAGGTAATTTTCTCCAGTCGAGTGAATTCCGTTAATCCCAACTTCATCCAGTCGAGTGAATTCCGTTGATTTTCAGGGAACAGTATCATGACTAATTCTTTCCATCTTCTTCATGTAGAATTCTGCAAGGACTTCGAGAAGGAGACCGAGGCGGTCGAGCCCAATCTGGACCCTTCCAAGTCACCTGTCGGAGATGCTGTGGCTATGAACATGTTCCGGCTTGAAGCTCGAGTCGCAGGCATCCGGGAGTACGTCGCTCGACTGCGAGGTGCAATGGAGAAGGTCGACAAGGAGCTGTGGCCGGAAGACTCACTTCAGGCTGACCTCGAGTCAATGATGACTCGGCTTGACGAGCTCCCTGGTCAAGTGCAAGCATGGAAGAAATCTGCTGCACGCTGCGGAGCTGACATAGCGCTCTCACTCGTCAGGGTCCATTGCAAGGAGGTCAAGGAGGACAAACTGAAAGCACTTCAGGTGGCCAACACAAAGAAGCTCCAGTTCCAGGACTTCATGGAGACCTTCATCGAAGTGGCGACTCAGATCGCTGACGGGATCGACCTGGACACCTTCGTCGAGCCTGCAAGTCCCACTGGAGCTTGAGAAAGCTTTGCTGGTGATCAAAAACTTTAATTTGCCTCGGTATGCCGAGTGGTGGTGTATCGTTAAAACTTCTTTCGGGTCTTGGGTCCGAGTACTTTCGTCATTTGCATGGGCAACTTTTATCCATGCTGAATACTCTGGATTTATCTGAATTTGTTTTTCAGTCCTTTGCTTGATTTCCTCTCGAGTAGATCAGGTCTTGTCGAGTGGTTTCTGGTCCAGTGGGGGCACGCGGAGTGCACCCACTGGGTGTAGTCCCCGAGACCGCTGTCGAGTGGCGGCGACATCGGCAGGGGTCTTAAATTTGTTTGATTGATTTCGGACTTAGGCGAGGACTGACTCGCAGCTAAGCCCCCCGAGTGAGAGGACCGCTCGTCATTCGGGAGTGAGTATCAGAACTTAGGCGAAGACTGGTTCGCAGATAGCCTCCGAGTGAGAGGATTGCTCGTCACTCAGAGTAGTTTATAACTTAGGTGATGCGGAATCACGGCTAAGCCCCCGAGTGTGAGGATCGCTCATCACTCGGAGTAGTTTATAACTTAGGTGATGCGGAATCACGGCTAAGCCCCCGAGTGTGAGGATCGCTCATCACTCGGAGTAGCCTTTTAACTTGGGCGAAGCGGATTCGCAACCAAGCCCCTGAGTGAGAGGATCGCTCATCGCTCGGAGTAGCGTTTTAACTTGGGTGAAGCGGATTCGCAGCCAAGCCCCCGAGTGAGAGGATCGCTCGTCACTCGGAGTATGTTTTTAACTTGGGCGAAGCGGATTCGCAGCCAAGCCCCCGAGTGAGAGGATCACTCATCACTCGGAGTAACGTTTTAACTTGGGCGAAGCGGATTCGCAGCCAAGCCCCCGAGTGAGAGGATCGCTCATCACTCGGAGTAACGTTTTAACTTGAGAGAAGCGGATTCGCAGCCAAGCCCCCGAGTGAGAGGATCGCTCGTCACTCGGAGTACGATTTAACTCGGGCGAAGCGGATTCGCAGCCAAGCCCCCGAGTGAGAGGATCGCTCGTCACTCGGAGTAGCGTTTTAACTTGGGCGAAGCGGACTCGCAGCCAAGCTCTCGAGTGAATGCGATGATATTCACCCGACGAGGTTCTGAACTTAGGCGACACGGAGTCGCAGCTAAGCCCCCCGAGTGTGAGGATCGCTCATCACTCGGAGTAGATTTAAACTTAGGCGATGCGGAACCGCGGCTAAGCTTTCGAGTGAATGCGATGCTGTTCACTCGACGAGGTTCTGAACTTAGGCGACACGGAGTCGCAGCTAAGCCCCCGAGTGTGAGGATCGCTCATCACTCGGAGTAGATTTAAACTTAGGCGATGCGGAACCGCGGCTAAGCTTTCGAGTGATGTTATTCACTCGACGAGGTTCTGAACTTAGGCGACACGGAGTCGCAGCTAAGCCCCCGAGTGTGAGGATCGCCCATCACCCGGAGTAGATTTAAACTTAGGCGATGCGGAATCGCGGCTAAGCTTTCGAGTGAATGCGATGCTGTTCACTCGACGAGGTTCTGAACTTAGGCGACACGGAGTCGCGGCTAAGACCCCGAGTGTGAGGATCGCCCATCACTCGGAGTAGATTTAAACTTAGGCGATGCGGAATCGCGGCTAAGCTTTCGAGTGAAAAATCGCTCGCACTCGGAGTATTCTTGAACTCAGAATTGTGCGATCGGAATCGACAAAAGACTGTAGGAGTCGTATCCTTGATAATCAAAACAGTTTACTCTTATTACATCAGACAGATCAACCTTCAGGTGTAGAACCGACGAAGCAGATCCGCGTTCCAGGCCCGTGGCTCGTCAGCGTTCTTCTTGAGATTGAAGAGGTGGTAGGCTCCATTGTTCAGCACCTTGGTGACGACGAAAGGGCCTTCCCACGCGGGGGCTAGCTTGTGAGGCCGCTGCTGATCCACTCGGAGCACGAGGTCACCTTCGTGGAAGGTCCGACTCCTGACGTGCCTTGCATGGAAGCGACGCAGATCTTGCTGGTATGCAGTCGATCGGATCAAAGCCATTTCCCGCTCTTCTTCAAGGAGATCCACAGCATCCTGGCGTGCTTGCTCAGCTTCAACCTCCGAGTAAAGGTCCACCCGAGGAGAATTGTGAAGAACATCACTCGGCAGGACAACTTCAGCCCCATACACCATGAAGAAAGGAGTGCGATCAGTTGACCGATTTGGAGTTGTCCTCAAGCCCCACAGAACAGACGGTAATTCTGTAACCCAAGCTCCAGCTGCGTGATCGAGTTCGCGCATGAGTCAAGGCTTCAACCCTTGAAGGATAAGGCCATTTGCTCGCTCGGCCTGACCGTTTGATTGGGGGTGCGCAACGGATGCGTAATCCACCCGAGTGCCTTGAGAGGAGCAAAAGGCTCTGAACTCTTCCGAATCAAAATTAGAACCATTGTCCGTGATGATACTATGGGGAACTCCGTATCTGAATATTATTTCCCTCATGAATTTGATGGTTGTGCGAGAATTCAGCTTCCTGATAGGCTTGGCCTCAATCCATTTAGTGAACTTGTCGACTGCTACCAGAAGGTGCGTGAAACCACTCTGGCCCGTGCGGAGAGGTCCGATCATATCCAATCCCCAGACAGCGAACGGCCAGACGAGTGGGATGGTCTTCAAGGCAGACGCAGGCTTGTGCGACAAGTTTGCATAGAATTGGCATCCTTCACAGTGCTGCACAATATCCTTAGCCATCTCATTGGCGCGCGGCCAGAAGAAACCAGCTCGGTAGGCCTTGGCAACAATCGTCCGAGAGGACGCATGATGGCCGCAAGTTCCCGAGTGAATTTCCTCCAGAATCAGTCGACCTTCTTCGGGAGAAATGCATCGCTGAGCCACGCCGGTTACGCTCTCTCTGTAGAGCTGCCCATTCATAACAGTGGAAGCTTTGGATCTGCGGACAATCTGTCGAGCTTCAACTTCGTCTTCTGGAAGTTCTCGCCTGAGGATGTACGCGATGTAGGGCACCGTCCAATCGGGAGTTATCACCAGAATCTCACTGACCAGATCTATGACTGCTGGGACATCAACTTCAGTCGGATTGGAGGCGCTTATAGGCTGCGGGGGCTCTTCGGTGAAGGGGTCCTCTTGTACCGAAGGAGAGTGCAAATGCTCCAGGAACACATTGCTGGGCACAGGCTTCCGAGTGGAACCGATTTTTGCCAGTTCGTCAGCTGCCTGATTCTTCACTCGGGGAACGTGATGGAGTTCCAAACCCTCAAACTTCTTCTCAAGCCTTCTTACTGCATTGCAATATCCGGTCATGGCGGGGTTTCTGACATCCCACTCCTTCATCACTTGATTGACCACCAAATCCGAGTCACCGTATACCATCAGGCGACGGACGCCGAGCGAGATGGCCATACGCAACCCGTAAAGGAGTGCTTCGTACTCAGCTTCATTATTGGAGGAATCAAAGAGAATCTGGAGGACATAGCTGAGTTTATCGCCCTTGGGAGACACCAATACCACACCAGCACCAGAACCGTTCAGCATCTTCGAGCCGTCAAAGAACATGGTCCAGTGTTCCGAGTGGATCCGGACTGGCTGCTGCTGTTCTATCCACTCGGCCATGAAGTCAGCAAGTGCTTGAGATTTAATGGCTTTCTTCGCTTCAAACTTGATATCAAAATAAAGAAGTTCAATGGCCCATTTGGCCACTCGACCAGTCGCGTCTCGATTGTTGAGGATTTCATTCAAAGGCGCATCACTGACGACTGAGACTGAGTGATCTTGAAAATAGTGCGCCACTTTCTTCACTGATAGATATATACCATAGACAAGCTTCTGGTAATGTGGATACCTTTGCTTAGAAGGAGTCAACACTTCAGAGATGTAATAAACTGGGCGCTGGACTTTGTAGGCCTTGCCCTCTTCTTCTCGCTCGACAGTAAGAACTGTACTGACGACCTGATTTGTGGCTGCAATGTACAGGAGCAGGGGTTCTTTGCTGTGTGGAGCGGCAAGCACCGGCTGGGTGGAGAGCAGGGCTTTGAGCTGGACAAACGCTGCTTCTGCCTCTGAATTCCACTCGAATGTATCGGATTTCTTCATCAGTCGGTACAAAGGGAGTGCCTTCTCTCTGAGACGAGAAATGAATCTGGTCAGCACTGCCAGGCAACCAGTAAGCTTCTGGACATCATGAATACGCTCGGGTCGTTTCATTCGGACGATGGCACCGATCTTCTCGGGGTTGATGTCGATTCCTCGTTCGGAAACGAGATAACCGAGTAACTTTCCACCCGGAACTCCAAAAGTACACTTGGTTGGATTCAGCTTGAGGTCATATCTTCTTAAGTTGGCGAATGTTTCCGCCAAGTCAGTCAGCAGGTCGGAACCTTTGCGAGACTTGACTACGATATCATCCATGTAGGCCTCGACATTCCGACTGATCTGGTCGAGGAGACACTTCTGAATCATGCGCATGAAAGTAGCGCCAGCATTCTTCAGACCAAAAGGCATGGTGATGTAACAGAAACACCCGAAAGGGGTGATGAAGGCCATTTTTATTTCATCTGGACCAAACAGACGGATCTGATGGTAGCCAGAGTATGCATCGAGAAAAGACAAACGCTCGCACCCCGCAGTCGAGTCTACAATCTGGTCGATGCGGGGGAGCGGGAAATGATCTTTCGGGCAGGCCCGATTGATGTGCTTGAAGTCTATACACATTCGGAGCGACTTGTCCTTCTTGGGGACCATGACGACATTCACAAGCCACTCGGAGTGGTAGACCTCGCGAATGAACTTGGCCTCCAAGAGTCGAGCCACCTCCTCGTCGATTGCCTTCCGCTTCTCTGTTGCCGACCGGCGCAAGTGTTCTTTTACAGGCTTGGCCTTCGGATCAACTCTCAAACGGTGCTCAGCTAGTCCCCTGGGTACACCAGGCATGTCAGCGGGCTTCCATGCAAAGATGTCCCAGTTCTCACGGAGGAACTGGATGAGCTCGGCTTCCTATTTGCTGTCGAGTGTGGTTGAGATGTTGGTCGGAGCAGTAGTAGGATCTGTCGGGTGAATGTGCACTTGCTTCAAGTCTCCTGCCGACTGAAAAGCTGACTCGGTGGTGGGCTTCTTGGAACGCAACAGATCGGCGGGATCAGCAGTCTTCTTGTACTCTTCTAACTCGACCACAGCCATCTGCATGTCGGCGATCTTGGAGCCCTGTTGGAGGCACTCCTCAGCCCTCTGTCGATTGCCTGTGACTGTGATCACACCCTTGGGCCCGGGCATCTTCAGCTTGAGATACACGTAACACGGGCGGGCCATGAAACGTGCATACGCTGGACGGCCAAGGATGGCATGATATGCACTCTTGAAGTCTACAACCTCAAATGTCAGCTTCTCTTTGCGAAAGTTCTTGTCAGTGCCGAACACCACATCCAGCGCAATCTGTCCGAGTGACTTGGCCTTCTTCCCAGGGATGACCCGTGGAATTGCATATTGCTTTCGCTGAGCCTGGACATCGGAATGCCCATCCCTTTGAGGGTATCAGCGTACAGAATATTCAAGCCACTTCCTCCATCCATGAGAACTTTGCGGAGCCGAGTGCCTCCTACCACCGGATCCACCACCAGCGCCTGTCGACCTGGGGTAGGGACATGAGCGGGATGGTCCGACTGATCGAAGGTGATAGCTGTCTGGGACCACTTGAGGTACTCGGGGGTAGCTGGAGCAGCCATGTTGACCTCCCTGTTGATGACCTTCAATCGACTCCTGCTTTCTACATCGGCAAAAATCACCAATGTGGCATTGATCTCAGGAAAGTCTTCTTTATCTTCGTCCTCTTCTTTCTCAGGATCTTTGTCACTCGACTGCTCTCCCTTGAACCCTTGGATCAGCAATCGGCACTGTCGAGTGGTATGCTTTGACAGGATCAAGTTGCCTTATTCATCCTTCCGTGAGTGAATGGGACATGGCATATCCAGGACATCTGTCGACTGGTTCTTGGACTTCTTCTGAACAAACTGCCCCTTTGGCTTCACTTTCCCTTTCGTCGCCAGAGCGGCTACTTCTGCCTGGACAGAGCCGTTAGCTTTACGCTTTTGCTTCCGACTGGAATTTCCGCCGCTGGGATTACTGTCGACTGCTTTACCCTTGCCACTGCGGAGGCGATCCTCCTCCTCGCCGTTGGCGTATCGGGTGGCAATCTCCATCATCTTGCTCAGGGACATATCTCCTGTCCGACCAAACTTCAAATAGAGCTCTCTGTATCTGACTCCGGCCTTGAAGGCGCAAACAGCCTGGTGCTCGGAAACACCTTCCACCGTGTGATGAAGAGTGGTCCACCGCTGAATGTAATCCCTCAAGGTCTCATTCGGCTTCTGGACACAGTGCTACAACTCGAGCAAACCGGCAGGGCGCTTGCAGGTGCCTTTGAAGGTCTTGACAAACACTCGGGCAAGATCTTCCCAGCAATAGATGCTAGAAGGAGCCAACTGATTAAGCCACGCCCGGGCCGGACCATCCAACATCAGGGGCAGATGCTTCATAGCCACGTTGTCGTTGCCTCCGCCGATCTGAACAGCCACTCGGTAATTGTCTAGCCATGTTTCCGGCTTCGACTCGCCAGTGAATTTGCTAATCCCAGCCGCCAACCTGAAGTTGGGGGGGATCTCAGCAGATCGGATGGCTCTGCTGAAACACTCTGGACCAGAAACAGAGGTACCACTGCCATTCGGAAAATCCCTGTCATAGCCACCTCTGTTGTATCTGCCTCTGTCGACCCGGTTCTGAACGAGAACGGATCTCGCGTCAAACCCAGGGTCCCGCTCATCACTGTACGGGCGCCTGTCATCATAGTGCCGGGGCACGTATGGACCACTCCGCGGAGGAGTAGGTACTCGACGGTGGTCATCACGGTGATGCCGAGGAACAAACTGATCTCACCTCTGATCTCTGTACTGATCGTTGCGGTAATCTCTGCCTCTGCGACGCTGAGGTGACCCTGGACTGTGGGCCGATTGGACTGTGTCTGCTCTAACTGATTTGCTGTGAATCCTGTTGCGCGAGTGAGAGACAGCGGAGTTCTACTGTCGAGCCGCCCCAAGCAGGGTTCGGATCTGCTCGAGTCCTCTGCCGGCCTCTGAATCGGACGGCTGTATAGAATCTGCAATCCTAGCCGCCGCTGCAACATTCTGGATCGGAGTACGGTATACCTGACGATTGTCGTCGACTGGAGGGAACAACTGACGCTCGCGGCGCTGTCGAGTGCGCTCGTCGAGTGACCTCTGCATCTCCTCGAGGCGCGTGCGCTCTGCCAAGGTGGCGAGACGCGCAGCCTCCAGAGCCTGGGTTTCTGCAGTCGTGCCGACGATGGGGGTTTGGAGGACCTCCTCATCCCTGCGCTGCTGATCATTCGACGGGCCGCCACGCTCGCGGCCGCCACGGCCATAGCCGGGTGGGCTCTGATGAGAACCCGCCATGAAAACTTCTGCTGCAGGATCGCAGCTCTCGCACTCGGAAGGGAGCTCGGATGAATCTGATGCCGAGTCGAACGCACCGTGAAGTGGCTCGGCGGGTTTCGATAGCCGCGATCTGCGGAGTCGACGCCTGGCGCGCCGCCGCGTGCCTCACCCATCGCTGGAGCTGCGAACGACCGGATCGCTTGCGGCGACGAACAGCGGGGAGAGTGGACGACGCTGGAGCCGACATGTACGGGGTCGACGGCTGACGAAGGAGAACGCCGCATGAACTCGCGCTGAAGTGCGTCGCCCCGCGGACGGGGAGAGCCTCAACGTCGAGAGGGGCTTCCTGGAGCCATGCGGAGTCGTCGGCGATGAAGGTGAATGCACCGAGACGGATCTCGCAGCCCAGGATCAAACCGCCGTTGGGAGATATGGTGAAGATGAAAAACTGCAACCTCGCCGGAAGTCGCTTAGACGCCTGCCCCACGGTGGGCGCCAACTGTCGTGGGAACGTGTCTGACAGTAGATGGTAGGGGTACGAAAGGAGAGGGCAGAGTCCTAGCTACGGCGAGGGTGTACACACAGATGTATGAGTTCAGGCCTCACTCGGAAGTGATAACAGCCCTACGTCTCAGGTGCTCCGGGGAGCTTACTCTGTCGAGTGTTACGTGTGTTGTGTTTACAAAGGATTGCGAACCCTTGTGCCAGTGGGGAGGGGTGGCTTATATAGAGTGCGCTGCCCCTCATAAACGTCCGGCATCTAAGGGATTGATTGTGGGGAGTAAAGAGGGACGTCACTGGTAACGTATACAATAAATGCCAGTTAAGGCGGCGAGCGTAACGCCTGCCCGTTGGCCTCCCTGGGGAGACTCCTGGTCTTCTGCAGTCGAGTGATTGGCGACTGCTCCGAGTGAGAGTTTACTGTCGAGTGTAGGGGGGATTCCAAGTGAACATATGTCGAGTGACTCATATGCCATGGCTAGTTCAGTCAGAATCTCTCTTGTAGTCTTGTAGTCTTGTAGTTCTCCAATGTGGTGTCCTTAGGTGGGGTATGTAGGACAGGCCTAATACCCTACCCTAGGTACATATCCTCGTCAGTAATTAATAACAACATATATTTCATTGGACTAATGTTTCCACCAAATATATTTCAGGGAAGTTCAATGAATGGATTGGCAAAAGGATTGTGAGGAGATTCCCTAGATGCAAGGAACATCTATTGGCAACAAGCTTGGAGACTCTACATTTTACATTTTGTGAGCAATCACTCTTGAGTCCATAGGAAAGCCAATACTATTCAAAGGGGGTGAGGTGTTTATGATGATATGGTTGCTCAAGTGCTTAGAGATTAGCCACCAAAAATACACATGAAATTCTCCCACAAATACTCTGTCCAAAACCAAATATCCAAAATCGGTGCCACCAACTATTTCCATTCGTCCCTACCGAGTTTTGCCTCAGGCAGATCCTAAGCCAAACCCTAGCTTCTCGATGACACCAACTCTCATTTTTCGGTGCAACCGAAACAGTAACCAACTTGCTGGTATCTCATTTTCAGGAATCAGAATTTCCAAGATTTGGAAATCGGTACCACGGAGATTGTGTAACTGCCTAGGACACCCATATCGGTACCATGCCAAAAGTTGCCACATTTTGTACTAGTCGGTACAACCGAGTTTTTACTCCGGTTTCACCGAGTTGGGCAATAATGTTGTAACGGTTGGATTTTTGGAGATGCCTATATATACCCCTCCACCTCCTCTCACTCGTAAAGGAAGCACTCAGAACATATCTACACTTGCCCCGTCCATTTTTCTGAGAGAGAACCACATGCTCATGTGTTGAGATCAAGACCTTCCACTCCAACCATATGAATCTTGATTTCTAGCCTCCCCAAGTTGCTTTCCACCCAATCAAACTCTTCTACCAAGCCAAATCTATGAGAGAGTGATTGTGTGTTGAGGAGACTATCTTTTGAAGCACAAGAGCAAGGAGTCCATCATTGTTACCACATCTATTACCTTTTGGAGGGTGGTGCCTCCTAGACTGGTTAGGTGTCGCTTGGGAGCCTCCTTGTTCGTGTTGTGGAGTTGAACCAAGAAGTTTGTACGGGCAAGGATGTCGCCTACTTTGTAAAGATCTACCCATAGTGAGGCTAGTCCTTTGTGGACGGATGCCGTGATGGAATAGACGAGGTTGCTACTTTGTGGACCCTAACGGGTGGAGCCCTCCGTGGACTCTCGCGACCGCTACCCTCCGTGGGTTGAAGTCTCCATCAGCGTGGACGTACGATAGCACCACCTATCGGAACCACGGGAAAAATCTTTGTGTCATCTCTCCCTACCTTTACTTTGATGTGCATGTCTTTACTTTACGCTACTATACTCTTAGACTTGCATGTGTAGGATGTACTTGACTTGCTACAATTGCTAAAACTTGCCAACACTTAAAATTGGGAAAAGGCTAGATTTTTAATTGGTCAAGTAGTCTAATCACCCCCCTCTGGACATACTTTGGATCCTACAAGTGGTATCCGAGCATTGGTCTCCATTGCGTTGGTTTCACAACCTAGGAGAGTATGGCGTCTAGTGAGGAAAGTTATCAACGTAGAGGTCCATATTTTGATGGTACAAACTTTGCTAGTTGGAAGCATAAAATGAAAATGCATATTGTTGGTCATAACCCCGTCGTTTGGGCTGTTGTTCGTGTTGGATTGCAAGGTGAATTATTTGGTGATGGAAAGGAACCGGATCATGAAGCGGCTGCGGAAGAATTGAAGATGTTGCAATACAATGCTCAAGCATGCGACATTCTATTCAACTGCTTATGGCCGAAGAGTTCAACAATATAAGCCGTCTTGAGAATGCAAAAGAGATTTGAGATACTTTGGTTGATATGCACGAAGGTACTGAATCGAATCTAAGTTGGATGTGCTACAAAGTCAACTTGACAAGTTCAAGATGAAGGATGGTGAAGGAGTCGCAGAAATGTACTCTAGGCTTGCTCTCTGTAGGACCGAAAGTATGTCTAGAGGGGGGGGTGATTAGACTACTTGACCGAATAAAAGTTTTGCCTTTTCCCAAATTTTAGTGGTTACAGTTTTAGCATTTCATGGCAAGTCAAGTACACCCTACACATGCGAGTCTAAGAGTATAGCAGCGGAAAGTAACAACAAGCATGTATAAAAAGGATAGGGTAGGAGGATCAAACGCAATTGTAGACACGATGATTTTTCCCGTGGTTCCGATAGGTGGTGCTATCGTACATCCACGTTTATGGAGTCTTCAACCCACGGAGGGTAACGGTCGCGAGAGTCCACGGAGGGCTCCACCCATAAGGGTCCATGAAGTAGCAACCTTGACTATTCCATAACGGCTTCCGTCCACGAAGGACTAGCCTCACTATGGGTAGATCTTCACGAAGTAGGCAATCTCCTTGCCCTTACAAACTTCTTGGTTCACTCCACAACACGAAGTAGGAGGCTCCCAAGCGACACCTAACCAATCTAGGAGGCACCACCCTCCAAAAGGTAATAGGCTCGGTAATGACGATGAACTCCTTGCTCTTGTGCTTCAAGATGATAGACTCCTCAACACACAATCACTCTCTCACGTATTTGGCTTGGTGGAAGAGATGGGATTGGTGGAAAGCAACTTGGGGAGGCTAGAAATCAAGATCCATATGGTTGGAGTGGAAGATCTTGACCTCAACACAAGAATAGGTGGTTCTCTCTCAGAAAACTGGATGGGGCAAGTATGGAATAGTTCTGAGTGCTTCACTTTCGAGTAGGTGGTGGTGAAGGGGTATATATAGGCATCCCCAAAAATCCAACCGTTACACACAAAATGACCAACTCGGTGACACCGATGTGTTAATCTTGGTGGTACCGAAGTGACCAAAAGTGGCAACTTTTGAATCTCGGTGAGACCGATATAGGAAACTCGGTTGCACCGATAAGGTGACCAACGGTCAGATTGACAATCTCGGTGACGCCGATCCAACAATCTCGGTTGTACCGATATTGTGAATTTGCATAACAGAAAGTTGGCAACCTAAACTCGGTGGCACCGGTATGGAATCGGTTGCACCGAAGTGGCTAGGGTTTGGCTGAGTCTGTCTGAGGTTTTGAATCGGTGGCACCGGAATGGAAATGTTGGTTGCACCGAATTTGAATATATGGCTTTGGACAGACTTTGGTGGGAGAGCTTGTGGGTGTTTTTGGTGAATATCACTTGTGCACGTATGAGCATTTTGTTCACCAACAAAACCTTAGCCCTTTTTAATAGTATTGGCTTTCCTATGGACTCAAAGTGATTTCTCACAAATGTAAAATGTAGAGTCCTCTTGCTTGAAGCTTTGCCAACCTATTTCCTTGCATCTTGGGGTATTCCACAATCTCCACAATCCTTTTGCCATCCCTATCATTGAATTTTTCCTGAAATATACTTAGTGGAAACATTAGTTCAATGACTTATATGTTGTTATAAATTACCAAAACCACCAAGGGAGCAAATGTGCTTTCAATCTCCCCCTTTTTGGTAATTGATGACAACATATAGATCAAAGCTTCGACAAAGATATAATCAATGAATATAATCGTCGCTTTGAGAAGTATGTGATAAGCAAGAGCTCCCCCTAAATTTGTGCATTATTTTGAATTTGCGTTTGAATTCAAATGCACAATCGATTAGGTACATGGGGCACTTCTTCCATGTCACATACAACTTGGTGGTGTGCGAGAATAATTAGAATGAGCATCATAGCACAACACAATCAAGCAAAGGTGAATGATCATCTCATAAGCATTAAGATGATAGGAAATAGTAGCACAACACATAAAGCGTATGATCAAACACCAAAAACATGAGTTCAACACAAGCAACCAAAAGACAATTGTTTTGAAACAGCGAATAAAAACCAAACGCTCTCTCACTCGAAGCCTAAAGATCTATATACACTTCTCCCCCTTTGGCAACAAGTTACCAAAAAGTTCAAAGGCATATATCTAAGCGTTCTTGGGCTGATCTCCTCCGATTGTTGATGAAGGAGTCTAGAGAACAGCGTCGGCGAAGATCTTTGCAGATGTCGTGGATGGAGTTGGAGTGGCAACTGGAGGAACTGGAGCTGATGGAGCAGGAGCTGAGGTGACAGTGGCTGGAGCTGATGAAGAGGGCCTCAAGTCTGGAGCTGGCACAGTGGCTGATCTGGCCTGAGTGGTAAACTGTGTGCCTGGCCTGAGAGGTGATCCATCCTCATCATCATCATCATCATCTGAAGAAGTCTGAGGAAGAGGCACTGAGTCAACTTCCTTCTTGAGCTCATTAACTGTTCTAGTCAGCCCATCCACCTTATCATTTAGGGTCTTGATCCTGTTCTCGAAGATCCTCATAAGACTGTTCTGGTTGTCCAGAATCCCCTTAATGTCCTTCTTCATGCCCTGAACTGATGAGATCAAAAAATCCATTTGCTCGTTCCTGGATCTGGGGACTTGAGCACTAGTGGCTCTAGCTGCCTCTACTTCTGCCTGAGCTGCAGCAGATGTGGGATGTTCAGCATCCATCACCACAACATTGTCCTCGAGATCTGGTTGTAGGGGCAAGTGGGGACGATCTAGAGCAAAAATGTGCTTCTCCAACTTTGAGTTGATGAGCATCTGGATATAGGGTGCATAACAGCAAGAGCGCTTTTGATCAGCAGCAACCCTCTTGATTGTCTCAACAATCAAGTCCATGACTCTGATCCTGGTGTGTCTGTCAAGGTGGATCAACATATTAATGGAGTAGCCTCGGATCATCTTGTCATCTCCTGACTTGGGCATCAAAGTATGCCTCAGAATGGTGTTCATGGTGCGGAGGCCAGCCTGAAGAAAATAAATAGATCCTAGCCTGTGAGACTTCACGTTAGCAGCAGGGATCTCCTTATACATGTTGGCCATAGCATTGTGGCTCTCCTTGGATTCTGAGTAGACATCCAAATCACCATCCTGTGCTTCTGGGACTCCTAAGATGGCAGCCCACTCCTCAACAGTAGACTCGTACCTTGCACCTTCAGTCATCCATACAATCCTACCATCTCCATAGAAATGTGCAGTGGAGTAGAATTGCATGATCATCTCATCATTCCAAGCGGTGAGCTCTCTACCAACGAACTCATCCAAACCAATGCAGTGGAAATTGTCTTGGACACTTGGAAAGTAGTCCTCATTCTCCTTGATGAATTTCCAATCAACATATCGCATATCGCTCACAGATGGACTCTTGTCAAAAAGCACAGTCTCATAGAAATCCTGTTGCTCTTTGGTGTAGAATCTGTAGTCCACAGCTGTCTTCTTTCTTTGGGCATATGGATCAGCAGCTCTCCATGCCCTCAAGCCAGAGTCCTTCCTCTTCTTCATATCCTCAGCAAGTGGGTAGCTGGCATTATGTACTGGAAGGTGTGGCCTAAGCTTCATTAGGGCAGACATAGCATCCTCATCCTCAACTCTGGAGGTGGTTCCTTTGTTCTTCTCAGAAGCTGGTATTTGCCTTGACAGTCTCTTGGGCTTCTCAGCAGCAGGCTTCTTTGCAGCAGACTTAGTGCTCTTGGAAGTTCCAGTCTTTAGCATAGCATCAGACATGAGCTTCTTTTTCTTCTTGGGAGGGGCTTTCTCAACATGTTCTTCCTCCTCCTCAGCAGCAGCAGCAGCCTCCTCAGGGTCCTCAAACATGGAGGTCTGCCTGCTAACATCATAAACAATCCTTTTCCTGGCACCCTTCTTCTCACCTGCCTTCTTAGGCAATGACTTCTTTGGGGGTGACTCAAGGTGAAGAGCCATCTTTGTCCTAGCACCTTCAGGTGCTCTCCTAGCTTCAGAGCTAGCATAGACTTTGCCAACAACGCTTCTGGAAGAAGTAGCTTCACTTGCAGACTTCTTGGCAGCCTTCTCTTGCTTCTTAGCAAGAACCTCTTCTGGCACAAAATCTGAATCCTCTTCATCTGAATTCAGCTTCTTCCTAGTCCTTGTTGCAGCCTTGGGCAAACCATGGGAACTGGGAGTGCCTGGATCTGAAGATGAACTAGACTCAGGACTAGTGCCTGAATCCATCTCAACACTCTGCTCTCTGAAGTTGTTCTCACTGTCCTCAGCACTTGACATACTGACCCTGTGAATAGAGTATAGAGGAGCAGAAGAAGATGAGTCATCACAAAATGAGGCTGGTTTTTGAAAGATTGAACAAAAGATTTTCAAGATTTTGCATTCTGTCACATGAAAATTGGTACAGCCGAAGTAAAATTATCGGTGCCACCGAGACTGACTATCTCATTAACAGAAACTTGGCACTCTTTTCGGTGGGACCGAAAAGAAGTACTCGGTTTCACCGAGACAGTTCTCAGCAACACAGACAGACAAATCGGTGAGACCGATTTGTTCACTTCGGTTCTACCGAGTTTCATCAGGCGGAAGGCAAACCCTAGAAAATCGATGGTTCGCTAATCTACGGGGATTTATTGTGGATAGAAAGCTGTGCAAACTGTGGCTTATAGAGAAAAACAACTTTATTGCGCAAGAATCGGACGGGAGCGCAAGAAAGATCGAATCCGTACCCTAGCTCGGTGACGGATCCGCTATGGCGATGACGGCAGCGAAGATGCCCGTCGACGGCGAGGATTCCCAGCGGCGGAGAGGCTCGGGAAGGCAAGGCGATGACCAGGGGGTCCTTCTGCGGCA
Source organism: Elymus sibiricus (assembly GCA_039707655.1). Lineage (NCBI taxonomy): Eukaryota > Viridiplantae > Streptophyta > Magnoliopsida > Poales > Poaceae > Elymus > Elymus sibiricus. The sequence goes on along the minus strand of CM077673.1, from coordinate 248,396,850 downwards.
GCTTAGGGTTTGAGGCGCGACGATTTGAAGATTGAAATTTCGAACCGTCGGGACCACAGACTATATACCCTTCACTGTCGGTGATACCGAGTCTAAATTTTCGGTGTCACCGAGTTCCTCAACTGTCAGCTGAGAGGGAAACTCGGTGTAACTGAGAATATGGAATCGGTAGTACCGAGATAGAAAACCAGATCAACCCTAGGCATTCGGTGAGACCGAGAATTGTGGGTTGGTTCCACCGAGATGCACTTGGGAGGTTTTAATGGTCAGTCCTTGTCGATACAGAACTCCGAGTGCTCCACACACAGATGGATCGAAAAGTACTTGTTCAAATTTTGTGATGCAGCATGAATAGAATATGAGGTGAGAAAGCATAGATAGCTAAAGAGTGGTCCTAGGCATTCTTGTCCATCCAATTGGCAAAAGATAAAACAAAAGCCAAATAACAACAATTGGATATCCTCGAATGAGAAAACAAATGCAGACCAACATGCTCACACAATAAGATGTCAAATGAAATCATGACAAACATGCACAAACACACTAGCATCTAACAAGCACTTGGGCGATGACGAAGTCATCTATATATGAGTATTTGACTTAGGAGCCAAGTAAGAATACTTGATCATAGGTCATACTCATCGTTTAAGCACAAGTGGGGTTACCACTTTTACATAAAGCATTTAATGTTGTCACATACTAAGAGATGCTTAGACTCAAGTCTTAGAGTAAAGCTCCCCCTTGATGTGACATCCCCCCATAAGAGGGATAAACTAACCTTGGGTTTTGTCGATGAAGACTTCACGTTGGTGAGGTAGTGGTGGATGCTCAAGGTTGATGAAGATCACCAAGAGTTGGGAGCATCCTTGTTCTTTCCTTACTCTTCTCACCTACATGGGTTAGTCCCAACACACAAGAGACAAATACAAGGATATCTATGGACATGTAGTGCAAAGCATGTGTTATGATGTCCATTGATTTGTTGATTACCTTGTCCCTTGCTTACCTTTGAGGGAATGTGTGACTCCTTGAACTATTGCATAGAGTTGATGTTGATTGCAAATAATTCTTGCCAATAATGAATGTGAGTGAATTTCATTGGCGGAGTCACCCCTCAAGAACTTACTAGTTCTTCTTCTTGGGGACCCACATCAAGTTGATGGGGATCCTTGGTGTTGTAGTAGCCTTTGTAGAAGTTGAGCTTGACGTAGCCTTGGGAACCCACTCCACCATAGCTAGGGATTCATCTTCATATGAGTCAATGTCCTCTTGAAGCTTGTTCTTGCCCTTGAGCTTGTGGTCTTGTGGTGGAAGGTCATCTTGAGTGCTTGTTCTCTTGGGAAGAGTATTTTCATACTTCTCCTTTTGAGGAACAAACTTTGGCTCGGGATATTGACCTTCTTCCCACTCAACTCCATTTGCGTTGAAGTAGCCAACACCACGATTCTTCCGGTATCCTCCGTGCTTGCGCACAATTTCCTCAAATTGCTTACACCCGGCAAGACTCTTGTAGATACATTTTTCTATAATTCCTTTCAATAAAGCATTTTCTTGCTCAAGTGTAACTTGGCTAAGAGAATCATCATTAGTGGAATCAATAGAACTACTAGAAGCAACATCATTAGGTTTAGCATTTTTATTGTTGCTACTAGATGAAGAACCTTTATTGCCTTTGTTACTAGTTTGTTTAGATTTAACTTGTGGCATGAAAGTAGACAAGAGTAGTCGTTTGGCTAGATAAGATGAAGTCTTCTTTCGGAGATAGTCATTGATAGCTTTAAGAAACTCATGCTCTTGCTCCAAATTGAGCTTCTCGAAGCGTAGCTTCTCATGAGTTCTTACAAGCTCTCTATGATCTTCAAGAGTAGATTCATGAGCTAACTTAAGAGTGTTTAGTTCTTTAGTTAGTTCTTCTATTTTCATCTTATCATCATCAATTGACTTATCTTGACTAGCATGAGAATTATCAAGTTCATTTTGGCTAACATCACTAGTTTTATCAAATAGCAAGTCATCATCACAAAGCAAGTCATCTTCATCACTATTGAAATCAAGATACTCGGGGTGTGATACCTTGGGGCCTTTAGCCATGAAGCAACTTCCATTCCCTTCATTTGGTGAATCGAATAGATCATAGGAGTTAGTAGTCACTAGAGCAATTCCGGCAACACCATCATCTTGACTATAGTCGGAGTCGGAGTGATAGCTTCTCTCGGAGTTGTTGTCGGAGTCGGAGACCCATTCACCAACATGAGCTTGATGTTTCCTTCTTGTGTAGCTCTTGGTGTACTTGTCCTTGTTCTTCGAATCTCTACTCCTCCTTGAGTGTCTTCGTTCATAACGATCATCTCTACTCCTTCTCTCTCTTTGAGGTGATTCATTTCTTGAGCTTCGTCTTCTTGGTGACTCTTCTCTTCATTTGTAGGGAGCCGTGCACTCATTGGAGTAGTGTCCGGGCTTCCCACAGTTGTAGCAATTGCGGTCACGACTTGACGAACGCTTCTCATCATATCTTGAGTTGGAGCTTCTTTCTTTGCCTCTATTCTTGTAGAACTTGTTGAATTTCTTGACCATGAGGCTTATCTCTTCATTGGTGACAAGGTTGTTGCTTGAAGTTGCGGGAGCATCACTTGTGGCTTTGTACGCACCGCTAGACTTGTGATGAAGCTCTTCCTTGTCTTTGAGTGTCATCTCATGAGCAACAATCCTTCCAATGACTTCCGTAGGCTTGAGATCTTTGTAGTTGGGCATCATTTGGATCAATGTGCACACGGTGTCATATCTATCATCCAAAGCTCTAAGTATCTTCTTGATGATGAATTTGTCGGTCATTTCTTCGCTTTCTAAGCCGGCAATCTCATCTGTGATGAGAGCTAGCCTAGAGTACATCTCTGCGACTCCTTCACCATCCTTCATCTTGAACTTGTCAAGCTGACCTTGAAGAACATCCAACTTGGATTCTCTCACGGACTCGGTTCCTTCGTGCATATCAACCAAAGTATCCCAAATCTCTTTTGCATTCTCAAGACGGCTGATTTTGTTGAATTCTTCTGGGCATAGGCAGTTGAATAGAATGTCTCATGCTTGAGCGTTGTATTGCAACATCTTCAATTCTTCCGCGGTCGCTTCACAATCCGGTTCCTTTCCATCTCCAAAGAATTCACCTTGCAAGCCAACACGAACAACAGCCCAAACGGCGGGGTTATGACCAAGAATATGCATTTTCATTTTGTGCTTCCAACTAGCAAAATTAGTGCCATCAAAGTACGGACCTCTACGGTGATAATTACCCTCACTAGACGCCATACTCTCCTAGGTTGTGAGACCAATGCAATGGAGACCAAAGCTCTGATACCATTTGTAGGACCGAAAGTATGTCTAGAGGGGGGGGGTGATTAGACTACTTGACCGAATAAAAGTTTTGCCTTTTCCCAAATTTTAGTGGTTGCAGTTTTAGCATTTCATGGCAAGTCAAGTACACCCTACACATGCGAGTCTAAGAGTATAGCAGCGGAAAGTAACAACAAGCATGTATAAAAAGGATAGGGTAGGAGGATCAAACGCAATTGTAGACACGATGATTTTTCCCGTGGTTCCGATAGGTGGTGCTATCGTACATCCACGTTTATGGAGTCTTCAACCCACTAAGGGTAACGGTCACGAGAGTCCACGGAGGGCTCCACCCATAAGGGTCCACGAAGTAGCAACCTTGACTATTCCATAACGGCTTCCGTCCACGAAGGACTAGCCTCACTATGGGTAGATCTTCACGAAGTAGGCGATCTCCTTGCCCTTACAAACTTCTTGGTTCACTCCACAACACGGAGTAGGAGGCTCCCAAGCGACACCTAACCAATCTAGGAGGCACCACCCTCCAAAAGGTAATAGGCTCGGTAATGACGATGAACTCCTTGCTCTTGTGCTTCAAGATGATAGACTCCTCAACACACAATCAATCTCTCACAGATTTGGCTTGGTGGAAGAGATGGGATTGGTGGAAAGCAACTTGGGGAGGCTAGAAATCAAGATCCATATGGTTGGAGTGGAAGATCTTGACCTCAACACAAGAATAGGTGGTTCTCTCTCAGAAAACTGGATGGGGCAAGTATGGAATAGTTCTAAGTGCTTCACTTTCGAGTAGGTGGTGGTGAAGGGGTATATATAGGCATCCCCAAAAATCCAACCGTTACACACAAAATGACCAACTCGGTGACACCGATGTGTTAATCTCGGTGGTACCGAAGTGACCAAAAGGTGGCAACTTTTGAATCTCGGTGAGACCGATATAGGAAACTCGGTTGCACCGATAAGGTGACCAACGGTCAGACTGACAATCTCGGTGACGCCGATCCAACAATCTCGGTTGTACCGATATTGTGAATTTGCATAACAGAAAGTTGGCAACCTAAACTCGGTGGCACCGGTATGGAATCGGTTGCACCGAAGTGGCTAGGGTTTGGCTGAGTCTGTCTGAGGTTTTGAATCGGTGGCACCGGAATGGAAATGTTTGTTGCACCGAATTTGAATATATGGCTTTGGACAGACTTTGGTGGGAGAGCTTGTGGGTGTTTTTGGTGAATATCACTTGTGCACGTATGAGCATTTTGTTCACCAACAAAACCTTAGCCCCTTTTAATAGTATTGGCTTTCCTATGGACTCAAAGTGATTTCTCACAAATGTAAAATGTAGAGTCCTCTTGCTTGAAGCTTTGCCAACCTATTTCCTTGCATCTTGGGGTATTCCACAATCTCCACAATCCTTTTGCCATCCCTATCATTGAACTTTTCCTGAAATATACTTAGTGGAAACATTAGTTCAATGACTTATATGTTGTTATAAATTACCAAAACCACCAAGGGAGCAAATGTGCTTTCACTCTCATCACCAATGAGATTGTCGGCTTAGGAAGTGAAGAGATGACCGTCAAATTCATCATCAAGAAGATCCTTAGAGCCTTGGATGGAAAGTACGACACCGTGTGCACATTGATACAAATGATGCCAAACTACAAAGATCTCAAGCCTACGGAAGTCATTGGAAGGATTGTTGGTCATGAGATGTCACTCAAAGACAAAGAAGAACTTCACACCAAGTCAAGCGGTGCATACAAAGCTACAAGTGACACTCCCGCTACTTCAAGTGACAACCTTGTTACAAATGAAGAGATAAGCCTTGTGGTCAAGAAATTCAACAAGTTCTACAAGAGTAGAGGCACAGAGAGAAGCTCCAATCAAGATATGAAGAGAAGCGTTCCTCTAGTCGTGACCGAAATTGTTACAATTGTGGAAGGCCCGAACACTATTCTAATGAGTGCACGGCCCCCCACAAAAGTAGAGAAGAATCACCTAGAAGACGAAGCTCAAGAGATGAATCACCTCGTAGAGAGAGAAGGAGTAGAGAAGATCGCTATGAACGAACACCCTTCCGGAGAAGCAAGGACTCGGAGAAGAAGGACAAGTACACCAAAAGCTACACAAGAACAAGACATCAAGCTCATGTTGGTGAATGGGTTTCCGGCTCGGATTCCGAAAATCAATCCAAGAGAAGCTACCACTCCAACTCCGACTATAGTCAAGATGAAGGTGTTGCCGGATTAGCACTCGTAACCTCCAACTCCTATGACATATTTGATTCACCAAATGAAGGAGGTGGAAGTTGCTTCATGGCTAAAAGCCCCGAGATATCATACCCCGAATACATTAACTTCAATAGTGATGAGGATGATTTACTAGGAGATGATGACTTGCTCTTTGATAAAACTAGTGATGATAGTCAAAATGAACTTGATGATAATGATGCTAATCAAGATAAGTCGTATGATGATGATAAGAAGGAGATTGAGCGTCTAACTAAAGAACTAAACACTCTTAAGTTAGCTCATGAATCTACTCAAGAAGATCATAGAGAGCTATTAAGAACTCATGAGAAGCTACGCTTCGAGAAGCTAAATTTAGAGCAAGAACATGAGTTTCTTAAAGCTATCAATGACGATCTTCGAAAGAAGAGTTCTTCTTATCTTGCCAAACGATTACTCTTGGCCACATTTATTCCACAAGTTAAATATAAACAAACTAGTAACAAAGGCAAGAAAGGTTCTTCATCTAGTAGCAACGATACTAATGTTAAATCCAATGATGTTGCTTCTAGTAGCTCTACTGATTCCACTAATGATTCTCTTAGCCAAGTTACACTTGAGCAAGAAAACAATTTATTAAAAGGGATTATAGAGAAAGGTGTCTACAAAAGTCTTGCCGGATGTAAGCAATTTGAGGAGATTGTACGCAAGCATGGAGGATACCCGAAGAACCAAGACATTGGCTACTTCAACGCCAATGGAGTTGAATGGGAAGAAGGTCAATACCCCAAGCCGAAGTTTGTTCCTCAAAGGGAGAATTATGAACCTACTCTCCCCAAGGGAACAAAATCTCAAGATGACCTTCCACCACAAGACCACAAGATCAAGGTCAAGGACAAGCTTCAAGAAGAGATTGACACATTTGAAGATGAATCCCAAGCCATTGTCAAGTGGGTTCCCAAGGCTACTACAACCTCTACTTCATCAAGTGCTACTTCGACTCCAAGGATTCCCATCAATTTGATGTGGGTCCCAAAGAAGAAGAACTAGAGAAGTTCTTGAGGGGTGACTCCGCCAATGGAATTCACTCACATTCATTTTGGCAAGGACTATCTCGAATCAACTCCAACCTTATGCAATAGTTTAAGGAGTCACACATTCCCTCAAAGGTAAGCAAGGTACAAGGTAATTAAAGAATCAATGGACATCATCTAAATATGCTTCACTCCATGTCCATAGATATCCTTGTATTTGTTCCTTGTATGGGACTAACCTATGTAGGTGAGAAGAGTACGAAACAATAAGGATTGCTCCCAACTCAAGATGATCTTCATCAACAATGAGCATCCACCACTACATTACCTACATGAAGTCTTCATCCATAAAACCCAAGGTTAGTTTGTCCCTCTTAGGGGGGATGTCACATCAAGGGAGAGCTTTACTCTAAGACTTGAGTTAAAGCATCTCATAAGATGTGACAACATTAAATGCTTTATGTAAAAGTGGTAAACCCACTTGTGCTTAAACAATGAGTATGACCTATGGTCAAGTACTCTTACTTGGCTCCTAAATCAATATACTCATATATAGATGACTCTGTCATTGCCAAAGTGCTTGGTAGATACTAGAGTAGTTGTGCATGTTTGCCATGATTTCTATTGACATCTTTATGTGTGAGCATGTTGGTATGCATATATTTTCTCATTCGAGGATATCCAATTGTTGTTATTTGGCTTTTATTTTATTTCGCCAATTGGATATACAAGAATGCCTAAGTACCCTTGATGACCCACAAGTATAGGGGATCTATCGTAGTCCTTTCGATAAGTAAGAGTGTCGAACCCAACGAGGAGCAGAAGGAAATGACAAGCGGTTTTCAGTAAGGTATTCTCTGCAAGCACTGAAATTATCGGTAACAGATAGTTTTGTGATAAGATAATTCGTAACGGGTAGCAAGTAACAATTGTAATAAAGGTGCAGCAAGGTGGCCCAATCCCTTTTGTAGCAAGGGACAAGCCTGGACAAACTCTTATATAAAGCAAAGCGCTCCCGAGGACATATGGGAATTACTGTCAAGCTAGTTTTCATCATGCTCATATGATTCGCGTTCGTTACTTTGATAATTTGATATGTGGGTGGACCGGTGCTTGGGTACTGCCCTTACTTGGACAAGCATCCCACTTATGATTAACCACTCTCGCAAGCATCCGCAACTACGAAAGAAGAATTAAGATAAATCTAACCATAGCATGAAGCGTGTGGATCCAAATCAGCCCCTTACGAAGCAACGCATAAACTAGGGTTTAAGCTTCTGTCACTCTAGCAACCCATCATCTACTTATTACTTCCCAATGCCTTCCTCTAGGCCCAAACAATGGTGAAGTGTCATGTAGTCGACGTTCACATAACACCACTAGAGGAGAGACAACATACATCTCATCAAAATATCGAACGAATACCAAATTCACATGATTACTGATAACAAGACTTATCCCATGTCCTCAGGAACAAACGTAACTACTCACAAAGCATATTCATGTTCATAATCAGAGGAGTATTAATGATGATCAAGGATCTGAACATATGATCTTCCACCAAGTAAACCAACTAGCATCAACTACAAGGAGTAATCAACACTACTAGCAACCCACAGGTACCAATCTGAGGTTTTGAGACAAAGATCGGATACAAGAGATGAACTAGGGTTTGAGAGGAGATGGTGCTGGTGAAGATGTTGATGGAGATTGACCCCCTCTCAATGAGAGGATCGTTGGTGATGACGATGGCTTCGATTTCCCCCTCCGGGAGGGAAGTTTCCCCGGCAGAACAGCTCCGCCGGAGCCCTAGATTGGTTCTGCCCAAGTTCCGCCTCGAGACGGCGGCGCTTCGCCCCGAAAGCTCTGTTATGATTTTTTCCAGGTCAAAACCCTCCATATTGCAGAAGATGGGCACCGGAGGGCTGCCAGGTGGGCCACAAGCCACAGGGGCGCGCCCAGGGGGGTAGGGCGCGCCCCCTGGCTTGTGACTGCCTGGTGGGCCCCCTATGGTATTTCTTCCGCCCAATATTTTTTATATATTCCAAAATAATTTCCCGTAGATTTTTAGGACTTTTGGAGTTGTGCAGAATAGGTATCTCAGATTTGCTCCTTTTTCAGTCCAGAATTCCAGCTGCCGGCATTCTCCCTCTTCATGTAAACCTTGTAAAATAAGAGAGAAAAGGCATAAGTATTGTACCATAATGTGAAATGACAGCCCATAATGCAATAAATATCAATGTAAAAGCATGATGCAAAATGGACGTATCAACCCTCCTCTAGCTATCCATGCTTTCTCGTCTCAAATTATATTCATGCTTCATCACAAAATTTGAGCAAGCACTTCTCGGACCCTCTGTGTGAGGAGCACTCGGAGTTGCATTTCGACAAGAGCTGACTTCCAAAACCTCCCATGTGCAACTCGGTGTGACCAATTCCACAATCTCGGTTCCACCGAGTCACTAGGGTTGATCTGGTTTTTGTCCTCGGTACCACCGATTTCTGCATATCGGTTTCACCGAGTTTCACTGTCTCCTGGCAGTTAAGAAACTCGGTGGCACTGAAATGTTTCAATCGGTGTCACCGACAGTAAGGGGATATATATATATATATATATATATATATATATATATATATATATATATATATATATATATATATACGCGGACCCAATTTTTGAAATTACTTCTTCAAACGTTGTCTTCCGCAAACCCTTGCCGCCGCTCGTGAAGTCTTCGGACGTCACCCTCGTCTCCCGTGCGCCCTCACCGCGGGAGTTCTTCGCCATCGACAGGAATCTTTGCCGCCGTCGCCGCCGTAGGGGATCTTTACCTAATTAGGGTAAATATCTCACCTCTCTTGCGCCCTCTGTCCAAATCTTGTGCATTAGGTTGTCGTTTGTCTTCATGCCACGGATTGCTCAATTTCTATCCACAAGAAATCTCGTAGAGATTAGGGAACGAAATTTTTTAGGTTTAATCTTCCGCCATGTATGTCTCGGCGTCACCAAGTCAGGATGAATCGATCTTACCGATTTGTGGTTTAGGGTTACTGAGAACGCTCTCAGTGAAACCAAGTTGCTCGTTTCGGTGCAACCAAAATGAGTGGCAAAGTTTCTGTTAAGGAGAGTGTACGTCTCGGTGGCTCCGAAATTTTTGACTCGGTGGAACCGAAACACACTTAGCTGAAAATTAAATTTAAGAATTTGAGTTCAAATTTGCAAAAATCCACTGTGTTTTGTGATGCTCATCCCTTCTACTCATCTATATCTATTCACAGGGTCAGTATGTCAGGCTCAGAGGATAGTGACAACAACTTCAAAGAACAAAGTGTTGACTTGGATGCTGGCACTAGCCTAGAAGCTAGTTCTTCATCTTTAGAGGATCCAGGCACTCCCAGTTCTCATGGGTTGCCCAAGGATGCCACAAGGGCCAGGAAGAAGCTTAACTCAGATGAAGAGGACTCGGATTTTGTGCTAGAAGAGGTTCCAGCCAAAAAGCAGCAAGAGAAGAAAGAAAAGGCTACTAGGAAATCTACAAATGAGGCCACTTCTGCTAAGAGGCCAGTCAGAAAGGAGTATGCCAGGTCTGAAGCTATGAGAGCACCAGAGAGTGCTAGGGCAGGTATGACTCTCACTCTGGAGTCACCTAGGACTTCTAAGTCCATGCCCAAGAAGGCAGGCCAAAAGAGTCTTGAGAGGATTGTGGAGACAAAGTTTCATGCTCTAGACAACAAAGTTGATGAGCTGACACTGACTGACAATGAGCTGAAACAGGAAGTAGATGTTATGCCCAGTCCCCACTCCAGTGATGATGACAGTCCTCCTCTCCGGCCCAGCACTCAGTTCAAGAGTCAAGCCAGATCGTCTACAGTGCCTGCTCCAGAGTTGAGACCCTCCTCGTCAGCACCTGCTACTGCTCCTTCAGCTCCTTCTGCACCTTTGGCGTACTCCACCACCTCAGAGGACTTCAGCTGAAGCATTCGCCGACGCCCTCCTATCGACTCCTTCAACTGCTACGGGAGGAGATCAAGCCTAGAGAGACGATTAGTTCTACATACTTTGAACTTTTTGGTAACTTGTTGCCAAAGGGGGAGAAGTGTATAGATCATGGGGCTTCGAGAGAGAGAGAGAGTGTGTTTTGCTATTTGTTGCTCTCTTTGTGTTTTAAAAACATTTGGTTTATCTCTTGGCTGTTCTTAAACTTCGATGTGTTTGATCATACACTTGCTTGATGATGCTACTATTTCCTATCCATGTGATGTTAATATTATGATCATTCACACTTGTTTGGTGTTATGTGCATTGTAATTCATTCGTATCATTTATGCGCACCACCAAGTTGTATGTGACATGAAAGAGTTACCCATGCTCCTAATCGATTGTGCATTTGCATTCAAACACAAAATTTAAAATAATGCACAAATTTAGGGGGAGCTCTTGCTTATCACACACTTCTTAAAGCGATGATGCTACTCATTGTTTTATCCCTATCGAAGCTTTGATCTATATGTTGTCATCAATTACCAAAAAGGGGGAGATTGAAAGCACAACTTCTCCCTAGGTGGTTTTGATAATTAATAACAACATATATTCCATTGGACTAATGTTTCCACCAAGTATATTTCAGGAAAGTTCAATGAATGGATTGGCAAAAGGATTGTGAGGAGATTCCCTAGATGCAAGGAACATCTATTGGCAACAAGCTTGAAGACTCTACATTTTACATTTTGTGAGAAATCACTCTTGAGTCCATAGGAAAGCCAATACTATTAAAAGGGCATGAGGTGTTTATGATGATCTGGTTGCTCAAGTGCTTAGAGATTAGCCACCAAAAATACACATGAAATTCTCCTACAAATACTTTGTCCAAAAGCAAATAACCAAAATCGGTGCCACCAACTATTTCCATTCGGCCCTACCGAGTTTGCCTCAGACTGATCCTAAGCCAAACCCTAGCTTCTCGGTGACACCAACTCTCATTTTTCGGTGCAACCGAAACAATGACCAACTTGCTAGTATCTCATTTTCAAGAATCCGAATTTCTGAGATTTGGAAATCGGTACCACTGAGATTGTGTAACTGCCTAGGACACCCATATCGGTACCACCGAGAATTATATATCGGTCTCACCGAAACGCCAAAAGTTGCCACATTTTGCACTAGTCGGTACAATCGATTTTTTACTCTGGTTTCACCGAGTTGGGCAATAATGTTGTAATAGTTGGATTTTTGGACATGCCTATATATACCCTCCACCTCCTCTTACCCGTAGAGGAAACACTCAGAACATATCTACACTTGCCCCATCCATTTTTCTGAGAGAGAACCACCTGCTCATGTGTTGAGATTAAGACCTTCCACTCCAACCATATGAATCTTGATTTCTAACCTCCCCAAGTTGCTTTCCACCTAATCAACCTCTTCCACCAAGCCAAATATGTGAGAGAGTGATTGTGTGTTGAGGAAACTATCTTTTGAAGCACAAGAGCAAGGAGTTCATCATTGTTACCACATCTATTACCTTTTGGAGGGTGGTGCCTCCTAGATTGGTTAGGTGTCACTTGGGATCCTCCTTCTTCATGTTGTGGAGTTGGACCAAGAAGTTTGTACGGGCAAGGAGATTGCCTACTTCGTGAAGATCTACCCATAGTGAGGCTAGTACTTCGTCGATGGAAGTCGTGATGGAATAGACGACGTTGCTACTTTGTGGACCCTAACGGGTGGAGCCCTCCGTGGACTCTCACGACCGCTACCCTCCGTGGGTTGAAGTCTCCATCAGCGTGGACGTACGATAGCACCACCTATCGAAACCATGGGAAAAATCTTCGTGTCATCAATTGTGTTTGATTCTCCTCTCCCTACCTTTACTTTCATGTGCATGTCTGTATTTTCCGCTGCTATACTCTTAGACTTGCATGTGTAGGGTGTACTTGACTTGCTACAATTGCTAAAACTTGCCAACCCTTAAAATTTGGAAAAGGCTAGATTTTTAATTGGTCAAGTAGTCTAATCACCCCCCTCTAGACATACTTCGGATCCTACAAGTACACTTGATGGGCTCTCATTCACATCCCTTAAGTCTCTTTTGGTGGGCTCTCAAGTCTTTTGCGTATTCGCGAAAAAAGTTTGGCTTGTGGCTCTCACTCTCTTTTAGGTGGATTGTTCTCTTACTTTTATCACCACAATGGGTTGAAGCTTGCTTGTCAGCAGTGACTTGACTTGGAGACATTGGTCGAAGCACGTATTCCTTGCCCTTTATCTTGAAACTATATTGATTGGTCCGACCATTGTGGATTACATCGTGGTCGAATTGCCAAGATCGACCAAGAAGTAGGTGGCACACGAACATGGGAACCACATCACACTCCAAAGTGTCTTCATATGCGCCGATCTTGAAAGATACTTTCACGGTGTGGTCAACTTGGAGAGTGCCGGAGTCACTAAGCCATTGGACCTTGTAGGGGCGTGGATGCTTCTTCTTGACCAATTGTAGCTTGGAACAAAGGTCCTCGCTTGCCAAATTGTGGAAACTTCCACCATCGATGATGACCTTGATGGATTTTCCTTGGATGCCCGCTTTTGTGTGGAAGATGTGGCAACGTTGGTCTTTTACCTGCGTTTGTTGAAGTGTCAAAACCTTGGAAACAACAAGAGCGGGGCTCGGATCGTTGTCGCAAAACATTTGCGCATCTTCATCCACTTGGCGTTGCATGGCTGTGACACCCCCATTCTCGACCGTACGCTAATCAAACACGCAATGCGTACGACCAAGATTAGGGACTCACTGATTGATATCACAACACAACACTAGACACAAATTAAAGTCATACAGCTTCATATTACAAGCCAGGGGCCTCGAGGGCTCGAATACAAAGCTCGACAAGCACGAGTCAGTGGAAGCAAATAATATCTGAGTACAGACATAAGTTAAACAAGTTTTTCCTTAAGAAGGCTAGCACAAACATAAGCAGCGGATCGAAAGAGGCGAGGCCTCCTGCCTGGGAACCTCCTAACTACTCCTAAGCGTCGACGTTCTCCACGTAGTAGTAGGCTCCAGCGGTGGTGTAGTAGTCGTCTCCGGCGTAGTCCATCTCCTGGGCTCCATCGTATGAACGCGGCAATCGTATCGAGGGGGAAAAGGAAGGCAAAGCAGCGGTGAATACTCATCCAAAGTACTCGCAAGACTGACATCAGAACTATGCTAAGTATGCATCAGTATCAATGAATGGGGGGTCATATCTGGACTGACTACAGAAAGCAAGAATGAGGGGAAGGCCTAGTCCTATCGAAGACTAGCATCTTCAGCATCTTGCAGCATTAGAAGAGAGTAGACTGGTAACTCATATATAGTCATATTATTGTAGCAATTTTATTAAGTAACCACGCCCAGAGATCCTCCCTCGACTCCCTGCGAGGAAGCAATCTCGGAGCCACATTCATTTCAAATTAAATCACAATTATAGTTGTATAAGGTCAAGGCACAACTCCAAGTCATCCTGTTACCGTGGACACGGCTATTCGAATAGATTAATCTTCCCTGCAGGGGTGCACCGCATCTCCAACACGCCTGATCACCTCCGGCCGGACACACTTTCCTGGGTTATGCCCGGCCTCGGGATAGCAGCACGTCGTCGCCCCACCTAGGCTCAACGAAGAGGCCAGCCCGCCGGTCTAAATCCTAAGCGCGCAGGTTCGTGGGCCCACTTGCCCTTGCGCTCCTGCACGATGCGTGGGCGGCCGGAAACAGACCTAGTACACTTCAGTCCAAGAGCTGCACCGTCCAGTCCAATCCGGCGTGCGCCGCTCCATTGCTGACGTCCGAAGAGCTTCGGCTGATACAACGACGCTGAGTGCCCATAACTTTCCCACGTGATGGTTTGGTGCACAATAAGTCCAACGACCAACTCAGATCAAATACCCAACCCATTAGCATTTTATTAATTGCGGGGAAAGCGCGACCCATAAAGTGCGGTCCGTCGCCCCGTCTCGAGGATGTGTGGCAAAGGCCTCTCTCGCCAGTCCACGCCTCATCATCATCAACACGCGGGTACCCCTCAGGGCCGACCCATCACCAACATGTTTCAGTAACCCGGTCATCGTAACTGTGTGTATAAATCATCGGGGCGGGAACTGAGGAATCACCCTCAATGGTCCCCGCTCGATGAAACCGTCAAGGTGGACTTAGAGGAATCACCCTCGAGGGTCCCACACTTGAGGAGTTGCACGACAGAGTCATCGTCGGGGGTGGTGAAGGAGGAATCACCCTCGATAACCACGACCGACTAGCTACACTACAGAGCTAGCATCATGAGTACTTCACGAGGTGTCACCCTCGGTACTCGATAGTAGCGCTGCAGAGTCGTACAACTAAGGGGTGTGCGGTGATGTGAGGGGCCTGGCTTGTCGGTCGGTTGACCGAGTCTTCGAGTCTTCGAGTCGTCGTTGAAGAAGCAGGGGCAACTGGGACTAAGGGGGGTCACTGGGGATTCCTTGATCAACCTATACTAAGCAGTTGATATGATTGCAGGTATAGTAGCAGTTTATCAAAAACAGGCTATGCATCAGAATAGGAGCTAACTAATACAATAGCAAAATCTAATGCAAGAAATGAGAGGGAAAGAAATAGGCGATATCGGAATGCTCAAGGGGGGTTGCTTGCCTTGCTGCTCTGCGGCAAAGGGCTGATCGTCAGTCGCGTAGTCGTACCCGGCAGCACCGTCAGTCTCGGGGTCTACCGGAGAGAAGAGGGGGGAAGAAACAATAAATATAAAGCAGACAAATGCATCACGATGCATGACATGACAATATGCAGGGCTAGGCATACACTAACGCAGTATTATACGTGTTAGACGGAGCGGGAAAATATCTGACGATATTTCCCGGGTCTTTGGATTTATCGGACATATGAACCTATTGCAAAATGTCCATGTTCATCATGCTAGGAGCATGTGACAGATGAATGGATGGTATATTTGAATTCGTGGGATTTTTCTGATCAACTTTCATGTATAAAGTTTTTCCATCTGAGCTACAGATTATTTTATATGATTTTTCAAAGATTTAATCAATTTCTGGAATTATTCTAATTATTTAAATCAACATTATCCAGAACAGTGCAGGGTGACGTCAGCATGACGCAATGATGACATCAGCAGGTCAAACCCAGCTGTCTGGTCAATCTGACATGTGAGACCCACATGTCATAGACTCACTTTTTAAACCAGTGTAAATTTAATCTAAACAGGTTTAATTAGGGGAGGGCCCCACTGGTCAGTGTCAGATTTAGGCAAATTAATTAGTTTTAATTTAACCTATTTACTAATTATTCTACTGACAGACGTGGCCCACATGTCATAGAGACAGGGGGTCTGGGACCCACATGTCAGTGGCCCACGGGTGCCTAGTCAGCAGTTGACTGGGTCAACCCAGTCAACTGGGGCCCGTGGGGCCCACTGTCAGGCTCATAGGAGGCTGCCACGTCGGCGCCTGGTCAGCGTCGCCGGGATTTCGCCGCCGGCGACCATACCAGCGGCGGCGCGGTTCGGGAGGTGGTCAGGATTCGCACACCGGCCACCATTTCGCGCGCGGTTAGGCGCGTTGGAATGGCCGCAGGGCGGCGCGTCCATTGGTGGTGGTGGCGCGGCCGGGGACGGCGCGTAGCGACGGCGGCGAGCTCATCGGCGGATGCTGGAATTCGATGGTTGCGCGGGACGGAGCTACGGGGCACGGCTGGCGGCACTGAGGGCATGTATGGGCTCCTGGGGACCCCAGGAGCACGCAGGCGAGCTCGGACGCGGGCTGCAGCTATGGTGGCTACGGCGGCGAGCGGGCCCGACGGCAACCGGAGCTGGCGAGCTCGGGCGGAACGCTACGGTTACGGGCGATGCTAGAGAGAGGGAGGGATCAGATGCGGTGCTCACTGCGGTGACGAGGAGGGGTCTAGGAGGCCGGAGGTGGTCGGGGGCGAGCTGCAGCTCAGCAATGGCGACGGCGGCCGAGGAAGAAGAACCGGACGATGACGACAATTTGACGGAGCTCCGGCTCGATCCGATGCACCAGGCGGTCGAGGAGGTACACGCGAAGCTTCCGGGCCCGACGGAGAGGCGCGAGGGGAGCTGTGGCCGCGAGCTCAGCGCGACGTGGCCATGGCTGCGCTCGGGAGAGCTCGGGGAGGACGAAGGAGAGAGGGAGAAGCGAAGTGGGAGTGTCCAGGGGGTTGCGGGGTGCGTTCTTATCCGGTCCACGCAAGCAGCAAAAGATCTGGCTAGCGAGAGGGGCCCCGGGCGCGCGCGCGATCCCTTGGCTCGACAGCGCGATGGAGAGAGGCGGGAGGAGGGAGACGACGGCGTTAGCGGGCTGGGCCTGGCACTGTAGCTTCGGGCTTAAGTGCACATGTAAGTTTCTTCTTATTTCCTTTTTCCTTTTCTGTTTTATTTCTGTTTTGCAAATTGTCTGGCCACTTAACTACTTTTGTAAAATGTGTGACCTGGTTCAAATATTACCATGCAATATTCCTTACCACCAGAAATTGGTTTGGGCAAATTATGATTTCATAGGAATTTTTAATAAATGAATTGGCACTTTACATTACTGTTTTGGTGTTGTTTCATATTGTTTGAGTCACTTAGCTAATCCCATAAATGTTGATTATAATTTTAGAATTGCCTCTGGATTATTTGTTATTTAATGAACATTTTTCCATCAGTGTTTGAGCAACTTAATATTTCACATGCATTTGAATTTCAATTTGAATTTGGAAGTGAAATGAGATATGATGCAAATGATGATCAAGCATAGTTAACCATGATGACTTGGCATTATCTTGTGAGATTACTGTAGCTAACCACTGGGGGTGTTACAATGGCTACGTGCTCTAGTGCTTCCATCTCGTCGTCGCTCATGGAATCATAAGTGCCGCCATCATGAAGGATCATAGTGCATCTTGTTGGGCACTCAAAAGTCTTGTGGCCGCGTCCCTTGCAAGTGAAACATTGAATCAAACTTGACTTGGCGGGTGCATCTATTGGTTGTGTCGAGTATGAAACTCTTGGTTTGTAGTTGCTCGTAGTAGGGCAACTTGACGAAGTCGTCTTGTCCTTGTAACTTGACTTGTCGCCGGTAGTTGATGGAGTTCTCGTAGTCGAAGGCGTCGAAGTTGGAGAAGGTTGAGTACTTGGGTCGTGGGTCTTGGAAGGAAACTTAGAGTACTTTTAGTCATTTTGCACTTGGCGTTCCGCCTTGGATGCTTGATGTACTAGCTCGAGGAGGTTGGAGTAGGGTTGAAAGTCCGCAATCTTCTTGATTTGGTAGTGGAGACCATTCAAGAAGCGCGCCATTGTTTGCTCTTCATCTTCCTTGACATTGGCTCAGATCATGGCCATTTCCATTTCTTGATAGCATTCTTCAACTGACTTCGTGCCTTGCTTGAGGAGTGGAAGTTTCTTGAAGAGATCACGATTCCTTCATCTGATTCCAAGTTGTGATAGGAGGTTCGCCTTTCTTTCTTCTTCGCTCAATGACTTGCTCCTGCCAAATGAGAACATAATCTTGGAACTCAAGTGAAGCCATGGCGTTCTTCTTTCCCTCATCATAGTTGTGGAGACGGAAGATCTTGTCAACCTTAAGTGCCCATGAGAGATAGTCATCGGGATCATTGCTTCCGGAAAACTTAGGCATGGTGAACTTGAGCTTGCCGAAGCGTTGTTCACCATTGGGTGGTGAGGAACATGTCCTTTTCTTGGAGGTTCTTCTTCATCGGGCTCGCCATGATGAACTTGAGGGCGTTGATGAGGCACACACACTCGGTTCCTCTGTTCTTGGCGCTCTTCTTGGCGAGCAGCTTATTCTTGTCGTGCACGCCAGATGGCTTCTTGTTCTTCGCGCGCTTGGCGGTTGTACTCTTCTAAGACTCATGTTGCATCAGGTAGAGCGCGTTGTGCTTGAAGCGCTTGTTCTTGACGATGATGTTCTTCTTCTTTGCGACATTGTTGTTCTTGTTCTTGGTCATGTTGACGACGTCATTCACGCTCCCGAAGGCGATCTTGCAACCCATTTTCATGGAATGGATTATCCAAAGCTTGACATTGGCGATCGTGTGGCGAATTTGGACCGGAGCGATCGTCTCGAAGATGAGAACGTGCTCGAGGTGGACTTGCGCCGAAAGAGTACTCCGATGAGTGATGACTTGAGTGGCGCCGCCTTGACGATGTAGATGTGGATGGAGCGCGGTTAACCATCAAGGTACATATTTCATCCATTTGGCTTGAAAGCTTGGTGTCGAGGTAGTCCTGCGCATGCTCCTCCGATTCACGCAAGTCGGTGGCGAGTTGCTCAATGCGATCGTTCAAGACATCTTGTGATTGGCGCATTGCCTTTTGTGCACTGAAGAAATGCATCTTGGTGACGTAGTCGTGCTCCTCAAATGCCGGGTTGGGTATTCTTGACCTATCCATAACACTCAAGTAGATATGAGTGGAAGAATGATAAGACAATACCAAATTACCGTTCTGTAAGTAGAAAATGGATCAAAGATCACTCAATGTGCAAATATGGAAATAGTAGAATTGGTAGCGGAGATCGTCCTTCTCACACCTACAAAGGCTTATGGAGTAGCTTGGTTAGGACGGTGGCACAACATTCAAGCAATCCGTAGACAAGATTCAATAATGTTGAAAGAGATTCGCAAATTCGCAAGTAAGCCAAAATGGATCAATAGCAATGAGTATACACGGAAACACACACACATACACACACACACACACACACACAGATAGATAAGTGGGGTCGTGCAACCAAGGAATGAGCACAAAATGTGGTATCCATGGAAAAAGCTCGTGTTGCACAACACTAGAGAGACGCTAGCACGATTGCTCAAATGAGCGTGATACGAACTTGTGCACAACCTATAAGAAACAAAACGTGTCGTCTTTCTATCCCGACTATGCTATGTATGTAGGAGGCACGATGTCACTCGCTCAAGTGATCCAAGATGATCAAGTATGGTATGCAAGTTGGCGATGCTATTGCTTTTGCTCTTTGCTTAAAAGCTTGCCTCTCTTTTCCTTTGGCAATGATTTTTGTATGGTCACAATGCGGGACATGCACACCAAGATAGCAATTATGTATGCGAATACTATTGTGACACAATAGATGATACTATGACATATGCACGCAATTGAAGCTATGCGGAGTATGTACCACTAAAGTGCACAAGTAGCGTAGCGTGGCAATACTCAAGGGCTAGTCTCGATAGGCAAGTAACGCAAATAAGCTCGGTGTAATATCCCAAAAATATAATTTTTGGAATGCTATATTAATTAAGTAATAATGATTGCTTGTGTGATTGTTGTTTGAAATTGAGTGCAATTTGAAAACTTTTGAGAGATAAATGAGAGGGAATAAAAGGACTTTCCCAAGCCTTCATTCTTGAATTTGGTTTTCATGAATTCAAATTCATTTCTAAACAAACCCTTGAGTGAAGATAATATGACTTCTTCCATCAAAGAAATGAAAAAATAGGGTTTGAGAAGAGTTGAATTCAAACCTGAAACTTTATGCCACTTAGGAAAGATAATATGACTTCTTCAAAATATATGAAATAGAGTGGGAAGTGATGAGGACCATTTTCAAAAAAATTGTGAATCACCTTTGTGAGTTTTTCCCTTTTCTTATGGAATTTCAATCTTCTTCATGTTCTATGATAAATGAAATATCTGAGAGAAGGAATATGACCCTTCAAACCAGAGGCAAATTTTTTGGAAGTATTTCTAAAATAAAACAGAAAAATATTTGGAAAATGTTTTAAAATCAAATTCAAATCCAATTTGAAGTCATTGCAAAAATAGTTTTTTAATATTTTTATTGTCATTGAATAATAGTTCATAATTTTCTATGGAAACTTCTAAGAATTTTGATATCTAATATGTTTACTACAATTTTCATATTTATTTCTTTTGTTTCGCGTTTTCTTCTCTGTCTTTATTTAAAATAAAAAAACTGACCACCCGAGCGACCCATATCTATCAGTCGCGTGGAGCTACTTTTATCTATCCCTCACCCACGCTCGTCACAACAACAGAAGCTCAGCCCAATAACAGTGCAACCATTTTCTTATTTTGTCTCACATGGGCCGAGACTAGCGCCGGCGACCTCTTTAGCCTTTTCCTGTATGTGCTTTTTTCGTCTTTTTAAGTCCCACATTGCCTAGCCTTTGACCTTTTAAGTCGGCGAATCCTATTTGGCGTTGAAGGCGCCCGTTAATGTGTAATTCTGCAAACGGACACCTGCAGCGGCCCGCGCTGGGCCGGCCCAATTAGCTTTCTCTTTTATGTGTTCTGTGTGTTAAACCCGCAAAAAAACAGTTGTATGCGTGCGGCAGGATTCGAACCAGCGCTGTACGGTTCCGTTCAACTCGCGATAACCACCACACACACTTCACATTTGTGGTTACGTAGATCTTCTTTCCGGTTTTGTTCTTTCGTTTTCTTTTTCTTGTTTCTTTTTTCATTTCGTTTTTCCTTTATTTTTTATTTTTATTTTTTATAATCCTGTGAAAAAATCACCAGATTTTTATGAACATTTTAAAAATCCGATGAACTTTTTTCAAAGTCGTTGAATTTTTTTTCAAATTTGATGAACTCTTTTCTAATTCGATGAAGTTTTTTCAAAATTCGTGAACTTTTTATGAAAATCGATGAACTTTTTTCAAAATTAATGAACGTTTTTCAAAATTGATGAACTTTTTTCAAAATTGATGAACATTTTTCAATTTTCTTGAACTATTTTGAATTTCGTGAACTTTTTCAATATTTTCATGAACTTTTTCGATCTGTGAAGTTTTTTCAAACTCGTGAACTTTTTAAAATTCATTAACTTTTCTAAAATTAGTGGACCTTTTCAAATTCCATGAACTTTTTCAAATTTATGATTTTTTTCTGGAATTAGTGAACTTTTTCAATTTTCGCGAGCTTTTTTTAATATATGAACCTTTCCTTTTTGAAACAAATTCGTGATTTTTTTTTAATCTGTGAACTTATAAATTTTGGACCATCGCGGCTGCATTTTTCCTTAAACGTCTCGTGGTACTATGGATCAGTAGTATGAGGTGGCTCTATTGGTTAGGAAGCGCGCACAGCAACGCAGCGGCGCGAGTTTGAATCCACGATGCAACAAACTTTTCTCAGATATTTTTGTTGCTGCTGCGTGTTCGTGGGCCGGCCCACCAGGGCGCCGCAGTGAGCGCCGGTTTGATTCGGCGGCACTGAACGCGCTGAATAGGAGGGGGAGCTCCTACTCGGCGGCTTCTGCGCCGGTTAGGGGAACCGGCGCGTGCAGAAAATTTGTTTAGGCTGCTTTCTAGCAGGCCCATTTAGTACCGAGTGTTTCTTGGACTGTTTCCATTGTTTCTTCGATTGTTTCGACTGTTTCGATCATTCCTTCGCTTGTTCGTTGGAATGTTTGCTTGAAAAGTTTTTTTCTAATGAAACTAATAGTTTTTTTAGTTTGCTTGAACTACATATAAAAGAAAGGGACTTTGTAATGGAAAATCTTCTAAATGAAAAAAACATGGCGATTCAAATTTCTTGTTAAGTTGGTGATTCAAAAGAATCTTCAGAAAATAGTAAAAACTTTTATTCTAAGAATTACAACTGACTATAAACATAGTGAAAAACAAAAGTTAAGTTGGTGAAGCTCTGCGTGAAGAATCCTTTGTTCAGAAATGTTTTTTTTAATTGTGAAGCATTCTATTCCCCGGAGAAGTGAAGCATTCTATTCCCTGGAGAGGCCATGACAATTAAAAACAACGAAAGTCGTCTACTTGTTAATAAAAAGAAATTGAATACAGCAAATTTGTCTTGAACTTTTCATTGACAATATATGATGGAAAGAAATAATCGTCTCTTGATTCACAAATTTCTAGCAAATTTTACCTTGTAACAGCAGAACGTGGTTGCTTGCAAGGACATTTTACTTGAATGGCCAAAAACCCTGTTGAATAGAATAACAAAAACTTAGTTGAGATACTTGACTCAACATAATATCAAATTTTGTAAAAGACATTATAAATAATAAGAGAAGTTCTGAACTCACATGATTTTGAAGAAATGTCCTCACTATTGGCATTTGAACCTCACTATTGATGTATGTTGCAATCTCATACAAGAATATTTCGCGCAGAGCTTGCAAATCAACCTATTGCAAAATTGTGGGTGCAATTTTTTTTGTTCTATTACAAGAAAATTTGAATTGTAACATATGTTTATTTAAAGAAAGAAGAAAGACTTACATTTGAGAACCCTAGCACTCCCATTCCCCGATAGGTTTTAAGGATTTGCAATAAGCAAACACCTGTGTCATACCTGGTAATGAAAAAGAAAGGTTGACTAGCATGTTACTTCCAGTCCAGTTCAAAAGTCTTGAATAGCAAGATTTTGAGAGCATAACAAAAAGATTTCTTAAAGTGGAACACATTGTTTGAGTATCAGAAAAGTTTCACTATACAACAATCAAAAAAGTTATACTAAAAAAAGAGGCCACATGATTACCTCAACATGAAGAAAAAGAAAAATATCAGAAAAATGGTTTTACTCTAGATATATTTAAAGAAACATGATTTCCAATTCATATACAGAAACAGAAATAATTTGCTACCCATGGTGGTAGACACACACGACTCCAATTTGTATCTCTAATTAATTTTGTAAATTATTTTGGACTATGAAAAATAACTCTATAACGGAAATATCGTGATTTTGGACCAGCCAGACAAGAAAACGTGCCATTATACCAGAAAGGGAAGCAAAAAAGATTGAGAGAAGTGAGAAACGCCATTTCTACACAACGAAGAGACAGTTGTGTCAAAAAGGTAATAAAAAAGACAAAGAGAAGTGAGAAATATTAATTCCTATACAACGAAAATGCACTTGGGACAATGCCATTGAAACCCGACACCTCGTATATCCAAAAAAGGCACTTATACCACAGGGTGTTTAGCTACCACCATGCATAGGAAATCACCTCTCTATACAGAAATGCATACGGGGTGACTAGCATATGAGATGTCGGAATTACAAGATTTATTTAGTTAGTCAGAAGAAAGTGTTGAAGAAAGTGAAAGTGCATAACCTAAATTGAGTTCTAGGTACTGCAAGAAACCTGCAGTCAAAGTCTTTGATGCTGAATGCAGTACAGTTCAGATAGGTGAGCGCAAACAGTGACTTGAAATTATAGCGGACAATGTTTATGATACTTGTGAATTTGTCTTTTCCAGATGCATTGGGATTCATAATATCAAAAAATCTTCCACTTTTTAGGTTTGCTGTTATTACAATCCATTGCTTATCAACGAAGCAAGGCAAATGGACCTGGAAAAATAACAAAGAAGTGTTGTTCCGTTCAGTTCTCTTAAAATGAAAATAGCAAAGAAGTGTTTAAAGTAAAGTGATGGGAGTTATTTAACTTACAAAATTAGCTATTTGCAAGCTGAAGCCAACTCTTGCTTCACTTAACATGTCTCTTCATATTGGGTCCGAATGATTCAATAGAGGCATCATGAGTAGTTCCTGAAATTTCGAGGAAGTAAAATTTAATTCGGTCAATTTTCTCATATAGTTTAAGAATTGATAAGAGTGGAGACAATTAAAAGAAATTGAAGTCAGTGCACAGGACCATGTCTTCTCTTTGCACAATGTGCTTAAGAACATCAGTGTTTGGTATTAGGCCTTGCCTACCACGGATTAGTTGGTCCGTATTGAGCATTTTTGAGTAACAATCAAGGGAGTGTGGATTCATCTAGCAACAAGGCCTCTAGGAAATAGTTAAGAGTTTTCTGGTCAACCCAAACTTCGTTGACTTGGAATATTCTTTGGCTGTTGTTTTGAAATAATTGTTATAAAGATTCACGTAGAATTTATTTACACAGGAAAAGAATGAAGAAAAGAATGTATGAAAATTGACATTGATGAAAACATTTACTGTGAAAACAGTTTACGGAAATGACATTTCAAAAAAATACCTAGAGTCCAGAACTGGCAGAGCTGCAGTCATTGTCTTGTAGAATTCCATTTGCACTGGTGATGAGAAGATAACTTGTTGGAATTGCATATAGTTGGACTTTTGTACAAATTTTGCAGCATAGAAGTGTTCCCATTTCTTCTTCTTTTCTGCCTCAATTTCATTCCTTCTGCATTCAGCTTCAAAGTCATCCATGAGTTTTAACAACCCGGGATCATTTAATGGAGTTCCAACTCTGATTTCTGGTTGAACATAGTTGATTTTGAAAGGCTTAAGGGGGATATTGCTATATAGAAAAGAAGAACTATGATTCAACATGCTTGGATATGATTGAATGCCAGGTTTAAGTATTGACGAAGAACCCAGATCAGAGTAGTTTCTTGTTTCATAAGCAGTCATTTTTGGTGGGGCTGGTTCTTTTATTGCATCAATTATAGCATTGAAATTGGGGGTGTCAAACTCAGTGTTGTTTGTTATGTAAGGATCAGTTCCAGCTTCTGGCTGAGATTGATGAATTGATGGCACATACCTTTCAGATCTATGTGCAACTGTTTGTTGGAAGGGATGTGAACAAATGATAGTAGTATTGTCTTGTAATGGATGCATTTCAGCTTCACGTGGTGCACAGTACAAAGAATTGCCTGACAGGAAGCCAAAACTCAGAATTAAACTTGTGTTTGAATGTACATGGAGGAAAAAATGTGAAGAAAACTTTAATATATGAAGAAAAAAGAAACTGCATTTACCTGTAACAGATGAATTAGCTGAGATAAATTTCCACTGAGTAGAGCTGAATTTCTCTTGCCTCCAAATTTGATTTTTTGTTGCATTCAAGTCATTCGAGCTTGGTTCGTTTCTCATTGAATCCATAATCACTTGTATATGTGGAATAAAGAACAAAAGTTTATTAAGTTCAACAGTAATACAGGGTGATTTAATTGAACAGAAAATAGTTTGATTGTGTAAGAGATCAAATTACCTTCTGAAGGAGAAATGACAGTATAACTATTGATTTAGTTAACTGGATCCTTGCTGAAAACTTCTACAACAGCTAAATCTGTAGTACTTGGTGATCCAACAGTCATGAGAGGGTCAGACTTTATTGAGTCATGAATGAATAGACT
The DNA here is from genome assembly GCA_039707655.1 of Elymus sibiricus. Lineage (NCBI taxonomy): Eukaryota > Viridiplantae > Streptophyta > Magnoliopsida > Poales > Poaceae > Elymus > Elymus sibiricus. The sequence continues at coordinate 248,371,103 of CM077673.1, read as the reverse complement.
TTCAGAGAAATTTTGGATGATTGAATCAATTGTTGCTTGACTGTATTCCAGATAAAAGCTTGGAGGATAGATATGAGGCCCAGGAAAATCCAAGAAATCAATTGAATTTAGGATTGATTGCAAGTCTGGATGTTTTCCAAATGGAATTTTTTGTAAGATAGAATTAGTTTCAGCGGGTTTAATTACAACATTATCCAACTGCATCGGTGTAAATTTTGGAACTGTCGAAGGTGCCTATTTTTGGATTTCTTTCGAAGTAATAGTCGAGTTGAATAGGCTCAGTGCATCATCAACATAAGATTCAAGTGTTGGAATAGACTTTGTCATAATTGTTTGCCAAAATTTCTGAGAGGTGCACTCTAGTTTAATCTTCTCCTGTTTTGAAGAGTATGAGAATATTTTTTTTGAGGGAAATTAGAAAACATAGAAGCTTGTAAGTAAATCATGGTTGTTGTTCTAGTCTGTAAGAATTCCGTACCTGATTGTTGTGAATAGAGGGGAGCTTAGTGTTGATGTAGTGCAAAATTGACTCGGGTAATTGGAGAGCTGACTCATTCAATGAATCTCTAAATGGAGTTGTTGATATGTGCATCATCTGTTTTTGTTTCAAAGAAATAGCGGAAACAAATATTTTGTTAAATAATATTCAGAAAAAAGGTATAACAATTTATTTAATTGTTGATAAATGTTACTTGCGTCCTTACTTATAGCCTGGCAAAGTGAAGACTCACTCCAGGCATTGTATCTAGAGCAATGAATGATCTAAGCATTGTTTCTCACCACAAAGGAAGTCTTGGGAAGATATTGGTTGGAATCTTGTACTAAGAAGTGATCAAGAATTCAAAGTGTGCAATCTGGAAAAAGTTTGCAAAAAAATCCGAAGAAAACCAAAGTCAATTAGAAAATGAGATTGACCAGAAGTAAAGCAATGAAGAAAAAAGTGGAAACAGGAAACAAGATGTAGTTATATTTTTGTCTTACCACCAGTAATAGTTTGCAACCTATTGACAGAATTGTCCTCCTGTTTGCTAGAGCTGACTACATTTTTTATCTTGTGTACCAAGAATGTCAGGGTGAAAAGGCACCAATTGTAATTTGGAACAGAATCAATATTGACCAAGGCACTGTAGTATTTTTTTGCTCACAACTCCTTTTGAACTGGGTGCAATAATAGTGGAAAGCACCAGAAGCAGGAAAATTCTAGAGAAAGATTCTTCTATCATGTTATTAGAAATCATTGACAGCAAATGTTCTGGTGTTGGACTTGTTGTTTCGAGAAGTGAATTCATGAATTCAACAGTTTGTCTGGAGGGATTTGTGTGTATTGGAAATCCTCCACATGGAATCCCTAGGATTTTGTGTACAACAGTTTCACTGAAGATGAATTTGAATCCATTCCTTAGTTCAATTCTGCATGTCGACGTGTTGAATCGCAAAGCTAACCATTCAAATAAATCATAAAAAATGCAGTCACATGAGATGTGAAGCAAAGAACCAAACCCAAGTTTATGAACTATCAACTTCTGCCCCTCGGTTAGTTTGGATAAAAACTTGATTAAAAGAGTGATATGGTCATTTTGAGTGACCTGGTGGACATGTTGAATTTATGTCAGTTGCGAAATATCAATTCGAAAAAGTTAAAAAGAGTTGAAATAACGTGAAAAAAAAGCAGTGAAAGAAAAATTACATTTCGGTAAAGTTAAGGTCTTGAAAGCATAACAAGAAATACGAAGGGAAGGGATATTAAATTTGCCCTTACCTTCAACCTCTTAGATGCACTTAACTGTGTTAATTGAGTGCCACGCGCTGGCTGGTTGGTCCTCTTGTTAAGGAAGCACTCATCTGCAGATTTCATCTGCGCAAAAACAAAAAAGTAAGGTATGAATGGTAATTTTTTGTGGGTACTTTTAAATATTTGAAAACATAACAAAAGGCTTAAGGGCAGCAATAAGATATGTGGCCTTACGTTTAAAGTCTTTTGAGCATTTATCACAGTTAAATGAGAGCCTTGCGCTTCCTGGTTACTGCTCTTATTGAGCAAACTTTCATCTGCAGAATTCATCTGCAAAAAAAGTCAAGAATACGCTTAGTGGCGAAGGGAATAAGCTTAGACTCATATAAACAAGAACTCGTTTGGTATGAAAAAAAACTTAGGACACAGAAGAAACTATAGGTGCACTCAATTTTGAGCTTTAAGTTAAATACAAGTTTTGAAACTATTTCCTTGTGTATTAACTCATTGACTTTTAACAAAGTCTGTACTTGTAAAATCACCATCGCGTGTTTGAAGGGAGACATAATCTACTTTGAAGCAATGGTCTCGAATTCGCTTTGATGATAGTAATATAGAAAATGAAGGCACAAGTTCTTAATACCGGACTTGATGTTGTTGGAAAGTGTAATCAAACATGGAGAATAAAAAAGAAAAAAAGAAAAAAGATTCAGAAAGTACCTACAAAACTATAACTTCGTTCAGTGGACAAGATTAGAGTACTTGAAGGTTCTACATACAGTGCGTAAAAAAATGGTTAAAAATTAAGATCCTGTTTGAAGATGCAATCAACTTATTCAACATATTTTATATGTACAGGACAACTAATAGAAAGTTCTAGCAATTGTAGCAACTGTATGACAGGAAAAATGTACTGGTTGAACAAGAAGAAACAAAAAATAAAGTATGTGTAGAAACTTGGGAAGTTTGATTCCAAAATTACTTCTCCAATACTTGGATATGGACCTAGATTAGCAACTATATACACCATTACTGCACCATCTACAACGGTGAAACAACAGTGACACAACACCAACTACGCCATTACTGCACCATCTACAGCACCATTTACAGCATTACTGCACCAACACTTTTCCATTACCGCACCATCTACAACAGTGACACAAAAATGCAAGCAAAATTGCAAAGGCATTGCCTCTCAGCTATACAAGACAACATGATTCAAAAATGATGAAAAATTCGAAGAGTGATGCAGAAGAACTATTTAATCATTCAAATATTGAAAAGTATGGAATGAAAAAATGAATAAAAAAATATAAGATTCCAGTAATTTAGAATGAAACGAGCAAGCTATAGGTAAGTACACAGGGTAAATTTCTTCTCTCTGACCTCTTTCCGAAACTGAGATGGCCGTCTAGCTAGGTGATTTGGGACCCAAAACTACAGGTTTGACCAGGAACCTATCTTGGTGGAGTTCACGACTACTAAAATCGAATTGGGAGCAACCTAGGGTTCTAGTTCGGTTGAAGGAACGAACAGGAAGAACGGCTGGATAGAGAAGGGAGTTTAATTCGAACAAACCTCAAGATCTTCGACGAGGTTCAATTTTTGCTGGAGGGGATCCAAGGGAGGCTCGCGAGCCGCCAGAGGAATGGATCGGATCAACAGAGCAGTGGAGTGGAGGAGAAAGGGAAAGGGGAATTTGCCTGATCGGGTTTTTTTCTTCAGAAAAGCCCCTCTATTCTTCCATATGGCCAGCGGTTTTACTAATTTCTCCTTGCTACTTTGTGGAATTAGTTTTTAGGTGCCTTCGAACAGGAGGGTGGGCCCAACAGTAAGTGGCTGCCGAGAAAAACTATTAGAACGAATTAATCAGAAAAAGAATTTAGCACTAGTGCAGAAAAGCCTAGCTATGGCATGGCCAAAATGGCCTTGCTGGCGTAGACACACGACGCCAGCAATATGGCGCCACAGTTAAAACATAGTGGTGGCGTTGGATCCTACGCCAGCAGTATATTACATGATGCTGGCGTCGAAATTGGCCAACGCAAGCTATACATCTACACTACCTTTGTCGTGTGTTGTTGTCCAACGCCAGCAAAAAAAATTTGGATAATAAAAAAAACCTTCAGAAACTACGAGCTTAAACTTCACAAAAGTTACAGATCAAAACATACTCATAAACTTAATAAGAGTTTAAAACTTAGTACTAATGAACTAAACATACTCATAAACTTCAGACTTCATAACTTAGCTAATTAGTACTCAACAACTAAACATACTCATAAACTTCATAGTTTAAAACTACTCAACATCATCAAGGATTAAGTCCAGTTGGCGAAGCTTTTTCCAATTGTTCTCTCCATCTTTTTGGAAGTGATCAACGTCTGTCTATAGGTTATGCTTCTCTAGCCTATATTTCTTTTTCTCCATCTTCAAGTTGTCTCTCTTCTCCGTCAACTCATCCCTCAGATCCCTCGGTTTGTTTAACTTGGTTCGGGCATTAGCACCCTCTGCGAGCAGACTATCCCTTTCATTCTTCAGTGCGGCATTGCCTTCTACGACTTTTTTGATGCACCAGTCTAAAGACTCTAATCGCCACTGATTCCAGTTCTGCACGTCGCCCACCGATTCGTTGTTGGCTGATGAATTGTGCATATGTGCTGTAATGAAAGCTCACCATCTTATAGAATGAAGAATTTAAAAATAACATGCAAAATTTAAAAAGAACTAGAACATAAGGAACAAAATTATCTATCATGATTTATCTTCTATATCTAAATAGCTAGACCCCACTATTAGGAATTCTCTCGCTTCTCCTTAAGCCACATCACCCAAATTAATTTAGTCGTTGGATATACTAGCTCATAGCCTTATAATCGAGTGCTCTATGAATGAAAAGTGGGACATGCATGCATATTTTATTTTGTTTTCTTATAATTTTAAACTTATACCTTGAGCTTTGGTAAAATACTGATAATTTTTTTATCTCGCTACAAGAGAAAATTTTATTTGATACAAAATCCCGCCGCAACGAGTGGGGCATCGTCTAGTATTTCCAAACGGAGGGAGTAGAACATAATTACCTGTGCTTGAGTCGGGCGGGGCGGGTCGGGGCGGCGTCGGGTGGAGACGGGCAGCGTTGGGCAGCGGCGGCGCGCGGGGGGGGGGGGGGGGGGGGGGGCTCACGCTCCTCCTCGACGAAGACGGGCCGGGCCGGGTGGAGACGGGCAGCGTCGGTCGAGGCAGAGACGGCCAGCATCGGGCGGCGGTGGGGGGGATTGAGAGGAGGACGGGTGGAGTTGGGGATCGAGAGAGAGTGAGGACGAAAGGATTTTACATGTTAAAACTGACTAGTGCTGGCGTGAGCCTAATGGGCCTGAATGCGCAACGTCGGGCCTACGAAAATACCTCTGGCGTAGGAACTTTAGTCACGCCAACAATAATAGGTGAAAGGCGAGAGCGTTGGGGTCCTCATACAAGTGACGTTCGGCAGAATTTGCACGCCACCACTAAGTCTGTACCAATAACGTACAAATTTAGGCAACGCTAGCACTATTTGAAAATATTAGTGCTAGCGTCTGCTGAAAATGGCGCGCCACCAACAAGAGTTGTGGCTAGCCATTTCTCTACTAGTGTAGGATAGGGCTCAAGCAGTTCTCAGGGGCGAAAATCGCGGGGACATGGCGGCCACAGCGCCACCGGCCGCGGCTGCGCAAATCTCCGATGTATCTGACCCTCGTTTGGAGGAGACTCCATCAAAAGGAGCTACATCCAACAGCTCGCACGCCCTACCGCTCGCACGTCCTACCGCCAGCATGTCCAGATCGCAGGTACAATTCTTCTCCTCCTTTGGGTTCTTTAACAAGAATGAGTTCATCAATGATTTTCATAGTGATCATATGTAGACCATATGTTCTGTAGAATATATTTGTACACCATATGTATTGCTCTGTTTGCTATGTTCTTTTGTTGCTAGATTCTTACTGTGAATTAAGGAATATAAATTTTAATAACTGAATTTGTTAGTGTGATGAACATATATTTGTTACTGAACTTTTATCTGTTACCCTGGTTTGTTAATATGATCTTTGTAGTTATCCAAAAGAAATAAAGGAAGACTTGAGAACTGAATATATACAAGACTGATGATCTTTGTTTTAATTAGATGCAGTACTGTTATGTTAAAAGGAATTGGGGAGGCTAGTCTACCTTTTTTGCTACCATGTGTGTTTTGAATTATTTAGTCATTTGTTGCAGAATTGAAAATGAGTTACAAGTGAGTTTTAAAAAATAGAAACAAACTTAATTTTGAACCTTAGTTACAGATTAGATTGCTAAAAAGTAAAATATACTTTTCTTAGGTGCCTAGAACTCGAAAGACAACAGTACGGAGGAAGAAACTTGTGAAAAGCAAAGAACAAGGAAAGAAGGAAGCATTGAGCTATCCAGTTGTCAGAAATTTGGAAGGAGCTAATGATGTATGTTGCTTTAACCGATTTTTAGTAATATACTTAATTTCATTATTGGTGTTTGGAATGAACCACCTGGTTTCTTCCATTAAAAAGTTGCCTAAAAAAGTTTAAAGTATATTTTCCCCTTGTTGTAGTTTAAAGTATATTTTTTCCCTCGCGTGATTGAAGGAGTTGAAATTGAACAATTTTATGATGTATCGAACTGTCAAGAAAGTGAACAGGTAATTGAAAGTAGTTTTTACAGCCTTTTGGTCATTCTGTTCTTTTATTTATATGGTGCTAATTCAAATGTTTTCCTGTCAAAACACTAGATATATAATGAACAACAACAAAAGAGTGTTGGAGGTTCTTCAGCTCACTGTTCTAGTGTCATGAGTGGAAATCAAGATGTTGAAATAGGAGGAGATATTATGTCTTCTCTTCAAATTGAATATCAAATAGCGGATGTGCTTGATTCTGAGAAGGTAGGTAGTATGCAAATTTTTTGTTATTACTGATGAAATTTGATGAAAATTATTTTAAACAAAACACATGATTGTTTGTGATTGCTCATAGTGTATTTGCAATTTGGCAGGACGTACTTTCTTGTGAGAAGGCTGTTGAGAACACAACCACAGATAATGTGTCGGAGAAACGACACCTATGGGATCGGGAGGATCCCTTTACGATTCGGCAGGGAGAAGGTTTGCACAAAGAGCAGATCAAGCAATCAACACGCGGGGATTTTACCCAGGTTCGGGCCGCAAAGATGCGTAATACCCTACTCCTGCTTGGTTGTATTGAGTGTGTTCTAGCTTAAGTTCTGGGAGCGCTACAGTACTCAGTAGCTACACATGCAGAATGGGTTGAAAAAGATCCGATCCCCCTGTAGCTACGCCCTGGGCCTCCTTTTATATGTTCGAAGGGGTCACCAACAGTGGCGCACAGTGCATACATGAGGTGTAAAAGTAACTACAGTGCTATCATACCTAACACTGACGGTTTGGGACAAGAACATTTAATGCTCCGTTGAGGTGTCCCTTAGCGTCTTGGGGTTGGAAAAAGGGGCCGTCCCATCGCACCGCTTAAGCCCATCCACCGCTAGCACCTGACACGTTACCAGGAGGACAACAGCTAAAAGACAAGCTGATGACCGCACTGGAGCGGTGAAAGGGCAGCAAAGGCTTGCCGGGTGTGAGCCTTGTCGGGGCTGCAAGCCATCCCGGCAAGATCTTGCCGGGGCTCCAGCCTCTAGTCTTCTATCTTCTGATTATTACCTTGTCTTGAATGCCTTCTTGGCTTTATGAACTTGTATTTGGTTGTCTCCCGGCAGGCCTTGCCGCAGGTGTGGCTACAACTGCCCCTGCACAAGTACGGGGGTACTAAAGGACCCAATCCTTAGTGCACCGACAGGAGCCCCCGGGCCTGGGGCATACACAGGTGCGAGGCGTCGTTGGGCCAGGCCCAAACAGTGCACGGGCACGCGTGGCAGGAGTTATCCACCGTAATCATTCCTTTAACTGCGCCGCCCACGACGCCCATTGAATGCGGGACGTGGGAGACGTGCGCAGCGCGGGCCGTTGCAGCAGCGCGCTCGCGAAACGTTTCAATGTTATTTTAGTAAAGAGGCGGCCTCGCGTCCTTCCATAAAAAGGAATCCGTAGAGGCGCTGCTCATTTACCTCTCATCTCTTCCAATCTGAAAACCGCCGCCATCGTCTTCTTCCTCGGGCCCAAAGCAGAGCTTTCCCCTCTCATCTATCGCCTCCGCGCCTCCTCCGCCCTCAGCCTCCGCCCTCCATAGCCGCCATGCTGCCCAAAGCAAGTAGGGGCAAGGAGGTGGATGTCGCCGCTTCGGAGAGCAAGATGGCGAAGATGCGGAAAGAGCACGTTGTCTTTCCACCGGCGCTTGACGCGGCCGCACTGAAGGAGAGGTATCAGTTCATGTGGGCGACGGAAACGACATCGCATCCGGCCACCGCCGTGAGTCCAGGTTCTTCCAGTGGCAGCCCGAACAAATACCATTTCTTTGCCGATTATTTCTACTGCGGACTCTGCCCCCCTTTCTCTGATTTCTTCAACGACATCATGCTCACCTACGGCTTCCAACTCTTGGATTTCACGCCGAACGCCGTGACATGCATGTCCGTTTTCGCACATCTTTGCGAAAACTTTGCCGGAGTAGTTCCCAGCACCGCCCTTTTTCGCCATTATTTCATTCCCCGCATCGAGAAAGGCGAGGCTCTTTCTGGTTCCGTCACTTGGATCTCACGGCCAGGAACCAAGCAGGTCTATCCAGACGGAGCTTTTCGCAAGAAATGGGATGAATGGCGGGCCAGATGGTGCTGGGTTCGGGAGACAGAGAAACCAAAAATCCAACCTTTCTGCCTGCCGCGGGAAACGAGGATAGTGCGCAACAACGACTGGAGCGCCCTTGACCCCGACGACAAGAAGCTCACCGTTGCTATCACCAGAATCCATCGCCTCAGAACCGCCGGGCTCTCAGTAGAGATGATAGGCGCCGATTTCCTTCGCTGGTGCATAGCTCCACTGCAGAACAACAGGAGGCCAGCCTGGCAGTTCAAGAACACGGCAGACATCATGAGACTGCGCCCTGGGCTGAATGGCAATCTGACACTTATGCAGCACGCAGCCCTCTGTCAGAAATTGTTTAGGGGCGACGCGGTATGCAAGCTGCCGGCAACCATAGTCCCTTTGTGCAACAACTCTTCTCTGGGCCCAATCATTGCTATGATGCCGGCGTTTGACGCCCACAGCCTTGACAGTTCTTGGATTGAGCCACCTGAAGAGCAAGTGCAGCAATTCTTCGATAACTTGACGGAGAGGGCTATCCGCGAGGAAGAAGGCCTCGTCCGCGACACCACTAAGCAGGAAGTGGCATACATTGCCAGCAGGGTGGAGGAAGCCAATCTTGCCGCGGAAGCCGGTAGCGTTGGCTTCGTGGGAAGGGAAACCAACGAAGGAGAAATGCTGCCGGATGAGGATCTTGCCGGGCAGGACGAGACCGCAGAAGAGCAGGGCGACACATCAGCCGAAGGCCCTCCTGCTGGAGACGCCGTCGAGGAGGAGCTGCACGAGGAGGCCCTGACTCTTGAGCCAAGGAAAAGGCGCGTCCTTCGGAGCGCCGCTTCCGGGGCCGCAGTCCACCAAGCTTCTTCGAGCAGTGCAGCCCCCGGCAAGGGGGCGGCCGGCAAGGCCACGCGGCGACAAGAAGCTTCTCAGCAACCTGCGCCTGCCACAGCCAAGCGACCCAGGAGCACTCCTCCACCTCCTCCCGTGGCGGAAGTCGACTTCGACCTCTCTGCCTTTAGCTCGGGAGAGGAGGAAGAAGAGTAAGGATCTTATCGCATCTTTTACTTTCTGATTTCTTGGTTTTACTTAACTCATTGTCTTGCTTTGGCCTGTCTCTGCAGGGATACAGAAACTCTGGCGCAGAGGGTGGCGAAGAGGGCCAAGACCTCGACGGGCGATGAACCGACGGCAAGCACCTCTGGTGCGCCGGAGACGATCACTATCAGCCCGGAGCTTAGCCCACGACGCAGCCCCCGGCGCAGCCCCCGGCGTGAGTCTATTACTCACTTTCCGCTGGCAAGTGCCGGGGTACGCATCTTTACTGCTGACATCGCCAGGCGTGCAGGTGGAGAGCGGCGACAAGGAGAACCATCAGAGGCCGCCCCTGACGCACCGCCTCCATCAACCACACCGCCCAGGGATGGGTCGCCGGCAAGAACTTCCTCTAGCGTGCTTTATCACGATGAGGAAGAGCTGACAAGCATGGGCACCGGCAGCTCTACGCCGGCAACCAATGTTGGCACAGGTACTTATCATTCTGTTTTCCTTCTTTTTTGTCTTCTTGAACTTCCATCTCAATCTTGTCTTGATTTGTTTTCTTTCTTGGCCTTCAGACATTCCCTTGACAGAGCAAATGGACGTTGACGCCGTCATCGAGGAGACCGCCAGGGATGCTGCCGCCGAGGCCGCCAAGCTTGCCGCTGAGGAGGCCGCCAAGAACGCTGCCGCCGAAGCCTCCGAAGTCGCCAAGAACGCTGCTGCCGAGGCCGCCAAGGACGCCATCGCTGCTGCCGGGCTCGAGATCGTCAACGAACCAAGTGCCAGCGGCAGCAAGACTGAAGAGGAGAAACTTCTCCAGGCCATGAGCGACAACTACCAGAAGCTCCAAGCACTCCATCGCGCTCAAAAGGAGAAGCTAGACTCCAGGGCAGCAGTTGCCGACAAGGTGGAGGCAGATTTCCAAAAGCGCGTTGAAGAGACTCAAGGCTGGTTTGCCGAAGCTTACCAGGAGTTGAGGTCAGGCCAAGAGCAGCTGGGCCAAAGATGGAATGATCTCCTCCTGAAGCAATCCGATGTTGAAAAAGCACAGGAGGAAGCCAAACAGCAAGCTGCTGCAGACGAAGCACGCCTGAACGAACTTCGCATTGAACTTAAGGCTCATGACGAAGAACTCGAAGCTCGAGAGAAGACTCTGATCAAAAATCTCCGGGACGAGGAGGAACTGGTCAAGAGCGCTGCCGCCACCCACAACGACTATGTGCAGGGAGTGCAGATCTGGACCGAGAGGCTTGCCGATGTCGCGGAGAAGCTTGCCGCGCAACTGTCCATCATGGGCCTGCAAGATCACAGGCAGCCTCTTGACGAAAGGGTGTCCCCGAGCACCAAGCTGACCATGTTCTTCGACCGTGTGCTTGCAGCCCTGGAGCGGCTCCATTCTGACCGAACAGCTCATCTGGCCAGCGAGTCCCGCAAGCTCTGCCAAGCTGTCCTTCGCAAGGTGCTCACCAAGGTGGTATACAGGAATCCCGGCATCAACCTCGCCAACGTCCTTGACCGCTTGCCGAAGGGTACAGATCTCAAGGCGGCAGAAGAGCTTGTCGCGCCCATCATCGACAGGGTAAGCCAAGTCAAGAGAGTCGAGGGCGATCGCCGGGATTAGCTGCCTTACTTCTCTTCTCGCCGCCACCGTTACATGTCAAAGACAAATTAGTCTTATATTAGAACAGCGGCAGCTATCATTGTAATATAACTTGCTATGCTCTGGATGAACGCTATGCTATTCCCCTTGCTTAATTTCCTTCTGTATGTATTCACCCTACGCTTGTTTGGAAACTTGCCGGCGCGCACACCCTTGCCGCGAGCGCTAGGTGCGGGACTTTAGCAGCCTGCTGGCGGGGCCGCTTCCAGCAAGAGACCTTGGTGCTTTCAGTGCAGCCACCTAAACTGTTGAGCGGACTCAAAACAGAGTAAGGGCGCAACCAATCACAACAAGGTTCCTTCGCGTGCAGGTTTTCCATACAAAAACTGAAATTGTTCAAGGAGGATAATTAAACGAAAATTTGTTCAAGGTTTCTGTCACTTAGCAACTTAGCTTTTCGCCTTTCGTTGCCGCATTCCTTCTAGCAAGATTGAACGTCGCCTGTCGGTATCCATACCACCATTCCCCCCCGGCAAAGCTGCACGCGAGTTAACCTTCTGTCCTTTGAGAAAAAGAAAGAAGAGAAAATAGAGGTCTGGAACCTTGGCGGTCCGTTAGCACTTGTCGGGAGTGAGTGTAATACAATATCTTAGATAAACATGCATATAAGTAAACATGAGCATCAACAAGAATCGTAAAACACTTAAGCTTTATTCAACTACGCACACGATCTGCGCCTGGCTTTGTACAAAGGATTACATGCTACAGCGGCAAGACTTGTACAAAAGGGGTTGCCGGGAGACCCGGCAACCGCGCCTTATGGATAGAACTTACGAAGATGCTCGATATTCCAGGAGTTGCTCACCGGAATACCGTCTTCGGTCTCCAGGCGGACTGCGCCAGCCCTGGTGACTCGTACTACCCGATAAGGGCCTTCCCACTTCGGCGTCAACTTGTTGGATTCTTGGCCGACTGAACGCGCTGAAGAACAAGGTCGCCTTCCTCAAGACTTCGGGCATGAACCTTGCGGCTATGATAGCGGCGCAAAGCTTGCTGGTAGCGTGCAGCTCGCACAGCAGCCTGAAGACGATCTTCCTCAAGGAGCAACACGTCATCTTGCCGCAGCTGCTCTTGCTCAATCTCATCATAGGCGAGCACTCGAGGTGACCCGTATGTGAGTTCCGTGGGGAGAACTGCTTCCGCCCCATAAACTAGAGAGAAAGGTGTCTGGCTGGTGGCTCGATTCGGCGTCGTCCTGATTGACCAAAGAACCACCGGCAACTCATCAATCCAGCGCCTTCCGCACTTGCGCAGCTTGTCAAAAGTTCTTGTCCTGAGACCACGCAACACCTCAGCGTTCGCCCTTTCCGCTTGGCCGTTGCTCCTTGGGTGAGCAACAGAAGCAAAACAAATCTTGCCGCCAAGGTCTTGGACATACTGCATAAAGGTGTGGCTTGTGAACTGTGTGCCGTTGTCGGTGATGATCCTGTTGGGTACTCCAAAACGGCAAACTATTCCCTTGAAGAACTTGACGGCTGACTGTGCTGTCACCTTCCTCACTGCTTCCACTTCCGGCCACTTTGTAAACTTGTCGATTGCTACATACAAGTATTCAAAGCCCCCGGTAGCACGGGGAAAAGGGCCCAAGATGTCGAGCCCCCAGACCGAAAATGGCCAGGAGAGAGGTATCGTCTGAAGGGCTTGAGCCGGCTGATGTAGCTTCTTTGAATGAAACTGACACGCTTCACACTTGGTTACTAGTGCAGTTGCATCCTGGAGAGCAGTGGGGCAAAAGAAACCTTGCCGGAATGCCTTACCGACAAGTGCTCTTGATCCTATGTGGGAACCACATATGCCTCCATGTATCTCCGCCAATAGCTCCAGTCCATCCTCCCGAGGAATGCACTTCAATTTCACATCGTTTGGTCTCCCTCTGTACAGCACGCTGTCCACGAACTGATACATACTAGACTGACGGGCTACTTTTTCAGCTTCTTCCTGCTCCTCTGGAAGTTCTCATGTCTGAAGGAAATGGACGATGTGCTGTGCCCATACTGGAGCCTGGGGCTCGACAGCAAGGACTAAAGGCATATCTTCTGCCGCGGGAGCCGTTGTCTCGACGGCAAAGGCTCGAGGCTCTGCCGGAGCCTATCGCCCCCCGGCAAGCTTGGCGGGAGCATTTGTCTCGGCGGCAAGAACTTGAGCCCCTGCCGGAGCCTGTTGCTCACCGGCAAGCTTGGCGTTGTTCCCGGCAACTTCCTTGTCGGCGGCTTCTGGGAGCTCTGCCGGGAAGTACTTGCCGGAACTTCACTTTCTTCTTTTCTCTTGTCTCATCGATGGTGTCACGGATGGTTGAGTCAGTCGGAGCACAAAAGTTCCTGGTTCCATAGGTAACTTGAGAGCGGCACATTTTGACAAGCCATCGGCAATGCTGTTTTCTACACGAGGAACGTGCTCCATTTGCAGACCGTCAAAACACTCTTCCAACTTTCTCACTTCATCTACATAAGCTTCCATCGATGGGCTCTGATAATCTTTATTGACTTGTTTGACGACAAGCTGAGAATCACCCCTGACGATAAGTTTCTGGATTCCAAGGTCTGCCGCGATCCTGAGACCGGCAAGCAACCCTTCATATTCGGCAGTATTGTTCGTTGACCTCTCCCGGGGAAAATGCATCTGAATCACGTACTTGAGGTGCTCTCCGGTGGGTGCGACAAGCAGCACGCCAGCACTGGTGCCTTGCAGCGAGAAAGCTCCGTCAAAATACATGATCCAATCTTGATTTGTTTCCTTGCCGGGGAGGGTTGACTCTGGAACTTCCTCATCTGGCGTTGGGGTCCATTCTGCAATGAACTCCGCCAAGGCTCTGCTCTGGATGGTCGAAGTGCTTTCAAACCTGAGACCAAAGCTTGATAGTTCCAAAGCCCACTCCACAATCCTGCCAGTAGCTTCTGGATTCCGCAAAATCCGTTGCAACGGAAAGCGAGTGACAACGGTGATCTCGCGTGCTTGGAAGTAATGGCGCAGCTTCCTCGAGGCCATGAGGAGGCCGAAGAGCAACTTCTGCACACCAGAATATCTTGACCTAGCCCCCTGCAAAAGGGAGCTGACAAAATAGACCGGGCGCTGCACCGTCTTCTTCTTCTGTATTGCTTGACTTGGCTGCGCAGATTCAACCTTGTCGGCACCAGGCTCTGCCGGGGAAGATCCCAGCTCGTCATTTGGCGGTCCTGCCGCTGGCGCTGCCTCTTCATCTGCTTCTCTCTCTGCCACAAACGCAACACTTACCACTTGATTCGTTGCCGCTAGATATAGCAGCAACGGCTCTTGTGGTTTTGGCGCGACTAGTACTGGTGGAGAGGAGAGGTACCTCTTCAAATCCTGCAGCGCTGCCTCCGCTTCCGGAGTCCATTTTATTGGACCTGCCTTCTTCAAAATTTTGAAAAAGGACAGGGCGGGCTTAGCAGATTTTGAGATGAACCTACTTAGAGCAGCAACGCAGCCGACAAGACGGCGCACATCCTTGACACGTCTTGGCGCTTCAATTTGCTCAATTGCTTTGATCTTGTCGGGATTTGCTTCAATTCCACGTTGAGATACAAAGAACCCGAGAAGCTTGCCGGATGGGACACCAAACACACACTTCTCAGGGTTGAGCTTCAAGTTGATTTTGCACAGATTTGCAAATGTCTCTTCTAAGTCTGATATGAGCGTTGCCTTGTCCTTGGTTTTGACCACTATGTCATCCATATATGCTTCCATATTTCTATGTAGCTGGGGCTCAAAACCAATTTGGACTGCTCTTGCAAATGTAGAACCAGCACTTTTCAACCCGAAAGGCATACGCAAAAAGCAGTACGTACCACATGGGGTGATAAATGCGGTCTTCTCTTCGTCTTCCTTGGACATGAAAATCTGATGATAGCCTGAATAGGCGTCAAGGAATGATAGTAAGTCGCAGCCGGCGGTGGAGTCCACAATCTGGTCGATGCGCGGCAAGGGAAAAGGATCTTTTGGACAGGCTTTATTGATATCTGTATAGTCAATACATAGCCTCCATTTTCCATTCGCCTTGCGCACTACAACTGGATTGGCCAACCATGTTGGATGAAGTACTCCTCTAACCAAGCCTGTCGCTTCTAACTTCTTGATTTCTTCGGCAATAAACTGTTGCCGCTCCAAAGCTTGCTTCCCGACCTTCTGCTTGACGGGCCGCGCGTGTGGACAGACGGCAAGGTGGTGCTCAATCACCTTCCTGGGAACACCGGGGATGTCAGATGGTTGCCATGCAAACACATCGACATTCGCCCGCAGGAAGGCAACGAGCGCGCTTTCCTATTTGCTGTCGAGTGTGGAACTTATGGTGAAAGTTCCTCCCGTACTATCCTCCTTGGCGGGCACCTTCTTGGTCTCTCGCGGAGCAGCCTTGGACTTCTTGCTCTTGCCGGTGGAACTCTCTGGCACATCCTCAACTGGAGCGCAGCACTACGAAGAGGTGCGCTTGCCGGAGTGTGTGTGAGAGGTCTTGCCGGTCTTCTTCCTCCCGGGAGTTTCAGCGGCAGGAGCAAGTGCCTTGGCGGCAGATGTTGCAACTGCCTCCCGGTAGAGCTGATCGGTGCAGATAAGCGCGTCCTTCTTGTCGGAACCGACGGTGATAACGCTTATCGGCCCAGGCATCTTCAGCACATTGTAGGCGTAGTGTGATGCCGCCATGAACTTGGCCAACGCTGGGCGGCCAAGGATCCCATTATATGGCAACGGAATCTTGGCGATGTCGAACACAATCTTCTCAGTTCTGAAATTCAGGTCACTGCCAAATGTCACCGGCAGCGTGATCTTCCCCTTGGGCTGGCTCCTTCCTGGATTGACCCCTTGAAACGAACCCGTTTCCTCGAGATCTCCATCAGGAATTTGCAACCTCTTGATTACCTCAGGTGAGATCAAGTTCAAACCGGCCCCACCGTCAACTAACATCTTCGTCACCTTGAGGCTGCGAATCGTTGGTGGGACCAACAACGGCAAACACCCAACCGCGGTTACACGATCAGGGTGATCCTCAACGTCGAAAATGATAGGCGTGTTGGACCACTTTAAAGGCTTCCGGGCGCCGACAGATGGCTCGGTCGCATTAACCTCACGCGCCCACTGTTTAAGTTGGCGGTGGGAAGAATGCAACGAGGCACCCCTGTCAACGCACATGGCGTCTGTAGCTTTCTGGAACTCTTGTTCACTGGATTCATAGTACTCCTCCATGTCATCACCACCCCCCTCTTGCTTGTCGCGGCCTCGAGCGGGCCGGTCCTTCTGTTGCTTGGCCTTGCCGCGGCGACCTCCCCGGCCACCGCGCTTCTTGCCGGACCCTTCCGCGCCATCCTAGGCCTTCTCCTTATCTCGCCTCTCGTATTCGGCCTTCTGCTTCTCGACAAGATGCTCAACTTGCCGGCAGTTCTGGAGATCATGGCCCTTGGTGCGGTGGATCTTGCAATACTGCTTGCTGGAGCCGTCTGGCTTGTCGGCAGCCGCCAAGGCCTGGCAGGAGGCGCACCCGGCAACATCCTTGCCGGGGTCGTCGACCTTGGCCTTCTTGGCGGTGCCGGGGCCGCCGGACCCCTCGATAGCAAGCACGGCCTTGCCCTTGCGCTTCCTGTTGCACCGTCGACCCTTCTTTGTCGGGGCAACAGCGTCTTTGTCGTCGGAATCGGCCCCTGCACCAGTGTCCTCGCCGGGGAGCCTCCTCCCTTCTTCAGCGCGCGCACACTTATCTGCCAGAGCGTAGAGCTCGGCAACATCCCTGACCTTATTCATTGCCAACTCTTCCCGCATCCTGCGGTTGCGCACGTTCTGATGGAACGCGCTGATGACAGCGGCATGATGAACGTCTGGAATGTTGTGATGTATGCGGCTGAACCTTTGGATCTACTTGCGCAGGGTCTCGCCTTCCTTCTGGGGGATGAGATGTAGATCACTCTCTTGGCCAGGAGCTTTATGGCCTCTAGTGAAGGCGCCAACAAACTCGTGGCTTAGATCTGCCCAGGAAGAAATGGATCCTTCCGGCAAATGCATCAACCACGACCTAACGTTGGGCTTGAGCACCAACGGGAAGTAGTTGGTAAGTATCTTGTTGTCACGACCCCCGGCAGCCTGCACCGCGATGGTGTAGACGCTCAGGAACTCTGACGGGTGAGTCTTGCCGTCATATTTCTCCGGAACCTCCGGCTTGAACGTGCGGGAGTTGGGTCACTGGACTCGCCGCAGCTCACGGGTAAACGCTGGACAACCCACCTCGTAAGGTAGATCGACAGGATACCCCGGCGCTGACTTGTCTACAGTGGGCCCCGCGCGCTTGTCGGACTAGTAGCGTGCTTCCCGCCGTCGCTCGATGGTGGTTCGAGCGTCTTCCTTGCCTCGTTCCCGAAGAACCTGACGTTGATCGCGGCGAGTTCGCGGGTCGGACGACGCCGTGGAATCATCCTCACGAGTGTCGACCCGTCGAACCAGTGACTGTTGTCGCCGCCGTGGGGGAGAGTGCACCGAGGTGGCACCGCCTCCAGCCTTCTCACCACCGACGCGAGTCGGCTCAATGGACTGCCGTCGCGAGGGCTACGCCTGCTCCGGCTTATCTTCGTTGGCGAGGCCAGCGAGGCTCTGAATGGCGGCTCTCCATTCCTCGAGCTTGTCCGCGGCAGGAGGAAAGTTTAGAAGCAGCTACGCGCGAGCTAGCACTTCTGCTCGTGTAGGCGGCGGCGATAGGTGATGGTCGAACCGCGACCGTACACCGCTTCCCCCAGCATGTGGTCGTCATGCTGGTCTCGCGCATCCCGAGGCTGATGCTCAGGAGATTTTCCATGGGGACGCCGGTGTGAGAGTCTTGGAAGGCGCCCTTCCATCTCTGGAGTTCGCTGCACCGCCTGCTGGCAGCACAGCTCCATCCCTGGATCCAGTGGCGCGAACGAAACCGCTCGCCTGGCTACGATCACCAGAGCGTCGTGGAAGCTCTGTATCTCTACTTCCTCCTCCACCCGCGTCGACACCGTCGCCCGTGCGTGTAAGCACAGGCGCAACGGACGTGGATGGTCCGACCGCCGTGAAACCCTTCCTCTTGGGGGCCATGGCGACGAAGATGATGAAGAAACTGGCGCGCTAGTCACCAGATCAGGTCCGCACAACCTTCTTCCCCTACCTGGCGCGCCAAAGATGTCGGAGAAACGACCCCTATGGGACCAGGAGGATCCCTTTACGATTCGGCAGGGAGAAGGTTTGCACAAAGAGCAGATCAAGCAATCAACACGCGGGGATTTTACCCAAGTTCGGGCCGCAAAGATGCGTAATACCCTACTCCTGCTTGGTTGTATTGAGTGTGTTCTAGCTTAAGTTCTGGGAGCGCTACAGTACTCAGCAGCTACACATGCAGAATGGGTTGAAAAAGATCCGATCCCCCTGTAGCTACGCCCTGGGCCTCCTTTTATATGTTCGAAGGGGTCACCAACAGTGGCGCACAGTGCATACATGAGGTGTAAAAGTAACTACAGTGCTATCATACCTAACACTGACGGTTTGGGACAAGAACATTTAATGCTCCGTTGAGGTGTCCCTTAGCGTCTTGGGGCTGGAAAAAGGGGCCGTCCCATCGCACCGCTTAAGCCCATCCACCGCTAGCACCTGACACGTTACCAGGAGGACAACAGCTAAAAGACAAGCTGATGACCGCACTGGAGCGGTGACAGGGCAACGAAGGCTTGCCGGGTGTGAGCCTTGTCGGGGCTGCAAGCCATCCCGGCAAGATCTTGCCGGGGCTCCAGCCTCTAGTCTTCTATCTTCTGATTATTGCCTTGTCTTGAATGCCTTCTTGGCTTTATGAACTTTTATTTGGTTGTCTCCCGGCAGGCCTTGCCGCAGGTGTGGCTACAACTGCCCGTGCACAAGTACGGGGTACTAAAGGACCCAATCCTTAGTGCACCGACATAATGATAGTAGCAGTGATGATTTTGGTGATTCCAAAGATGAAGATATTTGTTTCCGACACCAGACAAAATGGAGAAATCAAATGAATCTCAAGTTGGAAAGGTGTTCACTACTCTGGATGACGCTAAAAGATTTGTTAATATGTATGCTCTCATTACTGGATTTGGAATAAAAAGGAAGAAATCACAAGAACAGGAAGATTTCCTTTGTTTGCAACAAGAGTAGGAAGACTGTATCAACATATAAAGGGGCAAGAAAGAGGAGGAGAAATGTTCCTCAAAGAACAAATTGCCAAATGCTTGTTACAATTAGCTTGAAAGATGGAAAATGGCATATTCAATCCAAAAATTTGAAGCATAGCCATCCTTTGGTTTCCTCATCATCACTGACACAGTTCTTCCTTAGTCACAGAAGCATGAATGAAGTTGAGAAATTGTTGTCCAAACTCCTGTAGGAACACAGAGTAAAACGTCGGAAAATCATGAGCATATTTAGGAAGCTGTGTGGTGGCAAATTTGGGAATATTACTTTTGATGTAAAGAAATTAGACAATTTGAAGCAAGATGAGCGTGAAAAAAAGGAGGAATACAGACATAAAACACTCTATGGATTACATTGAGAAGTTGCAGGTTGACAAACCTGGTTTCATATACAAGGCACAAAGAGATTCTTCTAATTCAATCCTTAGTTTGTTTTGGACAAGATTCAAGATCAAGACTGGATTACCTGCTGTTTGGAGATATAATTTCTTTTGACACAACGTTCAGCATGAATAAATATAACATGCCTTTTGTGCCCATTATAGGAGTTAATGGACACTTGAGAACAATTGTCTTTGGATGGTCTCTTTTGCAGGATGAGAAGGCATATACTTTCAAGTAGCTCTTTGAGACATTTGTAGAAGTAATGGGTGGAAAGAAACCAAGAGTTGTGCTGACAAATCAAGATGCTGCTATGAAAGTAGCCGTTCCAAAGGTGTTCCCAGATGCTTTACATAGATTTTGTATTTGGCATGTCTGGAGGAAAGCCAGAGAGAATTTGAAAGTTTACTTTCATTTGAAGAAAGGAATGGAGAAAGACCTGGATGAATGTATAATGCAATCAATAACACTTGAGGAGTTTGAAAGAAAATGGAATGAAATGTTGGAGAAGCACAACTGTGGAAAACATGCTCACATTAAGCGGATGTGGGACAACAGGGAGTACTTTGTTCCTGCTTACTACCAAAGAGTGTTCTATCCTTTCACTAGATCAACAAGTAGGAGTGAGAGTTTCAACTCAAACTTCAAGGATTATGTTTTGAGGAAAGACACAATTGAAATTTTTATCCGCCAATACAAATTATTCCAGGAGAATGTCATACATATAGAGAACCAGGATAGGTTCTTGTATAATGAAAAAGTTCCAATTATGTGGGGATATCAACGATTTGAACGACATGCAGCTGAAATATATACTAGAGCAATATACTGCAAGTTCCTGACAAAGATGATGAATGCAACCGCATTTGGAGTGAAAGAGATTGAGAAAGATAAAACATATGAAGTAAAAATAAATTTTGAGTATGAGAACCCAGAGTATGACAGGGAGATTTTTACTGTGCACGCAGACCGAGTTGTTGAGGAATTTGACCGTGAATGCGGAAAGTTTGATAGGGATGGTATTCTATGTTGTCATATTCTGAGACTGTGTACTCAGTTTGATTTCCTCAAGATTCCAGAAAATTATATAGTGCCAAGATGGACAAGAGAATTCAGAGAGGTTGAACTAAGGAAGCACAAGTTTGATGTTCTTGGAGGACAATCCCTAGACCAATCACAAAATGCGGTGCGCTATGCAATTGTTATGAATACTGTTGGTGAGGTCTGTTCCGTCATTAGTCATGATCCTGTCTACTGTCAAGAGTTACTAGATGTAGTGAAAGGTGTGCATAACAGGTATCTTTCTGGTAAAGAAAGAACAGAAAAAATAAAAGAAGTAGACCAAAATGAAAGGCAGATTGAAGGAAATATGGGCATGAGTGATCCTGCTGTTAAAAGGAAGAAGTCAGTAAAAAAAAGGTAATAGAATGAAGCCTCGTTCAGAAATTGAAGCTCAAAAGTGTGCTGCGCAAAAGAGGAAAAATTCAATTTGAGACTGTCAGAACTAGTTGATAAAAAACTGTAGAAGAGAATGGTGAAGGAATTCATATTGGAATGGAAAATATGATAGTTTCTTTGATTAGCTTTTTATATGATTGCTTGAATGCAATGTCTGTTCATACTGTATACCGTACCTTGGCATGTGGTGGATTTGATTCTTGTGCAATTGTTGTTAGCACGGGGATAATACAATAATACAAAATATTTGATTTTTCGGCATATTAAAAAGGCATCATTCTAAATTTTTGTTTATTATATAAATGATAGAGGGGCATCAATTTATTGCATCAGCCAACATTTGAAAATAGATGAGGAGTTTTATTACATGTCTTTATTTTATCCAACAGTTTTGTCAAGTTGATATCTTTTTATTATTGGCCAATATATTGTAGAATAATAATAAGAATTTTTGGTGGTGGTTGTGGTTGGTGTTCAAATATTTAGACCAATTGAAACAATAACAATCTAAAAAATATATTTAAGTTCAAATGTGGTCGGTGTTTACTGTGTTGTGTTGCTTTGTACTGCAATAAACATGAATAGAAAAAAATCTTACTGGATCATAAAGTCAACAACAACAAATCTTTTTTGCTTTTTTATTTATTTTGCGGTGTTGTTCACTCAGGTAGAATTTTCTCTTCCATTCAGGTATATTCCATTAGAAAAACTTTGTAAAGAGAATTTATGCAACCAGTTGTTCATAAAGTCAACAACAACAAATCTTTTTGTTTTTTATTTATTTTAATTATTCTAAATGAATAAATTGTTACAAAAACTCTGTGATAAAACATTTGAAATTTTTGAAAAACTATTTGGAAAAATGTTAAAGAAGTATTTGATTAATATTGAAAATATATTTAGAAAATTGTTGAAGACGTATTTTACAAATTGTGGATCATGCATATGAAATTAAATTGAATATATATTTAGTTAATAAAACAATTTGGAATAAATGTTGAATACGAACTATAAAAATTGTTAATTAAAGAAAATAGAGAACATGTGTGTTGAATTGAATTCAATGTTTTGGTGAACGAAATTCAAAACTATGAAATGTTTAAAGTCAACCATTTTAACATGTTTTCCTTCAGTTTACAGTGAACTAAATCCTTTTTTGAACTAATACTTGCTTGTTTGTGAGCTAGACGCAGATTATAGTCAACTAAGTTTGAATTACGGTGAATTATTTTTAAATTCAATTGAAGAAATTCATTTTCATGAACTAAATTTGAAGTAAAATGAACTATTTTTGAATTAAAATGAACACATTTAAATTTTTATGAACTAAGTTTGAATTATAGTGAACTGAATTAGAACTTATTGAACTACAATTAGAAAGTTGGTGAACTATATTTGAATTACAATGAACTTTTTTTTAATTCAAGTGAACAAATTCAAAATTTCATGAACTTAGTATTAATTGCCATGAACGAAAGATCTAAATGAAGTGAACTTAATTTGAATTCAAGTGAACTAAATTCGAATATATGTGTAGTGGATTTGGATTATATTGAACTACGTTTGAATTATCGTGAATGAATGTTCAAAATTACGTGAACTCATTTTGAATTCAAGTGAACTGAATTTGGATTTGCTAAATCCAAATTTGAATGTTGGTTAATTGATTTGAGTTTTCAAGAACTAAGTTTGAATTATCATGAATGAAAATTCAAAATTAATTGGACTTAGTTTGAATTTGAGTGAATTGAATTTGAATTTATTGAACTAAAATTTGAATGTTGGTGAACTACGTTTGAATTACATCGAACTATTTTTTAATTCAATTGAACAAATCCAAATTTTCATGAACTAAATTTGATTTACCGTGAACGAAAGATCAAAATGAAGTGAACTTATTTTCAATTTGAGTGAACTGAATTTGAATTTGTTGAACTAATATTTGAATGTTGGTGAACTAGATTCACATTAGGTTGAACTAAATTTGAATTATAATGAACTATTTTTTTATTGAATTAAGTTCAAATTATAATGAACTGTTTTGAATTTAAGTGAACAAATTTTAATTTTCATGAACTAAGTTTGAATTAAAGTTCAGTTCAAAAATATTAAAATGAAGTGAACTAATTTTGAATTTAAGTGAACTGAATTTGTTGAACTAAAATTTGAATGTTGGTGAACTAATTTGAGTTACAGTTAACTTATATGGGATCGAAGTGAACTGAATTTGAATTTGTTGATCTTAAAGTTGATTGTAGGTGAACTGGATTCGGAATATAGTAAACTAATTTTGAATTACACTGAATAAATTTTGAATTGCAGTGAAAAAATTCAAATTTTCATGAACTAAGTTTGAATTATCATGAAACGGAAGATTAAAATGAAGTGATCCGATATTAATTTTGAGTGAACTGAATTTGAATTTGTTTAAATAAAATTTGAATGTTGGTGAACTAGATTCAGATTTGATTGAACTAAGTTTGAATTACATTGAACTATTTTTGAATTCAAATAGATTACATTGAACTAAGTTTAATTTACAATGAACTATTTTTGAATTCCAGTGAACGAATTTAAATTTTCATGAACTAAGTTTGAATTATCGTGAACGAAAAAGGTTAAAATGAAGTGAACTAATTTTGAATTCAAGTGAACTGAATTTGAATTTGTTGAACTAAAATTTAAATGTTGGTGAGCTACTTGGAGTTACAATAAAACTATTTTGAATAGAAGTGAATTGAATTTGATTTTTTTGAATTGGAAATTGAATGTTCGTGAAGTAAGTTTGAACTAAAATGAACTATTTTTGAATTCAAATGAACAAATTTAAATTTTAATGAACTAAGTTTGAATTATAGTGAACGAAAAGAATAGAATTAATTGAACTTAACTTGATTCAAGTGAACTGAATTTAAACTTGTTGAACTAATATTTGAAAGTTGGTGAACTGTATTTGAATTACAATGAACTTTTTTTAATTCAAGTGAACAAATTCAAAATTTCATGAACTAAATTTGAATTACCATGAACGGAAGATCTAAATGAAGTGAACATAATTTGAATTCTAGTGAACTGAATTCGAATATATGTGAAGTGGATTTGGATTCTAGTGAACTAAGTTTGAATTATCGTGAATGAATGTTCAAAATCAAGTGAACTCATTTTGAAAATTGAAGTGAATTGAATTCATATTGGGTGAATCCAAATTTGAATGTTGGTTAATTGATTTTTATTTTCAAGAACTAAGTTTGAATTATCGTGAACGAAAATTCAAAATTAATTGGACTTATTTGAATTTGAGTGAATTGAATTTGAATTTGTTGAACTAAAATTTTAATGTTGGTGAAGTATGTCAGAATTACATCGAACCATTTTTTAATTCAAGTGAACAAATTCAATTTTTCATGAACTAAGTTTGAATTACCGTGAACGAAAGATCAAAATGAAGTGAACTTATTTTCAATTTGAGTGAACTGAATTTGAATTTGTTGAACTACTACTTGAATGTTGGTGAACTAGATTGAGATTAGATTGAACTAAGATTTAATTACAATGAACTATTTTAGATTGAACTGAGTTTTGAATTAGACTAAACTATTTTAGAATTCAAGTGAACAAATATAAATTTTCATGAACTAAGTTTGAATTATCGCGAAAGAAAAAGGTCAAAATGAAGTGAACTAATTTTGAATGCAAGTCAACTGAATTTGAATTTGTTGAACTAAAATTTGAATGTTGGTGAACTAATTTCAGTTAGAGTGAACTTATTTTGGATCGAAGTGAATTGAATTTGAATTTTTTGAACTAACAGTTGATTGTAGGTGACATGGATTCGAAATATAGTGAAGTAATTTTGAATTACAATGAATAAATTTGAATTGCAGTCAAAAAATTCAAATTTTCACGAACAAAGTTTGAATTATCGTGAAACGGAAGATCAAAATGAAGTGAATTTATATTAATATTGAGTGAAATGAATTTGAATTTGTTGAACTAATATTTGAATGTTGGTGAACAAGATTCGGATTTGATTGAACTAAGTTTGAATTACAATGAACTATTTTTGAATTCAAATGGATTAGAGTGCACTAAGTTTAATTTATCATGAACTATTTTTGAATTCAAATGAACAAATTTAAATTTTCATGAACTAAGTTTGAATTATTGTGAACGAAAAAGGTTAAAGTGAAGTGAACTAATTTTGAATTCAAGTGAACTGAATTTGAATTTGTTGAACTAAAATTTAAATGTTGGCGAGCTACTTGGAGTTACAAAGAAGTTATTTTGAATCGAAGTGAATTGAATTTGAATTTGTTGAATTAGAAATTGAATGTTCCTGACGTAAGTTTGAACTAAAATGAACTATTTTTGAATTGAAATGAACATTCTTCAGTTTTCATGAACTAAGTTTGAATTATCGTGAACGAAAAGATCAGAATTAATTGAACTTAATTTGATTCAAGTGAACTGAAATTGAACTTACTGAACAAAAATTTGAAAGTTGGTGACCATATTTGAATTACAATGAACTTTTTTTAATTCAAGTGAACAAATTCAAAATTTCATGAACTAAGTTTGAATTACCATGAACGGAAGATCTAAATGAAGTGAACATAATTTGAATTCAAGTGAACTGAATTCGAATATATGTGAAGTGGATTCGGATTCTAGTGAACTAAGTTTGAATTATCGTGAATGATGTTCAAAATCAAGTGAACTCATTTTGAAAATTGAAATGAATTGAATTCGTATTTGTTGAATCCAAATATGAATGTTGGTTAATTGATTTTAATTTTCAAGAACTAAGTTTGAATTATCATGAACGAAAATTCAAAATTAATTGGACTGATTTTGAATTTGAGTGAATTGACTTTAAATTTGTTGAACTAAAATTTGAATGTTGGTGAACTATGTTTGAATTATATCGAACTATTTTTTAATTCAAGTGAACAAATTCAATTTTTCATGAACTAAGTTTGAATTACCGTGAACGAAAGATCAAAATGAAGTGAACTTATTTTCAATTTGAGTGAACTGAATTTGAATTTGTTGAACTAATATTTGAATGGTTGTGAACTAGATTGAGATTAGATAGAACTAAGTTTTAATTACAATGAACTATTTTTGATTGAACTAAGTTTTGAATTAGACTAAACTATTTTGGAATTCAAGTGAACAAATATAAATTTTCATGAACTAAGTTTGAATTATCGCGAACGAAAAAGATCAAAATGAAGTGAACTAATTTTAAATTCAAGTGAACTGAATTTGAATTTGTTGAACTAACATTTGAATGTTGGTGAACTAATTTGAGTTACAGTGAACTTATTTTGGATTGAAGTGAACTGAATTTGAATTTGTTGATCTAAATGTTGATTGTAGGTGAAATGGATTGGAAATATAATGAACTAATTTTGAATTACAGTGAACAAATTTTGAATTGTAGTGAAAAAATTCAATTTTTCATGAACTAAGTTTGAATTATCATGAAACAAAAGATCAAAATGAAGTGAACTTATATTAATTTTGAGTGAACTGAATTTGAATTTGTTGAACTAATATTTAATGTTGGTGAACTAGATTCGGATTTGATTGAACTAAGTTTGAATTACAATGAACTATTTTTGAATTCAAATGGATTAGATTAAACTAAATTTAATTTATAATGAACTATTTTTGAATTCAAGTGAACATATTTAATTTTCATGAACTAATTTTGAATTATCGTGAAATAAAAAGGTTAAAGTGAAGTTAACAAATTTTGAATTAATGTGAACTGAATTTGAATTTGTTGAAATAAAATTTAAATGTTGGTGAGCTACTTGGTGTTACAATGAACTTATATTGAATCGAAGTGAATTGAATTTGAATTTGTTGAATTGGAAATTGAATGTTCGTGAAGTAAGTTTGAACTAAAGTGAACTATTTTTAAATTCAAATGAACAAATTTAAATTTTCATGAACTAAGTTTGAATTATTGTGAACGAAAAGATTAGAATTAATTGAACTTAATTTGATTCAAGTGAACTGAATTTGAACTTGTTGAACTAAAATTTGAAAGTTGGTGAACTATATTTGAATTACAATGAACTTTTTTTTAATTCAAGTGAACAAATGGAAAATTTCGTAAACTAAGTTCGAAATACCATGAACGAAAGATCTAAATGAAGTGAACGTAATTTGAATTGAAGTGAACTGAATTCGAATATATGTGAACTGGATTCGAATTCTAGTGAACTAAGTTTGAATTATCATGAATGAATGTTCAAAATGAAGTGAACTCGTTTTGAAATTGAAGTGAATTTAATTCGTATTTGTTAAATCCAAATTTGAATGTTGGTTTATTGATTTTAATTTTCAAGAACTAAGTTTGAATTATCGTGAACGAAAATTCAAAATTAATTGGACTTCCTTTGAATTTGACTAAATTGAATTTGAATTTGTTGAACTAAAATTTGAATGTTGGTGAACTATGTTTGAATTATATCAAATTATTTTTTAATTCAAGTGAACAAATCCAAATTTTCATGAACTTAGTTTGAATTACCGTGAACGAAAGATCAAAATGAAGTGAACTTATTTTCAATTTGAGTGAACTGAATTTAATTTGTTAAACTAATATTTGAATGTTGGTGAACTAGATTCACATTAGATTGTACTAATTTTGAATTACAACGAACTATTTTTGATTGAACTAAGTTTTGAATTAGACTAAACTGTTTTGGAATTCAAGTGAACAAATATAAATTTTCATGAACTAAGTTTGAATTATCGCGAACGAAAAAGATCAAAATGAAGTGAACTAATTTTGAATTCAAGTGAACTAAATTTAAATTTGTTGAACTAAAATTTGATTGTCGATGAACTAATTTGAGTTACAGTGAACTTATTTTGGACTGAAGTGAACTGAATTTGAATTTTTTGATCTAAAAGTTGATTGTAGGTGAAATGGATTCGGAATATAGTGAACTAATTTTGAATTACAATGAATAAATTTTTGAATTGCAGTAAAAAAATTCAATTTTTCATGAACTAAGTTTGAATTATCGTGAAATGAAAGATCAAAATGAAGTGAACTTGTATTAATTTTGAGTGAACTGAATTTGAATTTGTCGAACTAATATTTGAATGTTGGTGAACTAGATTCGGATTTGATTGAACTAAGTTTGAATTACAATGAACTATTTTTGAACTCAAATGGATTAGATTGAACTAATTTTGATTTACAATGAACTATTTTTGAATTCTAGTGAACAAATGCAAATTTTCATGAACTTAGTTTGAATTATCGTGAACGGAATAGGTTAAAGTGAAGTGAACTAATTTTGAATTCAAGTGAACTGAATTTGAATTTGTTGAACTAAAATTTCAATGTTGGTGAGCTAATTGGAGTTACAATGAACTCATTTTGAATTGAAGTGAACTCAATTTGAATTTGCTGAATTGGAAATTGAATTTTCGTGAACTAAGTTTGAACTAAAATGAACTATTTTTAATTCAAATGAACAAATTTAAATTTTCATGAACTAAGTTTGAATTATCATGAACGAAAAGATTAGAATTAATTGAACTTAATTTGATTCAACTGAACTGAATTTGATTTTGCTGAACTAAAATTTCAAAGTTGGTGAACTATATTTCACTACTGCAGAATGCTGCTAACGCGACACATCAATCAGAGACCCTTCGACGAAATTGTTTGCGATCCATCAATCGCAAACGGTATAGTTCAAGCTTCGCCGCCAATGACGAAAACCGTGCGTGAAAGGACGTGGATGTCGCCTAGAGGGGGGGGGGCTGAATAGGCACTTTAAAATAATTACGGTTTAGGCTTGAACAAATACGGAATAAAACTAACGTTTAATATGTCAAGCACAAAACCTAAAACAACTAGGCTCACCTATTTGCACCAACAACTTATGCTAAGCAAGATAAACAACTAAGTGATAGCAAGATATATAACAAGAAACAATATGGCTATCACAAAGTAAAGTGCACAAGTAAATGGCTCGGGTAAGAGATATCTGAGGCACGTGGAGACGGTGATGTATCCCGAAGTTCACACCCTTGCGGATGCTAATCTCCGTTCGGAGCGGTGTGGGGGCACAATGCTCCCCAAGAAGCCACTAGGGCCACCGTAATCTCCTCACGCCCTCGCACAATGCAAGATGCCGTGATTCCACTAAGGGACCCTTGAGGGCGGTCACCGAACTCGTACAAATGGCAACCCTTGGGGGCGGTCACTGGTACCCGTACACTTTGGCAACCCTTGGGGGCGGTCACCGGTACCCGTACAAATTGCTCGGGGCAATCTTCACAACCTAATTGGAGACCCCGACGCTTGCTCAGAGCATTACACCACAATGATTGAGCTCCGAGGCACCACCAACCGTCTAGGGCACCAAGGCACCCAAGAGGAACAAGCTCTAGGGTGCTCAAACACCCAAGAGTAATAAGCTTCTCAAACTTCACTTCCACGTATCACCGTGGAGAACTCAAACCTATGCACCAAATGCAATGGCAAGGGCACACGGGGTGCCCAAGTCCTTCTCTCCCAAATCCCACCAAAGCAACTAATGCTAGGGAGGAAAATGAGAGGAAGAACAAAGAAGAACACCAAGAACTCCAAGAACTAGATCCAAGGGGTTCCCCTCACATAGAGGAGAAAGTGATTGGTGGAAATGTGGATCTAGATCTCCTCTCTCTTTTCCCTCAAGAACTAGCAAGAATCATTGGAGGGATTGAGAGTTAGCAAGCTCAAAGAAGGTCAACAATGGGGGGCAAACACGAGCTCAAGAGTTGGGGACCATTGGGGAAGAAGACCCCCTTAAATAGGTCCCAACAAATCTGGCTGTTATGTGCAGAATTGCATAGGGGCGGTACAACCGGTGATGCGGGCGGTACAACCGGGCTATAGAGATATAGCGGTACAACCGCCCAACCACCGAACCACAACAGAAAGGTGGCCGGTGGTTCCACCAAGATGCAATAGCTCGGCCCGAGCGCTGGACCAGGCAAAGTCCCCAGCGGTACAACCGCTTGGGACACCGGTAGTACCGGGCTATATAATATAGCGGTACAACCGGTCCAGGTCCGCCCAACAACCGGAGCCCAACAAAACCGTGTCCGATTGGATCCCGGTGCTGGGCCGGTTCAACCTCCCAGAGCTGCCACCCTGGGTCACCCAGCTGTGGGTGGTACAACCGCCCGGGGGCAGCGGTACAACCGCTGGTGACCTCTCAGTGATAGCACCTCCAGGGTATCACCCCTGGAGTGGTGGTCAAACCGGATGTCTGGAGCGAGCGGTGCATCAGGTCGGGATAGCGGTGTAACCGTTATCAAGAAAACAGGTAAGACCAGAACTACCATAACCTCTGCAAATTAGCTCTGAATTGAGCAAACTCAAGCTTGTTGGATTCAGGACGACAAGAGCTATCCAACAGCGATGTGAAACCTCTATGAATGAAGAACCGGCAAAAACTCCAACATCAAAAACATCATGGAAGATGCATATGGACTCCGTTTTTGATGAACTTGAGCTTGTCATGAAGCTGACCATAATCTCAAGAACCCACATAGAGAAAAACCAACCAAGAACCAAGAAAGATGATGATGCCCAGAATGCAATGGTTTGAGCTCTCAATGAACGATACGATCAAGCTACTCACTTGAGAGCCCCCCTTGATAGTACGGCTATCGATCCTATAACCCGGTCTCCCAACTACCACCATGAGACCGGTAAAATAGAAAACCCTATCAAGGTCAAACCTTTGCCTTGCGCATAGTCCACTTGAGATAGATGATGATGATCTTGTCCTTCTCAAGATGGACCACCTTTCTTGATTGCGCCGGCTCGATGAAGACTAGTAGATTACTCCCCCATACTCCACTATGGGTGAGCCACTCTTCGGCACATCATCACAAGTCCATTGTCACCACAATGGATGGCAAGCTTCAAGCATGATCTCTCCGTGATGCTTCACTTGAACTTGCACACCGCAACCTTGATGACGATCACCACTTGATGTCATCTTCCATGGGCTGTATGGGATCTTCCTCTTGATGCAATCCCATGGAAATATACCTAACCTACAAAGAACACTCACGTAGACCATGGGTTAGTACACAAAGCGTAATGGACAATGCTTACCATACCATGGGATCACTTGATCCCTCTCGGTGTATCTTGTACGCTTTGTGTGTTGATCAA
Organism: Elymus sibiricus; assembly: GCA_039707655.1. Lineage (NCBI taxonomy): Eukaryota > Viridiplantae > Streptophyta > Magnoliopsida > Poales > Poaceae > Elymus > Elymus sibiricus. The sequence continues at coordinate 248,339,693 of CM077673.1, read as the reverse complement.
CTTGGTTCACTCTTTGACTTAGTCTTGATCAACCTTGCATCTTATCTTCTCTCTTCATAAATATGATGTCTTGAAGGTAAACATGAATGCTCACACAATCTTCTTCTTCAAGACATGCTTGCAATAGGCTCAACTGTCACATGACCAATCTTTGGATAAAACCTTGAATACCACCTTGGTCACCATATAAACTACTTGAAACCAACAGATGGACTTCAAGAAGTACCTACAGACAAATCCTTCGAATATATGATACGTCCATCTTGCATCATGCTTTTATATCGATATTTATTGCATTATGGGCTGTTATTACACATTATGGTACAATACTTATGCCTTTTCTCTCTTATTTTACAAGGTTTACATGAAGAGGGAGAATGCCGGCAGCTGGAATTCTAGACTGGAAAAGGAGCAAATCTAAGATACCTATTCTGCACAACTCCAAAAGTCCTGAAAATCTACGGGGAATTATTTTGGAATATATAAAAAATATTGGGTGGAAGAAATACATCAGGGGGCCCACCAGGCAGTCATAAGCCAGGGGGGCGCGCCCTACCCCCCTGGGCGCGCCCCTGTGGCTTGTGGCCCACCTGGCAGCCCTCCGGTGCCCATCTTCTGCTATATGGAGGGTTTTGACCTGGAAAAAATCATAACAGAGCTTTCGGGGCGAAGCGCCGCCGTCTCGAGGCGGAACTTGGGCAGAACCAATCTAGGGCTCCTGCGGAGCTGTTCTGCCAGGGAAACTTCCCTCCCGGAGGGGGAAATCGAAGCCATCGTCATCACCAACGATCCTCTCATCGAGAGGGGGTCAATCTCCATCAACATCTTCACCAGCACCATCTCCTCTCAAACCCTAGTTCATGTCTTGTATCCGATCTTTGTCTCAAAACCTCATATTGGTACCTGTGGGTTGCTAGTAGTGTTGATTACTCCTTGTAGTTGATGCTAGTTGGTTTACTTGGTGGAAGATCATATGTTCAGATCCTTGATCATCATTAATACTCCTCTGATTATGAACATGAATATGCTTTGTGAGTAGTTATGTTTGTTCATGAGGACATGGGATAAGTCTTGTTATAAGTAATCATGTGAATTTGGTATTCGTTCGATATTTTGATGAGATGTATGTTGTCTCTCCTCTAGTGGTGTTATGTGAACGTCGACTACATGACACTTCACCATTGTTTGGGCCTAGAGGAAGGCATTGGGAAGTAATAAGTAGATGATGGGTTGCTAGAGTGACAGAAGCTTAAACCCTAGTTTATGCGTTGCTTCGTAAGGGGCTGATTTGGATCCACACGCTTCATGCTATGGTTAGATTTATCCTAATTCTTCTTTCGTAGTGCGGATGCTTGCGAGAGTGGTTAATCATAAGTGGGATGCTTGTCCAAGTAAGGGCAGTACCCAAGCACCGGTCCACCCACATATCAAATTATCAAAGTAACAAACGCGAATCATATGAGCATGATGAAAACTAGCTTGACAGTAATTCCCATATGTCCTCGGGAGCGCTTTGCTTTATATAAGAGTTTGTCCAGGCTTGTCCCTTGCTACAAAAGGGATTGGGCCACCTTGCTGCACCTTTATTGCAATTGTTACTTGCTACCCGTTACGAATTATCTTATCACAAAACTATCTGTTACCGATAATTTCAGTGCTTGCAGAGAATACCTTACTGAAAACCGCTTGTCATTTCCTTCTGTTCCTCGTTGGGTTCGACACTCTTACTTATCGAAAGGACTACGATAGATCCCCTATACTTGTGGGTCATCAAGACTCTTTTCTGGTGCCGTTGCCGGGGAGTGAAGCGCCTTTGGTGAGTGGAACTTGGTAAGGAAAAATTTATACACCGTGCTGAAATTTACTGTCACTTGTTACTATGGAAAGTAATCCACTGAGGGGCTTGTTCGGGGTATCTTCACCTCGGCCGGAAGCACAAAGAGTTGCCCCTCAACCTACTGAACCTACTGAAAATATTTATTATGAAATTCCTTCGGGAATGATAGAGAAACTGCTAGCTAATCCTTATGCAGGAGATGGAACACTACATCCTGATTTGCATCTAATCTATGTGGATGAAGTTTGTGGATTATTTAAGCTTGCAGGTTTGCCCGAGGATGTTGTCAAGAAGAAGGTCTTTCCTTTATCTTTGAAGGAGAAGCCATTGACATGGTATAGGCTATGTGATGATATTGGATCATGGAACTAGAACCGATTGAAATTGGAATTTCATTAGAAGTTTTATCCTATGCATCTGGTTCATCGTGATTGGAATTATATTTATAATTTTTGGCCTCGTGAAGGAGAAAGAATCGCTCAAGCTTGGGGGAGGCTTAAGTCAATGTTATACTCATGCCCCAATCATGAGCTCTCGAGAGATATTATTATTCAGAATTTTTATGCTCGGCTTTCTCATAATGATCGATCCATGCTCGATACTTCTTGTGGCGGTTCCTTTATGAAGAAGGATATTGAATTCAAATGGGACTTATTGGAAAGAATTAAACGCAACTCTGAAGATTGGGAACTCGACGAAGGTAAGGAGTTAGGTATAAACCTTAAGTTTGATTGTGTTAAATCATTTATATTGTGCAATTCCCTTTTCCTTATATAAAGAAATTATGCATGATATAGCACCCGTTGAACTAGAGGGAATTGATGTTACTATTAAGCTTGCTAATAGAGAGACTATTGCACCAATGGGGATTATTAGAGATGTTGAAGTCTTGTGTGGGAAAATAAAGTATCCTACTGATTTTCTTGTTCTCGGTTCCCCACAAGATGATGTTTTTCCCATTATATTTGGTAGACCCTTCTTGAATACTGTTAATGCTAGGATTGATTGTGAGAAAGAAACTGTTACTGTGAGTTTTGGGGATGTGTCTCATGAGTTCAATTTCTCTAAATTTCGTAGACAACCTCATGACAAAGAATTGCCTAGTAAAGATGAAATTATTGGTCTTGCTTCTATTGCTGTGCCTCCTACTGATCCTTTAGAACAATATTTGCTAGACCATGAAAATGATATGCATATGGATGAAAGGAACGAAATAGATAAGATTTTCTTTGATCAGCAGCCTATTTTGAAACACAACTTACCTGTTGAAATACTTGGGGATCCTCCTCCACCCAAGGGTGATCCCGTGTTTGAGCTTAAACAATTACCCGACACTTTGAAATATGCTTATCTTGATGAAAAGGAGATATATCCTGTTATTATTAGTGCTAACCTTTCAGAACATGAAGAAAAGAGATTATTGAAAACTCTGAGGAAGCACCGTGCTGCTATTGGATATACTCTTGATGATCTTAAGGGCATTAGTCCCACTCTATGTCAGCATAAAATTAATATGGAGCCTGATGCCAAACCAGTTATTGATCACCAACGACGGTTGAATCCTAAGATGAAAGAAGTGGTAAGAAAAGAAATACTAAAGCTTCTGGAGGCAGGTATAATTTATCCTGTTGCTGATAGTAGATGGGTTAGTCCCGTTCATTGTGTCCCTAACAAAGGAGGTATTACCGTTGTTCCTAATGATAAAAATGAGTTGATCCCGCAAAGAATTGTTACAGGTTATAGAATGGTAATTGACTTTAAGAAATTAAATAAAGCTACTAAGAAAGATCATTACCTTTTACCTTTTATTGATCAAATGCTAGAAAGACTATCCAAACATACTCATTTTTGCTTTCTAGATGGTTACTCTGGTTTCTCTCAAATACCTGTATCAAGAGAGGATCAAGAAAAAACCACTTTTACTTGCCCTTTCGGTACCTTTGCCTATAGACGTATGCCTTTTGGTTTATGCAATGCACCTGCTACCTTTCAAAGATGTATGATGGCTATATTCTTTGACTTTTGTGAAAAGATTCTTGAGGTTTTCATGGATGATTTTTCCGTTTATGGAACTTCTTTTGATGATTGCTTGAGCAACCTTGATCGAGTTTTGCAGAGATGTGAAGAAACTAATCTTGTCTTGAATTGGGAAAAGTGCCACTTTATGGTTAATGAAGGCATTGTCTTGGAGCACAAAATCTCTGAAAGAGGTATTGAAGTTGATAAGGCTAAAGTTGATGCTATTGAAAAAATGCCGTGTCCCATGGACATAAGAGGTATAAGAAGTTTCCTTGGTCATGCTGGTTTCTATAGGAGGTTTATTAAAGACTTCTCTAAGATTTCTAGGCCTCTCACTAATCTTTTACAAAAAGATGTTCCCTTCGTTTTTGATGATGATTGTGTAGAAGCATTTGAAATTCTTAAGAATGCCTTGATTACCGCACCTGTTGTTCAACCACCTGATTGGAATCTACCCTTTGAAATTATGTGTGATGCTAGTGATTATGCTGTTGGTGTTGTTCTAGGACAAAGAGTTGATAAGAAATTAAATGTTATTCATTATGCCAGTAAAACTCTAGACAGTGCTCAAAGAAATTATGCTACTACTGAAAAGGAATTTTTAGCGGTTGTGTTTGCTTGTGATAAGTTCAGACCTTATATTGTTGATTCCAAAGTAACTGTTCACACCGATCATGCTGCTATTAAGTACCTTATGGAAAAGAAAGATGCTAAACCTAGACTTATTAGATGGGTTCTTCTGCTACAAGAATTTGATTTGCATATTATTGATAGAAAGGGGGCTGATAACCCTATAGCAGACAACTTGTCTAGGTTAGAAAATGTTCTTGATGACCCACTACCTATTGATGATAGCTTTCCTGATGAACAATTAGCGGTCATAAAGGCTTCACATAATGCTCCATGGTATGCTGATTATGCTAATTACATTGTTGCTAAATTTATACCGCCTAGTTTCACATACCAGCAAAAGAAAAAGTTCTTCTATGATTTAAGACATTACTTTTGGGATGATCCACACCTTTATAAAGAAGGAGTAGATGGTACTATTAGACGTTGTATACCTGAGCATGAACAGGAACAGATCCTACGCAAGTGTCACTCCGAGGCCTACGGAGGACACCACGCTGGAGATAGAACTGCACATAAGGTACTACAATCTAGGTTTTATTGGCCTACTCTCTTCAAGGATGCTCGTAAGTTTGTCTTGTCTTGTGATGAATGTCAAAGAATTGGTAATATTAGTAGACGTCAGGAAATGCCTATGAATTACTCTCTTGTTATTGAACCATTTGATGTTTGGGGTTTCGATTATATGGGACCTTTTCCACAATCTAACGGGTATACTCATATTCTAGTTGCTGTTGATTATGTTACTAAGTGGGTAGAAGCTATTCCAACTAGTAGCGCTGATCATAACACTTCTATTAAAATGCTTAAAGAAGTTATTTTCCCTAGATTTGGAGTCCCTAGATATTTGATGACTGATGGTGGTTCACACTTTATTCATGGTGCTTTTCGTAAATTGCTTGCTAAATATGATAATCATAGAATTGCATCTCCGTATCATCCTCAGTCTAGTGGTCAAGTAGAATTGAGCAATAGAGAAATTAAATTGATCTTGCAGAAGACTGTTAATAGATCTAGGAAGAATTGGTCTAAGAAACTTGATGATGCATTATGGGCTTATAGAACTGCTTATAAAAACCCTATGGGTATGTCTCCGTATAAGATGGTTTATGGTAAAGCATGTCACTTACCTCTTGAACTAGAGCATAAAGCTTACTGGGCAATTAAAGAGCTCAACTATGATTTCAAACTTGCTGGTGAGAAGAGGTTATTTGACATTAGCTCACTTGATGAATGGAGAACCCAAGCCTATGAGAATGCCAAGTTGTTTAAAGAAAAGATTAAGAGATGGCATGATAGAAGGATACAAAAGCGTGAATTTAATGTAGGTGATCATGTCTTGCTATACAACTCTCGTTTAAGATTTTTTGCAGGAAAACTTCTCTCTAAATGGGAAGGTCCTTACATTATCGAGGAGGTATACCGTTCCGGTGCCATCAAGATCAACAATGCCGAAGGCACGAACCCGAAGGTGGTGAACGGTCAAAGAATCAAACATTATATCTCAGGTACTCCCATAAATGTTGAAACCAATATTATCAATACCATAACCCCAGAGGAGTACATTAGGGAGACCTACCAGAACGTTTCAGACTCCGAAAAGGAATAGGTATGTGGTACGGTAAGTAAACCGACTCCAAAACTTTTTCAATGGCAAATTTTATCCGTTTTGGAATATTTAAAAAATTAGGAAAATTTAAAGTAGTCCGAATAGTGCACGAGGAGGCGACAAGCCAGGGGGGCGCGCCCTACCCCCCTGGGCACGCCCCTGTGGCTTGTGGCTACCTCGTGTACCCTCCGGACTCCGTTTTCTTGTAGAATACTCCTTCGGGTCGGTAAAAATTCATTATATAATCTCCCGAAGGTTTTGACCTTCGTATCACGACAATATCTCCTATTTTTGTTTTGAGCTGTTTCTGCAGCAGATTTAGATCAACATGACGTCCCCAAGCGCTTCGAAAGACAGGTTCTTCGAGAAGGTTATCAACCCCTACCTTGCAGAGGTGCTGCGACACCCTCAAACCATTGAGATGCGTGAGGGGGTGCTGCACATCCGTGATGTGGAGGGTCCCGAGAAGACCAGAAGCGTGGAGACAAGGCTCGAAGCAATGGAGCAACAAGTTTTCAAGTGCCAAGGGATGGTGGAACGAGGACTCAATGCCAATCATATGATGATCGCGGAGTTTACCCTAAAGCACAAGCTGGACGCCAAGGATATCAGGGAGCACATCTTCAAGCTTTACGAGAAAATCGAGCATCTCCAAGCCCAGATCTATGACCTGCAAAACCAAAACTATGAGTATGAATACAGATTTAAGAAAATGAGTTTGGCTGCAGATTTGAGGATCCCAGAGACTCGTTCATCTTTTTACGATGGTGAGCCCATGCCTTGGAAGACGGAGGACAAGCCCCCAACCTCATCAACAACTCCCACATCACCACCTCCTAAGCAAGACAACTAAACACATGGGTATGGGCACTCCCCTTGGCTTGTGCCAAGCTTGGGGGAGGTGCCCCGGTATCGTATCACCATCACACCTTTTGTTTCTACTTTTATCGTTTTTCTTAGTTCGATCCTTTTGATTATATCTTGATCTAGTAGAATAAAGTTTTCAGTGTGATCTAGTTTTGAGTTTTTGCTTTATGTTCCTCCTATGTAAGCAAGTCCGAGAGCTATATAATAAAGAGTAGTTTTGAGTTGAGGGCTTTGCTTGTTTGATATGTTCTTGATCTTGAGGAAAAAGAAATAGAGAATAAAAGCAAAGGGTATATATGATGACCTTATGGGGAGTGATGACTTCACATATAAGAAGTATGTCGATTGAAACTTGTTGTGAGTTAACAAACATAGCTATTGGTCATTGTGGCAATTAAAAGGAAGTAATAAAGAAAGAGAGGTTCACATATAAATATATTATCTTGGACATCTTTTATGATTGTGAGCACTCATTAAAATATTATATGTCAAGAAGTTGACGTTGGACAAGGAAGACAACATAATGGGTTATGTTTGCTTACTTCCGCATAGAAGTTATATGGTTATAGATCCCTCAACATGTGTCGCTTGCTTCCACCTCATATCAGCCAAAACTTCCGCACCAAGTAGAGATACTACTTGTGCATCCAAACACCTTTAACCCAGTTTTGCCATGAGAGTCCACCATACCTACCTATGGATTGAGTAAGATCCTTCAAGTAAGTTGTCATCGGTGCAAGCAATAAAAATTGCTCTCTAAATATGTGTGATCTATTAGTGTGAGGAAAATAAGCTTTATACGAACTTGTGATAGGGAAGAAATAAAAGCGACGGACTGCATAATAAAGTTTTCTATCACAAGGGGCAATATAAAGTGACGTTCTTTTGCATTAAGGGATTGTGCATCCAACTATAAAAGCGCATGACAACCTCTGCTTCCCTCTGCGAAGGGCCTATCTGTTACTTTTATTTTCTAGTACTTACCTTTATGCAAGAGTTGCGGTGATCTACATCACTTCCTTTATTTCGCCTTTATCTCTTGGCAAGTGTCATGTGTTGGGGAATGATCTAGGCACATATATCCACTCGGAAGTAGGAGAGCATGAGTTATTTCTGTTGACATTACCCTTGAGGTAAATAGTTGGGAGGCAATACTATAAGCCCCTATCTTTCTTTGTGTCCGATTGAAACTTTGACCTCATAGGTACCTCGTGAGTGTTAGCAATTGTGAAAGACTAAGAGATGATTGAGTATGTGGATTTGCTTTACAAGCTCTTATATTGACTCTTTCCTACGTTATGATAAATTGGAATTGCTTCAATGACTAAGATCATAGTTTGTTGGTTCTCAATAGAGTTCTTGATTCATACTTTACCGTGTGAATGAATTGTTACTTCAGCATAAGAACTTATATATCAATATATGTTGCTGTTCTAAAGATGATCATGATGCCCTCATGTCCGTATTTTGTTTTATCGACACCTCTATCTCTAAACATGTGGACATATTTATCGATTTCGGCTTTCGCTTGAGGACAAGCGAGGTCTAAGCTTGGGGGAGTTGATACGTCCATCTTGCATCATGCTTTTATATCGATATTTATTGCATTATGGGCTGTTATTACACATTATGGTACAATACTTATGCCTTTTCTCTCTTATTTTACAAGGTTTACATGAAGAGGGAGAATGCCGGCAGCTGGAATTCTGGACTGGAAAAGGAGCAAATCTGAGATACCTATTCTGCACAACTCCAAAAGTCCTGAAAATCTACGGGGAATTATTTTGGGAATATATAAAAAATATTGGGCGGAATAAATACATCAGGGGGCCCACCAGGCAGTCACAAGCCAGGGGGGCGCGCCCTACCCCCCTGGGCGCGCCCCTGTGGCTTGTGGCCCACCTGGCAGCCCTCCGGTGCCCATCTTCTGCTATATGGAGGGTTTTGACCTGGAAAAAATCATAACAGAGCTTTCGGGGCGAAGCGCCGCCGTCTCGAGGCGGAACTTGGGCAGAACCAATCTAGGGCTCCTGCGGAGCTGTTCTGCCGGGGAAACTTCCCTCCTGGAGGGGGAAATCGAAGCCATCGTCATCACCAACGATCCTCTCATCGAGAGGGGGTCAATCTCCATCAACATCTTCACCAGCACCATCTCCTCTCAAACCCTAGTTCATCTCTTGTATCCGATCTTTGTCTCAAAACCTCAGATTGGTACCTGTGGGTTGCTAGTAGTGTTGATTACTCCTTGTAGTTGATGCTAGTTGGTTTACTTGGTGGAAGATCATATGTTCAGATCCTTGATCATCATTAATACTCCTCTGATTATGAACATGAATATGCTTTGTGAGTAGTTACGTTTGTTCCTGAGGACATGGGATAAGTCTTGTTATAAGTAATCATGTGAATTTGGTATTCGTTCGATATTTTGATGAGATGTATGTTGTCTCTCCTCTAGTGGTGTTATGTGAACGTCGACTACATGACACTTCACCATTGTTTGGGCCTAGAGGAAGGCATTGTGAAGTAATAAGTAGATGATGGGTTGCTAGAGTGACAGAAGCTTAAACCCTAGTTTATGCGTTGCTTCGTAAGGGGCTGATTTGGATCCACACGTTTCATGCTATGGTTAGATTTATCTTAATTCTTCTTTCGTAGTTGCGGATGCTTGCGAGAGTGGTTAATCATAAGTGGGATGCTTGTCCAAGTAAGGGCAGTACCCAAGCACCGGTCCACCCACATATCAAATTATCAAAGTAACAAACGCGAATCATATGAGCATGATGAAAACTAGCTTGACAGTAATTCCCATGTGTCCTCGGGAGCGCTTTGCTTTATATAAGAGTTTGTCCAGGCTTGTCCCTTGCTACAAAAGGGATTGGGCCACCTTGCTGCACCTTTGTTACAATTGTTACTTGCTACCCGTTACGAATTATCTTATCACAAAACTATCTGTTACCGATAATTTCAGTGCTTGCAGAGAGTACCTTACTGAAAACCGCTTGTCATTTCTTTCTGCTCCTCGTTGGGTTCGACACTCTTACTTATCGAAAGGACTACGATAGACCCCCTATACTTGTGGGTCATCAATATAACTCAAGGCAACCATTAGTCCATAGGGATTGTCATCAATTACCAAAACCACACATGGATAAATGTGCTCTTAGAGTGCGCGATGAAGAACGAGCAAATACGGTCCAAAAAATAGTTGCGTGTGTGATGTGTTGCATACAGTTTGTTCTTATGAACTGTTTGTGATTATGGAAGATAACAGAAATGGTTAACAAACTATATACGTGTGCATAGTGCGGCATACATTTCACTCGGACAAACTGTTTGCGCTGATCTAGCAGAACACAAACGAGTTAGCCTAAGAAGGCGTGTGTGATATCCGGCAAATAGTTCATTCATCAGAATTGTGTGGGAAGACCAATAATAACCCAAACGATTCATCCTGACAAACGTGTGTGTTGTGGGTACCCGGCAAACAGTTCATCCATCAGACCTGTGTGGGAAGACCAGCAATAACCCAAACGATTCATCCTGACAACCTGTGTGTGTTGTGGACACACGGTTGCTGCTAATAATTGTATGAGATGTGATTTACTCTGTTTGCATAACATATATATGCTCTGTCTACAGAACACCAACATTATTGTTGCATAACCAACTTGAACATACAGTTACATAAGTGACTACACAACACATGTACATTCCTCAATATAAATTTACAAGAAGTAGACGGTCACCAAATCATACCGTTCTTCTGACGACGGTTGCCGACACTGCTCTGCTTGTGGCTACCCCTCGCCGTCTGCAGGAAGGAGGTACTTCCTCATGTCAATGATCCTCCTGTACATCTCGTAGCTGGTGTACGCGTCCTTGGCCGCGTACTTGATGTGTTCTTCATCCAGTTCGTTCACCCAGGCCGTGTGCCAGGCAGTCTTGTCCTTGTGGCACTCAGCCTTCATGTCTCTGTAGTAGGGGTCGATGATGGCCGCGGCGAGGTCCACCAGGGAGTCCTTCTGCATCTTCTTCTCGCCGCCCCAGACCCTGTACCGACCTTGGATGCTGACAAGCTTCTGGCAGGACAAGCCCGAAGTCTTGAGCACCTTTAGATCGTTGGTGGTGTCCACCGTTGCGAACCTATAGTCGGGGTTGTTGACAAACCTCGCGAAACGCTTGCAAGGCCTTGTGGCCAGGCGGTAGTGGTAGACGAGCACGTGATGGCGCACGCACAACTGGGCGACGGCAACCTTCTGATCATGCCCGGCACGACCGCCGGTGTACTCGAGGTCGAAGCCGACCACTTTGTACTTGTCATCCTCAGCAAGCAGCTGCTCCAACGTGTTAATGGAGTTCACCACCACGACCGGGTCGTTGGTGTACACCACCGAGAGGTCCGTATTCCTGATGTGTGTGTCCACTTTAACAATAGTGGCGAACTGCCGCTCGGCGCCGGTAGCCGCCATTGGATCCGCCCGGGAAGGTTGAAGCGATGAAGAGATGTGCATCCTCTCTGTATTATTTGCCGTCGTGGGTGTGCTCCTTGGGTTGTGTGGCACGATCGGAATGTGGAAGAGACGAAGGTAAATGGCCGCATCTACCGCATGGCAGTTTTTGCAGTGCTTAACTTCATGGTGGCGCCGGGAGCGGCGCAACCACTTGCATATGGCTCCCCGAACGTGCCTGATCGTTCGCGCGTGGACGCCAGCGGAGCGGGCGCGCACGGACGCGAGCACAGCGCGCCGAGGCCGCATCAACTGCCTCATGCGTACATTCATTCGCGACGGTGCGTACAGAACGACCGTTTGCTTTGTAATAAAACCCAAACAGTTTTTTATTATTAACCATCTGCGTACTTGTCATTTCTCCCACCTCCGCCCCATCTTGTCACCGCGTTGCCGCACGAGGATTCCAGTGCACGCTTAGGGAGCGCACAACGTTTGTCTTGGGCTTCCCGTTCCCGCGCAACCGCGCTGGAACGCGCGCAAGCTTCCAGTTCCCGTGCAACCGTGCTGGAACGCGCGCAAGCTTCCAGTTCATGCGCAATCGCGTAGGAACGCGCGCAAGCTTCCCGCCCGGCTCGCCTTGGCCGCCTGCTTTATAAACCCTCACGGCCGGCCTCTCCACATCGCATTCATCCCCTCCCTGCCCGTAGCTTCCCAATTTTGCTTCTCCCCCAATCGCCAATGCCACCTGTCCGTCGTCCTCGCTCTGCCACTCCGCCAGAGGGCAGCTCCAGCTGGGAGGCTGCACCACGTCGGCGGCGCAGTACCCGTACGCGTAAAGTGCGTGTGGCGTCCTTGTTGGCTGTGCGCACGGCACCAACCACACGCTCCTCAACATTTGCCCGAAGGCAGCTGCTGCCGGCGACCGCCGTCGCCCCCACCCCATCGCCGGCCGCCGTTTTTGCCACCCCACCAGCTGCCTCCTTGGCCGCCACCACACCAGCGTCCGCCTTGGCAGCCACCCCATGGTCAGCCGCCGGGGCCATCACCCGCTCCGCCACCGCGGCCCGAAGGCGGGAGGAGGAGGCCGCCGCCGAAGCACAGCCGCTCGGCTTTTGCGTCAGTGGCCTGGCGCACTACATCAACTTCCTACATGAGGAGGAGGAGCGCCAGGTCGAGCAAGCACTAAGGCTCACCGCCGTCATGGCTGCAGCAGACGCCACAGCTATGGCGCGGAATGACGAGATCTGTGCCGAGTCCCGCCGCATCAAGGAGGCGCGTCAGGAGCGGCGGAGGGTGGCGGCGGTAGCCGACGAAGTCATCTCCTCCAGCTCGTCGGTAGGCTTCTCCTCCTCTACCTCTTACTGAACGCGCTCGGCAGAGGAGAGGCTGGTGGCAGTAGCACGAAGCCCCTCCGGAGTAGTATTTAGGGGCTATTTTGTTCAGTTCATCTTACTATAGATATGGTTGAACTGTACCACCTACTTTAAATTAGCTAGTATATATAGTTGAACTAGCTATTTCAGTATGTGGTTGGCAACAAATGGGGAAAAGTTTGTTCGATTCAGCTGTCGAGTTGAACTATTTTGTACAAAGACCAATGCTTGATCTATGAATGAAATCAATGTTTACTGAATTTCAGTTGCAAAGTTGCACCGTAATAGGGATTTTGTTCCTGCAAAATTGGACAAATCTCATTGTTTCCAATTTGACAAATGAAAATTTACCCAATATGACAGATTCGAATCTTACCTGACTCCTGCTGCCAATGCATCGATCGGTGCTTACATGGGAAGCTTAGTGTATTAAATGTCTTAGCAACTCAAGTCCACAATGCATTGTTGCTAAGGTCCCTTCATTTAATGATTTAGCAACTAAACTCTTGCATGCATTGGTGAGTTCCTTCACTTAAGTGTTTTGCCAAGGTTCACGCGATGGGCATTGTTTCTTCATGTGGTCACCAAACTGATATCTCTCCTTAATTACCTTCCCACATCAGATTTTTTTTGCATACATGGCAACCTCAGCAGTTAGCAACAGTAGAAGTTGTAGCATCGGGAAGGGCACACGGGTCATCATTCACAACCGTTTGCGATGACGCAATGGAAAAATTCCTTCGTGCCAGATTTTCCCTTGGCTTAGTAGGGAAGGAACAATTACCATCGGTTTGCATACGGGTATTCAGTCTGAAACGTCTTTGACGACTGGCAAAGGACACACCACCCCAATGAGCGTGCGCAGGACACTGCTCGCACGCCACCCGTCTACTCAAACACCTGTCCGCACGCTACCTCCTTGCCAATACACATAGCGGCACGTGGCCCACACATAAATGGTCTGTAGAACGTCCACGGATTATAAATAATACACCCGTTTGCGATGGTAACGTGACATATTATTGTTCCAAAATGCCTTTGTTAGCTATTAATAATGCTTACACTTTCTCTTAAAGTGGACACTAAAAATAGCACAACATATTTATGCTTTATATGATGAGGCCTTGCCCAACATAGACCTTGTGACTGTAGTTCATGTTTGAATTTTGTACATTAAATGCACATAAAACTCAATTAATGTATAAAAAAGCCATACAAACCGTTAATAATTTAATATGTTTGCAGTACACACCTATTGCTTTTAGTTGTTTCTAGGAAAAAATCAAGGAGAGAAGAGGAATCGGATGTCGTTTTTCACCCGCAGATGTGGCATGCATATGTATGTTCCTTAACGGAACCACTGGACATAGCTTATTGTGTGAGAACCTCATGTTTGTAAGAGGCTTGTGACAAAACATGGCCAACTTGGTATTTTTTTTACCACGGCATATGTGTGCCTTCACATGACACCATTCCAAGTTTCATGAATTTCTGATAGAGTTTTGGATTTACGAGAATTTGGAAACAAAGTTTCTCGATATTTGTGGCCGAGCCAACATGCTTAGATGTTTGAAATTCGTTCTCATTTCTTGCATGTGACCTAACACATGCATCCAAGGATGCATATATGATTTTTCAACCCATTTTGCCGCCCTGGACCTTGTGATTGTAGATCAAATTTGAATTATGCACATTAAATAATGCATTGAAAACTCAATTAATGTATTTAAAAGCGAGACGATCCCTTAATTTAATCATATTTTTGCACTTCGCACGTACATGTGTATGTTGTTTATATAAAGAAAATCAAGGAGAGAAGAGGCATCAGATGTCTTTTCGCCCGCATATGTGTGACATGCATATATAATGTTTCCTATCGAAACCACAAAGCTTCTTGTGAGGAGCTCCGATTTGTAAGGGGATTGTGCAAGAACATGTCCAAATTGGAAAAAAAAATTACCACGGCATGTGTGTGCCCTTGTCACGAAACCATGCCACAAGTTTCATGAATTTCTGACGTGCTTTGGATTTACGGGAATTTGAAAACCAAGCATCTCAATGTTTGCGGCCGAGCAAACAGTCAATGAGATGTTAGAAATCCATTCCCATTTCTTGCGTGGGACCTAAACATGCATCCAGGGAAAGACATATATTTTTCCAACCTATTTTTCATGTGTTGGACCTTGTGATTGTAGGTCAAAGTTGAATTGTGCACATTAAACAACTAGAAAACTCAATTAATGTGTTAAACAGGTCTCACGAACCCTGGAAAAAATCCACAATTTAGCATGACTGTCAGAAAGTTGCTCAATGGTGACTCCAGAACTAAATACAAGGCCAAAAGAGACAATGGATGTTGTTTCGCACATAAAATGTGAACTTTCCCTATCGGAACACACGACTTTCTTGTGAGAACCTTCGGTTTGTAAGAGGCTTTGTGCCAAAACTTGTCCAAAATTGGGCAATTTTTTACCACAACAAACACACACAGGGCAATTGATGGCACCATGCCCAAATTTCATGAATTTCTGTCGAGGTTTGCATTTACATGAATTTAAAAACTAAGTTTCCCGATGTTTGCGGTCGAGCCAAGACGATGATGATATGTTTGAAATTCATTCCCATTTATTGTGTGGGACCTAATTAAACATGCAGCCAGGAAAATGTATATGGTTTTTCGACATATGTTCATGAGCTGGACCGTGCAGTGATTGTAGTTCAAATTTGAATTATATATGCACATTGAATGCCTAGAAAACTCAATTAATGTACTTAAAAGGCCAAACAAACTCTATAAGATTCCATTGTTTCGCACGACACATTCACGTTACTCTATGGAGACTCTAGAAATAAATTCAAGGCGAGAAGCGACATCGGATGTTGTTTCACACATAAAATGTGAACTGCCCCTACCGGAACCACATGACTTCTTGTGAGAATCTTTGGTTTGTAAGAGGTTTGGGCCAAAACTTGTCCAGAACTAGGCATTGTTTTTACCACAACACACATGTGCCATGACATCACACCATGCTAAGTTTCATGAATTTCTCACGATATTTGGATTTACTGGAATTTGAAAACACAACTTCTCAAAGTCTACGGCCGAGCCAAAATACCATGAGGTTTGGAATTCGTTTAATTTCCATTTCTTGCATGGGACCAAAACATGTATCCAGTGACAAATAGTTGATTTTCAACCCATTCAGGTGCACTCTAGCTAGTATGTGCTTAATTAACCGCAGTTCAAATTTGAATTGTACACATGAAATGTCTAAAAAACTCTTTAAATGTTTTAAAGGGCCTAAACAACCCTGAATTATTCCATATTTAACACACAGTCCTATAGTTGCAAGTTCACTGGAGATAAATGTTATTGCCATCCAAACACCTTCAATTGCCAATGTAACTTCATTTTTCGTCTCAAAGCAGTTTGAAAATCAAATACATCGCAAACAGTTCTTGATCATGAAACGTGTATGATGTGGTATCAAAATATCTTGGGCCAATCCTCATATATGGCTTATGCCGGAAGCTTCAGTCCACCGCCGGCGCGTCAACCACATAGTCACACTTGTTCCCCAAGACCACTATACTATTCAAGCGTCGCCGGTGTAAGATGGGGACGTGGATCCGCGTCGTGAGGGCAACTTCGGTGACCCACTCCGGCCCGAGCGCGGCTGCATCAGCCATGAATGCGCTCACAACATCCTTGAGCGCGGCCGCAGTCTCCGACAGGGCGGCTGCGTCCGCCGAAAGGGCAGCTGCTGCATCTGAGATGGCGGTAGCAACATCCGCGACCGGGATAGCAAATGGCGAGAACGGCACAGCAGCTGTCCGTTCCTCGACGGCCGCCGTAGCCCTGATGGCGGCTACCAACGCCTATGCCGATGCCGCCCACGCCCAGCTCGTGTCGGTCACCGCACAAATAGCAGCGGCCTTCTCCGACAACGGTCGGCAACCTACGACCGAAGAGTTGGCAATCGCCGAGAGCGCTCGGGAGGCCGTCCATTTGTCGGCAGCCTCCCTTGCCAAGATGGAGGCCGTCAATGCCCGGACCGCGGCCGCCCACGCCAAACTCGTGGCGGCCTTTTCCAAAGAGATGGCAGACGCGGACGGCGAGATGCTTGCAGAGTATGTGGCGATGGATGCCATGGAACCCCTTCCCCTGGAGGTCGTCGAGCGTGAGCTGGTCATGAAGGATGCGGTGAAGATCGGCGAGCGTCAGGCAGAACATTAGTCGTTGTTTAGAGCGCTGATCTTTTGTTAGAGTAACGTTTTGGTCAACCAACTCTGTTTAATTGCTCGATTAAGTAAGTGCGGGCTGTGGTGTAGGCTCTTTTGTGCAGTACCCAAATTAGCAATTGATGTTAAATTATGCGACAACGTGGATGACCACTGTAACCAGGGAAATTCGGACCAAAAATTTGCCGCCATATCCCCATTCCGTCTTCCAATTGAAAATGAAATTGAAGTTCATCACACACACTTTTTTGGAATGAACCGTGTGCAATGTAGTACCCAATCTTACGTCCGAAGATTGGAGACAAACATTTGCACGTCCAAGTTCATCACACACGAGGTATATCACAAGCTTCGTTTGTGATGTGTTGATATAGAGAACTATTCTGAAAAATTTGCATGTTCAAGTTCATCACACACGGTGTATAACACAGGCTTTGTTTGTGATGTTTTGATATCGCACATGGTTCCGAATAAGGGACTGTTTCTGATGGTGTTTTCCGTGCCAGTTTTTCGCCGCACCGAATGAAAATTTTGGGCTGCCGTGGAAATATCTACCTCCCTCGCCCCCCCAGTACCAATCAAAAGCCACATTTCCCCCTTTTCCTCTACCTTTCCTAGTTCAAACCTTCATTGCTTGCTTGCAGCGCCGCCTCCTCGCCGGCGACGCTCCTTCCTGCTGCTCGGCCTCGTCCATCTAGTCAGGTAATCGATACCTCCCCAATACCCCCTCACCCCTCCTCCTCCATCCCACATGGCCCGACCGCCGGCGCGACACCTTCCACTCAAATCACCGCCCCATCCTCCAAATAATCGCCGCCGAAAGCCACGGTGCATGCAGTATAGCCAGGATCTCAAAGAGCATTTGGCTGCGGAGAAGCAAATCGCGGTTGCACGCGCAGATGAGGCAGCTATGGCTTCCATGCGTGCAGACCCCCAGATCTTGGAGGAGCACCTCGCCGTCGAGGCCACCGTCGATGCCTTGCGCGCTGACGCCGCCACGCGGATGGCTGCTATAAACGACAGCTCGTGGTCTTTTCTCGAGGGCACCGTCGGTGCGTTCGACGAAGACTTCGGTGTGTTTTCTCAGCGTGCACGTGCTTACCTCAACTCCAGAGCCGGCATGTTGGTGCCGGGGCAGGATCAGGCCACTCACCACTACGAGGGGTGCACCCACGGTGTGGAGGCCTCGCCCTCTTCCAAGTTGACGGAGCCCATCATCATCGATATCTCCGACGATGAGGAATAGCTTGTTTTTCTTACCTTTATCACTAAGGACCTATGTTCACCTAGCTACGCCGGTTAAGCACATTTCGTTTAGCTGTTGCGTGTGCTGCTACTGCCTTTCATTTAGAAATTCTAGTGAAATGTCCAATGTAATGCTACTGCAACCTGAAGTTCTAGTATGTTCTATTGTGCAATGTGGTGCTTAGTTAACTGTTTCGTTCATTTATTGTGGTGATCATTTAACTATTTAATTCAATTCTGAAATGTGATGTATGATTGTTGTTGGTACAATTTTGTATTGTTATGCATGTGACGAATATATCGAATTTAGATGTACTAAATACATGTGCAACATATAGAATTGCTACATTTCCTAGTTCTTAGCACGCTTGGTTTAGATAACTGGATTTTCAATGTGGCTCGATCTAATCTGTTGGATCCGCAATGTGTTTATTTTCCATTAACATATTTTAGTGATAGTATGCCAAATATCACTTGTAACCTGATCAATATTTGTCTTAAATATGTTGTAGGGGAAACAATGGGGGACACTGAAGTTTACCATCGAGGTTTGCACATCCATAGTCGTTTGGCTAATAACACATTATTGTGCAATTGCAGAAACCATTTTAATATGAATGTTTTTATTAATAATTTGTTCTTGCACATGTAGGTCCTGCCGTAAGAGGTTTAGACCCACTGTTCGACCCTTTTTGCATGTGGGGAAATGAGGTGTCCTTGAATATCAGTCAAATCAAGAAACTCAGAAAGATTGTTAAGATAAAGAAACTAGCTACAAAAAACAACAAGATGTTTGTCTGCACAATGAAAAATATATCAGTCAACTATAGGATGGTACCATCTCTTTCACCTTGTCCTTTTCCATTTGCGCCATTTCAAATTTTAGAAAAGATATTTATGCGTATGTTTGTTTTCAGTCCTTCTCAAGGCAGTTCATCGATGATTACGTCTCAAACCACCTGTATGATCATGAGGCGATGAAGGTATTCATACAGCACCCACGGTATAATCTTGAAGTCTTCCTTAAGAGGACGAAGGATGGGTGGGCAATCATCCACAGGCACTGGCCTAAAGTTGCCAGGACCTTCAACATCATTGAAGGCTCAGTATTCGCCTTCTGCTTTAACAGTTTTCTAGATGAGATTCATCTGTCTATTTACCGTCTATGATGATACTTAATTTCCAAAGGTTTTAGATGTTGCATTTGAAACTTTATCTTGTTGTACAATTGGGTAGCTAGGCAGTATATGCCTATATATTGTTGTACCCTGATGCAATTCAATTATGAAATCCTAGTTGCCGTACTATGAATAAGAAATATATTCTGTGGTTGATATGAAATGTTAATTTCGATTACTAAATGGATTATAAATAATTGATCAATCAGGCTGATTATTGGGGATCCCATTGCAGACGGTTTCTAAGACAACACCGTGGGTGATGACCTGAACAAACCCACACGGTTTCTAGAAAGTTGGCGTGTTGGATCGTTGAGCAATCACACACGATTTCTGGTCGATAACTGTGTGCTTTAGGACACCCAATCACAAACGTTTTCACATAGCTAGTGTGTGTGATGGGCAGCCTAATGACAAACAGTTTCTTCTAGACATAGTGAGTGATGTTTTGCGTAACACAAATGACAGAATTATAAGTATCGTGTGTGATGACCACATCTATCACAAACGATGTGTTGCAGAAAATTGTGTGTGATCTGCAATACGAACGGAAACGTACCCTTGGGATTCCCTGTGTGGGATGCTAAGCTCATCTCACACGTCTTCCCCAATATGTCTGTTTGTGATGGTCCTTCCAATCGCAAACGATATGTTTTTGTCCATCGTGTGCGACCAGGTGCAGGCATCGCCGATGGGTTTTGCCTGTCATGTGGGATAGGCCCCCCTATCGCCCACACATGCAAGGCGACGGTTTAAAACTACGTCACGGAAAGGGGTTAAAAACCATTTGTATAGCACGCGGCTGCACTAATGTTTGAATTACAATGAACTTTTTTTAATTCAATTGAACAAATTCAAAAATTTATGAACTAAGTTTGAATTACCATGAACGAAAGATCTAAATGAAGTGTACTTAACTTGAATTCAAGTGAACTAAATTTGAATATATGTGAAGTGGATTCGGATTATAGTGAACTAAGTTTGAATTATCATGAATGAATGTTCAAAGTTAAGTGAACTCATTTTTAAATTCAAGTGAACTGAATTTGTATTTGTTGAATCCAAATTTGAATGTTGGTTAATTAATTCTAATTTTCAAAGACTAAGTTTGAATTATCGTGAACAAAAATTCAAAATTAATTGGACTTACTTTGAATTTGAGTGAATTAAATTTGAATTTGTTGAACTAAAATTTCAATGTTGGTGAACTAGTTTTGAATTACATCAAACTATTTTTTAATTCAGGTGAACAATTTAAAATTTTCATGAACTAAGTTTGAATTACCGTGAACGAAAGATCAAAATAAAGTGAACTTATTTTGAATTTGAGTGAACTGAATTTGAATTAGTTGAACTAATATTTCAATGTTGGTGAACTAGATTCATATTAGATTGAACTAAGTTTGAATTACAATGAACTATTTTTGATTGAACTAAGTTTGAATTACAATGAACTATTTTTGATTGAACTAAGTTTAAATTACAATGAACTAATTTTGAATTTATGTGAACAAATAAATTTTTCATGAACTAAGTTTGAATTATAGCGAACAGAAAAGATTAAAGTGAAGTGAACTAATTTTGAATTCAAGTGAACTGAATTTGAATTTGTTGAACTAAAATTTGAATGTTTGGTGAACTAATTTGAGTAACAGTGAACTTATTTTGGATCGAAGTGAAATGAATTTGAATTTGTTGAACTAATAGTTGATTGTAGGTGAAATGGATTCGTAATATAGTGAACTAATTTTGAATTACAGTGAATAGATTTTGAATTGCAGTGAAAAAATTAAATTTTCATGAACTAAGTTTGAATTATCGTGAACGAAAGATCAAAATGAAGTGAACTTATTTTAATTTTGAGTGAACTGAATTTGAATTTGTTGAACTAATATTTGAATGTTGGTGAACTAGATTCGGATTTGATTGAACTAAGTTTGAATTATAATGAACTATTTTTGAATTCAAATGGATTAGATTGAACTAAGTTTAATTAACAATGAACTATTTTTGAATTCAAGTGAACAAATTTAAATTTCCATGAACTAAGTTTGAATTACCGTGAACAAAAGATAAAAATTAATTGAACTTATTTTAAATTTGAGTGAATTGAATTCATATTTTTTTGACTTCAATTCAAAAATATTTTTGAATTGTAGTGAACATATTACACAACGAATAATCATAAACCAATTAATTGAAAAATAGAAGGAACACTGGTGTGCAATGAAGATGCCGAAGGGACCCGGGTGTGCAAGGAGGATGCTGGAGTTGTAGGAGGTCAAACGCCACACATCAGTACTCGAGAGCATGTATAACTATTAGTTACAGAAAAAGTTGTAAAACTCTTGAAATGCTCAGCCTAGAACCTTGTCTTTAGTTTCCTCAATTCACTATTAATTTTTTTCTTTTGACATCTAACAGATGGTTGGCTGAATTTGTATTGTTCCCATGTTGGAGTGATGTAAAGTTCTACATTGAAGAGATGCAACTTGCAATGCCAAAATAATGCAAACATGTCATGCATAACGTAGGGCGGACAGGTTTCCTCTACTTTGAAAAATGCATGGTTGACCAAATAAATTCTGCTGTTATCCTAGAGACATCTTGCAAGCCACAAAAAAACACTGAAAATATAAAAAACACCTATATTAACAAAACAAACATATCGACATAACATTTGGTTATCAAAAAGAAGCAATTACTTTAGTTGCCTTCATTTCCTACAACAAAGCTAAAAATAACAGTCTTAGAAATATGATGTTTTCAATCCGATTAAAGAAAATTATTAATTTGGTCTCGTCCCAAGAAATATCCATGATAGTACTCCACCATTACAATAATAGTCACAAGCAAATGTACAGGACTTGTACTGAGTATGTGCTAGCATATTATTACACATGAGCTTGTTTGTAGACATGACATGAATAAATTTCAGACTTGCCCACATTGAGAAAGCATTTTTCTTAGAAAAATTGACATACTATTACACATTGAAAACTGGCAGATGCATTTTTCTAAGTTCGGTTGATTGGTGGCAGATCTTCTTCTTTCAACTTGTTCAAGGAACTTTTGAATAACTTGAATGCAAAGATCATTCTGTACTTTGGTATGTTCTCCTGCATACAAACAGAAGGTATACAAAATATTTAGATAGAGGGAAAAAAAGCATTGAGAAGAAGTACTTTGATTTCTGCAAAAAAAATACCGTGGAAACAAGTGGAAGCAATTATGAAAAAAAAGAACAGAACTAATTCTTAACTACAATTACAACTTGATCTCACGAAGAAAAACACCAGATTATTTGAAAAAAACTCATATACAACTAGAATAATACAAAAGAAAATAGTGGTCTCATTTGATACAAAAAAACTTCTTTCTAGTTATGATATAAGTAGAAATGCTGTTACGGTAGATTATTTTCAGTAGAGTTGATTCTGAATAATACTACTATTTGATTGATCTGGTAGGAGGTTTGTGATATCATTTTCTATAAACTCGTAGTAGCCTGATTTTTTTATTCAGGTTTGTGATATCATTTTAAAACAGGTTTTGTGATATCATTATCTATAAACTAGTAGCAGGCTAAAAAATATGTATTCAGGATATATATGCCAAAAAAAAGAATTCAAAGAGTTTTGAAGAAAATACCACGCTAAAAAACTTCATTGATTTGCCTTTAAAGTTCTCCATGTATACTGGAAAATAGTGGCCTGAGTCATGCCTGCATAAAGAAAAAGAAACAGAAAAAAATAAGAAGCAAAAGAAGCATAAGGTGTAAGAACCATCAAATACCACTGCCAAATGCATTTGCTTTGACCGTCCGGCCAGTCGGCACTACCACCAGTCCACCACATACACACAAACAGATGTCTATCGGCCTACAAAGTTGTCTCATGCATGCTTGACGCATAAAAAGTTGCTGCTGCTATGGTAGTCGGGGTGGGGAAAGGAAGAGAAGTTGAAAAAAAGAGTTGGGTGTGGCAAGCTATGGGGATGGAGAGGTATTAAAGGTATTGGGCCAATTCTACTGTTGGTATTACTAGTATTACTCATATCATGTCACATTTAAATTTTTTATGAGGATACCTCACTTGAATGCTACTACTGGATCAAAGCAAAACAAAACAAACCAAAAGCATTGCTCCAAAAATATATAGCTCCCCACCCCAGCTTCCCCTCTACCATGTTCTATGGCCTCTACGGCATGCCCCTGAAAGCAAAAGGCCATCAGAAGCATGCGAAAATGCAACTGAGAAAGTAGAAAACAAAGAAATAAGAAACAAACTTACATCAGGCATTTTGTTGGGTAGGGACCTGTAGGTTCAAGCTTGAAGCTGAACACATTCTTGAAAGGTTTTTCACCGAGCTTGCAAAGCATGTTGAAGTTTGAAACCTGTTTCAGTATATATAATTAAACGCATAGTTAAAAGCATTCAAACTAGTAGAGCGGAATTTAAAATTGTTTCGATGAAATCAAATGATATTGTGTCTAAACAAGTTCTTACCAAGTTGTGAACAATTTCTTCTTGTGCAGTTTCCAAGATAGTGCCACATGGATAAAAAAAGTGAGTTTTCTCGAAAAGCGAGCTTATGCAAAGTATAACCCAGTGGCTTGATTTTACAGTAGGAAAGTATAACTGTGGAAACAAAAAAACAAAGCAGATTGAATATAGAAAAAGATTAACAAAAAGAATATTCTTAACACAGTATAAGTCAGAAACATATTTACAAAGTCCTGTTTGCAGAGGCTTTCTTCTGAATTAATCCTATCAAATTCTCTCACGCAGCTAACTGGATCAAATGTTTCAGGCGTAAACAACAATTTATTCTGTGACCATTAAAAGTAAGATAAGAAAAATGGAGTGAACTTACAACTAAAAACAGAAAAACTGAAAAGAGTAGCAAAAAGGCAGTTGGAAGAAACTCACAGTGGAATAGGAAGTGAAACATTACTTCTTGATAAAAGGTTTTATGTCAGAGCTCATCTTTGATTCAAAGTTCAGAACTTGAATAAAAGACTTCATAACTTCATCTCCAATCTCACCCCTTGCTTTAAAATAATTGTAGTAGTTCTCATAGCTTACAGGAAAACCATCAATGTCCACAAAAAGAGTGCTGGAAAGTATAAAAAATGATAACTATTGAGCTATAGACAAGAGGTTCTTAAAAAGAGCGTTTTAAAATACATATGATTCATATGCATTACTACCATGACAAAGGTATAAAAAGAATTGCAACAAAATGGTTATGACAAATCTTTGTGTGGCTTATAATTAAAATTGCAAGCACACTCATTTCTTACATGTGTGATGAAATTATTTGAAAATAATATCAATGAAGAAAATTCGTCGAAAGAACAAGTTTCCATGATCATTTCATGCCTATCATGAAATACCTAATTAAAAGAAGTTAAGTTGTTCATTTACAATTTCTCGTTCGGTTGATATTTGATTAACAAAGTTTTCTTAGCCAATCACTTGTGTGTGGAGAGGGCTGGGCTAACAAAACAGATCTCATAAATTAATGAGTATCAAAAAAGCAGAATTACAGAATAAGAGCATTTACTATGTTTGGAAGAAAGGCTTCCTCAAATATTTTGAAAAGAACTCATCAACTTCTCGAGATATTTTGAGCTTCTTAGGGTGATCAGGAGATTGAAATTTACCTGCTCTCTTTTTCCTATTCTTCTTTTCAATTGTGTTAGGACCTGTGCTTGTTCCAGCTTCCGCATCATTGATTCTAGAAATGTCAACACAAAAGATATGGAAAAATGATGAAAATGATATAATCCATTGTGTTCGGACTCATATTACAAAATTTGAAAAAGAAAAAGAAAAAAAAGGATACTAAAGACGAACTATAATCTTGTTGCTTAGAAAAATCCAAGGGCATTTGAATTTGTACACTTGCATCACATTCAGAGGCTGCTCTATCTTCTTTAGTAGCAACAACATGAGTGATAGGAGAATCATCTTCAATTATGATGGGCGTTCCTTGGAAGCACTTCACTCTATCTTTTGAAGAAGAAGAACTGATCATTATAAAACTCATGTTTGCATTAAGTCCACTTGAAAAATTCGCATGAGTCATTCGAGTTGATGGATTATTTTATTCCTCCTAGCAAAGGTAGAAGACATGTTGTTGAAAGTTCAATCGAAATTAGCATCGGAAAAAAATGCAAAAAATTTGAAACAAACCATAGGTTGTGAAGTAGTAGCTTGGTCAACAGAGTTGCTATTCAGAACTGAACCATGAACAGGAATAATTGGTGTTCGGTAAACAAAACTCAAACTAAAATTGGTCTGGATGGAGGGAAACAATATGTTAAAAATTGTTAATTGGATGACAATCTATGAAAAAGAGAAAAATAAATCGATATCAGAAATAACTAGCACAACATATAGTGAGAAATAAAAAATCGGATACCTTAAGTTCAACATTGTTTTCAACTTTCGGTGGCATTGGCTCCTCCTTAGTGGCTTCTTCGACACGAATCTGTATTTAATACTACTTTGTAAATAGCGCACTTCTTTAGAAAAAACTAATATACAGAAACTAAAAAAAGGCACAATAGGAAAATTTACATCTTGCTTCAAATGTGGACCTGGCTTCACTTTGTCATCTGGGTCAACTTTTGCAGTGCAATTCAGACCTTCTGAATTGATTGCTGGACTCTTTGAATCAACTGGCTTGTTCTCAAGGAGATCTTCAGGAACATTGGTGACATTATTGACCTACAATTGACATTATGAATAAATGTTTAGCTATAATACAAAAAACAATAAGAAACTAGTTAAAAAGTAATTATTCAATACAAACTGAATGAAGAAAAGAAATACCTCCACATGAGGAATTGAAACAAACTCAGAAGGATCAAGAGGAGCATTGTTGACAGGCACGACATTGGCATAGGGTGTTTGAGATATGTCTCGTAGCTACAAATAAAAGTTGAATGAACAATGAAAAAAAATCTGGAGCTAAAAATATAAGTCAACAGATGTAATAGAGTATATGATGCTTACTGGTAGAACTCCAAAAGCTTTCCAAGACTCATAATTCCTATCGACCAATGCAAGATACTGGAAATCATCATTTTCTTAATGTGAGATATCCAAGGAAGAGAATAATCCACATTTGATTGGTGATTCTCAATAACATCAAAATCAACAAAATCCATATAAATGATCTGTCATTCAAAAATAAAAAGTCAGTCAATAAAAAATTATATAGAAAAAAGGCTGAAACTCGTGATAAAAAAATCTGTTAATTGGAAAATGGAAAGAACTTACTCCCCAAATAGGAAGGCATCCCCCAATATGTGAAGGCTTGTTCATTTCCTCGACAGTTGGTCTGTTCATTATCATTTCAAAGTGACGCTCTGACTCCTCACGCATAAAATCCAGTGCCAATTGCCCAAAGTCGAGTGTAGGAATCGCAGAAACATCTCTTAGAGAATATAGGAACTTGGTGTTACCAAAGCAGTATGATGCAGGTCACAAAATAGTTGATATGAAATGAAAGGCGAAGCTTCTGATAAAACCATCTTCACTTTCGTCACTAAGCATAACCTCTTCAATTTTGTTGATTGGCATCTTGTTCCGATGATCAACGTACTTGCTTCTTAACTCTGCAACCTCCGATTTCACTTGGGGATCATCACTGCTAAATACAAAAGGCACAGTACCACCAGGGAAATCGAAGATTTTGTCTACCATATCTTTTGTGATCTTGATCACTTTGTCCTTGTGCTTGAAATAAGGCTCTACATTACCAAAAATGTGCTTATCTAACCACTCAAGCAAATTCATTGGGATGATAAGGTGGTATGGCATATGAAGAAGGGCTTCCATTTTAAACTTCCTCATACGACCTAACTAAACATCACTGAACTGCTTCACTGCTTTGTTGAAACGCATGGTTGACAGTCGGGAAATATAAGTAGGATTGCATAACTTTCTGGGAAACACTCTTGCTGCGAAAAAAAGAGCAAGAACAACAAATAAGAGGGTGGAAAACGTATCACAAAAGTTTCACTATACAACAATAAAAAAAGTCAATCAAAAAAGTTATACTAAAAAAGAGGCCACATGATTAGCTAAACATGAAGATAAAGAAAAATATCTGAAAAAATGTTTTACTCTACAGATATTTAAAGAAACATGATTTCCAATTCATATACAGAAATGCCTGGGTTTGTTCTACATCTAAATCAAAAGAAACACAAGTAATATTTCCTACAGGAATGACACTATTAAATGAATATACCACCTCCGGTAAGAACAAAGTTGACATAAATTTTGCTATTTACATCAATTCACTCAACTATCATACTATAAAAAAATTAAAAAAATACAGGTGAAAAATAAAATAAACATACCACCTTGGTCATTCCGGAGACCTCTTGCGTGATATTCAAATCGTTCCACCCCTGCTGAATCTTCTACTTCCCCAACATCACTACCTTCTTGTGCTGCAAAACTCAGGTTGTAGTTGAAAAACATAAATTACCATCTACTAACCAATAATTACTACACAAGATGAACAACAACTACTATAATATTTCAATTTTCTGAAAATACTCTAAACATTAGAACACTAAGCGGAAATTGCTGGAAATTCAGGTTGTACTTGAAAAACAATAAAAAGCAACTTGCAACCAACAACTACTACACAAGATGAACACCAACTATAAATATTCCATATGAACACAACTACTACACAAGATGAACAAGTTGAACACAAACCCTAACATATAATTACTACACAAGATGAACACCAACCAAGAATAACTCAGATGAACACCAACTACTACACAACATGAACAAGTTGAACACAAACCCTAACCAGTATATACTACACAAGATAAACACCAACTACTACACAAGATGAACACAAACCCTAAAATACTAAGGGGAATTTGCTGCAAATTCATCAGCCAACTCAACATAATCACAACTATTTCCTCTGTTTTACATCAAACTCAACAAAAACATTAGGATCTAACAAATGATATTCAGAGCTAACTAGTACAACAACATTGACTTGATTTGGTGAACTTTGGCCAGGGTTGGGCATTGCACTCTAAATTTCCCAACCAAAATCACAACCACAAGGCAGCTACAAAACCTATCATCGAATGAACAAGTTGGCACCAGATGGTTTTGCTGCACAAGACCTAAAAAAGGGGGCCATTTTTTTTACCACAAACCCTAAGTACAGGAGACGCAAATCCAACAGTATACACGGCTAGATCCACACACAACAAGAGCAACACAACAACGAGCACCACAAAATCGCGGGAAAAAAGTTAGGGTTTGAAGGGGAACGAACCAGTCGAAGCCATCAAGGGGACAGAGCAAAAACCGGATTCGACGACGAAGCGCGAGCCGTGGATGCGCGAGTCGCCGCTTTAGATATCAACGCCGCTTGACAAATCGTCGGATCGACCGGGAGGAAGAAGAAGGAGGAACGATGGCAGGGAGGGAGGAAGAAGAAGAAAGAGATGAGCGCGTCTCTAGACGGGAGACGAGGAAGGGACCGGGAGAAGACTCCGCCTCTCGCACAGGGGAGAAAATGGGCCGGCCCAGGAAAAGCGGCTGCATGCGCCGGTTTGCAGAAAACCGAAGAAACCGGATTTGCCAATAGGAGGTCCCTTTTAAGTCTTCCTCCCACCTATAAATACAGACCCAATGAGCACCCAAAAATCATCCATTACGGGTTAAATCAATATTTTGGTTTGACTAGGTTTATAAAATAAAAATATTTTCTTTTCTTCGGTGGGAATTCTGGAAGTCGTCTCCCGTGTGAAATTGTCTCTTCTATGCATTCTGAAGGTATTTTCTTCGTATTTTTCTTTTATACTTCCGTAGTTTATTATTTCTGGACTAGTATACGGTAGAGTAATTAGATTATCAATTAGTCTTCGTATTTACATATTAGTCCTCGAATTCTTTTAGAAATAGCTGTTTTTCTTCCGTAAAACAGTTTGGCCATGATTTTTTGAATAGCCATAATTTTTACTCGTTCATCCAAATTAGATGAAACCAACGGCTAGATTTTCGTCTTGACCTCACCTATCTAGGAACATATTCATATTCAAGCTTCCTTTGATCATATCGTTTTATCCGTAGCTCCGTTTTCGATGAATCCAATTACGTCGGATTCGTATCGACGTAATCTTTCCGTTCATACAATTAGTATTATCTTTTGAACATATAATTTTGATCATAGTCAGATTTATCTACTAGCCCACAAAAGTGTTGCCACACATCGTTCTAAGTAGATTCAATCCGTATTGGATTACTTGTATATGTTGATCCGTTATTCCGAATCTACTGATTCTTTTCCTATATGTCCATATTGATTTCCTGCATCCAGTAGCATAAATAGCTCATCGAACTCTTTTGAGTTGACTCCTTCACCTTTCACCTTACAACACCATAAGATCTTATTTTTTACTAAATCTTAGTGTGTTGTTATTTTCACACTATGCCATATTTTGTTCTCGCGTTCTTTTGGTTCTTGTTTTTGGCATGGATGTTTATTGAATGTTATTCGTTTACGATAGATTTCACAGAGTGTGACGAGTAGAATTATCAGGTTTTGTGAGAGCAAATCTTCACCAACTACACCAGGCAAGTTCACTTTGATCATATTTTGAATACCTATGATTTTATTGCATTAGTGCCACTTTTTCTCTTGCATTCAATAGGAATATTGAAACTTGTAGCTTGAGTAGAATCATGAGGTAGGAACCCATACCCTTGTCAACAAGCCCTGAGAATCGTGGTTAAGTTAGTTGCAGCTATGCTTTAGTAGACGGGGATTGGTATGAGTGTTTCATGTGAGATGTGGCCGTGATATAATATCTGGACCAACCTCAAGACTACAAGACTTCAAGATATTAATACACCTCTGGGTGGACTGTCTGCAAGAAGAAGGGATCCTAGGGATTGACTAGTGATCATCCGGTTCTACAGACTCAAGAGGGGGTCCTAGGGATTGACCAGTGATGACCCATTTCTACGGACTCAAGAGGGGATCCTACGGACTGACTAGTGATCACGCAGTGCTACAGACACAAGAGGGGATCCTGGGGACTGACTATAGTGACTACCCAGTTTTACCAAGGGATCCTGGGGATTGACCAGTGACCACCCAGTTTTACGGAAGGCCACCTAGGCTCAAAGAGATTGATGGATCTTTCAAGACCAGAAGCTTTCGTGTGCAGCCACAAGCTATTATGAGCTTTAGCATAGTCGAGTACTTTGGAAAGACTGCGCTCGGTCATCTTGTTCTGAAACACCAGGTAGTGCAAGGGCTTGAAAGGAGCGACCGGGTCTTGCGGGAAAAGTGCGCAAACCTCTGCAGAGTGTGAAACTAATCGATTAGCCGTGTCCCCGGTTACGGACAATTTGAGCGACTGAAATTGGATATTCTGGATATTCTCAACACTTAATACATTAAATGAATTCGGGATTAATGACAACTTTAGGATATGAGAATTTGGTTGGAGGAACCATCTCATTAATGACATCATCTTTGTAGAAAGTAACCTGATTAATTTTGAGGTAGGGAAAAACTAGCATTTATGCATATAGAATAGTCTCTTCATCTGTTTCTTATGTGATCTTGCCGGTACATTCAATGTACCGACCTACACGTCTGGAACGTATCATGTTGCAGGATTTCTACGACGAGTAAGTGTTACGATATAGGGTTACGGTCTACACTCAACTTGCCGTTGGCGTTGATGGGACTCCACACCTGTATGCTTTGTTTCCGCTATGATATATAAGGTATACTCTGGATCTACGGTACTTATTTTAACATGTGATGTTATGGTATTTCATCAATGTACTGTGTGTGCTAGTATACTGATCCAGGGATATCACAGAAAGCACAGAGGCACTGATCCATTTGGGTCGGGTCGCTACACTCGGGGTAACAATGCAATGGCAAGGGTATAATCAAGAGTCTCGTCACAGTTACCGTCCTTGCTTACGGTGAGGTGTCAACGATGAGTTGGTCGGCGACGATTCGGGGCGATGATGAGCGGCAATGTCGGTGTAGAACCACTCCTAAGTAGCCGAAACACCTTAGGAAGTGGAAAGTTCGCGGCTCAAAATCTCGAGTGTAAAAGGTTGCGAAAGAATTGGCGGTGGTTGCGGAAGAAAATGGTCGAAATCAACGAAAATCAAAGAAAACAAGGCAAAGATGCCTAGCTGTCAGCGTCAGGCTGGATGTCCGACGGTCGGGCCAGATGTCCGGGCTGCCCGATCTAGATCAGATCTGGGGATCCCACGAACTTGTGGATGAACTCGAAAATTTTAGGCGAAATTGGGGCGATTTTGCGGATGAAATTGATGGGGATGATGGGGAAAAGCTAGATCCACTCGTCCACAACAAAATCCACGGATCAAAACCAACAGAATCCTCAAATCCAACGAATTCAAGAATTTTTGGTATGGCTATTTTTGTGAGAATTTTCGAAATTAGGTCAAAACAAACAAAAATTGGCTAGCAAATGAGGGGATGAGACTCCAAGGTGTGAATCAACGTGGCTCTTGATACCAAGATGATACGGGGCCAGCCCGTGGGTGTAGATCTTTTCACACGATGGAGGGAAAAGGGAGAAAACAAAAGTGAAAGTGCAAACATGCCCTTAATCATATTTTGATATTGTTGACAACATACATATAGGGAACTAATCATTTTCATCAAGTGCATCTCAGGTTTAGTTCCCAAGACATTACTGTGCGGATCGTGACAGACATATTGAGGATGCTTGAAGTACGGAGAAAGAAGACAAAATGTTCTATCTCTTTTGGTTTACTCTTGAGTATAGGGATCCCGCACTATTAAGAGGGGATCATTCGCTCTCGCGATAGACTTGCTCAAAAATCTAGAAAAAACCTTTGGTTGAGTTTCTACCTTGGCTGCTGCCTTTGATTCTGTTCTTGTCTGGACGTCCGACGGCCTCCGGTCGACCGGCCTCCGAACAACCGACATCCTCCGGAAATCCGGTGCCAGATACCAGCAAGTTTTACTCGGTTTTCTGGTCCTTCCGGTCGTCCGGGCTCCGGACGTCCGTGTGTATCCGGAAATCCGACGCTACGCCACCAGAGCCAAAATGCCGGACGTCCGGTCCCCTCCGGACGACCATGCCCCGGATGGCCGACACTCTCCGGACGTCCGTGTCCTGAGTGCCCTCTTCACTCTACTGCTGAGCTGACCTGCTCTCTCTCTAGTTGTCGGACGACCGATTCCTGTCGGACACCCGGTGCTTCTTTTTGGTCCGGACGACCGACACATGTCGGACGTCCGGCATCTGCGCAGCTTGAGTGGCTTCCAACGGCCTTTTTCTTACCACCACTATATATAGTCTTCTCCCACCTCGGGTGAGGGTTGTCCAAAACAGTAAAAAGATTCCAAGAACACCTTTCTCTCTCACTCCCATTTGCTCTCACCAAATCCTAGATCCCAAGAGCGTTTGTGAGGATTCTTGAGTGTTGTTCCAACCAAAAGATAGATCGTCCCTCTCCCCTCCTCTCAACCAAAGCAATTCGTGATTTGAGCAAGTTTTGGGCGGTTCCCTTGATCTTGTTACTCTTGGAGGTTGGAGACTCCTAGGCGGTAGGAGTTCTTCGGAGAGGAATCAAACCATTATGATTTCCCCCAGAAAGTTTGTGAGGGTTTGGAGGCCACCTCAAGGCCTACCACTAGTGGTTGAGAAATGCCTTCGTGGTGTTATCTCAAGGAGAGAATAGGGTGAGCTTTCGTGGCGTTGGTGTGCCTTCATGGTAACATCCACCTCTCTAAACGGTGACGTAGCTTCCCTCCAAGGAAGTGAACATCAGCATACATCCTCGTGTCTCTCGGAGTCGCGGTTATCCCTAACCCTAACTCCCTACTTATGGTTCCTTGTCTTTGTGTACTTACTTGCATTACTTGTGCTTGCCTATCTAATTACTTGTTGCCTTCTTTATTACACTTAGCACAACCTTCATCTTAGCAATTGTTAGGCTCGCTTACTTATTCCGCAATATTGCCTAAAATTGTTAAGTAAACAATTAAAATTTGTAATTGTACCTATCCACCCCCCTCTAGGTCCATCTCGATCCTTTCACAAAGAGAAAACACAAACTCTCAAGAATGATCTGCGATCACACATCCGCTAGATCCATAGAAAACACAAGAGATACATCGAACCAAATTCAACAAAAGGATACAAGTAACGGTAGTCATCCCACCCCGGAGAGGGGCCTTGATATCCTGGAGGATCTTCCCTACGAGAGGGGCCTTGATATCCTGGAGGATCTTCCCTACGAGAGGGGCCTTGACATCCACCTGGATCTTTTGACATAGAGGTGTTCAACTCCATGGGATGGGGAATTGGAAGGAGCAATGCTGAACTAGTCTATGAGCTAAACCATTGCTAACCCTAGATGGAGATGGGAGCTGTCTATTTATAGTCCAAGATGGATGGGGTGTGGAAAGAGGGGATACATGGGCCTTTGGTCCGCATCTGCCTACGTAGGGGCCGGATGTCCGGGCCGGAGGCTGGACGTCCGAGGCTTCAGGACGGGCCGGTTGTTCGTGGCTTCGGGAGTCGCCGGATGTTCGGGGCTCAGGCGCTGGCGTTTGCGCGATTCTGGACACGACGCACCGGATATCCGACCAGGGGCAAGATTTCCGGGCCGACGCCGGATGTTCGGCCGTTGTAGCATCAGCTGGCTTGGCTCTCTGGTTCGGTGGCGCCGGACATCCGGGTCCTGAGGTGCTTGAGGTCTTCCTTTGTAGCATCCTTTCATCTACCTTCGCGTCCACCTTCATGCTTGGTTGGCCTTCACTCTGAGAGTCTCCTAGATCATATTCATGGTACCTAATCATGCATAGTGTTTCCGCTTGAAGTAGCATCCATGTCTCGAGTGTATCAATCACTAAGGAGAGATGTCACCTCGGTTTCAATGGCACGTGCACGGGCTCTTGTCATAGGACCACTTGGAGCTTCAGGTGTTGGTGAGGGATCCATGGGGATGACCATGGGATGCTCCACATCATAAAGTGTAGGCTTTTTCACTATAATCGTTAATGTCCGTTGGATGAAGAACGAACGACAGATGAGTGGTGCTTGTTACGTCGTGACTGCCAAGAGGCAAGTCACTGGATCCCGGTCTGGGAGTGACTGCCTCTAGCAAGTCACCATGTAACATGGTCGTTGGCTCGGAAATGAACAACCAGATCAGGCGATCAGGCACTGTGTATCAGATATCACTATAGCAACACACTATGCAGCGTACTGTAGACATTCACTGTAGCAACACGCACAGTAGACGCGTACTGAACTACGATTTGCACAGGACCCCCGACCCCCGCGTTGCCCGAGTCGGGCGACTCGGGGGAAACCCTAGCCGCCACCGGCTCGCCCCCCACCTCCCGTCCACCCTCGCATCGCCGTCGCCGGAGGGCCGACCGGTGAAGCCGTGCCGGGCCCTAGGATGGCGGCGACGGGGCTGATTCTTCTCCTGCTCCGTCCCAACCCTCTCCCTCTGCCCACTCCCCCAGATCTGGTGCTGGCGGCGCCGACGGCCTACACCGGCGGCGGGTGCGGCCCTGCCCGACTTCCCCGGCGTGATGGCGGCGCTGGAGCCCCCCCCTTGGCTGCGGCTCCCTTGCGGCGGCTCCGGCATGCCCTGGGCGCGATCTGGAGGCCTGCTCCAGCTTGATTCGGTGCTCTCCGGTCGGCCTCCCCATGACGATTGTGCGCGCCCTTCTAGCTGCGCCCACCTCCTCCTCCCCGACCCTCCTTCCCTTCGAGCTCCGGGCGGCCTCTTCGGGAGGCAGCCTGGGAGGCAACTGGATGTTCCCGGTGGTAGCTGTTTTTGCAGCGCGCCGGCGAGGAGTTTTGTCCGAGCGCGAATTCCCTCCCTTTCCCCCCGGCAGGGGCGGCTTCGCCCGGCAGCCACGAACCTGCACCCTCCTCCTACGTTCTTGGCCTACCGGCGCGGCCTCAGATTCGGCGCGCCCGGGAGCCGCGCTCTTTCTGGCTCCTTTGGCGTGCTGGCTCCCCGACGTCTCCGCGCCACCATCACCCTGCTGGTACCTTGGTTGGCCGTCCATCCCGGCGCATCTTCGTCTCCGGCTTGCTTCAGGGGCTGCGTCCCCTTCCGGCTCCTTGGGCACGCCGGTGGCCCTGTTGCTTCGGTCCCGTTGGCCTGGATCTGCGTTCCCTTCCGGATTCTGGCTCATTCGGGGCTCTGACCACCGTTGCATCACCGCCGCCTCATTTCGCTCAGCTGCGCAACCTCTTCCTCCTCCGAAGCTCGCACGTCCGGCGGCGCCTGCTGCCTCCTTCGGCGTTGGGCGGGGCTCCCCTTCTTGCAGATGCCGATCTGACCTATGACCGACTGCCTTGTCTTTGATCTGTGCTCCGATGGCTTGGGATTGCTCGGAATTTGGCCAGGGCGAAATCCCTGCATCTTATGATGGCAGCGGCGACACCCGCAGATGCCGTCCCCTTCCTGGAGGCGCTGCCATGGCCATTATCCGTGCCCCTCTTCGAGCATCAGGGGAAACCCTAGGTCCGTTCTTCCGGATCGAACAACGACAGCGCCTCGGTGTCATTTCTTTTCATGAAGGCGTTGTCTTGATTTGCTCGCGGCGTCCTCGGTGCTAGATTGGAGATGTTTGGTCGTTTGGTTGTTGTTGGTCAGATAGCTTCTCTAGTCGGCGAGTTTAGCTGTGTTCTTTTTTGTTTTGGGTCGAGCATCTCTTGCCTCTCCGCTTTGGGCACCATGTTCACGCCCTTTGCGTTCGTGTCATGTGTTGTACCACCTCATATACTCGTTCTATCTTCTTTCTATCAAATGAAATGATACGCAAGCTATGCGTATTCCCGAAAAAAAAAGTAGACACGTACTGTTGAGAGGGTGTTGTTCATGTTGATCTGACCACTGATTCTTGATTAGACGGTCCAGAGAGGGAGAATGTTACGTTTAATGTTCGTTGGTGACTCGCCTCTAGCAAGTCACCATTTGTGGGTATTTGTGGGCGACAACCTTATGCATGCAATGGTTGCAAAGAAGGTGCATAATGTGTATAAAAAAAAACTGTAGAGTTTAAGTTATGATGCAGAATGCGTGATGGTAGACATTGACCAAATTCCTCAGTGTACAAAGTACATTCACTAGTACAGTAATAGTGTTGTCTATATGACTATATATGACATTGTTTGAGCAATGACTTGACTTGCAAGAATCTAAATACGTGTAATGTATATATACTACTCCCACATTGTTTGAGCAATGACTTGACTTGCAAGAATCTAAATACGTGTAATGTATATATACTACTCCCGGTTAAATATATGCTACAGTGTCTGACTATAAGTATTTCTTGGAAAAATCTCAGTGCCGGCAGCAACTCAATCATTTTAAACACTGAGAACCTGACAGCTAATAAGCTCAGCAGCTCCAAAGTTCTTCGAAGCCACTATGTTCCATAAGACGTTTTCTTCAGGCGCATCGTTTCCTGTGTTATTCTCCAATACAGCTTGCATAACTTGAAGATTATTGTTTGCCTCTTTTGTAATAACATGGAGCTTCGCATGAAGGCCAGCGAGTAAATAAGGAGACTCCGCATCAGTGAAATCATGAACTGGAATGTGTGGTACTATAGTTCTCCAGACATCTTCTTCAGCATCATACCTTTTTATCTGTCCACTGTCCAAGGAGCTGGAAGGCTCCAATGTATAAAGCTCGTCATTGACTACAACACCTAATTTTGTGCCTGCTTGTCTTGCTGGCCATCCATCGCCAAGACCATCTGGCATAGTTGACCAAGAGTTTAATTCCGAGTCATATATTTCACCTCCAATATCGAAAAAGAATGGCCATGAGTATAGGCTCTGAGGAACATAGAGCTTTCCGTTATAGGATGCCATCCCAGTGGCGATAGGCTTCAGCACATCGGCCAAGAAAGCTGTTGGTAGTACCTGTGCTTTCACAAAAGGCATTTCCGGCAACTCACTCCACAAACCAGTTTTCGGATCAAACACTTCACCCGACCGTAGAGGAAGCAATCCGTTCTGACCCCTACTAACACCACCAACCACATACAACTTACTCTCCAATAATGATGCCTTAGAGAAAGCCCTACCAGATATCATTGGGTTAACTTCCTGCCACAAATTGTGACAAGGGTCATACCTCCACACGCAATTCAAGGCAACAGCTTTGGAAAACCCCCCTAAGACATACAAGCAACCATCAGCAACTCCGACAGAGCACCCACAAAAAGGCATTTGGTCCAAACCATATCGGCGCCAAAACCATCCCCTAAAAAAATCAGCAATCCTAATGCTTGGGCCCACAACATTCCACATCCGAAACACAGAATACCGTGTCCTCTCTGTGGAGTCCGCCTCATTGGCGAATGAAGGCATGGATGGCAGCCTTTGCCATTTCTGGAACAATGGATCGAGGGCATAGCATTCAAGCTTATTTGCCTCAACTCTGGTCAGTACATACAACCATTCTTCAGTTAACCCAAGCTCTCTTCTCAGCTGGGCAAGTTCAGAGCCGGTGATTGCCGCCTTCCAAGTTCGGCTAACCATCTTCATCTTTAGGTAATAAATCCGTGGTAATCTCGCTAGAATTTGAAATGAAAGCTCGTCAGGAAGAGTTGGAATTATCCTCAAATATGACCCACAGTCATATGTGGTTATCTTGGCCCTTTTGTTTGAAACTGATCCATGTACCTCGTCTGAATCCACGGATCGAGTCTTACTTGTTGCAGTGCTTAGATAAGAGCCCATCCTGTCTCGTTTATCTTCAAATTCAGACAACTCGCTGTGGTGTCATCCCTCAACCTGGTTTGGAAGGGGGAAAATGAAATTATATGCATATCGGCTTCACCATACCTGAAAAAACATAATAGTAGCTCCCATAGGACTAACATACCAGTTGCATTTGTTAACAAAAAAAATCCAATTGAACAGTACGAGGCCACCATGTTTCAACTACTTGGGCTGACAGTAAGAAAAAAAAAATCTACAAGCCTCAACCACGAGCGTAGGACCACGTCTAGTGCCAGAAACCTCAATTCTAACCAAATTCGTCTGAAATTTATATGATCGAAAATCAAAGAGAGACAAATTTGATCAAGAACCTTTTCCCACAACCAATTCCACCCTAGAGGCCACAGCTATGACCCAAATCCAAGCAGAGCGGACCTAACTACGACGCCCACCAATTCATCAATCTATTATCAGAAGATCCCCACCTGGCATAAACAACCTAGTCGGACGCCCTACGGAGCCGTCCTGTCCCACGGGGTCGCAAGACATCTGATGCAGATTCATATTACTAACAGTAACTTGCACGGAATCACGATTCGAGCGGGGAATTGGGACCGATCGAGGCTTACCGAGAGAGAATCCACACAGTAGAGGATGAACAGGAGGACTGGATACGAGTAGCTGCTAGAGGATCTCGCCGTGCCCGGTGGACGAGCTCCGGGTGGGTGGCGTGGCGGAGGGGAAACGAAGCGAAGGGAGGGGCGCTTCGCCGAAGGGCGGCAGGTTCGCAGGGAATGGGTGGAGCGCTGGAGGCGGCTGGACGACCTTTGCGTGCAGACGTCGTGTTGCAGCCCATCTCGAATCCATCGGGTCCACCGCCCAGAGAAAGGGCATTGGAAAACGATTTTTGTCAACCGACTGATTTCTCGCCGGTGCAAGGCTGCAAGCCGTCTAGAGAGCCGTCTGATCGACTCGAGATCGTGCGGTTCCCGGTCATCGCGCCTGAGCAAGCGGTATACTCCGTATATGATATATACTAGTAAACATGCCCGTGCGTTGTAACGGGAGAAAAAAATGACGTGCTTTGCTACGAAATAAACACCAATTGTCACGATTAGGTTGGCCAGATAGAAGATAAGTTTGATGATGAGAAAAATTATGGATCAATTAACAATAGGATTTTTTTTGGGACGCTAGTTCGAAACATAGGACATGAATTAGTCATCTACTCGGATGAACAACCCTATCATTAGATTATTATTCTCTTGTGACCGTGAAATTCTTGTCATATAGATGTTTTAAGTTCATTTTCTGTTGCGACATATGCTGGATTCTTTCATCGCAATTTAATCTTCGCTTAATCTCTTGCACCTCAATTCACTGTTAGATCTAATTTGCTATATTCTAGCTTTCGTTTGTTGTGGTTGCATATTTGCGTATTTCTGTCTTTCTCGTGCGCATTTTTTTTGCCTTTTTGTGCTAGCTCCATATTTACATATTTCTTCCTCCCTTGTATATTTCTGTTTGCAAGTGAGTTGAATCTTCAATTCTTTTGTTTGTTGATAGGCTTCATGACACTTTTTTAGTTTTTTTGTTTTTTCTTCGTTGGTCGTCTGTGCATAGTTGTCGTCTTGCTTCTTCTTTGCAACCCCTTTTAAAAATTGTGTAACTATATTTATATTTGTTTGAAGTGCAGACTATATGTTTTTGTTGTGTGTGTCCTAACCCGTGTATATATATTAGTCTTATTGTTTTCACGTCCTAATAGTCAGTCAATATGAAGTGAAACAAATAGAGCCAAATCCAACATAAAAAAATATCTAGTATCGAATATGCGACAAGTCCGCATATTTGAGATATTTACTGGTCTGTAAAGGAACCAGGTCCTTGCATGTACGCCACACGTCTTCATGGAGCTACCACACTACCGGTCATCGTTGCTGCATCCCCCATCGCAACAGCTGGCTCATCTACAACCACCTTTGCTGCAACCTACAATCACGGCAGCAGGCGTTATTGCAGCCGACTCGCCGTCAACCATCACTACCGGTCACCGCTGTTGCATGCCCTGTCGTAGCAGCTGGCTCGCCATCAACCACCTTTGCTGCAACCTCCCATCACAACAGTTGGCGTTGCTGCAGCCGGCTTGCCTTGCCAGCCGCTGGCCTTGCAAAATCCCCCGTTGTAGTTTTTTCTAATACCATCGCAACATCGCAAGCGCACGGGGTGGTGCTCCTTGCAACACCAACATCATCCAGTGTTCTAGAGTTTCAGTGTAAGACTGATGGTGGAGGAACTGATTGCTTTTCCCATTTTTATGTTAAGAGTCGTTCTAGTAAAAGCTGAGGGTTGTGCTTAAAAAAATTAGGACCTCTATGTAATGGAAACTCTTACGGGCGACCCCATCTGGTCCGTGTCTGTCCGTTTGGGGGTAAACGGACAGGACAGACGGCTCAACCGTAGACCCCATCCCCATTTTTTGTCTAGTTCATGTCTATTCTGCTCCATTTCCAGATCAAATTTGATTTGGATTTGGGGCCAAAGCGGACACGAGACGGACGTTTTCTCTGTCTCCTCGTCCGCCCGTGTCTATTGCATGTGAAGGCTGGCCCGCCAGTCATGGACACCAAAGGGGCCCACCCACATAATTCAAAAAAGGGGCCCACCGACCCATCCCTCTCTCTTTTTTTATTGTTCTCTGCCTACCACTTTCATCAACCCAGCTCGCCGCTGCTATCGAAACTCCACCACTACACTGCGCTGGCGTGGCCAGGGCTGGCGAGCGGGGGCACACTGGCACGACCGGTGCTGGCTGGCGGCGGGCGCCGACGGCCGCAAGCGCGCGCGCGGGGGGGGGGGGGAGGGGGAGGCGGGGCAGCCAGGCGCGAGCGCGCGAGGCAGGCGAGGGCACGCGGGGCAGGCGGCCGGGCGAGAGCAGCGGCGCACTGGCGCGACCGATGCTGGCTGGCACGCGGGGGGGGGGGTGCAGCCAGGGGCGAGCGCGCGAGGCAGGCGAGGGTGCGCGGGGCAAGCGGCCGAGCGAGAGCAGCGACGAGTGTGCGAGCGCGCGGGAGCGAGTGCTGCTGGTGACTGGCCGAGCGCGGGGCGGGCAGTTTGCGTTGGGTGCATACACCGGCCTCTGACAAATATAGCACACGGACATCCGTTTTACTATTCCAAACGGACAAAATAAACATCCGTTTGAGATTTAGCGTTGGAGTTTCCCTAACTTGTATCACCAGTTCACCACCTTTCATCATATTGTAATGCAGCTACCGGGGCCGTTTGCACGTTCAAAAGAAAACTCGTGTGTCACTTGGTGTGTGTGGCGGGTGAGATAAGGTGGCGTGTGGAAAGAAAAGACTGGACGTGGTAGGCGGTGCGTGGGACCCAGCAGTAGTGGACGTGTGCTTATCTCCTTGTAGATCACATAGCGAAGCCCACCTCTCCTCCCACACCGCGCCCTTCTCCTGCAGCTCGAGCTCCCCTGCCTCCTGCAACCATGCAAGCGGTCCAAGCCGACCGCCCCACCGGTTCCATGCCGGACTCTCCCTTCCTCCTCCAACCGCTCAAGCAGGCCAAGCCGACGCCCGCCCCCTCTCTCATCCTCTCTTACCCTTATCTCTCTAATCTCTCTCACATGTTTTCTCTAGGGAGGTTGTCGCCTCTTCGTCTCGATCTGTTCGTCGCCGGATCCAAGCAGGAGCAGCTGGATCCGCCGATTGGGCCACGCAGGCCGGCGCTCTGGTGTCCTCCAGTGAGCCCGTCGGGAAGTACGCCATGGAGGTCGACGCCTCTCATATTTCTCAAGGGTAAAGATGACCCATATATTCTCAGGCTCGTGTCTTAGCTTGCTCCTCGGGTCTTGGCTTGCTTGATTCTTGCAACCGACGAACATAGATAAGTCAGTAGGATTTGATGTGAAGTAGCAAGGTGGGATTATTCTATATACCTGCATATATAAGTTGGTAAATTAGAAATTTGTGGAGAGGCCCCAGGCGGTCCTAGCCAGGCCCGTTTGAGCGACGGGCGAACCAGAAAATCAAACGTAGCCTACGAGCAGAAGGAAATCTGGAGTGCGGGTTGAATAATAAAAACCATATGGGCTTTTCTGCAAAAAAAGGACGACGTACGGGCAGAAGCACTGCGTGCTTTATTAGTAGGTAAAGATATGCACGCACATACTCATTCACATATAAACTCTATCTTTATGAAATCTTTAAAAGACGGAGCCGAGATATTATCTTGAGATTAATGAAGTCACCATAGACGCCTCGTAGTCGATGAAAACGTCTCCTTCAACTAAACGCGTATCGTCAGAATTCCTAAAATAAATTCAGAAATAATGCGAGCATCAGGATTTAAACCCTGATGAGCTAGTGATACCACTGTCCTCCTAATCATCCAACCACATATTGGTTTGCTATTCCCCCTCTCTATAAGCGACAAATCTAGGAAGAAAATAAGGAGTCGGTGGTAGTGTTATGTCTTTTTCTCTATATAGAATACTTGACTTGAGCAAGTTGACAGCTACTAATATTTCTTTGCAAATGGTCTATAAATCAACTTATATACCTATTGGAATTTACGAGGACGTCCTTGTTGTAGTTGTTAATGTTATTATCTTAACAGACTTTCTTATTCTTGATATGCGTAAGGACGACAATATGTTGGTTATCCTTGGTAGACCATTTTTGAACAATGCAGGGGTTGTCATTGATTGCAACAAAAGCTGATACGGGGCATCCCACCATCATGCCCATGAAACCTACA
Organism: Elymus sibiricus; assembly: GCA_039707655.1. NCBI lineage: Eukaryota > Viridiplantae > Streptophyta > Magnoliopsida > Poales > Poaceae > Elymus > Elymus sibiricus. The sequence continues at coordinate 248,296,667 of CM077673.1, read as the reverse complement.
ACATCAAACCAACCCCCAAGTGGTCCTATGACAAGAGCACGTGCACGCGACATTGGAGCTAAGGTGAACTCACTCCTCTTCGAGTTAGACTTGAATATCAACGAGACTTGGATGCTACTACCTCCGTCCTGATTTACTAGTCCCCATTGTATTCTGAGCCATACTTTGACCGTGATTTTAACTAACAAAATACATGTATAACATAACAAAAATAATATCATTGAAAACTACATTCAAATACGAATTCAACAATATAATCTTTTTATGGCATGCATTAACATTTTGCTAGTTAAATATATGGTCAAACTTTGACCCAAAATACGATGGGGGCTAGTAAACTAGGACGGAGGTAGTACCTCACAATGAAACCCTTTGCATAATCAGGTACTCGGGAGAGGAACACGCAAGCGGACATGAGGACGCCAAGCTTGGAAGCCCCAAGAAGGAGTCGCAGACGAGCTACAGCTCTCGGACGTCCGGACCACGTCGGACGTCCGACGCCTGGAACCCGGCGCAGCCCAAGGACCAGCATGACGCCCCAGCTGCCGGACGACCGACGTCGCTCGGACGTCCGACAACACCCAGCACCCGGACGTCCGACCCCTCTCCGGAAATCCGTCGCCAGCCGACCAGAGCCGAATTCTTGGAAGACCGAAGCTTCCGGACGTCCGACAAGTCCCGGAAATCCGGCCCCTCAGCACCCGTACCGAATCTTCGGACGACCGACCGCCCCCGGACGTCCGGACCGCCATGAAGCCTCGGACGTCCGACAGTGTCTGGACGTCCAACACCTGTCTGCGCATAGCCGCTCGGGCCTTGGCCCATGTACCCTCTATTCCGCCTACTACTATATAAACACCTCCCCCTCCTCTAGCTAGGGTTAGCTTATGTTTAGCATTGGATATTGTTGAGCATAGCTCCATCTACCTCCTTCTCCCATGGAGTTGACCACCTCTTTGAGAGAAGATCCGAGTTGGATGCCAAGGTCCCGTCTAGGGAAGATCCCACGGGATATCAAGACCTCATCTCCACGGAGTGAGATGACTATCGGTTACATGTATCCTCTTTGTTTGACTTTGGATCTTTGTATCTTGTGTGCTTGAGTGGATTTAGCAGATGTGTGATCGGAGATCTTCCTTGTGTTCGTGTTTTCTCTCGTGATTTCTCCCTTCTCCCCCCTCCAAGTGTGAAAAGGTCGACATACACGGGCGTGCCCCGTATCATATTGGTATCATGAGCCACGTTGTTTCACACCTTGGAGTCCCTTCCCCCACTTTCTAGCCGAATTTTGTTTCATTTTTGACCTAATTTCGAAAATCCCCACAAAAATAGCCATACCAAATTTTCTTGGATTTGAGGAGATTTTGTTGATTTTGATCCGTGGATTTCGTTGTGGACAAGTGGATCTAGCTTTCCCCCATCTTTCCCATCATTTTCCACCACCAAATCGCCGCAATTTTGACCGAAATTTTCTTTTGGTTTCGAGTTCATCGTCTCCGTGGTGAACTGGTGAAGCCCGCAGGCCTCGGACGATCGACAGTCGCCGAACGACCGAACGCCCAACGCCCGACAGGGCCCGGACGTCCGAGCAACTCTGACAAAACTGAATTTTCAGCCAGAAAATTTTGTTTTCTCCACCATTTTCTTCCGCATTTATTTACCGCCATTTCTTCCGCAACCCTTTGCATTTGAGATTTTGAGTCGCGAGCATCGCCACTTCCTAAGGTGTTTCGGCTAATTAGGAGTGGTTCTTCATCGACATCGCCGCTCATCATCGCCCCGATTCGTCGCCGACCAACTCTTCGTTGATACTACACCGTAAGCAAGTATGGTAACTGCGACGACACTCTTGACTCTACATTTGCCATTGCATTGTTACCCCGAGCCTATTTGCGTTACTTGCCTATCGAGACTAGCCATTGAGTATTGCCGGGCTACGCTACTTGTGCACTTTAGTGATACATACTCCGCATAGCTAAATTGCATGCATATATCTTAGTATCATCTTTTGTGTTACAAATAGTTACCGCATACATAATTGCTATCTTGGTGTGCACGTCCCGCATTGTGTCCATACAAAACATCATTGCAAAAGAAAAGAGAAGCAAAGCTTTTAAGCAAGAGCAAAAGAGCAATAGCATCGCAAACTTCGCATAGCATACTTGATCATCTTGGATCACTTGAGCGAGTGACACGTGCCTCATACATACATAGCAAGTCAGGAATAGAAAGACGACACGTTTTGTTCCTTTTAGGTTGTGCACAAGTGTGTATCACGCCCATTTGAGCAATCGTGCTAGGGTCTCTCTAGTGTTGTGCAACACAAGCGTTTTCCGTGGATTCCACATTTTGGCTCATCCTTGGTTGCACGACCCCAATTTTCTTCCGTGCGTGTGTTTCTGTGTATACTCATTGCTATTGATCTACATTGTCTCACTTGCAAATTTACGAATCTCTTTCAACATTATTGAATCTTATCTTTCGGATTGCTTGAAATTTGTGCCACTATCCTAACCAAGCTCCTCCATAAGCCTTATTTGTGTAGGTGTAAGAAGGACGATCTTCGGTACCAATTCTACTGCTTCCACATTTGCACATTGAGTGATCTTTGATCCATTTTCAAACTTGTGGAACGATAATTGATATTGTCGTTTCATTCTTCCACTTATATCTACTTGAGTGTTGTTATGGGTAGGTCAAGCATCCACAACCCGGTATTTGAGGGGCAAGAGGACGACGAAACCACCTTCGTCACCAAGATGCAATTCTTCGGCGTGCAAAAGGCAATGCGCCAATCTCATGATGTCTTGAACGACCGCATCGAGCAACTCGCCATCGACATACGCGAATCCGAAGTGCGAACAAGGGACTACCTCGACACCAAGCTCTCAAGCCAAATGGAGGAAATTCGCGCCTTGATGGTCACGCGTGCTTCTTCTACATCTACATCCTCCGGACGACGCCACTCAAGTCGTCACTCATCGGAGTCCTCTTCCGGCGAGAGTCCACCTCGACCTCGTTCCCATCATCGAGATGACCGCTCCGGTCCAAGTTCACACCAAGGCCGCCAACGTCAAGCTTTGGACAATCCCTTCCATGGCAATGGACTACAAGATCGACTTCACGAGCGTGCTTGACGTCAACAACAAGAACAAGAGGCATTGGAACAATAACGCCAACAACAATGCCGTGAAGTAGAAATACGCCTTCGTGAAGAACAAGCGCTTGAAGTCCAACATGCACTACGTGATTCTACTCGTGCGTTGGAGGAACGTAACCGTCAAGCACGTCTTGAGCAAGAAGCGCTCTGCCGTGAACGACAAGAAGAACTTCGTCACGAACGACAAGAAGAAGCCAATCGCCAAGAGGAGCACCAAGAAAGGCGCAACCGTGTGCGTCCACCTCGTCGCCGTCCTCAAGCTCATCGCGACGAACCCGGGCATGAAGACGAGCAAGAACAAGATCAACGCCAACACGCTCAAGACAATGACAATGAGGATCCACCTCCAAGACAAGGATTTCGGCCTCACCACCACAATGATGAACAACGCTTTGGCAAGCTCAAGTTCACAATGCCAAAGTTTTCCGGAAGAAATGATCCCGAAGATTACCTATCATGGGCACTCAAAGTTGACAAGATCTTTCGCCTCCACAACTATGATGAAGAGAAGAAGATGCCATGGCTTCACTCGAGTTCCAAGACTACGTTCTTATTTGGTGGGAATAAGTGATTGAGCGGAAAAGAGAAAGAGGCGAGCCACCTATCAACACTTGGGGCCAAATGAAGGATCTCATGAGAGCTCGTTTTGTGCCTACACACTACAACCGGGATATCTTCAAGAAGCTACAACAACTCAAGCAAGGCACCAAGTCGGTAGAAGAGTACTATCAAGATATGGAAATCGCAATGATACGATCCAATGTCAAGGAAGATGATGAACAAACAATGGCGCGTTTCTTGAATGGCCTCAACTACCAAGTCAAGCAAATCGCGGACTTCCAACCATACTCCAACTTACTTGAACTTGTGCATCAAGCGACCAAGGCGGAACGCCAAGTGCAAGATGACTACAAGTACTCAAAGTTCTCTTCCAAGACCTACGGATCAAGTGCTCAAGCTACTACGACAACGACGCCTTCGACTATCAAAACTACAACACCTACCGGCGACAAGTCAAGCTCTAAGGACAAGACGACTTCGTCAAGCCGACCTACTACAAGAAACTACAAATCGAGAGCCTCATCCTCTACACCAACACCGGATGCTACCGCCAAGACAAGCTCCATCAAGTGTTTCACATGCCAAGGCCGAGGCCACAAGACTTATGAGTGTCCAACAAGACGCACCATGATCCTTCAAGACGATGGCACCTGTGACTCTATGAGTGACGGTGAGATGGAAGCTTTGGAGCACGTGGCCATGCATCGTCAAGTCAATGAAGATGACGATTCGCAAATCTTTTGCGACAATGATCCGAGCCCCGCTCTCGTTGTCTCCAAGGTTTTGATGCTTCAACAACAAGAATACGAGGACCAACGTTGCCACATCTTCCACACCAAGGCGGGCATCCAAGGAAAATCCGTCAAGGTCATCATCGACGACGGAAGTTGCCACAATTTGGCAAGTGAGGACCTTTGTTCCAAGCTACAATTGGTCAAGAAGAAGCACCCTCGCCCCTACAAGGTCCAATGGCTAAGTGATTCCGGCACCCTCCAAGTTGAACACACCGTGGAAGTTTCCTTCAAGATAGGCGCTTATGAAGACACTTTGGAGTGTGATGTGGTTCCAATGTCCGTTTGCCACCTTCTACTTGGTATACCTTGGCAATTCGACCGTGGCGTCACCCACAACGGTCGGACAAATCACTATAGCTTCAAGATGAAGGGCAAGCAATATGTACTTCGACCAATGACTCCAAGTCAAGTCATCGCCGACAAACACGCTTCATCCCATCGTGGAGACAAAAGTGAGAGAGTGATCCACCTAAAAGAGAGTGAGCACCACAAACCAAACTCGAGTGACTCCACGATGAGGGACATGAGTGATATAGTTCTTTTAGCCACCAAAAGAGATTTGAGGGATGTGAGTGAGAGACCATCGACCGTTCTTCACTATGTACTTGTGTGCAAAGATGACGTCGTTCGGACTAACCCTTCACAACATCTTCCTCTTGTGTTATCTAAATTGTTGCAGGAATTTCAGGATGTTTTCCCCGATGAGCTACCTCCGGGACTACCACCAAAACGAGGGATCGAACAACGCATCGACCTCATCCCCGGAGCACTGCTTCCTAACAAGGCACCCTACCGCGTCAACCCCGAAGAAACAAAGGAAATACAAAGGCAAGTCCAAAAACTCCTAGATAAAGGGCATGTACGTCAGAGCTTGAGTCCTTGTGCGGTTCCGGTGATACTAGTACCTAAGCAAGATGGTAGTATGCGCATGTGTTCCGATTGCCGACCTATCAACGCCATAACTATTCGTTATCGTCACCCCATTCCTTGACTAGATGATATGCTAGATGAACTTAGTGGTGCCACTATATTTTCTAAGATTGACTTAAAAAGTGGTTACTACCAAATACACATACAAGAGGGGGACGAGTGGAAAACGGCGTTCAAGACTAAGTTTGGTCTCTATGAATGGCTAGTGATGCCCATGGGCTTATCCGAAGCACCGGGTACATTCATGCGCGTCATGCATTATGTTTTGCGACCCCTCATAGGATATTGTGTTGTGGTCTATTTTGATGACATTCTTGTCTTTAGCAAGTCTCTTGAGGAGCATGCGACCCACGTTCGATATGTTTTGAAAATTCTTAGGAAAGAACAACTTTATGCAAACATGGAGAAATGCACTTTTGGTGTTGACAAGGTCGTTTTCCTAGGATTTGTAGTATCTTCTCAGGGCGTTCATGTAGATGAAACTAAAATTGATGCTATTAAAACTTTGGCTACACCAACGAATTTGCAACAAGTGCGTAGTTTTCTAGGACTAGCCGGTTTCTATCGACGTTTTGTCAAGGACTTTAGCACTATTGCATCTCCTCTCCATGCTTTGAGCAATAAGAATGCACCATTTATTTGGGGTCCTTCCCAAGACACCGCATTCCATGAACTTAAAAATTTGCTCACTCATGCACCTTTGCTTGCTTTGCCCAGCTTTGATAAAACATTTGAAGTGCATTGTGACGCTAGTGGTAATGGAATAGGTGGTGTGCTTATGCAAGAGAAGCGCCCAATAGCATACTTTAGCGAGAAACTTTCCGGCGCTCAACTTAACTATCCAATCTATGATAAAGAATTGTATGCTTTGGTGAGAGTTTTGCATGTTTGGGAGCATTATCTACGACCGCATGAGTTTGTCATTCATATCGACCATGAAACTCTCAAGTACCTTAAGGGTCAAACTAAGTTGAACAAACGGCATGCCAAATGTAGTCAGTTCATTGAGTATTTTCCTTATGTAATCAAATACATTAAGGGAAAAGAAAACGTTGTGGTGGATGCTCTTTCCCGCAAATGAATGCTAGTTACTCAACTTGAATTGAATGTCATTGGTTTTGAGCATATCAAAGACTTGTATGAGCATGATGTTTCTTTTGCTACTCCATATGCTAAGTGCCAAGCGAAACCTTGTTGGGAGAACTACTATATGAAAGATGGCTTTCTTATGCGTGCTAACAAACTTTGTATACCCGAGTCTTCTGTTCGTTTGTTGCTTTTGCAAGAGGCTCACAGTGGAGGACTTATGGGTCACTTTGGACGCGACAAGACGTATGCCACACTATCCAACAAGTACTATTGGCCAAAGATGTTTCGTGATGTTGCACGCTTCACCAACCGATGCTCTACATGCCGCAAAGCTAAGTCTAAAGCTCAATCCCATGGTCTTTACATGCCTCTTCCTATACCTTTCCAACCTTGGGAAGACATTAGTATGGATTTTGTGCTTGGTTTACCACGAACTAAAAACGTCCATGACTCCGTTTTTATCGTTGTGGACCGCTTTTCCAAAATGGCTCATATCATTCCATGTCACAAGATAGACGATGCTTCACATGTTGCAAATCTCTTTTGTAGGGACATCTTGCGACTACATGACGTTCCAAGATGATATGGGGTGGCCTGATCTTCTCAGTAAGCTGGCAGTGGTATGATGATGATGATAGATAACTGGGTGTCGCCGATGATCTCTCCTCGCTAGATCCCTGATGCCAGTGCAACAGCTCTCTACCCTTCGGATATTCACGACTTCACACACTTGCGCAATGTAGCCATCGACCACGAAACGGTATAATTGCAATTCACTAATTCCCAATGGAACAGCAGATTACACTCAACCTGTAGTTCAAATCTCCAGATCGATACGAATTGGAGATGCAATTTCAGATGAATGCTTGATAGCAAGTTCAACGAAACTAGGGTTTAATTTTAACGTGGTCTAATCTCTCCTATGCGCCTCGAGAGGTATTTAAAGGGGTGAGGTGCGGCTGGCCTTGGAGTAGCCGACCTAGACAAGTACTCAACCTGGTTCGACCCAACTAATTAAGATACAAACTGACCCATGTTGGGTTCAGCCATATGGACACGTAGGCCCAATACACTATGGCACGCGGCAGCATATGTGGTGGCGTGCCAGGTGCTCCTCACGTGGTGTTCTCCTTGCAAGCTTGAGCGCTGGCCTCCCTCTCCTCCCTCGCACTCCCTTCTTGCTTCTCCTCGCTCCCTTGTGCTATGCCTTCTTCTCCAATGAATCTGATCATACAAATATATAAAGACTTAGGCAGTAAACAATTCTCATTAAGAAAGTAATCAGATTCTATTAGGAGCAAATTCACCTGTTGTTCTATTAGCTTTGCACGGGCTCTTGTAATAGGTCCAATTCTGATTTCATCATTGGACTTCTTCTTTGCAGCAATTGGTTGTTCGATATCATGAGGTGGAGATGGAACAATAGTAGGGATGTCCCCATCATCTCCCCCCCTTCAAAAGGCGTCGACCTCGACGCTCCAAGGTCTTGTCCATCATATGGTGACAAATCAGCAACGTTGAAGCTGTTGCTAACGCCACCAAACTCAGCAATAGGAATATCAATCGAGTAGGCATTGTCATTTATCTTGGCTAACACCTTGTAAGGACCAGCACCACGCGGCCGCAACTTGGAACGCCGCAGCTGTGGGAACCTATCCTTGCGCAGATGCACCCAAACCATATCTCCAGGCTAAAACAAAACTTGCTTTCTTGATTGGTTTCTTGCAGCAGCAACATTCTTGCCTTTCTTCTCAATAGCCGCTCGTGTCCTCTCATGAATTTTCTTCACATAATCTGCTCTTTTTGATGCCTCCATATTTACTCTCTCATGCAATGGAAGAGGCAGCAAATCTAGCGGTGTGATTGGTTTGAAGCCATACACCACCTCAAAAGGACAAAACTGGGTAGTAGTGTGCACCGCTCTGTTATATGCAAACTCAACATGTGGCAAACACTCCTCCCACTCACGCACATTTTTCTTGATCATAGCTCGCAGCAATTGTGACAATGTTCGATTCACCACCTCCGTTTGATCATCCGTTTGGGGATGACATGTAGTACTGAACAACAGCTTCGTTCCTAGCTTTCCCCATAGGGTCTTCCATAAGTAGCTCATAAACTTCACGTCCCTGTCAGAAACAATTGTCTTTGGCACTCCATGCAAGCGTACGATGTCCCTGAAAAACAGGTTAGCAATATGCGACGCATCGTCGCTTTTGTGGCATGCAATAAAATGTGCCATCTTAGAAAATCTATCCACTACCACAAATATAGAATCATGACCGTGTTTAGTGCGTGGCAAACCTAACACAAAATCCATACTAATGTCTTCCCATGGCGTGGTAGGTGTAGGTAGTGGTGTATACAAACCGTGAGGCTTCAGTTTTGACTTGGACTTGTTACATGTAATGCAGCGCCTAACAAACCTGTCCACGTCGCGCCTCATCTTGGGCCAATAAAAATGATCAGCTAGCATGAGCAACGTCTTCTCATGCCCAAAATGACCCATCAATCCTCCTGCATGTGATTCCTGCAATAATAGCAAACGCACCGACAATTCTGAAACACATAGTTTGTTAGCACGAAAAAAAAATCTATCATGTATGTGGTACTTGTCCCATGCGGTTCGAAGCATACACAAACGATATGGTTCAGCAAAATCATGATCAGTTGCATACAAATCACACAAGCTCTCTAAACCAGTAATTTTAACATCGAGATGTGTCAATAACATGTTCTTCCTAGATAGAGCATCAGCAACAACATTATCTTTCCCTTTCTTATGCTTAATTATGTAGGGAAACGACTCAATGAACTCAACCCACTTAGCTAGGCGCCTATGCAAGTTAGATTGAGCTTTCAGATATTTCAAAGCTTCATGATCAGAATGTATGATAAATTCTTTTGGCCACAAATAATGTTGCCAAACCTCAAGAACTCTAACAAGCGCATACAATTCTTTATCATAAACATGATAATTCAGTCTAGCACCAGAAAGTTTCTCGCTGAAATAAGCAATAGGTCTACCTTCTTGCATCAACACACCACCAATTCCTATACCACTAGCATCACATTCAATTTCAAATTGCTTAGAAAAATCTGGTAGTGCAAGTAATGGTGCAGAAGTAAGCAAACGCTTCAGCTCATCAAATGCATGATCTTGTGCAGCGCCCCAAACAAAAGGCACTCCTTTCTTAGTGAATTCATTCAATGGTGCAGCAATAGTACTAAAGTCTTTCACAAAACGCCGATAGAAACCAGCAAGACCGTGAAAACTTCGTACTTGACTAACATTCATGGTAGTAGGCCAATTTTGAATTGCTTCAATTTTAGATGAATCTACTTCTACTCCATGCGTAGATACAACGTATCCCAGAAATATGAGCTTATCTTTTGCAAATGTGCACTTCTCAAGATTAGCATACAATTTAGCATCACGCAACACTTGCAAAACTTGTCTAATATGATCACAATGTTCAGATTCATTGCGGCTGTAAATAAGTATGTCATCAAAATATACAACCACAAATCGACCAATAAACTCTCTCAAAACATGATTCATTAATCTCATGAATGTACTAGGTGCATTAGTAAGACCAAAAGGCATAACTAGCCACTCATATAAACCAAATTTAGTTTTGAAAGCAGTTTTCCATTCATCCCCTTCTTTCATCCTAATTTGATGATAACCACTACGCAAATCAATTTTAGAGAAAACAGCAGAACCACTCAATTCATCTAGCATATCCTCTAAGCGTGGAATAGGATGACGATATGGAATAGTGATGTTGTTAATAGCTCTACAATCTACGCACATGCGCCATGTACTATCTTTCTTAGGCACCAAAATAACAGGAACAGCACAAGGACTAAGAGAAACATGAATATACCCTTTGTCTAGTAGTGCTTGCACTTGCTTCTGTATTTCCTTCGTTTCTTCGGGGTTGGTCCTGTATGGCGCTCGGTTGGGGAGGCTAGCGCCTGGTATGAGATCAATTTGGTGCTAAATTCCACGCAATGGTGGCAGCCCCGCTGGTACCTCCTCTGGAAACACATCGCCATATTCCTGCAAAACAGTAGACACACCAGGAGAAACAGGTTGCATATCATTAGAAACTAAAACCTCGCCTTTGTACATAAGCACAAGAGGCATGGCTGTAGGATCCTCTCTAAATTCTCGCATGTCTTCTTTGGTGGCTAATATAAGCAAACTAGGCTCTCTCGCACTTTTCGTTATATTGTCACTCACGGCTATTACGTTGTTCGCTCGTGCAGGTGGCTGTTCGATATTCACTTCTGTTTTCTGACAAGACTCATTCACAATTTGCTGCGGTGACATAGGCTGTAGATTTATTTTCTTGCCCTTGAACTCCAAGTAATAAGTGTTGGCGCGGCCATTGTGTTGCGCATGGAGATCATACAGCCATGGCCGACCCAACAATAGATGGCAAACAGTCATAGGAACCACATCAAATTCAATGGAATCCTTGTATGGTCCTATCTCAAAATTCACACGCACCATATGATTCACCTTCATCTCTCCATTGTCACTCAGCCATTGTATGTAGTATGGGTTTGGATGAGGCAAATACTTCAAATTCAGCTTGGCACATAATTCTTTGCTTGCAAGATTGCGGCAGCTACCTCCATCAATAATTACTTTGCAAGCTTTGTTTGGACCAACTAGTGCTTTTGTTTGGAGCAAATTACAGCGCTGGGAATCAGCATCTTGCTGCACACTAAGAGCACGCTGTGATACAACAAGAGTAGGTGCTGTAGAAGCAAAAGCATCCATGCCGACCTCACTAGTATAATCATCTTCATCAGAAGCATAAGGATCAGCATCATCTCCAGTCTCATACTCGTTGTCATCATTAACAATCATCACTTTTCTGTTTGGGCACTCTCTCTTGAAGTGTCCCTTGCCTCCACATGTATGACATAGCATATCTCGATTACGGGCTGTAGACATGTTGGAACCTGAGCTAGCAGCAGGTTTCTTTGATTGTGAAATAGTGGAGGCTGGTTTTGGTGCAGAAGAAAAGGGGCGGCTGGCAGCGCCCTCACTAGGCGTGTAAGGGGTCGGCTGTGTTTTGTTGGAGAACCGCCCAGCTGTAGTATAACGGGCTTTAATTTGAGCTTCTTCGGCCAACTGGGACTTAGCTTCTCTTGCATGATGTAGCAGCTCATTCATGGTATTGTATTGGTGATGCCTAACAATACCCTTGATGTTATATTTCAGCCCATGGAGAAAATGTTGCATAGTCATCTCAACAGATTCTCTAACTCGTGCACGCTGCAACAACATCTCCATCTCCATGTAATATGCATCAACCGTCATGGAACCTTGCTTCAATTGTGTTAATTTATCATAAACTGTCCGCAAGTAATTAGTGGGAACAAAACGAGCTCGCATGATCTCCTTCATATTGCGCCATGTAAGAATAGGTAACTCATTGTCTCCTCGTCGATTGCGCACAATGCTATCCCACCAACGCAAAGCATAACCATCAAATTCTGAGGAAGCAAGCTTGATCTTCCTATCTTCAGTGTAGTCATGGAAACGCCATAATTTCTCCATCTTGAGCTCCCATGTGAGGTACTCTTCTACATCAGTGGAGCCTTCAAATCTGGGAATTGTGAACTTAGGCTTGCCCAAGCCATCATCCTCCTGAAGTGGTACACGCCAAGCACCAAGTGGTGGTGGATGACCAGGCCCTTGAAAGCCACGCCCACGGCCATTATTGCCCATCATGTTTTCATTGTCTCCATGGACACTATCATCATCTCCATGGCCCTCATGTTGGCATTGCTCAATAACTACACGCAGCCCATTGACTGAAGTTGTCAATTGCTGTATGCTTGTGTGGAGATCATTGACTTGTGTTTGCATAGCATTGACTGTAGTTTCAGTTGCATCCACTTTCATTTGTATAGCTTGAATATCAACATCAATATTGTCAGTGGATCTATTGATAAGCCCTGTCAAATGATCGCGAAGAGCTTCATATTCCTTCCATGTAACACAGTCATCACCATCCTTTTTCTGCATCACATCAACACCATTCTCAGACATGATTAGCAGGTTAGTGTACTAAATCAAAAATCGTTTTGGTGGAACACTCACAACTCACTGAAAACTGACAAGAGAAGGAAATATTACCGTTCCAAAGTGAATAGCAATGCACACTTACTAGGTCGGATAGAAGACTAGTGCACGGATGTGATGAAGTGAATACCAGGGTATAAGAGCTACCACACGACAGAGCAGGATTATATTTGGTGGAGCTGTAGGTATGGTACCCTATCTACACCGAAGACAAGTCCTAGTGCTGATCGTGTGAACAAAACACCCAAATAAACACACACGTGGAGATAAACGTGGCAAAGCAACTATAAAACAGGATATGTTGCAATGCACAAGAGAGACACTAGCAATGCTCAATGGAAATAGGCACAAGATTGCTCAATTCTACAAGTGCAAACAGCAAGATAATACAATTCCAACACTGCAATAGATAGCAGCAGCTTCCGACCACTGTCTCTCTCTTTGCTTTCTTTTCCCCTTTTTGTTTTCTCTTGTTTTTTTACTCTTTTTCCTTTGCTCTTTTTTTGACTCTTTTTCTCTCTCCTCTTTTCTTTTTCAGCCACAATATGTCGCACCGCGGAGAATTTTTCAACACGGCAGAAGATGATGCACTGATAAACCTAATGAGCAGCCCGAGGAGCACACGGATATGCTAGTCTCGTAGGTAAAGTGCCTACACAATATTTAGTAGAAAGGCTGTGTCTATGGCTCACAAAGAAAAGACAAGAACGCTATGTGGACGCAAAGTAAGAGAAACAGAAAAACCCTAACTACCAACTCGGACTAGATCAAAGTCGGCCAACAAAAGGAAATTAAACAGCCGACTCGGAGTAGACTTCAACCAGGACTCCGACTAGAAAACCTAAACCCTAACGACGCGGAAACAAAACCCTAGATGATCTACGACTCCGAACAGAAGAAAAGTGACGCAAAAGAAACGACCAGCGAACTAAAACTTGACTTCGATGCAATCTAGGCTATGGAGAAAACTAAGAACCCTAATATTTTTGGCTTTTTCTGTATAGGAAGAAAAACAACTAAACTAGGGGTGAATTCGGTGGATGCTTACCGAGGCAACACTGGAAATCTGATACCAAGATGATATGGGGTGGCCCGATCTTCTCAGTAAGCTGGCAGTGGTATGATGATGATGATAGATAACTGGGTGTCGCCGATGATCTCTCCTCGCTAGATCCCTGATACCAGTGCAACAGCTCTCTACCCTTCGGATATTCACGACTTCACACACTTGCGCAACATAGCCGTCGACCATGAAACGGTATAATTGCAATTCACTAATTCCCAATGGAACAGCAGATTACACTCAACTTGTAGTTCAAATCCTCATATCGTTACGAATTGGAGATGCAATTTCAGATGAATGCTTGATAGCAAGTTCAACGAAACTAGGGTTTAATTTTAACGTGGTCTGATCTCTCCTATGCGCCTCGAGAGGTATTTAAAGGGGTGAGGTGCGGCTGGCCTTGGAGCAGCCGACCTGGACAAGTACTCAACCTGGTTCGACCCAACTAATTAAGATACAAATTGACCCATGTTGGGTTCAGCCATATGGACACGCAGGCCCAATACACTATGGCACGCAACAACATATGTGGTGGCGTGCCAGGTGATCCTCACGTGGTGTTCTCCTTGCAAGCTTGAGCGCCGGCCTCCCTCTCCTCCCCCGCGCTCCCTTCTTGCTTCTCCTCGCTCCCTTGTGCTATGCCTTCTTCTCCAATGAATCTGATCATACAAATATATAAAGACTTAGGCAGTAAACAATTCTCATTAAGAAAGTAATCAGATTCTATTAGGAGCAAATTCACCTGTTGTTCTATTAGCTTTGCACGGGCTCTTGTAATAGGTCCAATTCTGATTTCATCATTGGACTTCTTCTTTGCAGCAATTGGTTGTTCGACATCATGAGGTGGAAATGGAACAATAGTAGGGATGTCCCCATCACAAGACCATTGTCTCAGATCGCGACGTCAAGTTTCTAAGCTACTTTTGGAAGACCCTATGCGCCAAGCTCGGAATCAAGCTTCTATTCTCTTCGGCCTATCATCCTGTAGGATCGAAAGTATGTCTAGAGGGGGGGTGATTAGACTACTTGACCAAATAAAAAATTGTACCTTTTCCCAATTTTAGTTGTGGGCAGATTTTAGCAATGATACCAAGTCAAGCACACCCTACACATGCATGTCTAAGAGTATAGCAGCGGAAAGTAAAGAAAAGCACATGTAGTAGAGGGTAGGGATAGGAAGATCAAACGCAATTGTAGACACGAAGATTTTTCCAGTGGTTCCAATAGGTGGCACTATCGTACATCCACGTTCATGGAGTCTTCAACCCATGGAGGGTAGCGGTCGCGAGAGTCCACGGAGGGCTCCACCCATAAGGGTCCATGAAGTAGCAACCTTGACAATTCCATAACGGCTTCCGTCCACGAAGGACTAGCCTCACTATGGGTAAATCTTCACGAAGTAGGCGATCTCCTTGCCCGTACAAACTTCTTGGTTCAACTCCACAACACGAAGTAGGAGGCTCCCAAGCAACACCTAACCAATCTAGGAGGCACCACCCTCCAAAAGGTAATAGGCTTGATAGTGATGATGAACTCCTTGCTCTTGTGCTTCAAGATGAAAGACTCCTCAACACTCAATCACTCTCTCACAGATTTGGCTTGGTAAAAGAGATTGATTGGGTGGAAAGCAACTTGGGGAGGCTAGAAATCAAGATCCATATGGTTGGAGTGGATGATCTTGATCTCAACACAAGGGTAGGTGGTTCTCTCTCAGAAATTTGGATATGGGAAGTGGGGAACTGTTCTGAGTGCTTCTCTTACGAGTGGGATGTGGTGGAGGGATATATATAGGCATCTCCAAAAATCCAACCGTTACAACATTATTGACCATCTCGGTGAAACCGAAGCAAAACTCGATTGTACGGATCTGTTCAAAATGTGGCAACTTTCGGAATCTCGGTGGTACCGAAACGAGTGGCCGAGGGCAGTTCCCAAAACTCGGTGAGACCGGAGTAGAAATTCGGAATTTCCGATTCTATGAAATCAGTCACCCGAACCGCGGTCACCCAAACTCGGTTGCACCGATGCAGTCTCGGTTGTACCGAAATACTAGGGTTTGGCTAGGGTTCTGTCTTGGGTAGAAAATCAGTAGGGCCGGATGAAAAACTTGGTGGCACCAATTTTGTGGATTAGGGTTTTGACAGAGTATTTTTGTGGGAGAGCTTGTGGGTGTTTTTGGTGGCTAGCGCTTGTGCACGTGGAGCAATTTGTTCATCAACAATACCTTACCCCCTTTTAATAGTATTGGCTTTCCTATGGACTCAAAGTGATTTCTCACAAAGTAAAAAAGAGAGTCTTCTAGCTTGAAGCTTTGCCAATCCATTCCTTGCATCTTGGGGTATCTCCTCATAATTTATAGCCATCCCATCATTGGACTTTTCCTGAAATATACTTAGTGGAAACATGAGTCCAATGACATATATGTTGTTATTAATTACCAAAACCACCAAGGGAGCAAATGTGCTTTCACATCCGCAAACCGATGGCCAAACGGAGGTGACGAACCGGACGCTATCTAGTCTCCTACGCGTGTTGATCAAGAAGTACATCAAGGAATGGGAAGATTGCCTCCCCATCGCCGAGTACACTAGCAATCGCGCGCGTCACTTCACCACCGGCAAGTCTCCTTTCGAAGTGGTCTACGACTTCAACCTTTTGCCCCCATTGGACATCCTTCCTCTACCACTCCAAGAACGTGTCAACATGGACACAAGTGCAAGGGCAAGCTACATCAAGCGGATGCATGACGATACAAGGCGCATGATCGAACGTCAAGTGGGACGCGTCACCAACAAGCGCAACCTCAACAAGCACCCCATGGTGTTCAAGACCAGTGATCTTGTGTGGCTACACCTTCGCAAGGACCGCTTCCCCACTGAACGCAAGTCGAAGCTACTCCCTCAAGCCGACAAACCCTTCAAGGTGTTGCCATGCTACAACAACAATGCCTACAAGATTGACATCCCCTGCGACAAGTACAACGTGAGTGACACCTTCAACGTCAAGGATCTATGCCCTTTTCATGGTGATGAAGATCTTGATCCGAGGACGAATCTTCCCCAGGGGGGAGATGATGCGGAGCATCCCACCATCATCCCCATGAAACCTACAACATCAAACCAACCCCCAAGTGGTCCTATGACAAGAGCATGCGCACGCGACATTGGAGCTAAGGTGAACTCACTCCTCTTCGAGTTAGACTTGAATACCAACGGGACTTGGATGCTACCTCGCAATGAAACCTTTGCATACTTAGGTACTCGGGAGAGGAACACGCAAGCGGCCATGAGGACACCAAGCTTGGAAGCCCCAAGAAGTAGCTGCAGACGAGCTACAGCTCTCGGACGTCGACGTCCGACGCCTGGAACCCGACGCAGCCCAAGGACCAGCAGGACGCCCCAGCTGTCGGACGACCGACGCCGCTCGGACGTCCGACAACACCCGGTGCCCGGACGTACGACCCCTCTCCGGAAATCCGTCGCCAGCTGACCAAAGCCGAATCCTCGAAAGACCGAAGCCTCCGGACAACCGAGCCCCGGACGTCCGACAAGTCCGGTAAATCCGGTCCCTCAGCACCCGCACCGAATCTTCGGACGACCGGCCGCCCCCGGACGTCCGGACCGCCATGAAGCCTCGGACGTCCGACAATGTCTGTACGTCCGACACCTGTCTACGCACAGCCGCTCGGGCCTTGGCCCATGTACCCTCTATTCCGCCTACTACTATATAAACACCTCCCCCTCCTCTAGCTAGGGTTAGCTTATGTTTAGCATTGGATATTGTTGAGCATAGCTCCATCTACCTTCTTCTCCCACAGAGTTGACCACCTCTTTGAGAGAAGATCCGAGTTGGATGCCAAGGCCCCATCTAGGGAAGATCCCATGGGATATCAAGACCTCATCTCCACAGAGTGAGACGACTATCGGTTACATGTATTCTCTTTGTTTCACTTTGGCTCTTTGTATCTTGTGTGCTTGAGTGGATTTAGCGGATGTGTGATCGGAGATCTTCCTTGTGTTCGTGTTTTCTCTCGTGATTTCTCCCTTCTTCCCCCTCCAAGTGTGAAAAGGTCAACATACACGGGCGTGCCCCGTATCAAAAGCTAGGTCACTTTTCATGTCAATGGTAAGGAGCATACGATATATTTTTGCGAAGAAACAAGACCAAATGAATAGTATCAACTCTATTGAACGAATTATGAAAATTACTATTGGAGGATTTGAATTCCCTCTTTCGACCCCCGAGAAGAAATATCAAACTCTTATGTTGGGGAAAGGCATATCCCCGTTGAGGTAACTTAGTGTGATACAAAAGTTCTTCGGTTTTATGTCATTAGAATATGGTTTGTTAATAAGACCTGATCAACCTAGTTAATGGATCCTTTTGAGGGGCACATGGTCGATGAATTTAGTAGGTACAACCTTTTATATTTATAGTTTGTTCTCTATTATCTTAAGTTTAATAAAGTAAAATGCCATGTTCATCATGTTTCTAAAATATCTATGCAATAAAGAAATGTCCCGGAAATAGAAGTCATCGTAATGTCCTGAAAATTTAGTATGATTTTTGATACTCGTGATCTGTGTTGGGTTTTCCGTGAAGAGGAACGGGTTATCGCAGCACAAAGTGGGTAAGTATTTCCCTCAGTTATGAAACCAAGGTTTATCGAACCAATAGGAATATCAATCCTCAACCGTCTTCAGCGGCTGCACACAAATGAACAAACAACTTGCACCCAACGCGGACAAGAGGGTTGTCAATCCCCTTGATCTCGTTGTTCGCAAGCAAATGAGTTATGTAGATAATTGTTGATACTTGTAAATTGCAAAATAAAATAAAAAGTAAATAAAGGCAGCAAGGTAATAGTAGTGTTTGTAAATATATAAGTGAATAGACCCGGAGGCCATAGTTTTCCCTAGCGGCATCTCTCATGTAGGCAGCATACGGTGGGTAACAAATTACTGTTGGGCAATTGATAGAAAAGCGGATAGTTATGCAATTTTCACGGTAACGATCATGTGTATATAGGCATTACGTCCATAAACAAATAGGCCGACTCCTGCCCGGACCTATTACTATTACTCCACTCATCGACCGCTATCCAGCATGCATCTAGAGTATTAAGTAAAACAGAGTAATGCATGGAGAACGATGACATGATGTAGACAAAGTAAACTCAAGCAATATGAATGAACCCCATAGTGTTATCCTTAGTAGCAACAATACAAAGACGCATCTTGTCCCCTACTTTGTCACTGGGATATAGAAACTTGTCAGGTTGAACCTACCACAACGCACCACTCCCACCGATGAAATATCAATCTACTTGGCCAAAGCACATCAATAAATCGGAGAGCATTACGAAGCTATAATGATCATGCAATTAAGAGACAATATATATCAGAGGTATCTCAAATACTTTTCATGAATAATCTGAACATAAACCCACAATTCATCGGATCCCAACAAACACACCACACAATAGGATTACATCGGATAGATCAAAGCGAAGATGCGATGATCATTGTATTGAAGATCAAGATATAGAGAGATTGCCATCTAGGTACTAGCTATGGACCCATAGGTCTGTGGTGAACTACTCACACATCATCATGAGGGCAACAAGGTTGATGTAGAGGCCCTCCGTGATCGATCCCCCCTTCGGTAGGGTGCCGGAATGGAGCTCCAGATGGCCTCACGACGGAACAGAGACTTGCGGCGGCGGAAAAAGGGTTTCGGGACTGCTTCTGTTTTTTTTGCAATATTAGAGAATTTATAGGCCAGAGAGGGGTGTCGGGAGGCAGCCAAAGGGGCCACCACATATCAGGGCGCGCCCTGATGTGTGGTGGGGCCCTCGTGCACCTCCCAGCCTCTTTCCGAAGCTTCCATGTCTTCTTATGGTCCAGAAAAAATCATCAAAAAGTTTCGTGGCAATTGGACTTCGTTTGGTACTGTAAACCTGAAAAGTAAAAAACATGCAGAAAACAACAACTGGCACTTGGCACTAGGTCAATAGGTTAGTGCTCAAAAATATTATAAATTGGTAAATAATGACCCAAAAATTATCCTAGAATGATAATATATCGGCATGGAACAATAAAAAATTATAGATACGTTGGAGACGTATCAAGCATCCCCAAGCTTAATTCCTGCTCGTCCTCAAGTAGGTAAATGATAAAAACAGAATTTTTGATGTGACATGCTATCCATTATGTATTCTTATGCATGTATGCTCATTGAGAAAAGATGAATCAACAAATATTAACACAGCAATATTTAAAGTGTAAGAAACAAAATCATTAATCATTAAAAGTATACGTCCTTAAGAGATGTTTACCCCCCCTCCATTCATCTTATTATATTAGCAAGGCATGGCTCCATCTTCACCACATTAATACAAATGTTAAGCACCACGGTGTCCAAGTTAGGCAATTGGATCGTACTTTTTCAATATGCATCAACTTTTTATTCTTCACGCAATACATGAGCGTGAGCCATTGGACATGGCATTTAGGTGGAATAGAGTATGGTGATAGATATCAAAGGGGTAAAAAGTGGAGAAGATAGTCTCACATCAACTAGGCGTACCAATGGGCTATGGAGATGCCCGTCGATAGATATCGATGCGAGGAGTAGGGATTGCCATGCAAATGATGCACTAGAGCTATAAGTGTATGAAAGCTCAAATGAAGCCAAGTGGGGTGTGCATCCAACTTGCTTGCTCATGAAGACCTCGGGCATTTGAGGAAGCCCGTCATAGGAATACTACTAGCAACCCACAGGTACCAATCTGAGGTTTTGAGACAAAGATTGAATACAAGAGATGAACTAGGGTTTGAGATGAGATTGTGTTGGTGAAGATGTTGATGAAGATTGGTCCTCCCACAATGGAGGAAGCATTGGTGACGACGAAGGCTTCGATCTCCACCTCCCGGAGGGATGTTTCCCGATGGAATCGCTCCGCCGGAGAGCAAAAGTGCTCCTGCCTAGGTTTCGCTTCGAGACGGCGGCGCTTCATCTCGAAAGTGCTCTCTAGATTTGTTTTCTAGGGTGAATAGCATCAAATGGTGGGAGATGCGCCTCGGGGGCCTGCTGGTGGGCCCATGAGCTTAGTGGGCACGCCTTCGGGGGATAGGGCACGCCCACCTGGCTCGTGGCTCCCTGGTGGGTCCCCTTGTGGTAATTGCTTTGCTATTATTTTTTATATATTCCAAAGTAATTCTTCGTAAAATTTCAGGTCATTTGGAGTTGTAGAGAATATCCAACTCTTCTATAGCCTTTTCCTGTCCAGAATTCCAACTACTGGCAATCTCCCTCTTTCTGTGAAACTTACAAAATAAGAGAGAAAAGGCATTAGGATTGCATCATAAAGTGAAATAATGACTCAAAACATAATAAATGTCAATAGGAAAACATGATGCCAATGGACGTATCAACTCCCCCAAGCTTAGACCTCGCTTGTCCTCAAGCGAAAGCCGAATTCGATAATCATGACCACATGCTTAGAGAGAGAGAGAGGTGTCGATAAAATAAAATACGAACATGAAAGTGATAACCCACAAGTATAGGGGATCACAAGAGTTTTTGCGGGTAGTATTTCACCCTGATTTATTGATTCGACACAAGGGGAGCCAAAGGATATTTATCGGCCTTAGCACTTGAGTTGTGAATTCAACCACACCTGGGATATCTCTCTGAAGCAAAGATTTAGTAGCACGGAAAATAATAGTAGCAACAATAATAGTAACAGTGACGGCAGTAATTTTGTAGCAGTTGTGACAGTAGTAGAAGCAATAGTAACTTAGCAAGATTCAGTATATGTAAAGCGTAGGCATGTGGATCGGTGATGGATAATGATTTAGATGACATCAATCATGTAACAGTTACACACTAGGGCGCACAGAACTAGCTCCAATTCATCAATGTAATGTAGGCATGTATTTCGTATATAGTCATATGTGCTTGCGATAAGAACTTGTATGACATCTTTTGTCCTACACTCCCATGTCAGCGGGGTCCTATTGGAAACTAAGGGATATTAAGGCCTCCTTTTAATAGAGAACCGGAACAACGCATTAACATATGGTGAATACATGAACTGCTCAAACTACGACAATCACTGGAAAGAATCCCAATTATTGTCACCTTGGGGTATGTGGATCAAGACACGTAATAGGTGTATACAACTTGCAAGATAGTATCCAAATCACTCTTATATTCATGAAAACATAAAAGGTTCAGATCTGAAATAATGGCACACGGGCCCTTGTGATAAGCATTAAGCATAGCAAATTCATAGCAACATCAATCTCAGAACATAGTGGACACTAGGGATCAAGCCCTATCAAACTTAACTCGATTAAATGATCAATCTCATCCAATCCCATCACCGTCCAACAAGCCTACAAAGGAATTACTCACCCGGTGGTGAGCTTCATGGCGGTGTTGATGAAGAAGGGTTTGGTGATGACGATGGCGACGAATCCCCCTCTCCGGAGCCCCAAACGGACTCCAGATCAGCCCTCCCGAGGAAGAACAAGAGGTGGTGGCGGCTCCACCTCGTTAAACGCGATGAAACCTTCTCTTAGATTTTTTCTCCGAAGATGTGAATTTATAGGAGTGGAATTAGGCTCGGGGGAGCCACGTGGGCCCTACAAGCCATCAGGGCGTGCCCAGGGGGTGGGCGCGCCCTACTGGCTTGTGGCCCACACGCAGCCCCCCTCTAGTGGATCTTTGCTCCATAATTCATTAGTTATTCCAAAAATAATTCACAAAAAGTTTCGTCCAATTCCATGAACTTTTATTTCTGCAGAAAAATAACACCAAGGTAGTTGTGCTGAAAACAACGTCAGTCCGGGTTAGTCCCATTCAAATCATGCAAATTAGAGTCCAAAACGAGAGCAAAAGTGTTTGGAAAATTAGATACGTTGGAGACATATCAACTCCCCCAAGCTTAACTCATTGCTTGTCCTCAAGCAATTTAGTTGATAAACTGAAAGTGATAAAGAAAACTTTTACAAACTCTTTTGTTCTCGTCGTTATACACATGCTTAGCTAGTGTTCAAGTTTTCAGCAAAAATCATAAATAACCATATCCATGATAACAATTAAACATCATATTCACTCATGGAAATACATAACCAACTAGCAAGCAATAATAAGATATCTCACATGCCAACAATTTGTCAAAACAATCATGATATAATATGGTGACATGGTATTTCGCTAGCCCTTTCTGAGACCGCAAAAGATAAATGCAGAGCACCTCTGAGGTTCAAGCAACGACTAAACATTATAATTTAGGGTAGAAAAGATCCAGTCATGCTCACATCCAACATTAACTAGACTCAATGCATAAGAATGAGAATAGTGTTCTCTGGTCTGGTGCTTTTATTAAGAGGTTGATGACTCAACATAAAAGTAAATAGATAGGCCCTTCACAAAGGGAAGCATTGATTTGCAGAGGTGCCAAAGCTCAAGGTTTAAAACAGGATTGAAATTATAGTTTTTGGGTGGCGCACTTTTCCTGTCAACGTTACGACAAATGATTTCAATATCTTCCATGTTAAACACATTATTGGCGGTTCCCAAGCTGAATTGTAAAGTTTACTCCCATCCACCATTCATACACAACCCATGGCTGGCCGAATCCACGGATGCCCTCCAACATTTCAACTGTCCCGGGAGTTTTGTTTAATTAATTTTGTTTTGCTGGACTGGGCATCCTTTTTAGCAGCCTCTCTTGTGCAATGACAGGCGAATAAAAGACAATCTTGAGAATAACACACTTAGCATGGAAGATACTGACCGCCCTGTTGCTCCATGAGCGGTACGAGTGCAAAAAACAGATGTTTATTTGAATATTAGAGGTGGCACATGCAAATTTACTTGGAACGACAGGGTAATACCGTATGTAGGTAGGTATGGTGGACTCATGTGGAATAACTTGGTTTAAGGATTTTGGATGCACAAGCAGCATTCCTGCTTAGTACAGGTGAAGGCTAGCAATAGATTGAGAAGCGACCAGCTAGAGTGCGAAAACGGTCATAAGCATGCATTGTGAATAATTAACATTGGACATAGCATGAGCAGGATATGAACACTCTGAATTTAAACTTCATGAAGGTTGCATTCGTTTTGAATCAACTACATGCTTGCACATGGGCCAAGTCAAGCCGCTCGAATTACTCGGAGGGAAATACCATACTATCATACCACATCATAACCATTTTAATGCATGTTGACACATAAGATAAATCATTATCCACTCCTAGCTATTTAAGCATGGCATGAGAAACTATAATCTCTAATTGTCATCATAAACATGTTCACTCATGATATACTGAATCAAGATTGAACGAGCTAAACATATTTACAAAAACGGAAAACAAGAAGAGTTCATACTAGCTTCCTTTACCTCGATCACTTCATCAAATATCGTCATTATTGCCTTTCACTTGCATGACCGAATGATGTGATAATAATAATAGTGCAAGAGTGCCGTGGACTAAGCTGGAATATGCAGGGTATTTTTATACAAACGAGAAGACAGGGTAATATTGGCTCTCTGTTAGATCGACAATAAAGCATTTGGGAGCCACTCAACATTTTCATCGTGGTCTTTTCCTTTCATGACTCAATAAAAAGATGAGGAATTCAGAGAAACACACTAAAATATTTTTGGAGTTTTTGTTTTTCTCAAGAAAGAAAATAAACAAAGGAAAAACAAGAACGAGAAAAAATATTTACAAGGGAAAGCTCCCAACATGCAAAGGAAATCTTTTTGGGTTTTCTTTTAATACTACAACAAATTAAACAAGAAAGAAAAACCGAAAAGAAGCGAGAAATATTTTTGGATTTTTAAAGTTTTTCAAACACACAAGAAGAAAGCAGAAAAATAAAGCTAACATGGATATACAATGAAAGAGGATGAACACCGACAATTTATATGAAGTGTGTGAACATGAATGTAATGTCGGTGAGAAATACGTACTCCCCCAAGCTTAGGCGTTTGCCTAGCTTGGTGATCACCATCCGAAGAATCCATCTGGTCCTGGATGGAAGTAGTTGGGCTGAGGCACGTGAGCGTCCCACTCCTGGGGTGCAGCCTCCGCCTCGGCCAACTTGTTCCAGTAAGCAATTATATCTGGTGGCATGATGGTGTATCCATTACTGGCATATTTTTATTTTTCTTAACTAAAAATGGCAGAGGATAAACTTGTGATACAGAGAGTTGTGCATACTGAATTCATCAATCACATGTCTTTCAAAAAGGATCCATTAATAAGGTTGATCAAGTCTTATTAATAACTGTTTCTCATTGACATGAAACCGAAGAATTTTCGTATAACACTAAGTTACCTCAATGGGGATTTGCATCTCCCCAACAATAAGATTATAATATTTCTTCTTGGAAGTAGGTAGAGGGATTTTAAAACCTCCAATGATAACCATGGCACTAGGCTCAATGACATTAATATTATTAACCAAAGTTTGCTTCTTCAGAAAATGCACAATATGTTGTTTGCCATTGACGTGAAAAGTAACCATACTTTTTTTTGCAATCAATAACATCCCCTGAAGTGTTTAGAAAGGGTCTACCAAGGATGATCGACATGTTGTCGTCCTCGGGCATATCAAGAATAACAAAGTCTGTTAAGATAGTAACATTTGCAGCCACAACAGAAATGTCCTCGCAAATTCCAATAGGTAGAGCAGTGGATTTATCAGCCATTTGCAAAGATATCTCAGGAGGTGTAAGCTTATTCAAATCAAGTCTTTTATATAGAGTGAAAGGCATAACACTAACACCAGCTACTAAATCACATAAAGCAGTTTTAACATAACTTCTTTTAATAGAGCAAGGTATTGTGGGAATACCCGGATCTCCCAACTTCTTAGGTACTCCATCATCAAAAGAATAATTAGCAAGCATGGTAGCAATATCTACGTGAACATCATCATTATCATTATCATTTTCATTATCACTAAGTGCATGTTCACTACCAGATTGTGTCTCAACATCAGAAATAGAAACATCAGTATGTTTCTCAGTAGGTTTTTCTATAACAAGTTCACTAGAAGCATGCAAGGTCCTATCATCTTTCTTTTTATTTTTCTTCTTAGATGGACTAGGTGCATTATCATTAATTCTCTGAGAATCTTGTTCAATTCTTTTAGGGCGACCCTTAGGATAAAGAGGTTCCTGAGTCATTCTACCTCCTCTAATCATTACTCTAACAGCATGATCATTCATATTGTTATTTATTTCAGCAAGCAAATCATTTTGTGACTTAGCAACTTGGTCTAGTTGGGTGTGAACCATAGAAGCATGTTTACCTAGACCCTTCACATCATTAGCAATTCTAAACATCAAGTCACTCAAGCGATCTATCATCATGGCATTACGTCTTAATTGATCCTTAACATAATTATTGAAGTGTTATTGCTTAACAATGTAATTAACAAATTCATCCATGTATTGACTAAGAGTCTTAGTATAAGGTATATCACTTTCATTAAAGGTACGGAGTGAATCTACCTCTACTACCTGTGTCAGGGTGTCAAGTCCATGTATTTCTTCAATAGGTGGTAGTTTCTTGACATCTTCAGTTTTAATACCTTTCTCCTTCATAGATCTTTTTGCTTCTTGCATATCTTCAGGACTGAGGAATAGAATACCTCTCCTATTTTGAATAGGTTCCGGTGGTGGTTCAGGAAGTGTCCAGTCATCGGCATTTTGCAATATGTTATTCAATAGTTCTTCAGCCTGTCCAACAATTATTTCCATGAAAACACAACCAACACAACTACCTAGGAAGTCCCTAGAAGCATCAGTTAGTCCATTATAAAAGATATCAAGTATTTCATTTTTCTTAAGAGGATGATCAGGCAAACGTCTAAGTAACTGGAGAAGCCTCCCCCAAGCTTGAGGGAGATTCTCTTCTTCAATTTGCACAAAGTTAAATATTTCATGTAAGGCGGCTTGTTTCTTATGAGCAGGAAAATATTTTTCAAAAAAGTAATAAAGCATATCCTGGGGACTACGCACACAACCAGGAGCAAGAGAAAGGAACCAATCTTTGGCCTCGCCTTTTAGCAAGAAAGGAAAAAAGCTTAAGGATATAATAGTAGCGTATCTTTTCCTCATTAGTAAACAAAGCAGCAATATCATTCAACTTCATGAGATGTTCGACAACAGTTTCATTTTCATAACCGTGGAAAGGATCAGACTCTGCTATAGGAATCAATTTAGGGTCTATAGAGAATTCATAATCCTTATCAGTGACAAATATAGGAGAGGTAGCAAATTTAAGATCATGTTTCATTTTCTCCATCATAGATTTTTCTTTTAGTTTGCATAGTAGTTTCTTCAAATCATCTCTATTCTCACAGGCAAGAAAGTCCCTAGCTACCTCTCCATCCATAACATAACCTTCAGGTACTTAAGGCAATTCATATCTATTAGGAGAGCGAGGTGTAACAGGTGATTCAAAATCTTCATCATTTCACCATTTTCAAGTTCTCTAGCTTTAGAAATATGAGCATCAAGTAATTCACTCGGTGGCACAGTTTCAGTTTCATCATGTGTAGCAATAGTATCATCATTAGTTTTAGAAGTAGCATCATCAAGTTCATGTGACAAATCAGGACGATCAACAGGTGGTGGTGTAACGAGCTGATTCAAAACAGTAGGTGAATCAAAAGCAGAGCTAGATGGCAGTTCCTTACCTACTCTGTGCGAGAGGGGATGATCTTAGTTTGAGTATCTTTCAGATTCTTCATACTAGCAATTGGATATCCTCAAGTTAACACAATAAATATAGCTATGCTCCCCGGCAGCAGCGCCAGAAAAAGGTCTTGATAACCCACAAGTATAGGGATCGCAACATTCTTCGCGGGTAGTATTTCACCCTGATTTATTGATTTGACACAAGGGGAGACAAATAATATTTATCGGTCTTAGCAGTTGAGTTGTCAATTCAACCACACCTGGGATATCTCTCTGCAACAAAGATTTAGTAGCACGGCAAATAATATTAGCAACAATAACAGTAACAGTGACGACAGTAGTTTTGTAGCAGTTGTGATAGTAGTAGCAACAATAGTAACTTAGAAAGATTCAGTATATGTAAAGCGTAGGCACGTGGATCGGTGATGGATAATGATTTAGATGAAATCAATCATGTAACAGTTACACACTAGGGCGACACAGAACTAGCTCTAGTTCATCAATGTAATGTAGGCATGTTGTCACGCCCAAGATGCGATCCTATCCTTATTTTTGGCACGAGGGCCTCGACAGGGATAGAAGCGCATCTCGTCGTTTCGCAAGAATGGATATCATTACAAGTACATGTAAAGAAGAGATGAGTATATGGAATTGGCTTACACTCGCCACAAGCTACATCAATATCACATCAATACCACAACATATCCCAACATCATACAGAAGAGCAGGGTCCGGCTACGGACGAAATCAAACGATAAAATGACATCCATCCTTGCTATCCCAGGCTGCCGCCTGGAACCCATCCTAGATCGATGAAGAAGAAGAAGAACTTCAATCAAACAAACATCGCGCTTACGTCATATCATCGCATTACCTGTACCTGCAACTGTTGTTGTAGTAATATGTGAGCCACGGGGACTCAGCAATCTCATTTCCAAGGGTATCAAGACTATTAAAGCTTAATGGGTGAGGTATGGTTAAGTGGTGAGGCTGCAGCAAGCACTAAGCATTTATTTGAGTGGCTAACTTACGAGTACAAGAATAAAGGGGGATGGTTGTCGAATAAACGGACGTGATCTAGTAATGATCTCTAAGAGATCCTGAACACCTACTTACGTCAATCATAACCCCACCGTGTTCTCTCTCGGATAAGGACTCACGAGAAGAGACAGTCACGGTTACGCACACAGTTGGTGTATTTTATTTGAGTTTACTTCAAGTTTGCTATGACCGGGTGTTAAACAAAGTTTCCAAGTTGCCACGTAACCGCGGGCACGGCGTTCCGAAAGATTTAACCCTGCAGGGGTGCTCCAACTCATCCATCACAAACTAACCACACGCAGCGAGAATAACCTCGACCACGAATCTCGTGATCTTCCTAGGCAATTCCACTGGAAAACCGCAACCTCGAGATAGCCCGAAGTATTTTCGGAATTCCTCGCACAAGACGTTCGAGAAAGGTAAAACAAATCCAGCAAGGCCGCCCGACGTGCCGACAATCCCGATAGGAGCCGTGTATCTCGTTCTCAGGGCAAATCGGATGGGACTAGCTACGGGGAAAAACCAATCCCCGAGTTTCCTCGAGGCGGCCCCGCAGGCAGCCCAGGTTGGACCAACACTCATGAGGAGCACTGGCCCGGGTTGTTGATTAAAGATCCTCGGGTTAATTACTCCCTATGCAGGTTTATTAGTTATTAGGCAAATGTAGTACCAATGTTGGGCCTTGCCAGACAAGTTTTATCCTAAAACGAAAATCAAGGGGGTCCCCATAACAACCCCAAGCATGTTAGGAGCGCTCAATTATGGAACATAACTCCGGTACACAAGTAACTAGGGCGGCAAGAGTGGAACAAAACACCGAGCAAAAGGCCAAGCCTTCCACCCTTTACCAAGTATATATGTGGATTAAATTAAATAGCAATAATATTGTGATAGCTGGAAACAATGCACCTGCAACTAGCAACGCTATAAGAAGGGCTGAGCAAGCGATAACATAGCCAAACAATATTTGCTGGGATGTGGAGAGGTTAGAGGCTTTTCATGGCAATTTGGGAGGCTCGACATACAAGTGGTAGGTAGCGAGATAGCGATAGAAACGAGACAACTAGCATGGCAATGATAGTAGTGGTATCCAGGGAAATGATCATCTTGCCTGAGATCCCGCTTGGAAGAAGGACGAGTCCATGAAGAAGACGAGCCAACGTAGACGAACGAATCCTCACACTCCGAAGCGGTTTCGGAACTATATCGAGAAGAAGCAAATCGGAAACAACAATCAACACACGAGAACACCACAACAAATGCATGACATGATGCGCAAGCAAATATGATGCATGTCCGGTTTAAATATGCAAGGCATGGCAATCACAACAATCAAATACTACACATTAAGTGAAGCTCAATATGCAACGAGTTGCATATTGACGAAACTCCACATTTGAATATTTAGTTCACTCTCGTCTAGGTACACAACAATATTAAATGTTGTTAAACATGGGTGGTCATGGCATAGGTTGAAGAAGGAATTACGCAATTTTAAATGGAGAGGGAGAACACACCTACAACAAAATAATAAATCTCCATGTTACGAGAAATGCGGTTAATGTTGTTTAACTAACAATCATTTTAAATGTTGCCTATCATGGCGAGAGGTGAAGCATACACAACTACATCACCTAGGCATTTTAAATGAGACCGGAAACAACATATAGTATTTCCAAAATGACCCCACATGCAAATTATTAATTTTGTCCCGATCTGTTCTAAGCATATTTTATGTTTATTAAAAAGCAAAATAAAGCGTGCCATGAGATTCTACATGTTTTTCTAGTCAAATTACATATGTGGAACATTTTTATCGGAGCTACGGTTTTGTAGTTATGAAATAAATCATTTTAACATGGCATTTACGCAAATTACATGAAAACAGCAAGTTAAACATTTTAAACACATGTGAGAGTTGGAAATTATGAATCGACACGAAATTCTAGTCATTTTACATATATAAATTGTTTTAAACCGATGCACGGTTATTTAACTATGAACAATACAAAAAACGACACGAAATTCTAGTCATTTTACATATATAAATTGTTTTAAACCGATGCACGGTTATTTAACTATGAACAATACAAAAAACATGGCATTTACTAAATATTGGAAAACTAGCAAAATCCTCAAAGCGGGGAAAATACACGGGCCAAATTGCATCCCTCTGCAGTGGTCCAGGAGGATTTGCCCAAGTGTGGTGCGCTGGTGTGAGAAATAATAAACAATAAAAGGAAGCAGTGCGAAAAAAATTAGGGAGACCTGGAATCGAACCCAGGACCTCCCAGATGCAAACATGGTAGGCTAACCAGCAGGACTTGGAACTCAATCTGTTCAATGGGCAGACCAGACCTAACTGAACCAAGACAGGCCGGTGTTGGCTTGCAGGACAACAACAAAATAAAGGCAAAACAAAATTGGGGAACCTGGGATTTGAACCCCAGACCCCTTGGTTCAGTGCGCGTGGTCATCACCAGCTCGGCTAGCACGATATTTGTGAATAAAATACAGTGGCACGTCTTGACAACATATGAACTAGAACGGATCTGAAAACAAAAAGAAGCCTTTCGGCCATGGCGGGACGAGCTCACAGCGAGACAACGGAGAAGACGGCGGGCAGCGCGGGCACGTGATCCGGATGACCCAAACGAGGGCGAAGCAGGGGACCCGGAGGCCTGATCCGAAGCGGTCAACGGCGTCCGGCGTGGTCAACGGCAAGCTCCAGCTTGTGGCGGCCACGACGGGAGGCTACAGGGAGGCGTTGGGCATGGCAGCTCCTGTCCACAGCGAGAGAGAGAGAGAGCTTAGAGAGAAGAGCTCGGGGTGACAGGCAGGAAACTGAGGGGAGGATGGAGAGGAAGGGCACGGTCCTGCTGCTCCAGTCCGGCGAAGTTGAAGGCGACGACGCTCCTGGTGATGGCGAGCTCCAGGAGGTCCTGGTGGCTGTTGCGGGCTCCGGTGAGCTGCCGGTGCTTGCTGGCGGCGGCAGAGGGCGGGCAGCTCCGGTCAGCTCCTCGGCTGGACGAGGGAGATCCTCCGGTTGGCCATGGCTGTCTCCTGTCCAGAGAAACGAGACAGGGAGAGATGAGCACGGGCAGAAGAAGAAGAAACGAAGGAGCAAAGGAAGGGGAGCAGCGGGCGAGGGGCAGGGTTCTGGCCTGGGCATCGGCGACGCGGGGCTCCGGCGGGACCTTGGGCGCGAGCGCTCCTGTGGTCGCGCGGACGAAGGCTGCTACGGGCGGGCGGACGCGTCCAGAGGCTTGGGGAAGCTGTGGTTGGCTCAGGTTGGGTGGCTGGGGAAATCAAGGAGGAGACCAGATGGGGATCGGGAGGGATCCCGAGAGATGGGAGACGACCGAGGAGTGGCGGCGGCGGCTAGAGGATCCGAAGAAAATAGGGTTTGGTCTGATTTGGACTAGGTTTGCTGCTATAAATAGAAGGGGTTCACAAGGACGGAGTTTGGGGCTGTTTTCGACCCTCCGATCGCGATCGGACGGTCCGATCGGAGATGTGGGTTTGCTGGGCTTAGTGGGCTGTGTAGAGTGGGCTAGGTGGTGATGAGAGGGAATGTTTGCGGCCCGTGACAAAGGTTTAAACACCGTAAAACGTCCGACGATTAAACCGATGACGGTGCCGCTATGGTCGACCGTTCGGTTATCAAACGACCTCCGATTGCGACGAAACTTGGCAGGCGGTCTACCTACAATAAAACAAGATCGCTCGCCAAGTTTCGACCCAGTCAGAGAATATTTTACGCGCACTTCTAAAAACAACATTTTATCGATGCCGCGGGCGCGTGCGTGTGGTTGGACTCGAAACGGTCGATGACACGAACGGAGAGAACCGGCAACTACGATCGGATGCAAGTTTAAAAAAAAAGAGTGACGATGCTATGCAGATGATGCGAATGATGCGATGATGAGTGCGACAAACAAAAGAATCACACGACGAGAATGGAAATAAAAGGGGAATCTTCTGGAACGTCGGTCTCGGGCTGTTACAACTCTCCTCCACTTACAAGAGATCTCGCCCCGAGATCTTATAATGAGAAGGGGAACAGAAGAGAAGGGGTAAAACTTAGTTGCTTCTTGGACAAACGAGTGAAACCAACGGAACTTGAAGGACGCAAGAGATGAAGAATGATACTTGGAACAAGCAAGAATTCAAAGAAATTTCGGCAGCACTTCAGTAGGAAAGAGAGGCAAAACTTGATAAGATGGAAATAACTTGAAAAGATGACACGACACTCCGGTTAAATGGATAAGCAAGAAAGCACATGATCTTGATAAAACAAGGTAATGGATGAAAGAGAGCAACATCACAAAGCCTCTGGAACAAAAGAATGGAAACTAGATCATTGGAAAGAAAAGAACGGATAAGAAATGACAACTCCTACCACCATTGAATTTGAAAAGCATGGGTTGAACGGAGTTGTTGGAAAATCAACAACGAAGGAAAGCTTGTTGTGGGCTTATGGAAAACATCCAACATAAAGAGGTGACAACCGGCCACAAATGGAAAACAATTGATTGATTGAGATCAACAAAGATGCAAAATCCTTTCATCGAGAGCATTTCTTGAGAACTTGGATCACGGATAAGCACCATGATAGCAACAAACCTTAGGAAATGCTTTAGGTGAAATCCAATCCCAGATAATTTCAAGGAAGAGAAAGATGGGTTTAATTATGTCACTCTTGATAAATTCTCTTGAAGACTCCTCATGAATCAAGAATGCTATAACACCCTCTCAATGGACAAGGAGAAAGAATGCACTTTGAAATTCAAGATAAAGAATACTTGAGCTCCTTCAACAAGAACCTTGAAGAACACTTTGAGAATGAAAGAAATCTTTGATGAACCACCATGAAGAACCTTCGGAAGAACTCCGGAAAAGAAGGATGATAGAAAAGAATTGAAGGATGCAAAATGAACAAGATTGAGGCCTTGCAGAGATTTAGATGGAGCTTCGCGAAGATACTTGAGAAAACTTGGAACTCCGGAAAAGAAAACATGAACAACTTAGAATCGATAATTTGATATCATGAACAACTCCAGAAGAAGGATTGAGATCACCTTGATGAAATAAGAATAAGAATTATTTTATGCCTATCCTTTATCAAGTTAAATTGATGACAAGCAACGGATTTGGCATACTACTTATTCTTCTTGAAAAGATTGAAGAGAGATTCATAAGCTTGAAGAAGTCTTGAACGAAACACCGGTAAGCATTCACAAATGAATGAGGATACCATGAATGAATTAAGATACATGAGAATGAAGAGATCAAGATTTTCCTAATAGAAACTTGAATAAGGCACCGGAATAACTAAGATACGAACGAAGAGACAACAATTGAGAAGAATTGGAGAACGAAAGCTGAAAGCTGAGAACGAAGAAATCTTTTGAAATGATGGCCTTCAGAGGATCGAGAAATGAAAACAACTCTGAAATGCTCCAGATAGATAAGGAAGGAATTTTCTCATGATCGAAAAGAATTTGAGAGGATAGCAACAAGCTGAAACCACAATCCTCAAGAGAATGGAAAAGATTTAAAAGAAACTCTCCTTCGGTGATGAAGCTGAGAATGATGACGAGAAATAGCACCACGAATTATTGAGACACTCCGGAACAATGAATAGGACATGTTGAGCCAATGATGAAAATGATTTAGAAGCCATCTTCGAGAAGGAATATGACTGATGAAAATCATTCTTACGTCATATTGACAAGAACCTGAGAACATCTCCGGAAAGGATTAGAAGAGCCAGGTAAGATCCTGGGGAAAAACCTGTGGGATATGGCCCACTCAACAGAAACCACCGTTGAAGCGGTTGATTAGAAAGAGAGATTGCACCGGTACAATTGAAAACTTGTTGAGGTGAGAACCTCGAAATATTTAAAGGATTGAATGAAAACACGAGCTTCTGAGATATCTTCAACACTTCGAATAGAATAGAGAGATGAATAAACAAGAGAGGCTTGGATAAGAATTTCCAACATGGGAGAGCAATTAGAGAATGAAAAGGATATGATGAGCACCAAAAGCTTGAATTGAATCCACCGGAAAAGAAAATGAGAATGAAGAACGATGAACTTAGCACTTGAGCATCTTCACAACGAATCAACGGATACCATACGGAAGAAAAGATGGCGGAAGCATCACATAAATAGAAAAGGCACTTGGATGAGAATTTAATTGTTGAAGAAAAGGGCGGGAGGGTGGGAAAAACAAAGACAACTTGAGACAGATGAGACGAACTCCGGAAGAATATGAGGATTGATCTTGCAAAAATTGGAAGGGATTGAATCATCTTGAAGAGAAGCACACCGGTTGGAAAGAAATTGACATGACAACTTCGGTTGAACAAAGGATTAGCATTCCCATAAAAATATGAGAATACCATTTAGAAAATATATGAATTCACCACTTGACATCGAAGCAACTCGAATTACCATATTCCAACAAAACAAAGGATGGGGCTTGAGAATTAAGCCGGAAACAAATATATGATAGAGATTTCGCTCGATACTTTCGTGGTAAGGCTCACACGGGCTCGATCTTACAGTAGCCATCATGTACAAGGCAGTGCACACGACATATGAAGCGTCCCCGAGTCGTAGCAAGCTACAAGAACTCTTTAAGACACAACGAGAACCGCTGTAAGAAAGACAGTCAACAAGCGAAC
This sequence comes from Elymus sibiricus, assembly GCA_039707655.1. Taxonomy (NCBI): domain Eukaryota; kingdom Viridiplantae; phylum Streptophyta; class Magnoliopsida; order Poales; family Poaceae; genus Elymus; species Elymus sibiricus. The sequence goes on along the minus strand of CM077673.1, from coordinate 248,261,494 downwards.
CACTAGATGTCGAACCCCAACCTCACATCATCATCTGTGGAAGATAATCCTATGTAACTACTTGAATTCCCACCTAAGAACTCCCGAAATCTTGGTTATGCAATCGGGTACACGGATACATGGAGTTTTACATGATCACTCAACTCCTAGCAGTAATACTACTCTCTAGTGTATCACATCCCTCAACACACGACCAAAGGTCTTGGAAACTCATCTACCTCAGATCCTCGTAATCGCAGCGATACTAAAGATGGCAATACATCCAAACTCTCTCCACCAGTACTGGGGATGCCGGACTCCTCTCGCCACAACTAGTATTGAAGCAATTTCGAACATCCTCCGTCCTGAGATACTAAGGAAACTGAATGATAACGATGTGTCAAGAATCCCCTGGAGCTCAACTCCCCGGAAGAAATCAAGTCAGACAGGAGGCACCAAGACAGAACTCCGTCACATCGGCATCATATAGTTTCCAAAATACCCGCGTGATCCTAAAAAAAATTTGAGCGAGAAGAGGAGTAGAATGAAAATTCCTAAGTCGAATACCTCACCAGAGTATAGAAGAGAAGTAAAAGAATCCTACTCTCCGATATAACTAGACTCAAAATAGTTTTAACTAGACTCGACTCGGCCAAGTTCGATCAATCAAGGGGGGTCCTAGGTCGGAACAGGCTCTGATACCAACTTGTCACGCCCAAGATGCGATCCTATCCTTATTTTTGGCACGAGGGCCTCGACAGGGATAGAAGCGCATCTCGTCGTTTCGCAAGAATGGATATCATTACAAGTACATGTAAAGAAGAGATGAGTATATGGAATTGGCTTACACTCGCCACAAGCTATATCAATATCACATCAATACAACAACATATCCCAACATCATACAGAAGAGCAGGGTCCGGCTACGGACGAAATCAAACGATAAAATGACATCCATCCTTGCTATCCCAGGCTGCCGCCTGGAACCCATCCTAGATCGATGAAGAAGAAGAAGAACTCCAATCAAACAAACATCGCGCTCACGTCATATCATCGCATTACCTGTACCTGCAACTGTTCTTGTAGTAATCTGTGGCCACGGGGACTCAGCAATCTCATTTCCAAGGGTATCAAGACTATTAAAGCTTAATGGGTGAGGTATGGTTAAGTGGTGAGGCTGCAGCAAGCACTAAGCATTTATTTGAGTGGCTAACTTACGAGTACAAGAATAAAGGGTGATGGTTGTCGAATAAACGGACGTGATCTAGTAATGATCTCTAAGAGATCTTGAACACCTACTTACGTCAATCATAACCCCACCGTGTTCTCTCTCGGATAAGGACTCACGAGAAGAGACAGTCACGGTTACGCACACAGTTGGTGTATTTTATTTGAGTTTACTTCAAGTTTGCTATGACCGGGTGTTAAACAAAGTTTCCAAGTTGCCACGTAACCGCGGGCACGGCTTTCCGAAAGATTTAGCCCTGCAGGGGTGCTCCAACTCATCCATCACAAACTAACCACACGCAGCGAGAATAACCTCGACCACGAATCTCGTGATCTTCCTAGGCAATTCCACTGGAAAACCGCAACCTCGAGATAGCTCGAAGTATTTTCGAAATTCCTCGCACAAGACGTTCGAGAAAGGTAAAACAAATCCAGCAAGGCCGCCCGACGTGCCGACAATCCCGATAGGAGCCGCGTATCTCGTTCTCAGGGCAAATCGGATGGGACTAGCTACGGGGAAAAACCAATCCCCGAGTTTCCTCGAGGCGGCTCCGCAGGCAGCCCAGGTTGGACCAACACTCATGAGGAGCACTGGCCCGGGTTGTTGATTAAAGATCCTTGGGTTAATTACTCCCTATGCAGGTTTATTAGTTATTAGGCAAATGTAGTACCAATGTTGGGCCTTGCCAGACAAGTTTTATCCTAAAACGAAAATCAAGGGGGTCCCCATAACAACCCCGAGCATGTTAGGAGCGCTCAATTATGGAACATAACACCGGTACACAAGTAACTAGGGCGGCAAGAGTGGAACAAAACACCGAGCAAAAGGCCAAGCCTTCCACCCTTTACCAAGTATATATGTGCATTAAATTAAATAGCAATAATATTGTGATAGCTGGAAACAATGCACCTGCAACTAGCAACACTATAAGAAGGGCTGAGCAAGCGGTAACATAGCCAAACAATGTTTGCTGGGATGTGGAGGGGTTAGAGGCTTTTCATGGCAATTTGGGAGGCTCGACATACAAGTGGTAGGTAGCGAGATAGCGATAGAAACGAGACAACTAGCATGGCAATGATAGTAGTGGTATCCAGGGAAATGATCATCTTGCCTGAGATCCCGCTTGGAAGAAGAACGAGTCCATGAAGAAGACGAGCCAACGTAGACGAACGAATCCTCACCCTCCGAAGCGGTTTCGAAACTCTATCGAGAAGAAGCAAATCGGAAACAACAATCAACACACGAGAACACCACAACAAATGCATGACAAGATGCGCAAGCAAATATGATGCATGTCCGGTTTAAATATGCAAGGCATGGCAATCACAACAATCAAATACTACACATTAAGTGAAGCTCAATATGCAACGAGTTGCATATTGACGAAACTCCACATTTGAATATTTAGTTCACTCTCGTCTAGGTACACAACAATATTAAATGTTGTTAAACATGGGTGGTCATGGCATAGGTTGAAGAAGGAATTACGCAATTTTAAATGGAGAGAGAGAACACACCTACAACAAAATAATAAATCTCCATGTTATGAGAAATGCGGTTAATGTTGTTTAACTAACAATCATTTTAAATGTTGTCTATCACGGCGAGAGGTGAAGCATACACAACTACATCACCTAGGCATTTTAAATGAGACCGGAAACAACATATAGTATTTCCAAAATGACCCCACATGCAAATTATTAATTTTGTCCCGATCTGTTCTAAGCATATTTTATGTTTATTAAACAGCAAAATAAAGCGTGCCATGAGATTCTACATGTTTTTCTAGTCAAATTACATATGTGGAACATTTTTATCGGAGCTACGGTTTTGTAGTTATGAAATAAATCATTTTAACATGGCATTTACGCAAATTACATGAAAACAGCAAGTTAAACATTTTAAACACATGTGAGAGTTGGAAATTATGAATCGACACGAAATTCTAGTCATTTTACATATATAAATTGTTTTAAACCGATGCACGGTTATTTAACTATGAACAATACAAAAAACATGGCATTTACTAAATATTGGAAAACTAGCAAAATCCTCAAAGCGGGAAAAATACACGGGCCAAATTGCATCACTCTGCAGTGGTCTAGGAGGATTTGCCCAAGTGTGGTGCGCTGGTGTGAGAAATAATAAACAATAAAAGGAAGCAGTGCGGAAAAAAATAGGGAGACCTGGAATCGAACCCAGGACCTCCTAGATGCAAACATGGTAGGCTAACCAGCAGGACTTGGAACTCAATCTGTTCAATGGGCAGACCAGACCTAACTGAACCAAGACAGGCCGGTGTTGGGATGATGGAGAGGAAGGGCACGGTCCTGCTGCTCCAGTCCGACGAAGTTGAAGGCGACGGCGCGCCTGGTGATGGCAAGCTCCAAGAGGTCCCGGTGGCTGTTGCGGGCTCCGGTGAGCTGCCGGTGCTTGCTGGCGGCGGTAGAGGGCGGCCAGCTCCGGTCAGCTGCTCGGCTGGATGAGGGAGATCCTTCGGTTGGCCATGGTTGTCTCCTGTCCAGAGAAACGAGACAGGGAGAGATGAGCACGGGCAGAAGAAGAAGAAACGAAGGAGCAAAGGAAGGGGAGCAGCGGGCGAGGGGCAGGGTTCTGGCTTGGGCATCGGCGACGCGGGGCTCCGGCGGGACCTTGGGCACGAGCGCTCGTGTGGTCGCACGGACGAAGGCTGCTACGGGCGGGCGGACGCGTCCAGAGGCTTGGGGAAGCTGTGGTTGGCTCAGGTTGGGTGGCTGGGGAAATCAAGGAGGAGATCAGATGGGGATCGGGAGGGGTCCCGAGATGGGAGACGACCGAGGAGTGGCGGGGGCGGCTAGAAGATCCCTAGAAAATAGGGTTTGGTCTGATTTGGACTAGGTTTGCTGCTATAAATAGCAGGGGTTCACAAGGAGAGAGTTTGGGGCTGTTTTCGACCCTCCGATCGCGATCGGACGGTCCGATCGGAGAGGTGGGTTTGCTGGGCTTAGTGGGCTGTGTAGAGTGGGCTAGGTGGTGATGAGAGGGAATGTTTGCAGCCCGTGACAAAGGTTTAAACACCATAAAACGTCCGACGATTAAACCGATGACGGTGCCGCTACGGTCGACCGTTCGGTTATCAAACGACCTCCGATTGCGACGAAACTTGGCAGGCGGTCTACCTACAATAAAACAAGACCGCTCGCCAAGTTTCGACCCAGTCAGAGAATATTTTATGCGCACTTCTAAAAACAACATTTTATCAATGCCGCGGGGGCGTGCGTGTGTCTGGACTCGAAACGGTCGATGCCACGAACGGAGAGAACCGGCAACTACGATCAGATGCAAGTTTTTTAAAAAAAGAGTGACGATGCTATGCAGATGATGCGAATGATGCGATGACGAGTGTGACAAATAAAAGAATCACACGACGAGAATGGAAATAAAAGGGGAATCTTCTGGAACGTCGGTCTCGGGCTGTTACACATGTATTCCGTATATAGTCATCTTTGATTGCGATAAGAACTTGTATGACATCTTTTGTCCTACCCTCTCGTGGCAGCGGGGTCCTATTGGAAACTAAGGGATATTAAGGCCTCATTTTAATAGAGAACCTTGAAAGCATTAACACATGGTGAATACATGAACTCCTCAAACTACGACAATCACCGGAAAGAATCCCAATTATTGTCACCTTGGGGTATGCGGATCAAGACATGTAATAGGTGCATACAACTTGCAAGATAGGATCCAAATCACTCTTATATTCATGAAAATATAATAGGTTCAGATCTGAAATCATGGCACTCGGCCCCTAGTGACAAGCATTAAGCATAGCAAAGTCATAGCAACATCAATCTCAGAACATAGTGGACACTAGGGATCAAGCCCTATCAAACTTAACTCGATTACATGATCAATCTCATCCAATCCCATTACCGTCCAACAAGCCCACAAAGGAATTACTTACTCCTGGTGGTGAGCATCATGGCGGTGTTGATGAAGAAGGGTTGGTGATGACGATGGCGACGAATCCCCCTCTCCGGAGCCCCAAACGGACTCCAGATCTGCCCTCCCGAGGAAGAACAGGAGGTGACGGCGGCTCCGTCTCGTGAAACGCTATGAAATCTTCTCTCTGATTTTTCTCTCCGAAGATGTGAATTTATAGGGGTGGAATTAAGGTCGGGGGAGCGACGTGGGCCCCACAAGCCATTAAGGCGCGCCTAGGGGGTGGGCGCGCCCTGTTGGCTTGTGGCCCACAGACAGCCCCCCCTCCGGTGAATCTTCGCTCCATAATTCATTATTTATTCCAAAAATAATTCACAAAAAGTTCCGTCCAGTTCCAAGAATTTTTATTTCTGCAGAAAAATAACACCAAGGTAGTTCTGCTGAAAACAGCGCCAGTACGGGTTAGTTCCATTCAAATCATACAAATTAGAGTCCAAAACCAGAGCAAAAGAGTTTGGAAAAGTAGATAGATTGGAGATGTATCACAAAGCATCATGATCATTATCATAACAATATAATATCATAAAACTTCTCGTGAACAAGTGACAATTCATTCACAAGCTAAAGTATGAACCATAAACTTCATTGAAAACTAACAAACTATGATCTCAATCATCGAGACAATTGCAATCCATCATATTCTCAGAAAGAGTCTACGCAAGAGCTTTGCTTAGAAATTTCACATACTCAACTATCATTTAGTCTTCTATGATTGCTGACACTCTTGGCATAATTATGGAGCAACAAGTTTTAATCAGACACATAGGAAGATATGGGTTTATACTTTTCACCTCCCAACTCATTTATCTCGAGGATAATGTCAACTATAATAACTCATGATTACCTACATCCAACTAGATATATATGCCTGGATCTTTCCCCACCACAAGATGCTTGCCAAGTGGAGAATAAACAAGAATGGAATAGGGATAAACATTAACGACTCTTGCATGAAAGTAAATACAGAAAAGTAAAAGATAGGCCCTTCGTAGAGGGAAGCAGAGGTTGTCATGCGCTTTTTATTTAGATGTTCAAACTCTTAATGGAAAGGAACATAACTTTATATCGCCCCTTGTGATAGCAACCTTTATTATGCAGTCTGTCACTTTTATTCCTTTACCATCACAAGTTCGTACAAAGCTTATTTCCCCGTTCAATAAAATATCATACATGTTTAGAAGTAATTTTTATGGCTTTTGTGCCGGTGACAACTTACTTGAAGGATCTTATTCAATCCATAGGTAGACATGATGGAATCTCATGGCAAGAAACTGGGTTTAAGGGTTTTGGATGCACAAGTAGTATCTCTACTTAGTGTGAAGTTTTGGCTAGCAAAAGATTATGAGCAAGCACCACATGTTATAGGATCAATGACAATATACTTCTATGTGAATATAAGCAAACATAACCCATTACGTTGTCTTCCTTGTCCAACGTCAACTAGTTGATCAAACATATAATATTTAATAGGGGCTCACAATCATAAAAGATGTCCAAGATTATATATTTATATGTGAGACCTCTCTTTCATTATTACTTTTTCAGGAATTGCATCAATGGCCAATGCTATGTTTGTCAACTTCCAACAAATTTTATTAAGTATAATCCTTTTATGTGAAGTCATCACTCCCCATGGGATTAGCATATGATCTATTTATTCTTTTCATTGCTGAGATTTACGCAAAAAGGTAAAGCAACCAAACTCAAGCTGCTCTTCATTATATAACTCTCACACTCAATTACATAGATATATAGATCATGAAAAAAACACTCAAAACTAGATCGTACTAAAACTTTATTACTCTAACTCATATAATAACTAAGGATCGAACTAAAATAAGTAATGATGGTAAAAGTGATGATGATACGATACCGGGGTACCTCCCCCAAGCTTGGAACAAGCCAAGGGTGGTGCCCATACCCGTGTACTCAAGTTTCTTTCTTAGGTGATGGAGGTGTTGGAATAGTGGCCTTGTCCTCCATCTTCCAGGGCATAGGTTCTCCATCGATAAAGGGAGAGCGGGTCTCCGGAATCCTAAAATCTGCAGCTATGCTCATCCTCTTAAAACGAGATTCATACTCACAGTTTTGGTTTTGTAGGTCATAAATTTGAGCTTGAAGATCTTCAATCCGGGTGTGGATCTTAAAGATTTCTGGCTCCACTGCTTGAAGCCTGGCCTTCTCGCTTCCCTCCTTCTCCGGTCCTTATACATCCCGGATGTGGAGCACCCCCTCACTCATCTCCATGGTTTGAGGGTGCTTCGTCACCTCTGGAAGATAGGGATTGATGACCTTCTCATAGAACTTGTCCTTGGACGAGCTTGATGACGACATGGCGATCTAGATCTGTTAGAAAAACAGCGTGAGACATGAACAGAGGGAAAACTTGCGATACGGTGGTCAAAAGAGAGAGGACTATATATAATGAATTTTTCCCATGCAGGACAAGTATACGGAAGGAAAATGGAGTCGGGAAAGTCCACGGGGGAGCCACGAGCTCACACGATGCGCCCCCCGAGCTCGTCGCTCCCCCGTGCACTTTCCTGATTTTTTATTATTATTCTATTTTTTTACATATTCCAAAGCGAACAAAAAGTGCTTTTACGGAACTTTTGGAGTCGGTTTACTAATTGTATCACATACCTACTCCTTTTCAGGATTCTGGAGCGTTCTGGGAGGTCTCTTTTATGTGTTCCTCCAGTGTCATTGTTTGGATAATGTTGGTTTCCTTGTTAATGGGTGTACTTGAAATATAATGTTTAATTCTTTGCCCATTAACTACCATAGGATTTGTGCCTTCGGCATTGTTAATCTTGATAGCTCCGGGGCGATAAACCTCCTCAATGATGTAGGGTCCTTCCCATTTGGAGAGGAGTTTTCCTGTAAAGAATCTGAAACAAGAATTGTATAATAGAACTTGATCACCGACATTGAATTCCTGTTTTTGTATTATTTTGTCATGCCATCTTTTAACCTTTTCTTTAAACAACTTGGCATTTTCATAGGCTTGTGTCTTCCAGTCATCTAGAGAGCTCATGTCAAATAACCTCTTTTTACCGGCAAGTTTAAATCATAGTTAAGTTCTTTAGTTACCAAATAAGCCTTATGTTCTAGAGGTAAATGACAAGTTTTTCCATAAACCATTTTATAGGGGGTATACCCATAGGATTTTTATAAGCAGCTCTATATGCCCATAATGCATCATCAAGTTTCTTAGACCAATTCTTCCTAGACCTATTAACGGTCTTTTGCAAAATTAATTTTATTTCTCTATTGCTAAATTCAACTTGACCACTAGATTGAGAATGACAAGGTGAGGCAATTCTATGGTTAACATCATATTTAGCTAAGAGTTTACGAAATGCACCATGAATAAAATGTGAACCACCATCGGTCATTAAATATCTAGGGACTCCAAACCTTAGAAAGATAACGTCTTTAAGCATTTTAATGGAAGTGTTGTGATCATCACTACTAGTTGGAATAGCTTTTACCCACCTAGTAACATAATCAACAACAAATAAAATGTGAGTGTACCCATTAGAGGAAGGAAAAGGTCCCATATAATCAAAGCCCCAAACATCAAATGGTTCAATAACAAGTGAATAATACATAGGTATTTCCTGACATCTACCAATATTACCAATTCTTTGACATTCATCACAAGAAAGGACAAACTTAGGTACATCCTTGAAAAGAGCAGGCAATAAAAACCAGACTGTAATACCTTATGTGCAGTTCTGTCTCCCGCATGGTATCCTTCGTATGCTTTGGAATGACACTTCCATAAGATTTGTTCCTGTTCATGCTTAGGTACGCATCGTCTAATAATACCATCTACTCCTTTATATAAATGTGGGTCACCCCAAAGTAATGTCTTAAGTCAAAGAACTTTTTCTTTGTTGGTATGTGTAATTAGGTGGTATATATTTTGCAACAATGTAATTAGCATAATCTGCATACCAAGGACTATTGCGAGAAGTAGAAGGATTTATAACAACTAATGACTCATAAGAAAACTATCATCAATAGGCAGTGGGTCATCAAGAACTGTTCCCATCCTAGACAAATTATCTACTACGATTTTTTAGCTCCCTTCCTATCAACAATATGCAAATCAAACTCTTGTAATAAAAGAACCCACCTAATGAATCTAGGTTTAGCATCTTTCTTTTCCATAAGACATTTAATAGCAACATGATCAGTGTGAATTATAACTTAAGAATCAATAATATAAGATTTGTATTTATAACATGCAAACATAACCGCTAATAATTCTTTTTCAGTAGTAGCATAATTCTTTTGAGCGATGTCTAAGGTTTTACTAGCATACTGAATAACATTCAACTTCTTATCAACTCTTTGTCCTAGAACACCACCAATAGCATAATCACTAGCATCACACATTATTTCAAAGGGTAGGTTCCAGTTAGGTGGTTGAACAATGGGTGCAGAAATTAAGGCTTCCTTAAGTATTTCAAAGGCCTCTACACAATCATCATCAAAAAACAAACGATACATCTTTTTGCAAAAGATTGGTGAGAGGCCTAGAAATTTTAGAGAAGTCTATTATGAACCTTCTATAGAAACCAACATGACCAAGGTAACTTCTAATACCTTTGATATCTTTAGGACATGTCATTTTCTCAATTGCATCAGCTTTAGCTTTATCTACCTCAATACCTCTTTCGAAGATCTTATGCCCAAGGACTATACCTTCATTCACCATAAAGCGGCACTTCTCCTAATTCAACACAAGATTAGTTTCCTCACATCTCTGCATAACTCGATCAATGTTGTTTAAGCAATCATCAAAAGAGGTTCCGTAAACAGAAAAATCATCCATGAATACCTCAACAATCTTTTCATAAAAATCAGAGAATATAATAGTCATACATCTTTGAAAGGTAGGAGGTGCATTGCATAAACCAAAAGGCATATGTCTATAAGCATAGGTTCCAAAAGGACAAGTAAAGGTGGTTTTCTCTTGATCCTCTTTTGTTATAGGTATTTGAGAAAACCAGAATATCAATCTAGGAAGCAAAAATGTGTATGCTTAGATAATCTTTCTAACATTTGATCAATAAAAGGCAAGGGGTAATGATCTTTTCTAGTAGTTTTATTTAATTTTATCACCATCCTATAACTAGTTACAATTCTTTGCGGGATAAGTTCATTTTTATCATTGGGAACAACAGTAATGCCTCCTTTCTTAGTGACACAATGAAAAGGACTTACCCATCTACTATCAGCTATAGGATAAATAATATCTGCCTCTAGAAGCTTTAGTATCTCAGTTCTTACCACATCCTTCATTCCGGGATTTAGACACGTTAATGATCAATGACTGGTTTAGCACCCGGTTCCATATTAATCTTGTGCTCGCATAGAGTGGGACTAATGCCCTTAAGATCATCAAGAGTATATCCAATTGCAGTCCGGTGCTTCCTCGAAATTTTAAATAATCTCTTTTCTTCATGCTCTGGAAGGTTAGCACTAATAATAACAGGATATATCTTCTTTTCATCAAGATAAGCATATTTCAGGGTATCAGGTAGCTTCTTTAATTCAAACACGGGATCACTCTTAGGTGGGAGAGGGTCTCCCAAGGTTTCAATAAGCAAATTATGTTGAAGGATCGGTGCACTATTGAAGAATATATCATCTATTTCATTCCTTTCACTCATATGCATATCATTTTCATGGTTTAGCAAATATTTTTCTAAAGGATCAGTAGGAGGTACAACAATAGAAACAAGACAAATAATTTCATCTTTACTAGGTAATTTTTTATCATGTGGTTGTCTACCAAACTTGGAGAAATTAAATTCATGAGATACATCACCAAAATTAACACTGACTGTTTCCCTATTGCAATCAATTTTAGCATTAATGGTATTAAGGGAAGGTCTTCCAAATACAATGGGACAAAAATCATCTTGTAGTGATCCGAGAACTAGAAAATCAGTAGGGTATTTGATCTTGCCACACAAGACCTCAACATCTCTAACAATCTCAAGTGGTGAATAGTATCTCTGTTTGCAAGCTTAATAGTAACATCAATATCTTCTAGCTCAATAGGTGCAGTATCATGCATAATTTCTTGATAAACAGTAAATGGAATGGCACTTACACTAGCACCCATATCACATAAACCATGATAACAATGATCCGCAATCTTAACAGAAACAACGGGCATGCCAACAACATGTTTATGTTTTTCTTTAGGATCCTGCTTAGCAATCCGAGTTGCTTCATCGCAGAAATATATGACATGACCATCAACATTATCATTAATAGATCTTTAATAATTGCAACTTTAGGCTCTACTTTTATTTGTTCAGAGGGTCTGTGTGTTTTGATATTACTCTTATTAACCATAGTTGCAACTTTAGCATGTTCCCTAATCCTAACAGGAAAAGGAGGTTTCTCAATATAAGCAGTGGGCACAACTAGACCAACATTATAAATGAATTGTTTCTTCTTTAGCTATAACAGGTTCCTCACAAGTTTCTTCAATAGGTGGATAATATTTAAACCACTTTTCCTTAGGGAGATCAACATGAGTAGCAAATGATTCACAGAAAGTAGCTACTATCTCAGAGTCGAGTCCATATTTGCACTAAACTTATGAAAAGCATCGGTTTCCAAAAAAGATTTAACACAATCAAACTCAAGATTTTTACCCAAGTCTTTACCTTTGTTGATTTCCCAATCTTTAGAGTTACATTTAATTCTTTCGAGAAGATCCCATTTGAATTCAATAGTTCTCTTCATAAAGGAACCAATAGAAGAAGTGTCGAGCATTGATTGATCATCATGAGAAAGCCGAGCATACAAGTTTTGTATAATTATTTCTCTTGAGATCTCATGATTGGGGCATGTATGCATCATAGCTTTAAGCTTCCCCCAAGCTTGAGCGATACTTTCTTCTTCATGAGGCCAAAGATTAATAATTCTGACCACGATGAACCAATATGCATATGATAAAATTTGTGGTCAAATTCCAGCTTCAATCGATTCCAATCCCATGTTCCGGCATCATCCAATAGCCTATACCAAGTCAATGCTTTTCCCTCCAAAGACAAAGGAAATACTTTCTTCTTAACACCATCCTCAGATAAACCTGCAAGCTTAAATAATCCATAAATTTCATCTATATAGATCAGGTGCAAATCAGGATGTAATGTTCAATCTCCTGCGTAAGGATTAGCTAGCGGTTTCTCTAACATACCCGAAGGAATTTCATAATGAATATTTTCAGTAGGTTCGGTAGGTTGAGGAGCAGCTCTTGCCAATTTCGATTGAGGTGAACATACCCCGAACAAGCCCCTCAAAGGATTATCCTCCATAGTAACAAGTGACAGTAAATTTCAGCACGTAACGAAAATGTGTCCTTACCAATTCCCCTTACCAAAGGCGCTTCACTCCCCGGAAACGGCGCTAGAAAAGAATCTTGATGGCCCAAAAGTATAGGGTATTAGTTGTGGTCCTTTCGATAAGTAAGAGTGGCGAATCCAACGAGGAGCAGAAGGAAATGACAAGTGATATGCAGCAAGGTATTCTTTGCAAGCACTAAAAGTAGCGGTAACATATAGTTTTGTAGCAAGGAAATTCGTAACAAGTAACAAAGGTGCAGCAAGGTGTCCCAATCATTTTCTATAGCAAAGCACAAGCCGGAAAGTTCTCTTATAGCAAGTAAAGCGTTCTCGAGGACACATAAGAATTTTGTCTAGTCACGTTTCATCATGTTTAGTTGATTCACGTTCGGTATTTTGATAATTTGATATGTGGGTGGACAGGTGCTAGGGTGTTGTTCTTACTTGACGAAACAACCCTCTTATGATTACCGTCTCTCGCAAGCATCCGCAACTATGAAAGAAGAATTAAGATAAATCTAACCATAGCATGAAACATATGGATCCAAATCAGCCCCTTAAATAATAACGCATAAACTAGGGTTTAAGGTTCTGTCACTCTAGCAACCCATCATCTACTTATTACTCCCCAATGCCCTCCCTTAGGGCCAAGTATGGTGAAGTGTCATGTAGTTGATGTTCACATGACACCACTAAAGGAATAACAACATACACATCATCAAAATATCAAACAGATACCAACTTCACAAGATTACTTATAACAAGACTTCTCATAGGTGCTCACGAACAAAAGTGACTACTCACAAACCATATTCATGTTCAAGATCAGAGGTGTATTGAATATGCTTAAGGATCTGGGCATATAATTGCTACTTGTGAGCTGCGTTAGGATTTTCCCCGAAGAGGAGAGGAGATCCAGCACAGTAGAGATAAGTATTTACCTAAGTGAGAACAAAGGTTATCGAACCAATAGGAGAATCAAGCAAACTTCCTTCGACGACACCTATGATACGTCTCCAACGTATCTATAATTTTTGCTTGTTCCATGTTGTTATATTATCATTCCTGGATGTTCTACAATCATTTTATAACAACTTTATATCATTTTTTGGGACTAACCTATTGACATAGTGCCAAAGTGCCAGTTGCTGTGTTTGCTTGTTTTTTACTTCACAGAATATCAGTACCAAACGGGGTCCAATCGCAACGAAACTTTTTGGAGATGTTTTCTGGACCAGAAGACACCCAGTGGGCCAAAAAAGAGCCAGGAAGGTGGGCTGTGGAGCGCACAACCCACCAGGGCACGCCAGGGAGCCCCCGGCGCGCCCTGATGGGTTGTGACCTCCACGGAGCCCCCCTCCACCGCCTCTGATGCCTATAAATTCTCAAATATTCGGAAAAACCTAGGGGAGTCGACGAAACACAATTCCAGCCACCGCAAGTTCCAGAACCTCGAGATCCAATATAAACACCATCACGGAGGGGTTCATCTTCTTCATAGGTGCCTCTCCGATCATGCGTGAGTAGTCCACCATAGACCTACGGGTCCGTAGGCAGTAGCTAGATGGCTTCCTCTCTCTCTCTTATGATTCTCAATACAATGGTCTCTTGTAGATCTATTTGATGTAGACTTTGCGGTGTGTTTGTTGGGATCCGATGAATTTTGAGTTCATGATCAGTTTCTTTCATGAATATTATTTGAGTCTTCTTTGATCTCTTATATGCATGATTACTTATAGCCTCGTATTTCTTCTTCGAATCTTTGGTTTAGTTAGGCCAACTAGATATTTTTCTTGCCATGGGAAGAGTTGCTTTGTGATGGGTTCGATCTTGCGGTGTCCTTTCCCAGTGACAGAAGGGGCAGCAAGGCACGCATGTATCGTTGCCGTTAAGGATAACAAGATGGGGTCTATTCCTACATGAATAGATCTTGTCTACTTCATGTTATCGTTCTTATTGCATTACTCCGTTTTTCCATGAACTTAATACACTAGATGCATGCTGGATAGCGGTCGATGTGTGGAGTAATAGTGGTAGATGCAGGCAGGAGTCGGTCTACTTATCTTGGACATGATGCCTATATAATGATCATCAGCTTGGATATCGTCATGATTATTTGCTCTTCTATCAATTGCCCAACAGTAATTTGTTCACCCACCGTGTGCTATACTCATGAGAGAAGCCACTAGTGAATAATACGGCCCCCGGGTCTACTTTTCCAACATATTGCTTTCCGATCTATCTTTTTGCTTCTTTGTTTTCAGATCTACAAAACCAAAAACCAAAAAATATATTGCTGCATGTTTTTATTTGCTCTTTTTATTTTGTGTTCTTGAAAGATCTATCTCTCCTATCCATCACTACCTAATCTATCTTTTTACCGTAGAGAGATTGACAACCTCTCTTTCGCGTCGGGTTGCAAGTATTGGTTATTTGTGTGCAGGTGCTGCTTATTGGGTTGTGGTGATCCTCCTACAGGTTTGATAACCTTGGTTTCATAACTGAGGGAAATACTTACCGTCGTTGTGCTGCATCATCCCTTCGTCTTTGGGGAAATACCGATGCAGTCTCAAGCCACATCAAAGGAATTTTTGGCGCCGTTGCCGGGGAGGAAGTGGTCTCTTCTACGTGCCAATCTCAGGCGCCGAGGAGACTCCATCATCATCTACCAGGTTCTTAATCACAAATCTCATCTCCTTGCAATTACATTATTTGCCATTTGCCTCTCGTTTTCCTCTCCCCCACTTCACCAATTTGCCGTTTTATTCGCCCTCTCTTTTTCGTTCCCCTTTTTCTCGTCCAATCTCTTGTTTGCTTGTCACCATGAGTGATTTTGGTATGGCAGAAACGGATGATGGCAGGACTGCTAAAATTGGATGTTCTGGTAATCTGGATTCTAAAACTTTTGTTTTGGGGCAAGGGAACGTTATAGGAAAAGAAACTATCCATGAGTTTTTCAATTGCGTTGGGAATTTGACTCTCGATGAAACTCATATACTGAAAAGAACTAAATCTTATGCGGAAGCTATCTCGGCGCTAGTTCTAAAACTTGAAAATAGATTTATTCGTAGCCATCCTACCTTACAAAGATTGTTTTATGAGCTACCCGTCATAAAGAATACCAGAGCTAAGAAGTTACCTACCCTTGTTCTTATGAATGAATTTGATCACATAGTACGGGAAGCTAGGGAGATCTTTGATTTTTATGGTGTGAGCCGTGAAAAACCGGTAATAGGAGAAATCCTTTACAATAGTCATTACATGATGAGATATTTGCTTGGAAATAATCAAATTTTTATGAGAATCTCAAAAAGGAAGTCCCCGTTTTAGATATGATCCAACAAGTTTTCAATGACGTGAACCAACAATATTCTTGGATTGTGGCCGGAAATCAAAGGGGGTACATAGAGGGACAACTTGATAGTGCTAAGGTTGCTATGGATGATGTGTTTCAAGTTCTATTTGCAAAACCTCTTGAGAAAAGCACCTCATCCAAAACCAAAGATGATAATACTTGAATCTATGCGTTATGCCTAGCTAGGGGCGTAAAACGATAGCGCTTGTTGGGAGGCAACCCAATGAATAAATTTATTTTTGCTTTTTCCTTTCTGTTTTTGATTGTTGACACAATTATGCCTCTGTGACGATTGTGTTTTTATGGTTTATTTAGCGTTTGTGCCAAGTATAGCCTTTAGGATGATTGATAAGATGATTAGAAGCGATGCTGAATCTGAAAAGAAACTTTGCGTCCAATATTTGAATTTTCATTTTTTTTTCTGGAACATGATCTTGAGCTGAAATTTTGACACAGTGTTGATATACAAATTCTTTACGTTTTCCTAATTTTTCAGAAATTTTAGAGTTACATAAGTATGGTTAGAGTACTGATTACTACAGAGTGTTGTGTTTAAGATATATTCTGTTTTCGTTGCGTTGTGTGCTTGTTTTGATAAATCTATTGTAACACCCCAAAAATCAGGTTATCGATTTTTGTGCTGTTATTCCTTCCTAGCTTTTCTCTCCCGAAATTTTTCCTCCGGAATTTGGCAAGTGACCAGGTAAATCCAGTCATTCCCCAACCTCTCAGTGTTTTTCCTATGCCCATGTGCCAGTCAACCCTCCGTCAGTAAACCCCGAGCCTTATTCAAACCCTAGTTCCGAAATATTGGAACTAGAAATCCTGCCTTTGTGATTGCAAAGGAGCTATCATTTCCCTTGCTCTGTTAATCCTCCCAAAATTTCCAGAGACCCTTATTCTCTCATAAACCCTAGATGTGCAAAAATATTGCCAAGTCATATGCAATATTTTCCCTCTAGAATTAATTCCTTATTCTGCCTTTCTGAGGAATTAAATCCCAGAAAATATCTATCCATCTCCAGAGTTCATGAAAACTTGTGGTGATATTCTTTGTGGATATATTGAGCTCTCATAAAAATATTGGCCATAATTAAATAGGGAAAATTGCCTTTTCCTATTTAAAGCCAATATTCCAATTTGGGGACTTTCCAAAGGAACTACCATTTTGGTAGCTAGGAAAAATCCCAAATAATTTGTGGAGCTTCTTATATCCATATATTCTCCATTTCCATCAAAATATCAAGTTCCTCAATTCAAATTTTGAGCACCACTTCCCTTTGCAAATTCTGTCCAGATTTCCCATTTGCAAAGGAAGTGCAAGATTCCTTGATCTCCTTGGGATAAAACTTTGCAGGGTAATTAATTATGATAAATTACCATTGTCCTCCAAAAATTAGCCCCTTCCATCTAGCCAATCTTCCTCAGCAATTTTCTCAATTTTCTGATCAGATTGCACCTCTGTGCTGGAAGTACCATCATAGATGATCAATTTGATCTGAAACTTGTCCAGTGCATTCTTGTGTCCAAATCATTGATCTCCTCCAAAAATCATCCAAGTCCATCTAGCCAATTTTCCCCAGCTCTCTCATCTCCAAATCTGGTCAGACTGCCAAGTTACAAAGGAAGTACCAGCTAGACTTGCTCATTTGTGCTGCATTTTGGCCAAGATACTCACTCTAGTGAGTGGTCAACCTCAGCCAAAGATCAGGCCAAGAGGTGCACTGAGGTGACCACACCACAGCACAAACAGGTTGTTGTTGACAACTATTAGAGCTTGGTTTAGTCACCTCAGGCCTCTCTCAGGTCATTCAGCCGCACAGGTCAAGTCAGCGAAGCGTGGAGAAGAGCCTGGACATAGTTTGGCGTCGAGCAGGGCGTGGCAACGCCATGGCCACGTGCGAAGCCAGCCAAATCGGTGCTCTGTGCGAATGGACGCTTCGGGAGCTCGTTCCAGCGAGCTCCAGCCTGTCCATGGATGCCGTGGAGCTCCCTAGTGTGCACTTGATCCCTCTGAAGCTTCCCCCCCCTCGTCCCCTAGCTAGAGGAGCTCTGTGGAGACGCAGTCGCGGCACTGCGTAGCCGAAGCTTCGGTCGCCGGCGAGCTCCACCTCTAAGCTTCTCCCTGGCTATATATAGGTGCCCCGAGGCCCTCCAGAGCACCAGCAGCCCAGCCCCCTCCCATTTGAGCCCTTGGAGCTCCCCCTCTCCCTGTCCATGGCCGTGGCGCCGCCGCCGATCCCTTCGGCCTGCCCCGCGCCCAGGCCTTCCCCCTCCTCCCTTCTCTCGCCCTCAGCCTGCCCAGGAGCCGCGGAGCTGCTGCCGCCCTCTGCTCGGACGGAGGAGCCTCGCCGGTGCAGTCCTCCTTGCCGCTCCCCCGGGCTGCCGGACCCGAGCCACGGCGGTGGCATTGCAGGCTGCCTCAGGCGACCCCGAGGCCACCCACGGATGTAGCGTGGGGCGGCGGAGCCTCTGCTCCCACTGGCCGGCCCTCCCTCGCGGCGGAGCAATGGCGGCCGCAGCGGCCGGCGCCTCCCCTGCCCTTGTTGAATGCGAGCAACACGACGGGAGGAGGGAGAGAGAGAAAGGGTAAGGCGGGCCCCGCCCGTCGGTGGGATAGAGAGGAGTCAACCCCGGGCCCGCGCGTTTTTAAGTGGAAACGTATTCCCGAAAATACGTTTTCCAAGTTAGGAAGCGTACTCTGTCCTTCTTCGGCCGAAAGTACGTTTTCCTGCTCAGGAGGCATATTGCAGGGAAAGGCGCGTTCTGTTTTAGCCCAGGGACCCTTTTGTAGTAATTTTCTTTACAGATTGGTCCCTGGTGCTTAAACGGTCGTATCTTTGCAACCGTAGCTCCGATCGAGGTAAAACCAGCGCCCACGCTTTCGTCTCGTCGAGCCCGTTCCGATAGCACCATTGTCATTATGTGTTCACGGGGTAGAAATAACCGTTTTGCCCTTGCCCTCCGATCGAGCCCTCTCAGAGAGAAACCTTTCCGGCGATTTCTTTCGCGAGGCGATCGCATTTCTTCCCAGCGTATTCGTCGACCCCCCCCCAGGCAAGCCAACCTCTTCCATGAGCTCCGGACTTGCGTGATGACTTTGCTTGCACCTGTGTGTTTATCTGTATCGCCTGTTAATTTGCATTTGCATGCACCGGAGGTGACATCGGTATTAGACACTAGCATTTCCATTCATCTAGTGCCATGCCTTATTTCCATATTGCCATAATAATGATATTGTTAATAACATTGCCATGCTAGTATTATGGGTGATCTCATGCCATAATTATCAGTACTGTGATCTTGCTATGTTAGCACTTGTTATTGTCAGTGGGATAGTACGATGATGGATATGTTGAGTTCGACTAATAAACTAAACGTAGTTGGTTGATCTTGAGTCACCTGTCCGGGCATACTCGTGCAACCACATTTACCGGTATGGGACGGCCCTGACCGGGTCTGACTGCGTGATCTTTCACCGGTACCACCAAAGAGGGAAGGTTATGCGCGACATGCTACCCTGATCAGGTAAGCGGCGATAACCTTGTGAGCCCAGTTGTTGTTGAGTTTTGCGCGCGGTCCCCGTTTGGGACAGTAGGCCCCGTTTGGGTCTACATAGTTTGGCCACGACGGTGGCAGGTGTCATGAGGATACAGGGGCCACCCAAGGCTGACCTCCGGGGGAGGAAGAGTGCCGGTGGTACGATGAGAGAGTCACGGGTCAGGCAGGTTTTGTTGAAGCAACGCTGGTCCACCCAAGTGGTCTCGAGGCCAGGGCCAGGTGCTTCATGGTGTGGGTAAAGTGCGCAACCTCTGCAGAGTGTCAAAATCTATTCGAATAGCCGAGTCCACGGTATTGGACAGCCCGTCCAGACCTCAGTAGATGGTCAACCATAGTAGTGGAAGTATAAATGGGAGAACTCATCTTGGGTAGACATCAGGTGATGTCAGGAATAAGGTATGTTAGCCAAGGGATGGCTATATGATGAGTGGTCGGATGACCACATGAATTGGATTGGACCTGAATCAGTTCAGGTTGGATCATGAGTATGTCGAGGGTTGTGTGACAACCCAGAAGAGAGTAAGTTGGTATCCGGTACAGTAAGTATTCTAAGCACTTAGTATGATCTTGCCATAGATTATATGTCTGATCCATAATATGCCATGCTTGATCCATGCTTTCCTTGTTAGAATTCATGCCATGCTTAGGATTAATTCATGCATGGCATAGGGCTTGCTTTGTCATCTGTTTGTTTGGATGCTATGTATTTGGTTGTCTTGCGAGTACATTCAAAGTACTCACCTGGCCTTGCACGTGGCCAGTTGCAGGAGAAGATCCGTCGTGCTAGAGCATAACCTAGCCAGTCCTGTGCGTTATGGAGCCCAGCCAGAGACGTCGTTGCCGCTGAACCAAGACCCCTTCTGCCCTTTAGTTAGCCTTGGAGCTATGCATATTGTTGTAAGCAACAGTATTGTAATACTCCATTATATTAATAAAGCCATTTTTGCCTAGAATTGCTGTATCATGTCTTTGGCGTGCGTCAGGTCTTATCCTGGGGACTGGCGTGCGTCGGCCCTCTATCGGGGTGCCACATCTATGGGTTATATTGAAGGGTATGAGCCATGGTAAAGTTAAAATACAGTACGAATAATGCAATAACAAAATATGAATGGGTTTGCAACAACACCTAAAGTAGTGATTTGCTTTATTATACTAACGGATCTCACGAAGATTTTGTTGAGTTTTGTGTGATTGAAGTTTTCAAGTTTTGGGTGAGATCACGATGGATGAAGGAATAAGGAGTGATAAGAGCCTAAGCTTGGGGATGCTACCACACCCCCAATATATATCCAAAGAGTAACAAGCAACTAAGCTTGGGGATGCCCCCGAGTGGCATCCCCTCTTTCTCCTAACGACCATCGGTATTTTACTTGGAGCTATATTTTTATTCGTCACATATCATGAGTTTTGCTTTGAGCGTCTTGTATCTTTGCTTGCTTTGCTTATTTGTTTTTTCCTTGTATCCTTGCTGTACACACCTATTTGGGAGAGCCAAAATTATGCTATGATTTATTAGAATTGCTCTCTATGCTTCACTTAAACTTTTTGAGCTATAGAATTGCTCTAGTGCTTCACTTATATCTTTTTGAGCACGGTGTGCTTGGAAATTTTTGTAGAAATACTCTCATGCTTCACTTAGATTAATTTGAGAGTTAGTAAATTTTGAAGAAATCCTCTCATGCTTCACTTATACCTTTTTGGGAGATGAAATCTTTATGCACATGTGCTTCACTTAGATTTGTTTGAGCTTGCCAAAAAGCAATGGCAATATATGAAACTAGTCCCAAAGTGATAGATATCCAAGGAGGATATAATAAAAACTTTCATGAAGATCATTGAACAAATTAAAACTTGATTCCTTGTAATAGTTTTGAAACATGATGATAGTAATATGTGTGTCATGTTGGTGAGTAATTATGCTTTAGTAGGAATATTGGTGTTAAGGTTTGTGATTCCCTATGCAAGTACGAAATTCAATAGTTATGCAATGAAATTACATCCTACTTGTGGTGCATTATTCGGTGTTAGTTATGCTCAATGCTTGCTTATGTGAATTTTCGTTTCTTGGTTTGGTTGCTTCTCAATCTTTTTGCTAGCCTCCATTTGTACTAAGTAGAAATACTACTTGTGCATCCAAAATCCTTAAACCAAGTTTTGACTTATGAGTCCACCATACCTACCTATATGTGGTATTTCCATGCCGTTCCAAGCAAATTTGTATGTGCCATCTCTAAATTTCAAAATAAATTTTCTCTTTTGTGTGCTCGTACCGCTCATGAAACGGTGGGGAGTGTCCAATATTTTTCCATGCTAGATGTGTTATTCTCAAGATGAGTGTTTATTCACTTGTCATTGCACGAGAGTGCGGCGGTAATAGGGATGCCCATTCCTGAAATGAAAAAGAAAAAATTACTTTATGTTGTTAAATAATAAATTCCTTGGAAAGTGTTGGTATGGAAGGCAACCATGGATACGGCCTGCCATGGAAAGTGAAAGTTTGGTGGAAAAAGGAATAAACTTTATTTTCTGTTTGGGAACCGCCTATGATATATCTAGCATGGAAAGTATTGTGAGCTACTTTGTCATTTTTGTTGACAGGAAAAGCATGCCACCCAAAATATTTTTCTCTCTCAATTTAAGACTTTGAGCTCTGGCACCTCTACAAATCCCTACTTCCCTCTACGAAGGGCCTATCTATTTACTTTATGCAATTTTTATTTTTACTTTGAGTCTCCATCTTCTCCTATAAGCACCAACTAGGGGGCACTATGATCGTACATGAGCATTGGGCATAGCTAATATTTGAGTGCGTTTCATGAATGGATCAATGATTGAGCATGATGGGCTAGGGATAACTTTCTTTAGTGTTGATATTTTGAAAGACATGGTTGCTTGTTGACATGCTTGAGTATTGAAGTCATTATGTTAAAACTAGGCTATTACTTTGAATCATCTATAAGTCGGAATGTCCATGCTATACAAAAGAAAAGAATATGAGATGGACATGTTAGGCAGCATTCCACATCAAAAATTCTGTTTTTATCATTTACCTACTCGAGGACGAGTAGAAATTATGCTTGGGGATGCTGATACGTCTCCAACGTATCTATAATTTTTGCTTATTCCATGTTGTTATATTATCATTCTTGGATGTTCTACAATCATTTTATAACAGCTTTATATCATTTTTTGGGACTAACCGATTAACATAGTGCCAAAGTGCTAGTTGCTGTTTTTGCTTGTTTTTTACTTCACAGAATATCAGTACCAAACGGAGTCAAATCGCGACGAAACTTTTTGGAGATTATTTTTTGGACCAGAAGACACCCAGTGGGCCAAAAAAGAGCCAGGAAGGTGGGCTGTGGAGAGCACAACCCACCAGGGCGCGCGAGGGGGGCCCCGGCGTGCACTGATCGGTTGTGCCCTCCACGGGCCCCCCTCCACCGCCTCTGATGCCTATAAATTATCAAATATTCAAAAAACCCTAGGGGAGTTGACGAAACACAATTCCAGCCGCCGCAAGTTCCAGAACCTCGAGATCCAATCTAAACACCATCACGGAGGGGTTCATCTTCTTGATAGGTGCCTCTCCAATGATGCGTGAGTAGTCCACCATAGACCTACGGGTCCGTAGGCAGTAGATAGAAGTCTTCCTCTCTCTCTCTCTCTCTCTCTCTCTCTCTCTTATGATTCTCAATACAATGGTATCTTGGAGATCTATTTGATGTAAACTTTTGCAGTGTGTTTGTTGGGATCCAATGAATTCTGAGTTCATGATCAGTTTCTATCCATGAATATTATTTGAGTCTTCTTTGATCTCTTATATGCATGATTACTTATAGCCTCGTATTTCCTCTTCGAATCTTTGGTTTAGTTAGGCCAACTAGATCGATTTTTCTTGCCATGGGAAGAGGTGCTTTGTGATGGGTTCGATCTTGCGGTGTCCTTTCCCAGTGACAGAAGGGGCAACAAGGCACGCATGTATCATTGCCATTAAGGATAACAAGATGGGGTCTATTCCTACATGAATAGATCTTGTCTACATCATGTCATCGTTCTTATTGCATTACTCCATTTTTCCATGAACTTAATACACTAGATGCATGCTGGATAGCGGTCGATGTGTGGAGTAATAGTGGTAGATGCAGGCAGGAGTCGGTCTACTTATCTTGGACGTGATGCCTATATAATGATCATCGCCTTGGATATCGTCATGATTATTTGATCTTCTATCAATTGCCCAACAGTAATTTGTTCACCCACCCTGTGCTATACTCATGAGAGAAGCTACTAGTGAATCCTACGGCCCCCGGGTCTACTTTTCCAACATATTGGTTTCCGATCTATCTTTTTGCTTTTTTATTTTCAGATCTACAAAACCAAAAACCCAAAAATATATTGCTGCACTTTTTTATTTGCTCTTTTTATTTTGTGTTTTTGAGAGATCTATCTCTCCTATCCATCACTACCTAATCTATCTTTTTACCGTAGAGAGATTGACAACCTCTCTTTCTCGTCGGGTTGCAAGTATTTGTTATTTGTGTGCAGGTGCTGCTTGTTGGGTGGTGGTGATCCTTCTGCTGGTTCGATAACCATGGTTTCATAACTGAGGGAAATACTTACTGTCGTTGTGCTGCATCATCCCTTCATCTTTGGGGAAATACCGACGCAGTCTCAAGCCATGTCAACCTACACAGACAAAACCAAACACTTGTACCCTACGCGGGCAAGAGGGTTGTTAAGCCCCTTGAACTCGTTACTTGTAAGGATTAAATCCTCATAGAGATAGATGATATAAAAGCAAAATAAAATAACAGTAAATATATTGCAGCAAAATATTTTTAGTGTTTTAGTATTTATAATTAAGTAGACCCGGGGGCCATAGTTTTCGCTAGAGGCTTCTCTCTTGAACATAACATACAATGAGTAGACAAATTACTGTTGGGCAATTGACAGAATTGCGCATAGTTATTACATGTTATTCATGGTAATAATCATTTATATAGGCATCATGTCCATAAACAAGTAGACCGAAACAATCTTGCATCTACTACTGTTACTCCACCAATCGACCAAAACGATTCTGCATCTATGGTATTAAGTTCATGACAAACGGAGTAACGCAGTACGCAAGATGACATGATGTAGACAAAGTAAGACAAGCAATATGTTCAGACCCCATCATTTTATCCTTAATGGCAACAATACAAATACAGGTCTTGTCCCTTTCTGTCACTAGGATATAGAGCACCGCAAGATTGAACCCATTACAACGCACCACTCCCGATGAAGATAAATCAATCTAGTTGGCCAAACCAAACCGATAGATCAGAGATAAATCCGAAGCTATAACAATCATGCATAATCGAATTCAGAAAAGACTCAACACTTAAATGAATAATCTGATCATAAAGCCACAATTCATCGGACCCCAACAAACACACCGCAAAAGAGGATTACATCGGATGGATCACCGCGAGGATAGTGGTGAACATGGTATTGATGATCAAAGAGATAGAAAGGCATCTAGGTACTAGATATGGACCCGTAGGTCTCTGGTGGAGTACTCACACATTATCATGGAGGCAACAAGGTTGATGTAGACGACCTCCATGATCGATTCCCCCTTCGACAGGACATCGAAAAAGGTCTCTTGATGGGATCACGGCGGAGCAGAGACTTGCGGCGGCGCAAAAAGTGTTTTGGATGACTCTCTGTTGGTTTCTTGATTTTAGAGAATTTATGAAGGTGGAATTAGGTCATACTGAGCCACGAGGGGCCGATAAGGCATGAGGGCGCGCCTACCCCCCTAGGCACGCCATATTGCCATGTTGTCTCCTCACTTCGCGTCTGGTACCCTCCCGAAGCTTGCAGCGTCTCTTTTGTCCAGAAAAAAATCGTCAAAAAGTTTTGTAGCATTTGGACTTTGTTTGGTACTGATTTCCTGGAAAACCAAAAATACGCATAAAGCAACAAATGGCACTAGCCACTTGGTTAATAGTTTAGTTCCCAAAAATGATATAAAATAGCATATAATTGCATATAAAGCATCCAAGATTGATAATATAATGGCTTGGAACAATAAAAAATTATCGAACGTTGGAGACGTATCAACATCCCCAAGCTTAATTCATGCTCGTCCTCGAGTAGGTAAATGATAAAAACAATTTTTTTGATGCGACATGCTACCCAACATGTAATCTCTTTTAGGTATGATCATTGAGAAACAATGAACTAATTAGTACCAACATAATAATATCCATAAACATAAATAGCATATTCATTACTTTGCAAAATATATGATCCTTCAAGAATGTTATTCCCTGCTCATTTTATCATATCAAGCATGGCGTGACTCCATCTTCACCGCATAAGTATAAATTATGACCACCCCGGTGTCAAACTAGGCAATTGGATCGTACTTCTAACGCGCTTCAACATTTTCAACTTTACGCAATACATGAGCGTGAACCATGGATATACCATATGGGTGGAATAGAGTATGGTGGTAGAGATCAAAAGGAGTCAAAGTGGAAGGAAGGTCTCGCATCAACTAGGCGGATCAACGGGCTATGGAGATTCCCATCAATCGATATCAATGCAACGAGTAGCGATTGCCATGCAACGGATGCACTAGAGCTATAAGTGTATGAAAGCTCAACGTGAGCTAAGTGGGTGTGCATACAACTTGCTTGCTCATGAAGACCTCGGGCATTTGAGGAAGCGCGTCATCGGAATATACAAGCCAAGTTCTACCATGAAAAATTCCCACTAGGATATGAAAATGACAACTCAGGAGACTCTCTATATGAAGAACATGGTGCCACTTTGAGGCACAATGTGGTAAATGGATAGTAACACTGCCCCTTCTCTCTTTTCTCTTTTTTTCATGGTGGGCTTTTCTCTTTTTTTTTGCCTCCCCCATTTTTTTTTCGTCCGGAGTCTCATCCCGACTTGTGGGGGAATCATAGTCTCCATCATCCTTTCCTCACTGGGACAGTGCTCTAATAATGACGATCATCACACTTTTATTTACTTACAACTCAATATTACAACTAAACGAAGAACACCATGACTCTATATGAATGCCTCTCGCGGTGTACCAGGATGTGCAATGATCTAGCATAACATGTAGATAATTATGAATGATGGCTTTGCCACAAATACTATGTCAGCTATATGATCACACAAAGCAATATGATGATGAACACACAAGTCATGTGACGTAACGGTGGAAGTTGCATGGCAATATATCTCGGAATGGCTATGGAAATGTCATAATAGGTAGGCATGGTGGTTGTTTTCAATAAGATATAAGGATTCTTATGTGTGATAGAGCAAATCATATCACGGGGTTTGGATGCACTGGCGAAGGTTGCACCGGCTCTCGAGGTGAGAATGGGCAATGCACGGTACCGAAGAGGCTAGCAAATTACGGAAAGGTGAGAGTGCGTATATCCATGGATTCACATTAGTCATAAAGAACTCATATACTCATTGTAAAGCCTTATTAGCTGTCTTGAACCAAAGTACTACCGCATGCCCCTAGGGAGGAGGTTGGTATGAGTTAACCATCGTGCGCCCCCGATTCGAACAACACGATAGGATTTCATTTAAGATATAAAAATGGTCACACATCATCACCATGCAATAGTCAATACTCAGATGATTAACAAATAATTTTTTTTAATACCGATATTTCTACTAACCAATGATCATGTACTCACGCCCTTTCATATTACCACATCAATATAATTAACCCATGTTTCTTCTTTAGTGAGCTACATTTTTTTTGTTATATCCCCCTTGAATACCTATCCTTTTCGGACTAGTCTCATAACACGTGCCCATTACCGTTCCTATTTCTTGGATTCTCAAAAATATTTAAGTGAAGCATGAGAGTTCAATTTTTTCTATAAAATCTAAACACCGTCATGCTCTAAAAGATATAAGTGAAGCACTAGAGCAACTGCCTAGCTCAAAAGATACAAGTGAAGCATATAGAGTATTCAAACAAATTATGATGACCATGTGTCTCTCTCAAATATATGTGTCCAGCAAACAATAATTGTGGCAAACTAAAAGAAAAACAAAATATAATGCATGACCCTCCAAGCAAAACACATATCATGTGATGAATAAAAATATAGCTCCAAGTGACATACCGATAGATTGGAGACGAAAGAGGGGATGCATTCCGGGACATCCCCAAGGTTAGACGCTTGGGTCTTCCTTGAATATTACCTTGGGGTGCCTTGGGTATCCCCAAGCTTAGGGTCTTGCCGCTCCTTATTCCTTCATCCATCATTGTCTCACCCAAAACTTGAAAACTTCTGCACACAAAACTCAAGAAAACCTCGTGAGATCCGTTAGTATAATAGACATATCAAATACTTTAGGTACTGTTAAAAATATTCATATTTTATTATTGCACTATAGGTACTGTATTGTAACTTCTCCATGGCTTATACCCCCTGAGATAATCCATAGCATCATCAAAACAAGCAAACTATGCGAGCAAAAACAGATTATGTCTAAAACAGAACAGTTTGTAATGATGTGTACTAAAACCATACTTATGTAACTCCTAAAATTCTGGAAAAATAGGACAACCTGGGAAATTTGTATACCAATACGGTGTAAAAAATTAAGATCAAAAGGACATTCCAGTAAAATCAGAGAAATTCTCCACTAGGCGTAAAAGTTTTTGTTTTTGCAGAACATTAATTCTACTATCTTTCAAATCATCCCAAAGGCTTTACTTGGCACAAACACTAAGTTAAACATAAAAAAAATCATTATAGTATCAATAATCATGTCAACACACGAAAACATAAAGTAAAACAAAAATTTAAACATAACTGTTGGGTTGCCTCCCAACAAGCGTTATTGTTTTATGCCCCTAGCTAGGCATAATACATAGTTTCAAGTATTGTCATCCTTGACATCCAACTCCTCAATTATGCAAACATGCTTACTAGGAGGTTTAGCACATATGTTATTAGTAACCACGCTCCTAGCAACAAAGAGAGGAGGCTTAATGATGTGTTCCTTTACCGCATCTATGAAATTGGGGTGCACACAAATCATTTTAAGGTCTTCATTCCTTTTACTAGGTGTGACACTTGTATGCTTAGGAACATACATAACCTTGGGACTCTTATTGAGGGGGGGCTTATCAATAGATTTGGTGGAAGTAAAAGCGGAGCCCATTTTATTAAGGATTTCTTCCAACTTATCAATTCTAGATGGACTTTGTCCTAGTCGTTCATTAATCTTTGGCTCACTATCTTTTAGAGTCTTTAGAATAGTTCCTACGTTTGAACCAAATTGAGTAACTTGATTGTGGACCTTCTTGTCTAGATTTTAAATGTGCTCAATTGTAGGCATTTTATTCTCTATAGCACCTCGCCTACACATAACATCTTCCAATGTCAATATGGTTCCATTAACAATGATGGGGGTGATCCTACTAGATTTTCCATGGCATTGAAAGCATCCAAACTGTGACTTATCAAGAAATTACCATCGGTAATAGAGTCAAGCACAAATCTATACCAAGTAGTAACACCCGCATAAAAATTACGAAGCAAAATAGTGGTGGATTGCTTACGAGTTGATCAATTTTGAGCATTGCAAATACTATACCAAGCATCTTTTAAATTTTCTCCTCCCCTTTGTTTGAAATCAAGCACTTCATTCTCGGGGGTACACAGAATAAGAGAAGATCTAACCATAATGACAATCAAGCAAACTAACAAGTAAACTGGAATACTAAGCAAGTAACCAAGCAAATAGAAATATTTTTGTATTTTTATGTAAAGCAAATATAAAGGCAAATAAAAAGTAGAACAAGTGAAAGATAATTTGTGTGAAGGGACCTGATGAGAGTTTGACGATGTCTCCCGGGCAACGGCGCCAGAAATTTGGTCCTGCTACTTGTGAGCTGCGCTGGGATTTTCCCCGAAGAGTAGGAGATGCAGCACAATAGAAATAAGTATTTCCCTTAGTGAAAGCACAACTTCTCCCTAGGTGGTTTTGGTAATTAATAACAACATATATTTCATTGGACTAATGTTTCCACTAAGTGTATCTCAGGAAAAAGTTCAATGATGGATTGGCTAAAAGATTGTGTGGAGAACCTCCCCAAGGAAAGGAAGGAATAGGATTGGCCATACTTCAAGATCAAGGACTCTACATTTTATATTTTGTGAGAAATCACTTTGAGTCCATAGGAAAGCCAATACTATTAAAAGGGGATGAGGTAAATATGATGATCTGGTTGCTCAAGTGCTTAGAGGTAGCCACCCAAAATACTCACCCACTTTCCCACACATATCTTCTGTCCAAAGCCTAAAGTCAAAATTCGGTGACACCAATATTCCCATTTTGTCGGGGGGATAACCCCGGGGTAGCCTTAGCTGGGTCACTACTCCAACTTTTTGAAAAATGACTACAGGGCGATCCGCCTCCCCCTGTAGTCCGGCTCCGCGTGGCCGGCTGCGCCCAGCCGGCCGGCCGGGGGCGGAGACCCCTAGTCTTCTAGCTGGCGGGTCAGCTCCCATCCCATCACCGCGCCTCGCCGGACGGCGACCTGACGCCTGGCGCATCAGCAGTGCCCCCGGTGCCTCGGTGAGAGCACGCGTGGCTACAGCGGTCCCCGTCGCATCGACGGTCAGCAGCCGCATGGCCACAGTGGAGGCGACAGTGCCTCTGACCCCGGCCGACTGCGAACGGGCGGGCGGCACAGTGCCGACACGCCCTCAACCACTCCATTACCTGCCCCGGCATGGCCACAGTGCGGCCGGCCGTACCGCTGACCGTGACGGGCACGCGGGTCTGCCAGGCGGGCCCCTTCCGGCTCCCGACGGGACCCTGCAGCCGGCGGGCCCTACCTGCGACAGGACCCTGCAGCCGGCGGGCCCTACCAACGACAAGACTCCTCAGCCGGGGGCCCCATGCCGGCTAGAGAGGCCGCCATCTGGAGCCCTCCGGCACCTCCTATCCATATTGTAATCCGGGGGGTTGGCCTATAAAACCCCCCGGGGTACCCCCATGCACAGGGGCGATTAACTCACACCCGCATACCCACGCACTCACGTAGAGAGGCAAGGAGAGCGGACCAGCTCCTTCTTCCTCCTCCACCCAGACAGCTCAAGGAGCACCATTGTAGTCCTTCCTGGTTCATCAACTAGACAAGCAGGACTAGGGGTGTTACCTCCCACGGAGGGCCCCGAACCTGGGTACATCGTGTGTCCCACACCGCTTGTGCCTAATCCCGCTCCCGGAGTCCGCCGGCGTCCTTCGGCCCCAACCACTCTCGATAAGCCACCCCATGGCATCTGTTGTGAGAAAATGACGACAGTTGGCGACGACCGTAGGGCCGTCCGCGACGCCGGCCAGAGTCATGCTCCGGGCGGGACCCTTCACCACCTCCCCCGGCCGCCCCGCGTCCGGGCGGAACTGCACGCTCGTGGGGCTTGCTCCCGTGGGGCGGGACCCCGTTCCCGCCAGCCCTGCGGGCGACGCTGCCGGCCTCTCCGACGAGTGGTGCGGCAACGACCCTTTGTTCGACGTCGCCGTCCTCACCGAGCGCCTCGGCGGGCTGAGCCTCACCGACAAGCCAGCTGCCGACGAGTACCCTAGCCAGGTGCTCAACTGCCTCGACCTGCCCTCGTTCGTGGGCGCACTCGCCCCGGGCGATGCTGATGACTCCTGCGTCCGCGCGGGAGTAATGGCCACCGGCTCCTCCACGACCTTCGGTCGCGCCAGGGCGGAGGCGGAGGCTGTCGCCGCGGCCGCCCGCACCGGCACCTCCGACCCCCTCGGCTCCGTGCTTGGGGGCCTCAGCACCCCCGTCGCGCCTACGACGAACCCGACCATGGCCACGACCGAGCTGGAGGCTGCCCGCCGACTGCTGCTCACGGAGGCGACCACGCTCGCCACCACTAAGCGCAGGATGGAGTCCGCGCAACACGAGTACAACTCCGCCTACGGCCTCACCCCCGCCGGCAACGAGCCCAGCCGGCGCGGTGATGTCCGCAACCGCGGCCGTGTGGTCGCGGAAATCCTTGGTGGCAGGCTGCCCACCTACGACACGCCGGCTGCCAACATGAGGGCCTCCCAGGTGGCCTATGCCGACCTCGCCGACCTGGTGGGCGAGGAGCGGGGGCAGCAGGAGCGGCACATCCAAGACCTCATCGCCACTGCCAATGCCCAACAGGCCCGACTCGATGACGCCAACGCTGGCTCCCAGGTTCCCGTCCCCGAGGGGGACGCCCCGCCAACCGCTGGCCAGCACCGGCCGGTCCAGCAAGCCTCTTCCCCCCGCGGCTCCGGTCGACGGGGCGCTGGGTCCCATAACGGACGCTCCCGACTGGGAGACGAGCCGCCGGCCGTCAACAGCCGGCGCAACGACGCTTCGGCAGGCGGCAGCCGGCGGAGCCGCGCCAACACCCCGCCTTCGCGGCGGGAGCGCGCACGCTCGCCTGCCCCGGCTGTTCATCCCGAGCTCGCCGCTCGGCTCGGCCCGCGCGTCCCATGTAGTGAGAATGACGCCCGGACCCGCATCGACTGGCTGGCGCAATCCGCCCTCCTGGAGGAGGAGGGTCCGATCGGTCCGGCGTGCTTCGGCCTGCGGATCCGCAATGAGCCGTTCCCAACCGGCTTCACGCTCCCCCGCGATACCCCAAAGTACAACGGCACCGCCAAGCCGGAAGACTGGCTAGTCGACTACACCACCGCAGTCGGCATAGCCAGGGGGAACAAGCGCGTAGCCGTGCGCTACGTCCCCTCATGTTGATCGGCTCGGCTCGGACCTGGCTCAACAGCCTGTCCGCCGGCAGCATCAACACCTGGACGGACTTTGAGGAGGCGTTCGTCCGCAACTTCACCGGCACCTACAAGCGGCCCGGCCGGCCCCGTGAGCTGGCCATGTGCGTCCAGGGGCCGGACGAGTCCCTCCGTGACTACCTCACGCGTTGGACCGAGCTCTGCAACTCCTGAGAGGGGGTACACGAGGTGCAGGCCATCCAGTACTTCATCGAGGGTTGCCGCGACGGCACCCACCTCAAGCACAAGCTCCTGTGCTCCGAGCCGGCGACCTTGGCGGATCTGATGGCCAAGGCAGATAAGTATGCCACGGCCGACTCCGCGATGCAGATCAAGGTCACCACGCCTGCCAAACCGACCCCGCCTCTTGCCGCGCCGCGGGTGGCCGCCGACAACCAGCAGCAGCAGAACAACAAGTGCAAAGCCGACCAGCCGGATCCCCGCTATGGGAGCCGGCAGGTCGCCACTATCGAGGAGGAGCAGCTGGCTGCCCAGGCTTCCAGCCAGCGCTAGCGAACCGGCAAGAACGCCTGGCAGCCCAAGCTCACCTTCGAGCAAATGCTCGACGCACCCTGCAAGATGCACTTCAGGGCCAAGCCTGCCACGCACACGCTGCGACAGTGCAGCTTCTCCCAGCGGCTGGCCCGAGGCGAGGGCCTCCCGGTCCCTCCGCCTCTGGCTCCCCGTGCGCCGGCTCCGGCCCAGCCGCCCACGCCGGCTCCGGCTGCCAACGAAGGCCGCCTTCACGACCAGTTCCCCGACCGGGACGGGTCCTACGTCGTCTTCACCAGCGAGGGGACCGACAAGCACAACGAGCGCAGGCGCCGGCACGAGGTGAACGCCACCGTTCCCTCGGTCCCCCAGTGTATGCACTGGTCTGAGAAGCCGGTCACCTGGAGCTGGGCGGACCACCCCGCCGTGATGCCGAACCCCGGCAGCTACGCCCTCGTCCTCGATCCCACCATCGCCTCCGAGAGGCGCACCTGCCACTTTCTCAC
Organism: Elymus sibiricus; assembly: GCA_039707655.1. Lineage (NCBI taxonomy): Eukaryota > Viridiplantae > Streptophyta > Magnoliopsida > Poales > Poaceae > Elymus > Elymus sibiricus. The sequence continues at coordinate 248,228,179 of CM077673.1, read as the reverse complement.
GGGTGCTGATCGACGGGGGCAGCAGCATCAACATCCTCTACCGCGACATGCTGCTCAAGCTGGGGCTCAAGGAGAAAGACTTGCAGACGAGCCGAACGGTCTTCCACGGCATCATGCCGGGAAAAACCTGCACCCCCATCGGCAAGATCCAGCTTGACGTCCTCTTCAGCAACAAGAGCCACTTCCGCCGCGAGCCGATATGGTTCGAGGTGGTGGACCTCAACAGTCCCTACCATGCGCTGCTGGGCAGGCCGGCCCTCGTTAAATTCATGGCAGTCCCCCATTACGCCTACCTTAAGCTCAAGATGCCGGGTCCCAAGGGCATCATCACTGTCGACGGTGACTACAAGAAGTCAATCGAGTGCGCACGCGATAGCAGCCGGCTGGCTGAGGCCCTGGAGATAGCGGAGGAGAAGCGGCAGCTCGACCGGCTCGTGGCTCACGCCTCTGAGCAGCCGACCGTGCCGGCTCCTCCGTCCCAGTCGTCCGGTGTGGCGTCGTTCCAGCCGTCCAGGGACACCAGGCAGGTGCCGCTCGACCCGACCAACCCCAAGCAGTGCGTCACCATTGGCGCCAACCTCAGCAGCAAATAGGAAGGCGAGCTCGTCGACTTCCTCCGTGAGAATCGGGACATCTTCGCATGGTCTCCAAAAGACATGCCGGGTGTTCCAAGGAAGTACGCTGAGCACAAACTTCATGTGCGGCCGGATGCCAAGCCGGTTAAGCAACCATGCGTTGTTTCTTCGAGGAGAAGCGTCGTACTATAGGGGAAGAGATCGCCCGGCTGCTCGCAGCCGGCTTCATCATGGAAGTGTTCCACCCGGACTGGCTGGCCAACCCAGTCCTGGTGCTGAAGAAAAACAAGACCTGGCGCATGTGTATCGACTACACCAGCCTGAACAAGGCCTGCCCCAAGGACCCTTTTGCCCTGCCGCGGATCGATCAAGTTATCAACTCCATGGCCGGCTGCGATTTGCTGTCCTTCCTGGAAGCCTATTCCGGCTACCACCAGATCAAGCTGGACCCAGCCGACCGGCTGAAGAGCTCCTTCATCACCCCTTTCGGGGCCTACTGCTACATCACCATGTCCTTCGGCCTGAAGAACGCAGGCGCCACCTTCCAACGTTGCATGCAGAAATGCCTCCTGCCCCAGATCGGCAGGAACGTCCACGTCTACGTGGACGGCATCGTCGTCAAGACCAAGAAGCATTTCAGCCTCCTGGAAGATCTCCGAGAGACCTTCGCCAACCTGCGCGAGTTCAAGGTCAAACTCAATCCAGAGAAGTGTGTTTTCGGCGTGCCTGCCGGCCAGCTCCTGGGTTTCTTCGTGTTTGCCCGCGGCATCGAAGCCAACCCGGAGAAAATCAGAGCCATCGAGCTCATGCGCAAGCCGACCAAGCTCCGCGACGTCCAGAAGTTCACCGGCTACCTTGCCTCGCTCAGCCGGTTCATCAGCCGGCTAGGCGAGAAGGCTCTGCCCCTCTACCAGCTCATGAAGAAGACGGCCAAAGTCGAGCCGGGCCATGACCCAACGACGAAGCCGGCCAATTTCGAGTGGACCGACCAGGCGGACGAAGCATTCCGTGACCTCAAGCGCGCCCTCTCCAGCGCACCCGTCCTGGCGGCTCCGACTGAAAAGGAGCCTTTGCTCGCGTACATCGCGGCGACCACGCGCGTAATCAGCGTCGTTCTCGTGGTGGAGCGGCCGGAGGAAGGCCAGGCGCTGCTAGTCCAGCGTCCCGTCTACTACCTCAGCGAGGTCCTCTCCGCCTCCAAGCAGAACTACCCCCACTACCAGAAGATGTTCTACGGCATATACTTCGCCGCCAAGAAGGTCAAGCAGTACTTCCAGGAGCACACCATCACCGTGGTGAGCACGGCGCCGCTCGTTGAAATCATGAGAAGCCAGGACGCCACCGGCCGGATCGCCAAACGGGCTATCGCCCTCGCCGACCATGAAATCCGGTACGAGCCACGCACCTCCATCAAGTCGCAGGCGATGGCCGACTTCCTCGTCGACTGGGCGAAAACCCAGTTCATGCCGCCTCCTCCAGACTCCACGCATTGGCACATGCACTTCGACGGCTCGAAGATGCGGACCGGCTTGGGAGTCGGCATCGTCCTATCATCCCCGAAAGGGGACCAACTCAAGTACGCGCTCCAGATCCTCTTCGCCGCCTCCAACAACGTAGCGGAATACGAGGCGCTCGTCCACGGCCTCTGGCTCGCCAAGGAAATCGGCATCCGACGCATCCTCTGCATCGGCGACTCGGATCTCGTGGTGCAGCAGGTCTCTGGCGAATGGGACGCCAGGGACGCCAACATGGCCAGCTACCGCTTCCTCGTCCAACAACTCACCGGCTCCTTCGAAGGGTGCGAGTTCCACCACGTCCCCCGGGCAGACAACGAGGCGGCGGACACGCTGGCCAAAATCGGCTCCACCCGGCAGGCAATCCCAGCTGGCGTTTCCCTCGAATGGCTGATCAAGCCTTCGATCAAGCCCTCCCCCGAATCAGAGTCTATCTTCGTGCCGGCTGACGCCGCCGAATCTCTGCCAGGCCCGGCGGCTCTACCGGCACCATCAACTCCGGTTGCCGTGCCAGCCCCATCGGCCCCCACGTCTGACGCCCCCGCGGCGGCCGGCTCCGGCTCCACGGCCGTCATGATGACGATCATCGCGCCCCCCCCGCTGTCTCAGTCTCGAGGACTGGTGACCTGGTCCCGGGGGCTAGCGAGCCGGTCCCGGGGACTGACGAGCCAGACCCGGGGGCTCCGATAGCAGGCCCGGGGGCTCCGGCTGCCCCCGGCGCTCCACTTGAGCTCGAGCCGGCTCCCGTCTCGGCCCCCTCATGGGCCCAGCCCATTCTGGCTTTCCTCTTGCGCGGCGAGCTCCCCCCCCCCCGACGAAGCCACGGCAAGGCAAATCCAGCGCCGGGCCCCCGCCTACAGCATCATCAACCATGAGTTGGTCCATCGCAGCGCAACCGGAGTCTTCCAGCGTTGCGTCGAGCCGGAACGGGGGCAGGAGATCCTCCGTGACATCCACCAGGGCGAGTGCGGGCATCATGCTGCCTCCAGGACCTTGGTGGCCAAGGCGTTCCACCACGGGTTCTACTGGCCAATGGCTCTAGAAGAAGCGAAGCGGCTGGTCGACAAGTGCGAGGAGTGCCAGCGCTTCAGCACGCAGAGCCACCTGCCGGCCACGGCGCTCCAAACCATCCCCCTCTCCTGGCCCTTCGCGGTCTAGGGCCTCGACATGGTGGGACCTTTCAAGACCGCTCGAGGCGGCATGACGCATCTATTGGTGGCCGTCGACAAGTTCACCAAGTGGATCGAGGCCAGACCCATCAAGAAGCTGGACGGCCCCACGGCGGTCCGGTTCATCGAAGACATCATAGTCCACTACGGCGTCCCGCACAGCATCATCACCGACAATGGCACCAACTTCGCCAAGGGCGCGCTGGCACGCTTCTGCGCCAAGCAAGGCATCTGGCTCGACCTTGCGTCGGTCGCCCACCCGCAGTCGAATGCCCAAGCAGAGAGAGGAAACGGCTTGATCTTGGCCGGCATCAAGCCCCGGCTCGTGGCACCGCTCGTTTGGTCAGCCGGCTGCTGGATCGAGGAGCTGCCGGCCGTCCTATGGAGCCTCAGAACCACGCCCAACCGCTCAACCGGCTTCACGCCCTTCTTCCTCGTGTACGGGTCCGAGGCAGTCATCCCCACGGACATCGAGTTCGACTCGCCTCGCGTCACCCTGTACACGGAGACAGATGCAAAGGAGGCAAGGGAAGACGGCGTCGACCTCCTCGAGGAGGCCCGCGAGCTAGCGTTGAGCCGAATGGCTATCTACCAGCAGAAGCTCCGACACTACCACAACAAGCGGATCCGGCCCCTCTCGTTCCGCGAGGGGGACCTGGTGCTCAGACGGATCCAACGGACCGCTGGCCAGTACAAGCTGTCCCCCTCATGGGAGGGCCCGTTCATCATCAGCAAGGCGCTACACAACAATGCGTACTACCTAATAGACGCCCAGAAGCCGCAGAAGCGCAAGAGAGACGCCTCCGGCGAGGAGATGGAGCGCCCATGGAACGCGGCGCTCCTCCGTCCGTTTTACTGCTAAGAAGGATCAGTGTATGTATGTACCCTCCCCTTTGGGCTTATGAATGCAACGGGTGCCCCAGGCCAGCTCTTGGGGCACACCTCTTTCGTTTCCTTCCAAAACAGTTCGTCCCACACAACGGCTCCCGGACCCGGCTCCACGGTCCCGGGGGCTCGCCGGCTAGCCTTAGCGTCGTTACCCAAAGCCGGTCGAGTAATGTGAGTTAAAAAAAACCTCCCACCCCTCCCAGCTACAGACCGGCTCCCGGCTGTCTGGCTGACGGGTTCTCGGGACGGAAAACCTAGCGCACACAAAAAACGGTCATAAGGGAGTCACTGGCTAGGGCTAGCCGACCCACCTTTCTTAGCCTCTGTCACTCTCCTTGGCCAATAAGTCTCCACGGCTCCCAAGCTCACGACCGACTCCCCCGAGGCGGACGCCCCTGTCGGTGTCAAAACCGGCAGATCTCGGGTAGGGGGTCCCGAGCTGTGAGTCTAGGATCGATGGTAACTGGAGACGAAGGAGACGACGTTTACACAGGTTCGGTCCCTCCTATGGAGGTAAAACCCTACATCCTGCTTGATTATATTGATGTGTTTGAAGGTTACAGAGTTGATCTACCACGAGATCGACTAGTTAAAACCCTAGATGAGTTTCTCTGCCTTACAATCTAAAACCCTCTGGCTTATATAGACGCCAGGGGTCCCTAGGGTTACACATGGTTGGTTGCCCACCGAAGGAAAAAACGTGCCTATTCTACTATCTTAAACTTGAAAGACACGCCATGGCTCCTGAGGTCTCCTCCCTAGCGACGGGGCCTTCAATCCTCCATGAGCGGCCCATGAGTCCGGTCTATAAGAAATAGGCCGGCAGTTCGAGGACCCCTTAATCCTGGACTCCCTCAGTAGCCCCCGGACTAGCCTCCAATGCCGAGGCATACTATCTGGACAATCCTGCGTGTCAAAGTCTTCGGCTTGCGAGGCGAGTCCCTCTATCCCTTCTTGTTCGGCAATCATCCCGTCATCGATGAACTCTCAATCGTTGAGAACTTGCGGGACCCATTGTAATAACTATAACGCCCCTCGATCCCTGTGCCGAGGGGAGACGGGCGGCCCAACTGCTTTCTACAAGACTGCCCTCCCCACAAGGGAGGCACCACCCATTTAAACAGGCTGAATTGTGGTCTGAGCCACCCCTTCCTCTTCTTCCCCATCAGAAAAAGCTTCAAACGAGAAATCACCAAAAAACATGGCGAGCGTCCCCGGCTCTTCCTCGCGTCCTTACATCACCCTTCCCAAGGATTGGGCAAGTTGCTCTATATCCCTCCTTCGGTTGCACGACCTCGAGACCCAAGGTTATCTTCCTTCCTCGGATCTGGCGGCTGTCCGCGCCGGATTAACTTCTTATGGCAACGAGGCCTTCGCAGAGAATTTCCCTAATCCTCACAAGGGAGAGTGGGTATGCTTCGTGCCTTTCCTCTTGCGGGGCCTAGGGTTCCCCATTCATCCCTTCTTGAGGGGATTACTGGAATTCTACGGGATCCAGCTCCATCATCTTACCCCCGGATCTTTGCGAGATGTTTCTAGGCTGCGAGGCCCACTTTGGATTATGGAGGAAGTACTTCTGTCTCGTCCCCCGCACTCGGGGTGAGACAATTCGGGAAGTCGGAGGAGCCGAAGTATGTCGTATACCCGGGACGGGGTATCCAGTGGGGACTCCGAAGAAGGAGTCCGAAGAATGGTCCTCGGAGTGGTTCTATATTGAGGACGTCCCCCTGTTCGATCCAGCTCGGAGGGGTTTGTCCGAATACTCCGACGCCCCTTTTTAAGAAAAGGTATAACTGGCGATCGAAGAGTTCATCCCAAGAGGAAGATGCCGAAGTGTAACGCCTGGCTACCCAAGTAAGGCTGCTAGCTCATAACAAGCTGGCCATTATTGATGTGATGGCCGCCGCCATGGCTCGATGCGTTCAACCCCTTCAGCAAAGGATACACCCTTTGTGGCGTTACAACGGAACAAGTGACACCACTCGTTCCCGACGGCTAGGACCTGCCAATCAAGCGGCGATGGCGGCCGTACTGGAAGACCTGTTCAAAGGGGAAGAAAAAGACTTTGTTCGGCTACCGGTTAAGGAGGGCTACTCGGGTTATAACCCCATCGAATGGGTAAGCCTTTCGACTTTGTGACCTGAGTTCGGGTTTTCACTTGCCCCCTTCTAACCGAAGCTTTCAATCTGTGCGAACAGAGCTGGAGGTGCTTTGTCGAGACAATCAACTGTCCGGCGCCTCAACCAGAGAACTACTCTCGTGATGACGATCCAGGATTCCATGACGATCCAGACCTGTCGATCGAGCACGAAGACGGGGTCTTTTACCAAGAGAGCCTTGATGGTTCAAAGGTGGCTATTATAGCCGATCACCCCGGATTACTCCCTTCTTCTACTATAGGCAAAAAGAAAAATTCCTCCCGTAAAAGGCAAGCGACCTCCGTCGACCCAAATGTGCTGGTTTCGGATCCCAAGCGTCGTCGGTCCACGCGACGAACGTCGACTACGGCAAGAACGCCCGGACCGAACAACAACAGGAATCCCTCGTGTGAACCAACCGCGGGGACGACCCCAACCATTCATTCAACCAAAAGGTACCTCGTTCGGCCGCTTAATCTATTGTTATCATGATCGATAGGATTTTACAGAAGATCTCATGTCGAAATACTCAGGATACGAGTACAACCATCTTCTGCCGGGAATGTTGCCGGGGCGCCTGGCAACACTCAAGAATCAAGGCCTTCTGCTCATGCTGAACATGCTGCGGAGGCCCCTGTGGCCAGTCAGTCCCCTGAAGATTCCGAGGACGCAGTGTCAGTCACTAACTCCGAAGTAGAGAGTGCGATGAACCACCGGCGGCGACAAGAAGCCCTGCGCCACCAGGCGTTTTCCGAACAGGAGTTTAATGCTCTATATTCGGTAGATACGTATATCGGAGCTGCCCGAGCTGGGCTTGGGGAAGCCGTGAAACTGATATCTTCCAGCCTGGAGGTGAGTGATCGGTTTTAATAACCCGGACACCCGTATTAACCCAGTAGCCCCCGAGCCTTGAATTGGTCAGGACGGCCGAGTTAAGGATCCGCATATTGTTTTATTTATGATGTAGGCTTCAAGGCAGTAGAATGAGCAATTGGCCAATGACCTGGAGGCGAGCCGAACGCAGGTGCAAGCCGTGAAGGCCGAACTTGAACAAGTGAAGAATTTTACCCGGGAGGCGCATGGTGAATATGTACATTTTGCCGATCGGAGTATATAGTCCCGTGCTGACGCAAGGGTACCTTGTAGCAGCTGACTCTATAGGACAGTTGCAAAAAGATTTAGATGCGGCCCGAGAATCCCAGAGGTACGCCAGTCCCAGTATGAGGCCGACTGCCTTTCATCGCAACGAAATCTTGAGGAGAAGATACGTCTCCAGGCGGAAAATCGGCAACAGGCCGAAGAAATTGAGAGTTTAAAAACTCAATTGGCTCAAACCCAAGAAGAGAACCAGAAATTACAGAGGGGCATGTTCGGTAAGTGCGATTATAACGTCGAAAAGTACATCTAATACACGAATTGTAATGGACATGCCTCGTCTTATGTATAGGTCTCCTGACCGGGCGGCCTGAAGAAGAGATCGGATCCTACCGGGGGAACCTTCTGAAGGAACTATCCGCCGTACATGAGCGGGCTCGGAAGTCTATGAGGAGCATGATGAAAGTGCTATGGCCTGCCGAGAAGCCTCCGAAGGGGATGGCCGAACTGGCTACTCGCTTCAAGGGAGCCCGGAGTCGGTTCGAGCTATGGAAGACATCGGCCTGCCGAGAGGGAGCACGAGAGGCGTGGGCGATGATCAAGACCCGTTATACCGGTCTTAACCCCGAGCATATGGCTCGAGTTGGGCCGGCAGGGCCAGATGGGCAAGAAGTGTCGCTTCATTTGGTGTACGACCAAGTGATGCCCGCCGCTCGTCTCTCGCAAGAAGATTGCACCCTGGATGCCTTAATAGACAATCTTGACCAGCAGCCAGATGAATGATTTTATGTAACTATGTACTGTAAATCAAAAATTGCTCCGTCTGCGCTATAAACTTTGTCTTAACCGGCCATCGGCTTTGACCTCCCTTGCTAAGAGCTTGGGAGTGTTCCTTATCAAATATCCTTCAATAAGAGGGAATTCTTTTGTGGAACCAGGCAATCCGGCCATTTGGTGCGAACAGACAGAAAATGCACAGGGAGATATGTTATATTACTGCTTAGCGTAAGAAACATCTTCCAAAGAAAATAGTGCCTCTATCGGTACCTTCCTTCAGGCTGCTACGTAAATCATAGATAGTAAGGCCGTATACTGCTAGTATGCGACTAATGGCTCTTTTTTTAGAAAAGAAGCCCAGGTAATGGTGATAACAACCATAATTTTTATTTGTTGCTTCCGTCGTAGACAACCAATTGTCCGCTAAAGATAGCTAGCTTTTGGCTTCACCCGTCTAAGGTACGTATCCGGGTGATCCGGTCGTAACAATCGCAGAGGTGCTCCCTTTACCCTCTAGCCGAACGATCGGGAACGTAGAGGGTAAACACTGGAGCAAGGCAACCCAGCTTGGCAAAAATCTTAGTTCTAACTGATGCATATAATGGCTTAAAAATCGACAAGGGAAACATGCATACACAATGGATGCATAAAAAATATATAATCATCAGCTTCGGGAAGAAGCCCCCAGGTGTTATGTTCGGATTTAACATTTGAGGATGTATGCCGAAAAACTTAACACGAGCTCGGTTTAGCCGAACATAGACTTGGGAAAAGAAATCCGATCCTGCAAAATCAAGGTGGAAGGGAAAGAAATATGAAAGAAAAGAAAAAAAGGAAAAGGAAGGTAAAAAGAATGACGACACCGGTCCAGCTGTAAAAGCGCCAAAGGCGAGCTGCGTTCCATGGGTTTGGTTCGAGGCGGTTATCCGGCAGGTTGCGAAGACGATAAGCCCCTCCTGTGAGTACTTCGTCAATGATGAAGGGGCCCTCCCACTTGGGATTGAGTTTATGCTTCTGCTTCTCCGGGAGTCGTAAGACGAGCTCGCCCACATTGTACGTCTTTGCCCTGACCTACCTGCTTTGGTAACGCCGGGCTTGCTGTTGATGAAAAGTAGAGCGAGCCCGAGCTATGTCGCGCTCTCCTTTTAAGCCGTCCAAGTCGTCCTACCGATCTAACTCGGCCTCCTTTTCTTCAGACATGCGCACCCTTGGTGTGTCATGAATAGTATCACAGGGAAGGACTGCTTCTGCCCCGTAGACCATAAAGAACGGTGTGTATCCCGTTGATCGATTCGGGGTGGTACGCAGACCCCACAGAACGGAGTCAAGCTCCTCTACCCAACGGCAGTCGGATTCATGAAGGGACCAGACCAGACGTGGTTTAATACCACTCATGATGAGGCCGTTGGCCCGTTCGACTTGTCCATTGGTCTGCGGGTGATACACCGATGCGTAATCGAGCTTGATGCCCATGTTTGCGCACCAGTCCTTTACCTCTTGGGCGGTGAAATTGGATCCATTGTCCGTTATTATACTGTGCGGGACACCGTAACGGTGTACCACGCCGGATATAAAATCGACTACTGGTCCGGACTTGGCTGATTTGACAGGTTTTGCTTCGATCCATTTGGTGGACTTGTCAACCATGACCAGTAGATATTTATTCATCTTGGTCCCCCCTTTAAGTGGTCCGACCATATCCAGCCCCCAGACCGCAAAAGGTCAGGTAATCGGAATAGTCCGAAGAGCTGTTGGGGGCATGTGGCTTTGATTTGCAAATAGTTGACATCCCAAGCAATGCTGGACAAGTGTCTGGGCGTCCGCTCGAGCGGTGGGCCAGAAGAAACCAGCTCGAAAGGCCTAGCTTACTAAGGCCCTTGCTGCGGCGTGGTGGGCGCCCATTCCTGCGTGGACTTCGTCCAAAAGCTGTCTTCCTTCTTCCTCAGATATGCACCGCTGGAGTATTCCGGTGGTGCTTTTTCTTGTATAACTCACCCTCGTGGACTTTATAGGCCTTGGATCGCCGAATTATGCGTCTCGCCTCTGTCTGATCATCGGGGAGTGCTTGGCAAAGAAGGTAAGCGAGAAAGGGCTCGGTCCATGGTGCGATTACTGCCATGACCTCGTGAGCCGAAGGCGTTTCGTTCATTACAGAGCCGCCGATGGTTTGGTCGTCTGGCTCATTTATAGGGGGAACCACCTCTTCCACGCCGATGGATCCGGCGCCCTTATTGTCGTCCTGCCACACCACCGACGCTTGAAGAGCCGTTCGAGGAAGGTGTTTTTTGGGACAGGGTCGCGTTTGGCCCCCAGGCGGGCCAGTATGTCAGCGGCTTGGTTGTTGTCTCTAGCGACACGATGGAATTCCAGCCCCTCGAACCGTGCTGATATTTTAAGGACGGCGTCTCTATATGCTGCCATCTTCGGGTTTTTGGCGTCGAATTAGCCGTTGATTTGAGAGATGGCCAGGTTGGAGTCTCCCCGTACCTCCAGCCGTTGTATGCCCATTGATGCTGCCATCCGAAGACCATGCAAAAGTGCTTCGTATTCGACTGCGTTGTTGGAATTGGCATACATGATTTGTAACACGTACCGGATGTTGTCACCTGTGGGAGATGTGAGAATAACTCCAGCCCCCAGTCCGGCCAATGTTTTGGATCCGTCGAAGTACATCGTCCAATGGGAGTATGTACTATATTCCCTGGGGAGCTTGGCCTCTGTCCATTCAGCGAGGAAATCTGCCAACACCTGAGATTTAATAGCTCGTCATGGCTTATAGGCGATTTCGAAAGGAAGGAGTTCAATGGCCCATTTGGCTATATGGCCGGTGGCGTCCCTGTTATTGATTATATCGTTCAGGGGTACGTCGGATGCCACCGTGACCGAACACTCTTGAAAGTAGTGTCGGAGCTTCCGTGATGCCATAAACACTGCGTAGGCTATCTTCTTGTAATGCGGGTATCTAGACTTGCATTGCGTTAGCACTTCTGACACATAGTAGACCGGCTTCTGTATCCGGAATTTGTGACCCTCCTCTTCTCGTTCGAGGACGAGTACTGCGCTAAGCACTTGATGGGTGGCCTATATGTACAATAACATTGGTTCACCGGCGCCTGGTGCTGTGAGTATGGGGTTACTTGCCAGCAGTGTTTTGATTTCCTCTAACGCAGCCGCTACTTCATCGGTCCACTCAAAATTGTTGGTCCGTTTCAGCAACCTGTAGAGCGGTAAACCTTTTCACCGAGGCGGGAAATAAAGCGACTTAATGCCGCCACGCAACCCGCCAACTTTTGGACATGCCTTAGCTCTGTAGGAATCGCAAGTTCCGATAGGGCGCGGATCTTAGCCAGATTGGCTTCTATTCCTCTATGGGAAACAATGAATCCGAGTAGTTTACCAAAGGGAACTCCGAAGACACATTTCTCCGGATTGAGTCGTATATCATACTCACGTAGGCTAGCAAAGGTTTGCCTTAGGTCGTCAATCAACTGGCTGACGTGCTTTGTTTTAATGACCACGTCGTCCACGTATGCCTCGACTGTTTTACCGACCTGTTTCTCGAGACATGTCTGGATCATGCGCTGGTATGTAGCCCCTGCGTCTTTTAGCCCGAAAGGCATTGTGTTAAAGCAGAATGGGCCGTAGGGGGTGATGAATGCGGTTGTAGCTTGATTAGATTCCATCATTTTGTTCTGATGGTATCCGGAATAAGCGTCTAGGAAGCACAAAGAGTCGTGTCCGGCTGTGGCGTCAATAATCTGGTCTATGCGTGGTAAGGGGAAAGGGTCCTTGGGCCAGGCTTTATTAAGGTCTTTAAAGTCGGCTGATAGCCGCCATGATTTATCTTTCTTTGGTACCATCACCAGGTTTGCCAACCATTCGGGGTGCTTGATTTCCCGTATGAATCCGGCCTCTAGCAATTTGGCTAGTTCTTCGCCCATAGCTTGTTGTTTGGGCTCGGAAAAGCAGCGTAGAGTCTGTTTGACGGGCTTGAAGCCTGCGATTATGTTCAGACTATGTTCTGCTAGCCGCCGTGGGATTCCTGGCATATCAGAAGGATGCCAGGCAAAGATGTCCCAGTTTTCTCGTAAGAATGCTCGCAGTGCCTCGTCCACCATGGGGTCTAGCTGAGCTTCGATGGACGCTATTTTATTGGGGTCCGTTGGGTGTACCTGAAATTTAACAATTCCTTCTGCAGGTTTAAAGGACGTGGGTTTGGGCCTTTTACTAAGGATCACATCGTCCTTGTCCACTGTTGACCGGAGTGCGGTCAATTCCTCTGCAGCAAAGGTCTCGGCTAGTGCCTCGAGGGCGAGCGCTGCTGTTTTGTTCTCAGCTCGAAGGGCTATATTCGGGTCACTGGTGATTGTGATTACCCCATTTGGGCCTAGCATCTTGAGCTTCATATACCCGTAATATGGTATAGCCTGGAATTTTGCGAAGGCGTCATGCCCCAACAGGGCGTGGTAGCTACTGGGAAAGGGCACGATATGGAAGAGAAGTTCTTCGGATCGGTAGTTTTCGGATGTGCCGAACACCACGTCCAGGGTGATGCGTCCGGAACAACGTGCCTCTTTCCCAGGGATGATCCCCCGGAAGGTTGTGTTGCTATGTTCAATGCGGGATCGGTCAAACTGCATTTTTTCTAAGGTGTCCTCGTAGATGAGGTTTAAACCACTGCCGCCGTCCATTAGCACCTTTTGTAACCTAAAACCATCGACGATGGGGTTTAGGACCAGAGCGGCCGGTGTTCGGCCGGGGCGGGTGGTTGATTGGTCAGTTTCTCCGAAGGTGATGGGTATGTCTGCCCATGAACTTGTAGCCGCCACATGGTAGACCTGTTCGAGTTCTCTAAGAGCTCTTTTCCTCCTGTTCCTGGAGGGAAACATTTCGTAGATCGTCAGGACTTCAGTGTTGTAATCTGGTGGCGTTGTTGAACGTCTGTTCGGAGGTAGTGCCTCGAGGATGGCCTCTCTGCTTTTTGCGACCTGCCTAACGACCCAGCAAGCTCTGAGGCTGTGAGTCGGGCTTGTGTTCAGCAAGACAGAATGTATAGGGCATGGCTTGTCCAATAGTCCGTCGAGGACAGTTCTGACTCCCATAGGGGGTCTATTTATTTTCTCGGCGGGTTCATGTTCGGCCAGCCGCCTCGGAGGTATCCGCTTTTTCCGATCTCCTCTAGGGTATTCGGCAAAGACTAGTTCCGAAAGTAATCGTTCGGCTTGCCAGGTGCCCTCCATGGCACAGTATTTTTGTACCAGGTCCGATAGCTCGGTGAAGTCGTGAATGTGTCGACGGGCTAGAGCATTGAGGATCCCTTCATCACGACAATTGCGACTGAAGGTTGCCATTATCTCTTGGTCACTAGAGCCTGGTACTCTGTCTCTAACAAGGAGGAGTCTAGCCCAAAAATGATGAACCGACTCCCCTGGCAATTGTTTAACATCCCGTAAGTCCGAAGACTTGGGATCTCCTATGATGCTAGAATGCTCGACTTGGGTGGTGAGTGGGAAATTTTTTGGTTCCACGCCACGATGCGAGTCCGGAATCACGGGGTTCGGCGTGGGGGATTTGGAGCCGTATTGACCATAGGACCCTTCCGCGCGGGGTTCGAGTTGCGCGCTAGATCGGGGATCGACCCCGAACTATTTCCGGGGCGAACTCCGGAGTCCGGGTTACAGGAGAGATCTTGATGATCAGAAACTGGGATATAAATCGTCTTTAATTCTGGTTGTTGGGAGGACGAGCCTCCAGTCGGACACTCGACGGTGGCGACTAAGTGAGTGATCGAGGGGGTGTGAATCTCCCTATCATCGGGTTTAAGACCAATCCGGTCATAGACCGGGGTCGGGTCGTCGGACATGCCCATGGTTTGAATCCGATCAAGTACTCGTTTAGGGGCGAGGCGTCGATGGGGTACGTGTCGCTGAAGCGCATGGGGTCGATCCGCAGTGCCATGGTTCCAGGGTCGCTCGACGGCGAATCCCGGTTATGCTCGGCCACGTCAGATCCGGGCACATCGACTGGGTTGGGCGTTCTAGACAGCCCGAGGGTAGAGGCCACCTCAGAGGTGGGGCCCGATGCTCCCGGCGCGAAGGCATCAGGATCTGCGGGCTCCTCCATGAGAGCTGAGGGCTTCATCAAAAAAAGTTCTCCCCGTGAATCAGCGACGAACTCTAGGTTTCCGAATCTGATTTCTTGATCGGGGAGGAAACTTCCGATCTGGCCAAGAGGGTCAGTCGGATCGGCACGTGACAGGATGTTGCCGCCTGCGGAGATCTGACCAGGGACAGAGACATCCTTGCTGCATATTTCATTGCTCATGATAAGGCGAGCCATCGATTCCTTTGGCGATCACAGCGGAACTCTCAATGAAAGCACCAATGTCGGTGTCAAAACCAGCGCATCTCGGGTAGGGGGTCTCAAGCTGTGAGTCTAGGATCGATGGTAACAGGAGACGAAGGAGACGACGTTTACCCAGGTTCGGGCCCTCCTATGGATGTAAAACCCTACGTCCTGCTTGATTATATTGATGTGTTTGAAGGTTACAGAGTTGATCTACCATGAGATCGACTAGCTAAAACCCTAGATGAGTTTCTCTGCCTTACAATCTAAAACCCTCTCGCTTATATAGATGCCAGGGGTCCCTAGGGTTACACATGGTCGTTTGCCCACCGAAGGAAAAACGTGCCTATTCTACTATCTTAAACTTGAAAGACACGCCATGGCTCCTGAGGTCTCCTCCCTAGCGACGGGGCCTTCAATCCTCCGCGAGCGGCCCATGAGTCCGGCTGATAAGAAATAGGCCGACAGTCCAAGGACCCCTTAATCCCGGACTCCCTTAGCCCCGTCCCAGCTACAGTCCGGCTCCCGGCAGTCCGGCTGGCAGGGCCGAAGCTGAAGGGGACAAGGTTTTGGGCAGGAGTCAAAAGGACAAAAAAGCTAAGGCCGAGCCGGCACGCACACAAAACTCTGGCAAAACAAAAGCATCAACTCATATACAAAAACATAACGGCCCACGGCCACATGTTCATTACATCATACACCCCCAGTGGGTGGAATTGCAGTATCACAAAAGTAGCAGGAAAAAGGATCCTAGCTAGTGGCGTCGGCGCCTCCTCCTCCGGCGCTCTCCGCGGTGGCAGATGTAGAAGCCCCGTCCTTGGCCACGGCACGCTCCGCGTCAGCCCCCGCGTCCAAGTCTTGAGCCGGCTCGGAGTCGACGTAGTCGTCGGTGCTGGACCCGACGTCTTCATCGTCCGTCTCGCCGGCACTACCCTCCGGGTCGTCGAGGGCAAGCCCGTACCGGTCCTCCGGGACCACCTCGCCGTCCGCCGTGCGCTTCGGGATGTACTCGTCCCACGGAGCAAAGGACGCGAGATCGCTGGCCCGCCCGGCCAGCGCGTCCGCAACCGACTCCAGCTCCGCGTCGGTGCTGGCACGCTAGGCCGTAAACAGCCCCAAGTCCAGCTCGGCGTACCATGACCTCGCAATGCGAAGCGCCATGGCCGCTCCCGCGCGCGTGGCGGAATCTCTCCAGGCGTTCACCCGCACGGACCCGGCTTCCAGCCACCTAGACAGCCGGCTCATGGAGGCCGGCTCCACCGCGTCCGGCCACAGGGTGCGAACCAGCGCCGAGCCGGCGCCCGGGAGCCGCTTCCGAGCCCGGATCACCTCGGCCAGACGCGCCCTGGCGGCAATTCCCACTTCGTCGACAGTCCAGGCAGCAAGCGGCCCGATGTGGATCCCCTACGCCCGCTGATCCTCGTGATGGGTCTCCATGGCCAATTCCGCTGCTACTTGCGTACCTGGAAAGAGCCCTGAGGCAGAAGGGGGTGCAGGGTGAGCAACAAAGAAAACGCAGGTCCAGATCTGACTCAGGAAGACAAGAAACAGAAATACTCACCGGCCAAAAGCCGGTCCCCCTCGCGTGCCTCCTCCTCCAACGCGGCGTGCCTGGCCGACCACTCCTGGATCCGGCGCTCAGGCTCAGCCCGCGCCGCCTGCGCGTCCTCGGCCGCCTTCGCCAGCGAGGCATCCTTGGCCTCCAGCTCCTGGCGATGGGCCGTCTCCCGCTCCTCCAGCTCTCGATGGTGGGCCACCTCCCGCTCCTCCAGTTCCCGGCGGTGGGCCACCTCGCACCCGTCCTTCTCCGCCTGCGCCCGATCCGCCTCCTGGCGGAGCCGGTCGCACTCCGCGGACAGGAGGTCCCGTCGCTCGCCAAGCTGCACCACCTGGCGACGGAGGCAGACCGTATCGGCGTGGGTGGCTGCTCGGCGCGAGGACGTTTCGGTCTGAAAATAAGGAAAGATGGGGATTCAGCCCGCCTTCGGAGTAGCCGGCCTGAATCCCGGGGGCTACACCCAGTGGGTGCGCTCGCGCGCCCCCACTGAAAGCTCACGAGACGCGTACCTTGCAGATCCGCGGACACGATGGCCAGCCGGTTTTCGGCCCCGCGATACAGGCCCAGCAGCGTGTTATATACAGCCACTCGACGGTCGTGGACGGCCTGCAAGGAACAAAGAGTCAGACACCTTGCAATTTAGACTCGACCCGCCTGCGTTCCAGCCGGCCCGAGTCTATGGGGCTACACCCAGTGGGTGCGCTAGTGCGCCCTCACTGGTAAAAAGCAAAAAGACAAGACCTCGAGCCCTTACCGCAACAGACTGCTCGAGATGCACCAGCCGGTTGCTGGCGGCCTGGGCCTCCTGCGCCGCCTGGGCGCGGCAAACTCGGCAACGACCGCGGCCACCGCAGCCCCAAGGGCGCTCGGCGCGTCATTTATGGCCGCGCCACCAGCTGTGGCCCAGGTCACCTGCGGCCGACCCCCGTCGGCGGGCTCGGGCGGACCCTGCGCCATGGCGACTATGGGACCCGCCCTCCCCGGCGCCGCAGTTCCGGGCCTGGTTGGCGGGCCGGTGGCGGCCGCCCCTCTGGGCGTTGCGGCCTCGATCTCCGGTGCACCGCCTCCGGCGGCGCTCCCCGGCTCGCTTCCGGAGCCGGGATCTCCGGTGCCGGAACCTCCGCCTCCGGAATGACCACCTCCGGAGGCTCATCGGCGCCCGGTGGCGCGTCGTCCGCCCCTGGCGGTGTCGCGTTGCGGCCCGACTCTGTCCTCTCGGCGGCATCGGCCGCGAGCGCCTCCTCCTCGGCCCACGCATCCGCCTCCGCCCGTCATGTGGGGTCATGCTTGTCCTTGGACCTCCTCTCCCGTCAGGTGGGAAAAGGCTCCCACGACTGGCCAGCCGCCTCCGCCCTGGCCTTCCCTGGCGGCTGCTTCCGCGCCGCCTCCACAGACTGGCGGTGCTCCTCCTCGAGCCGTTCTCGCTCGGCCACCTCGAGGTCCTGCCATGCCTCGCGTTCCCTTTCGTCAGCGGAGGGCGGCGGTGCCATCCCCGATGTCTCCACGGTCGTGGCCCTCCCCAGGGCACGCGGCTCCCTGGATAAGCGAAATAAGGAAAGATGGCCGACCGGAAACCAAGTAGGAACTCGAAGAGAACTCACCTGATGCTGACGGGGACCGCCCGCCTGGCGGGGCCCGTCCGGGCGACCCGCTGTTTCTTCCCGCCGCCTCCACGGCTGCCGCCCGGCTGGCCGCTGGCTGCCTGTTTGGGGGCCGTCCTTGAGCTGGCCGGCTGCTCCCCCTTTCCTCCCGCAGCCGCGTCACCTCGGTTGGGCTCGCGGTCAGCCCAGCAAACGTGCTTCCTCGGCGCGGTCGCGTCATCTCCCGAAGGTTTGGGGTCCTCTGGGGCTGCTGCATCGTGCATCCCCTCCAATTCAGCGTCATCGTCAGGCCAGTCCAGCAAACGAGACCGGGGGAGGAACTCACCAGCCGACTCGGTGGCTTCCGCCTCCGTCCCGCTGGTTCCGGACCCGCCGGCTCGCTCTGACTCAGCTGGCTCCACATCGTCGGCATCTTCGACCTCCTCGAGGTCCGACTCCGCCATATCGCAGCCGGCTCCTCGTAGTTTTGCAGCTGAGGAAAACCTGCACCCAAGAGAGGCCCTCCCACCGTCAGGCTAGGGGAGGGGCACCGATTTCAGAAGGAAAAAGGGTGAGGGTAGGCTCGGCACATACCCGCGGAGCCGGACGGCTCCGGCTGTACGGGGTCTTTCCCCATCGCCACTCGCCCTCGTCCATCTTGGCGGCCGAGATGGTGTTCACCCGCCTCGCCACCTGCACCGCCTTCAGCTCTTTGGTGGAGAGCCGGTAGGGGTCGCGCCGTCCACCAATCTGGCAGATGAGGTGCGGCCGGCGCTGCAGCGGCTGCACCCGGCGTGCCACGATCGTGGCCAGGAGATCCACTGTCGTGAGCCCTTCCGTCTTGGTCATCACCATCAGGCGCTCGCAGAGCCGGTCCGCCGTCTCGGGCGCCTGGGGCGGAGGCGTCCTCCAGTTCAGCATCGCGGTCGGCGGCTGGTCGACGAAGTCGGGGAGGTTGATGTAATCCTCCTCCGGCTTCACGTTCTTCACGTTGCAGAACCCCTTCTGCCAACACTTCACCGAGTCCTGCTGGGGAACCTGCGGGAACCCGGCCCAGGGGCGATAGTGGACCAGAGCGGCTCCGCAGGCGGTCATCATCGTCTGGCCGGTCGCCTGGATCTTCACCGTCTGGCGCTTCAAGTAGAAGAGCCGACACCAGAGGTCGAGGCGCGGCTCTACTCCCAGGAAACCCTCGCAGAGGGTGACGAAACGCCACCAGTTGCAAGATGGCGTTGGCGTTAAGGTGGTGTGGCTGCAGCCCGAAGCGCGTAAGGAAGCGGCGGAAGAACGCGCTCGCCGGCAGGCTGAGCCCGCGGGCGAAATGCTCGGCGAAGACCACCACCTCGCCGTCGTGTTTTCTGCCTCGGCGATGCGCACCTCCAGGTTTTCCGCCGGTGGCATCTTGCGGCGGTGGCGGAGGTGCTCGATGTAAGCCTCGTCGACATCACTGCCGTCCCAGGCCCCCTTGCCCGCCATGCGCCTCGGAGAAGTCTTGGTCACAGTGGCGGGGCGCGTGGGCTCGGTCGCGTCGCAACTTCCGACGGCGGCGAACGACGGTGTGGCGGGCGGCCTTCGCTCTCTCTCTCTCTCTCTCTCGTTGTGGGAAGGGGGACGGGCGACGAGGACGACGTGCGGGGGCAGGGGAGCGAATGCCCCGTTCCGCTCCTCTCCCCTCCCATTTAAACCCTGCGCGGAGTAGTGGGGAGTGGATCCGTCGTGCACGAACCCCACTACCTCCGCCACGCGCGGGAAGGGCGTTAAAGTGTTTCGGGAACACCAACCGATGGCTCGGGCCGTAGAAGATCCACGCGCGCGGGCCGAGGCCGCGGCCGAAGTGGGCCCCGCCCCACGGCCCGGTCTTGTCCTCCACGTGGCCTGTCAGGCCACGGCTCGCCGCACTCCCCACGTGGCGCGCCTCCTCTGCTCTTCGAGGTGGTCGAGGCATCCGTCAAAGCGTCGACCGGCTGTGGAGCCGGCCACCGCGATCCCTCTCTTTCCGGCCCCGGGACCTCCCCACGGTCCTGAAGCGCGCGACTCAAGCCGGTGTGGCCCGCCGCGGCTCGCCGGCGGGACACCCTGCTTCGGGGACTACTGTCGGGGGGATAACCCCGGGGTAGCCTTAGCTGGGTCACTACTCCAACTTTTCGAAAAATGACAACAGGGCGATCCGCCTCCCCCTGTAGTCCGGCTCCGCGCTGCCGGCTGCGCCCAGCCGGCCGGCCGGGGGCAGAGACCCCTAGTCTTCTAGTGGGCGAGTCAGCTCCCGTCCTATCACCGTGCCTCGCCGCATGGCGACCTGACGCCCGGCGCATCAGCAGTGCCCCCCGTGCCGCGGTCAGAGCACGCGTGGCTACAGCGGCCCCCGTCGCATCGACGGTCAGCGGCCGCATGGCCACAGTGGAGGCGACAGTGCCTCTGACCCCGGCCGACTGTGACTAGGCGGGCGGCACAGTGCCGACACGCCCTCAACCACTCCATTACCTGCCCCGGCATGGCCACAGTGCGACCGGCCGTACCGCTGACCGCGGCCGGCTGCCACAAGACGATGCTCCCCCGGATGACCCGTGCCGCGACGTGACGGGCGCGCGGGTCTGCCAGGCGGGCCCCTTCCGGCTCCCGACGGGACCCTGCAGCCGGCGGGCCCTACCTGCGACAGGACCCAACAGCCGGCGGGCCCTACCAACGACAAGACTCCTCATCCGGGGGCCCCATGGCCGACTAGAGAGGCCGCCATCTGGGGCCCTCTGGCACCTCCTATCCATATTGTAATCCGGGGGTTTGGCCTATAAAACCGCCCGGGGCACCCCCATCCACAGGGGCGATTAACTCACACCCGCATACCCACGCACTCACGTAGTGAGGCAAGGAGAACGGACCAGCTCCTTCTTCCTCCTCCACCCAGACAGCTCAAGGAGCACCATTGTAGTCCTTCCTGGTTCATCAACTAGACAAGCAGGACTAGGGGTGTTACCTCCCACGGAGGGCCCCGAACCTGGGTACATCGTGTGTCCCCCACCGCTTGTGCCTAATCCCGCTCCCGGAGTCCGCCGGCGTCCTTCGGCCCCAACCACACTCGATAAGCCACCCCATGGCATCTGTTGTGAGAAAACGACGACACATTCGGATCCACCGAGTTTATCCAAGACAGAAGCCAAACCAAACCCTAGCATCTCGGTACTACCAGCTTTTCATTCGGTGCCACCGAAAACAGTGACCAACTTCCTGGTTAGCCATTTTCTAGATTCGGTCCCACTGAGTTTAGAGAATCGGTACCATCGAGAAGTTGGAGCAACTTTCTGTTAGCCCATTTCTCTAAACCAGTCCCACCGAGTTTGAGGAATCGGTCTCACCGAGATTTCGTAACTGCCTAGGTCACCCATATCGGTACCACCGAGATTCATATATCGGTCTCACCGAAAATGCCAAAGTTGCCACATTTTGAACTAGTCGGTGCCACCGAGTTTCACTTCGGTTTCACCGAGTTGGGCAATAATGTTGTAACGGTTGGATTTTTGGAGATGCCTACATATACCCCTCCACCACCTCTCACTCGCAAGAGAAACACTCAAAACATACATCCACTTGCCATATCCAATTTTCTGAGAGAGAACCACCTACCCTTGTATTGAGGTCAAGATCATCCACTCCAACCATATGGATCTTGATTTCTAGCCTCCCCAAGTTGCTTTGCATCCAATCAATCCCTTCTACCCATGACAAATCTGTGAGAGAGTGATTGAGTGTTGAGGAGACTATCTTTTAAAGCACAAGAGCAAGGAGTTCATCATACTACCACATCTATTACCTTTTGGAAGGCGGTGCCTCCTAGATTGGTTAGGTGTCGCTTGGGAGCCTCCTTCTTCGTGATTGTGGAGTTGAACCAAGAGTTTGTAAGGGCAAGGAGAT
The DNA here is from genome assembly GCA_039707655.1 of Elymus sibiricus. NCBI lineage: Eukaryota > Viridiplantae > Streptophyta > Magnoliopsida > Poales > Poaceae > Elymus > Elymus sibiricus. The sequence goes on along the minus strand of CM077673.1, from coordinate 248,206,634 downwards.
CGCCTACTTCGTGAAGATCTACCCCGAGTAAGGCTAGTCCTCCGTGGAAGTAGGCCATCATGGAATAGATGAGGTTGCTACTTCGTGGACCCTTCATGGGTGGAGCCCTCCGTGGACTCTCGCGACCGCTACCCTCCGTGGGTTGATGTCTCCATAAGTGTGGACATACGATAGCACCACCTATCGAAACCACGGGAAAAATCTCCATGTCTGCAAATTGCGTTTGCTCTTCCAATCCCTAACCTCTTACATTTGCATGTCTTTACTATCCGCTGCTATACTCTTAGACTTGCATGTATAGGGTGAACCTGACTTGCTACAATTGCTAAAATCTGACCACAACTAAAATTGGGAAAAGGATAGATTTTATTTGGTCAAGTAGTCTAATCACCCCCCCTCTAGACATACTTTCGATCCTACAAGTGGTATCAGAGCTTTGGTCTCCATTGAATTGGTCTCACAACCTATGAGAGTATGTCGTCTAGTGAGGGAAGTTATCACCGTAGAGGTCCATATTTTGAAGGTACAAACTTTGCTAGTTGGAAGCATAAGATGAAAATGCATATTCCTGGTCATAACCCCGCCGTATGTGCTATTGTTCGTGTTGGCTTGCAAGGTGAATTCTTTGGTGATGGAAAGGAACCGGATCATGAAGCGACCGCGAAAGAATTGAAGATGTTGCAATACAATGCTCAAGCATGTGACATTCTATTTAACTGCATATGCCCCGAAGAATTCAACAAGATTAGCCGTCTTGAGAATGCAAAGGAAATTTGGGATACTTTGGTTGATACGCATGAAGGTACCGAATCTGTTAGGGAATCTAAGTTGGATGTGCTACAAAGTCAACTGGACAAGTTCAAGACGAAGGATGGTGAAGGAGTTGCGGAAATGTACTCTAGGCTTGCTCTCATCACCAATGAGATTGCCGGCTTAGGAAGCGAAGAAATGACCGACAAATTCATCATCAAGAAGATCCTTAGAGCCTTGTATGGAAAGTACGACACCGTGTGCACATTGAACCAAATGATGCCAAACTACAAAGATCTCAAGCCTACGGAAGCCATTGGAAGGATTGTTGCTCATGAGATGTCACTCAAGGACAAAGAAGAACTTCACACCAAGTCAAGCGGCGCTTACAAAGCTACAAGTGACACTCCCACTACATCAAGTGACAAACTTGTAACCAATAAACAGATAAGCCTCATGGTCAAGAAATTCAACAAGTTCTACAAGAGTAGAGGCAAAGAAAGAAGCTCCAATTCAAGATATGAAGAGAAGCGTTCATCTAGTCGTGACCGGAATTGTTAGAATTGTGGAAGGCCCGGACACTACTCCAATGAGTGCACGGCCCCCCACAAAAGACGAGAAGAGTCACCTAGAATAAAGAGCTCAAGAGATGAGTCACCTTGAAGAGAGAGAAGGAGTGGAGATGATCGTTATGAAGGAAGACCCTCAAGGAGAAGTAGGGACTCGACGAAGAAGGACAAGTACACCAAGAACTACACAAGAAGAAGACATCAAGCTCATGTTGGTGAATGGGTTTCCGGCTCCAAATCCGACAATCTCTTTGAGAGAAGCTATCACTCCGATTCCGACTATAGTCAAGATGAAGGTGTTGTCGGACTTGCACTCGTTTCCTCCAACTCCTACGACATATTTGATTCACCAAATGAAGGGAGTGGAAGTTGCTTCATGGCTAAAGGCCCCAAGGTATCACACACCGAATACATTGACTTCAATAGTGATGAGGATGACTTACTTGGAGATGATGACTTGCTATTTGACAAAACTAGTGATATTAGTCAAAATGAGCTAGATAATGATCATGCTAGTCAAGATAAGTCATGTGATGATGATAAGAAGGAAATAGAACGACTAACTAAAGAATTAAACACTCTTAAGTTAGCCCATGAATCTAATTTAGAAGATCATAGAGAGCTTGTAAGAACTCGTGAGAAGCTACGCTTCGAGAAGCTCAATTTGGAGCAAGAACATGAGTTTCTTAAAGCAATCAATGACGATCTCTGAAAGAAGACATCGTCTTATCTAGCCAAACAACTACTCTTGTCTACATTTATTCCACAAGTTAAGACTAAGCAATCTAGTAACAAAGGCAAGAAAGGTTCTTCAACTAGTAGCAATAAAATGATAAATCTAATGATATTGCTTCTAGTAGTTCTATTGATTCCACTAATGATTCTCTTAGCCAAGTTACACTTGAGCAAGAAAATGATCTATTGGAATGGATTATAGAAAAGGGTATCTACAAAAGTCTTGCCGGATGTAAGCAATTCGAGGAGATTGTACGCAAGCATGGAGGATACCAGAAGAACCAAGGCATTGTCTACTTTAACGCCAATGGAGTTGAATGGGAAGAAGGTCAATACCCCAAGCCAAAGTTTGTTCCTCAGAAGGAGAAGTATGAACACACTCTCCCCAAGGGAACAAAAGCTCAAGATGACCTTCCACCACAAGACCACAAGCTCAAGTGCAAGAACAAGCTTCAAGAGTAGATTGACACATTTGAAGATGAGTCCCAAGCTTTGGTCAAGTGGGTTCCCAAGGCTAGTCCAAGTTCTACTTCAACTAGTGCTACTTCAACTCCAAGTATTCCCATCAACTTGATGTGGGTCCCCAAGAAGAAGAACTAGAGAAGTTCTTGAGGGGTGACTCCGCCAATAAAATTCACTCACATTCATTATTGGCAAGGACTATTTGCAATCAACTCCAACCTTATGCAATAGTTCAAGGAGTCACACATTCCCTTAAAAGGTAAGCAAGGGACAAGGTAATGAAAGAATCCATGGACATCATCAAGTATACAATGCACTCCATGTCCATAGATATCCTTGTATTTGTCTCTTGTGTGGGACTAACCGATGTAGGTGAGAAGAGTAAGGAAACAATGGGGATTGCTCCCAACTCAAGATGATCTTCATCAACAATGAGGATCCACTACTACCTCACCCACATGAAGTCTTCTACGACAAACCCAAGGTTAGTTTATCCCTCTTAGGGGGGATGTCACATCAAGGGGGAGCTTCACACTCAGACTTGAGTTAAAGCATCTCTTAAAGATGTGAACACATTAAATGCTTTATGTAAAAGTGGTAACCCCACTTGTGCTTAAAAGATGAGTATGATTTATGATCAAGTATTCTTACTTGGCTCCTAAGTCAATATACTCATATATAGATGACTCCGTCATCGCCAAAGTTCTTGATAGATACTAGAGTGGATTTGCATGTTTGCCATATTTCATTTGACAATTTATTGTGTGAGCATGTTGGTATGCATATCTTTTCTCATTCAAGGACATCCAATTGTTGTTATTTGGCTTTTATTTTCTCTTTGGACAATTGGATATACAAGAATGCCTAAGTACCTACCTCTAGCTATCTATGCTTTCTCGTCTCAAATTCTATTCATGCTTCATCACAAAATTTGAGCAAGCACTTCTCGAATCCTTTGTGTGAGGAGCACTCGGAGTTCCGTTTCTTTAAGAGCTGACTACCAAAACCTCCCCAGTGCAATCTCGGTGTAAAAAACTCCAAAATCTTGGTTTCACCGATGCCTAGGGTTGATCTGGTTTCTAGAATCTTGGTAGCACCAATTCCACAATCTCGGCTTCACCGAGTTTCCCTGTCAACGGACAGTAGAGGAACTCGGTGGCACCAATATTTTAGAACCGGTGTCACCGACAGCTACGGGTACTTATACTCCGCGGAACCAGTTTTTGAAATTTACTTCTTCAAAGCCATGGTCCCTGCAAACCCTAGCTGCCGCTTGTGTCTTCGGACTTCGCCATCGACTCCCCGTGCGCCCTCGCCTCTGGGATCCTCGTCGTCGACGGAATCTTCACCGCCATCGTCCCCGTAGCGGATTCCTCACCGAGTTCGGGTGAGATTCCGATCCCCTCTTGCGCTCCCTTATAAATTTCTTGCACATTAGGGTTGCTCCATCTATAAGCCACGGTTTGAAATTGATCTATCCACAAAAAACTTCCAATAGAATAGAAGATCGATTTTTTTAGGGTTGGTCGTCCGCCAAGTGTGTCTCGGTGACACCAAGTTGGAAATATCGGTCTTACCGATCTGTGGTTTAGGGCACCCGAGAACACTCTCGGTGAAACCAAGTTTCTCTTTTCGGTCTCACCGAAAAGAGTTGCCAGGTTTCTGTAATATGAGAGTGTCAGTCTCGGTGGCTCCGAATTCTTTAACTCGGTGGTACCGAAACCCACTTTGCAGAAATCCAAAACTAAGAATTTGAGTTCAATTTTGAGTAAAAATGCTCTGTGTTTTGTGATGCTCAACCCCTCTGCTCTTCTATATTCTATTCACAGGGTTAGCATGTTAGATTCTTATGATAGCCAGAATGATTTGAGAGAGATGGAAGTTGACTTGAGTCCAGGCACAAGCCCCAATGCCAGTTCATCTTCTTCAGAGGATCCAGACACCCCAAGTTCACATGGGCTGCCCAAGGCTGCCACCAGGGCAAGGAAGAAGCTGAATTCTGATGAGGAGGATTCTGATTTGGTGCCAGAGGAGGATCTTGCAAAGAAGGTGCAAGAAAAGAAGGACAAAGCTGCAAAGAAGGCTGCTTCAGAGGCCACCTCAGCAAAGAGAACTGTCGGAAAGGAATATACCACCTCTGAGACTATGAGAGCACCTGAGAGTGCTCGAGCAAACACATCTTTATCAGCTGAGCCTCAAGGAAATCTGGGCCTAAGAAGGCGGGAGAAAAGAAAAGCACCAGGAAGAGGATTGTCCATGTCATTGGCAGACCTACTTCCATGTATGAAGACCCAACAGAAGCTGAGGAAGAGGCTGATGAGGAAGAGCCAGCTGTTAAGGCTCCTCCATCCAAGAAGAAGAAGTTACTTGCTGATGAAATGCCCAAGCAAGCTCCTTCAAAGAGCAAGAAAACTAAGTCCAAGAAGCCAGTTCCTCCAAAATCCAAGAAAACTACTAGGGACATCCCTCTTGCTGCTAAGAACAAGAGACCTTCCACCATGTAAGAAGAAGATGATCTGTCAGTGCTGAGGAAGCTAAGACCACATTTTCCATTGCATAATGATGCACACCCAGTAGCTGAAGACATGAAGAAGAGGAAGGTTGCAGGTCTGAGATTGTGGAGAGCAAATGATCCTTATGCCTCCAGGAGGAAGACTGTTGTAGATGATAGATTCTACACCAAAGAACAGCGGCATTTCTATGAGATTGTCCTATTGGACAAGAGCCCAGCAGTCAGTGACATGAGATATGTTGACTGGGCATATATCAAGGAGAATGAAAATTACTTTCCAAGTGTGCAAGACAACTTCAAGTGCATTGATATTGCAAACTTTGTTGGGAGAGAGTTTTCTGCTTGGAACGATGAGATGATCATGCAGTTCTACTCTACTGCTCACTTTTACCTAGATGGCAGGATTATATGGATGACTGAGGGAGTCAGGTACCAATCCACTATTGATGAGTGGGCTACCATCTTAGGAGCCCCACAGGTAGAAGAAGGAGGTCTGGATGTGTATGCTGAAGCAAAGATGAATCATAACTCTATGGCAAATATGTACAAGGAGATCTGAGCCGCTCATGTGCATTCACATAAGCTTGGCTCTGTATATCATCTGCAAGCAGGACTACCCACTACAAACACTATCTTGAGGTACACTTTGATGCCCAAGCCTGGAGATGACAAGATGATTAGAGGGTACTCAATCAATATGCTGCACCATGTAGACACCCACACCAGGATTAGGGTGATGGACCTGATTGTTGAAACAATCAAGAGGACATCTGCAGACCAAAAACGATCTTGTGGATATGCATCGTACATTCAGATGCTCATCAGCTCCAAATTGGAGAAGAATGTATATGCACTTGATCGTCCTCATATACCACTACAGCCAGACTTCGAGGACAATATTATGGTGATGGATCCCAGTCATCCCACTTCATCTACTGCACAGACAGAGGCAGAGGCAGCTAGAGCCACTAGTGCTCAGGTTCTCAGGTCCAAGAGCAAGCAAATGGATCTACTCTTCAGCACCATTCAGAGCATGCAGAAGGATATCAAGAACATATTGCTAAATCAACAAAGCCTTGAGAGGATTGTGGAAGACAAGTTCACCAAGATGAACAACAAGGTAGATAGGCTGACGAAGGCTGTGGATGAACTTAAGATGGAAGTGGATGCAGTGCCTAGCCCTCATTCCTTCGATGATGACGATAGTCCACCTCTCAATACCAACACCCAGTTCAAGACCCAAGCCAGGACTCCTACTGTGCCAGCCCCAGAGACGAGGCCTACCTTATCAGCACCTGCTGCAGCTCCATCAGCTCCTCCAGCACCTCCAGTGTCTACACCACCATCTCAGAGGACTTCAGCTGAAGCGTTTGCGTATGCTCTTCTCTCGACTCCTTCGACGGCCACCAGAGCAGCTTCATAGTCTCATGGGGTAGATCATGCCCAGAGCGACGATTAGCTCTATAGCTTTGAACTTTTTGGTAACTTTTTGCCAAAGGGGGAGAGGTTATAGATCATAGGGCTTCGAGAGAGAGTGTGTTGCATTTTAGTTCCTCTCTGTAGTTCCAAAACATTTGGTTTATCATTTGGTTGAAACTTTGTTGGTGATTGATCATATATGTAACGACCCGACCTGAAACGGTCGAATCTCCGGTGTTTCCGTACCATCCCAAGATCATGCTGGTACACACGCGGTACATCAATGTATATATCAAAGGGAAAATCACACAGCTTTATTAATCGAAATCTCATATCGAGTCCTTTATTACAATAAAGATTACAATAAAGTGGCCGAAGGCCAACTCATGAGATAAACTAATCAAAATCTTGCAGAAGCTTCAAAGGTAGTTGAGTCCATCTGACTCCAAGGGCATCTCACCGAGCGTAGAGCGTATCCAAACTCCTGGTCGGAAAAGTACTCTGCAACATGATACGTTGCAGCCGTGTAGGTCAGCATATTGAATATGCCAGCAAGTCACAAAAGAGAGGGTGAAAATAATCATCTATTCTATATGCATATATGGCAGGTGGGGCTGTAAGTTTAAGTTTAGCGTAAAGCAAAAAAATTCCTACAACAAGAGAGGGGCAAAGCGATAATTATTACTACAATGTTGGTTGTTTAACGAGAAGGTTCCACCAACCATTTCTCGTACCCAAGTTATCATTAAAAACCCATATCATTAAATTATTTGTGTTGAGACTGGCTGATAGTATCATCTCCGGTGCTCATGTTGTCCATAACCGGGGACATGGCTAATCGATTAGTTTAACACTCTGCAGAGGTTTGTACACTTTACCCGCAAGAATCAATCCCTCTCGTTGTGTCGTCGCACTGCCTGGTGTTTGAGAACGGGACGATCGAAACATGGTCTTCCAAAGCGATCCTCCGATAGAAAGTCAGTGCCCATCCAATCCTACCGTTCTTCTACATCTCGTAGCAACTGACCTACCAGAGTCACGACTAGGGTCAACCAAGCCAGATCCCATATTGACTTGCGGTTGCACACGTAAGCTTTCCGGCCTTGAAGTATCTGTCCATCTCTTTGAGCCTGGGTGGCATTCCGTCGGGATGATCACAGGTAGATACCAGGATTCCCGGGCATAACCATGATAGATATCAGGCTGCCAGATGCATGTCCAATCCACCCAGAGGTATGTTGAAAACTTGAAGTCTTGAAGTCTTGATCATCATGTAGGTCTTGAAATAATTTATCTCACAACTCTCTCATGATTCACACAACCAACCCCGTCTACTAAAAGCATAGCAAAATAAAGATGACGTCCCGGTCCAAAGTAACAAGGGAATTGGGGTGCCTACCACATGATACTACTCAAGTAACCAAGTTTCCAAGTACCTACTTTGCATGCAATGGGTGGAAGGTTGAACTAATGCAAATTGAAAACATAGGTAATAACATGATCAACGTGAACTTGCCTTGCTGACAATCTTCGTACTTGAGTGACTCTAGATAACAAGCCTCGCACTCCGGATGATCTAACGAATCAAACATTGCACACAATCAGCATAACCATAACACAACTTACACTAACAACAAGGTAAACTAATAATACTAAAACAAACAATAGTACAAACAAAAGAAAAGAAAACCAAAACAAATAGAAAGCCTATCAAATTTTGTGGCAAAGCTTCTACTAAAACAAAACAAGACAAGAAGTGTTTTCAGCCACTAATAAATAAATAACAGAAAAGAAAAGTAAAATTTTATTAGAAAACAGAAAGTATTTCACCATAAATCTTTTATGCAAAAAGAACTACTACAAACCTATAATAAAACACTACATAAAGTGGAAACAATGTTTTCCTACTAAAACAATGAACAAAACAATAAAAATATTTTTATTAATAGAAAAATAAATCACCCAATGCTAAACAACAGAAAATAAAAGAAATATAACAGAAAGTTTAAAGAAAACAGAAAGAACACAAAACTAAAACAAAGAACAAATTAATCCTAAAAGAACTAAACATAATCTGTTTTGCTAAAAACCCTATTTTAAAATTTACTAAAAATCCTCAAATTGAACAGGGTGATAAAAATAACTAATACAAAACATTAGCAAAAAGTTTCACTCAGAAATCTATTTTTAAACTCATGTTATTCATATTCTAGTGATTTGAACAAATTCAAATTTAAAACTTCAGAATTTGAAGTCTAAAGCTACTGGCATAAAGTACGTAAAATTTGTGACATGTAGCAAAAAGAATCAACTCAAAACTCTAAATATCCTAAAAGATAAAGCAAAAACAAAAAGAGAACTATTCTGTTTTCTAAAACAGAAACAAAAAAAACTAATTAACGAACGGCTACGTGTCATGCTGTGATTGGCCGAAGCGTGTGCGTGCGGAAGCTAACGAGTGAACACTCTCTAAATAAAAAAATGGTTCGGCGATCTAATCGGGGCCGTTGGGTCCAGATCCTATGGCTACAGGAGGGGGAGGGGTGTGAGCTCACCGGTGAAGAGGTCGCCGGCGAGGTTGGCGGTGGCCGAAACGGGGAGGGCGTCGGGGACGTGGCTCCGGTGGTCGGGGGTGCTGGCGAAAATGACCATACAACGGCGGCGGACGTCCGGCGTCGATTGGCGATGAAGTTGGAGCTCGAGGGCGTCGGCGTTGAGCTCCACGAGCTTGGGAGGCTTCGGTGGTCGGAGCAGAGCTCCGGTGAGCTCGTGGGGCGGCGTTTTGGCGAGGGAAGCGAGGGGGTTTGGGGAAAAATGAGCTGCGGGCGAGCTCCGGCTTTTATAGGCGGGGTCAAGGGCTCGGGGAAGGAAGGGGATCGGCAGATCCGTCGCGGATCCGATGTGCTCCGGCGATGGTAGGGAGAAAGAAGGAGGAAGAAGGACGCTCGGGAAGGAAGGAGCAGACGGTGGGCCCACGGGGTCAGCAAGAGAAAAGAGGCGGCGGGGCAATGGGTGACCGATCCCTTATCGGTTCGGATCCGGCGAGGGAAATCTGGGCCGACACTATGCCTATTGGGCTACGGCGAGCTTTCCTATTACAAAGAAAATTTTCCTTTTGTTTTAAAACAGGAAGTAAAACTAATAAAAGGAAAATAAATATACGGCCAAAATATAAGTATTATATACCAAAATTAACAAAAAAATAAATGCAATAATATGAACACTTTCCCACGGCCAAAATAAATAGTAAAAAAATGTTTTCTAGAAAATGCCTAAATTGGTTTTATTTCTTTTTCAATTAATTTTCAAATAAACCCCTGGTCTTTATGGTTCAAAAATTTCACAACAATACCTCTGGTTTTGGAGAGTCATGTTTTCTCCTCTCATATTTTCATATTTTTTTCAGAGGCTGGCAAATTCTTGAAAAGAAAATGCAAAAGAAAAATGGAAGGGTCTTTCAAGAATTCAAATGAGAAACTCAAATTTTCATTTCACTCACAATTCAAGTGCAAACAATATGATGATGATGCATAGCTATATTTATAACATTCGAAAATGAAATTTTGGGATGTTACAATATACTTTTGTGTGATGCTACTACTTTGTTATCTTTGAGATATATATGTGATGATCATTCACTTGTTTGGTGTGATGTGCTTACGCAATTCATTCATATAAATTTTTGCGCACCACCAAGTTGTATGTGACATGGAAGAGTGACCCATAATCCTAATCGATTGTGCATTTGCATTCAAACGCAAATTTAAAATAATGCACGAATTTAGGGGGAGCTCTTGCTTATCACATACTTCTCAAAGCGACGATCTTATTCATTGATTATATCTCTCATCGAAGCTTTGATCTATATGTTGTCATCAATTACCAAAAAGGGGTAGATTGAAAGCACAATTTCTCCCTAGGTGGTTTTGGTAATTAATAACAACATATATTTCATTGTACTAATGTTTCCACTAAGTGTATCTCAGGAAAAAGTTCAATGATGGATTGGCTAAAAGATTGTGTGGAGAACCTCCCCAAGGAAAGGAATGAATAGGATTGGCCGTGCTTCAAGATCAAGGACTCTACATTTTATATTTTGTGATAAATCACTTTGAGTCCATATCAAAGCCAATACTATTAAAAGGGGATGAGGTAAATATGATGATCTGGTTGCTCAAGTGCTTAGAGGTAGCCACCAAAAATACTCAACCCCTTTCCCACACATATCCTCTGTCCAAAGCCTAAAGTCAAAATTCGGTGACACCAATATTCCCATTCGGATCCACCAAGTTTATCCAAGACAGAAGCCAAACCAAACCCTAGCATCTTGGTACTACCAACTTTTCATTCGGTGCAACCAAAAACAGTGGCCAGCTTCCTAGTTAGCCATTTTCTAGATTTGGTCCCACCGAGTTTAGAGAATCGGTACCACCGAGAAGTTGGACCAACTTTCTGTTAGCCCATTTCTCTAAATCGGTCCCACCGAGTTTGAGGAATCGGTCTCACCGAGATTTGGTAACTGCCTAGGTCACCCATATCGGTACCACCGAGATTCATATATCGGTCTCACCGAAAATGCCAAAGTTGCCACATTTTGAACTAGTCGGTGCCACCGAGTTTCACTTTGGTTTCACCGAGTTGGGAAATAATGTTGTAATGGTTGGATTTTTGGAGATGCCTATATATACCCCTCCACCACCTCTCACTCGCAAGAGAAGCACTCAGAACTTACATCCACTTGCCATATCCAATTTTCTGAGAGAGAACCACCTACCCTTGTGTTGAGGTCAAGATCATCCACTCCAACCATATGGATCTTGATTTCTAGCCTCCCCAAGTTGCTTTCCATCCAATCAATCTCTTCTACCCATGCCAAATCTGTGAGAGAGTGATTGAGTGTTGAGGAGACTATCTTTTGAAGCACAAGAGCAAGGAGTTCATCATACTACCACATCTATTACCTTTTGGAGGGTGGTGCCTCCTAGATTGGTTAGGTGTCGCTTGGGAGCCTCCTTCTTCATGATTGTGGAGTTGAACCAAGAGTTTGTAAGGGCAAGGAGATCGCCCACTTCATGAAGATCTACCCCGAGTAAGGCTAGTCCTCCATGGACGTAGGCCATCAAGGAATAGACGAGGTTGCTACTTCGTGGACCCTTCGTGGGTGGAGCCCTCCGTGGACTCTCGCGATCGCTACCCTCCGTGGGTTGAAGTCTCCATAAACGTGGACGTACGATAGCACCACCTATCGGAACCACGGGAAAAATCTCCGCATCTCCAAATTGCGTTTGATCCTCCAATCCCTAACCTCTTACATTTGCATGTCTTTACTATCCGCTGCTATACTCTTAGACTTGCATGTGTAGGGTGAACTTGACTTGCTACAATTGCTAAAATCTGCCCACAACTAAAATTGGGAAAAATGATATATTTTATTTGGTCAAGTAGTCTAATCACCTCCCTCTAGACATACTTTCGATCCTACACTTAGTGAGAACCAAGGTTATCGAACCAATAGGAGAACCAAGCAAACTCCCTTCGGCAACACCTATACACACAAAACCAAACACTTGCACCCAACGCGGGCAAGAGGGTTGTCAAGCCCCTTGAACTCATTACTTGCAAGGATTAAATCTTGATAGAGACAGATTGCGGCAAATAAATTACAGCAAAGTATTTTTAGGGTTTTAGTATTCATAATTAAGTAGACCATGAGGCCATAGTTTTTGCTAGGGGCTTCTCTCTTGAACATAGCATACGGTGGGTAGACAAATTACTCTTGGGGAATTGACAGAATTGCGCATAGTTATGACATGTTACTCACGGCAATGATCATGCATATAGGCATCACGTCCATAAACAAGTAGACCAAAACGATCCTACATCTACTACTATTACTCCACCAATCGACCAAAACAATTCTGCATCTATGGTATTAAGTTCATGACAAACAGAGTAACACATTAAGCAAGATGACATGATGTAGACAAAGTAAGACAAGCAATATGTTCAGACCTCGTCGTTTTATCCTTAATGGCAACAATACAAATACGTTGCTCGTACCTTTCTATCACTGGGATATAGAGCACCGCAAGATTGAACCCATTACAACACACCACTCCCGCTGAAGATAAATCAATCTAGTTGGCCAAACCAAACAGATAGAGAGGAGATAAATACAAAGCTATAATAATTATGCATAATAGAATTCAGAAAAGACTCAATTACTTTCAATGGATAATCTGATCATAAACCCACAATTCAACGGATCCCAACAAACACACCGCAAAAGAGGATTACGTCGGATAGATCACCGCAAGGATCGCGGTGAACATGGTATTGAAGATTAAAGAGAGAGAGAAAGCCATCTAGGTACTAGCTATGGACACGTAGGTCTGTGGTGGACTAATCATACATCATCATGGAGTCAGAAAGGTTGATGAAGAAGGCCTCCATGATCTATTCCCCCTCCGGTAGAGTACCGAAAAAGGTCTTCACATGGGCTCCCATCGGAACAGAGACTTGCGGCCGCGAAAAAAGTGTTTCGGGTGGACCACTGTTGGCTTCCTGATTTTAGAGAATTTATGGAGGTGGAATTAGGTCAGACAGAACCACGAGGGGCCCACAAGGTATCAGGGCGCGCTTTGTTGCCTTGCCGTCTTGATGACCCACAAGTATAGGGTATCAATCATAGTCCTTTAGATAAGTAAGAGTGTCGAACCCAACATGGAGCAGAAGGAAATGACGAGCGAATTTCAGCAAGGTATTCTTTGCAAGTGTTGTAAGTAACAGTGATAGATAGTTTTGTAGCAAGATAATTCATAACAAGTGATACTTGTGATCTGCGTTGGGTTTTCCGTGAAGAGGAACGGGTAATTGCAGCACAATACGGGTAAGTATTTCCCTCAGTTAAGAAACCAAGGTTTATCAAACCAATAGGAATATCAATCCACAACTGTCTTCAGCGGCTGCACACAAAAGAGCAAACAACTTGCACCCAACGTGACAAGAGGGTTGCCAATCCCCTTGATCTCGTTATTTGCAAGCAAGTGAAGTGTGTAGATAATAGTAGACAATTGTAAATTGCAAATAAAATAAAAACAAATAAATGGAAGCAAGGTAAAGATAGGATTTGTAAATATATAAGTGAATAGACCCGGGGGCCATAGTTTTCCCTAGCGGCATCTCTCATGTAGGCAACATACGGTGGGCAAACAAATTACTGTTGGGCAATTGATAGAAAAGCGCATAGTTATGTGATATTCACGGCAATGATCATGTATATATATGCATCACGTCCATAAGCAAATAGGCCGACTCCTGCCTGCACCTATTACAACTACTCCACCCATCGACCGCTATCCAACATGCATCTAGAGTATTAAGTAAAACAGAGTAATGCTTGGAGAACGTTGACATGATGTAGACAAAGAGAATTCAATTAATATGAACTAACCCCATTGTTTTATCCTTAGTGGCAACAATACAAAGACGTGTCTTGTCCCCTTCTGTCACTGGGATATAGAGCACCGCCAGATTGAACCCACTACAATGCACCCCTCTCAGTGAAGAAATATCAATCTAGTTGGCCAAACTATTTCAATAGATCGAAGAGATTTACGAAGATATAATGATCATGCAATTAGGAATCATAATATATATCAGAGGTGACTCGAAAACTTTTCATGAATAATCTGAAACATAAACCCACAATTCATCGGATCCCAACAAACGCACCGTACAAAAGAATTACATCGGATAGATCAAAGCGAAGATGTGAGGATCATTGTATTGAAGATCAAAAGAGAGAGAGATATCCATCTAGGTACTAACTATGGACACGTAGGTCTGTGGTGAACTACTCACACATCGTCATGATGGCATCAAGGTTGATGAAGAGGCCCTCCGTGATCGATCTCCCCTCCGGCAGGGTGCCGGAATGGAGCTCTAGATGGGATCGCGGTGGAACAGAGACTTACGGCGGCAAAAAAAGTGTTTCGGGATGCCCCTAGGGTTTTTGGAATATATGTAAATTTATAGGCTAGAGAACGGGGGTAGGAGGGCCACCAGGGAGGGAAAATCCATCAGGGTGAGGCCACCCCCTGGGCGTGATACGTCTCCAACGTATCTATAATTTTTGTTTGTTCCATGCTGATATTATCATTCTAGGATACTTTTTGGGTCATTATTTACCAATTTATAATATTTTTGAGCACTAACCTATTGACCCAGTGTCAGTTGCTATTTTCTGCATGTTTTTTTGCTTTTCAGGTTTACAATACCAAACAAAGTCCAATTGCCACGAAACTTTTTGATGATTTTTTCTGGAATATATGAAGACCTAGAAGCTTCAGAAGGAAGCCAGGAGGTGCACAAGGGCCCCACCACACATCAGGGCGTGCCCTGGGGGCGCCCCGATATGTGGTGGCCCCCTCAGCCGCCTCCCGACGTCCCTCTTCTGCCTATAAATTCTCTAATATCCTAAAAACCCTGAAGGCAGTCCCGAAACCCTTTTTCCACCGCCGCAAGTCTCTGTTCCGTCGCGAGGCCATCTGGAGCTCCGTTCCGGCACCCTGCCAGAGGGGGGATCGATCACGGAGGGCCTCTTCATCAACCTTGCTGCCCTCATGATGATGTGTGAGTAGTTCACCACAGACCTATGGGTCCATAGCTAGTACCTAGATGGCAATCTCTCTCTTATGATCTTCAATACAATGATCATCGCATCTTTGCTTTGATCTATCCGATGTAATCCTATTGTGCGATGTGTTTGTTGCGATCCGATGAATTGTGGGTTTATGTTCAGTATATTCATGAAAAGTATTTGAGATGCCTCTGAATTATATTATCTCTTAAGTGCATGATCATTATAGCTTTGTAATGCTCTCTCATCTATTGATGTGCTTTCGCCAAGTAGATTGATATTTCATCGGTGGGAGTGGTGCGTTGTGGTAGGTTCAACCTGGCGAGTTTCTATATCCAGTGACAAAGTAGGGGACAAGATGCGTCTTTGTGTTGTTGCCAATAAGGATAAAACGGTGGGGTATATTCATATTGTTTAAGTTTACTTTGTCTACATCATGTCATCGTTCTCCAAGCATTACTCTTTTTTACTTAATACTCTAGATGCATGCTGGATAGCGGTCGATGAGTGGAGTAATAGTAATAGGTTCGGGCAGGAGTTGACCTATTTGCTTATGGACGTGATGCCTACATGTACATGATCATTGCCATGAAAATCGCATAACTATTCGCTTTTCTATCAATTGCCCAACAGTAATTTGTTTACCCACCGTATGCTGCCTACATGAGAGATGCCGCTAGGGAACACTATGGCCCCCGAGTCTATTCACTTATATATTTGCAAACACTATTATTACCTTGCTGCCTTTATTTTCTTTTTATTTATTTTGCATTTATCAACAATTATCTACACAACTCATTTGCTTGCAAATAACGAGATCAAGGGGATTGACAACCCTCTTGCCCGCGTTGGGTGCAAGTCGTTTGTTCATTTGCGTGCAACCGCTGAAGACGGTTGAGGATTGATATTCCTATTGGTTCAATAAACCTAGGTTTCATAACTGAGGGAAATACTTATCCGCTTTGTGCTGCAATTACCCGTTCCTCTTCACGATAAACCCAACGCAGATCACAAGTATCAGGAAGGATTTCTGGCACCGTTGCCGGGGAATATCATCATCAACTATCAAGTAACTTCACACAAATTTTCATTCACTTGTTCTTCTTTTTATTTGCTGTTATATTTAGCTTGTCACATAAAAATCAAAAATACAATTTTTTTTACCTTTGCTTGTTTCAATTTATTCCTTTTTGCTTAGTATGGCTAGCCCTCCTTCGGACCTATTCTTTCCCCCCTACTTGGGAGAAGGATCTGAAGTATTAAATTTCAAGTATGTGGATAATGAATCCCTAAAGGAAGCATGGGATAGGTTGCTAGTGATACAAAAGAGAACTAATCCCAAGGGTCATACTAAATTACTTCTGAGAAGTTTTTATGTTGGGTTACCTCTATTCCATAGATGTGTTCTTGATTCCTTGTTTGAAAAAGATTTTCTTGGGAATAATGCCTTTCATACTTATGAAAAAATGAAAACCATATTTGGCCAACCCAAAGTAGAAGCCGTGTCACCTACCGTATTGGTTAGCCATCGCCAAACAGAGCTAATTAAAGAGACCAAGGCTATCATGGAAACTGATTTTAAGGGACTTTACAACATGACTACTAAAATCAATGGGAATGTTGTGTTACAAAATAAAAGATTGGAAACTTTAGATCAAAAGATTGATGCTCTTAGCATTTTGAAAAATGAAATGAAAATCCTCAATGACAAATTTGGGCGAATTGTCAAAGATGACAATACTTGAAACTATGCATTATGCCTAGCTAGGGGCATAAAACAATAGCGCTTGTTGGGAGGCAACCCAATAGTTATCTTTAAATTTTTGCTTAGAACTTTCTATTTATTTTTAATAGCATGAGTATTGCCTCTATAATGGTTGTGTTTTTGTGTTTAAATTAGTGTTTGTGCCAAGTAAAGCCTTTGGGATGACTCACAAGATGAGTAGAATCGATGCCGAAACAAAACAGAAACTTTTGACTCTAGTACAAGAATTTTCATTTTTGCTGGAGCGTGATAATGATCTGAAATTTTTACACATTGTTTCTATACAAATTTTTGAGGTTTTCCTAATGTTTCAAAAAACTTAGAGTTACATAAGTATAGGGTCTCTACAGATTTCTACAGACTGTTCTGTTTTAGACAGATTCTGTTTTTGCTTGCATAGTTGCTTATTTTGATTAAACTATGGATTGTATCGGGGGGTATAAGCCATGGAGAAGTTAGAATACAGTACCTATCATGCATTTATGAAATTTGAATCAATTTATAACAGTACTTAAAGTATGCAATATGTTTCTTATATTAACGGATCTCACTAGGTTTTGTTCAGTTTTGTGTGATTGAAGTTTTCAAGTTTTGGGTGTTATCTTGATGGACAAAGGAATAAGGAGTAGCAAGAGCCTAAGCTTGGGGATGCCAAAGGCACCCCAAGGTAATATCTTAAAGGAGAATCAAGCGTCTAAGCTTGAGGATACCCCGGTAGGCATCCCCTCTTTCGTCTCAAATCCATCGGTATGTCCCTTGAAGCTATATTTTTATTCGTCACATGATATGAGTTTTGCTTGGAGCGTCGTTTGCTTTAGTTTGCTTTTACTTTCAGTTTGCCACAATCATTGTTTGCTGGACACACCTATTTAATAGAGACAAACCTTCATCATAATTTGTTAGAATACTCTATGTGCTTCACTTATATCTTTTGAGCTTAGAAGTTGCCCTAGTACTTCACTTATTTCTTTTGAGCACGGTGGCGTGTAGATTTTAAAGAAATGATTTCACTCTCGTTCTTCACTTATATTTGTTTGAGAGTTAATAAATAGTGATGTTAATTTGCATGGGTCATAAAGACTAGTCCCAAAATATTAGGTATTCAATGAATGATAATCAAAACCATCATGTAGCACACATAGAGAAATTGTGGGTTAATGATATTGATGTAGTAATATGAAATAGGTGTGAGTTCATAATCGTTAAACCGTAGAAGTGTCGATATTAAGAGGGGTTGACCTTTTTGTTCATCTAAAAATTAAAGAGGCATGGTGATGATGTGTGAGCATTTCTATTCCTCGTTGAAATCCTAGTGTTGTTTCGAGTCGGAAGCACGCGATGGTTAACTCCTACCAACCTCTTCCCTCAGGGCATGCGATTAGTACTTTGATCTATGATAAACTAATAAAACTTAGCAATAAGTATATGAGTTCTTTATGACTAATGTGAAACCATGGACATACGCAATCTCACCTTCTCATAATTTGCTAGCCTCTTCGGTACCGTGCATAGCCCGTTCTCACCTTGAGGATCGGTGCAACTTTCGCCGGTGCATCCAAACCCCGTGGCATGATACGCTTTGTTGCACATAAGCCTTATTATATTTTCCTCAAAACAGCCACCATACCTACCTATCATGGCATTTTCATAGCCATTCCAAGATATATTGCCATGCAAATTCCATCGTCACTTCACATGACTAGTTTGTTCATCGTCATATTGCTTTGCATGATCATACAGAGCTGACATAGTACTTGTGGCAAAGCCATCTTCATAATGTTTTTGATACATGTCATGCTAGATCATTGCACATCTTGGTACACTGCCAGAGGCATTCATACAGAGCCATATCATTATATCAGTTCTCCATATTGAGTTGTAAGTAAATAAAAGTGTGATGGTCATCATTATTAGAGCATTGTCCCAGTGAGGAAAGAATGATGGAGACGATGATTCTCCCATAAGTCGAGATGAGACTCCGGACAAAAATAAAGATGGGGGAGGCCAAATGAGCCCACCATCCATTCAAAAAAAATGAGAGAAAATGAGAGAAGGGACTTTGCTACTATCTTTTACCACACTTGTTCCTCAAAGTAGCACCATGTTCCTCATCTAGAGAGTCTCATGATATATCACTTTCATATGCTAGTGGGAATTACCTATTCATTATTTCAAACTTGGCTTGTATATTCCTATGACGGGCTTCCTCAAATGCCCGAGGTCTTCATGAGCAAGCAAGTTGGATGCACACCCCACTTGGCGTCATTTGAGCTTTCATACACTTATAGCTCTAGTGCATCATTTGCATGGCAATCCCTACTCCTCACATTGACATCTATCGATGGGCATCTCCATAGCCCGTTGATACGCCTAGTTGATGTGAGACTATCTTCTCCACTGCCTACCCCTTTGATATCTACCACCATACTCTATTCCACCTAAATGCTATGTCCAATGGCCCACGCTCATGTATTGCGTGAAGAATAAAAAGTTGATGCATATTGAAAAAGTACTAACCACTTGCCTGACTTGGACACCGTGGTGCTTAACATTTGTATTAATGTGGTGAAGATGGAGTCATGCCTTGCTAATATAATAGATGAATGGGGGGGGTAAACATTTCTTAAGAATCATATACTTTTAGGAATTAACAATTCTGTTTCTTACACTTTGAATATTGCTATGTTAATATTTGTTGATTCATCTTTTCTCAATGAGCATACCTGAATAAGATTACATAGTGGATAGCATGTCACATCAAAAATTCTGTTTTTATCATTTACCTACTCGAGGACGAGTAGGAATTAAGCTTGGGGATGCTTGATACGTCTCCAACGTATCTATAATTTTTTATTGTTCCATGCTGATATATTATCATTCTAGGATACTTTTTGGGTCATTATTTACCAATTTATAATATTTTTGAGCACTAACCTATTGACCCAGTGCCCAGTGCCAGTTGATGTTTTCTGCATGTTTTTTGCTTTTCAGGTTTACAATACCAAACAAAGTCCAATTGCCACGAAACTTTTTGATATTTTTTTTGGACTATATGAAGACCTAGAAGCTTCGGAAGGAAGCCAGGAGGTGCACAAGGGCCCCACCACACATCAGGGCGCGCCCTAATATGTGGTGGCCCCCTCAGCCACCTCCCGACGTCCCTCTTCGGCCTATAAATTCTCTAATATCCTAAAAACCCTGAAGGCAGTCCCGAAACCTTTTTTCGCCGCCGCAAGTCTCTGTTCCGTCGCGAGGCCATCAGGAGCTCCGTTTCGGCACCCTGTCGGAGGGGGATCGATCACGGAGGGCCTCTTCATCAACCTTGTTGCCCTCATGATGATGTGTGAGTACTTCACCATAGACCTACGGTTCCATAGCTAGTACCTAGATGGCAATCTCTCTCTCTTATGATCTTCAATACAATGATCATCACATCTTTGCTTTGATCTATCCGATGTAATCCTATTGTATGGTGTGTTTGTTGGGATCCAAGGAATTGTGGGTTTATGTTCAGATTATTCATGAAAAGTATTTGAGATGCCTCTGAATTATAGTATCTCTTAAGTGCATGATCATTATAGCTTTGTAATGCTCTCCGATCTATTGATGTGCTTTGGCCAATGATACGTTCATTCTGCATCATGATTTCTTGCCATTATCTACCTTATTTTTGTCCATTATTACACATTATCATACAATTCTTATGTTTATTCTCTCTGAATATGCAAGGTACATCACAAGGAGGGAAATATCTTGAAACTGGAATTTTGGACTGGAAAACCGAGAAAAAGGCAGAAAAATCACCAGTCTCAGAATGACCTGAAAGTTTACGGAGAATGTTTTTGGAATATTTAAGAATTTCGGGAGCAAAAATATATCAGAGAGGGGCTGCCAGCAGGCCACAAGCCAACTGGCCGTGCCCCCCTGGGGGCACGGCCAGATGGCTTGTGGGCCCCCTGCTGGTCCTCCGATGCCCCTACCATAGAAAAAATGATAAGAAACTTTTCGGGACGAAGCGCCGCCATCTCGAGGCGAAAACCTGGGCAGAGGCCCTTTTGCACTCCGGCAGTCAAATTCTACTGGGGAAATCCCTCTCCAGGAGGGGGAGATCGAAGCCATCGTCATCACCAACGCTTCCTCCTTCGTGGGAGGACCAATCTTCAACAACCTCTTCACTAGCACCATCTCATCTCCAACCCTAGTTCATCTCTTGTATTCAATCTTTGTCCCAAAACCTCGGATTGGTACCTCTGGGTTACTAGTTGTGTTGATTACATGTCGTAGTTGATGCTTGTTGGATTACTTGGTGGAAGAGATTATGTTCAGATCCTCAATTATCATTATTACTCCTCTGATCTTGAACATGTTGATGATGTGTGAGTAGTTACTATTGTTCCCGAGGACATGGGAGAAGTCTTGTTATAAGTAATCTTGTGAAGTTGGTATGCGTTCGATATTTTGATGATATGTATGTTGTTACTTCTCTTAGTGGTGTCATGTGAACGTCGACTACATGACACTTCACCATGTTATGGGCCTAAAGGAAGTTATTGTGGAGTAACAAGTAGATGATGGGTTGCGAGAGTGATAGAAGCTTAAACCCCAGTTTATGCGTTGCTTCATAAGGGGCTGATTTGGATCCACATCTTTCATGCTATGGTTAGATTTATCTTAATTCTTCTTTCGTAGTTGCGGATGCTTGCCAGAGGGGTTAATCATAAGTAGGTTGTTAGTTCAAGTAAGAACAGCACCTTAGCACCGGTCCACCCACATATCAAATTATCAAAGTAGCGAACGTGAATCAACTCAACATGATGAATATGACTAGACAGAAATTCCCATGTGTTCTCGGGAGCACTTGCTTAATATAAGAGTACTTTCAGGCATGTCCTTTGCTACAAAAGGGATTGGGCTACCTTGCCACACCATTGTTACTATTTTTACTTGTCACTTGTTACGAATTATCTTGCTACAAAACTATCTACCACTGTTACTCACAACACTTGCAGAGAATACCTTGCTGAAAACTGCTTATCATTTCCTTCTGCTCCTCGTTGGGTTCGACACTCTTACTTATCGAAAGGACTACGATTGATCCCCTATACTTGTGGGTCATCAAGACTCTTTCCTGGCGCCGTTGCCGGGGAGTGAAGCGCCTTTGGTAAGTGGAAATTGGTAAGGAAACATTTTCTATATGTGCTGAAATCTACCGTTGCTTGTCACTATGATCAGTCACCATTTGAGTGACTTGTTAGGGGCATCTTCGTCCCGACTGGAAGATGAGGAAATTGTTCCTCCACCTACTGCACCTATTGAAAATATTTATTATGAGATTCCTTCGGGTATGCTTGAAAAACTATTGTCTTATCCTTATGATGGTATGACTCATCCTGATTTCCATTTGATATTCGTCGATGAGGTTTGTGGATTATTTCAGCTTGCAGGTTTGTCTAGGAACAAAGTTAAGAAGAAAGTTTTCCCTTTATCTTTGGAGGGAAAAGCATTAATGTGGTATAGGCTATTGGATAATATTAAATCGTGGGATTGGAATCGCTTGAAACTGGAATTTCATCAGAAGTTTTACCCAATGCATCTAGTTCACCGTGATCGGAATTATATATATAATCTTTGGCCTCGCAAGGGAGAAAGCATCACTCAAGCTTGGAGGAGGCTTAAATCTATGATGCACACTTGCCCCAACCATGAGCTTCCAAGAGAAATGACTATACAAATTTTTTATGCTCGGCTTTCTCATGATGATAAAAAATTATTGGATTCTTCTTCCTCGGGCTCATTTATGAATAAAACTATTGAATTCAAATGGGATCTTTTGGAAAGAATTAAACGCAACTCTGAAGATTGGGAGCTCGACAAAGGCAACGAGTCAGGTATAAAACTTAATATTGATTGTGCTAAATCTTTTATGGAAACAAACACCTTTCATGAGTTTAGCAACAAATATGGTATTGACTCTGAAATAGTAGCTACTTTCTGTGAATCATTTGCTACTCATGTTGATCTTCCCAAAGAAAAGTGGTTTAAATATCATCCACCCATTGAAGAGCAATTAGAGAAACCTATTAAAGTTGAGAAGGAAGAAATGATTGTTAGCCATGTTGATTCAATTGTTCCTACTGCTTACATTGAGAAGCCACCTTTCCCTGTTAGAATTAAGGAACACGCCAAAGCTACAATTGTGGTTAATAAGAGTCATGTTAGGACACCTACACCTTCTGAACAAATAAATGTTGAGACTAAAATTGCTATGGTCAAAGATCTTCTAGTTGATAACATTGATGGACAGGTTATTTACTTCTGTGATGAGACTACTAGAATTGTAAAACCTGTTAGACGTAAAAGGGATGAGTTAGACAAAAATAAACCAGTTGTTGGCATGCCCATTGTTTCTGTTAAAATTGGAGACCACTGTTATCATGGCTTGTGTGACATGGGTGCTAGTATTAGTGCCATACCTTTTACCTTATATCAAGAAATTATGAATGACATAGCACCCGCTGAAATTGAAGATATTGATGTCACTATTAAACTTGCAAATAGAGACACTATTATACCACTTGGGATAGTTAGAGATGTTGAAGTCTTGTGTGGAAAAGTCAAGTACCCTACTGATTTTTTAGTGCTTGGTTCAACACAAGATAACTTTTGTCCCATTATATTTGGTAGACCTTTCCTAAATACCGTTAATACTAAAATTAATTGTGTTACTGAGAAGGTCAAAGTAAGCTTTGGCGGTGTGTCTCATGAATTTAACTTCTCCAAGTTTAGTGGACAACCACATGACAAGAAATTATCTAGTAAGGATGAAATGATTGGTCTTGCTTCTATTGTCGTGCCTCCTACAGATCCGCTAGAACAATAGTTGCTAGACCATGAAAATGATATGCATATGAATGAGAGAAATGAAATAGATGACATATTCCTTAAACAAACGCCTATTCTAAAACACAACTTACCAGTTGATATTTTAGGGGATCCTCCTCCACCTAAAGGAGATCCCGTGTTTGAATTAAAGACTTTACTTGATACTTTGAAATATGCTTATCTTCATGAAAAGAAGATATATCATGTTATTATCACTGCTAACCTTTCAGAGCATGAAGAAAGAAGAATCTAAAGGGCATTAGCCCCACTCTATGTCAGCACAAGATCAATATGGAACCAGATGCTAAACCTGTTGTTGATCATCAATGCCTCTTAAATCCTAAGATGAAGGAAGTGGTAAGAACTGAAATACTAAAGCTTCTGGAGGCAGGTATAATCTATCCTATTGCTGATAGTAGGTGGGTAAGTCCTGTTCATTGTGTTCCTAAGAAAGGAGGTATTACTGTTGTCCCTAATGATAAGAATGAGCTTATTCCACAAAGAATTGTAACTCGTTATAGGATGGTAATTGATTTTAGAAAATTAAATAAAGCTACTAAGAAAGATCATTACCCCTTTCCTTTTATTGATCAAATGTTAGAAAGACTATCCAAGCACACCCACTTTTGTTTTCTTGATGGATATTCTAGATTTTCTCAAATACCTATGTCAAAAGAAGATCAAGAGAAAACTACCTTTACATGTCCGTTTGGAACTTATGCTTATAGACATATGCCTTTTGGTTTATGCAATGCACCTGCTACATTTCAAAGATGTATGACTGCTATATTCTCTGAGTTTTGTGAAAAGATTGTTGAGGTTTTTATGGATGATTTTTTCATCTATGGGACTTCTTTTGATGATTGCTTGAGCAATCTTGATCGATTTTTGCAGAGATGTGAAGAAACTAGTCTTGTCTTGAATTGGGAGAAGTGCCACTTTATTAATGAAGGCATAGTGCTTGGGCATAAAATTTCTGAACGAGGCATTGAGGTAGACAAGGCTAAAGTTGATGCGATAGAGAAAATGCCATGCCCGAGAGACATCAAAGGTATAAGAAGTTTCCTTGGTCATCTTGGTTTTTATAGGCATTTCATTAAAGATTTCTCTAAGATTTCTAGGCCGTTAACTAATCTTCTTCAAAAAGATGTTCCTTTTGTTTTTGATGATGATTGTGTAGAAGCTTTTGAAATACTTAAGAATGCTTCAATTTTTGCACCTATTGTTCAACCACCTGATTGGAACCTACCATTTGAAATTATGTGTGATGCTAGTGATTATGTTGTTGGCGCTGTTCTAGGGCAGAGAGTAGGCAAGAAGTTAAATGTAATCCATTATGCTAGTAAAACTCTAGATTCTGCTCAAAGGAATTATGCTACTACTGAAAAGGAATTTTTAGCAATTGTTTTTGCTTGTGATAAGTTTAGACCCTACATTGTCGATTCCAAAGTAACTATTCACACCGATCATGCTGCTATTAAATACCTTATGGAAAATAAAGATGCTAAACCTAGACTTATTAGGTGGGTACTTTTACTTCAAGAGTTTGACTTGCATATCATTGATAGAAAAGGAGCTGAAAATCCCGTAGCAGGTAACTTGTCTAGGATGGAAAATGTTCTTGATGACCCACTTCCTATTGATGATAGCTTTTTTGATGAACAACTTGCTGCTATAAATACTTCACGTGGTGCTCCTTGGTATGCTGATTATGCTAATTATATGTTGCTAAATACATCCCACCTAGTTTCACATATCAACAAAAGAAAAAGTTCTTTTATGACCTACGACATTACTTTTGGGATGACCCGCATCTTTACAAAGAGGGAGTAGACGGTATTATTAGACGATGTGTACCTGAGCATGAACAGGAACATATTCTTCGGAAATGTCATTCTGAAGCTTATGGAGGACACCATGCCGGTGACCGAACTGCACACAAGGTATTACAATCTAGTTTCTATTAGCCTACTCTTTTCAAAGATGCTCGTAAGTATGTCCTTTCATGCAATGAATGCCAGAGAGTTGGCAACATCGGTAAGTGTCAGGAAAGGCCTATGAATTATTCACTTGCTATTGAACCATTTGATGTCTGGGGCTTTGACTTTATGGGACCTTTTCCTTCCTCAAATGGGTATACTCATATTCTAGTTGCTGTTGATTATGTTACTAAATGGGTAGAAGCTATTCCAACTAGTAGTGATGATCTTAACACCTCTATTAAAATGCTTAAAGATATTATTTTCCCGAGGTTTGGAGTTCCTAGATATTTAATGACTGATGGTGGTTCACATTTTATTCATGGTGCTTTCCGTAAACTTCTAGCTAAATATGATGTTAACCATAGGATTGCATCGCCTTATCATCCCTAGTCTGGTGGTCAAGTTGAATTGAGTAATAGAGAAATAAAACTACTATTGCAAAAGACTGTTAATAGATCTAGGAAGAATTGCTCTAAGAAACTAGATGATGCACTTTGGGCTTATAGAACTTCTTATAAGAATCCTATGGGTATGTCTCCATACAAAATGGTCTATGGGAAGGCTTGTCATTTACCTCTTGAGTTAGAGCTTGATGTCTACTACACAACTTGTTCTTGTAGACTCGTGTTGGGCCTCCAAGCGCAGAGTTTTGTAAGACAGTAGCAAATTTCCCTCAAGTGGATGACCTAAGGTTTATCAATCCGTGGGAGGCGTAGGATGAAGATGGTCTCTCTCAAACAACCCTGCAACCAAATAATAAAAAGTCTCTTGTGTCCCCAACACACCAAATACAATGGTAAATTGTATAGGTGCACTAGTTCGGCGAAGAGATGGTGATACAAGTGTAGTAATTATAGTAGATATTGATTTTTGTAATAGTAACAATAAAAAACAGCAAGGTAGCAAGTAACAAAAGTGAGCACAAACGGTATTGCAATGCTTGAAAACAAGTCCTAGGGTCCGTACTTTCGCTAGTGCAATCTCTCAACAATGCTAATATAATTGGATCACATAACCATCCCTCAACGTGCAACGAAGAATCACTCCAAAGTTCTTATCTAGCAGAGAACATAAGAAGAAATTGTTTGTAGGGTACGAAACCACCTTAAAGTTATCCTTTCCGATCGATCTATCCAAGAGTTCGTACTAAAATAACATCAAGTTATCCTTTCCGATCGATCTATCTAAGAGTTCGTACTAAAATAACACCATATGATACGCATCAACCAACTCTAATGTCACCTAGATACTCCAATGTCACCACAAGTATCCATGAGTTAATTATACGATACGCATCAAACAATTTTAGATTCATAATACTCAATCCAACACAAAGAACCTCAAAGAGTGCCCCAAGATTTCTACCGGAGAAAGTAGGATGAAAACGTGCATCAACCCCTATGCATAGATTACCCCAATGTCACCTCTGGAATCCGCAAGTTGAGTGCCAAGACATAGATCAAGTGCTCTCAAATCCATAAAAGTATTCAATCCGGTAATAACGAAATCTCAAACGGAAAACTCAATTCATCACAACAAGATAGAGAGGGGAAAACACCATATGATCCAACTATATTAACAAAGCCCGCGATACATCAAGATTGTGTGAAATCAAGAACACGAGAGAGAGAGATTAAACACATAGCTACTGGTACAAACCCTCAGCCCCGAGGGTGGACTACTCCCTCCTCATCATGGAGACCATAGGGATGATGAAGATGGCCTCCGGTGATGATTTCCCCCTCCGGCAGGGTGCCGGAACGGGGTCTAGATTTGTTTTTCGTGGCTACAGAGGCTTGCGGCGGCGGAACTTCTGATCTAGGGTTATTTCTGGGGGTTTCTGAATATATAGGATTTTTGGGCGTCGGTTTCACGCGAAGATGGGCCACGAGGGGCCCACAAGACACCGGGGCGTGCCAGAGGGGGCTGGCACGCCCTGGTGGATTGTGGCCACCTCGTGGCTCTTCTGGCCCTCCCATGAAGCTTCAAGTGCCTCTTTTGTTCCAAAAAATCGTCAAAAAGTTTCGTTGCATTTGGAGAACTTTTATTTATGCACAAAAAACAACACCACGGTAGTTCTGCTGAAAACAGCGTCAGTCCGGGTTAGTTCCATGCAAATCATACCAAAACCATATAAAATTGTCGTAAATATGGCATGAATACTTCATAAATTATATATATGATGCATCAGCATCCCCAAGCTTAATTCCTACTCGTCCTCGAGTAATTAAATGATAAAAGAAAATAATTTATGAACCGTGAATGCTAGCATAGTGCATAAGTTTGATCAATGATAAT
The DNA here is from genome assembly GCA_039707655.1 of Elymus sibiricus. Taxonomy (NCBI): domain Eukaryota; kingdom Viridiplantae; phylum Streptophyta; class Magnoliopsida; order Poales; family Poaceae; genus Elymus; species Elymus sibiricus. The sequence goes on along the minus strand of CM077673.1, from coordinate 248,178,619 downwards.
TTGAACCACTTTTCCAAGCATCATGACAGCAACTCTTTCTCATAAAACTCATCATGACAAGGTAGCAACCGATTCACATGTTATGGTTCAAACAATGAATTCTCTTGAAACTTAACAACCTATGTTCTTAGTCACCAAACAATTGCAATTTAACTTATTCTCAACAAAGTCTAAGTAAGAGCTCCACATACTCAATCATCATATAATCTTCTATGATTGCTAATACTCAAAGCATATTTTTAGAACAAATGGCATCCATCGAACACAAAGAAAGATAGGGGCTTAATGTTTTGCCTCCCAACTCATTCATAATAGAGATAATTGTCAACAATAATAAGTCATGATCAAATATATTTGACTGTCCATATGTGACTAGATCTTTCCCCCACCACATGATGCTTGCCAACTAGAGAATAATTAAGGTTGAGATGAGAATGCATACTATTGACTCTTGCATAAAAGTAAATACTGAAAGGTAAAAGATAGGCCCTTCACAGAGGGAAGCAGAGATTGTCATGCGCTTTTTGGTTTTGTATGCACAATCCCTTAATGCAAAAGAACGTCACGTTATATTGCCCCTTATGATAGCAACCTTTATTATGCAGTCTGTCGCTTTTATTACTTTGCCATCACAAGTTCGTACAACGCTCAATTTTCTCTTACACTAAATGATCAAACACATTTAGAAGCAATTTTTATTGCCTTTTTGCACCGATGAAAACTTACTTGAAGGATCTTATTCAATCCATAGGTAGGTATGGTGGAAACTCATGGCAAGAAACTGGGTTTAAGGGTTTTTGGATGCACAAGTAGTATATCTACTTAGTATGAATTTTTGGCTAGCAAAAGATCCTAAGCAAACACCACATGTTGGAGGATCCATAACAATATAACTTCTATGCAAATATACACAACCATAACTCATTACGTTGTCTTCCTTGTCCAACTTCAACTAATTTGCTCAAGTTTGAAAATAATTAATGGGTATTCACAATCATAGAAGATGTCCAAGATAATATATTTGTATGTGAAAGTTCTCTTCCTTATACTAATCATTCACGAATTGCTTGTATGACCAATATTGTGATTGTCAAGCTTCAAAAGATTTCACTTTCTAAACCCAATGTCAAGCTACTACTAGGAATGATATGAACATATAATTTCAACTTCATGGTATTCCATTCATTCAACAATTTACTCATAGGATATAAGTGAAGCACAAGAGTAAATGACAAGCTACTCCAAAAAGATATAAGTGAAGATCAAGCGAGTAGTTAAGTAAATGGGTAGCCATTTGAGAACTCTCTCCCATCTAAAAACTTTCAGATCTAAGTATTTTATTAAAACAGCAAACAAAACAAAATAAAAGGGCATTCCAAGAATAGCACATATCATGTGAAGAAGCAAAAACTTAGGCTCAACCGCTACTAACCGATAATTCTTGATGAAGAAAGGTGGGATGCCTACAGGGGCATCCCCAAGCTTAGATGCTTGAGACTTCTTGAAATATTATCTTGGGATGCCTTGGGCATCCCCAATCTTGAGCTTTTGTGTCTCCTTAATTCCTTTTATATCACGGTTTCCCTGAATCTTAAAACCTTCATCCACAAAAACTCGAAAAGAACTCGTGAGATAGGTTAGTACACATAAGAATAAGTCCACACTTCTTGTACAGCCAAGACAAGTTGCACAATAATTTCCAAACATCATCTACTGTTTACTATCGTTTCCACAATTTATATCTACCAATATAGGCTATGGAAACTATAGGATAAGTAGATAACAAAACTATGACAGCAATCTGTCCAAACGGAACAGTCTGTAGCAATTTATGAAAACAGTGTACTTATCTAACTCAAAAAATTATGAAAATTTAGTACGTGATAAAGAATTTATATTACAACACTGTGTCGAAATTTCAGAAACTTTCCATGTTCCAGTAAAATATGAAAATTCAAACACTACAGAGAAAGTTTCTGTTTTTACACAGCACACATCAAACATGCAATGCAAGCATCCAAAGGCAATTCTTGGAACTTTTGATTGAAAAACAAGATTATAAATAACACCTAACAAAAAATAACAAAATATAATGACTATCCAAGCATAGCTCGTTTTAAAGCATCCCATGTAGTAGGCATATTGTTTGCATTAACACGGCAATATTCACTCCACCAAATAGAAGCAAAGTTTGTAAATTCACTAGTAGCTGCCCTAACTCTTTGGTTCTCGGGAATATCATGACATGCAATTTTTTGTTCAACTGAAAGTTCCCAATCAAGACAAACATCGGGATCATATTTACCATTGAAAGCAGGCATAGTAAATTTAATTTTAGCACTAGAGTGTCCTTAATCTCTAAAATCATACCCGTGTGGACCTCGTGCCATACCTTGATGGTTGAAACGTAGTTGTCGATGAGCACGGTCATTGTGGCGGTTGACCATTTGGTCATCTTCGATGCCACCATAAAAATCCCCATAGTTGTCCCCATGTTCCTCGATGGCGCGTGGATGGGGTTGTTGGTGCTGGTTTATGGTGGCAGCATCGGTGACCGTAGCTGGGTGTTGTGGATCACCCACGGGCAGACGTCGAGCTCGCGAAATAGCGGCGCCACCCGAGGAGTTGTCAGGAGCAGCGTTGTTGTTGATGAGGTGTGCACTCTGCAACCCGTCCAGACGTGACAAGATGTCCTGTAGATGTGTGTTGGCAACACCTTGTTCATCCTCTATGGCCTTGAGCCTCTTTTCTGCCACAATGTGAGCACCCTCAAGTTGCGCGAGGCGCTCGCTGGTAACCTTCACATCCGCGCTTAGGCCCTCAAGAGTGGGTTCAGTCCCTGCCATTGTTAGTGATAGAGAGAAAAAAAATACACAGTTTATAATCCCTATCAACTAGTAGGACGTGGTGGAAAAAAAACTCTCTTCCACTCAAGCTTAGTATCAAATTCTTACTTGTTCTTACCAATGCAACAGGTGGTGATCGGCGCGTTGGTGTTGGCTTCAAACAACCGATGAAGATTGGATGGAGCGATAACCAAGAATCAGTAGAGCCGGGACCTGTACTTATTGGTAGGAAAAAGGTGTAGCTTGGAAAAGGCTTCTCAACTCACAATATTAGTGGCACAATTTAGCACAAAGCAATGCAAGTTGAATAATTGCTCAAACTCCTAACTAGTGCTCGCAGTCGACTAGTAAGAGATAAAACAATCTAAGCCCAAATACTGAATCAAAGGAGTGGAAACCGATGAAAATACGATAGCTCTAAGTAGCTACATATAAGTGAGGTATAAATGTAGTGTATAACAAAGCTCGAAAGTAGATGATAGAGGACTGGCGATCAAGTAGCACCAAAAATACTGTCTTGAGTATCAAATACAATAAAGCAGTTCAAAAGATATGCTAACCGGCGTGGTCTTTTTTTTCTTATTTTTTCTGATTTTTTTCTTTCACTTTTTCTTTTGTCTCGCTTGTTTCTCTTTTTTTCGTTTGTTTCTTTTCCAAGCCGGTAGCTAGCAAGAAGTCACGTAGTACAACCAAAGATGAGACTGGAAATAAAAAAATATGAGGACACTCGTTGGAACTTGTGTGCTACTGTGAAAGCAAGTAAGGTGCAACTCACGATGATGGACGTGTGCTACCGTGCTCAGTGGCTGCAGCAGGAAGCCAAAACATGCTAGCGGCGAGCGGCGAGACAGAGGCAAGGTGGCGTTGGTGGAATACACGAGTCAAGAGGCGTGTGACTCGCGCAGACGCGTGTGCTGAAGAAAATATGCTAGAAACCCGAGCACACACGACAGCAAAAAAATAGCAGACCAAGGTGAATTTTTATGGACTCTTGTGGCGACGATGGCTGTAGCAAAATTCAAGCCTGGAATTCAGCGGCAACGCTAAAGAAAAGAAAGTGATTAGCGGCAGGCGTGATACACGGCGGCCCGATGAAACGATATGATGCACACTGAATCGACGAAGATTGATTTTTTTTCGGATGAACAACCAAATTGGCAGGAAAACCGGGTAGACAAAAATGAATGTGATCTAGTAGATAATTTTCTCCCTAACTAATTTAAACCAGCACTAATACTAGGATGAATGCAACCAAAAATTCAACAAAGCAAATACTAGATGCAAATTGCTAAAGGCTAAAAAGATAGGTGCAGCGGATGAACTAATCTAAATATTTTTGGGCTTTTTGTGGGTTGTAGGACTGGAAAATAACTCTAAGCTAATAAAACTGTAAATCTCTCACCGATGAATATAAAAACTAATACCACTTGATGTGAACTGGGGACCCGATCTTTCCATGAGAGAAGATAACTACGATTTTGTGGGACTCGACCCTCATGATCCGGCTACCAACCGTACAGGGAGAACCGTACACGACTGATATCCACGACAATCGCTGAACTAACTCCACGGTGTTATCGACTGAGCCAACGACACGATCGACCTATCCACGAAGGATTTTTCCTGCAAGCAAATCGAAGAACATGCAAGAAAATAATAGCCAAGCAATCTAAATTGCGAATATGCTAGATGAATAAATCTCACAAGATGGGGTTCCGATAGGATGTCTTGACGGTCGCACTAGCCGCTACGAGCGAAGACAAATAAAAGTAGCAATAGCTAAACTTCTCTAAAACACAACCTGAGTCTTAAACCTAATTTAGGCTACCTATTTATTAAGGGCGGCGGCAGCCTAACTGTTGGCGTTGCGCGTGGACGTGTCCTGCATGGACTGCTTCAAAGAATTGATTCATCAGGACTTGAGCCGGCCCAAGTATTGACCGACTATTGCATGGCCTAGCTGGAATTAATCCTTTCTTTAATTGGTGAGATTGGGCTGATACGTCTGGTCCATGAGGCCTAATCTCCTTCTCTTGTCTTGTACTAGGAACAGTGCATGTAGCATGGAATATGGATGCAAAGAGTACTTTGCGTGAATTTAAGATACAATAATCTTCATCTTTAATTGATTCTTCAATCCCTTTTTTCCTGGATACAAATAAATGGAATAATGTGCGTAGCATCATATTCGTGTCAGGTAAATCATGTGTATGAAGAAACGAAAATACCAGGTTATTACTTTGTTGTGTAATATTTATAGACGTTTTTATAATAGCTATGTCCACATCGTCCTCCCTTTCTTGAAAACAAAGCCGTATTCGGCTTTCATTTATCTGAAACACATCATAGAGCAAAGCAAAAATAGATACAACGTATATATACCGTGGCAAAGGTGTTAGCTCATGAGGCCGTGAGAAATTCGTAATAGCTCCATTATGAATACAATGATAAATTTTATCCCACACAGAGTATATATATGAATTATGGGGACGCAAATGAACTTTGTGAGCATTCCGTATGTCCAGATCATAAGTTGGGACACTCAACGGAAAAATTTCAAAATTGATAGCAAGCATACTATGTGTAATATAATCCGTTGATTTAGATTTCTCACCTTTTATTATTTCATCCGGGGTCATAGGAAGCAAGTTAATTGTTTTTCCTTCAAAAATCAGAGTATACGAATTTGGTCTTCCATGATGGGTAACACTATTATCATATTGCCAAGGTTGACCTAATAAAAAAGAACAATCTTGCATAGGAACGACATCACAGTCAACATGATCATGGTAAGAACTAAGTGTAAAATTGACTCTCACACGACGCGTTACCTTCAACTTACCACAGTCGTTGAACCATTGGATGTAATATGGATGGGGGTGCCTCGTAGTGGTGAGGCAAAGCTTCTCTACCATCTCTATACTCGCCAAATTATTGCAGCTTCCACCATCAATGATCACACGAATGGAATGCCCTTTGACAACAAACTTAGTTTGAAAAAGATTATGGCGTTAAGGCATCTCAGCATGCCCCACCTGGGCAATTAGTACTCGCATGGTTACAAGACTTGGGTATTGATCTGCCATGTCAGCATGACAATGTATCTCCTCCAAGGCATGCGCCTTAGTGTCACCTGCATTATTAGTGGCAGGCATAATACGTGTATCTTCATCCAAATCACTACCTGAGGACTACTCACCATCTTCCCGCACAATGAATGTACATTTATTTGGGCAGTCCTTCATCAAGTGCCCTCCACCTTTGCATATATGACACTTCATGTCCCTTGTGCGTCCAGACGAAGTGGTGGGTGCTAGAGAAATTGCTTTCGTAGCGTCGGAGGATTGTGGCGATGATTTTGAACTTGTTGGATGTGCACCATTGTGCAAAATAGGTGGTGTTGCCTCAGTAATGAACGGGACAGTCGGAGAGGGTGTCCATGATGAGCGTCGACCTGCAGAAAAGTTACCTTGTCCCTTGTTTTGTCGTCCTTGTACTTCCCTTTCAGCTTTACAAGCAAAATGAAATAAACGAGTAATAGAATTGTACTCCTTATAGTCCAATATATCCTGAATATCATGATTCAAACCACCTAAAAATCAAGCCATCATAGCATCTTCGGTTTCAACTAATCCACATCGCATTAAGCCAGTTTGCAATTCTTGATAATAATCCTCTACAGAACTACTACCTTGTTTTAAACGTTGCAATTCATTCAGTTTGTCACGAGCATAATATGAAGGAACATAACGTTGTCGCATAGCTCGTTTTAAAGCATCCCATGTAGTAGGCATATTGTTTGCATTAACACGGCAATATTCACTCCACCAAATAGAAGCAAAGTTTGTAAATTCACTAGTAGCTGCCCTAACTCTTTGGTTCTCGGGAATATCATGACATGCAATTTTTTGTTCAACCGAAAGTTCCCAATCAAGATAAACATCGGGATCATATTTACCATTGAAAGCAGGCATAGTAAATTTAATTTTAGCCCTAGAGTATCCTTGATTTCTAAAATCATACCCGTGTGGACCTCGTGCCATACCTTGATGGTTGAAACGTAGTTGTCGATGAGCACGGTCATTGTGGCGGTTGACCATTTGGTCATCTTCGATGTCACCATATTAATCCCCATAGTTGTCCCCATGTTCCTCGATGGCGCGTGGATGGGGTTGTTGGTGCTGGTTTATGGTGGCAGCATCGGTGACCGTAGCTGGGTGTTGTGGATCACCCACGGGCACACGTCGAGCTCGAGAAATAGCGGCACCACCCGTGGAGTTGTGAGGAGTAGTGTTGTTGTTGATGAGGTGTGCACTCTGCAACCCGTCCAGACGTGAGAAGATGTCCTGTAGATGTGTGTTGGCAACACCTTGTGCATCCTCTATGGCCTTGAGCCTCTTTTCTGCCACAATCTGAGCACCCTCAAGTTGCGCGAGGCGCTCGCTGGTAACCTTCACATCCGTGCTTAGGCCCTCAAGCGTGGGTTCAGTCCCTGCCATTGTTAGTGATAGAGAGAAAAAAAATACACAGTGTATAATCCCTATCAACTAGTAGGACGTGGTGGAAAAAAAACTCGCTTCCACTCAAGCTTAGTATCCAATCCTTACTTGTTCTTACCAATGCAACATGAAATGATCGGCGCGTTGGTGTTGGCTTCAAACAACCGATGAAGATTGGATGGAGCGATAACCAAGAATCAGTAGAGCCGGGACCTGTACTTATTGGTAGGAAAAAGGTGTAGCTTGGAAAAGGCTTCTCAACTCACAATATTAGTGGCACAATTTAGCAAAAAGCAATGGAAGTTGAATAATTGCTCAAACTCCTTACTAGTGCTGGCAGTCGACTAGTAAGAGATAAAACAATCTAAGCCCAAATACTGAATCAAAGGAGTGGAAACCGATGAAAATACGATAGCTCTAAGTAGCTAGATATAAGTGAGGTATAAATGTAGTGTATAACAAAGCTCGAAAGTAGATGATAGAGGACTGGCGATCAAGTAGCACCAAAAATACTGTCTTGAGTCTCAAATACAATAAAGCAGTTCAAAAGATATGCTAACCGGCCTGGTCTTTTTTCTGATTTTTTTCTGATTTTTTTCTTTCACTTTTTCTTTTGTCTCGCTTGTTTCTCTTTTTTTTCGTTTGTTTCTTTTCCAAGCCGGTAGCTAGCAAGAAGTCACGTAGTACAACCAAAGATGAGACTGGAAATAAAAAAACGTGAGGACACTCGTTGGAACTTGTGTGCTACTGTGAAAGCAAGTAAGGTGCAACTCACGTTGATGGACATGTGCTACCGTGCTTAGTGGCTGCGGCAGGAAGCCAAAACATGCTAGCGGCGAGCGGCGAGACAGAGGCAAGGTGGCGTTGGTGGAATACACGAGTCAAGAGGCGTGTGACTCGCGCAGACGCGTCGCTGAAGAAAATATGCTAGAAACCTGAGCACACACGACAGAAAAAAAATAGCGGACCAAGGTGAATTTTTATGGACTCTTGTGGCGACGATGGCTGTAGCAAAATTCACGCCTGGATTTCAGCGGCGACGCTAAAGAAAAGAAAGTGATTAGCAGCAGGCGTGATACACGGCGGCCCGATGAAACGATATGATGCACACTGAATCGACGAAGATTGATTTTTTTCGGATGAACAACCAAATTGGCAGGAAAACCGGGTAGACAAAAACGAGTGTGATCTAGTAGATAATTTTCTCCCTAACTAATCTAAACCAGCACTAATACTAGGATGAATGCAACCAAAAATTCAACAAAGCAAATACTAGATGCAAATTGCTAAAGGCTAAAAAGATAGGTGCAGCGGATGAACTAATCTAAATATTTTTGGTCTTTTTGTGGGTTGTAGGACTGGAAAATAACTCTAAGCTAATAAAACTGTAAATCTCTCACCGATGAACCTAAAAACTGATACCACTTGATGTGAACTGGGTGTCGGTGTCAAAACCGGCGGATCTCGGGTAGGGGGTCCCGAACTGTGATACTTGGATCGATGGTAACATGAGACAAAGGGGACAAGGTTTTACCCAGGTTCGGGCCCTCCTATGGAGGTAATACCTTAGGTCCTGCTTGATTATATTGAGTGTATGGAGATTACAGAGTTGATCTACCACGAGATCCAGTAACTAAAACCCTAGATGAGTTCTGTCCCCCTACATCGTAAAACCCTCCGGCTTATATAGACGCCGAGGGTCCCTAGGTTTTACACATGGTCGGTTACATGTCGAAGGGATAATCATGCCTATTCACTACTCCAAACGTGGAGGATAAGCCACGATTCTTGATGCTTCCTTCTTGGAGACGAGGTCTTCTATTCTTCCAGTATTCGGCAAGTGGCCCATACAGTCCGGCCCATAAGACATAGGCCGGCCTCCCGAGGACCCGTTAGTCCAGGACTCCCTCAGTAGCCCCCGAACTAGCCTCCAACGCCAAGGGTCCAGGCTCCAGCTGCTTCGAGTGATCAGAGTCTTCGGCTTGCGAGGCGAGTTCCTCCTTTTCCAAATTATGATCGGCCGGGCTATAGTTCGGCCTCCGTCGACGTGTAATTTTTCCCGATCATAGATCGTCCGTATATCACGAGTAGCTCGGCCCCGAAGGCCAAACGTCAAAGAGCCGATAGTGTTTCTTGGGCTTCGCGCGTCGTGGGGAGACGAGCAGCCCAGTAGCTTTGTACGAAACTACCCCTAACACAAATGAGGCTCCACCCATTTAAACAAACTGAGTCATGGTCCAAGCCACAACCTCTTCTTCCCCACCAGAAAAAACCTCCAGCGAAAGGTCTCCACCAAAGATGGCGAGCGCCCCCAGTTCTTCCTCGGATCCTTACGGATCCCTTCCCGGGGACTGGATCAGCTGCTCTATGTCGCTTCTTCGACTCCGCGACCTCGAGACCCAAAGGTATCTTCCTTCCTCGGATCTGACAGCCGTCCGCGCCGGTTTGACGTCATTCAACGACGAGGTCCTTGCAGAGAATTTCCCCCATCCGCATAAAGGGGAGAATGTGTGCTTTGTGCCATTCCTCTTGCGAGGACTCGGGTTTCCCATTCATCCGTTCCTGAGAGGGCTACTAGTGTTTTATGGGATCCAGCTCCACCACCTCACTCCAGGGTCTATTCTACACATCTCGGGTTTCGTCGCCCTTTGCGAGATGTTCCTGGGTTGCGAGGCACACTTTGAGTTGTGGAGGAAATACTTTTGCCTCGTCCCTCGCACTCGGGATAAGACAATCTTCGAGGTCGGCGGAGCCGAAGTATGCCGCATAGCGGGGACAGGATACCCCGTGGGGACACCGAAGGAATCCGAACTATGGACTTCGGAATGGTTCTATATCAATGACGTCCCTTTATTCGATCCAGCTCGGAAAGGTCTGCCCGAATACTTTGATGCCCCCTTGAGGAATAGGTACAACTGGCGCCCGAAGAGCTCGTCCCAAGAAGACAGCGTCGAGGTGCAGCGCTTAGCAGCTCGTGTGAGGATACTGGCCCATCATAAGCTGACCATGATAGACGTCATGGCCGCCGCCATCTCCCGGTGCGTCCAACCCCTTCAACAGAGGGTACACCCCTTGTGGCGTTACAACGGGACAAGCGATACTACTCGTTCCCGAAGACTGGGTCCTACCGATCAAACGGCATTGGCCGCCGTACTTGCCGACCTATACAAAGGGGAGCAAGAGGATTTCATTCGGCGATCGACCAAAGAGGGATACTGAAGCCATAATCCCATCGAATGGGTGAGCCTTTCAATCCCGTGACCACAATTCGGATTCTTTATTTGTCCCTTTTTTGACCGAAGTCTTTTATGTTCATGTAAACAGGAATGGAGGAGCTTTATCGAGACAGTACATCGCCCGGCCCCTCAGCCCGAAGACTATTCCCGCGACGATGATCCGGGCTATCATGAAGACCCAGAGCTATCAATTGAACTCGAGGACGGAGTTTTCTACCAAGAGGGCCTCGACGGCACCATGGTGGCTATTATTGCCGATTACCCTGGGTCCTTCCCTCCTCCCGCGACAAGCAAGAAGAAGAAAACTTCCCGCAAGAGGCAAGTGTCCTCTGCTAACCCCAACACACCAGCTCCTACGCCCAAGCGCCGTAGATCCGGGCGACACACACCGGCGGCAGCGGCAGCACCTGGATTGGAAAACAACCAGGACACAGCAAATGAGCCGGCCACAGGGGCGAGTGCACCTACGAGTTCATCCCAAAGGTATTTCGCTTAACCACTTGATTTAATATCATGATTTGATAAGGTCTGACAAGAGACCATTTTGCCAAAACGTTCAGGCAAAGGGTTCGGCCGTCACCCGCCGAAGACATTGCCAGGACGCCCGGCGGTGCTCAAGATTCTAGGCCCTCCACCCATGCCGATCCTGCTACAGGAGCCCCCACCGTCCATCCCAACCCAGCCGATTCTGGTGACGCCATATCAGTCACCAAATCGGAGGTTGGGAGCGCCATGCATCATCGGCGGCGACGAGAAGCCTTGCGTCATCCGGCCTTTTCCGAACAAGAGTTCGGTGCGCTGCGCACGGCGGATGCATACCTCGGGGCCGCCCGAGCTGGGTTCGGGGAGGCTGTTAAGTTGATATCGTCCGGCCTGCAGGTAAGTAGTTGTTTGTTAAAGTCCGAACACTTGTGTAGACTCAGTAGCCCCCGAGCCTTAAATTGGTCGGTACGACCGAATTAAGGATCCCCGTACTAATTGACTGGCCATGCAGGCCTCGAAGCAGCAGTGCAAGCAGCTGGCCAAGGAACTGGAAACCAGCCGGACATAGATCGACTCTTTGAAGGCCGAACTGGAGCAAGTGAAGAGCTTTACTCGGGAGGCACACGGTGAGTGTATATATTCTGCTGATCTTTAGTATATCCCCGTGCTTACACAAGGGTACTATGTAGCAGCTGAATCAATAGGGCAATTACAAAAAGATTTGGATGTAGCCCGAGAATCTCAGCTATATGCCGAGTCCCAGCTGGAAGCTGGCCATCGCGTTTTACGACATCATCTTGACGAGAAGAACCGCCTGAAGGAGGAGAATAGACAACAAGCCGAACAAATAGAAAGCTTAAAGGCTCAATTGGCCCAGGCTCAGGGGGGAAACCAGAATTTGCAGAGAGGCATGTTCGGTAAGAGCGATTTTAACATCGGAAAGTAACTCTTATAAGTGAAGTGTGACACGCATGTCGTGACTCATATGCAGGTCTGTTGTCCGGGCGACCCGAAGAGGAAATCGGATCCTATCAGGGGAATCTGCTGAAGGAGCTGTCCGCCCTTCATGAGCGGGCGCGGAAGGCCATGAAAAGCATGGTGAAGGCATTATGGCTTGCCGAGCAACCTCCGGAGAGGATGACCGAGCTACTCGATCGCTTCAAGGGAGCCCGAGCTATGTTCGAGCTGTGGAAGACATCGGCTTGCCGAGAGGGAGCACGAGAGGCGTGGGCGATGATCAAGACCCGCTATACTGGACTTGACCCCGAGCGTATCGCTCAGGTTGGACCAGTGGGAGCAGATGGACAAGAAGTGCCGCTCCACCTGGTATACGACCAGGTGATGCCGGCCGCCTGTCTCTCACAACAAGACTGCTCCCTGGACACCATAATTGATAATCTCGATCGGCAGCCAGATGTATGATCATATGTAGCTATGTACTTGACAATCGAAAAATTACTCCGTCTGTGTTGTGAACTTTGTCTTAACCAGCCATCGGCTTTAACCTCCCGTGCTAAGAGCTCGGGAGTGTTCCTTGTAAGTTATCACCCGAAGGGGAGGGAACTATGTTCGGGGAACCAGGCAATCCGACCATGTGGTACGAATAGACAGAAAGCACACAGGGAGATATGTTATATTACTGCTGAGCGTAAGAAACATCTTCTGAAGAAAATAGTAACTCTATCGATACCTTTCTTCAGGGGTACTAAACAAATCGTAGGAGAAAGGCCGTATATTTTTAGTGTGCGGCCAAGGGCTTGTGTAAAGGGAAAAACCCGAATAATGGTCATGAATGGCCATAATTAAATCCGTCGTAGCCGATCAATTGTCTACTTAAGATAGCTAGCTTTTGGCTTCACCCGTCTGAGGTACGTGTCCGGATTACCCGGTCGTAGCAATCGCAGAGGTGCTCCCTTTACCCTCTAGCCAAACAATCGGGAACGTAGAGGGTAAGCACAGGAGCAAGGCAACCTAGCTTGGCAAATTCTTAGTTCGAATTGATGCATAAGATGGCGTATCAAACGACAAGGAAAGTATGCGTACCCAATAAATGTACACAGGTGCTTATAACACAAAAGCACTAGCTCCGGAAAGGAAGCCCCCGGGTACTTTGTTCGGATATAACACTTAAAGGTGTAGGCCGAAAAATTATTAGTACAAGATCGGTTGAACCGAACATAGAGTTGGGGAGAAAAAGAAATCAATCCTACCAGAAAGCACGGTGGGAGGGAGAAGAAATAATAATGAAAAGAAAGAAAAAAGAAATGTAAAAAGTGTGACAACACCGGTCTAACCGTAGAAGCGCCGAAGACGAGCTGCGTTCCATGGGTTTGGTTCAAGGCGGTTGTCCTGCGGGTTCCGAAGACGGTAAGCTCCTCCTGTGAGTACCTCGTCAATGATGAAGGGGCCTTCCCATTTGGGTTTGAGTTTATGCTTCTGCTTCTCCGGTAGTCGTAAGACTAGTTCGCCCACGTTGTATGCTTGTGCCCTGACCTCCCTGCTCTGGTAACGCCGGGCCTGCTGGTGATAAAAAGTAGAACGGGCCCGAGCTATATCACGCTCCTCTTCCAAGGCGTCCAAGTCGTCCTGCCGATCTAACTCGGCTTCTCTTTCCTCGTACATGCGTACTCTTGGTGCGTCGTGAATGATATCACACGGAAGGACCGCTTCAGCCCCGTAGACCAGGAAGAACGGTGTGTATCCCGTTGATCTATTCGGGGTGGTGTGCAAGCCCCATAGAATGGAGTCGAGCTCCTCTACCCATTGACAATCGGACTCTTGAAGAGACCGGACCAAACGTGGCTTGATGCCGCCCATTATGAGGCCATTTGCCCGTTCGACTTGTCCATTAGTCTGCGGGTGATAAACCGATGCGTAATCGAGCTTGATGCCCATCTTTGGGCACCCGTCTTTGACCTCCTGGGCCATGAAATTGGATCCGTTATCAGTTATTATACTGTGCGGGACACCGTAACGGTGTACCACGCCGGATATAAAGTCGATTACTGGTCCGGATTTGGCTGATTTAATGGGTTTGGCCTCTATCCATTTGGTGAATTTGTCGACCATGACCAGTAAGTATTTATTTTTCTTGGTCCCCCCTTTAAGTGGTCCGACCATGTCCAGCCCCCAGACCGCGAAGGGCCAGGTGATCGGAATAGTCCGAAGAGCAGTTGGGGGCATGTGACTTTGGTTTGCGAAAAGTTGACACCCCACGCAATATTTGACAAGTGACTCGGCGTCCGCCTGAGCTGTGGGCCAAAAGACCCAGCCCGGAAGGCCTTGCTTACCAAGGCTCTTGCTGCGGCTGGATGACCACCCATCCCTGCGTGGACTTCGGCTAATAGCTGCCGCCCTTCTTCCTCGGATATGCACCGCTGTAGTACTCCAGTGGTGCTCTTCTTGTACAACTCTCCTTCGTGTACCTTGAAGGCTTTGGAGCGCCGAACTATGCGTCGTGCCTCCGTCTGATCATCGGGAAGCTCTTTGCGAAGGAGGTAGGCGAGGAAAGGCTCGGTCCATGGCGCGATTACTGCCATGACCTCGTGAGCCGAGGGCGTTGCGTCCATGACGGAGCCGCCGATGATTTGGTCGTCTGGTTCGTTTACAGGGGGAACAACCTTGTCTGCGCTGGACGGATCGGCGTCCTCCCGATCTAGCCAAACCACGGATGGCTTAAAGAGCCGTTCCAAAAAAGTGTTTGGTGGGACAGGATCACGTTTGGCTCCTAAGCGAGCCAGTATATCGGTAGCTTGGTTGTCGTCTCTAGCGACGTGGTGAAATTCCAGCCCCTCGAACCGTGCGGATATCTTGAGGACGGCGTTTCTATATGCCGCCATCTTTGGATTCTTAGCATCGAACTCGCCGTTGACTTGAGAGATGGCCTGATTGGAATCTCCCCGTACTTCCAGCCGCTTTATGCCCATTGAGGCTGCCATCCGAAGACCGTGCAGGAGGGCTTCGTATTCGGCTGCATTGTTGGAGTCAGCATACATGATCTGCAATACATACCGGACGTTATCGCCTGTGGGGGATGTGAGAACGACTCCAGCCCCCAGTCCGGCCAAAGTTTTGGATCCATCAAAGTACATCGTCCAATGGGAGTATGTACTATATTCTCTGGGGAGTTCGGCTTCTATCCATTCGGCGAGGAAATCTGCCAATACCTGAGATTAATAGCTCGGTGTGGTTTGTAGGTAATCTCGAAAGGGAGGAGCTCGATCGCCCATTTGGCTATACGGCCGGTGGCGTCCCTGTTATTGATTATATCATTCAAGGGGACTTCGAATGCCACCGTAACAGAACACTCTTGGAAGTAGTGTCGTAGTTTCCGTGAGGCCATAAAAACTGTGTAGGCTATCTTCTGATAGTGCGGGTATCTGGACTTGCATTGCGTTAGTACTTCTGACACGTAATAGACCGGCTTCTGTATGTGGAATTTGTGTCCCTCCTCTGCTCGTTCGACGACGAGCACCGCGCTAACAACTTGGTTGGTGGCCGATATGTATAACAACATGGGCGCACCAGCGCCTGGTGCGGTGAGTATAGGGTTACTTGCCAGGAGTGTCTTGATTTCTTCTAACGCAGCCTTTGCTTCATCGGTCCATTTGAAGTTCTTGGTCCGTTTCAGCAACTTATACAGTGGTAAAGCTTTTTCACCGAGGCGGGAGATGAAGCGACTTAATGCCGCCACGCATCCCGCCAATCTTTGGACATGCTTGAGCTCTGTGGGAACAGCAAGTTCGGATAAGGCACGGATCTTGGCCGGATTCGCTTCTATTCCTCTATGGGAGACGATGAATCCGAGCAATTTGCCAGCGGGAACGCCGAATACACACTTCTCCGGATTGAGCCGAATATCGTATTCGCGTAGGTCAGCAAAGGTTTGCCTTAAGTCGTCGATCAGATTGCTAACGTGTTTGGTTTTAATGACCACGTCGTCCACGTACGCCTCGACTGTTTTGCCAACCTGTTTTTCGAGACAGGTCTGGATCATGCGCTGGTATGTAGCCCCAGCGTTTTTTAGCCCGAAAGGCATTGTGTTGAAGCAAAAAGGCCCGTAAGGGGTGATGAATGCGGTTGCCGCTTGATCGGATTCCTTCATTTTAATCTGATGGTATCTGGAATAAGCATCGAGGAAACACAGCGAGTCGTGTCCGGCTGTGGCGTCAATAATCTGGTCTATACGTGGTAGAGGGAAAGGGTCCTTGGGGCAGGCCTTGTTGAGGTCTTTAAAGTCGCCACATAGCCGCCAGGATCTGTCTTTCTTTGGTACCATAACCAGGTTTGCCAACCATTCGGGGTGCTTAATGTCCCGAATGAATCCGGCCTCTAGCAATTTAGCAAGTTCTTCACCCATAGCTTGTCGTTTGGGCTCGGAGAAGCGGCGCAGAGTCTGTTTTACGGGCTTAAAGCCTGCGATGATATTCAGACTATGTTCTGCCAGCCGTCGTGGGATGCCGGGCATATCGGAAGGGTGCCAGGCGAAGATGTCCCAGTTTTCTTGTAAGAAAGCTCGTAGCGCTTCGTCCACTGCAGGATCGAGCTGAGCTCCGATGGACGCTGTTTTGTTTGGGTCCGTCGGGTGTACCTGAAATTTAATGATTTCCTTTGCTGGCTTAAAGGATGTAGATTTAGGTCTCTTGCTGAGGATCACATCATCTTTGTCTACCGTTGACCGGAGTGTGGTCAACTCCTCTGCAGCAAAGGTCTCGGCTAGAGCCTCGAGGGCAAGTGCCGTTGTTTTGTTCTCGGCACGCAGGGCTATATTCGGGTCACTAGCCGCTGTGATTACTCCGTTTGGTCCTGGCATCTTAAGTTTCATATACCCGTAATGTGGTATAGCCTGGAATCTTGTGAAGGCGTCACGCCCTAATAGGGCGTGATAGCCACTTGGGAAGGGCACGATGTGGAAGAGAAGTTCTTCAGATCGGTAGTTGTCGGGTGTGCCGAACACTACATCCAGGGTGACACATCCTGAACAGCACGCCTCCTTCCCCGGGATTATCCCCCGGAAAGTTGTGTTGCTATGTTCGATGCGAGATCGGTCGAACTGCATTTTTTGTAAAGTATCCTCGTAGATTAGATTTAAACCACTGCCGCCGTCCATTAGCACCTTGTGTAACCTGAAGCCATCAATGATGGGGTTCAGGACTAGTGCGGCCAGTGAATGACCAGGAAGAATGGCTAGCCGGTCAGTATCTCCGAAGATGATGGGTATGTCTGCCCATGCACTTCTTGCTGCCACGTGATATACCTGTTCGAGTTCATTAAGAGCTCATTTCCTCCTATTCCTTGAAGGGAATGTTTCATAGATCATCAGTACTTCGGCGTTAGATTCCGATGGCGTTGCAGAGCGCCGGTTAGATGGTGATGCCTCAAGAACGGCTTCACCACTTTTTGCTATCTGCCTGACGACCCAACAAGTTCTGAGGCTGTGAGTTGGAGCTGTGTTCGGCAATACGGAGTGTATAGGGCAGGGTTTGTCCAGCAATCCATCCAGGACAGTACTGACCCCTGGAAGGGGCCTGTTCCTCTTTTTGGCGGGCTCGAGTTTGGCTGGCCGGTTCGGGGGTATCCTCTTGTGCCGATCTCCTCTAGGGTATTCGGTAGGGATGGGTTCCGAAAATAGCCGCTCAGCGTGCCAAGCACTTTCCATGGCGCAATACTTCTGTACCAAATTTGACAGTTTGGCAAAGTCGATAATGTGTCGCCGTGCCAGGGCATTGAGGATTCCCTTGTCATGGCAGTTACGTTTGAAGGTTGCCATTACGGCTTGATCACTGAAGCCCCGTACTTTGTTTCTGGCGAGTAGTAGTCTAGCCCAGTAATGATGGACCGACTCCCCTGATAAATGCACAATGTCCGGTAGGTCCGAAGACTTGGGCTCCTGTGCGATGCTCGAGTCATCGGCTTGGGAGGTGGGTGGGAGAGAATTTGACTCCACGCCACGGTAGGAGTTCGGAATCACGGATTCCGAACTGTATGATAGGTCAGGGGCCGATACCGGACTGCTTCCGGAGCGTACGCCAGAGTCCGGGTTGTCAGCAGGGTCTCGGTGATCGGAGACTGGAGTATAAATCGTTTTTAATTCCGGCAGCTGGGAGGTCGAGCCCCCAGCCGGACACTCGATGGTGGCGACAAGGTGGGTGACCGTGGGGATGTGAATTTCCCTATCGTCGGGTTTAAGCCCGAGCCGGTCATAGACCGGGATCTGGTCATCGGCCATTCGCATAGTCTCCATCCGATCAAACAACTCGTTGAGAAACGAGGCGATGGTGGGATGCGTGTGGCTAAAGCGAGTAGGGTCGGTATGCGGCGTCGCGGTTCAAGAGTCGCGCGAGAGCGTTCTCGGATTCCGCTTAACAATGATAGATCCGGTGGCGATGACCGGATCGGGTGGCCCAGACGGTCCGGAGATAGCAATTCCTTCTCCGGAGACGAGGTTCGATGTCCCTGGAACCGAGGCGTCGGGATCTGCGGGCTTCACCGTAGGGGTGAAAGGTTCCATCAGTACACGTTCTCCCCGAGAATCAGTTGAGAACTCTAGGGTTCTGAACCTGGTCCTTTGGTCGGGGGGGGGGGGAAGTTTCCGATCTGGCATGGATGGCCAATCGGGCAAGAGCGCGACGAGGTGTCGCCACTCGCGCAGATCTGATCCGAGGCGAGGACTCCCCGGGCACAGATCTCACTGTTAATACCTTCTGACGATCACAGCGGAACTCTCAATGAAAGCACCAATGTCGGTGTCAAAACCGGCGGATCTCGGGTAGGGGGTCCCGAACTATGATACTTGGATCGATGGTAATAGGAGACAAAAGGGACAAGGTTTTACCCAGGTTCGGGCCCTCCTATGGAGGTAATACCCTACGTCCTGCTTGATTATATTGAGTGTATGGAGATTACAGAGTTGATCTACCACGAGATCCAGTAACTAAAACCCTAGATGAGTTCTGTCCCCCTACATCCTAAAACCCTCCGGCTTATATAGACGCTGAGGGTCCCTACGTTTTACACATGGTCGGTTACACGTCGAAGGGATAAACATGCCTATTCCCTACTCCAAACGTGGAGGACAAGCCACGATTCTCGATGCTTCCTTCTTGGAGACGAGGTCTTCTATTCTTCCAGTATTCGGCAAGTCACCCATACAGTCCGGCCCATAAGACATAGGCCGGCCTCCCGAGGACCCCTTAGTCCAGGACTCCCTCAGTAGCCCCCGAACTAGCCTCCAACGCCAAGGGTCCAGGCTCCAGCTGCTTCGAGTGATCAGAGTCTTCGGCTTGCGAGGCGAGTTCCTTTCTCCAAACAGTGTTCAGCCCGAGCTATAGTTCGGCCTCTATCGACGTGTAATGTTTCCGATCATAGACCGTCCGCACACCATGAGTAGTTCGGCTTTGAAGGCCAAACGTCAGAGAACCAATAGTGTCTTCTGACAACTTTTCAGACGAAAGGCCACGGCCTACCACGACCTCTAAACCAGTCATGAAGACTCGATTCGCGGTTCGAGGCCGTTTCCACCAGCACGATCTATCAATGCACAGATCGTGCCCCGTTTTACACGGGATATGTTTAATCGCGCACAACGGCACGCATGTCTCGGGAAGCGGAGGGATTCACGGCTCCGCGAAGGGAGGCTAACCGGCAGTAATCTTTAATAAAAGGGGAAGGAAACCCCAAGGCTTATCCGCATCTCCCATTCACTGGGGACCCGATCTTTCGATAAGAGAAGATAACTACGATTTTGTGGGACTCGACCCTCACGATCCGGCTACCAACCGTACAGGGAGAACCGTACACGACTGATATCCACGACAATCGCTGAACCAACTCAATGGTGTTATCGACCGAGCCAACTGCGCGATCGACCTATGCACGAAGGATTTTTCCTGCAAGCAAATCGAAGAACATGCAAGAAAATAATAGCCAAGCAATCTAAATTGCGAATATCCTAGATGAATAAATCTCACAAGATGGGGTTCCGATAGGATGTCTTGACGGTCGCACTAGCCGCTATGAGCGAAGACAAATAAAAGTAGCAATAGCTAAACTTCTCTAAAACAAAACCCAAGTCTTAAACCTAATTTAGGCTACCTATTTATTAAGGGCGGCGTCGGCCTAACTGTTGGCGTTGCGCGTGGACGTGTCCTGCATGGACTGCTTCAAAGAATTGATTCATCAGGACTTGAGCCGGCCCAAGTATTGACCGACTATTGCATGGCCTAGCTGGAATTAATCCTTTCTTTAATTGGTGAGATTGGGCTGATACGTCTGGTCCATGAGGCCTAATCTCCTTCTCTTGTCTTGTACTAGGAACAGTGCATGTAGCATGGAATATGGATGCAAAGAGTACTTATTGGTAGGAAAAAGGTGTAGCTTGGAAAAGGCTTCTCAACTCACAATATTAGTGGCACAATTTAGCAAAAAGCAATGCAAATTGAATAATTGCTCAAACTCCTGACTAGTGCAGTGAAAGCACAACATGCTCCCTTGGTGGTTTTGATAATTCATGACAACATACATTGTCTCTTGGACTAATACTTTTACCTAGTGTATTTCAGATAAAGTCCACAGAGAGGGTTGGCAAAAGGATTGTGGAGATACCCCTGGATGCAAGGAAATGGATTGGCAAAGCTTCAAGCAAGAGGAGTCTACATTTTACTTTGTGAGAAATCACTTTGAGTCCATAGGAAAGCCAATACTATTAAAAGGGGGTAAGGTACTGTTGGTGAACAAGATGCTCCACGTGCACAAGTGATAGTCACCAAAAACTCCCACAAGCTCTTCCACAAAAGTCTGTCCAAAGCCAAATATCCAAAATCGGTGCAACCAACACTTTACACTCGGTGCCACCGATTCCCAAACTCAGACAGACCCATGCCAAACCCTAGCACATCGGTGCAACCGATTCCACTTCGGTGCCACCGAGTTTGGGTTGCTAACTTTCTGTTACCTCGATTCACAAAATCGGTACCACCGAAATTGTTGGATCGGCGTCACCGAGTTGCGCAATCTGACCGTTGGTCACCTAATCGGTACCACCGAGAATTATATATCGGTCTCACCGAGATTCAAAAGTTGTCACCTTTTGGCCACTTCGGTACCACCGAGATTCACACATCGGTGTCACCGAGTTGGTCACTTTAGGTGTAACGGTTGGATTTTTGGGGATGCCAATATACCCGTTCACCACCACCCACTAGAAAGAGAAGCACTTAGAACTATTCCATACTTGCCCCATCCAATTTTCTGAGAGAGAGCCACCTACCTTTGTGTTGAGATCAAGCCATTCCACTCCTACCATATGAATCTTGATCTCGAGCATCCCCAAGTTGCTTTCCACCAAATCAAACTCTTCCACCATAGCCAAATCTGCGAGAGAGTGATTGTGTGTGGAGGAGTCTATCATCTTGAAGCACAAGAGCAAGGAGTTCATCGACATTGCCGAGCCTATTACCTTTTGGAGGGTGGTGCCTCCTAGATTGGTTAGGTGTCGCTTGGGAGCCTCCTACTTCGTGTTGTGGAGTTGAACCAAGAAGTTTGTACGGGCAAGGAGATCGCCTACTTCGTGAAGATCTACCCATAGTGAGGCTAGTCCTTCGTGGACGGAAGCCGTTATGGAATAGTCAAGGTTGCTACTTCGTGGACCCTTATGGGTGGAGCCCTCCGTGGAATCTCGCGACCGTTACCCTCCGTGGGTTGAAGACTCCATAAACGTGGACGTACGATAGCACCACCTATCGGAACCACGGGAAAAATCTTCGTGTCCCTCATGCGTTTGATCTCCCTATCTCAACTATTTACTTCCATGTGCAATGTCTTTATTTTCCGCTGCCATACTTGTTGACTTGCATGTGTAGGGTGTGCTAGACTTGCTATAATTGCTAAAATCTGCCAACCAATTAACTTGGGAAAAGGTTAGGTTTTTAATTCCTGCTAGTAGTCTATTCACCCCCATCTAGACACACACTTCTAGTGATCCTACAAGTGGTATCAGAGCATTGGTCTCCATTGCTTCGGTTTCATCACCGTGGAGGAAGATGGATGTGTCTAGTATAGGAAGTTTGAGTTGTAGAGTGCCTATTCTTGATGGGGAGTACTATAGTGAATGGCAATATAAGATGCTTGAGCTATTTAATGAATTTCGATTGAGCAAGTTTGTTAAGAACCCTTATGTACCTCCCATTGATCCTTTACATCCCACACACGAAGAGGAAATTGATATGCTATGCAATCTTATAACTGTCAATCTTATCGTTAGAGAATTGCCTAGGATTGTGCTTAATCAAATGAAGAATTTTGAATGTGCTTATACTTTGTGGAATGACTTGGAGAAACGATATCCAAGTTATTCATTGAGTAATCTTGATGAAATTCTTCATAAGACTATTGTCTTTCATAAAATGATGCCTAGTGATCCCAAGTTTGATGACTATCTATTTGAGCATAGAGACCTCATGCGTGCTAAAGGAGATGTCATAACTATCAACAACATCATTGTAGAAGCCATTCGCATTCATAATCTTGAACATTGTCATGATCACAATCCTAACGAATCTCTTGTTCCTTGTGATGAGGATTTCCCACTTGATGATGACAATGTGGAACATGGCTACTATGATGAAGATGAGTTTTTCGACATCGAGCAAGAGAAGATCATGAAGAATCTAAGTCTCATGGCAAACTTCAAGGATTACATGTCCGGAGGAAAAGAGTGGATTCTCGATAGCGGATGCACCGATCATATGACCGGAGATAGAGAAATGCTATTCACGAAAGTAGATTGCCAAGTGTTTCGTCAAGATAATCATAAAAAGGTCTTTACCGGTTTCCGTAGAGGTGATCTATACATTGTCGATTTCACTAAGAGATCCAAACCTCGTACTCGTCATATTGCAAAATGTTCTAAAGGTTGGCTTTGGCATAGAAGACTAGGACATGTTGGCATGCGTAATCTAGACAAACTTATCAAAGGTGATCATATACTTGGTGTTAAAGATGTTATCTTTGACAAAGATAGACTTTGTAGTGCTTGTCAAGCTGGAAAGCAAGTAGGTGGAAGTCCTCCCGTAAAGAATATCATGACTACTAGGAGACCACTCGAGTTACTTCACATGGATCTTTTTGGTCCCAATGCTTACAAGAGACTCGGTGGAAATTCCTATGGTCTAGTTATAGTTGATGATTTTTCCAGATTTACGTGGGTATTCTTTCTTGATGATAAGTCGCAGGTACAAAAGATCTTGAAGAACTTCGTTCGCAAAGCGCAAAATCAGTTTGAAGTGAAGATCAACAAGGTTCGGAGCGATAATGGATCGGAGTTCAAGAACACCCATGTAGATACCTTTCTTGACGAAGAAGGTGTTTCACATGAGTTCTCGGCTACGTACACACCTCAGCAAAATGGAGTTGTTGAGAGGAAGAACCGGACTCTTATTGAGATGGCAAGAACGATGCTTGACGAATACAGGACGCCAAGACACTTTTGGGCAGAAGCCGTGGAAACAGCATGTCATGCCACGAACCGACTCTATCTTCACAAGCTTCTTGGTAAAACGGCATACGAGCTACTCACCGGTAACAAACCCCAAGTTGGATACTTTCGGGTATTCGGCTCAAAGTGCTACATTCTTGATAATCATCGTCGTACTAAATTTGCTCCTAAATCTCATGAAGGATTCCTACTCGGTTACGGATCCAACTCTCACACTTACCGTGTCTACAACAACTTCACTAGAAAAGTTGAAGAGACGGTAGATGTGAAGTTTGATGAGTCTCATGGTTTGCAAGTCGAACAATTGCCAAATGATGTAGGTGAAAAGGACCCTTCGGAAGCTATCCAAGACTTGTCCATCGGCAAGATTCGTCCCATGGAGATGAAGGAAAGTACTTCATCAACTCAAGTGGAAGCCCCTACTTCACGTCAAGGTGATCCTCAACACGACATGGAGGCATCCACAAGCGGTACACGACAAGATGATGAAGAAGAGGAAGTACATCATGAAGATCCACCACAACCTCCTTCACCACCACCTCAAGGAAACGACACCTTCAACAACAACGAAGATGAAGGAGATGATGATGATGAAGAAGCTCCACCATCCAACAAGCCTAAGCTACCCCGAGTTCGAGCAAGAGTGACCAAGAAACATCCTCTAAAACAAATCTTTGGTGACATACAAACCGGGAGAATCACTCGCTCTAAAACTCGCTTAGCTAATTTTTGTGAGCATTATTCTTTCATCTCTAGCATTGAACCCTTGAAGGTTGAACAAGCTCTTGAAGACCCAGATTGGGTGAACGCCATGCATGAAGAGCTTCACAACTTCGAGAGGAACGAAGTGTGAACACTCGTGGAGAAGCCCAAGGATGAGCACAACATCATCGGAACCAAATGGGTGTTTCGAAACAAGCAAGATGAAGACGGTCAAGTTGTACGCAACAAGGCGCGTCTCGTAGCCCAAGGATATACGCAAGTCGAAGGTATGGACTACGGTGAGACCTATGCACCCGTCGCTAGACTTGAAGCTATTCGCATTCTTCTTGCTTATGCTAATCACCATGATATCACGCTTTATCAAATGGATATTAAAAGTGCATTTTTAAATGGTGAGATTGAAGAAGAGGTCTATGTTAAGCAACCACCTGGTTTTGTGAATCCTAAGAAACCTAATCACGTTTACAAGCTTCGTAAAGCTCTATATGGTCTTAAGCAAGCCCCACGCGCTTGGTACAAATGCTTAACGAAGTTTCTCATTGAAAAGAGTTTTGAAATTGGTAAAATTGACGCAACCTTATTCACTAAGAGAGTTAATGGTGAATTATTTGTGTGCCAAATATATGTGGATGATAATATCTTTGGATCTACTAACCCACAATTTAGTGAAAGATTTGGAAGGTTGATGTCCGAGAAGTATGAGATGTCCATGATGTGTGAGCTGAAATTCTTTCTTGGTTTGCAAATCAAGCAAACAAGAGAAGGAACTTTCATCTCTCAAACCAAGTATACCAAGGACTTGATCAAGAGGTTCAACATGCAAGAGTGCAAAGGTATGAAAACTCCTATGCCTACTAGTGGACATGTTGATCTTACCAAGGAGGATGAACTGGTTGATCAAAAGGTTTATCGATCTATGATTGGTTCATTGCTATATCTATGTGCCTCCCATCCCGATATTATGCTTAGTGTTTGCATGTGTGCTAGATATCAAGCTGCACCTAAAGAGTGTCATCTTTTGGCCGTGAAACGTATTGTGAGATATTTGATACAAACACCAAACTTTGGCATTTGGTATCCCAAGGGATCTTCCTTTAACCTTGTTGGCTATTCCAACTCGAACTATGCCGGTGACAAGGTTGATAGAAAATCCACTTCGGGTACTTGTCAATTTCTTGGTAGATCTCTTGTGTCTTGGTCCTCCAAGAAACAAAACTTTGTGTCTCTATCTACTGTCGAAGCTGAGTATATTGCTGCCGGATCGTGTTGTGCACAATTACTATGGATGACACAAACGCTTAAGGATTATGGAATTCATGTTAAAAATGTTCCATTACTTTGTGACAATGAAAGTGCTATTAAAATTGGTCATAATCCTGTGCAACATTCTCGAACTAAACATATTCAAGTTAGGCATCATTTCATTCGTGATCATGTTGCCAAAGGAGATATTGATCTTAAGCATGATTGTACTAACAAGCAATTGGCCGACATCTTTACTAAGCCACTTGATGAGAAAACATTTTGTTATTTGAGAAGTGAGTTGAACATCATTGATGCTTCAAACTTGAGCTAGTCTCACTCGGATGCATGCAAGGGCATGAGCTTACTTGATACTTCCATGATACTCTTGACATATTACTCTATTCCATGGAAATATATGCTCCCTTGCATTGCAACTAACCTTTTGTAGGTACTTGGAAGAACTTCATTCCACAAGATTGCCATCAACTCCAATCGTAAGCAATCTTGTCATGACCAAGTATCCACAAGCCCTCTTGATGGAAGGAACAAGACAACAAAAACATATCCTTGACAC
The DNA here is from genome assembly GCA_039707655.1 of Elymus sibiricus. Classification (NCBI taxonomy): domain Eukaryota; kingdom Viridiplantae; phylum Streptophyta; class Magnoliopsida; order Poales; family Poaceae; genus Elymus; species Elymus sibiricus. The sequence goes on along the minus strand of CM077673.1, from coordinate 248,152,520 downwards.
ATATTTGTACTTCACAATTGGTATCGTGTCATATCATGTTCTTCCTTGCTTGACAAACCTATGTAGGTGACAAGTGTACTAAAACGAGAAGGATTGCTCCCAACTCAAGATGATCTTCATCAACCTCGAGCATCCTCAACAAGTTCACCTACAAGCCACGTCATCAACATCACTCAAAGGTATGTACTCATATCCTTGAAAAGGCTTTACTCCAAGTCATGAGATAAAGCAACTCAAGTGATATGAAAACATTAAAATGTTTAATCAAAAAATGGTAACCCCATTTTGAGCTTAACGATGAGTATGACCTATGATCAAGTATTCTTGCTTGGCTCCTAAGTCAATATACTCTAATATAGGTGACCTAGTCACCGCCCATCATCTAGTTAAGAATCTTGATTGGTTCATTCTCTATTTGCAAGATTTCTTGGAACCACTCAAATCTTCTCTAGTTGATATCTTTTTTTGTAAAATCTTTTGCATTTCCTTTGAAAATTTCTTTTTACACTTTGTTACAAGTTTTCTAAATTTATTTGCAAGTTTCTCAAACATTGCCAAGTTTCTGTTTTAGCCTCGGAGCCGCCGATACAAATAACTCGGTTCTACCAAATTAGCAGATGAGCTGCAAAACAACATCCCGGTATCACCGACTTGTTTGTCTCGGAGCCACAATTTTATATCTTCTCCAATCTGTGTTCATGTTGGTGAATCTTTGTTTCCTCAGTGATCCTATTGTGATATTTTCATTCCTTCGATGATCCCTTCATTAAAAAAATGGGGGAGAAACTTTATTCTAGGATCCCTAACTCAAAGGAGGAGAAGTCTTACAAGCTCTCAGTTTAGCCAAGGGGAGAGAAATTATTTTCAATGATTCCCTCGATTTTTAATGCTCTCTATAATTTTCATTTCTATGAACCCTACATTCTATGACCCGTGTTCTCAAGGATCCCTTCTTAATCAATGATCCCTGTATCTAACCCTGTGTATGACCTTTTTGGAAATTAATGCCATAGGGGGAGAAATACCAAAGCTTCAATGCTAAGAGGGGAGATACATGCTTATGCAAAAGGGGGGATATAATCAAGGGGGAGAGGAGAATATGCAAAGTTTATACTTATATAGAAAAGGTGAGAATACCAAAGTAGGGGGAGAAAAATGTGTTTATTTCTTTTGACTACTCATGTTATACTTTTCTCACCCTATCCAATCCCAATATCTACATGATAAGATTCAGAGGGAGAGGATGATCTACTATTTTCATATCTAAGGGGAGAAAGTTCTAAAATGATCTTGGAGACATATCGATCTTAAGGAATACTATCCTCTATATGTTCTCCATATCTTGGTACTATTGAGCTCTATTGCCTTTTTGATTAGTAGAATACCCTTGTGTTTCCTAACAATGTTTTCTCAAGTGTGTTTCTGATGTCTACTATGCAACCTTCTTCTTGTAGACTCGTGTTCGGCCTCCAAGCGTAGAGTTTTGTAGGACAGTAGCAAATTTCCCTCAAGTGGATGACCTAAGGTTTATCAATCCGTGGGAGGCATAGGATGAAGATGGTCTCTCTTAAACAACCCTGCAACCAAATAACAAAGAGTCTCTTGTGTCCCCAACACACCCAATACAATGGTAAATTGTATAAGTGCACTAGTTCGGCGAAGAGATGGTGATACAAGTGTAATATCGATGGTAGATATAAGTTTTTGTAATCTGAAAATATAAAAACAGCAAGGTAGCAAGTAACAAAAGTGAGCAAAAACGGTATTGCAATGCTTGAAAACAAGGCCTAGGGTTCATACTTTCACTAGTGCAAGTTCTCTCAACAATACTGACATAGTTGAATCATATGTAAATCGCTCACGTGCAACAAAGAGTTCACTCCAAAGTCACAAATAGCGGAGAACTGTCGGTGTACTAAAAACGGGTCCCTTAGTACCCCGTACTTGTGCACGGACAGTTGTAGCCACACCTGCGGCAAGGCCTGCCGGAGAACGATCGAATGCTAGTTCATAAAATCAAGAAGGCATCCAAGACAAAGCAATAACCAATAGATAGAAGACTGGAGGACTGGAGCCCCGGCAAGGTCTTGCCGGGATGGCTTGCGGTCCCGGCAAGGCCCGCACCCACCAAGCCTTCGCTGCCCTATCACCACTCCAGTACGGTCACCAGCTTGTCTTTTAGCTGTTGTCCTCCTGGTAACGTGTCAGGTGCTAGCGGTGGATGGGCTTAAGCGGTGCTATGGGATGGCCCCTTTTTCCAGCCCCAAGAAAGCTAGGGACACCTCAGCGAAGCATTTAATGTTCTTGTCCCAAACCGTCAGTGTTAGGTATGATAGCACTGTAGTTACTTTTACACCTCATGTATGCACTATGCGCCACTATTGGTGACCCCTTCTGTTCGCACACGAACACGTCAACGTGTACCCGCAGGGCCGGGGGTGATGCACCGCAACTCGCCCCGCGGGAGGCCGGCTCACAGCGCGATACGCAAGACAGTAAGCCGGCGCTTTTGAGAACAGACGCCCCAATTCCTCGGGAGGGACCCCGTCGGAGGAAGCCGGCGACGATTGGCTGAACCGGGTCGATTCGCTCGCCCCCGGCTCGGTTGTCGATATCCGATGAACTTACGCGAAGTCGCCGAATAACGGAAGCATGAACAAGGGTTAAGGGGTAAAAAGTAGGTTGTATTGATATGTCGATTGTTTGCTTGATTCAATCGGCCATCACCTCTCACATATATATGAGGCGGTTGGACGTCCCGTGCAAGTAAGAGACTCCTACACGGATTACAAGTTACAATCAGAGTCGGTTTCTAGCCTTAACTAGGTAAGGCACCCGCCAGGGCCGTCTTGGGCTCGGACTCTCTGTTGGGCCGGCTTACAGTGTGAGTCGCCGAAAGCATGGGCCGGCCTTGTTCTTCTGAGTCCATCCTTAGCTTCTTGCAGTCAGCTTTCCTTCTCCTGAGCCATAGAGCCGGCTTATAGAGCCGGCTTTCTGAGTCGCCCTTTGTTCTTGGCTTCCTGAGTCGCCCGTGGCTCTCGGCTTCCTAAATCGCCCTTTGCTCTCGGCTTCCTGAGTCGCCCGTAGCTCTTCTGCGTTGATGCCAGTTCACTTTGCTTCGTAATCCGCCGCTTTGCTAACTAGCCGCCTTGCCGGGTCTCGATGGGCACGGTACCACCGCTCTGGGCACGGCTAAGTGCCGTACTACGAGTCATCTTCGTGCTGGGTCATCGTCATCTGCCGAGTCCCGGTCTTGCCAGCTTTTAATAATCTTGCGAACTGAGACATAACATGATCAACAGCCCTTGAACAACGCCGGCTCAATATGAAAGCGGCGGCTCATCGTCTTTGTCAGAGCCGCCGGTACTGTGAAGCTGAATCTATGATGAGCCGGCTTTGACCTTGAGCTGATTTCTGTAGCCGGGTTACTGAGTCATTGAGCTGATAACCTGCCTCTCTAGGCGGCTGTATCTCCTTCACATTGGCGCCTTTCCAGCAGTGATTCTTGAGCCGTCGCTAGCCGAGTTATCGCCACACCGGGTCACCCTCTGGGGCGAGTCATCAGCCTTGAGTCGCCTTCTGCCAAAAATGAGTGCTAACATATGCCCCCCTGTTTTCTAGCAGAGCTTGCGTGCTAGAAAATATTCCATGTAGGATTTTTTACTAAGGGCGATGCTTATGTTAATCGGCCATGTGCTCTACGGGCGATGTTTATGCTCATCGGCCATTAGCATGATCTCAGGCGGATTGCCACACACTTGGGTGGAACTTCTTTAAGTATTTGCCGTTGATAGCTCGAGGTAGTAAGTCGCCCTCCAAAGTCTCCACCAGATAAGAGTTACCGGGTGTTATTCTGGCGACCCGCAACGGTCCTTCCCAACTTGGTGACCACTTGCCAAATTTCCGGCTTCTGGAGCCGACTGGTAGTATAACTTTCCACACTAAGTCGCCAACTTGAAAATCCTTGAGCCGGACTCTCTTGTTATAAGTCTTTGCCACCCGCAACTTCTCTTTCTCAATGTCCCTTAGAGCCTTTAATCGTTTGTCGGCCACATCGTCTAGGTTATCCATCATTAAGCCGTAGTAGTCTTCGGCCGACAAATCGTTCTGCTTAGCAAACCTTAAGGCGGCCAGATTCACCTCAACTGTTAAGACGGCCTCTTGCCCATATACCAACTCAAAAGGAGTCACCTTGGTAGCCCCATGACTTGAGACACGGTGAGCCCATAATGCTTCGGACAGTACCTCATGCCACCGCCTTGGATGGTCTTTGATCTTTTTCTTAATCAATTTGATCAAGATCTTATTGCTAGACTCAGCCTGTCCATTGGCCTGAGCATAATACGGAGATGAACTGAGCATCTTGATCCTAAGTGATTCGGCAAACTGTTTAACCTCCTTTGCCATGAAGGAAGTTCCTTGATCCGTGGTGAGAGTCTGTGGAATACCGAATCTGTGAACAATATGCTCAGTAATGAATTGAATTACCTCCTTGTGAGTCATGTTCCTGAGAGGTACTGCTTCAGACCACTTGGTGAAATAATCTGTGGCAACCAACACGAACCGATGCCCTTTTGATGAAGCCGGGTGAATCATACCGATAAAGTCAAGTGCCCAACCCCGGAAGGGCCACGGTTTTATGATAGGATGGAGCTTGGAAGCCGGAACTAGCTGGATATCCCCAAACTTCTGGCAAGCTTCGCACCCCTTGTAGTACTTGAAGCAGTCATTGATCATCGTCGGCCAATAAAATCCGGCTCGCCGGAGCATCCACTTCATCTTGTGAGCCGACTGATGTGTTCCACATAAGCCGTCATGTACATCTCCCATGGCGACTCTAGCTTGATCCTCGTCTAAGCACTTAAGCAGAAGACCATCAGCCGTTCGGCGGCATAAGTCGCCATTATCCAGTGTATACTTGAGAGCAAGTCGCTGAACGGTTCTGTCTATTTTCTGACTCGGGTTCTTCAGATAACTCACAATAGGTGCTCTCCAGTCATAAATCCGGGTTGCCCCTTCCTCAGTAGCCGATTCATCTGAGCCGGCTCCTTCCCTATCAGCCGGCTTACCTAGGCCGGCGTCTCCTTTATCAGCCGGCTCGCCTGAGCCGGCTTTTCCTTCGCCAGCCGACTCACCTGAGACGGCCTTCTCTGAGTCAGCAGCAATCAGCATCGGCTTTTCTGCTATGAAGAACATGCCTCTGTCGACATGATAGCCTGATGCCTGTTGCGCTAACTCATTGGCGAGCCAATTATCCTGCCTAGACACGTGAGAGATAGAAAAATAATCCAAACTTGCTATAATGTCTAAGCATCTGTCAAGGTACATATTGAGTGATTCGTCATTGCACAGAAACACCTTTGCCACTTGTTGAACAACTAGTAACGAATCACCGTATGCCTTGATATGAGAGACCCCTGTATTGACTAAAAGCTCGAGCCCGAATAGAAGTGCTTCATATTCGGCTTGATTGTTAGTACAAAAGTAGTTAAGCCGGCAGGAGGCCTCAAATATTGTACCGTGGGGCGAGATGTATGCAACGCCGGCTCCCTACCCATTCTTGCAAACTGAGCCGTCAAAATAGAGCCGCCACGGCTTAGCCGACACAACGTGTAAGCCGGCTTCTTGCTCCGGGTCAATCCGATGCTCAACAATAAAATCAGCTACGACCTGGCCTTTCACAGATTTGAGAGGTTCATAGGCCAAGTCATACTCAATTAACCCATATGCCCACTTGCGATTCGCCCGCTGAGAATCGGCCTTTGAATCATGTGTCTGAGAACATCGGTCTGACCCACCACCTTACACTCACTAGATAAGAGGTAGTGGTGTAGCTTAGTGCAGGCATAATAAAGGGATAAGCACAATTTTTCCACAGAGCTGTATCTTGACTCGGCATCTATCAAACGGCGGCTTAAGTATGTGATGACATACTCTTTCCCTTCGGCTTCTTGGGTTAAGGCGGCTCCTATTACTCTCTCTTCAGCAGCAATGTAGAGCCGGCATGGCTGACCGTGAGCCGGCGCCCTCAGAACCGAAGGGGTTGATAAGCACGTCTTTATCCTTTGAAATGCCTTTTGTTGTTCTGCCCCCCAAGTAAATTCATCATCGTTCTTAAGCCGAAGAATCTGAGTAAATGCATCGACTTTCCCAGACAGGTTAGCAACAAACCGCCTCAAATAATTGACCTTGCCGAGGAACTTCTGCATGTCTCTTTTGCAAGCCGGTGCCTGCACCTTTTGAATAGCTCTAACCTTTTCCGGGTCAACCTCTATGCCATGCTCATGTATTATGAAACCCAGAAACTTTCCAGCTGACACGCCAAAGGCACACTTCAATGGATTCATCTTGAGCCCATACTTCCTCATCCTTTCAAACGTAAGTCGTAAGTCGGCCAAATGATCTAACTCGCCGTCCGACTTGACTACCACGTCGTCAATGTAGACTTCCAGTATGACTCCAAGAAGGTCATGAAATATTAAGTTCATCGCTCTTTGATAAGTAGCACCAGCGTTCTTTAATCCAAAGGTCATCACTACCCACTCAAATAGACCAACAAAACCGGGGCAGCGAAATGCCGTCTTAGCCGAATCTTCTTCGGCCATGAATATCTGGTTATACCCTGCGTTACCGTCCAAGAAGCTGATGATCTTGTGTCCTGAGGCTTCATTGATAAGCATATCGGCTATTGGCATAGGATATTCGTCTTTGGGCGTAGCTCGATTTAAATCTCTGAAGTCTATGCATACCCTTATCTTTCCTGACCCCTTCTTCTCAACTGGGACAATGTTTGAAACCCACTCAGCATACTTGCAAGGCCGAATAAACTTTGCTTTTATAAGCCGGCGAATCTCTTCATTGACTCAGCCATATATCTGTGGGTTGAACTTTCGAGCCGGCTGCTTGTAAGGTCTAAAGCCGGCTTTGATGGGTAACCGATGCTCAACGAGCTGGCGGCTTAACCCAGGCATCTCATGATACTCCCACGCGAAGCAGTCTGCATACTCTCTGATCAGGGCGACTAACTCCTGCTTATAGCCGGCTTCCAGATTCCGGCTTACAAACGTCGGCCTTGGCACCGTGCCGTCTCCAAGGTCCACCTTTTCAAGCGGGTCAGCCGACGTAAAGCCTTGCCCCAATTTGTCTAAGTCGCCAGGCTCTTCAATGGTCTCAAACATATCGTTCCTGTTGGCCCGATACTCGTCAAGCCGGCTTTGAAGCCACTCATCGTTGTTATCCATTCACTTGAGTCTGAGCCAGTTTTCACCAACCGGCTTTAGAGACACTGGCACGAACCCATCCCGGGTTGCACTTAGGAAGTCAAACCCGGACAGGTCACGCCCCGAAAGACATGTAGCAGTGGAGTGTTGCCAGTCAACTAGTGACTCGGCTAATGCAATGCAGGCCGAGTTATCTGCATGGACGACTTCTACTTCATCGTCGACCCACTGAACCAGCTGTTGGTGCAGAGTAGACGGAACGCACTGGTTTGCATGCAACCAATCTCGTCCTAGTAGTACATTGTAGTTCCCTTGCACCTCAGCAACGAAGAAGGCAGTAGCCAGGGTCTTGCTTCCGACTGTAAGCTCTAGACTGATAACCCCTTTAGCTTCCACTCCTTCTCCGCCTTCGAACCCGTTGAGTACCATGTTCGTCTTCATCAAATCATCATCATCAAGTTGTAACTTTTTGAAGACTGAATAAGGCATTAGATTGACTACAGCACCTCCATCAACCATCATCCTGGTAACCGGCTTCCCATTGATGTGCCCTCTAATATACAAAGGCTTGAGATGCTTAATCGGTTCCTCTGGCTTCTCGAAGATAGCGTTCTTGGGTCCAAAGTCAATTTGAGCTACTGAGCCGGCTTCGTCAACAGCGCGAAACTCAGCAGGCAGATAGTACACCATGTTGATATCCATATTCATGTGAGTCGGCGTTCCTTCATAATTCAGAATCTCTTCATCATCTGCTGACTCGCCCGGCGGCTCATCCATGGCCGACTCTCCTAAGACTGGCGGCTCATCTGACACATGGCTTGGAAGTTCTTCGTTAGCCGCTGACTCGTCAGACTGGTCATCCATGGCCGAGTCTAGGTCTGCCGGCTCTCTCAGCATTGACTCTGACATTGCTGGCTCACTCGCCGCCAAATCCTCTGGTGTGGACCGTGACGTTGCCGGCCTATCAGTTGTCGGCTTATCTCTCGCCAGGTCTACAGCTTCAACCTCATCAGCCCATGATGAATAAGTAATAGCCGGTATTGCAACTGGCTCTTTATCCTTATTTAACGCGGAGACTAGTACGCCGGGTGCTTGGGTTATGAGCTCTGTCGGCTTAGGCACCCAGACTTGAAAACGTATTATTGGATGATCCTGGTTGAAACTCGCATCCCTGAGCCACTCAGCTTCTTCTGCAGCCTTCTCTTGATTCCTCAACCTTTGTAGTTTCCTTTTCTGTGTTTTGGTTAACCCGGCAGGGCACCACCTTGGTTGAGTGTATTTTGGGTCACGCGGCTTAGTCTGACCGGAGCTAGCTTCATGGTCATTGGCTGCGCCGTTAGGCCCGATAACTAGTATCGGTCTACCTTTTGCCGGTTCTACAACCGGCTCTTTCATCTTCAGTATCTGGCTGCCAATGGTAAGTGAGCCGCCAAATATTCTGCCTGTCATGCTTTCCGGCTCACCAGCCCTAGCATCTTGCGGCTTGACACGCCACACCTTTCCTCTCTCTGGACTTGGCATATGCTCCTTGAGCCGGCTTGCTGGCCCTAGCCGGCTTTTGTCAAAAGTGCTTTTCAGAGGTGGCGTCTTTGCTATAGCCGGCTTAAAATACCGACTGAACTCTGCCGGTGACCTTGAACGCTTTCCATAGGGCCGGCTTGTGCTTGCACCGGCTTGTCTGACATACTTGCTCATCAACATGTCGAAAGTCGGCTTAATGCGTTTGTACTTAGCATTAGCTGTATTAACCCGCCACTGGCCGACTTCCGGGCTCTTCGGCTTAATGAACCTTTGCGGCGATCTGGGCGGCTCTTCCTATTGCCCCCCGAGCGTAGGATTGCTGATGGTAATCTTGATAACCTCCTTGCCGCCGGGTTCTCGACTTATAGTCGCCTTCCTCCCAGACACCATGTTGCCGGCTTGCGTGTTCCTGGGCTCACCAACAACAACGTTAGCTTTGTTAGATGATCCGGCCGTCTCTGGCCGAATGAGTACCTTCTTTCCCTCCAGGTCTAGCGCGTTCATTGGGAACGGTTGTTGATCAATTGCCATGCTAGCAAAGCACAATCGTCCATCATTAAGGGCCGATTGGATCTGTCGACGAAAAACATTACAATCGTTAGTGGCATGAGAAAAAGAATGATGATATTTGCAATAAGCCCGCCGCCTTATCTCTTCAAGCGGTGGTATGACACGATTGATCTTTATAATTTTGTCCTTCAACAAGGCATCAAATATTCTATGACACTTGCCTACGTCGAAAGTGCATTTAAACTCATCTTCCCGATTCTTACGAACCGGCTTAAGATCATCACACACATAAGGTTTGGCTTTACCCGGCCAAACAAACTTAGCAGTGTAAATATCGGTTTCCTCGTCTGAGCCGGCAGTTCCCTCAATGGTGTTAAGCCGGCTCCGGCTCACCCGATGTGAGTCTTTCATCTCATTGGCCCGGCTCTCCTGAACCAGAGCCTTTTCTTGCACTTGGCCGACACTTAGGAACTCATACCCCTCTAATTTTTCTTTTAAGTGGGATCATAAACCATTAAGTACTAAGTCGGCCATATCTCTCTCAGTTATAGCTAAACTATAACACCGGTTTCTTGTGTTCCTAAACCTTTTGACATAGTCGGATACCGACTCGTCATGCTTTTGCTTAACCGATGTAAGGTGGGACAATTTTAACTCAATCTCTCCGGCAAAAAAGTGTTCATGAAACTTCCGCTCTAAATGAAACCAAGTATGTATGGAGTTAGGAGCTAAAGCAGAAAACCATGAAAAAGCAGTGTCGGTTAAAGATAATGAGAACAAGCGAACTTTATGATGCTCATGATTGGCTTCACCTAGTTGAGCCAAATATTGACTAATATGTTCCCATGTTGATTTATTATCCACCCCATTAAACTTAGAAAATTCTGGAACTCGGTAACCAGGGGGATAAGGTTATAAGTCAAAATATTCGGGATAGGGTTTAGTATAATTTCTAGGTTTTAGCGTCACCCCGAATCTATCGTAAGCCATCTGGTCCAACTCACTCCTTAACTTGGCCATCACATCGTCCATGTTGAGCGATTGAACCGGCACAGTGGATGAGTTGGTCACAGGGGCGGCTTGTGTCCAAAGAGCCGAATTCTGAGTCGGCGTCGGCTCATCTCCAAAGCGTACTGCTTGATCCGGCTGTCTAGCCGAATAAGGCATGCTCTGGATAGGAGTCGGACTTGGCAGCATAGGCACAAGTCGGTTATCTCTATTCTGGCTCATCGGCTATAACTCCGATGGCCGACTTAACGGCGTGTTTTCTTTAGCCTTATCACGTTCCAGCATTAGATCATAAATACTATTTGTGCTTTGTCCAACATAGTACTGGATTTCGGCTAATTGCTCAGGAGTAAAGAGGCTATTGCTTACGGCGGGTTGGCTGATCTTGATGCTCAGAGGTACGTATTCCGGCTCTTTGATCGGCGAGATGACTCCTTGCCGATCCTTCTTGAGACTCGCCAGATATAGCTCCCGATCTGCTTCAGCCTGCTTCTACCGCAGCATCTTGAACTCCTCGTCATGCTTCTTCTCCCAAGCCGCCAAGCCTCGGCGTTGTGCTTCTGACAGCTCCTCAAGAGCCGGTTTGATGATGTTGTCAGTGCTGATGCCAGCGGAGTCGGTCTTAGAATTGGTCATTGCTGTCCAATTTTTAGATCGAATCTTCCCTAGCGGAGTCGCCAAAAAGTGTGTTCGCACACGAACACGTCAACGTGTACCCGCAGGGCCGGGGGTGATGCACCGCAACTCGCCCCGCGGGAGGCCGGCTCACAGCGCGATACGCAAGATAGTAAGCCGGCGCTTTTGAGACCAGTACTTGTGCACGGACAGTTGTAGCCACACCTGCGGCAAGGCCTGCCGGAGAACGATCGAATGCTAGTTCATAAAATCAAGAAGGCATCCAAGACAAAGCAATAACCAATAGATAGAAGACTGGAGGACTGGAGCCCCGGCAAGGTCTTGCCGGGATGGCTTGCGGTCCCGGCAAGGCCCGCACCCACCAAGCCTTCGCTGCCCTATCACCACTCCAGTACGGTCACCAGCTTGTCTTTTAGCTGTTGTCCTCCTGGTAACGTGTTAGGTGCTAGCGGTGGATGGGCTTAAGCGGTGCGATGGGACGGCCCCTTTTTCCAGCCCCAAGAAAGCTAGGGACACCTCAGCGGAGCATTTAATGTTCTTGTCCCAAACCGTCAGTGTTAGGTATGATAGCACTGTAGTTACTTTTACACCTCATGTATGCACTATGCGCCACTGTTGGTGACCCCTTCTGTTCGCACACGAACACGTCAACGTGTACCCGCAGGGCCGGGGGTGATGCACCGCAACTCGCCCCGCGGGAGGCCGGCTCACAGCGCGATACGCAAGACAGTAAGCCGGCGCTTTTGAGACCAGACGCCCCAGTTCCTCGGGAGGGACCCCGTCGGAGGAAGCCGGCGACGATTGGCTGAACCGGGTCGATTCGCTCGCCCCCGGCTCGGTTGTCGATATCCGATGAACTTACGCGAAGTCGCCGAATAACGGAAGCATGAACAAGGGTTAAGGGGTAAAAAGTAGGTTGTATTGATATGTCGATTGTTTGCTTGATTCAATCGGCCATCACCTCTCACATATATATGAGGCGGCTGGACTTCCCGTGCAAGTAAGAGACTCCTACACGGATTACAAGTTACAATCAGAGTCGGTTTCTAGCCTTAACTAGGTAAGGCACCTGCCAGGGCCGTCTTGGGCTCGGACTCTCTGTTGGGCCGGCTTACAGTGTGAGTCGCCGAAAGCATGGGCCGGCCTTGTTCTTCTGAGTCCATCCTTAGCTTCTTGCAGTCAGCTTCCCTTCTCCTGAGCCATAGAGCCGGCTTATAGAGCCGGCTTTCTGAGTCGCCCTTTGTTCTTGGCTTCCTGAGTCGCCCGTGGCTCTCGGCTTCCTGAATCACCCTTTGCTCTCGGCTTCCTGAGTCGCCCGTAGCTCTTCTGCGTTGATGCCAGTTCACTTTGCTTCGTAATCCGTCGCTTTGCTAACTAGCCGCCTTGCCGGGTCTCGATGGGCACGGTACCACCGCTCTGGGCACGGCTAAGTGCCGTACTACGAGTCATCTTCGTGCTGGGTCATCATCATCTGCCGAGTCCCGGTCTTGCCAGCTTTTAATAATCTTCCGAACTGAGACATAACATGATCAACAGCCCTTGAACAACGCCGGCTCAATATCAACGCGGCGGCTCATCGTCTTTGTTAGAGCCGCCGGTACTGTGAAGCTGAATCTATGATGAGCCGGCTTTGACCTTGAGCTGATTTCTGTAGCCGGGTTACTGAGTCATTGAGCTGATAACCTGCCTCTCTGGGCGGCTGTATCTCCTTCACATTGGCGCCTTTCCAGCAGTGATTCTTGAGCCGTCGCTAGCCGAGTTATCGCCACACCGGGTCACCCTCTGGGGCGAGTCATCAGCCTTGAGTCGCCTTCTGCCAAAAATGAGTGCTAACACCTTCGAACGTATAAAAGGAGGCCCAAGGCGTAGCTACAGGGGGATCGGATCTTTTCCAACTCATTCTGCATGTGTAGCTGCTGAGTACTGTAGCGCTCCCAGAACTTAAGCTAGAACACACTCAATACAACCAAGCAGGAGAAGGGTCTTACGCATCTTTGCGGCCCGAACCTGGGTAAAATCCCCGCATGTTGATTGCTTGATCTGCTCTTTGTGCAAACCTTCTCCCTGCCGAATCGTAAAGGGATCCTCCCGGTCCCATAGGTGTCGTTTCTCCGACATGTTTGGCGCGCCAGGTAGGGGAATAAGGGTTGCGTGAACCTGATCTAGTGATCAGCGCGCCAGTTTCTTCATCAGCTTCGTCGCCATGGCCCCCAAGAGGAAGGGTTTCACGGCGGTTGGACCGTCCACATCCGCCGTGCCTGTGCTCACACGCACGGGCGACGGAGTCGACGCGGGTGGAGGAGGAAGTAGAGATCCAGAGCTCCCACGACGCTCTGGTGATCGTAGCCAGGCGAGCGGCGTCGTTCGCGCCGCTGGATCTAGGGATGGAGCTGTGCTGCCAGCAGGCGGTGCAGCGACCTCCAAAGCTGGAAGGGCGCCTTCCAAGACACCCACGCCGGCGCACGTGCTGCGACCTTCTCAGGGCGCGCGCGATGAAAGTCGCCGTGATGTTGGTGGGTCCCGGCGTCCACATGGAAAGTCTCCTGAGCATCAACCTCGAGATGTGCGAGACCAGCATGCACGTCCACATGCTGGGGGAAGCGGTGTACGGTCGCGGGACCGTGATGTAGCTCCTTCCAACATAGTTGGGAGTCAGAGCACTTCACGTTCCTCGCACCTGTCGCCGCCGCCTACACGAGCAGAAGCGCTAGCACGCACGCAGCTGCTTCTAAACTTTCCTCCTGCTGCGGACAAGCTCGAGGAATGGAGAGCCGCCATTCAAAGACTCGTTGGCCTCGCCAACGAAGATAAGCCGGAGCAGGCGGAGCCCTCGCGGCGGCAGTCCATTGAGCCGACACGCGTCGGTGGTGAGAAGGCCGGAGGCGGTGCCACCTCGGTGCACTCTCCCCCACGGCGGCAACAGCAGTCGCTGGTTCGACGGGTCGACACTCGTGAGGATGATTCCACGGCGTCGTCCGACCCACGAAGTCGCCGCGATCAACGTCAAGTTCTTCGGGAATGAGGCAAGGAAGACGCTCGAACCACCATCGAGCGGCGGCGGGAAGCACGCTACCAGTCCGACAAGCGCGCGGGGCCCACTGTAGACAAGTCAGCGCCGGGGTATCCTGTCGATCTACCTTACGAGGTGGGTTGTCCAGTGTTTACCCGTGAGCTGCGGCGAGTCCAGTGGCCTAACTCCCGCACGTTCAAGCCGGAAGTTCCGGAGAAATATGACGGCAAGACTCACCCGTCAGAGTTTCTGAGCGTCTACACCATTGCGGTGCAGGCTGCCGGGGGTCGTGATGACAAGATACTTGCCAACTACTTCCCGTTGGTGCTCAAGCCCAACGTTAGGTCGTGGTTGATGCATTTGCCGGAAGGATCCATTTCTTCCTGGGCAGATCTGTGCCACGAGTTTGTTGGCGCCTTCACCGGAGGCCATCAAGCTCCTGGCCAAGAGAGTGATCTACATCTCATCCCCCAGAAGGAAAGCGAGACCCTGCACAAGTACATCCAAAGGTTCAGCCGCATACATCACAACATTCCAGACGTTCATCCTGCCGCTGTCATTAGCGCGTTCCATTAGAACGTGCGCAACCGCAGGATGCGGGAAGAGTTGGCAATGAATAAGATCAGGGATGTTGCCGAGCTCTACGCTCTGGCAGATAAGTGTGCGCGCGCTGAAGAAGGGAGGAGGCTCCCCGGCGAGGACACTGGCGCAGGGGCCGATTCCGACGACGAAGACGCTACCGCCCCGACAAAGAAGGGTCGGCGACGCAACAGGAAGCGCAAGGGCAAGGCCGTGCTTGCTGTCGAGGGGTCCAGCGGCCCCGGCACCGCCAAGAAGGCCAAGGTTGACGACCCCGGCAAGGATGTTGCCGGGTGCGCCTCCTGTCAGGCCTTGGTGGCTGCCGACAAGCCAAACGGCTCCGGCAAGCAGTATTGCAAGATCCACCGCACCAAGGGCCATGATCTCCAGGACTGCCGGCAAGTTGAGCAGCTTGTCGAGAAGCAGAAGGCCGAATACGAGAGGCAAGACAAGGAGAAGGCTCAAGATGGTGCTGAAGGGTCCGGCAAGAAGCGCGGTGGCCGAGGAGGTCGCCGCGGCAAGGCCAAGCAACAGAAGGATCGGCCCGCTCGAGGCCGCGACAAGCAAGAAGGGGCTGATGATGACATGGAAGAGGACGACGAGTCCAGTGAACAAGAGTTTCAGAAAGCCACGGACATGATGTGTGTTGACGGAGGTGCTTCTTTGCATTCTTCTCACCGCCAACTTAAGCAGTGGGCGCGTGAAGTGAATGCGACAGAACCATCTGTCGGCGCCCAAAAGCCGTTGAAGTGGTCCAGCACGCCTATCATTTTTGACATTGAGGACCACCCCGATCGCACAACTGCGGTCGGGTGCTTGTCGTTGTTGGTTTCGCCAACAATTCGCAACCTCAAGGTGACAAAAATGCTAGTTGACGGCAGGGCCGGTTTGAACCTGATCTCACCTGAAGTGATCAAGAGGCTGCAAATTCCTGATGGAGATCTCGAGGAAACGGGCACGTTCCAAGGGATCAATCCAGGAAGGAGCCAGCCAAAGGGAAAGATCACGCTGCCGGTAACGTTTGGCAGTGATCTAAACTTCAGGACGGAGAAGATTGTGTTTGACGTCGCCAAGATTCCATTGCCATATAATGGAATCCTTGGCCGCCCAGCGATGGCCAAGTTTATGGCGGCCTCACACTATGCCTACAATACATTGAAGATGCCCGGGCCGATAAGTGTCATCACTGTCAACTCCGACAAGAAAGATGTGCTTGTCTGCACCGATCAACTCTACCGGGAGGCAGTTGCAGCATCTGCCGCCAAGGCACTTGCTCCTGCCGCTAAAGCTCCCGGGAGGAAGAAGACCGGCAAGGCCTCTCACACACACTCCTGCAAGCGCACCTCTTCGGAGTGTTGCGCTCCTGTTGAGGGTGTGCCTGAGAGCTCCACCGGCAAGAGCAAGAAGTCCAAGGCTGCTCCGCCAGAGACCAAGAAGGTGCCCGCCAAGGAGGATGGTACGGGAGGAACTTTCACTGTAAGTTCCACCCTCGAGAGCAAATAGGAAAGCGCGCTCGTTGCCTTCCTGCGGGCGAATGTCGATGTGTTTGCATGGCAACCATCTGACATCCCCGGTGTTCCCAGGGAGGTGATTGAGCACCACCTTGCCGTCTGTCCACACGCGCGGCCCGTCAAGCAAAAGGTCAGGAAGCAAGCTTTGGAGTGGCAACAGTTTATTGCCGAAGAAATTAAGAAGTTAGAAGCAGCAGGCTTGGTTAGAGGAGTACTTCATCCAACATGGTTGGCCAATCCAGTTGTAGTGCGCAAGGTGTCACGCCCAAGATGCGGTCCTATCCCTATTAAGGCTTGTGGCCTCGACGGGGATAGAAGCGCATCTCGTCGTTCGCAAGTACAGTAAACATTGCAATACATGAAGGAAGAGATGAGTATATGAGTTGGCTTACACTCGCCACAAGCTATCTTAAAAGTTCACACAACTTTATTCATACATCATTCAGAAGGCAGGGTCCGGCTACGGACGAAAACAAACGATAAAGGAAGCAATGTAAAACTGTCTCGCTATCCCAGGATCACCACCATGAAGCTCCCTACTCGTCTGGATACGTAACATACATGCGTCTACTCTCTTCGTCGTACTCCCACTAGAGCTGAGTCACATCGTCTGGCACGTTCTCATCAACACCTGCACCTGTATTGTTGTAATCTGTGAGCCACAGGGACTCAGCAATCTCATAACCCGGGTACCGAAACTGTGTAAGCCATTGGCTAAGGAATTGGTTAAGTGGTGAGGCTGAGCAAGCGCTAAGCATATATTTGGTGGCTAACTTACGAGAGCATGAATGTAAATATGGTGGCATACGTATGACGATCGTGAACTAGCATGATCACTAAGTGATCCTGAACACCTACTTACGTCAATCATAACCCCACCGTGTTCTCTCTCGGTTCATGTTCACGAGCAGAGACAGTCACGGTTACGCACACAGTTGGTGTATTTTATTGGAGTTTTACTTCAAGTTTACTATAACCGGGTGTTAAACAAATTTCCAAGTTGCCACATAACCGCGGGCACGGCTTTCCGAAAAGATTAAACCCTGCAGGGGTGCTCCAACTCATCCATCACAAACTAACCACACGCCGCGAGAATAACCTCGACCACGAATCTCGTGATCTTCCTAGGCAATTCCACTGGAAAACCGCAACCTCGAGATAGCCCGAAGAAAAACCGGAATTCCTCGCGCAAGACATTCGAGAAAGGTAAAACAAGTCCAGCAAAACCTCCCGATGAGCCAGATCCGCTTCTAGAGCCGTGCGCTCTCTATCAACGGGCATCATCCGTCTATGCGAAGTGGACGGTTGCCTAAAAATGCCTCGGGTTGCCCCGAGGTGGCACCGCCGACTGCTAGGTAGGTGGACCAACACTCATGAGGAGCACTAGCCCGGGGGGGTTGATTAATTATCCAATGTTGGGTCTTGCCAGACAAGTTTTAATCTAAAACGAATGGTCAAGGGGGTTCCCATAACAACCCCGAGCATGTTAGGAGCGCAAAATATGGAATATAACACCGGTACTCGGAACTAGTGCGGCAAAAGCGGAACAAAACACTGAGCAAAAGGCCAAGCCTTCCACCGTTGCCAGATATATGTGCATTAAATTAAATAACACTAGATAGAGTGATATAAACAAAATCCATGTTGACACATGGAAAGCTTGCACCTGCAACTAGCAACGCTATAAGATAAGGGCTGAGCAGCGGTAACATAGCCAATCAATGTTTGCTAGGTGGTGGAGGGGTTAGAGGCTTTCATGGCAATTTAGGAGGCTGACAGTTCAAGTGGTAGGTAACGTAACATAACGGTAAAAAAGAGACATCTAGCAAGGCGAAAATAGTGTCGGGATCCGGGTATGATCATCTTGCCTGTTGGTTCTTCAGAGGGACAAAGAGCTGGGTCCTCGTAGTTGTACTCTCCGGAATCCTTGTACTCAGGCTCAACACTCGCGTCTACCCAAAGAGAACAGCACCAAATAAACAAACAGCGAGGTGCAATGCACAAACAAGATGATGCATGGTCATGTTAAGAAATATAGCATGGCAAGCCTATGCTAGTCATGTTTCACATGCATTTATTAAGTTGTTTAGTATTCTGGACAGAACCTCAATATTACTTATTTGGACATGCATGATCATGGCAAATATGGATGCTTCATGCAAAATCGATGCAAATGCATATGTAGAACGTTGGAAACGGAGTAACGTAGCTCACGGTACGCTCACGGCAAGGTACGAACGTTAACGGAGACAAAACACAATATGAGGCAATCTCTGGGCTATACCTTGGTGTTCCAAGGATGCCACTGGATAGGAAATGAAAATCTAGTAATAATAAAGCTAAAGATCAAGCAAAACAATGGAGTATAGCTTCCACAAGTCACAAAACATTCAAGCACACAATCTGTCCACAAACAGCAACATGGCATCTTGTCACACACATAGCCAGAGCTACAGTAGGTTTTAATCCACAACCAAAGCATGTACAGAAACTATACCGCATGATTGACAAATCATCCATCTACACAATCTTGAAAGGAAGCATGGATCAATAGCAAATATGCTCACAAGATGGCATGTTGAAACAGATTTCAGGGACTTAGTGAAAATTCCAGTTTTCTGGAATCTGAGTTAACCAGATGACATATTGACAGCATTATTTATATATGCTAGAGGGCATATCATGGCATGAAAATTAACAGGATGGTAGAGGGCAACATCCACTACAGTTCACTAGCACTGAGCATGAGCTAGAACACAATATATCACTTGGTAGCATCCTCTAAACATGGCATAAAAATAACAACAGATTCTCAGACTTAGACAAAATAGCAAGGGCAAAACTGGGCACATGTTAACAGAATAGCAACTTGACAGCAGGTCTTCAATATGATGCAAGGGCTTAATGCTCAAGTTCTTAGCACAATTAGGTAGAGGATGATGATCACAACAAAACATGTTAAGGCCCCAAACTCAAGGAGCACTACATTCATGGGAACCATCCTCTAAACATGGCAAGAAAATAACAGCATTCAACACTTGGCAAAATTTTAGACATGAAACCAGTGTTATTATCTTAGCATGTTAACAGCAAGAAACCCACTTATCTACAACATTATCATGCCCAACAAAAATACCAAGCCCTAGTACCCACAAAACACTAGCATATTCATGTTGATAAGTATCACATATATTGCATAGATTAAATCATATGAAAATGACAAAATGACATGTTGGGACAAAAATGACATTTGCAAACTTGCTCAAAAGACAAAACAAACTGCACCACTCGATTCCTTGGGAAATTCTACCCCAAAATCATATATCACACTCACATGTTCATGTCCATAAATTGCCCAAAACCTAGCTCGAAAATACAAACAAACACTTATAAGTCAAAACCTTCCCTATTTGGACATCTACTAAAAAGGCAGTGACCTGATCTGGAAACTACCAGAAATAGAAAAAAACAAACAGAGAAGACAACAAAAATAAAACAACCATATAAGAAAGGGAGGGGTCCCACTGGTCATAGACACCAGGCCCCTCCTGAGTGGCTGACAAGTGGGGCCAGGGCCCACTTGCCAGGGCCTCACACACACAGGACACACACGCACGCACAGGACAGAACACACACAGCCACACTACACGCACAGTGCCACAAAATAAAGGGCAGGGGGATCGAACCCCTGACCTCTCGGTCTCACAGCGAGCGGTCAACCACTGGGCTACACACGTGCTACTGATCAGAAGGGGCTCGCTACGCAACAAATACAGGGAAAGGCGCTGGCTTCTACTTCCCTGAGACGGAGAAGGGAAGCGATGGCGCCGGCGGCGCCAGCAGTGGCCTCCGGCGATGGCGACCACTGGCGGGAGCTGCGGGATCTGCGGCGGATCCATTCCTGCGGTCATCTAATGGCTACGCGCGCGACAGCGAGGAGCTCGAGCACGAGCTCATGCTTGGCTCGGGCATGGCGGCAACGGCGACAGCTACGCGATGCAGGGCAGGGAGCGAGCAAGCAAGCAGCTGCGGGCACGCGGAAACTATGCAGCGCGCGACGGGGCAAGCGAGAGCGCGGAGGGGCGATGCACGGCGCGGCAGCACTAGTTGCACCCTCTCTGAAGAAGATCTTCAGAGATCCGCGCAGAGCACGGGGAGCACTGTCGTGGCACGGCTACGGCGACGTCTACGACGGCGTAACGGCGACAAAGAAGGCATGGAGGAGGATCGGGATATACCTCCTCTACCTTGGACAAGAAGAAGAGGTCGTGGACGCAGCGAAGTGACGGCGACGAGGCGAAGAACGCCGGCGACGATTCTGACCGAAATGGAGAGGAAGAAGATCGGGCGATGGCGACGTCTGGCTCGCCTTGGCGCTCCCTCGAGCTGTCGGGGAAGAAGCGGCTCCTCGGGGCGACGATCCCACGTCACTGGAGCGCGTCGAGAAGCTGCGGAGGGATCATCCCGCGCGCGAGCAAAGACTCGGCCGGGGCTTCGGGAGCATGGCGACGGCGACGAGCGAGGCTAGCTTACCTGGCGGCGGCACGGCGAGGAGAGGGGAGGAATGGAGAGAGGGGAAACCCTAGGGCACGGGGGACACCTCAAATAGGCGGCTCGGGCTCCCGTCGGCCGTCAAATCGGCACGGACGCCGACGTGGCTGCTGCCGATGTGCGCCGTACAGAGGGACGACGAACGCGTGCACACTGGTGGGCTGCAGGCTGCGCGACGCTGGCTGCTAGCTGGGCCTCTGCGGAAGCAAGGAGGCCCAGGTAGGCTGGCCTCTCTCTCGCATCAAACAAAAGGGAGTTTTCTTATAAAATAAAACCACAGATGTAAATAAAACCCAGAGAAAGAGAGGAGGGTTTTGGGGAAGAAAGAAAATATGTTTGAACTCACATAAATGTACACTATTTAACAAAATTAGTTTGGGGAATATTTCAGCAAACAAAACTAACTCACATAATTAACCAATGGGCTCTGTTTTGCAACTAACCAAAAGGCAAACCCCCCAAACATTGTCAAGAGCTACTCAACAAATCTAATCAGGTCTTTTGGAAGTAGAGCTACATTTTTAATATAGGAAAACAGCAAGCAAATATTTAACATGTGACATTATTTGAATAAAGAGAGAGATGGCATAGCTTTCATGAAAAATGAGGTAGAACCTAATCCAGACACCATCACATCCACAACACCAACACTCACATCACAACAAACACAAGCACAAGCATGTCAATAATTATTATGCATTTGATATGATGATCATGATGGCATGATGCATGATGCATGAAATGACAATGGCAAGAGAACTCAAACTCATGATGGCATTTGATAACATCCATAGAAGGTCACACATGAGAAATATATTACAATAAGGCAAGGAAAGCTCTTGGGCTGTTACACAAGGCGAATGGAAAATGGAGGCTATGTATTGACTATACAGATATCAATAAAGCCTGTCCAAAAGATCATTTTCCCTTGCCGCGCATCGACCAGATTGTGGACTCCACCGCCGGTTGTGACTTACTGTCATTCCTTGACGCCTATTCAGGCTATCATCGGATTTTCATGTCCAAGGAAGACGAAGAGAAGACCGCATTTATCACCCCATGTGGTACGTACTGCTTTTTGCGTATGCCTTTCAGGTTGAAAAGTGCTGGTTCTACATTTGCAAGAGCAGTCCAAATTGGTTTTGAGCCCCAGCTACATAGAAATATGGAAGCATATATGGATGACATAGTGGTCAAAACCAAGGACAAGGCAACGCTCATATCGGACTTAGAAGAGACATTTGCAAATCTACGGAAGATCAACTTGAAGCTCAACCCTGAGAAATGTGTGTTCGGTGTTCCATCCGGCAAGCTTCTCGGGTTCTTTGTGTCTCAGCGTGGGATTGAAGCAAATCCCGACAAGATCAAAGCAATCGAGCAAATCGAAGCGCAAAGACGCGTCAAGGATGTGCGTCGTCTTGCCGGGTGCGTTGCTGCTTTAAGTAGGTTTATCTCCAAATCTGCTGAGCGCGCCCTGCCATTTTTCAAAATTTTGAAGAAGGCAGGTCCAATGAAATGGACTCCGGAAGCGGAGGCAGCGCTGCAGGATTTGAAGAAGTACCTCTCCTCTCCGCCAGTGCTAGTCGCGCCAAAGCCACAAGAGCCGTTGCTGCTGTATCTAGCGGCAACAAATCAAGTGGTGAGTGCTACATTGGTGGCGGAGAGAGAAGTTGATGAAGAAGCAGCGCCAACGGCAGGACCGCCAAGTGATGAGCTAGGGCCTTCCCCGGCAAAGTCTGGTGCCGATAAGGTTGAGTCTACGCAGTCAAGTCAAGCAATACAGAAGAAGAAGATGGTGCAGCGCCCAGTCTATTTTGTCAGTTCCCTTCTGCAGGGGGCTAGATCAAGATATTCTGGTGTGCAGAAGCTGCTCTTCGGCCTTCTTATGGCCTCGAGGAAGCTGCGCCATTACTTTCAAGCACATGAGATCACCATTGTCACTCGCTTTCCGTTACAACGAATTTTGCAGAACCCAGATGCTACCGGCAGGATTGTAGAATGGGCTTTGGAGCTGTCGAGCTTTGGTCTCAGGTTTGAAAGCACTTCGACCATCCAGAGCAAAGCCTTGGCGGAGTTCATTGCAGAATGGACCCCAACGCCAGATGAGGAAGTTCCAGAGTCAACCCTCCCCGGCAAGGAAACAAATCAAGATTGGATCATGTATTTTGACGGAGCTTTCTCGTTGCAAGGCGCCGGTGCTGGCGTGCTGCTTGTCGCACCCACCGGAGAGCACCTCAAGTACGTGATTCAGATGCATTTTCCCCAGGAGAGGTCAACAAACAATACTGCCGAATATGAAGGGTTGCTTGCCGGTCTCGGGATCGCGGCAGACCTTGGAATCCAGAAACTTATCGTCAGGGGTGATTCTCAGCTTGTCGTCAAACAAGTCAATAAAGATTATCAGAGCTCATTGATGGAAGCTTATGTAGATGAAGTGAGAAAGTTGGAAGAGCGTTTTGACGGTCTGCAAATGGAGCACGTTCCTCGTGCAGAAAACAATATTGCTGATGGCTTGTCAAAATGTGCCGCTCTCAAGTTACCTGTGGAACTAGGAACTTTTGTGCTCCGACTGACTCAACCATCCGTGACACCATCGATGAGACAAGAGAAAAGAAGAAAGTTGAGTTCCGGCAAGTACTTCCCGGCAGAGCTCCCAGAAGCCGCCGACAAGGAAGTTGCCGGGAACAACGCCAAGCTTGCCGGTGAGCAACAGGCTCCGGCAGGGGCTCAAGTTCTTGCCGTCGAGACAAATGCTCCCGCCAAGCTTGCCGGGGAGCGACAGGCTCCGGCAGGGCCTCGAGCCTTTGCCGTCGAGACAACGGCTCTCACAGCAGAAGATATGCCTTTAGTCCTTGCTGTCGAGCCCCAGGCTCCAGTATGGGCACAACACATCGTCCATTTCCTTCAGACGGGAGAACTTCCTGAGGAGCAGGAAGAAGCTGAAAAAGTAGCCCGTCAGTCTAGTATGTATCAGTTCGTGGACAGCGTGTTGTACAGAAAGAGACCAAACGGTGTGAAATTGAAGTGCATTCCTCGGGAGGATGGACTGGAGCTGTTGGCGGAGATACATGGAGGCATATGTGGTTCCCACATAGGATCAAGAGCACTTGTCGGTAAGGCATTCCGGCAAGGTTTCTTTTGGCCCACTGCTCTCCAGGATGCAACTGCACTAGTAACCAAGTGTGAAGCGTGTCAGTTTCATTTAAAGAAGCTACATCAACCGGCTCAAGCCCTTCAGACAATACCTCTCTCCTGGCCATTTTCGGTCTGGGGGCTCAACATCTTGGGCCCTTTTCCCCATGCTACCGGGGGCTTTGAATACTTGTACGTAGCAATCGACAAGTTTACAAAGTGGCCGGAAGTGGAAGCAGTGAGGAAGGTGACAGCACAGTCAGCCGTCAAGTTCTTCAAGGGAATAGTTTGCCGTTTTGGAGTACCCAACAGGATCATCACCGACAACGGCACACAGTTCACGAGCCACACCTTTATGCAGTATGTCCAAGACCTTGGCGGCAAGATTTGTTTTGCTTCTGTTGCTCACCCAAGGAGCAACGGCCAAGCGGAAAGGGCGAACGCTGAGGTGCTGCGTGGTCTCAGGACAAGAACTTTTGACAAGCTGCGCAAGTGCGGAAGGCGCTGGATTGATGAGTTGCCGGTGGTTCTTTGGTCAATCAGGACGACGCCGAATCGAGCCACCGGCCAGACACCCTTCTCCCTAGTTTATGGGGCGGAAGCAGTTCTCCCCACGGAACTCACATACGGGTCACCTCGAGTGCTCGCCTATGATGAGCTTGAGCAAGAGCAGCTGCGGCAAGATGACGCGTTGCTCCTTGATGAAGATCGTCTTCAGGCTGCTGTGCGAGCTGCACGCTACCAGCAAGCTTTGCGCCGCTATCATAGCCGCAAGGTTCATGCCCAAAGTCTTGAGGAAGGCAACCTTGTTCTTCGGCGCATTCAGTCGGCCAAGAATTCCAACAAGTTGACGCCGAAGTGGGAAGGCCCTTATCGGGTAGTACGAGTCACCAGGCCTGGCGCAGTCCGCCTGGAGACCGAAGACGGTATTCCGGTGAGCAACTCCTGGAATATCGAGCATCTTCGTAAGTTCTATCCATAAGGCGCGGTTGCCGGGTCTCCCGGCAACCCCTTTTGTACAAGTCTTGCCGCTGTAGCATGTAATCCTTTGTACAAAGCCAGGCGCAGATCCTGTGCGTAGTTGAATAAAGCTTAAGTGTTTTACGATTCTTGTTGATGCTCATGTTTACTTATATGCATGTTTATCTAAGATATTGTATTACACTCACTCCCGGCAAGTGCTAACGGACCGCCAAGGTTCCAGACCTCTATTTTCTCTTCTTTCTTTTTCTCAAAGGACAGAAGGTTACCTCGCGTGCAGCTTTGCCGGGGGGGAATGGTGGTATGGATACCGACAGGCGACGTTCAAGGAAACATCTTGCTAGAAGGAATGTGGCAACGAAAGGCGAAAAGCTAAGTTGCTAAGTGACAGAAACCTTGAACAAATTTTCATTTAATTATTCTCCTTGAACAATTTCAGTTTTTGTATGGAAAACCTGCACGCGAAGGAACCTTGTTGTGATTGGTTGCGCCCTTACTCTGTTTTGAGTCCGCTCAACAGTTTAGGTGGCTGCACTGAAAGCACCAAGGTCTCTTGCCAGAAGCGGCCCCGCCAGCAGGCTGCTAAAGTCCCGCACCTAGCGCTCGCGGCAAGGGTGTGCGCGCCGGCAAGTTTCCAAACAAGCGTAGGGCGAATACATACAGAAGGAAATTAAGCAAGGGGAATAGCATAGCGTTCATCCAGAGCATAGCAAGTTATATTACAATGATAGCTGCCGCTGTTCTAATATAAGACTAATTTGTCTTTGACATGTAATGGTGGCGGCGAGAAGAGAAGTAAGGCAGCTAATCCCGGCGATCGCCCTCGACTCTCTTGACTTGGCTTACCCTGTCGATGATGGGCGCGACAAGCTCTTCTGCCGCCTTGAGATCTGTACCCTTCGGCAGGCGGTCAAGGACGTTGGCGAGGTTGATGCCGGGATTCCTATATACCACCTTGGTGAGCACCTTGCGAAGGACAGCTTGGCAGAGCTTGCAGGACTCGCTGCCAGATGAGCTGTTCGATCAGAATGGAGCCGCTCCAGGGCTGCAAGCACACGGTCGAAGAACATGGTCAGCTTGGCGCTCGGGGACACCCTGTCGTCAAGAGGCTGCCTGTGATCTTGCAGGCCCATGATGGACAGTTGCGCGGCAAGCTTCTCCGCGACATCGGCAAGCCTCTCGGTCCAGATCTGCACTCCCTGCACATAGTCGTTGTGGGTGGTGACAGCGCTCTTGACCAATTCCTCCTCGTCCCGGATATTTTTGATCAGGGTCTTCTCTCGAGCCTCGGCGGCCCTCAGAGTCTCCTCCAGCGTGGACAGCTTTAGCTTCAGATCGCGATGGATTCATTAGCTGTGGAGAGCTCCTTGGTCTTGTCGGATACGGCGACTTGCGTCTCCATCAGGCTGTGGAGAGCCTTGTCTCTCTCGGTCTCGAGTGTCGAGATCTTCTTGCCGTGGTCCTCGAGATCTGCCTCCAGCTTCTTCACCCTCTCCTCCAGCAGGTTCTTGGCGGCCTCTGCAGCTCCGGCAGCATCGACGGCCTCCTTTAGCTTGCCGGCATGGTCTGTGGTCAGGGCCTCGAGTGTCTCCTTGTGCTTCAGCTCCAGATCTTGGGTCCGCTGTGCGACAAGCCTTTCGATCTCCTCGTCTTTGGCGCGGAGCTTGTCGGTGAGTGCCTTCTCTCGAGCTTCGAGTTCTTCGTCATGAACCTTAAGTTCAACGCGAAGTTCGTTCAGGCGTGCTTCATCTGCAGCAGCTTGCTGTTTGGCTTCCTCCTGTGCTTTTTCAACATCGGATTGCTTCAGGAGGAGATCATTCCATCTTTGGCCCAGCTGCTCTTGGCCTGACCTCAACTCCTGGTAAGCTTCGGCAAACCAACCTTGAGTCTCTTCAACGCGCTTCTGGAAATCTGCCTCCACCTTGTCGGCAACTGCTGCCCTGGAGTCTAGCTTCTCCTTTCGAGTGCGATGGAGTGCTTGGAGCTTCTGGTAATTGTCGCTCATGGCCTGGAGAAGTTTCACCTCTTCAGTTTTGCTGCCGCTGGCACTTGGTTCGTTGACGATCTTGAGCCCGACTGCAGCGATGGCATCTTCATCAAAGATCTCTCCTTCAGTTGGCGCCCTAGTGCCTGCCGTGCTAGGGATGCTGACGAACAAGTTGTCGCCGATCTTGAGGTACTTGCTTGACGAGGGAGCTTCGGATGTTGGTGGCTGTTCCTCAACAGCCGCCTCCCCGGCAGCTGGGGGCTCTGTGTCCGGCGCAGCGCCTGGCGCTCCTGCGGCAGGGATGCCGTCAGTACGGCCACTAGCCTCCTCGCCGGCCCTCTCAGCATATTCCTTGGCGGCCTCTTCCTGCGCAACCCTGGCGGCTTCGGCGCTGGCATCCTTGGCGGCCTCGGCAGCAGTGTTCTTGGCGGCTTCGGCGGCTTCAGCGGCAGCGTTCTTGGCGGCCTCCTCAGCGGCAAGCCTGGCGGCCTCGGCAGCAGCATCCCTAGCGGTCTCCTCGATGACGACGTCAACGTCCATTTGCTCTGTCGAGGGAATGTCTGAAGGCCAAGAAAGAAAGCAAATCAAGATAAGATTGAGATGGAAGTTCAAGAAGACAAAAAAAGAAGAAGGAAAGCAGAATGATAAATACCTGTGCCAACATTGGTTGCCAGCGTAGAGCTGCCGGTACCCACGCTTGTCGGCTCTTCCTCATCGCAATAAAGCACGCTAGAGGAAGTTCTTGCCGGCGACCCATCCCTGGGCGGTGTGGTTGATGGAGGCGGCACGTCAGGGGCGGCCTCTGATGGTTCTCCTTGTCGCCGCTCTCCACCTGCACGCCTGGCGATGTCAGCAGTAAAGATGCATACCCCGGCACTTGCCAGCGGAAAGTGAGTAATAGACTCACGCTGGGGGCTGCACCGGGGGCTGAGTCGGGGGCTGCGTCGCGGGCTAGGCTCCGGGCTGATAGTGATCGTCTCTGGCGCACTAGAGGTGCTTGCCGTCGGTTCATCGCCCGTTGAGGTCTTGGCCCTCTTCACCACCCTCTGCGCCAGAGTTTCTGTATCCCTGCAGAGACAGGCCAAAGCAAGACAAATGAGTTAAATAAAACCAAGAAATCAGAAAGTGAAAGATGCGATAAGATCCTTACTCTTCTTCCTCCTCTCCCGAGCTAAAGGCAGAGAGGTCGAAGTCAACCTCCGCCACGGGAGGAGGTGGAGGGGTGCTCCTGGGTCGCTTGGCTGCGGCAGGCGCAGGTTGCTGAGGAGCTCCTTGCCGCTGCGTAGCCTTGCCGGCCGCTCCCTTGTCGGGGGCTGCACTGCTCGAAGAGGCTTGGTGGACTGCGGCCCTGGAAGCGGCGCTCCGAAGGACGCGTCTTTTCCTTGGCTCAAGAGTCGGGGCCTCCTCGTGCAGCTCCTCCTCGGCGGCGTCTCCAGCAGAAGGGCCTTCGACTGATGTGCCACCCTGCTCTTCTGCGGTCTCGTCCTGCCCGGCAAGATCCTCATCCGGCAGCATTTCTCCTTCACCGGTTTTCCTTCCCACGAAGCCAACGCTGCCGGCTTCCGCGGCAAGATTGGCTTCCTCCACCCTGCTGGCAATGTATGCCACTTCCTACTCAGTGGTGTCGCGGACGAGGCCTTCTTCCTCGCGGATAGCCCTCTCCGTCAAGTTATCGAAGAATTGCTGCACTTGCTCTTCAGGTGGCTCAATCCAAGAACTGTCAAGGCTGTGCGCGTCAAACGCCGGCATCATAGCAATGATTGGGCCCAGAGAAGAGTTGTTGCACAAAGGGACTATGCTTGCCGGCAGCTTGCATACCGCGTTGCCCCTGAACAATTTCTGGCAGAGGGTTGCGTGCTGCATAAGTGTCAGATTGCCTTTCAGCCCAGGGTGCAGCCTCATGATGTCTGCCGCGTTCTTGAACTGCCAGGCTGGCCTCCCCTTGTTCTGCAGTGGAGCTATGCGCCGGCGAAGGAAATCGGCGCCTATCATCTCTACTGAGAGCCCGACAGTTCTGAGGCGATGGATTCTGGTGATAGCGACGGTGAGCTTCTTGTCGTCAGGGTCAAGGGCGCTCCAGTCGTTGTTGCGCACTATCCTCGTTTCCCACGGCAGGCAGAAAGGTTGGATTTTTGGTTTCTCTGTCTCCCAAACCTAGCACCATCTGGCCCGCCATTCATCCCATTTCTTGCGGAAAGCTCCGTCTGGATAGACCTCCTTGGTTCCTGGCCGTGAGATCCAAGTGACGGAACCAGAAAGAGGCTCGCCTTTCTCGATGCGGGGAATGAAATAATGGCGAAAAAGGGCGGTGCTGGGTGATACGTCTCCAACGTATCTATAATTTTTGATAGCTCCATGCTATTATATTATCTGTTTTGGATGTTTTATATGCATTAATATGCTATTTTATATTATTTTTGGGACTAACCTATTAATCTAGAGCCTAGTGCCAGTTTCTGTTTTTTCCTTGTTTTTGAGTATTGCAGATAAGGAATATTAAACGGAGTCCAAACGGAATAAAATCTTCGAAATAATTTTTCTTGGACCAGAAGACATCTACCAAGCTTGGAGACCAAGGCAGGAGAGCTGCCGTGTGGCCACAAGCCACAGGGGCGCGCCCAGGGGGGTAGGGCGCGCCCCCCTGGCTTGTGGGCCCACGGCAACTCTCCCAACCCTAATTTTCAGCCTATAAATTCCAAAATATTCCCTGTATACCAGGGAGAGCCACGAAAACACTTTTTCGCCGCCAGGAGCCTCGGTTCCCGTGAGATCCAATCTTGGAGCCTTTTCCGGTAATCTGCCAGAGGGGGATTCGATCACGGAGGGCATCTACATCAACTCCATTGCCCCTCCGATGATGCGTGAGTAGTTCACCACAGACCTTCGGGTCCATAGCTAGTAGCTAGATGGCTTCTTCTCTCTCTTTGCTCTTCAATACCATGTTCTTCATGATCTTCATGATCTTCATGGAGATCTATCCGATGTAATACTCTTTTGCGGTGTGTTTGTCGAGATCCGATGAATTGTGGGTTTATGTTCAGATTATCTATGAATATTATTTGAGTCTTTTCTGAATTCTTATATGCATGATTTCATATCTTTGCAAGTCTCTTCGAGTTATTGGTTTGGTTTGGCCAACTAGATTGGTAATTCTTGCAATGGGAGAAGTGCTTAGTTTTGGGTTCAATCTTGCGGTGTCCTCACCCAGTGACATAGTATGGGTAGCGAGGCACGTATTGTATTATTGCCATCGAGGATAAAAATATGGGTTTTTCATCATATTGCTTGAGTTTATCCCTCTACATCATGTCATCTTACCTAATGCGTTACTCTGTTCTTCATGAACTTAATACTCTAGATGCAGGCAGGAGTCGGTCGATGTGTGGAGTAATAGTAGTAGATGCAGAATCGTTTCGGTCTACTTGACACGGACGTGATGCCTATATGCATAATCATTGCCTTGGATATCTTCATAATTATTCGCTTTTCTATCAATTGCTCGACAGTAATTTGTTCACCCACCGTAATACTTGCCATCATGAGAGAAGCCTCTAGTGAAACCTATGGCCCCCGGGTCTATTTTCCATCTTATACTTTCAGATCTAAAACCAAAAATACCAAAAATACCTTGCTGAAATATTTTTACTTTTGTTTTACTTTACTTTCAAGCAATCATATCTATCTATCTCTATCAGATCTCATCCTTGCAAGTAACCGTGAAGGGATTGACAACCCCTTTATAGCGTTGGGTGCAAGTGTTTGATTATTTGTGTAGGTACATCCATTGGTGACTTGCTTGTATCTCCTACTGGATTGATACCTTGGTTCTCAACAACTGAGGGAAATACTTATCTACTTTGCTGCATCACCCGTTCCTCTTCACGGAAACCAACGCATGCTCGAGAAGTAGCAAGAAGGATTTCTGGCGCCGTTGCCGGGGAGATCTACATCAAGCCAACCAAGTACCCATCACAAACTCATCTCTTGCATTTACTTTATTTGCCATTTGCCTCTCGTTTTCCTCTCCCCCACTTCTAAAACGATTTTCCAAAAAGATTTGCCTTTTTTCGCCCTTCTTCCGTCCACCTTTTCATTTGCTTTTTGTTTGCTTGTGTGCTAGATTGCTTGCTTTGTCACGATGACTCAAGAGAATACTAAGTTATGTGACTTTTCCAATACTAATAATAATGATTTTATTAGTACTCCGATTGCTCCCGCCACTAGTGTGGAATCTTATGAAATTAATGCCGCTTTGCTAAATCTTGTTATGAAAGAACAATTTTCCGGCCTTGCTAATGAAGATGCCGCATCCCATCTAAATACTTTCGTTGAGTTGTGTGATATGCAAAAGAAGAAAGATATGGATAATGATATTGTTAAATTGAAGCTATTTCTGTTCTCATTACGAGATCGTGCTAAAACTTGGTTTTCATCTTTGCCTAAAAATAGTATTGATTCATGGAATAAGTGTAAAGATGCTTTTATTTCCAAGTACTTTCCGCCCGCTAAGATCATCTCCCTTAGGAACGATATAATGAATTTTAAGCAACTTGATCATGAGCATGTTTCACAATCTTGGGAGAGGATGAAATTAATGATTAGGAATTGCCCCGCGCATGGTTTGAGTTTATGGATGATTATACAAATTTTCTATGCTGGATTGAATTTTGCTTCTAGGAATCTCTTAGATTCCACCGCGGGTGGTACTTTTATGGAAATCACATTAGGAGAAGCTACTAAACTCCTAGATAATATTATGGCAAATTACTCTCAATGGCATACCGAAAGATCTCCTACTGGTAAGAAGGTGCATGCTATTGAAGAGATCAATACTTTGAGTGAAAAGATGGATGAATTGATGAAATTGTTTGCTAGTAAGAGTGCTCCTATTGATCCTAATGATATGCCTTTGTCTTCTTTTATTGGAAATAATAATGAATCTATGGATGTGAACTTTGTTGGTAGGAACAATTTTGGTAATAACGCTTATAGAGGTAATTTCAATGCTAGGCCGTTTCCTAGTAATTCCTCTAATAATTATGGTAATTCCTACAGCAATTCTTATGTAAATTATAATAATATGCCCTCTGATCTTGAGAATAATATTAAAGAATTTATTAGTTCACAAAAGGGTTTCAATGCTATGATTGAAGAAAAATTGCTCAAGATTGATGATTTGGCTAGGAACGTTGATAGAATTTCTCTTGAGATTGATTCTTTGAAAATTAGATCTATTCCACCCAAGCATGATATTAATGAGTCTTTAAAAGCTATGAGAATTTCTATTGATGAGTGTAAGGAAAGAACCGCTAGAATACGTGCTAAGCGTGAATGGCTTGAAAAGGTGTGTTCTCGTGATAATATTGATGAAGATCTTAAAGTGATTGATGTGACTCCTATTGAATCTTTGTTTTCTAATGTAAATCTTGATAAAGATGGGACTGGAGATGAGTCAACTTTAGTTAAAAGGCGTCCCAATGATTTGGAGTTTATAGATCTTAATGCTAAGATTGATAAAAGTGGGATTGAAGAGGTCAAAACTTTAAATAGCAATGAACCCACTCTTTTGGATTTCAAGGACTTTAATTATAATAGCTGCTCTTTGATTGATTGTATTTCCTTGTTGCAATCCATGTTGAATTCTCCTCATGCTTATAATCAAAACAAAGCTTTTACTAAACATATTGTTGATGCTATGATGAAATCTTTTGAGGAAAGACTTGAGTTGGAAGTTTCTATACCTAGAAAACTTTATGATGAGTGGGAACCTACTATTAAGATTAAAATTAAAGATTATGAGTGCCATGCTTTGTGTGATTTGGGTGCTAGCGTTTCCACGATTCCAAAAACTTTATGTGATGTGCTAGGTTTCCGTGAATTTGATGATTGTTCCTTAAATTTGCATCTTGCGGATTCCACTATAAAGAAACCTATGGGAAGGATTAATGATGTTCTTATTGTTTCAAATAGGAATTATGTGCCCATAGATTTCATTGTTCTTGATATAGATTGCAATCCTACATGTCCTATTATTCTTGGTAGACCTTTCCTTAGAACGATTGGTGCAATTATTGATATGAAGGAAGGGAATATTAGATTCCAATTCCCATTAAGGAAAGGCATGGAACACTTTCCTAGAAATAAAATAAAATTACCTTATGAATCTATCATGAGAGCTACTTATGGATTGCATACCAAAGATGACAATACCTAGATCTATTGCGTTTTGCCTAGCTAGGGGCGTTAAACAATAGCGCTTGTTGGGAGGCAACCCAATCTTATTTTCGTTTTCTGTTTTTTGTTTCTGTTTTGGTGTGTTTTTCACATTATTACTTCTGTGATAATTGTGTTTTCTTGTTTAAATTAGTGTTTGAGCCAAGTAAGACCTTTGGGATGGTCTACGGTATTTGTGGTTTGATTCTGTTAAAAAACAGAAACTTTTGCGCTCAGTCCAGAATTTTTATAAATTTACTGGAACGTGCTTTTGATCTGAATTTTTTACACAAGATTGATATACAAATTTCCCTGGTTTTCCTAATTTTTCAGAATTTTTAGAGTTACAGAAGTATTGGAAGTCTACAGATTGCTACAGACTGTTCTGTTTTTGACAGATTCTGTTTTCTTTGTGTTGTTTGCTTATTTTGATGAATCTATGGGTTGTATCGGGGGTATGAACCATGGAGAAGTTAGAATACAGTAGGTATTACACAAATATAAATAAAGAATGAGTTCACAACAGTACCTAAAGTGGTGATTTATTTTTCTTATACTAACGGATCTCATGAGTTTTCTGTTGAGTTTTGTATTGTGAAGTTTTCAAGTTTTGGGTAAAGATTTGATGGACTATGGAATAAGGAGTGGCAAGAGCCTAAGCTTGGGGATGCCCAAGGCACCCCAAGCCATATTCAAGGATACCAAAAAGCCTAAGCTTGGGTATGCCCCGGAAGGCATCCCCTCTTTCGTCCTCAATCCATCGGTAAATTTACTTGAGGCTATATTTTTATTCACCACATGATATGTGTTTTGCTTGGAGCGTCTTGTATGATATGAGTCTTTGCTTTTTAGTTTGCCACAATCATCCTTGCTGCACACATATTTTTGAGAGAGACACGCTGATTAGTGAATTTATTAGAATACTCTAGGTGCTTCACTTATATCTTTTGAGCTAGGCAATGTTGCTCTAGTGCTTCACTTATATCTTTTTAGAGCATGGTGGTGTTTTATTTTATAGAAATTATTGAACTCTCGTACCTCACTTATATTATTTTGAGAGTTTCTTAAAACAGCATGGTAATTTGTTTAGGTTATGAATTTAGTCCTAATATAATGGGCATCCAAGAGGGATATAATAAAAACTTTCATATTAAGTGCATTGAATACTATGAGAAGTTTGATTCCTTGCATATAGTTTTGAGATAATAGAGATGGTAATATGAGAGTCATGCTAGTGAGTAGTTGTGAATTGGAGAGATACTTGTGTTGAAGTTTGTGATTCCCGTAGCATGCACGTATGGTGAACCGTTATGTAACGAAGTCGGAGCATGATTTGTTTAATGATTGTCGACCTTTGTGTGAGGGTCGGGAGCGCGCGATGGTTAACTCCTACCAACCTCTCCCCTAGGAGCATGCGTCTAATGCTTTGTTTGATAACTAATAGACTTTTGCAATAAGTATGTGAGTTCTTTATGACTAATGTTGAGTCCATGGATTATACGCACTCTCACCCTTCCACCTTTGCTAGCCTCTCTAGTACCGCGCAACTTTCGCCGGTACATCAAACCCACCTTCCTCAAAACAGCCACCATATACCTTCCTCAAAACAGCCACCATATACCTTCCTCAAAACAGCCACCATACCTACCTATTATGGCATTTCCATAGCCATTCCGAGATATATTGCCATGCAACCTCCACCGTTCCGCTTTTCATGACATGCACCACCACTTTCACATTGCATATAGAGTCATATTTTGTCATAGGCATTGAGTTGTAATTTTTCTTTTGAGTTGTAAGTAAATAAAAGTGTGATGATTTTCATTATTAGAGCATTGTCCCATGTGAGAAAAGGATGATGGAAGCCATGACTCCCTCACAAGTTGGGATGAGTATCCGGACTTTACAAAAAATAAAAGAGGCCAGCGAAGCCCAAATAAAAAAAAAGAGGCCAAAGATGCCCACCAAAAGAAAAAAAAGAAAAAAAGAACAAAAAAATGAGAGAAAGAGAGAAGGGACAATTGCTACTATCTTTTTCCACACTTGTGCTTCAAAGTAGCACCATGATCTTCATAATAGAGAGTCTCCTATTTTGTCACTTTCATATAACTAGTGGAGTTTCATCTTGCACGACCACTTAGTTTTCTTTTTGAGCCTTCATACACTTATAGCTCTAGTGCACCCGTTGCATGGCAATCCCTACTCACTCACATTGATATCTATTGATGGGCATCTCCATAGCCCGTTGATACGCCTAGTTGATGTGAGACTATCTTCTCCTTTTTCCTTGCAACCTCCACCATATTCTATTCCACCTATAGTGCTATATCCATGGCTCACGCTCATGTATTGCGTGAGAGTTGAAAAGGTTTGAAAACACTAAAAGTGTGAAACAATTGCTTGACTTGTTCATCGGGGTTGTGCATGATTTAGGTACTTTGTGTGGGGAAGATGGAGCATAGCCAGACCATATGATTTTGTAGGGATAACTTTCTAAGGCCATGTTGTTTCGAAAGGACACGATTGCCTTGTTGGTGTGCTCGAAGTATTACTGTTTTTATGTCAATATTAGACTATTGTTTTGAATCTTACGGATCTGAATATTCATGCCACAATAAAGAATATTACATGGATAAATATGTTAGGTAGCATTCCACATCAAAAATTCTGTTTTTATCATTTACCTACTCGAGGACGAGCAGGAATTAAGCTTGGGGATGCTTGATACGTCTCCAACGTATCTATAATTTTTGATTGTTCCATGCTATTATATTATCTGTTTTGGATGTTTTATATGCATTAATATGCTATTTTATATTATTTTTGGGACTAACCTATTAATCTAGAGCCTAGTGCCAGTTTCTGTTTTTTCCTTGTTTTTTGAGTATTGCAGATAAGGAATATTAAACGGAGTCCAAACGGAATAAAATCTTCGGAATAATTTTTCTTGGACCAGAAGACATCTACCAAGCTTGGAGACCAAGGCAGGAGAGCCGCCGTGTGGCTACAAGCCACAGGGGCGCCCCCAGGGGGGTAGGGCGCGCCCCCCTGGCTTGTGGGCCCACGGCAACTCTCCCAACCCTAATTTTCAGCCTATAAATTCCAAAATATTCCCTGTATACCAGGGAGAGCCACGAAAACACTTTTCCGCCGCCAGGAGCCTCGGTTCCCGTGAGATCCAATCTTGGAGCCTTTTCCGGTAATCTGCCGGAGGGGGATTCGATCACGGAGGGCATCTACATCAACTCCATTGCCTCTCCGATGATGCGTGAGTAGTTCACCTTAGACCTTCGGGTCCATAGCTAGTAGCTAGATGGCTTCTTCTCTCTCTTTGCTCTTCAATACCATGTTCTTCATGATCTTCATGGAGATCTATCCGATGTAATACTCTTTTGCGGTGTGTTTGTCGAGATCCGATGAATTGTGGGTTTATGTTCAGATTATCTATGAATATTATTTGAGTATTTTCTGAATTCTTATATGCATGATTTCATATCTTTGCAAGTCTCTTCGAGTTATTGGTTTGGTTTGGCCAACTAGATTGGTAATTCTTGCAATGGGAGAAGTGCTTAGTTTTGGGTTCAATCTTGCGGTGTTCTCACCCAGTGACATAGTAGGGGTAGCGAGGCACGTATTGTATTGTTGCCATCGAGGATAAAAAGATGGGGTTTTCATCATATTGCTTGAGTTTATCCCTCTACATCATGTCATCTTACCTAATGCGTTACTCTGTTCTTCATGAACTTAGTACTCTAGATGCAGGCAGGAGTCGGTCGATGTGTGGAGTAATAGTAGTAGATGCAGAATCGTTTCGGTCTACTTGACACGGACGTGATGCCTATATGCATAATCATTGCCTTAGTACCCTTAGTACCCCGTACTTGTGCACGGACAGTTGTAGCCACACCTGAGGCAAGGCCTGCCGGAGAACGATCGAATGCTAGTTCATAAAATCAAGAAGGCATCCAAGACAAAGCAATAACCAATAGATAGAAGACTGGAGGACTGGAGCCCCGGCAAGGTCTTGCCGGGATGGCTTGCGGTCCCGGCAAGGCCCGCACCCACCAAGCCTTCGCTGCCCTATCACCACTCCAGTACGGTCACCAGCTTGTCTTTTAGCTGTTGTCCTCCTGGTAACGTGTCAGGTGCTAGCGGTGGATGGGCTTAAGCGGTGCTATGGGACGGCCCCTTTTTCCAGCCCCAAGAAAGCTAGGGACACCTCAGCGGAGCATTTAATGTTCTTGTCCCAAACCGTCAGTGTTAGGTATGATAGCACTGTAGTTACTTTTACACCTCATGTATGCACTGTGCGCCACTGTTGGTGACCCCTTCGAACGTATAAAAGGAGGCCCAAGGCGTAGCTACAGGGGGATCGGATCTTTTCCAACTCATTCTGCATGTGTAGCTGCTGAGTACTGTAGCGCTCCCAGAACTTAAGCTAGAACACACTCAATACAACCAAGCAGGAGTAGGGTCTTACGCATCTTTGCGGCCCGAACCTGGGTAAAATCCTCGCGTGTTGATTTCTTGATCTGCTCTTTGTGCAAACCTTCTCCCTGCCGAATTGTAAAGGGATCATCCCGGTCCCATAGGTGTCATTTCTCCGACAAGAACAAACGAAGAAATTATTGTAGGGTACAAAACCACCTCAAAGTTATCTTTTCCGATCAATCGTATGAGCTATCCCTAAAAGGGTCACGAACAGCCCTAGAGTTCGTACTAAAATAACACCTTAAGATACACATCAACCAAAACCCTAATGTCACCTAGATACTCCAATGTCACCACGAGTACCCATGGGCTTGATTATACGATATGCATCACACAATTTCAGATTCATCATGTTCAATCCAACACAAAGAACTTCAAAGAGTGCCCCAAAGTTTCTACCGAAGAGTCAAGACGAAAACGTGTGCCAACCCCTATGCATAGATTCCCAAGGTCACGGAACCCGCAAGTTGATCACCAACACATACATCAAGTGGATCAATAGAACATCCCATTGTCACCACGGATATCCCATCGCAAGACATACATCAAGTGTTCTCAAATACTTTAAAGACTCAATCCGATAAGAAAACTTCAAAGGGAAAACTCAATTCATCACAAGAAGATAGAGAGGGGGAAACTCCATATGATTCATCTATATTAATAAAGCTCGCGGTACATCAAGATCGTGTCATCTCAAGAACACGAGAGAGAGAGATCAAACACATAGCTACTGGTACATACCCTCAGCCCCGAGGGTGAACTACTCCCTCCTAGTCATGGAGACCGCCGGGATGATGAAGATGGCCTCCGGTGATGGTTTCCCCCTCCTCCAGGGTGCCGGAACGGGCTCCCGATTGGTTTTTCGTGGCTACAGAGGCTTGCGGTGGCGGAACTCCCGATCTAGGTTTCTTTCTGGAGGTTTGGGTATTTATAAGAATTTTTGGGGTCGGAAACAAGTCAAGGGGGGCCACAAGGCGACGACAAGCCAGGGGGGCGCGCCCCCTAGGCTTGTGGCTGCCTCGTGGCTCTTCTGGCCCAACTTCGATGCCCCGTGTGTCTCTTCTGGTCCATAAAAATCATCGTAAATTTTTATTCCGTTTGGACTCCGTTTGATATTCCTTTTCTGTAAAACTCAAAAACAAGGAAAAAAACAGAAACTGGCACTGGGCTCTAGGTTAATAGGTTAGTCCCAAAAAATAGTATAAAATAGCATATTAATGCATATAAAACATCCAAAACCGATAATATAATAGCATGGAACAATGAAAAATTATAAATACGTTGGAGACGTATCAAGCATCCCCAA
The DNA here is from genome assembly GCA_039707655.1 of Elymus sibiricus. Taxonomy (NCBI): domain Eukaryota; kingdom Viridiplantae; phylum Streptophyta; class Magnoliopsida; order Poales; family Poaceae; genus Elymus; species Elymus sibiricus. The sequence goes on along the minus strand of CM077673.1, from coordinate 248,113,864 downwards.
GCTTAATTCCTGCTCGTCCTCGAGTAGGTAAATGATAAAAACAGAATTTTTGATGTGGAATGCTACCTAACATATTCATCCATGTAATTTTCTTTATTGTGGCATGAATATTCAGATCCATAAGATTCAAAACAAAAGTTTAATGTTGACATAAAAACAATAATACTTCAAGCATACTAATAAAGCAATCGTGTCCTCTCAAAATAACATGGCCAAAGAAAGCTATCCCTACAAAATCATATAGTCTGGCTATGCTCCATCTTCATCACACAAAGTATTAAATCATGCACAACCCCGGTTTTAGCCAAGCAATTGTTTCATACTTTAGTATTCTCAAACTTTTTCAACTCTCACTCAATACATGAGCGTGAGCCATGGATATAGCACTATAGGTGGAATAGAATATGGTGGTTGTGGAGAAGACAAAAAAGAAGGAGATAATCTCACACCAACTAGGCGTATCAACGGGCTATGGAAATTCCCATCAATAGATATCAATGTGAGTGAGTAGGGATTGCCATGCAACGGATGCACTAGAGCTATAAGTGTATGAAAGCTCAAAAAGAAACTAAGTGGGTGTGCATCCAACTCGCTTGCTCACGAAGACCTAGGGCAATTTGAGGAAGCCCATCATTGGAATATACAATCCATGTTCTATAATGAAAAATTCCCACTAGTATATGAAAGTGACAATATAGGAGACTCTCTATCATGAAGATCATGGTGCTACTTTGAAGCACAAGTCTGGAAAAAAGGATAGTAGCATTGCCCCTTCTCTCTTTTCTCTCATTTTTTTTATTTTCTCTTTTTTTCAATTTTTTTCTTTTGGTGGGCATCTTTGGCCTCTTTTTTTTTATTTGGACTTCTCTGGCCTCTTTTATTTTTTGTAAAGTCCGGAGACTCATCCCGACTTGTGAGGGAATCATAGTCTCCATCATCCTTTCCTCACATGGGACAATGCTCTATAATGATGATCATCACACTTTTATTTACTTACAACTCAAGAATTACAACTCGATACTTAGAACAAAATATGACTCTATATGAATGCCTCCGGTGGTGTACCGGGATGTGCAATGACTCAAGAGTGACATGTATAAAAAATATGAACGGTGGCTTTGCCACAAATACGATGTCAACTACTTGATCATGCAAAGCAATATGACAATGATGATGCGTGTCATAAACGGAATGGTGGAACTCGGAATGGCTATGGAAATGCCATAATAGGTAGGTATGGTGGCTATTTTGAGGAAGGTATATGGTGGGTTTAATGCACCGGCAAAAGTTGTGCGGTACTAGAGAGGCTAGCAAGGGTGGAAGGGTGAGAGTGCGTATAATCCATGGACTCAACATTAGTCATAAAGAACTCACATACTTATTGCAAAAGTCTATTAGTTATCAAAACAAAGTACTAGACGCATGCCCCTAGGGGAAGGGTTGGTAGGAGTTAACCATCGCGCGATCCCGACCTCCACACAAAGGAAGACATTCAATAAATAAATCATGCTCCGACTTCGTCACATAACGGTTCACCATACGTGCATGCTACGGGAATCACAAACTTTAACACAAGTATTTCTACCAATCCACAATTACTCACTAGCATGTATCTAATATCACAATCTTTATATCTCAAAATAATCATAAGGAATCAAACTTCTCATAGTATTCAATGCACTTTATATGAAAGTTTTTATTATATCTCTCTTGGATGCCCATCATATTAGGACTAAATTCATAACCTAAGCAAATTACCATGCTGTTTAGAGACTCTCAAAATAATATAAGTGAAGCATGAGAGTTCAACAATTTCTATAAAATAAAACCACCGCCGTGCTCTAAAAAGATATAAGTGAAGCACTAGAGCAAAAGACAAACTACTCCAAAAAGATATAAGTGAAGATCAATGAGTAGTCCAAAATTTAAATAACTATGTGAAGGCTCTCTCATCTAAGAATTTCAGATCTTAAGTACTTTATTCAAACAGCAAAACAAAATAAAATGACATTCCAAGGATAGCACATATCATGTGAAGAAGCAAAAACTTAGGTTCAACCGATACTAACCGATAATTGTTGAAGAAGAAAGGTGGGATGCCAACCGGGGCATCCCCAAGCTTAGATGCTTGAGACTTCTTGAAATATTAATTAGGGATGTCTTGGGCATCCCCAAGCTTGATCTCTTGTGTCTCCTTAATTCTTCTCATAGCCCGATTTCACCTATTCTCAAAAACTTCATCCACACAAAACTTGAAAAGAACTCGTGAGATAGGTTAGTGCGCATAATAATAAATCAACTCTTAATGTACTGCCAAGACAAGTTGCACAATAATTTTAAAACATCATCTACTGTTTACTATCATTTCCACAATTTATATCTACCAATATAGGCTATGGAAACTATTGGATAAGCAGATAACAAAACTATGACAATAATCTGTCCAAACAGAACATTCTGTAGCAATTTATGAAAACAGTGTACTTCTGTAACTCAAAAAATTATGAAAATTTAGGACATGCTAAATAATTTATATGACAATACTGTGTAAAACTTTCAGAAACTTTCCACGTTCCAGTAAAATATGAAAATTCAAAGACTACAGCAAAAGTTTCTGTTTTTACACAGCACACATCAAACATGCAATGCAAGCATCCTAAGGCAATTCTTGGAACTTTTTATTGAAAAACAAGATTATAAATAACACCTAAAAGATAACAACAAAATAATATGACACTCCAAGCAAAACTCATATTATGTGACGAATAAAAATATAGCTCTAAGTAAGATATACCGATAGTGTTGAAGACGAAAAACGGGATGCCTTCCGGGGCATCCCCAAGCTTAGGCGCTTGAGTCTTCCTTGGATATTACCTTGGGGTGCCTTTGGAATCCCCAAGCTTAGGTTCTTGTCACTCCTTTTGAAAACTTCAATCACACAAAACTTAACGGAACTTCGTGAGAAGGGTTAGTGTAATAAAGATAAATCATTCACTTAGGTACTGTCAAGACAAGGTTCATAATTGTTCCCACATGATACCTACTGTATTATATCATTCCCATAATTTATACCACTAAATATAAGCTATGAGGACACTAAAACAAGCAAACTATGCATGCAAAACAGAATCTGTCAAAAACATAACAGTCTGTGAAGATCTGTAGTGTAACCATACTTCCCTGTCTCTAAAAATTCTGAAAAAATAGGAAAACCTGAATAATTTGTATATTAAGACTGTGTAAAAATTTCAGATCATTATCACTCTCCAGTAAGCAATGAAAATTCCTGTACTGGAGTCAAAAGTTTCTGTTTTGGTTCAGCATCAATTCTACTCATCTTGTGAGTCGTCCCAAAGGCTTTACTTGGCACTTTATTGACATAAAAGACACAAAACATGATTACTACAGTAGCTTAATCATGTGAACACACAAAAACAGAAAGGAAAAGTGTTGGGTTGTCTCCCAACAAGTGCTTTTCTTTAATGCCTTTTAGCTAGGCATGATGATTTCAATGATGCTCACATAAAAAGTAGTAATTGAAACATTCAAGAGAGCATCATGAATCTCATGACAAGCACATTTAAGTCTAACCCACTTCCTATGCATAGGGATTTTGTGAGCAAACACTTTATGGGAGCAAGAATCAACTAGCATAGGAAGGCAAAACAAGCATAACTTCAAGATTTTGAACACATAGAGAGGAAACTTGATATTATTGCAATTCCTACAAGCATAAGTTCCTCCCTCATAATAATTTTCAGTAGCATCATGAATGAATTCAACAATATAACTATCACATAAATCATTCTTTTCATGATGCACAAGCATAGAATTTTCATTACTCTCCACATAAGCAATTTTCTTCTCATTCATAATAGTGGGAGCAAACTCAACAAAATAACTATCATGAGATACTTGATTGACATAACCACTTTGAATATTAAAATCATGATGACAAGTTTCATGGTTACTATCACTCTTTATAGCATACATGTCATCATCATAATCATCATAGATAGTAGGCATGTCATTATCATAACAAATTTGCTCATCAAAACTTGGGGGACTAAAAATATCATCTTCATCAAACATAGCATCCCCAAGCTTGTGGGTTTGCATATCATTAGCATCATGGATATTCAGAGAATTCATACTAGCAATATTGCAATCATGCTCATCATTCAAGGAATTCTCATTACGTATTTTCATAAATTCTTCCTCTACCAATTGAGCACAATTTTCCAAACCATCATTTTCACGAAAGACATTAAAAAGACGAACCAATTGATGCAACCTAAACAATTTTCCAAACCATCATCAATTCCATTTTTTGTAGTTTTCTTTTATAAAACCAACCTAGTGAAAAACAAGAAACTAAAAGATTTAATTGAAAGATCTAAAGATATACCTTCAAGCACTCACCTCCCCGGCAACGGCGCCAGAAAAGAGCTTGATGTCTACTACGCAACCTTCTTCTTGTAGACTCGTGTTGGGCCTCCAAGCGCAGAGTTTTGTAGGACAGTAGCAAATTTCCCTCAAGTGGATGACCTAAGGTTTATCAATCCGTGGGAGGCGTAGGATGAAGATGGTCTCTCTTAAACAACCCTGCAACCAAATAACAAAGAGTCTCTTGTGTCCCCAACACACCCAATACAATGGTAAATTCACTACTGGAATTCAGTTATTTGCCATCTGCCAGCTCTTTGCCGTCTGCCAGCTGATGGCAAAGAGGCTGTTTGCCGTCTGTCTTGCCAAAGCAGACGGCAAAGAACCAGCTGATGGCAAAGAGGGTCTTTGCCATCTGCACTTCTTTGCCGTCTGCTGGCAGACGGCAAAGAGTTCTTTGCCGTCTGCCAGCAGACGGCAAAGACCAAAGTGGGCCCCACGGGGCACGGCACTGGCTAGGTCAAGCTCTTTTCCATCTGCCACTTCTTTGCCGTCTGCTGGCAGATGGCAAAAATTTCTTTGCCGTCTGCCAGCAAACGGCAACGAGGTGAGGGTGGGGCCCACAATGTCAACCAAAACCCTAATGTCACCTAGATACTCCAATGTCACCACGAGTACCCATGGGCTTGATTATACGATATGCATCACACAATTTCAGATTCATCATGTTCAATCCAACACAAAGAACTTCAAAGAGTGCCCCAAAGTTTCTACCGGAGAGTCAAGACAAAAATGTGTGCCAACCCCTATGCATAGATTCCCAAGGTCACGGAACCCGCAAGTTGATCACCAAAACATACATCAAGTGGATCAATAGAACATCCCATTGTCACCACGGATATCCCATCGCAAGACATACATCAAATGTTCTCAAATACTTTAAAGACTCAATCCGATAAGAAAACTTCAAAGGGAAAACTCAATTCATCACAAGAAGATAGAGAGGGGAAAACTCCATATGATTCATCTATATTAATAAAGCTCGCGGTACATCAAGATCGTGTCATCTCAAGAACACGAGAGAGAGAGAGAGATCAAACACATAGCTACTGGTACATACCCTCAGCCCCGAGGGTGAACTACTCCCTCCTCGTCATGGAGACCGCCGGGATGATGAAGATGGCCTCCGGTGATGGTTTCCCCCTCCGGCAGGGTGCCGGAACGGGCTCCCGATTGGTTTTTCGTGGCTACAGAGGCTTGCGGCAGCGGAACTCCCGATCTAGGTTCCTTTCTGGAGGTTTGGGTATTTATAAGAATTTTTGGCGTCGGAAACAAGTCAAGGGGGGCCACGAGGCGACGATAAGCCAGGGGGGCGCCCCTAGGCTTGTGACCGCCTCGTGGCTCTTCTGGCCCAACTCCGATGCCCCGTGGGTCTCTTCTGGTCCATAAAAAATCACCGTAAATTTTTATTCCGTTTGGACTCCGTTTGATATTCCTTTTCTGTAAAACTCAAAAACAAGGAAAAAAAACATAAACTGGCACTGGGCTCTAGGTTAATAGGTTAGTCCCAAAAAATAGTATAAAATAGCATATTACTGCATATAAAACATCCAAAACCGATAATATAATAGCATGGAACAATCAAAAATTATAGATACGTTGGAGACGTATCAGTTTCTACTACAAGAATGCTCAAGGACTCAAGGTAAGTATATGCATCATATCCTTGATCAAGATGATCTCTTGCTTCTTGCACATATTGTTTGCAAGAGTGAAGTCTTGAACAAGGATGTAACTCATTCACATATGTTTGATGCATATAGCCAAGATACACATGACTCATTATATCCCTTCCACTATATGTGTGTCCATGCATTCCAAAGCAACTATCCTTTAAAGGGATTGCACACATTTAGGGGGAGCAACTCTAAGTCATGTATCTTTCAAAGTCTTCATTATATCCATGCATATCTTTATTTGAAGCTTTGATTGTATGTTGTCATCAATTACCAAAAAGGGGTAGATTGAAAGCACAACATGCTCCCTTGGTGGTTTTGATAATTCATGACAACATACATTGTCTCTTGGACTAATACTTTTACCTAGTATATTTCAGATAAAGTCCACAGAGAGGGTTGGCAAAAGGATTGTGGAGATACCCCTGGATGCAAGGAAATGGATTGGCAAAGCTTCAAGCAAGAGGACTCTACATTTTACTTTGTGAGAAATCACTTTAAGTCCATAGGAAAGCCAATACTATTAAAAGGGGGTAAGGTACTGTTGGTGAACAAGATGCTCCACGTGCACAAGTGATAGTCACCAAAAACTCCCACAAGCTCTTCCACAAAAGTTTGTCCAAATCCAAATATCCAAAATCGGTGCAACCAACACTTTACACTCGGTGCCACCGATTCCCAAACTCAGACAGACCCATGCCAAACCCTAGCACATCGGTGCAACCAATTCCACTTCGGTGCCACCGAGTTTGGGTTGCCAACTTTTTGTTACCTCGATTCACAAAATCGGTACCACCGAGTTTGTTGGATCGGCATCACCGAGTTGCGCAATCTGACCGTTGGTCACCTAATCGGTACCACCGAGAATTATATATCGGTCTCACCGAGATTCAAAAGTTGTCACCTTTTGGTCACTTCGGTACCACCGAGATTCACACATCGGCGTCACCGAGTTGGTCACTTTAGGTGTAACGGTTGGATTTTTGGGGATGCCTATATATACCCCTTCACCACCACCCACTCGAAATAGAAGCACTCAGAACTATTCCATACTTGCCCCATCCAATTTTCTGAGAGAAAGCCACCTACCCTTGTGAGGAGATCAAGCCATTCCACTCCTACCATATGAATCTTGATCTCTAGCCTCCCCAAGTTGCTTTCCACCAAATCAATCTCTTCCACCATAGCCAAATCTGTGAGAGAGTGATTGTGTGTTGAGGAGTCTATCATCTTGAAGCACAAGAGCAAGGAGTTCATCGACATTGCCGAGCCTATTGCCTTTTGGAGAGTGGTGCCTCCTAGATTGGTTAGGTGTCGCTTAGGAGCCTCCTACTTCGTGTTGTGGAGTTGAACCAAGAAGTTTGTATGGGCAAGGAGATCGCCTACTTCGTGAAGATCTACCCATAGTGAGGCTAGTCCTTCGTGGGCGGAAGCCGTTATGGAATAGTCAAGGTTGCTACTTCATGGACCCTTATGGGTGGAGCCCTCCATGGACTCTCGCGACCGTTACCCTCCGTGGGTTGAAGACTCCGTAAACGTGGACGTACGATAGCACCACCTATCGGAACCACGGGAAAAATCTTCGTGTCCCTCATGCGTTTGATCTCCCTATCTCAACTATTTACTTCCATGTGCAATGTCTTTATTTTCCGCTGCCATACTTGTTGACTTGCATGTGTAGGGTGTGCTAGACTTGCTATAATTGCTAAAATCTGCCAACAAATTAACTTGGGAAAAGGTTAGGTTTTTAATTCCTGCTACTGGTCTATTCACCCCCCTCTAGACACACACTTCTAGTGATCCTACATGTTGGCAGTCGACTAGTAAGAGATAAAACAATCTAAGCCCAAATACTGAATCAAAGGAGTGGAAACCGATGAAAATACGATAGCTCTAAGTAGCTAGATATAAGTGAGGTATAAATGTAGTGTATAACAAAGCTCGAAAGTAGATGATAGAGGACTGGCGATCAAGTAGCACCAAAAATACTGTCTTGAGTATCAAATACAATAAAGAAGTTCAAAAGATATGCTAACCGGCCTGGTCTTTTTTTTCTTATTTTTTTCTGATTTTTTTCTTTCACTTTTTCTTTTGTCTCGCTTGTTTCTCTTTTTTTCGTTTGTTTCTTTTCCAAGCCGGTAGCTAGCAAGAAGTCACGTAGTACAATCAAAGATGAGAGTGGAAATAAAAAAACGTGAGGACACTCGTTGGAACTTGTGTGCTACTGTGAAAGCAAGTAAGGTGCAACTCACGATGATGGACGTGTGCTATCGTGCTCAGTGGCTGCGGCAGGAAGCCAAAACATGCTAGCGACGAGCGGCGAGACAGAGGCAAGGTGGCGTTGGTGGAATACACGAGTCAAGAGGCGTGCGACTTGCGCAGACGCGTGTGCTGAAGAAAATATGCTAGAAACTTGAGCACACACGATAGAAAAAAAAATAGCGGACCAAGGTGAATTTTTATGGACTCTTGTGGCGACGATGGCTGTAGCAAAATTCACGCCTGGAATTCAGCGGCGATGCTAAAGAAAGGAAAGTGATTAGCGGCAGGCGTGATACACGGCGGCCCGATGAAACGATATGATGCACACTGAACCGACGAAGATTTTTTTTTCCTGATGAACAACCAAATTGGTAGGAAAACCGGGTAGACAAAAACGAGTGTGATCTAGTAGATAATTTTCTCCCTAACTAATCTAAACCGGCACTAATACTAGGATGAATGCAACCAAAAATTCAACAAAGCAAATACTAGTTGCAAATTGCTAAAGGCTAAAAAGATAGGTGCAGCGGATGAACTAATCTAAATATTTTTGGGCTTTTTGTGTGTTGTAGGACTGGAAAATAACTCTAAGCTAATAAAACTGTAAATCTCTCACCGATGAACCTAAAAACTGATACCACTTGATGTGAATTGGGGACCCGATCTTTCGATGAGAGAAGATAACTACGATTTTGTGGGACTCGACCCTCACGATCCGGCTACCAACCATACAGGTAGAACCATACACGACTGATATCCACGACAATCGCTGAACCAACTCCACGGTGTTATCGACCGAGCCAACGGCGCGATCGACCTATCCACGAAGGATTTTTCCTGCAAGCAAATCAAAGAACATGCAAGAAAATAATAGCCAAGCAATATAAATTGCGAATATGCTAGATGAATAAATCTCACAAGATGGGGTTCCGATAGGATGTCTTGACGGTCGCACTAGCCACTACGAGCAAAGACAAATAAAAGTAGCAATAGCTAAACTTCTCTAAAACAAAACCCGAGTCTTAAGCCTAATTTAGGCTACCTATTTATTAAGGGCGGCGGCGGCCTAACTGTTGGCGTTGCGCGTGGACGTGTCCTGCATGGACTGCTTCAAAGAATTGATTCATCAGGACTTGAGCCGGCCCAAGTATTGACCGACTATTGCATGGCTAGCTGGAATTAATCCTTTCTTTAATTGGTGAGATTGGGCTGATACGTCTGGTCCATGAGGCCTAATCTTCTTCTCTTGTCTTGTACTAGGAACAGTGCATGTAGCATGGAATATGGATGCAAAGAGTACTTCGCTTGAATTTAAGATACAGTAATCTTCATCTTTAATTGATTCTTCAATCCCTTTATTCCTGGATACAAATAAATGGAATAATGAGTGTAGCATCATATTCGTGTCCGTTAAATCATGTGTATGAAGAAACGAAAATACCTGGTTATTATTTTGTTGTGTAATATTTATAGACGTTTTTATGATAGCTATGTCCACATCACTATGGCCCCCAAGTCCATTCACTTATATATTTGCAAACAATATTATTACCTCGCTGCCTTTATTTTCTTTTTATTTATTTTGCATTTATCAACAATTATCTACACAACTCATTTGCTTGCAAATAACGAGATCAAGGGGATTGACAGCCCTCTTGCCCACGTTGGGTGCAAGTCGTTTGTTCATTTGTGTGCAGACGCTGAAGACGGATGAGGATTGATATTCCTATTAGTTCGACAAACCTTGGTTTCATAACTGAGGGAAATACTTATCCGCTTTGTGCTGCAATTACCCGTTCCTCTTCACGGAAAACCCAACGCAGATCACAAGTATCAGGGCACGCCCTGTTGGCTTGTGCCTCCCTCGTGCGGCCTTTGGTCTTCTTCCGAAGCTTCGAGGTCTTCTTTTGGTCCAGAAAAATCATAAAAAAGTTTTGTGGCAATTGGACTTTGTTTGGTACTGTGAACCTGAAAAGTAAAAACACGCAGAAAACAACAACTGACACTGGGCACTAGGTCAATAGGTTAGTGCTCAAAAATAATATAAATTGGTAAATTGTTACTCAAAAAGTATCCTGGAATGATAATACGTTAGCATGGAACAATCAAAAATTATAGATACGTTAGAGACATATCAAAAAGTAATAATAGTAACAAAGGTGCTGCAAGGTGTCCCAATCCTTTTTGTAGAAAATGATAATCCTGAAAGTTCTCTTATATAAAGCAAAGCTCTCTCGAGGACACATGGGGATTTCCGTCTAGTCACATTCATCATGTTTAGTTTATTCACTTTCGCTACTTTGATAATTTGATATGTGGGTGGACCGATGCTAAGGTGTTGTTCTTACTTGAACAAATGACCCACTTATGATTACCCCCTCGCGCAAGCATCCGCAACTACGAAAGAAGAATTAAGGTAAATCTAACCATAACATTAAACATGTGGATCCAAATTAGCCCCTTACGAATAACTCATAAACTAGGGTTTAAGCTTCTGTCACTCTCGCAACCCATCATCTACTTATCATTCCCCAATGCTTCCCTTTAGGCCCAAACATGGTGAAGTGTCATGTAGTTGACGTTCACATGACACCACTAAAGGAAGATCAACATACATATCATCAAAATATCGAATGAATACCAACATCGCATGATTACTTATAAATAGACTTCGCCCATATCCTCGAGAACAAAAGTAACTACTCACAAATCATGTTCATGTTCAAGATCAAAGGGGTGTTGAATATCATTAAGGATCTGAACATATAATCTTCCACCAAATAAACCAACTAGCATCAACTACGAGATGGAATCAACACTACTAGTAACCCACATGTACCAATCTGAGGTTTTGAGACAAAGATTGAATACAAGAGATGAACTAGGGTTTGAGATGAGATTGTGCTGGTGAATATGTTAATGAAGATTGGTCCTCCCACGATGGAAGAAGGGTTGGTGATGACGATGGCTTTGATTTCCCCCTCCCGGAGGGAAGTTTCCCCGGTAAAATCACTTTGCCAGAGATCAAAAGTGCTCCTGTCCAGGTTTTGCCTCGAGAGGGCGGCGATTCATCCCAAAAGTCTCCTCCTTATTTTTTCTAGGTCCAAACCCTTCATATAGCAGAATAAGGGGACCGGAGACTGCCTGTGCGACCCACAAGGCATCAGGGTGCGCCCTGTTGCCTTGTGAGCGACAGGTGGCCCCCCTCTGGTATTTCTTGACTCCAGTATTTTTTTATACATTCCAAAAATATTCTCCATTAAATTTCAGGTCATTTGGAGTCCAGCAGAATAGGTATCTCTGATGTAACTTTTTCAGGTCGAGAATTCCAGCTGCCGACAATGTTCCTCTCCATGTAATCCTTGTAAATTCAGAGAGAAAAGGCATTAAAATTGTATCATAAAGTGGAACAATAGCCAAAAAATATATAAATAACAGTAGGAAATCATGATGCAAAATAGACGTATCAATTCCCCCAAGATTAGACCTCGCTTGTCCTCAAACGAAAGTCGAACTCGATAATCATGACCACATGCTTAGAGAGAGAGGTGTCGATAAAAATAAAATACGGATATGAAAGCAGCATGATCATTATCATAAAATCAACTTAATATCATAAAACTTCTCTTGAACAAGTAATAATCTATCCACCTGCTCAAGTATGAATCATAAACTTCATTGAAAACTACCAAACTATGTTCTTAGTCATCGACACAATCACAATCCATCACATTTCAGAAAGAGTCTATGTGAGAGCTTTGTTTAGCAAGTTCACATACTCAACTATCATTTACTCTTCTATGATTGCTGAAACTCACGGGATATTTATGAAGAAAAGAGTTTCAATCATACACATAGGAAGATAGGGGTCTATAGTTCATCACCACCCAACATCTTATCTCAGGGATAACGTCAACAATAATAACTCATGATCACCTATATCCAACTGGATATATGTGCCTGGATCTTTCCCCACCACATGATGCTTGCAAAGTAGAGAATAATAAGAATGGAATAGGAATTAACATTATTGACTCTTGCATAAAAGTAAATACATACAAGTAAAAGATAGGCCCTTCGCAGAGGAAAGCAGAGGTTGTCATGCGCTTATTATTATTTGGATGTGCAAACTCTCAATGGAAAGGAACATCACTTTATATTGCCCCTTATGATAGCAACCTTTATTATGCAGTCCGTCGCTTTTATTTCCTTGCCATCACAAGATCGTACAAAGCTTATTTTCCCTTCCAATAAAAGATCATACATATTTAGGAGCAACTTTTATTGCTTTTGCACCGATGACAACTTACTTGAAGGATCTTCCTCAATCCATAGGGTATGATGGACTCTCATGGGAAGAAACTTGGTTTAAGGGTTTACGGATGCACAAGTAGTATCTCTAATTGGTGTGAAGTTTTTGGCTAGCAAAGGATAGGAGCAAGCACCACATGTTAGAGGATCCATGACAATATAACTTCTATGTAAATATAAGCAAACATAACTCATTGCGTTGTCTTCCTTGTCCAACATCAACCAATTTATCATGCATATAATATTTAATGGGGGCTCACAATCATAAAAGATGTCCAAGATAATATATTTATATGTGAGACCTCTCTTTCATTATTACTTTTTCATGAATTGCATCAATGCCTAATGCTATGTTTGCTAACCACCAACAAATTTTACCAATTATACTCTTTTTAGGTGAAGTCGTTACTCCCCATGGGATTAGCATATGATTATTATTCATTCTTTTCATTTATGTGATTGATGCAAGAAAGTAAAGCAAGCAAACTCAAACTAATCTTTATTATATAACTCAAGCATGCGATTACATAGATAGATAGATCACAAAGCAAACACTAGAAACTAAATCACACCAAAACTATATTCTTCCAAATCACAAAATAGCTAAGGATCGAACTAAGATAGATGATGATAATAAAAGTGATGGTGATACGATACCGGGGCACCTCCCCAAGCTTGGAACAAGCTAAGAGTGGTGCCCATACGCATGTACTCAAATTTCCTTCTTAGGTGATGGTGATGATGAAGTGTTAGGCTTGATGTTCTTGGCGATAATACCCCTTAAGGTATGGATTTCATCCTTAAGCTTGTCGACCTCCCGCCTGAGGTCGACGTCCTCCTTGTGAAGCTTGTTTGTAACGATCAAAGCATCGTCCGTCAAGGGATGAATTTTGTTTGTGGAAGAGGAAGCAACATCCACGTGTGCACGGCGATAAGGAGTAAATCGTGAACTGGAAGGGGTAACCTTGTTTGGTAAGCTCGACTTTTTGAACTCCACATGCATATCTCCTGGTTGCGACAAAGGCTCCTCTTCTTATTCCTCGCTTGAGGAATCCATACTTTTGAGGTCGGCCTCCTCCTCTTCCTTCGTAGTCCATCCATAAGGATCAAGATCAGCATAGACCTTGGGATTCGCTGTGAGGTATGACACATAGCTCTCCTCGTCCGAATCTTGAGAAGACATTGTGCTTCTAAATTTGTCAGAAATATAGCCCGAAATAGGAACAGGGGAAACTTGCGATATGGTGGTCAAAACATCGGGGAGTATATATAATTAATTTTTCTACGTGCAGGACAACCAAACGAAAAGAAGGCGATGGCGGGAAGGCACACGAGGGGCCCACAAGGCATCCAGGCGCGCCCAGGGGGTGGGCGTGCCCTGTTGCCTTGTGGCCCCCCGTGGGTCCCCTCGGCTGGTTCTTATTTTTGTATTTTTTCTAATATTCCAAAACGACAGAATTATTTTTTATGGAATTTTTGGAGTCGGTTTACTTACCGTATGACATACCTGCCCTTTTTCAAGGTTCCGGAGTGTCCTGGAAGGTCTCTTTTATGTGCTCCTCCGATGTCATTGTTTGAATAACATTGGTCTCCTTGTTAATGGGGGTACCTGAAATATAATGTTCAATTCTTTTCCCATTAACCACCTTAGGATTTGTTCCTTCCGCATTATTTATCTTGATGGCTCCTGAGCGATAAGCCTCCTCGATAATATAGGGTACCTCCCATTTGGAGAGAAGTTTTCCTGCAAAGAATCTGAAACGAGAGTTATATAATAGAACATGATCACCAACATTAAATTCTCGTTTTTGTATTCTCCTGTCATGCCATCTTTTAAATTTTTCTTTAAACAACTAGGCATTTTCATAAGCTTGTGTTCTCCATTCATCTAGAGAGCTAATATCAAATAACCTCTTTTCACCGGCAAGTTTGAAATCATAGTTAAGTTCTTTGATTGCCCAATATGCATTATGTTCTAACTCAAGAGGCAAATGACAAGCCTTACCATAGACCATTTTATATGGAGACATACCCATGAGATTTTATAAGCAGGTCTATATGCCCACGGTGCATCATCAAGTTTCTTAGACCAATTATTTCTAGATCCATTAACGTTCTTGTGCAATTAACTTTATTTCTCTATTGCTCAATTCAACTTGACCACTAGATTGAGGGTGATAAGGTGATGCAATTCTATGGTCAACATCATATTTAGCTAGAAGTTTAGGGAAAGCACCATAAACGAAATGTGAACCACAATCAGTCATTAAATATCTAGGGACTCCAAACCTCGGAAAGATAACTTCTTTAAGCATTTTAATAGAGGTGTTATGATCAGCACTACTAGTTGGAATAGCTTCTACCCACTTAGTAACATAATCAACAGCAGCTAGAATATGAGTGTATCCATTAGAGGAAGGAAAAGGTCCCACATAATCAAATCCCCAAACATCAAATGGCTCAATAACAAGTGAATAATTCATTGGCATTTCCTGACGTTTACCAATATTACCAACTCTTTGACATTCATTACAAGAAAGGACAAACTTACGTGCATCCTTGAAGAGAGTAGCCCAATAAAAACCAGACTGTAATACCTTATGTGTAGTTCTGTCTCCTGCATGGTGTCCTCCATATGCCTCGGAATAACACTTCCGTAGGATTTGTTATTGTTCATGCTCAAGTACACAGCGTATAATAATACCACCTACTCCTTTATATAGATGTGGGTCATCCCAAAAGTAATGTCTTAAATCAAAGAAGATCTTTTTCTTTTGTTGGTATGTGAAATTAGGTGGTATATATTTAGCAACGATATAATTAGCATAGTCTGCATACCAAGGAGTATTACGAAAAGCATTTATAATAGCTAATTTCACATCAGGAAAACTATCATCAATAGGAAGTGGGTCATCAAGAACATTTTCCATTCTAGACAAGTTATCTGCTACCGGATTTCAGCTCCCTTTCTATCAATAATATGCAAATCAAACTCCTGAAGTAGAAGAACCCACCTAATCAACCTAGGTTTAACATCTTTCTTTTCCATAAGATATTTAATAGCAGCATGACCAGTGTGAGTAGTAACTTTAGAATCAACAATGTAAGGTCTAAACTTATCACATGCAAACACAACTGCTAAAAATTCTTTCTCAGTAATAGCATAATTTCTTTGAGCATTGTCTAAGGTCTTACTAGCATAATGGATAACATTCAATTTCTTATCAACTCTTTGTCCTACAATAGCACCAACATCATAGTCACTAGCATCACACATTATTTCAAACGGTAAGTTCCAATCAGGTGGTTGAACAATAGGTGCAGAAATCAAAGCTTGCTTAAGTATTTCAAAGGCTTCTACACAATCATCATCAAAAACAAAAGGAACATCTTTTTGCAAAAGATTGGTAAGAGGCATAGAAATCCTAGAGAAATCCTTAATAAACCGTCTATAGAAACCAGCATGACCAAGGAAACTTCTTATACTTTTAGTATCTTTAGGACATGGCATTTTCTCAATCGCATCAACTTTAGCTTTATCCACTTCAATACCTCTTTCAGAAATTTTATGCCCAAGTACTATACCTTCATTAACCATTAAGGAACTGTTGGAAATATGCCCTAAAGGCAATAATAAAGTGGTTATTATTATATTTCCTTGCTCATGATAATCGTTTATTATCCATGCTATAATTGTATTGATTGGAAACTCAATTGCATGTGTGGATACATAGACAATACTGTGTCCCTAGTATGCCTCTAGTAGACTAGCTTGTTGATCAAAGATGGTCAAGGTTTCCTAGCCATAGACATGACATGTCATTTGATAACGGGATCACATCATTAGGAGAATGATGTGATGGACAAGACCCAAACTATGAACGTAGCATATGATCGTGTCAGTTTATTGCTATTATTTTCTGCATGTCAAGTATCTGTTCCTATGACCATGAGATCATGCAACTCACTGACACCGGAGGAATACCATGTGTGTATCAAACGTCGCAACGTAACTGGGTGACTATAAAGATGCTCTACAGGTATCTCTGAGGGTGTCTGTTGAGTTGGCATGGATCAAGACTGGGATTTGTTACTCCGTATGACGGAGAGGTATCTCAGGGCCCACTCGGTAATACAACATCACAATAAGCCTTGCAAGCAAAGTGACTAAAGAGTTAGTCACGAAATCTTGTATTACGGAACGAGTAAAGAGACTTGCCATTAACGAGATTGAACTAGGTATAGAGATACCGACGATCGACTCTCGGGCAAGTAACATACCGAAGAACAAAGGGAACAACATACGGGATTAACTGAATCCTTGACATAGAGGTTCAACCGATAAAGATCTTCGTAGAATATGTAGGAACCAATATGGACATCCAGGTCCCGCTATTGGTTATTGACCGTAGAGGTGTCTCGGTCATGTCTGCATAGTTCTCGAACCCGCAGGGTCTGCACACTTAAGGTTCGGTGACGTTTCGGTATAGTTGAGTTATGTATGTTGGTGACCGAAGGTTGTTCGGAGTCCCGGATGAGATCCCGGACGTCACGGGGAGCTCTGGAATGGTCCGGAGGTTAAGATTGATATATAGGAAGTCCCGTTTTGGTCACCGGAAAAGTTTCGGGTAATTCCGGTAATGTACCGGGGGTGCCGGGAGGGTTCCGGAGGGCCATCGGGAGGGGCCACTCACGCCGGGAGGCCACATGGGCCTTAGGGGTGGCGCACTAGCCCTTAGTGGGTGGGCAAGCCAGCCCCTAAGGGCCCATGCGGCTAGGGTGAGGGGAAAGGAAAAAAAACAAGTGGGGAAGGGAAACTCCAAGTAGGAAAGGAATCCTACTTGGAGTAGGATTGGAGGTGGACTCCTCCACCTCCTCCTGGTTCGGCCGACTCCTAGGGGGAACCCTAGGGGCACCGACCCTCCTCCCTCCCTCCTATATATACTAGAGGGGAGAGAAGGCCAACACACCTAAGCCACGGTGCAGCCCTCTCTCCCCAATAGATCGTCTCCCCTAGTTTCCGGCGGTGCTTAGGCGAAGCCCTGCCGGAATAGTTCCACCACCATCGCCGCCACGCCGTCGCGCTACCAGAGAACTCGTCTACCTCTTCGCCCCTCTTGCTGGATCAAGAAGGCGGAGATCGTCATCAAGCTGTACGTGTGCTGAACGCGGAGGTGCCGTCCATTCGGCGCTAGATCGGGACGGATCGCGGGACGGCTGAGATTTGGATCGCGAAGACGTTCGACTACACCAACCGTGTTTCTTAACGCTTCCCGCTTAGCGATCTACAAGGGTATGTAGATCCACTCTCCCTCTCGTAGATGCTCATCACCATGGATAGATCTTGCGTGTGCGTAGGAAATTTTTTGTTTCCCATGCAACGTTTCCCAACAGCGGTATCAGAGCCAGGTCTATGCGTAGATGAGATCACGAGTAGAACACAAAGGAGTTTGTGGGCGTTGATGTTCAGATTGCTTCCTCCCTTGGTCTTTTCTTGATTCAGCGGTATTGTGGGATGAAGCGGCCCGGACCAACCTTACTCGTACGCTTACGAAAGACCGGTTCCATCAACTGACATGTGACTTTGTTGCATAAAGATGGCTGGCGGGTGTCTGTCTTTCCCACTTTAGTTGGATCGGATTCGAAAAAGGCGGTCCTTGAGAAGGTTGAATAGCAATTTGTGTATCACCGTTGTGGTTTTTGCGTAGGTAAGAATCGTTCTTGCTAGATACCCGTAGCAGCCACGTAAAACATGCAACAACAATTAGAGGACGTCTAACTTGTTTTTGTAGGGTATGTTGTGATGTGATATGGCCAATTACATGATGAGATATATGTGATGTATGAGATGATCATGTTTTGTATAGAATATCACGACTTGCATGTCGATGAGTACGGGAACCGACAGGAGCAATAGGGTTGTCTTTAATTTATTTTCGCCGTTTTTGCTTTACTTTATCGCTATGAGTTAGCAATAGTCGTGGGAGCAACAGTTGGCGCGACAACCTCATGGCGACACGTTGATGGAGATCAAGATGATGGAGATCATGGTGTCATGCCGGTGACGATGGAGAGCATGCCGGTGCTTTGGAGATGGAGATCAAAAGCACAAGTTCATGGTCAGATCATGTCACTTATGATTTGCATGTGATGTTGATCCTTTATGCATCTTATTTTGCTTAGGACGACGGTAGCATTATAAGGTGATCCCTCACTAAAATTTCAAGATAAAATTGTGTTCTCCCCGAGTGTGCACCGTTGCGAAAGTTCGTCGTTTCAAGACACCACGTGATGATCGGGTGTGATAGACTCTACATTCGCATACAACGGGTGCAAGCCAGTGTTGCACGTGCGGAACACTCGGGTTAATCTTGACGAGCCTAGCATGTACATACATGGCCTCGGAACACAAGAGATCGAAAGTTCGAACATGAGTCATATAAGTAGATATGATCAACATGAAGATGTTCACCATTGAAACCACCTCATCTCACGTGATGATCGGACTTGAGTTGGTGAATTTGGATCATGTGACACTCGAATGACCAGAGGGATGTCAATTTGAGTGGGAGTTTTTTAAGTAATATGATTAACTAAACTCATTATCTTGAACAATAGTCTAAGTTGTCTTTGCAAAATTTATGTTGTAGATCAATGGCTCACGCAGTAGCACCCCTGAATTTCAATGCGTTCCTAGAGAAAGCTAAGTTGAAAGATGATGGAAGTAACTTTGTAGACTGGGCCCGTAATCTAGGGATTATCCTTACGGCTTCCTAAAAGGCTTATGTCCTTGATGCAGCGCTTGGTGAACTACCCGCTCCAGTAGAGTCTGCAGACGTTGCGAACGCCTGGCAGACACGTTCTGATGATTACTCAATAGTTCAATGTGCAATGTTGTACGGCTTAGAACCGGGACTTCAAAGACGTTTTGAACGTCATGGAGCATATGATATGTTCCAGGAGTTGAAGTTTATCTTTCAGAAGAATGCCCGGATCGAGAGGTATGAGACCTCCGATAAGTTCTATGCTTGCAAGATGAAGGAGAACGGGTCTGTCAGTGAACACCTACTCAAAATGTCTGGGTATTCCACCCGTCTGGCTGAATTGGGGATGCCCCTTCCGCCAGAGGCGATCACTGACAAAGTTCTTCAATCACTGCCACCTAGCTATAAGAGCTTCGTGTTGTACTATAACATGCACGGGATGAACAAATCAGTCGCCGAGCTGTTTGCGATGTTGAAAGTCGCTGAGTCTGAGATTCAGAAGGAGCATCAAGTGTTGATGGTCAATAAAACCACTAGTTTCAAGAAGAATGACAAGGGTAAGAAGGGTAACTCCAAGAAGAGTGGCAAAGCAGTTGCCCCTCCCGTGAAGAAACCCAAGGCTGGACCCAAGCCAAAAACTGAGTGCTTTCATTGCAAGGGAACTGGTCACTGGAAGCGGAACTACCCCAAGTATCTGGCTGACAAGAAGGCGGCCAACACCAAACAAGGTATATATGATATACATGTTATTGATGTGTACCTTACCAACTCTCGTAGTAGTGCCTGGGTATTTGATACCGGTTCGGTTGCTCACATTTGCAACTCAAAACGGGAACTACGGAATAGACAGAGGCTGGCAAAGGACGAAGTGACAATGCGCGTGGGAAATGGTTCCAAGGTTGATGTGATCGCCGTCGGCACGCTCGCTCTTCTATTACCATCGGGATTAGTGATGAACCTGAATAATTGTTATTTAGTGCCTGCGTTAAGCATGAACATTATATCCGGATCTTGTTTATTGCGAGACGGTTACTCATTTAAATCAGAGAATAATGGTTGTTCTATTTATATGAGTAATATCTTTTATGGTCATGCACCCAATGTGAGGGGTTTATTCTTATTGAATCTCGATAGTGATGATACACATGTTTATAACATTGATGCCAAAAGATGTAGAGTTGATAATGATAGTACCACTTTCTTGTGGCACTGCCGCTTAGGTCATATTGGTGTAAAACGCATGAAGAAGCTCCATGCTGATGGACTTTTGGAGTTACTTGATTTTGAATCACTTGACACATGTGAACCATGCCTCATGGGCAAGATGACTAAGACCCCGTTCTCTGGTACAATGGAACGGGCAAGTGACTTATTGGAAATCATACATACTGATGTGTGCGGTCCGATGAGCATTGAGGCGCGTGGTGGATATCGTTATTTTCTCACCTTCACTGATGACTTAAGTAGATATGGGTATATTTACTTAATGAAACACAAGTCTGAAACGTTTGAAAAGTTCAAGCAATTTCAGAGTGAGGTTGAGAATCATCGTAACAAGAAGATTAAATCCCGCGATCTGATCGAGGAGGAGAATATCTGAGTTATGAGTTTGGCAGTCACTTAAGACAATGTGGAATTGTTTCACAATTGACACCGCCTGGAACACCACAGCGTAATGGTGTGTCCGAACGTCGTAATCGAACCTTATTAGATATGGTGCGTTCTATGATGTCTCTTGCCGATTTGCCACTATCGTTTTGGGGTTATGCATTAGAGACAGTTGCATTCACTTTAAATAGGGCACCATCGAAATCCATTGAGACGACGCCATATGAACTGTGGTTTGGCAAGAAGCCAAAGTTGTCGTTTCTTAAAGTTTGGGGATGTGATGCTTATGTCAAAAAGTTTCAGCCTGAAAAGCTGGAACCCAAAGCGGAGAAATGCGTCTTCATAGGATACCCAAAAGAGACAGTTGGGTATACCTTCTATCTCAGATCCGAAGGCAAAGTGTTTGTCGCTAAAAACGGAACATTTCTTGAGAAAGAGTTTCTCTCGAAAGAATTGAGTGGGAGGAAAATAGAACTTGATGAGGTTGTTGAACCTTTACTTCAACCTGAGAGTAGCGCAGCACAGAAAGATGTTTCTGTAGAGCCTACATCGGTTGAAGAGGAAGTTAATGATGATGATCATGAAGCTTCGGATCAAGTTGCTATCGAACCTTGTAGGTCGACAAGGACGCGTACTGCTCCTGAGTGGTACGGCAACCCTGTCTTAGAGGTCATGTTGTTGGACAACGATGAACCTACGAGCTATGTAGAAGCGATGATGGGCCCGGATTCCGAGAAATGGTTAGATGCCATGAAATCCGAGATGGGATCCATGTATGAAAACAAAGTATGGGCTTTGGAAGTATTACCTGAAGGGCGAAAGGCCATTCAGAACAAATGG
This sequence comes from Elymus sibiricus, assembly GCA_039707655.1. Classification (NCBI taxonomy): domain Eukaryota; kingdom Viridiplantae; phylum Streptophyta; class Magnoliopsida; order Poales; family Poaceae; genus Elymus; species Elymus sibiricus. Next base: position 248,091,957 of record CM077673.1, on the reverse strand, counting down.
ATCTTTAAGAAGAAGACGGACGCGGACGGTAATGTCACCGTCTATAAAGCTTGACTTGTGGCAAAGGGTTTTTCACAAGTTCAAGGAGTTGACTACGATGAGACCTTCTCACCCGTAGCGATGCTTAAGTCCGTCAGAATCATGTTAGCAATAGCTGCATTTTTCGATTATGAAATTTGGCAGATGGATGTCAAAACAGCGTTCCTTAACGGTTTCCTTAAGGAAGAGTTGTATATGATGCAACAAGAAGGTTTTGTCGATCCAGAGAATGCTGACAAAGTTTGCAAACTCCAGCGATCCAGTTATGGACTGGTGCAAGCATCTCGGAGTTGGAATCTTCGCTTTGATGAGGTGATCAAAGCGTTTGGGTTTATACAAGTTTACGGAGAAGCTTGTATTTACAAGAAAGTGAGTGGGAGCTCTATAGCGTTTCTAATATTATATATGGATGACATATTGCTGATTGGAAACAATATAGAAATGTTGGAAAGCGTGAAGGAATATTTGAACAAGAGTTTTTCAATGAAGGACCTAGGAGAAGCTGCTTTCATATTAGGCATCAAGATCTATAGAGATAGATCGAGACGCTTAATAGGACTTTCACAGAGCACATACCTTGACAAAGTTTTGAAGAAGTTCAAAATGGATCAGTCCAAGAAGGGGTTCTTGCCTGTATTGCAAGGTGTGAAGTTGAGTAAGACTCAATGCTCAGTGGCTGCAAAAGATAGAGAAAAGATGAGTGTCGTCCCCTATGCTTCAGCCATAGGCTCTATCATGTATGCAATGCTGTGCACAAGACCCGATGTCAGCCTTGCCATAAGTATGGCCGGAAGGTTTCAAAGTGATCCAGCAATGGAACACTGGACGGCGGTCAAGAATATCCTTAAATACCTGAAAAGGACTAAGGACATGTTTCTCGTTTATGGAGGTGATCAAGAGCTCGTCGTAAAGGGTTACGTCAATGCAAGCTTTGACACTGATCCGGATGACTCTAAGTCTCAAACCGGATACGTATTTATTCTTAATGGGGGTGCGGTAAGCTGGTGCAGTTCCAAGCAGAGCGTGGTAGTTGATTCTACATGTGAAAGCGGAGTACATCGCTGCCTCGGAGGGAGCGAAGGGAGGTGTCTGGATGAAGGAGTTCATGACAGATCTTGGAGTAGTGCCCAGTGCACTAAACCCAATGACTCTGTTCTGTGACAACACTGGTGCCATTGCTCTAGCCAAGGAACCAAGGTTTCACAAGAGGACCAGACACATAAAGCGACGTTTCAATTCCATCCGCGATTACATCAAGGAGGAGGACATAAATATTTGCAAAGTGCACACGGATCTGAATGTCGCAGACCCGATGACTAAACCTCTTCCAAGGGCTAAACATGATCAACACCAGAACTGTATGGGTGTTAGATTCATTACAATGTAAATCACATAGTGATGTGAGCTAGATTATTGCCTCTAGTGCAAGTGGGAGACTGTTGGAAATATGCCCTAGAGGCAATAATAAAGTGGTTATTATTATATTTCCTTGCTCATGATAATCGTTTATTATCCATGCTATAATTGTATTGATTGGAAACTCAATTGCATGTGTGGATACATAGACAACACTGTGTCCCTAGTATGCCTCTAGTAGACTAGCTTGTTGATCAAAGATGGTCAGGGTTTCCTAGCCATAGACATGAGATGTCATTTGATAACGGGATCACATCATTAGAAGAATGATGTGATGGACAAGACCCAAACTATGAACGTAGCATATGATCGTGTCAGTTTATTGCTATTGTTTTCTGCATGTCAAGTATCCGTTCCTATGACCATGAGATCATGCAACTCACTGACACCGGAGGAATACCTTGTGTGTATCAAATGTCGCAACGTAACTGGGTGATTATAAAGATGCTCTACAGGTATCTCCGAGGGTGTCTGTTGAGTTGGCATGGATCAAGACTGGGATTTGTTACTCCGTATGACGGAGAGGTATCTCAGGGCCCACTCGGTAATACAACATCACAATAAGCCTTGCAAGCAAAGTGACTAAAGAGTTAGTCACGAGATCTTGTATTACGGAACGATAAAGAGACTTGCCGGTAACAAGATTGAACTAGGTATAGAGATACCGACGATCGAATCTCGGGCAAGTAACATACCGAAGAACAAAGGGAACAACATACGGGATTAACTGAATCCTTGACATAGAGGTTCAACCGATAAAGATCTTCGTGGAATATGTAGGAACCAATATGGACATCCAGGTCCCGCTATTGGTTATTAACCGTAGAGGTGTCTCGGTCATGTCTGCATAGTTCTCGAACCCGCAGGGTCTGCACACTTAAGGTTCGGTGACGTTTCGGTATAGTTGAGTTATGTATGTTGGTGACCGAAGGTTGTTCGGAGTCCCGGATGAGATCTCGGACGTCACGAGGAGCTCCGGAATGGTCCGGAGGTAAAGATTGATATATAGGAAGTCCCGTTTTGGTCACCGGAAAAGTTTCGGGTAATTCCGGTAATGTACCGGGGGTGCCAGGAGGGTTCCGGAGGGCCATCGGGAGGGGCCACTCACGCCGGGAGGCCACATGGGCCTTAGGGGTGGCGCACCAGCCCTTATTGGGCTGGGCAAGCCAGCCCCTAAGGGCCCATGCGGCTAGGGTGAGGGGAAAGGAAAAAAAACCAAGTGGGGAAGGGAAACTCCAAGTAGGAAAGGAATCCTACTTGGAGTAGGATTGGAGGTGGAGTCCTCAACCTCCTCCTGGTTCGGCCGACTCCTAGGGGGAACCCTAGGGGCGCCGACCCTCCTCCCTCCCTCCTATATATACTAGAGGGGAGAGAGGGCCAACACACCTAAGCCACGGTGCAGCCCTCTCTCCCCAATATATCGTCTCCCCTAGTTTTCGGCGGTGCTTAGGCGAAGCCCTGCCGGAATAGTTCCACCACCATCGCCGCCACGCCGTCGCGCTGCCGGAGAACTTGTCTACCTCTTCGCCCCTCTTGCTGGATCAAGAAGGCGGAGATCGTCATCAAGCTGTACGTGTGCTGAACGCGGAGGTGCCGTCCGTTCGGCGCTAGATCGGGACGGATCGCGGGACGGCTGCGATTTGGATCGCGAAGACGTTCGACTACACCAACCGCATTTCTTAACGCTTCTCTCTTAGCGATCTACAAGGGTATGTAGATCCACTCTCCCTCTCGTAGATGCTCATCACCATGGATAGATCTTGCGTGTGCGTAGGAAATTTTTTGTTTCCCATGCAACGTTTCCCAACAGGAACACTTATCCCAATTCATGACAAGATTAGTTTGTTCACATCTCTGCAAAACTCTATCGAGGTTGCTTAAGCAATCATCAAAAGAAGTACCCTAAACAGAAAATTCATCCATGAATACCTCAACAATCTTTTCAGAAAAATCAGAGAATATAGCCATCATACATCTTTGAAAGGTAGCAGGTGCATTACATAAACCAAAAGGCATACGTTTATAAGCATAAGTTACAAATGACAAGTAAAAGTGGTTTTCTCTTGATCTTCTTTTGACACAAGTATTTGAGAAAAAACTGAATATCCATCAAGGAAACAAAAGTGTGTGTGCTTAGATAATCTTTCTAACATTTGATCAATAATAAAAGGCAAGGGGTAATGATCTTTTCTAGTAGCTTTGTTTAATTTCCTGAAATCAATTACCATCCTATAACCAGTTACGACTCTCTATGAAATAAGTTCATTTTTATCATTAGGACAAAGTTGTACCTCCTTTCTTAGGCACACAATGAGCAATACTTACCCATCTACTATAAGCTATGGAATAAATAATACCTGCCTCAAGAAGCTTCAATATTTCGGTTCTTACCACCTTAGGATTAAGGCGACGTTGATGATCAACGACGGGTTTAGCATCTGGCTCCATATTAATCTTGTGCTGGCATAACGTAGGGCTAATGCCCTTAAGACCATCAAGAGTATATCCAATAGCAGCTCGGTGCTTCTTTAGAGTTTTAAGTAATCTGTTTTCCTCATGCTCTGAAAGGTTAGCACTAAAAATAATAGGATATATCTTCTTTTTCATCAAGATAAGCATACTTTAATGTATCAGGTGGTGTCTTTAATTCAAACACAGTATCACTCTTAGATGGAGGAGGATCCCCTAAGGTGTCAACAGGAAGATTATGTTTCAGGATAGGTGATTGTTCAAAGAATATTTTATCTATTTCATGTCTTTCACTCGTATGCATATCGTTTTGATGGTCTAGCAAATATTGTTCTAACGGTTCAGTAGGAGGCACAACAATAGAAGCAAGACCAATTATTTCATCTTTACTAGATAAATCTTTCTCATGTGGTTGTCTACCAAACTTAGAGAAATTAAACTCATGAGATGTATCTTGAAACAGGCTTTCGCCCCGCTTTAGAAATAAAACAACAAACTAAAGTACACGGCCGAACGATACAATATGGTGGGGAGGCCCCTTACAAAGCATATTAAAGATAAAACATGAGCCGAGAACAAGTCTAACACCTCGCCGATGCTCGAACAAGACCCCTGAGCTCAAAGACAACGCCCCCAAGAGGGGGACGACGCGAAGCGTCGCCGCTGCCGAGTCTAAGACCAGACAAACGTTTTCACCGTGAGCCCTGGCACATGTACGAGATCCACGACGCCGTCTTCAAGAAGCAAGTGACACCCACAAGCGGTACCGTCGCCGGCGCTAGAAGCGTGGAGCTTTCACTCGGACACTCGCCTGCACCACCAAGGGCAGTCCCGGTCACCACCTCGGTGAGAGCCAAGCTTGCCCACCCCAGATCTGGGCACTGCCAGAGCAGGCCCGAACCTCCCTCCACCACATCCCTAGTCACCCACACGACCAAAAGATGGGGTCACCACCGCCACCACGTAGCCTGCCGGAAAGCCCACCGATCGGGGCCGCCGCCCCGGCATCCATGCCCCTGGGCTCCGCCGACCATCCACGTCACGAGCACCCAACCACAATAGTAAGAGTGAAAGGGACCACCTTTCACTCCTAGCCTGGCGTCAACCACCGGGTTTGGGTCGGCACCCCCACAGTAGGAAGCGCCCACACATGTGTCCCCAGCCGGTCCCGGTGGACCGAGGGGGCAACCCAGTGACTAACTCATGAGATATATCACCAAAGCTGACTTTAACCTTTTCTTTAACACAATCAATTTAAGCATTAACGGTATTCCAGAAGGGTCTACCAAATATAATGGGACAACAATTATCTTGTAGTGAACCAAGTACTAAGAAATCAATGGGGTACTTGACTTTTCCACACAAGACTTCAACATCTCAAACAATCCCAAGTGGTAAAGTAGTGTCTCTATTTGCAAGTTTAATAGTAACATCAATGTCTTCTATCTCAACTCATGCTATATCATGCATAATTTCTTGATATAAAGTAAATGGAATGACACTCACACTAGCACCTATATCACATAAACCATGATAGCAATGATTTCCAATTTTAACAGAAATAACAGGCATGCCAACCACTGGCTTATTCTTATCTAACACATCATTTTCATTAGTAGCAGGTTTTGCCATTCTAGCAGCCTCACCGCAGAAGTAAATAACATGCCCATCAATATTATCAACCAAGAGATCTTTAACCATAGAAATATTAGGATCTACATTTATTTGTTCAGAAGGTTTTAGTGTTCTAACAGTACTTTTATTAACCACGGTTGTAGCTTTAGCATGTTCCTTAATCCTAACAGGAAAAGATGGTTTCTCAATGTAAGCACTAGGCACAACTGGATCAACATTATAAATAATTATTTCCTCTTTAGCTATGCTAGGTTCCTTACAAGTTTCTTCAATAGGGGGATGAAATTTAAACCACTTCTCCTTAGAGAGATCAACACGAGTAGCAAATGATTCACATAAAGTAGCAACTATCTCAGAGTCAAGGCCATATTTTGTACCAAACTTATGAAAAGCTTTAGTTTCAATAAAAGATTTAACACAATCAAACTCAAGATTTATACCTAACTCATTACCTGTGTCGGACTCCCAATCTTCGTAGTTGCGTTTAATTCTTTCAAGAATATCCCATTTGAATTCCATAGTTCTCGTCGTAAAGGATCCGACATAAGAAGTATAGAGCATCAATTGATTATCATGAGAAAGCCGAGCATAAAAGTTTTGTAAGATTATTTCCCTTGAGTGCTCATGATTGGGGCATGTGTGCATCATAGATTTAAGCCTTCCCCAAGCTTGAGCGATACTTTCTCCTTTACGAGGCCAAAAATTATATATATAATTCCGATCACGATGAACCAAATTCATAGGATAAAATTTCTGATGGAATTCCAACTTCAATCGGTTCCAATCCCATGTACCAATATCATCCAATAGCCTGTACCAAATCAATGCCTTCCCTCCAGAGATGAAGTGAAAACATTCTTCTTAACACCATCCTCGGATAAACCCAAAAGCTTAAATAATCCACAAATTTCATCTCTCTCTCTATATATATATCAAGTGCATATCAGGATGTTTTGTTCCATCTGCTGCATAAGGATTAGCAAGTAATTTCTCTAACATACCCGAGGGAATTTCATAGTAAATATTTTCGGTAGGTTCAGTAGGTTTAGGAGTGGCTCTTGCCACTTCTGGACGAGGTGAAGATACCCCGAACAAGCCCCTCAAAGGATTATTCTCCATAGTAGCAAGCATCAGTAAACTTCAGCACATAACGAAAATGTTTCCTTACCAAATTCCACTTACCAAAGGCGCTTCACTCCCCGGCAACGACACTAGAAAAGATTATTGAGGACCCACAAGTATAGGGGATCAATTATAGTCCTTTCGATAAGTAAGAGTGTCGAACCCAACGAGGAGCAGAAGGAAATGACAAGCGGTTTTCAGCAAGGTATTCTCTGCAAGTGTTGTAAGTAACAGAGATAGATAGTTTTGTAGCAAGATAATTCGTAACAAGTAATAATAGTAACAAAGGTGCAGCATGGTGGCCCAATCCTTTTTGTAGCAAAGGATAAGCCTGAAAGCTCTCTTATATAAAGCAAAGCGCTCTCGAGGACACATGGGAATTTCCGTCTAGTCACGTTCATCATGTTTAGTTGATTTGTGTTCGCTACTTTGATAATTTAAGCATCCGCAACTACGAAAGAAGAATTAAGATAAATCTAACCATAGCATTAAACATGTGGATCCAAATCAGCCCCTTACGGAACAACTCATAAACTAGGGTTTAAGCTTCTGTCACTCTCGCAACCCATCATCTACTTATCATTCCACAATGATTCCCTTAGGCCCAAACATGGTGAAGTGTCATGTAGTCGACGTTCACATGACACCACTAAAGGAAGAGCATCATACATATCATCAAAATGTCCTCGAGAACAAAAGTAACTACTCACAAATCATGTTCATGTTCAAGATCAGAGGGGTGTTGAATATCATTAAGGATCTGAACATATAATCTTCCACCAAATAAACTAACTAGCATCAACTACGAGATGTAATCAACACTGCTAGTAACCCACATGTCCCAATCTGAGCTTTTGAGACAAATATTTAATACAAGTGATGAACTAGGGTTTGAGATGAGATGGTGCTAGCGAAGATGTTGATGAAGATTGGTCCTCCTAGGATGGAGGAAGGGTTGGTGATGACGATGGCTTCAATTTCCCCCTCCTGGAGGGAAGTTTTCCCGGTGAAATCGCTTCGCCGGAGATCAAAAGTGCTCTTGTCCAGGTTCTACCTCGAGACGGCGGTGCTTCGTCCCGAAAGTCTCCTCCTTTATTTTTTCTAGGTCAAAACCCTTCATATAGCAGAAGAGGGGGACCGGAGACCACCTGTGGGACCCACAAGGCATCAGGGCGTGCCCAGGGGGTGGGCGCGGCCTGTTGGCTTGTGAGTGACAGGTGGCCCCCTCTGGTATTTCTTGGCTCTAGTATTTCTTTATATTCCAAAAATACTCTCCGTAAAATTTTAGGTCATTTGGAGTCTAGCAGAATAGGTATCTCTGATGTAGCTTTTTCAGGTCCAGAATTCCAACTGTCGGCAATGTTCCTCTCCATGTAATCCTTGTAAATTCAGAGAGAAAAGGCATTAAAATTGTATCATAAAGTGGAATAATGGCCAAAAACAATATAAATAACAGTAGGATATCATGATGCAAAATAGACGTATCACGTCTCCTCTCGTCGCGTCTGGTATCCTCCCGAAGCTTCCAGGGTCTCTTTTGTCTAGAAAAAATCGTCAAAAAGTTTCGTAGCGTTTGGACTTCGTTTGGTACTGATTTCCTGAAAAAACAAAAAACAAGCATAAAATAGCAACTGGCACTAGGCACTGGGTTAATAGGTTAGTTCCCAAATTGATATAAAATAGCATATAATTGCATATAAAGCATCCAAGATTGATAATATAATAGCATGGAACAATAAAATATTATCGATACGTTGGAGACGTATCAATAATCTTCCACCAAATAAATCAACTAGCATCAACTACGAGATGTAATCAACACTGCTAGCAACCCACATGTACCAATCCGAGGTTTTGAGACAAAGATTGAATACAAGAGATGAAGTAGGGTTTGAGATGAGATGGTGTTGGTGAAGATGTTGATGAAGATTGGTCCTCCCACGATGGAGGAAGCATTGGCGATGACGAAGGCTTCGATTCCTCCCTCCCGGAGGGAAGTTTCCCGGTGGAATCGCTCCGCCTGGAGAGCAAAAGTGCTCATGCCTAGGTTCTGCTTTGAGATGGCGGCGCTTCGTCCCGAAAGTGCTCTCTCGTTTTTTTCTCATATAGGGGAAGATGGGCCCCGGAGGCCTGCTAGTGGGCCCACGAGGTCAGTGGGCGCACCCTGGGGGGGTAGGGCAGCCCACCAGATTTGTGGCTCCGTGGTGGGTCCCCTTCTGGTAATTCATTTGTCAGTGTTTTTTATATATTCCAAAATAATTCTCCATAAATTTTTAGGTCATTTGGAGTTACAGAGAATATCCAATTCTTCTGTAGCCTTTTCCGGTCCAGAATTCCAGCTGTCGGCAATCTCCCTCTTTGTGTGTAGCTTGCAAAGTAAGAGAGAAAATGCATTAGGATTGCATCTAAAGTAAAATAATGACTCAAAACATAATAAATATCAATAGGAAAACACGATGCAAAATGGACGTATCAGCCACAAGATAATATTTTGTTTTCGCCGCATGATATTATTAGATATCCTTGAGCTAACCAGGTATGTAAGATATAAGAGACTGGATCTGCAACGTAATACTATGACATGCGATATTTTTTCATCGTGTACCATGTGTGCTAGCAATCAATTCAGGGACAAGCATGAAGATTTGGGTCCTTATTAGGATCTCGTTCGTTATAAGAAGACTCGGGACATCGTCTTTGGCCTCGTGAATTGCCGCTTCCAAGTGCCCGAGGAGATGGAGAGAGCAGTCACTCGCATGTGACGGGGCCACTATCCCGACGCCAAGCCGGAGGAGATCGTCATGTGCACTTTCGACAATTACAACTAGGGTCTTGATGATATAATGAAGGAAGCATAACCCACATCCATCAAGTTGGCTAGCTATTGTGATTGTTAATGTTTAGGAGTTCTCCACGAGGGCATTAGTCTTTTGGATTCTTCAGTCTGTAAGCTCCCGATCACAACACTTTGTGGATGATGAGCGAGCCTTCCCATGGGGTAGAGATCTTATGCATGTCTTTGTTGGTTTGCATTCCATGGAGGACCAAATCACCAACATGGAAACTCTGCCTCTCTCTTGTCGGCTTTGCCGCAAGTTTTGCTGGTATTTAGCCGAGCGAAAGAGCACAACTTCATGGCCTCTACGAGCATGTCCAGAGTCATGGTATAAATCAATCGACGGTGCGTCCGCAAACCCGTATACCAGAAAAAGGGGGGGTGCAGCCGATCTTACGATTTGGCGATGTTCAGAGACTCCAAAGTACATAGGGAAGCTCTGCGCCCCACAACCCGCAGATTCCTTTAGGAGATCCACGAGTCGAGGCGTGATGCCTTGCGTGATTGGACCATTAGACTGCTCAACCTACCGACATGATTGAGATCCTTGTGATCCTAAAACATTGGTTCGACGTCTCCATCAGCGTGGACGTACGATAGTGCAACTATCCAAACCCCAGGAAAAACATCATGGACGTCAACCTATGTTTACATACTGTGATGTCGTACCCCTTTGCGGCCTTTTACTAGATTGTAGGAAGACCATACTTATTGACTTTAGTCATCATGAAGGTTGTTAGTCAACTCGTTTCGTCTCCTAGGTTTGCACATTTTATTTCTTATGTACAACTTCTAGGGCATGATTTTTATCAAAGACTGATCTCTTCTTCGTAACAAGAACTAGGTCCGCTCTTCATCAGACTCATCCTTGGATGAATTGTACTCGTAGCTATCGCGTGCGGTACCCCGTTCACAATGACATCCTCATATTTGTTTGGAGTCAGATCCGTAGTGAGAGGACAGCTAGCGTGGTCGACTATGAAGATTGGGTTCTTTAAGCTAATTCAAAACGAAACCAAAATAATCTTGTTGGGAGGAAATAATCAAGATTTTCTTATGTAGGGAAATAATCAAGATTATTACTTCGTGCAGTTTTGTGAGCGAACTTAACAAGACAAGACCCTCGCGCCCGATCCTTAGGGTTAGGGTTTTAGAAAACCCTAGCGTATGGACAAAACCACGCGAATCCAACGGCCCAGCCCACCCCGAATCGCCTCAATCCCGACCCGACGCGTATCTCCGCGCCGTCCGCTATAAAAATCCCGCAGCTCCACATCGCTCCCCCCCGCAGCTCCGCCTCCCTTCTGCCCTGCCCGCTTCTAACAAACGCGCACACTCCCTCTCGCTCTCGCGGCGCAGGTCGGAGCCTAAAACCCTAGAGACAGGCGACTATGACGGCGCCGGCGGACAAGGGGAAGAAGGCCAAGACCGACACCGACGTCGGCGAGGAGAACGAGCAGATCGACGGTGCCCTCGTCCTCTCCATCGAGAGGCTCCAGGAGATCCAGGACGAGCTCGAGAAGGTGAGCTGCGCCTCTGCCCCTCTCCCGATCTATTTTGTTGCGTCGTCAGAGTTGGGGTGGATGCACAGCTGGGTTTCTCAGTAGGTGTATTGGAGCGGGTGATTACGTCAAATTCGGGAGTACGTAATTTGGCGGAGGGGTTGCTGATTACGGTTTTCTCCGCTACGCTTTGTCGTAGCTGTGCGGACTGGTGGTCGCAGCTGTGCTGGATTACTGCGGGCCGTACTTGCTCAAAAGCTGTGATATTGCGAATTTTGTTGTTCGAACCTATATGAACTGAGGAGTGTATTCTATCGCTTGATTCACCGCGTGAGCGCTTCTGGCAAGTGACAGTTTAAATTTTAGAGTATTCAAAGGTATGCAAATTATTTACTAGGAGGTTTCGTAGGACGTGCAATTAAGGATTTATATGTAGGCTGTTTGAGGGTTTATATCTATTCAATAAACATTTTGAAATGTAAAAACGATCTAATGTATTATTAAAATCCAATTGCCTCGACTCCTCTACTAGTAAGATAACTCTAATAACTTAGTGGCTTCAAGTTGGCGCCAGTTTGCAAATGAACTTCTCGGATGGTAGTGATTGCAGAAGTAAGTCTGGATTTTTATTTCTCGGTCCCATATTGGTTCCTGAGGGTGGTCTGCAAGAACTGGATTTTAGACTGGCTACCACCCTCTTGCAAGTATCATCTTGGGCTGGTAATAACGAGTTTAAATTGTTTTGTCCAAATTGGATGTAGAAGTCAATTGTTACTGGTAACTGGTGACTATAGAAAGTGTGCATGTTGCTTTCCTTGATTTAGACATATTTAGAAAAATAAAATAAGCGTGAATTTACGGTGCTTGCTTGTTTGCTGTCTTGCCACTATAGTATCTTATCGAATACACCAGACAGAAAGATATTGACTTTTGTTTAGACGTTCTATTTGCTTCCCCAGCCAATTTTACTCACCAATTATTCCTTGACCAACTGTTATTCAATTTCGTTTGGTTGATAGAAACATAGTATGCTCATATTGGCCACAATATATACAGCTTGTTCTGCAATCTCCTAGTCTAGGGCATGGTGTTTGGTTTCTGGTGTTAACCGGGTTGTTGCCACTAGGCACTAGGACATGTAATCCATAGAATACCTATTGTACTTGACTGCAGTTTTTAAATGACACTGGAAAATGATAAAAGCATATCGTTCTTAGAAATTGTGCAATTTGACTCGGTTAGAGCCATGGTTTAGCATCAAGAGGGAAGTTTTGTAACAGCAACAGGAAGAATTGCTCAGATACCTGTGAGCGAGGCGTAGCATTGATATGATGTCCCAAAGTCACCTTTCACGTTTTATGGTGCCTCAAGTCCATTAGGAGATGTTAAGTTTATCCATAATTATTTTTAAACTGCTCCTAGTTTCTTTTGTGTTTTAAGAGTAAAGGTGTCATGTAAAACCTTCTTCATACATGCCCAATGGGAGTGTACTGTCTTATGTTAATTTCATCCATTGCTAACAGGTTAATGAAGAAGCAAGTGATAAGGTTTTGGAGGTTGAGCAGAAGTACAGTGAGATTCGCAGACCTGTCTATCTTCGGAGGTGTGACATCATCAAAACAATTCCAGACTTTTGGCTGACAGCGGTATGCAGACTATTTATTACGTAATAACAGCTTTGATGTTTGTTGCAGTTGTCAATCAACATGTTCACATTCTTACGTATTATATTATGTGCTGCTTGCAGTTTCTAAGTCATCCTCTTCTCAGTGAACTTTTAACTGAAGAGGATCAAAAGGTATTTTATTTCTCTGATATGAAGTTGGTTTCTGTTTTACTTGAAATATTATGTAACATAACATATAAGTTTTCATTTTGTCTGTTATAATAGATGTTCAAGTACTTGGAATCTGTTGATGTGGATGATTCTAAAGATGTCAAGTCAGGCTACTCCATCACTCTTGTAAGTACCATTCCCTCTTGGGAATTATGATACCTTAATTGCATCACTTGTGCCTCGGGCGAAAGGAAGTAATATAAACTAGATGCAACCGATAAAATGCTGTATTCCACAATGGCATAACCTATGCTTAAGGGAGCTAGTGAAGAAATGCGAATAATGGCCTTGTTCAGCTCAAGTCAAGGTCTATTGTTGATAAAGCGTTCAATCTTCCATCTTTATTATACTCATGATCTCTTTTTTGTTTTCAACTGGCAGAACTTCTCTGAGAATCCCTACTTTGAAGGCAGAAAGCTTACCAAGTCATATGCCTTCGCTGATGATGGAACAACCACAATAAATGCCACTTCCATTAAGTGGAAGGAAGGAATGGTATTGTGCCCTCTCTCTAAGATCTATATCATAGCACTGGCTTGAATGGAGAAAATCTAATGCTCTTATGTATATATATAGGAAATTAATGGGAATGCTATTAAGAAGAAAGGAAGCAAGCGCCCATTGGTTGAAGAAAGGTTAGTTGCTTATTTTGCCATGATTGCTGCAGATGGATGATGAAGTTGAGTTATTCGGTGCTATTCCTTGACACCATACTGTATGATATTTATGATGTTAAAATGGTAGCGAACGATTATTATTGTTGCTTATCACATGACCAAATAATCAAATATGCAGTTTTCACGCTGGGACAATATGCATTATATAGCAGTTTGTGAAAAGCTAATGCAACTGGGTAATTTTGTATCTTGCATTCTTGCTGCTGAATGCCATTAGCAATTGTGCAAGGTCTTCATGAAAGTAGGAAATATACAGTATTATTGAAGTCAAATTGATGCTTTAAATAAATAAGTGTATAAAAATACCGCATCTCTATGTGTTATGCATGCTTATATGTGTGACCTGATGTTCCTTCAGTCCTACGAGTTTTTATGGCCACATGCTCATCTTCATTTTTACCTTGGCATAAATTATATCTCAAGTATAATGATCTTTCATTTCTTTTGTTCCTGCTGCTTCAAGAATGCTTGGCACCAATAATGTCTCGCTTTGTTAAGTAGTATACGAACCTTGTACTAAGTTATTATATTGCCCCATATACTCTTGTACAGCTATTGCCCTGCTGTATTAAGTTGTTCCTTCTGTGGTCTTATATTGACAAACACCTAATGAATTTCATAGATAAAATCTCCTAATCTTATTCAGCCATATTCAATGTAATTTCTATGCCATGAGCATCTTGAAAAATGGTCAGATAGTATGCTGTTCAACAACATATTTTGTTGTGGACCTTGTTGCATGTCTCATCTGTGATTTCTGACAAGTTGGTAGGCAAGATCTGAAAAAAAGCTTGTATTCTGTTTTTCTTGTAGTTTCTTCACCTGGTTCACTGATACAGAGCACAAGAGTCTTGCTGATGGGGTGCAAGATGAGGTAACAAAATTATGTCACTTGTCTGGCCTTTGCTAGTAAACTTGTAGTGTTTATTTATCCTGATGATTTGGCAACTTGCGTAATGAGCTCTCCGGTCTAGCTGATGCTTATGAATTTTGAACTGTGCAGGTGGCAGAGATCATCAAAGAAGATTTGTGGCCGAACCCATTGAAATATTTCAACAATGTCAGTATTATGTTTGATTTGATGCATAATTTTGTTTCAAAATTCCTTGTGTCTGACCCTTACAGATCTCTTGTTGCAGGAGGTTGAAGAGTTTGAAGGAGATGATGAGGATGAAGAGGTAAGCTCTGTCTTGGCAGCGTTGTCGTTTACTTATGTCTTAAACATGCGACGGGTTTACTTATGTCTTAAACATGCGACGGATCCACGTACATTTGTGACCTCCGCACTAACAGGACATGATATATGCGAGAAGCTACTAATAACATGTCTAGTTCAGCAAAGCAACTAGTGTGAGTTTTATTGGCCATACTTACAGGGGTAGCTTATGTTTGCAGGGATCTGATGGGGAGGATGCTGATGAGGATGAGGACGAGGAGAACTGAGCCCTTGGTTGGCTTTGGTGGGTCCTGATGAAGCGTTGTCTGCAGAGGCTGTGTGGGTGTCTGAAGGGTTAAGTTATGTGACCCTTTTGAGACTGTTTTGTTTTGTGTTTGACTTAGCTGGAACTTAGCCTTAGGAGCTGTTTAATGCGTTATCGAGTACGTACTGTCGTATTTTCGACTTAAAGGAGACCTCTATATATCATAATCTGGCGATATCTATGACAACAATTTAACTTGCTGATGACTGGTCGTTGTTGGTGCTGCAATATGGTGCGCTTTTGATCTATATGTGATATATGCATCTGTTTGCTAGGATTATAGGCGTCTGTATTGTCTTTCTAGTATTCTTGCATAAATATGGTAGCTGGGTGATCGCACATGAATTTGCAAACAAGCTTACGGAGTTTTCTTCACTTGCTAGGCTCTAGCTGAGCCTGACCGAGGAGTTTTTGGGTCAGTTAGCTTCCCTTGAGCTGTGCCACCTCCACATGAAGCATCTCTACCAGGTCCCTCAAAAGGAGGAGTTTGGCAACCATTAGGCAGCGTTAAGGTGTAATTCTAATACGAAGTTACTCTCTCGTAACTTAATACAAGATGTATTTAGACATTGAACAAATGCGGCTTATATGAGTGTTTCAGCCGGAAGCAAAATAGATCGGTATACACGTGTACTCTTTATAGGTGTGTCTAAAAGAAAATAATAATAATCTAAACTGGCCCTTAGTACATAAAAAATATGACTTCTATGCCTTAATTTTTTGTGATTAAATTTGGTCTTGTAAGGAGTATATTTTTGAAAGAAATTCGAGCTTTATTTATTAGAAATAATCGTTACATCGTTTATGAGGATTGATACAATTTCGTTATGTGGCTTCTCAAACCATTAAAAAATGAAAGAAAATCTAGCCAATTTGATGAGTTCATGAGCAACTTTATTTGCTTTTCTATTACAATACTTGAATCTAAAAATAGGAAAATCACAAGGTAAGTGAAAACAATCATCAAAAATTGCAGGCGCTGTCCCCGACGATCGTCCTCCTTCCTTCATGGTATCGATCACCTTCATGTTATCCGAGTTAATAATTATGCGGCTGCATCCTGTCCTGTGCGTCAGCGATAGCCCGAATTTTAAGCAAAGCTTCAACCATCAACACATCTGCACACCAGTCAATCTTACCACTCCTCCCAATGATGAACCTATCTTTATCATCTCTTAAGACCGCCCCCATTGTACCCCTGAGTAAGTCATGGTAAGAAAAAGCACCAACGTTAAATTTAACAAACCCTGTCGGGGGACTAGACCATCCTCCTCTTTTCATGAAAACCTTTGACTAGGAGGCATTAACAAAATTGACAGCGAGAGCACGTATCCCCATGGAAATTTGTTGTGTGTTTTGAGTAGTCTCGCCGTGTACCAATTTACGCCTTTCCCACCACAATTACTAGGCTGATATGACAATCATGTCACACACATTTCGAGTGCCCATAATACATAGCTCCTGATCTGGTAACGAAAATAATTATTCCAAAACCACCTCACCCGCATAATCTATTTTACACACTTTGTCGATAATATCATCCATCCCTAGCCTTCTCCAGACTTCTTTTGCTTTGTTGCATAGAAACAACAAACACTTTGTGTCTTCTGGCCCAGATGAGCACGCAGGGCTCTTAGGCGAGAATTTCACATGTCTGTTGTCTAGCTTAACACGACACAGAAGAGTGCCATGAAGTGTACGCCAAATAAATATTTTAACCTTTCGTGGACAAGAAAGTTTTCAGATCTTCTCACAAATAGGAGTAACCGTGGTACGTCCCATCCCATTGGTATTTCGTAACTTGTTTCCATATTGGTGGTCCCATTTCACAAAATAAACAGACCAAACCGAAATCCCAGTTTTTGTGAAATTCCAAGCAACAAAGTCTGACATATCATGTTGCGATATAGGGACCGCAAGCACTAGCTGAACATCAATAGGCCATAGTGTTTGTCTGAGAAGATCTCCATCCCAAATATCGAGTATTGGATCAATCAAATCTGCTACCTTACGTAAGAAGTGACCTCCCTAAGGAGTAATAATTTTACGGTTTGCACAATTTGGAATCCAGGCGTCCTCCCAGATATCAATATTCCAGTCATTTCGAACTCGCCAAATGTGACCACACTTTAGAGAGCTCACACCTGCCATAATACTTTGCCAGGTGAAGGAAGAACCCTTCTTTAGATCAGTGTTCAACAAGTCATCGCCAGGATAGTATTTGACTCTCAAAATGGTAGCTCATAGAGAATCCAAATTCTCGACAAGACGCCAAGTCTGTTTAGCGAGCATAGCCAAATTGAAGCAACGAATATCCTAAAAGTCAATTCCTCCTTGATTCTTGGGTACACACATTTCCACCAAGCCATCCGATGCATCCTCCTTTGGTTGTCCTCGTCTCCCCATCAGAAATGCGCCATCGCGTCCATAATTCTTTTGCAATTCTTTTAAGGAATTTTAAAGACCGACATTGCATAGGTGGGAGTAGCTTGAACAACCGCTTTAAGTAAGATCTCCTTTCCTCTAGCCGACAGAAGTTTTTTCCTTCCGACCACGGATTCTCTGAACAATACAATCGATTAAGTATTGAAAAAAAAATCAGTTTTATCTAAACCCACATCGGCTGGTAGTCCTAAATATTTTTCATTCAAGGCCTCAGTCATTATATTGAGAATTGTAAACATTTGTTTTCTAGTCTCCACTCTTGTATTAGGGCTAAAAAAGATGCTGAATTTGTCAAGACTGACCATCTGCCCCGAGGCTACACAATATGAATCTAGAAATGAGTTCAATGTTTCTGCACTTTGCAAATTTCCTTTCATAAGGATTAAAGAGTCATAAACAAAGAGAAGGTTCGTGACAGGTGGGACGTTTTTGCAAACCTTTACTCCTGAAATATTCCCATTTTCTTCCGCATGCGTTAGTAAAGCAGTGAGACCCTCCGTGCATAACATGAAAAATCAGGAGACATCGGGTCTCCCTGCCTCAGACCCCTAGTAGGTTTAAAACTTTCACTTTCCTCCGCATTAAACCGAATACGATATTCAACAGTAGCGACACACTTAATAATAAAATTTACCCACACCTCACATCATCCAAGTTTTAGCATAATCTCCTTGAGAAAGGGCCATTCAACCCGATCATAAGCTTTGTGCATATCCAATTTTATTGCACATAAGCCTTCTTTGCCTACTCTCTTTTTCTTGATGGTGTGAAAGCATTTGTATGCCACCAATACGTTATCTGTAGTAAGTCTTCCAGGCACGAACACACTTCGAGTTGGGCTAATAATATCTGGTAGGAACAGAGACAATCATTTTTGCAATTATTCTATACCCACATTGCACAAACTTTAGATCCATAGTGACAAGGAGGTGTTTCGGCGTGCTTCGATGCCTCTAATATCCCCAGGTATTGAATGGCCGGCTTGGGTAACATGCTGGAACAGATCTGATGATCAGGTGAAACTTCCATCTAGCCAAAGTGATCACACGGCGGGACCTGCATGGGCCACCAATGTCGGTGCTAAAACCGACATATCTCGGGTAGGGGATCCCTGTTGGAGATATGCCCTAGAGGCAATCATGTATGATGATATTTCCTATGTGTTTATAAATAAAGATAGTCCTTGGACATTATCAATGATGTGTATTAACAAGTATGTCGGCGGACGACACCTATGGGATCGCGTGGATCCCTTTACGATTCGGCAGGGAGAAAGGCTTGCACAAAGAGCAGATCCAACGATCAACACGAGGGATTTTTACCCAGGTTCGGGCCGCTGAGAAGCGTAAAACCCTACTCCTGCCTTGGTTGTATTAGATGTGTTTGAACTCTAGCCCAGGAGCGCTTGCGATGAACAGCGCGTTCGAGCAGCAGCTACGCATGCAGAATGGGCCAGAAGGTCCTCTCCCCTGTAGCTACGCCTTGGGCCTCCTTTTATACGTTCGAAGGGGTCACCAACAGTGGCGAAGTACATGAGGTGTAAAGCTACTACACTGTTATCATACCTAATACTGACGACTTAGGACAAACGCATTAAATGCTCCGTTGAGGTGTCCCTTAGCGTCTTGGGGACGGAGAAAGGGACCGTCCCATCAGCACCGCTTAAGCCCATCCGCCGTTAGCGCCTGACACGCACCCAGGATGACAACAGCTAAAAGACAAGCTGATCGCTGCGCTGGAGCGGTGACAGGGTGGCGAGGTCTTGCCGGGCGCGAGTCTTGCCGGGGCTCAAGCCATCCCGGCAAGATCTTGCCGGAATCCAGCCTTAGGTCTTCAGTCTTCTGGTCATCGGCTTGAATGCCTTCTTGTTAGTCTTGTGCTTGCATCCAGCTGTCTCCCGGCAGGCCTTGCCGCTGGTGTGGCTACAACCGTCCGTGCACGAGTATGGGGTACTAAAGGACCCGAACTTTAGTACACCGACAGGAGCCCCCGGGCCTAGGCCATACACGGGTGCGGGGCGTTGTTGGGCTAGGCCCAAACAGTGCACGGGCACACGTGGCAGGAGTTAACTGCTGTAATCATTCCGCTTACTACGCCCCCCACTACGCGCGTTGAATGCGCGACGTGGGAGACGTGGGCGGAGCGGCCGTTACAGTAGCGCGCTTGCAAAAGCGTTCTCATATTGATCAGTAAAGAGGCAACCTCGCGCCTTCCCCATAAAAAGGAATCCGCAGAGGCGCTGCTCATTTACCTCCTGTCCTTTCCAATCTGGGAACCGCCGTCGTCTCCTTCCTCGAGCCCGAAACAGAGCCTCTCCTACTCATCCGCCGCCTCCACGCCCTCACCGTCCTCGGCCTCAGTTCTCACAGCCGCCATGCCGCCTAAGGCGAGCAAGGGCAAGGCGGTGAAAGCCGCCATCTCGGAGAGCGAACTGGCGAAGATGCGGAAGAAGCACGCCGTCTTCACTTCGGCGCTCGATGCGGGCGCTCTGAGGGACCGGTACCAATGCATGTGGGCGAGGGAGACTAAGGCTCATCCTGCTACTCGCGTGAGCCCAGGTTCCTCCAAGGGTGGCCCAGATAAATTCCCTTTTTTTGTCGACTAGTTTTACTGCGGGCTCTGTCCCCCATTTTCTGATTTCTTCGTCGACGTCATGTACACATACGGCTTCCAGCTCTTGGATTTTACGCCGAATGCCGTGACATGCATGTCAGTCTTTGCGCATCTTTGCGAAAATTTTGCCGGAGTAATCCCCAACACAGCCCTCTTCCGCCATTACTTCGTTCCTCGTATCCAAGCGGGAGAAGCCCTTTCTGGTTCTATCACCTGGATTCCAAGGTCATGGAACAAAGAGATATATCCAGACGGGGTCTACCGCGAGAAGTGGGAGGAATGGCGGGCCAAGTGGTGCTGGATTCAGGAGAAAGACCCCCAGCCCTTTTGTTTGCCTCGACAAGCAAAGATGGCGCGCGGCAAGGATTGGAGCGACCTCGATCCTCAAGATGAGAAGCTCACAATCGCAGTCACCAGGATTCACCGCCTCAAAGCTGTCGGGCTTACAATAGAGATGATTGGCGCTGATTTCCTTCGCCGGCGCATCGCCCCTCTGATGAACAAAGGAAGACCAGCCTGGGAGTTCCGGAATGCGGCAGATATCATGAGGCTGCGCCCTAGGTTGAATAACAACTTGACGGTCATGCAGCACACAGCCCTCTGCCACAAGCTGTTCAGGACTGATGCGAGATTCAAGCTGCCGGCTGGCGTAATTCCTCTGTGCAACAACTCTGCCTTGGCCTCAATCATCGCCATGATGCCTGCATGTAATGCTCACGGCCTTGACGGAACTTGGGAAGAGCCGTCACAGAGCAGGCACAAGAATTCTTTGACAATTTGTCAGAGAGGGCCATCCGGGAAGAACCGATCCTCATCTGCCCCACCACCGAGGAAGAAGTGGCGTATATCGCCAGCAGGGCGGAAGAGGCGGATCTTGCCGCGGAGGCCGGCAGCGCTGGCTTCATGGAAGGGGAAGTCAATGAAGAAGAAGTGATGTCTGAAGAAAAACTTGCCGGGCAGGGCGAGGTTGCCGGAGAGCAGAGTGGCACATCTGCCGGGGGCCCTTCTGCCGAAGATACAGCCGAGGAGAGGCTGCACGAGGAGCCCCCAGCTCCCGAGAAGAAGACGAAGCGAGTTCTTCGGAAAGCTACCTCTAGTGCCTCAACCCAGCAACCTTCTTCTTCTGCCGCAGCCAAGCGACCCAGGACCACTCCCTCACCTCCTCACACGGACACCGTGGCAGAAGTCGACTTCGACCTCTCTGCCTTCAGCTCGGAAGAAGAAGAGTAAGGGTCCTGTCACATCTTTTATCTTCTGAATTCTGTTTTTGCTTAACTAATTTGTCTCGCTTTGGCCTGTCTCCGCAGGGATACGAATGTTGGAAATATGCCCTAGAGGCAATAATAAATTGGTTATTATCATATTTCCTTGTTCATGATAATCGTTTATTATCCATGCTATAATTGTATTGATTGGAAACTCAAATACATGTGTGGGTACATAGACAACACTGTGTCCCTAGTATGCCTCTAATAGACTAGCTCGTTGATCAAAGATGGTCAAGGTTTCCTGGCCATAGACATGAGATGTCATTTGATAACGGGATCACATCATTAGGAGAATGATGTGATGGACAAGACCCAAACTATAAACATAGCATATGATCGTGTCAGTTTATTGCTATTGTTTTCTGCATGTCAAGTATCTGTTCCTATGACCATGAGATCATGCAACTCACTGACACCGGAGGAATGCCTTTTGTGTATCAAATGTCGCAACGTAACTGGGTGACTATAAAGATGCTCTACAGGTATCTCCGAGGGTGTCTGTTGAGTTGGCATGGATCGAGACTGGGATTTGTTACTCCGTGTGACGGAGAGGTATCTCAGGGCCCACTCGGTAATACAACATCACAACAAGCCTTGCAAGCAATGTGACTAAAGTGTTAGCCACGGGATCTTGTATTATGGAACGAGTAAAGAGACTTGCCGGTAACGAGATTGAACTAGGTATAGAGATACCGACGATCGAATCTCGGGCAAGTAACATACCGAAGAACAAAGGGAACAACGTACGGGATTAACTGAATCCTTGACATAGAGGTTCAACCGATAAAGATCTTTGTAGAATATGTAGGAACCAATATGGGCATCCAGGTCCTGCTATTGGTTATTGACCGTAGAGGTGTCTTGGTCATGTCTACATAGTTCTCGAACCCGCAGGGTCTGCACACTTAAGGTTCGGTGACGTTTCGGTATAGTAGAGTTATGTATGGTGGTGACCGAAGGTTGTTCGGAGTCCCGTATGAGATCCTGGACGTCACGAGGAGCTCCGGAATGGTCCGGAGGTAAAGATTGATATATAGGAAGTCCTGTTTTGGTCACCGGAAAAGTTTCGGAGGAGGAAAGGTGGAAAGGTTTTCCAAGTGGAGAGGAGGAATCCTACTCCTAATAGGATTGGAGTAGGACTCCTCCACCTCCAATTTCGGCCAACCCTTGAGGGTTTGAGGCTGCCTCCTCTCCTCCCTCCCTCCTATATATACTAGAGGATTTAGAGGGGAGAGATAACCCTAATTGCAACGTGCTCCCTCTACTTCATCTAGATCGGTTTCTCCTCTAGTCTAGTTTCAGCGGTGCTTAGGCGAAGCCCTGCCGGAATTGTTCCACCACCATCGCCACCGCGCCGTCGCGCCGCCGGAGAACTCTTCTACCTCTACGCTCCCTCTTGCTGGATCAAGAAGGAGGAGATCGTCATCGAGCTGTACGTGTGCTGAACGCGGAGGTGCCATCCGTTCGGCGCTAGATCGGAAGGACCGTGATCAGGATCGCGAGACGATTCGTGATTTGATCGCGGGACGGATTGTGATGGGATCGCGGGACGGATCGAGATTGGATCGCGAGATGGATCGTGATGGGATCGCGGGACGCTCGGCGATTTGGATCGCGAAGACGTTCGACTACATCAACCGCGTTTCTTAACGCTTCCGCTTAGCGATCTACAAGGGTATGTAGATCCACTCTCCCTCTCGTAGATGCTCATCACCATGGATAGATCTTGCGTGTGCGTAGGAATTTTTTTGTTTCCCATGCAACGTTCCCCAACAACGGAAACATTGGCGCAAAGGATGGCGAAGAGGGCAAAGACTTCAACGGGCGATGAGCCGCTGGCAAGCACCTCAGGTGCGCCAGAGCTGATCACCATCAGCCCGGAGTCCAGCCCACGACGCAGCCCCCTACGCAGCCCCCCGCGTGAGTTCACTACTCACTTTCCGCTGGCAAGTGCCGGGGTGTGCATCTTCACTGCTGACATCACCGGGCTTGCAGGAAAAGAACAGCAACAAGGAGAGCCATCAAAGGCTGTCCCTGGCGTGCCAAAGATGTCGGCGGACAACACCTATGGGATCGCGTGGATCCCTTTACGGTTCGGCAGGGAGAAAGGCTTGCACAAAGAGCAGATCCAACGATCAACACGAGGGATTTTTACCCAGGTTCGGGCCGCTGAGAAGCGTAAAACCCTACTCCTGCCTTGGTTGTATTAGATGTGTTTGAACTCTAGCCCAGGAGCGCTTGCGATGAATAGCGCGTTCGAGCAGCAGCTACGCATGCAGAATGGGCCAGAAGGTTCTCTCCCCTGTAGCTACGCCTTGGGCCTCCTTTTATACGTTCGAAGGGGTCACCAACAGTGGCGAAGTACATGAGGTGTAAAGCTACTATAGTGTTATCATACCTAATACTGACGACTTAGGACAAACGCATTAAATGCTCCGTTGAGGTGTCCCTTAGCGTCTTGGGGACGGAGAAAGGGGCCGTCCCATCAGCACCGCTTAAGCCCATCCGCCGTTAGCACCTGACACGCACCCAGGATGACAACAGCTAAAAGACAAGCTGGTCGCTGTGCTGGAGCGGTGACAGGGTGGCGAGATCTTGTCGGGCGCGAGTCTTGCCGGGGCTCAAGCCATCCCGGCAAGATCTTGCCGGAATCCAGCCTTCGGTCTTCAGTCTTCTGGTCATCGGCTTGAATGCCTTCTTGTTAGTCTTGTGCTTGCATCCAGCTGTCTCCCGGCAGGCCTTGCCGCTGGTGTGGCTACAACCGTCCGTGCACAAGTATGGGGTACTAAAGGACCCGAACTTTAGTACACCGACAAAGTACGTGACTTGTTTGTGAGACTATGCATTGTATGATGACTGTCCTAAATGGCCCCTAGTCGAAAGGGCTGTGTGGACGCGCAGCCAGTTAGACTAGCATATGACACGGTGGATGGTTCGGTCTCACTGACCATGTAGCATTCGATGCTAGCCGGATAATATGGACTGAGAAAGATCTGGTCGGATTCGACGTAGTCGGATCCGAGTTGAGATAAGGTCTGAGTTGGACAGACCCAATATGAGACGCAGCGATATGTCATCTGTGAGTCTCTAGTACAACATACGTTCTATGTCCTAAGACCTGAGCTGGCACATCTACTCGGGATGGTGATAGACCTGCATTGGGTTGACCAAACGCTACTCCGTAACTGGGTAGTTATAAAGGTAGGTTTCGGGCTTGTCCAGACCCATGCTGCGAGACATGGTCGAGCAAGATGGGATTTGCCCCTCCGATCAGGAGAGATATACTCTAGCCCCCTCGTGTGATCCAACCAAGATAAGCATGGCCATGCGACAAGGATTATGAGATAATCTGATTTGTGGTCGGCATCACTAGAACGAGAAAGAGGTCGGGCTAACACAAGGATGACAGACTCGCCTTGAGCCCGGCAACATATATCGTGTGGCAAAGAGAACAGAAGTATGAAGTACAGGTTCGCCTAACCAGCTTCATCGGACACTTGGAGTTGGCATGCTTTGCTAGAGGCCGCTACCAACTAGTCGAGCTGGATGTGATATGACTCGCGACCAAGTGAACGAGAACCTAAGGGGTCGCACACTTAAGGGAAGGAACACATGGGCTTTAGGATCCGTGCGAGGCCCAAGAGTTGAACCCGCGACGGATGCCTATATATAGTGGAGGTGCGGCACACCCATCTGGTTGATCGCTTCGGCACCGTCATTAAGGCTTTGCATGTGTTGCAACTAGCCACCTCCACTCGCCGCCGAACTGTGTGATCGGACCTAGCAGTCCGCCGCACAGTGTTCCTCCTGCACGCGCGGATACCATTAGAGACGATGCACTTGCGCCGCTCCGGCGAACCTGTATGTGGGATCTGGCGACCGGCAGTTCGAGGGGGATCGGACCGACTGTTCGAGGGAGATCGGACGAGGAGGAGACGGACCTCGCGGACACGCTGCCCCAACTCTAGTTTCGCTGCACGGTACTGCGCGTCTAGTGGTAACGATCTGTGATCCATCTCCGTAGCATGTTTTTGGTTGTTCTACGCGTAGGAAATTTTTAATTTGCATGCGATGCACCTACGGTAGAACCCAACAGTCCCAAGCTTGGTGATATGAGCTAGATGGTAACAGGAGAAGTAGGGACATGATGTTTTACCCAGGTTCGGGCCCTCTTGATGAGGTAAAACCCTACGCCCCGCTTCTTATATATTGACTATGATGGGGTGAAGAGTATAAATTGATCTATCTCGAGATCGTATGAAGATGTTCTAAGCTCTAAACTTTGCGAATGTATCTTTATAGGCTAAACCCCACGACTTACGTAGACGTCGGGGGTACCTAGGGTTGACACATAGTTGGTTACAATTTAGGGATAAACATGATAATCCTTAAAACACGCTTGAAGTGTACGCCAAGCCTCCAGGAGATCTTTGTCTTGATCACGCCGAGGGTCTGGGCCGGCATGGCCCAATCATCAGTGTTCGGTGGGTCCTCGGCCTAGCCCATAACCAGCGGACAGATGTGGCAGGCACCCCATAATCCAGGACAGCAACAATAAGGACACTCTTTGAGAATAAGAGCTTCCCATTCCACCCCCTCATGTCGCTTGCCCCGTCATATCCCTGACCTCTCATATCTTGCACATTCAACCCATTATCAACTAGGATGGCAATAGTTGTGTTCTTGAGAGTCAAAGCACTAGTGTCTCTAACATGAATAAGATCAAGAAAATGTTCTCTTATAACCCCTTCTATGTTTGCAAATAGAAGAACTACTGCCATATGCTCCTTTTTAAACACATCTCTGCATTCATCAACCATGATAGATACCAAGTTCTTCTTTAATCGAGGTATTCACCTTTTCAGCAAATAGCTAGCAATTTCCTTTTGAATAGTTGGTGAGGTGTACTTTGCATTTTTTGGAGTATTATGTACAACTTCATGTATATCCTTGTTATAAGAAGCCAAAAGCTTAATCATTTGCTTGAAATTACGTTGGTTCTTGGAATCCTCAGATTCATCATCTCCTCTAAAAGGGCATTCTTGGAATCAACATAGAATAATTATTAGATGTCAAGTATTAATAAATTCTAAATGATTGCATTTAAATAATTCTTGCTTACCTCATGGCATCAATGGAAGTCTTTAGCCTTAGTCTTGCATCAAGAACCCTCTTCTCAGTTTACTTTTTAATCACCTCATCAACATGTGTAATTCTATTTTTCAAGTTTACATAAAACCGAACTGCAAAAGAGTGAGCCGAGTTGGGAGTAGTACCCATATGTTTGAGAAAAGACATTCTTTTCCATCGTTAACTTTTTCCACTTATCAAATCCGTTGACCGTGAAAGTGTCCGAACCATGCTTCCCAATTGGCTTCTTCTAAAAGATAATACAAGGCAAACAATAGACACGTTTTTTTAGAGGTGAATATTCCAACCTGAAATGATTTGTGAGCCAATCACTTTGGAATCGCCTACGGCCATCCCCTATCCCGGTAAATACATACTCATGTGGCTGTAAGATTGGTTGATAATCCCCCTTAGATATATGAAAACACCTAGCAGCATCATGCTTGTCAAGAGGAAGTTGTCAAATTTGAAGACGTCTCCCGGGCACTCGGTCATAACTTGTGGTTATAATTGTAGCTTCTTCCGTAGCTTCTGACACAGAAAAATCATGATCAGTTTGAGCATTACCATCGGTATGATTAGGCTGGTTCTGTTCTCTAGGTTGAATATTGTGTGTAGTAGCATCATGTTTCGATGGTTGAGAGTTTGAACCAACAGGTTTGAAAAAAATTGTAAATTGATTCTATCTTCCTCTCCATGTCTACACAAGCACAAAATTTTTGGAAATGTTATATTGATGATTAAGGCCTATAGTTTGTATCATTATACATCTACAATTTTTAAATGCATGAACTAATCCGATGTGAAAATAAATTACCTTTTCCCCTTGTGTTCTCCCGCTTATCCCGTCGTCCGCCGTTGTTGTGTTCGGGACTCCGGCCTCGGGTTGCCGGCTACATGTACGTGGATCGCCGCAACGACACGTCCCTGTCCGGGTGTTGCGGAGTCCCCTTCCTTCTCTGGCTTCTCGATGGGTGTTGGCGGCGTCGACGTGGAGGCAGTCAAAGATTCGATCGTTGCTTCCTTTCGAGATGAAGAGTCAAACGAACCGACGAACGGTTTAGCGATATGTGAGTCAGCTGTGTGCCGCATGGGTAGTCATGGCCTCATGGGCTTGTGCCTATCTACCTGTTAGGGTGGTAGATGGTAAGCTCACAATATAGTGCATGAGCACAATCATAAACAACAACCAACCGCGGAGGGCGAATTGATGTTATCATGCAAGCAAGCTTATATGCAGGCTACTAAACCATGTGCACACCATGGTTTTTAGCCTATATTTACTCAACCTGTCCAAGGTGAGTTACATATGTAAAGAGGCAAAAAACGATACATACTATCATCTCTGTATACTTTTATAAGACGTTTTAGATCACTAAGTTTACGGAGGGAGTATTAAATTGGCCCTAAGTAAAACTGAAAACTTATACTCCCTCTGTGAAGAAATATAAGAGCGTTTAGATCACTACTTTAGTGGTCTAAACGTTTTAATATTTCTTTAGGGGGGAGTAGTTTAAAAAATATAGTTGGAACCGGCAAGATACATTTAAAAAGTGCAGTTGCAAAATTACATGTGAAATAGTACGGTTGAAACCCACAATGCAATTGAAAAAGTACAATCAAAACACACAACGTAGCTACAGAGCCCAGTTAAACATGTGAAACGCAACGAAAACATCCGACAAAGCTGAAAAAATGCAATTAAACCAACTGCATCGTCTTTAACTGCCTGAAAAAAATGCAGCGGGAGCAACTACGTAATCAACATTATGAAAAAAAACACGGTTAAGCCAACCACATCAAAGTGTTTAATAAATATAAATGGCTGTATGCATCATTTGATGAAGAGGCCAGCGGTAATCCTTTAAAAAAAAAAAAGGAGTTCATGAGAATCATCGATGAGATAATCCAGCAAAAGAAATGTTGCATTATTACATATTACGGCCCAAAAAGCTTCCCCACCCCAAAAGCTTGTGGACCTGCCAAGAATTTAAGCTTTCCCATAACAGTTCATATGTGACACCCAGAATGTTCAATTTTTTTGTGGGTTCAAGAAGAAAGTATAATTTGGACCGACAGAAATTTAGAGCAGAGCTAGCGGCTTGAGAGTTTGTCGACGTCAATGACGTTCCTGAAGCTCCCGCCGAGCAATGACAGGAGTCCACCACCGTGCACCCTCCCTTCCGGAACACACAACTCTCCACTCTCCCTGCGCCTATCCGAGGATGGCGACGAGGACTTCATGGAGAGGGGAACCAGCACCTGAGGAGGTATCAGCTCCTGTCTCCCCGGCGTAGGGACCGGCGAGCCGTCGCACTCCGACACCGTGCTCACGCCCGATGAGTACTCGTAGTTCATGGCGCTGCCGGCTGCGGCTGCGGCTGACGAGGACACGATGCCTCGGAAGAGGCCCGGCCCGATCATGCTCCCGCCGCCGCGTCCACGCTGCTGGGACTGGGACTGGGACTGCGAGGCCACCAGCGTCGCGTGGGCGGCGCAGAGGCCGCTCCGCCCGCGGGCGAACTTGTCGCAGCCCGTGCCGAAAGTGCACCGCTTGCCGCCGCCGTGGGCCTTGCAGAACTCCGTACTCCCCTGCGCGCTCTTGCCGCAGCTGTCGACCTTGCACCGTTTGCCGCCGCCGTGCTTCACGCAGAACTCTGTGCGCCCGCGGGCGCTCTTGCCGCACCCGGGCACGGAGCAGCGCTTCCCGCCGCCGTGCGCCACGCAGTAGCTGGTGCCCCCGTGGACGCTCTTGGGGCACACGCCGCCGCCTTCGTACATGCAGCGCTTCCCGCCGCCGTGCGCCTTGCACAGCGGCGTGCTGCCTTCCGCGCCCTTGGCGCAGCCCTCGAAGACGCACCTCTTGCCGCCGCCGTGGGACTTGCAGTACAGCGTGCTGCCCTGCGCCCCCTTGCGGCAGTCCGGGTACTGGCAACGGCGGCCGCCGCCGTGGGAGATGCAGAACCCGACCTTCCCCTCGGCGCTCCGGATGCAGCCCTCAACCGCGCACCGCTTCCCTCCTCCGTGCTTGATGCATCGCCCGGACTTGCCACGCGCAGCTTTTGGGCAGCTATTGTATCCGCACCGGCGACCTCCGCCGTGGGCAATGCAGTGATCCGTCTTTCCCTCGGCGCTCTTAGTGCAGCCGAGCTGCATACACCGCCGGCCGCCTCCATGGGCCTTGCAGTAGGCCGTGCGGCTCTCGGCACCCTTGTAGCACCCGGGCTTCTGGCACCTCTGCCCGCCGCCATGGGCAATGCACAGGCCTGATGCACCTCTCGCACCTTTAGAGCACCCTTTGAACCTGCACTTCTTCGGATGCCGGCGATGAACCGGCTGTCCACGATCAGTTACCCCGGTTACAACATCAGAGCTCACACCGAACGAAGTCTCTGTCATTGTCGTTGCAGAAGGTTCAGGGCTGAATTGAAGGCGATGCTCGGCACTATCATTGGCGTTGTCCGTGTGATCATCCAGCAGATCATCATGCTCCTCTACCCGATTCTCTTGAGCAACACAAAGATTCGGCCGAGACGAGAAGAGCAGCTGCGGAATGTAGCCACCGGAACTCTTCCTGGCCGACGTTGAGCTCTCGTCGACAGTGGAAAAGGAGATGATGTTTCCTCCAGGCGCTTCAGAACGCTGAGAGATAGCTTCAGAATTACCCGCCTGATCATGAAGCCCAAGGGTGATCGTCCCAGGATTAGTGAACGATAAACTCCGGCCAAACAGAGTCACCGGCGCTTTCGACTTGCCTGCTCCTCCGGCAGGCTGCTGGTAGTCCACAGAGCTAGGTTCTGGCGGCGGACCCAGTCCAAGTACCAGCCTACACGCATCATCTTGCGCAGAAACATGACCAGACCGCTGGACACCCCTGTTGCCACGGCTGCAGTTGTCCATTGCCAAACCCCGGAAGTCCAGAGAAAATGAGGTCTGACCATGGCCGACGGTAGTGTAGCCCGGCGCCAAGTGCCCGGACATCAACACGGCAGAGCTTTGCATCAGGGGCTGGCTTGCACGGTGACGCATATCCGCGTAACCGTTATTCATCTATATCTATATACACTGAGACACCGACTGAACTGGGCCTGTTTATTCTTCGAACATGAACTGAGTGAAGGTGGTGGATGGGGAACAAGTATCTCTGGGTAACAGAAGATGAGGTGATTCTTGATCTGGTATTTTATATGTGCATGGGAGAGTAGACGAAGTCGAAGAATATCAGCAGCAGCAAGGCACTGTTGAATCCGCTACTAACAAAGCCTGATGTGTCTGCCCTGTCCATTTACCTTCTGGCCTCAGCAAAAATCGTCACCCACAAGGTACTTGAGCCCTGGCAGACTAACCGTCTGATACAGCGGTGATCTGATCTGATATTTGATTGACCATCCGCTGTTCCTTTTCTTTTTTCTTGATTTATTTATAAATTGTTGAGCATTAGGCAGAAGCAGAAGAGCTCAATTGCCAAGATAATCTTCGAACTACACTGGTACTGCAAAAAAAATGGAATTAGCAAGTCAGACGGAGTTCATACCCTAAGAGATACTAGAACTTAACATGACTCTAAAAAAGCAATATTAAATGCATATTGGAATAAATCAGTGCTGATGAACTGAAAGAACAAATCAGAAATTTCTCAAAATAAAAACAAAAACAAAAAAGAGAGACCAGTTTAGCCATACTTGCATACAGCTTCGTAAAAGAATAAATCATTGGCTCCTGAAGAGGATGTTAAGTTGCTCAAACTAATGATCATTTGAGGCTACTAGAATCTGCCCTGCCTGTTTTTTTTTTGGGGCCGTGGTCATCCAACTGGTCTGATTGATGATCTGGCTCCACTCGAACCACAGAAAATCTTGGAATCTAACACAATCATCCAAAGGAGGACCAAGCTAGTACTAGTAGACAAACAAAGGTCTGTGGTAGAGTGAATATTCATGAGATGCAGTTCAACTTGACCAGAGAAGTGAAATGAGTACGGAGATCTAAAAATTAGGCATGACTCGATATGACAAAGAAATAAATCAAAACCTCCTCGCAAAATTGAAGTTCCTTTTTGGAAAATTCAAATCCTCTATCATGACAAAATTGGCACAAAGGAAGTTATTCGATAGATAGAATATCAATTCCACCATAGCATATTTGATCAATGAAAGCTCTCTTTTCACCAAAAAGAATCCTGTACAGTAAGAATATCAGGACATAAAAGGGCGTGTCAAGCACACAAAAGAATAAGTCAAAGCCTCCTTTGCATAGGAGCCACATACCGGTAGACTAAATTTAGTCAAGCAAGTTGAGCAATATTTGAACCTTTATGACAACAAATCCTCCGGACCCCTATTGAGCAGATAAGAATCACGCAATCAAATCACCTACTCCCCCCGTTCCTAAATATTTGTCTTTTTAAAGATTCAACTACGGACTACATACGGAGCAAAATGGATGAATCTACACTCTAAATTATGTCTATATACATCCGTATGTAGTCCGTAGTGAAATCTCTACAAAGACAAATATTTAGGAACGGAGGGAGTAGTTCATACCAGTCGATAAATCTGTGAAACACCAGCCCTTGCCACCATGTTATAGAACTAGCGGATTTGTTTAGAATAGTTCAAGTCGTACCTAATAGCTACAGCTGTAAAATATTACCCCTCTAAGTACAGCCATCTTGCATGGTCAACATTCATAGCCATACAAGCATATTTTCAAGGATAATTCGAAGTGTTCATTCAGTTTACTAGACGATCTGTTGTTCCAGTATTCATGGCCGCGGGAAAGAGCACCAGAGTTATGGGATGATACCTTTGTAACTCCAAATCCAGCCGAGGTCACCTTGACCACACACCACACGTTGGCTTACACGAGACAGATTGGCGGTTCTGTACCCAAGAAAATGGTACTCTAGCAGGACTAGCATGTACGATATGCGAGACGTGTCCTGAAGAAGACTTCAAAGAGACACAGGACAAGACAATTTTTACCCTACTTATGGAATTAAGACTGTTACGACCCAGTGGAATTAAAATGGAAAATTATGATCTACTCTAAAATGAACACAGGGGAAACCATGATCTACTCTAAAAGGGAACAAAAAAGAAAAAAATTTCAGAAACCCTGTGGCTGGCCATATCTGGTAGCAAGATCGAATAGCAAACATTAACTTAACTTTGCACCACATGAACAAAAGGTAGAGAAAAATATAGAGCTGTTTGCTCCTACCACATACTCATCATATATAACCGTGGATAAACCCAATTGTAAATGATGCAAGGAAATCCCACCGACTAAAAAAGAGGGAAAATGAGATCTAAATAAGCTTGTATGGCTGAATTTCCACAATTACAACATCCAGTGCAGAAACCTGAAAACAATCGATGAAGGGGCCGGGAGCCTGAATCAAGAATCCATTGGCCAAGGGAATATGCATCGACCGTTTGACAAGAAACACGCAAGCAAACAAACAAGGAAAGGAAAGCAAGACAGAATAGAGCGCCAAATCTTGAGGGACTGCGCAGGGAGAAGGCCAGGGAATCACCTAGGATCTATCTCAACGGAGGAGATGGAGGAGGAGACTCTGCAGTCTTCTTTGCGCAGAGAGGGAGAGGGAGAGAGAGATTCTGTTTGTTGGGGGGGGGGGGGGGGGGGGGGGGCGAGAGATTCTGTTAGACAAGGAGGGAGGGCGCGTGTATATGGTATCAGGCCGATGGAGTCTAGTTGTATTCTCGTGGGTGCGCTACGTCACACGACGGTGCTTTCTTTTCCACGCACGCACCTACCTGGCTCCGGTCGGCTCGCGGCGCAGCCGAGCGGGCATAAATGACTGCCTGATTGGCTGGCCTCCCTCTCGTTGTTTGTATGGCGCAGATTCCTTCGGAGTACGTTTCGCGAGGGCCCAGTATATGGTGGATTCTTCTCCCTTCCCAGGAGTGCTTGCTTTTGTGCAAGTGTGACAGCACGTTGGGTAGGTCTGAGGCGGAAATTTGATGGCGATGTCTTCAGCATCTGATTAGTCAGTCAGGTTAAAGGCAGGGAAGTCATTGTTTTGATCCTACTGTAATTGTGTACAACGCCTCTGAGATTTGAGGTTTCACGAGTTTGTGAGGTTCCGGAACTCTCCTACCGCGAGGTCAAGGACCTTCCAGCGAGTGAAGGATCTTGTGTTGGTAGGTACTCCCTCTGTAAACTAATATAAGACGTTTTAGATCACAGAGGGAGTACTCATCTTTGGTTCTACTTCCTTAACAAAGAAACATGATTCACAGGACGCTTTTATTACTCCCTCTGGTTTTAAATACAGGTCCACTAACAAAAATACAATTTGTACAAGGTCATTATCTTTTTATCTAAAAAAAGTCACTATCCTTTTGTCAAAAGAATTGATTATATTTTTATCTCCTAAAATGCTGCTTATTAATGTAAACGTGTTGTACGCAACCATAGAGAAAGAGGTTCCATAATTTTTTCACACATTTTTTTAACAAAGAGAATATATTAATATCGCAAAGATACCAATTACACCTAGTCTCCGCAACAAAGAAATATTCTGAAGACATTACAGATGCACACAACTAAAAAAAAAACCCGATCCCGCTACAATAATCATGTAACACCAGCACGAACCATCACCAGGACAACACCCGAAGTCCAAATTCTCCAAAAGCGACGTTTCCAAGAAGGAAACAATGCACAAGCGCCGTCGTCGACCAACCATAGATCTTAGTTTTTCACCCTGAAAAAATCCGCGCTCTCAAAACAATGTCTTCAACAAGGCCACTGCGAGGCACAACCAATTAAGGCCAGATATTGAATTTAGACCCTGAAAGTTAAGACTCTCTACTCCTACTGTGACGCCGATGCTACGAATAACGAATCACCAAGCAAAGTCCTCGTCTCTTCGAGGACTCGATCTGCCATTACTAGGCCTCAGACCTCATCCATCATGACATTCTCTGTCATTGTCTTCACCACGGAAGTCGAAATACCTACATGTCCCATAATGTCGACGGACAACGAAGCTTCGCGTCACGCCCTCATGAAGCCACAAGGGTTGAAGTCGGGGGGGGGGGGGGGCGCACACATCTGAATCCCATCCGATTCAACAATCTACAGGAGTCAAGCACCCAATGGAGATCTCCAGCGGAGCCTTCTAGAACTCTTCAATGGCCAGATCAATGAGGGCCGACATCAAGAAGAACACCTGATGACTCTATATTTTATGCATTTTTATAGCTCATTTGTTGCATGTTCTCTTTATATTTCGTGTCCCATTGAACCAGATAGTTGTCCATTATGCATGATTACCAGTTTTTGCATTTATCATTGTGATCATTGCACATTTAGTGTTTTATTTAGTTTTATTTGCTTTCTTTGTTTTCTTGTATCTACACATGTTTTGGAGCAACCTAGAACCAAGCACGATGAAAGAACCGGTGATGGGTTTGATACATAGTCACCCAGGGGCCACACTTGGCCATTCCGGAGGTTGGAAAAAGTGATTTTTCCAAATTGCTCCAAATCAAGATCCAAGACCAGTAATGGATCGATGTCATTCATACGAATCTAACAAGCCCAAGAACATCAAATTCCGAGTTCGTATGAAGAATTGGCGGCCGTTTTACCAGAGGAGGTTAGAGTAAAAGACGGCGTTCCAAACGACCGCGCGCGGTCGTTTGACGTGCACACATCTCTGAAAGTTGCCCTTCCAGACGGGATTCTTCACCGATTTCGTCCCCGTTCAATCCCACGAGATCCTTGGCTCGTAAAGAAGAGATTGGAAGAGAATTTGGCTCATCTTAAGCCCTTGGATGAAGCCCATCCAGAGAGGAGGCTAGGGAGGCTCTCTATATATGTCTCCCTCAACCCTAGCCGCCATATACATCACATCTCATCACATCCGTCCTCATTCACCAAGAACACATCCATCTCATCTCCATTGCTGCTCCACACCTAAGAAGAAGGGACAAAGCCAAGGGAAGAAGGAGGAGGCTCCACCACCATGAGCACCGGCCTTCGGACCGGCGCCACCACCACCGGTGGCGCCCCCATCTCCATCAGCTCCGCGGCGGGCGCCATCATCATCATCATCACCACTGTGCCGCCGTCATCACCACCGTGCCTTCTCCCTTCACCGGCTTGATGCCGAAATGTAACTTGTCTCTAACCTTCATGTGTTTGTTTGAGTAGTTGTACTAGTTCTTGAGGATATGGTTGAACCCTTATTGATATTTGTTGCGATCCAATATTACCTGTTCATGATTCGAGTTAGTAGCCTTCGTGAATGTTGAGAGGAGCGCTCACTCACATTTGTGCCTTGTGCCATGAAGTATGTTACAGTCCTTGTGATGGTTGGGGATATTGGGGTGATTTTAGGTGATAGTAAAAGCCTAGGTTCCTCCCCTTTGCAAAGGATTGGGGAATTACGGACAACCCTTAGAGACACTGCGTCCATGGGTCAAACCTTAATTTTCATGAGTTGTAACATTATGGGGAAGACTATGACGGTGGCGTGCGTGGCACGAAGTCTACTTAGAGTAGAACGTGTACTCTACCTTGCTCCGCCCACTTATGCATTTGACGAGTTACTAGAGGATACGATAGTTCATATGCGGTAGTGATTCCAGAACCCTCGAGAATGCTTTACTAATCAAGCAACGTCCTTACTAACTTAGTGTCATTTATTTCCTGTTTTATTCTTCTTGTTAGTAGTTTAGTTAAATCCCTTTTTATCTTGTTTTCCTAGCAACGATAGAATAGGCTATTTTCAAACTCCGGTTTGGGTGCGTACGTGACTGCAGGAAAGTGACAGCGTAGTTGCGGGGTTTATGGTGCCTTCTTATAAGCCCCATGTGGGTTCGACACTCTACTTATCACACGAAAGTGCTACAACAGCCCTGTGCACTTGCAGGTCATCAACACCGTCTTGGCGCTGGAAGAACCCTAGGACTGTCACCGGAGGGGAAGAGAGCTGGGTGATACTTGTGATCTGCGTTGGGTTTTTCGTGAAGAGGAACGGGTAATTGCAGCACAAAGTGGGTAAGTATTTCCCTCAGTTATGAAACCAACGTTTATCGAACCAACAAGAATATCAATCCTCAACCGTCTTCAGCGGCTGTACACAAATGAACAAACAACTTGCACCCAACGTGGGCAAGAGGGTTGTCAATCCCCTTGATCTCGTTATTTGCAAGCAAATGAATTGTGTAGATAATTGTTGATAAATATAAATTGCAAAATAAAATAAAAGATAAATAAAGGCAGGAAGGTAATTGTAGTGTTTGTAAATATATAAGTGAATAGACCCCGGGGCCATAGTTTTCCCTAGCGGCATCTCTCATGTAGGCAGCATACGGTGGGTAACAAATTACTGTTGGGCAATTGATAGAAAAGCGGATAGCTATGCGATTTTCACGGCAATGATCATGTGTATATAGGCATCACATCCATAAACAAATAGGCCGACTCCTGCCTTCACCTATTACTATTACTCCACTCATCGACCGCTATCCAGCATGCATCTAGAGTATTAAGTAAAACAGAGTAATGCATGGAGAACGATGACATGATGTAGACAAAGTAAACTCAAGCAATATGAATAAACCCCATCGGTACCCTACTTTGTCATTGGGATATAGAAACTCGCCAGGTTGAACCTACCACAACACACTCCCACCGATGAAATATCAATCTACTTGGCCAAAGCACATCAATAGATCGGAGAGCATTACGAAGCTATAATGATCATGCAATTAAGAGACAATATATATCAGAGGTATCTCAAATACTTTTCATGAATAATCTGAACATAAACCCACAATTCATCGGATCCCAACAAACACACCGCACAATAGGATTACATCGTATAGATCAAAGAGAAGATGCGATGATCATTGTATTGAAGGTCAAGAGATAGAGAGATTGCCATCTAGGTACTAGCCATGGACCTGTAGGTCTGTGGTGAACTACTCACACATCATCATGAGGACAACAAGGTTGATGAAGAGGCCCTCCGTGATAGATCCCCCCTCCGGTAGGGTGCCGGAATGGAGCTCCAGATGGCCTCGCGATGGAACAAAGACTTGCGGCGGCGGAAAAAGGGATTCGGGACTGCCTCCAGAGTTTTTGCATTATTAGAGAATTTATAGGCCAAAGAGGGACGTTGGGAGAGCCACGAGGGGGCCACCACATATCAGGGCGCCCCCCACCCTCGTGCGCCTCCCGACCTCCTTCCGAAGCTTCCAGGTCTTCTTTTGGTCCAGAAAAAATCATCAAAAAGTTTTGTGGCAATTGGACTTCGTTTGGTACTGTAAACCTGAAAAGGCAAAAACATGCAGAAAACAGCAACTGGCACTGGGCACTGGGTCAATAGCTTAGTGCTCAAAAAATAATATAAATTGGTAAATAATGACCCAAAAAGTATCCTAGAATGATAATATATTAGCATGGAACAATAAAAAATTATAGATACGTTGGAGACGTATCACTGGGCCGGGGACCCCAAATTCTCTGCCACCAGCCACCATGGCCGCCCCCACGCAGCCCTCGTGGCCGTGGTGGCACAACCGCCGCCACATCCCTTGGGGCCGCCGCCCCAGTGTTCCATCTCTGCCTCCACGTCGGGTGCCCAGAGGTGCCACCGCACCTTGGCCAGAGGTCCCTGTCGGTGTCAAAACCGGCGGATCTCGGGTAGGGGGTCCCGAACTGTGATACTTGGATCGATGGTAACAGGAGACAAAGGGGACAAGGTTTTACCCAGGTTCGGGCCCTCCTATGGAGGTAATACCCTACGTCCTGCTTGATTGTATTGATTGTATGGGGATTACAGAGTTGATCTACCACGAGATCGTATGACTAAAACCCTAGATGAGTTCTCTTGGTCTACATCCTAAAACCCTCCGGCTTATATAGACGCCAGGGTCCCTAGGGTTTACACATGGTCGGTTACACGTCGAAGGGATAAACATGCCTATTCGCTATTCCAAACGTGGAGGACAATCCACGATTCCCGAAGCTTCCTCCTTGGAGACGAGGTCTTCTATTCTTCCAGTATTCGGCAAGTGGCCCATACAGTCCGGCCCATAAGACATAGGCCGGCCTCCCGAGGACCCCTTAGTCCAGGACTCCCTCAGTAGCCCCCGAACTAGCCTCCAATGCCAAGGGTCTAGGCTCCAGCTGCTTCGAGTGATCAGAGTCTTCGGCTTGCGAGGCGAGTTCCTTTCTCCAAACAGTGTTCAGCCCGAGCTATAGTTCGGCCTCTATCGACGTGTAATGTTTCCGATCATAGACCGTCCGCACACCATGAGTAGTTCGGCTTTGAAGGCCAAATGTCAGAGAACCAATAGTGTCTTCTGACAACTTTTCAGACGAAAGGCCACGGCCCACCACGACCTCTAAACCAGTCGTGAAGACTCGATTCGCGGTTCGAGGCCGTTTCCACCAGCACGATCTATCAATGCACAGATCGTGCCCGTTTTACACGGGATATGTTTAATCGCGCACAATGGCACGCATGTCTCGGGAAGCGGAGGGATTCACGGCGCCGTGAAGGGAGGCTAACCGGCAGTAATCTTTAATAAAAGGGGAAGGAAACCCCAAGGCTTATCCGCATCTCCCATTCACCTCCTGCTTCCCCATACTTCCGAGCTCCCTGAGCCCAGATCTAAGTCTTCCATTCTTCCCCCTCCGAGCTCAGCCATGGCCAGCGGCAAATGGGAAGCTTCCACGGTCAAAGACCAGGACATCCGAGATCTCAAGGACGCCGGCTATCTCCCCGCCAACGTCTTCCACCGAG
Source organism: Elymus sibiricus (assembly GCA_039707655.1). NCBI lineage: Eukaryota > Viridiplantae > Streptophyta > Magnoliopsida > Poales > Poaceae > Elymus > Elymus sibiricus. Next base: position 248,052,697 of record CM077673.1, on the reverse strand, counting down.
CTGCAGAGGAGGGCCAGGTGATCCCCACCCCCAAATCAGGCGAGAGGGTGGTCTTCGTCCCTCACTTCATCCGGGGATTAGGCTTCCCACTTCACCCCTTTGTGAGGGGTCTTATGTTCTTCTATGGGCTCGACTTCCATGACCTCCCGCCGAACTCTTTCATGCATATATCTGTTTTTATCATTATCTGCGAGGCATTCCTGCGGGTCGAGCCACACTTCGGACTGTGGATCAAAATCTTCAACATCAAGCTGAAGTGTGTCACCGGTGCACATGCGGACTACGTCGAAGCAGTCATCGGCAAGCTCCGCGCGCAGTGTGGCCATCCGGCACCTTCATCGACACCATCAAAACCTGGCAGAGGGAGTGGTTCTACATCACCGAGCCAAAGGAGGAGGAAGGCGGAACTGTTCCTGCCGAATTCAGGTCCGCCCCCCCAACCAGATTGACCTCATGGGTCAGGAAGGGTCTCGACTGGGGGTCGGAAACAGAGGTGGAGGACCTGCAAAGGGGCATCGCCTCCCTAATCAGGGAGGGAGTCGGCCTGACCAACGTGGTCCAGGTCATGCTTCGGCGGCACATCCTCCCCTGCCAGTGCCGGAGCTCTCCTATGTGGGATTACCGGACTGACGACGACCCTACAGTTCGTCAACTCTTCCGCACTACGCGGGAGAAACTATGGAAGGCGCTGTTCAAGGCGCAGGAGAACTGGCCAGGCAGAAAGGAGGACAAGGGCCTGAGCGCCATCAAGCCCGCACCCGAGGTATAGTGTAGTGTTATTTCACCGGTTCCATCTCCTCAGAGATAGTCTAAGCATTTTCCGATTACCTTTCGTAGGAATGGTTGAGCAAAGCCACGGGCATCAAGTGTCCGGCTCCATAGCCCGAAGACCCCAAGTCTCTGCTGCTGTTGGAGATGCTCGTCGTGGCGCCCTACAAGGCGCCAGAGAAGAAGGAGAAGAAGAAGCCAGGCCGAACTGGCCTGCGCAACAGGGACCAGCCAGGGGTTTGCGTCCGAAGAGACTCATGCCTCCTCAAATCAAGAGGAGGAGCACGAGGCTAAGGGGGGAGGCGATTCCCCCCTCACAGGAAAGAGGGCGGCGTCATCGGACGCCTCGGAGGAGGTAGCTCCTCCCGCCCAGAAGAAACCGCGCCGGATACAGGTGATCTCGTCCGACGACAGTTCGGACTCGAACACCGAGTCCGAGGACTTCGAGAGGGTTCCGCGGAGGAACCTCAGGGTCAAGCCCCCACCTCGAAGGTAAGGATCCGAAGACCTACTGAGCCATCGATGCTTAATTTAGAATGTTTATTAACATGTGAGCGCCCATCAATTTGCAGCCCAGCACGCGTTCTCCCCACCGATCAAGTTTCGGACCGGGAGACCCCGCCCGCCGAAATTGCGGAGAGCGGGCCTGCGTCGCGCCCTTCTCCTCCGGGCAATACGAAGGATGCCACGGAGGTGTCATCCCAGCAGGCTTCCCTGGAGCCGAATACTGGAGGTGAAGGCGACGACGTCATGGTTGAGGCTAATACCTCGGCCACCGAAGACCCGGGGGAGAAGACTCACCCGGACACTGAGGAGGCCGGACATGGAAGTGCCCAGTCTCCTCCGAGGCCATCTCCGGAGCACACAATGCCTCCGGAGGCACCAATTCAATCTCTGGCTGGAGATCGGGCTACCCGATCCCCACCGGCTCCGCCGACCACTGGGTGGCCGGCCATGGGGGAGGCTCTGTCCAGCGCCTCCATCTCCAGTGAGCACCGCATCCTTATGGGTGCGGTATTGCGGAGCATTCAGTCCGTGGATTCCGGACTGAAGGAGGCCTTCAACGGTCTCCTGACGGGCTTTCAGGTAAGCCAAGTAATGCCCTACTTTGTGAAATATTGATTTATTTAAGTAATTGTTATACACATAGCAGCCCCCGAGACCTGGGTAAGTTTGAAAAACTTACCTGGGGGTCCAACGCAGCTTTACATCCGAGCTGAGCGCCGGACAATATGTGTTCGGATAGGTCTATCAGCCCATTAGTGGTCCGGACACAGAGTCAGTTTTAGTGACAGTTCGGAGTTTGTAAACCTCTTTAATGGTTATATAACTCTGTGATACAGGCTTCGTCGACAGCAGCGGCTACTAACGCCGCCGAACTAGAGGAGCTGAATCGAAAGCTCAAGAGCTCTGAAGACGAGCTTGATGCTCTAAACAAGAGATTCGACGAGGCTTAAGGTAAGCCGAAATTAGAGTATCGAAACTCTTTTTTACCGCTCTATCAACACGGTTTCTGAACATAAGTCGATACTTACGCAGCCTCGGCGAAAGAGATAGAGAAACTCAAAGCCGAGCTTGAGAAAGCGAAGCAAGAAGCTTTGGTTGAGAAGGCGGCGGCCAAAGAAGCGGCCACCGCTCTATCCGCCCTGAGAGCCACCAGCAACAAGCATGAGGCTCGGGTAGAAGAGATTCAACAGGAGCTCAAGGACGCCAGCAAAAAGTGCGAGGTCCTTGAGCTGAAAGGGAAAGAGCAAGCCGCCGAACTATCCACCCTGAAAACCGATCTCCAAAAGGAGCGGGTGGATAGGCGTTCATTTGAAGAGGAGCTCCGCCAAGCCAAAGCTATCATGGATGGTAAGCCGTATTCATTGCAGTGTATCTTCGGGGACAGCAAGTTCGAGTTGCTTAACCAGGTATGGCGTTCCTCAGGCGCCTGCTCGGACCTCCAGAAGGGCTTAGCGGACGCGAAGCAGTTCTATGCTTCGCGGGGAGAAGAAGATGAAGCTCGTCTATTCTGGGCGCAATTCGAAGCCCCCGAGCATTCTCCTCTCCTTGTGGAGCAGCTGAAGCAGCTGATGGAGCTACATCGGATGGCGGAACCGGCCCTGAAGGATCTCTGGATCCGGCTATGGCCCAACGAGCCATTGCCGGGCAGTTACTTCGGCCTGGTGCGGAAGCTGAGCGACGCCACTCCTCGGATCGACGCATTGAGGCGGTCTTCCTGCATCGAAGGAGCAAGGATGACCTTTGCGAGGGCCAAGGTGCACTGGCCAGAGCTAGATCCATTGAAGGTAGCTACAACTCCTCCGCCTCCTGGAAAGGGTCATAGGCGCCCCGAGCTGTACTTCTCCGGAGTTATGGAGGGTGCTCGGGCCATAGAATCACAGTGTACGAGAGAGAATGAGTATGAGTAGAATGCTGTAATATGTCCGAAGACTTGTCAGCGTGTATAAATTTAAAATGCATGTTTTTTTTATCATGTCTTGTATGTTTTGCATCCTTTATAACTCCTTTGTGGCAGTTAATCCTGAAAGCTGCGAGTCGTCGGCTTCAGCCCCCGTGTAGATACTGCACAAGGTGTCTCTTCCAACCGCACTATAACCCTTAGCCGAACTTATCGGCACCCGAAGGCGGTAGTGTGGGGCGGACAAGGCAATCGGACCATAATGCTTTATTGCTTTCACTTAGCCATAGGGGCGCGAGAAAGGAGTGCGGGAGCCAACAACGAGCCCCCAGGTGTTTGTGATGTTCGGATGAACCGTGGCCAAAGCCTATATCACTGGTTTGTGCGAACACCAAACCCATCGTATGACACGGAATAACCTTTGACGAGATTTAGTTAAGCTCGGATTCGCAGACCGGTTCGCGCATACCATGACAGTCAGTTTTCGGCTTTCTCCGCTGAGGCGCTTGACCAGGCTAGCCGGAAGCACAATCGCAGCGGTGCTCCCTTTGCCCTTTTAGCCGAACGAGCGGAACATAAAGGGGCAAGCATAGGAGCCGGGCAACCCAACTATTGACCGAAGACATAGTTCGGAACCAATGCATATAAAGCAGAATTCCAAGACGCCGAACACTTAAAGAAATTGTGATTAGGGCAATTTTTAAAGTCGAGCCCCCGGTCTATTAGCCGGTTGCATCATACAATATACCAAAACAGGTTCGCAAGAAGAGGGAGAAAACAGAAAGTGTTCCGAAAAGGGACATCAAAGAGAAAATGATATATCTGTATTTTACTCAATAACTCTTATTATTCAAATTGTCGATGCAACTGTTTACAGGTATTTGATAAATGAAATATAAATTTTACAGGAGAGGTTGTACCAAGGGCCTTCGATAGATGACCTGACGTCCTTGATGTGCCCTGTCGCTTATCCGCTCCTGCATCTCCTAAGGAGGTGTATGCCTTTATGGGCTTTGTTAGTTCGGCGAACGGACCTTGAAGAAAGGGTCTTGAGAAGTCGCCGAGGTATGGATAAGCTTGACGCCTTTAGCAGGCACTTTATGGTACCTGTAGTAAGTCCGAAGACGTGTTGACGGTAATAATTCGGTCCAACCGAACACTTACCCTCTAATAGTTTGCCCCCACCGCTGCCCATGGAATTTTGAGCGCGAAGTTGTGCCTCTTCAGCACATACTTTGCCGGTGATAGGGCCGTGCGATGGGGGGCGAGTCCCTATTTACAGGGAGTGGAAGGTTCTGGTATCCCGGGTTGAGGCCGAGCTCTTTTCCCAGCCTTGGGTGCCTTGACGGCAGATGTCGGCGATTGCCAATCATCGGTGTAATGGAATTCGGCCGCCAGGGCCAACGCATGTTCCTCAGTTCGGAGGGAGCGCTCTATGTTGCCATTTACAGTAATGACCCCCCTAGGGCCAGGCATTTTGAGCTTGAGGTATGCGTAGTGCGGGACGGCGTTAAAGCGAGCGAATGCTGTACGGCCGAGCAGGGCGTGATAGCCGCTGCGGAAAGGTACGATGTCGAAGATCAAGTCCTCGCTTCGGAAGTTATCGGGCGAGCCGAACACAACCTCCAGGCTTACAGAGCCTGTGCACCGGGCTTCAACGCCTGGGATCACTCCTTTGAAGGTAGTGTTGCTGGGCTTGATCCTCGAAGGATCTATGCTCATCTTTTTCACCGTATCTAAGTAAATCTGGTTAAGGCTACTTCCACCGTCCATGAGGACTTTAGTAAGGTGGTACCCATCTATGATCGGGTCTAGGACGAGTGCGGCCGAACCCCCGTGACGGATACTGGTCGGATGGTCGCGCCGATCGAAAGTGATCGGATATGCCGACCATGGGTTATATTTCGGGGCTACAGGCTCTATGGCGTAGACATCTCGAAGGGCGCGTTTCCTCTCCTTTTTGGGTATATGAGTGGCGTAGATCATGTTTACTGTTTTCACCTCTGGAGGGAATTTCTTTTGACCGCCACCGATCGGACCACGAGGCTCATCCTCGTCCTCGCTGCGTGGGCTCTTGCCTTGGTCCTCAGTTGCGAGTTTGCCGGCCTGCTTGAAGACCCAACAGTTACGGTTGGTGTGATTGGCGGGCTTCTCCTGAGTGCCATGGATCTGGCAAGGTCTCTCCAGAATCTTGTCCAGCGGGGTGGGTCCGTCGTGTTTGCCTTTAGGAGGCTTCTTTCGCTGCCCAAAGCGGGAATTGCGGAAGCCGGCATTGACGGCCGTGTCATCGGCATCACTATTATTGTGCCGACGCTTGTTCTTGTTGCGCTTCGGTTTCCCGTTCCCATCCCGAACTTCAGAGGTTCCGGGGTCTTCAGGGTTATGGCTACGTCGAGCGAGCCAGTTATCCTCGCCCGCGGAAAAGCGGGTCATGAGTGACGTGAGGGCGGACATTGTCCTTGGTTTGTCCTGGCCGAGCTGTCGGGCCAGCCATTCATCCCGAATATTATGCCTGAAGGAGGCTATAGCTTCGGCATCCGGGCAGTCTACGATCTGGTTCTTCTTGGTCAGGAAGCGGTTCCAGAATAGCCGTGCGGACTCTCCGGGCTTCTGAACGACGTTGCTGAGATCGGATGAGTCTGGTGGCCGAACATAAGTGCCCTGGAAGTTAGATCGGAATGCCTCTTCTAGGTCCTCCCAACACCCAATGGAGTTTTCGGGGAGGCTATTTAACCAGTGCCGAGCTGGCCCCTTGAGCTTCAGGGGTAAGTACTTGATGGCGTGGAGGTCATCTCCCCGTGCCATGTGGATGTGGAGGAGGAAATCCTCTATCCATACTGTTGGGTCAGTTGTCCCATCGTATTGCTCTATGTTTACGGGCTTAAACCCTTCCGGGAACTGATGCCGCATTACCTCATCTGTGAAGCACAGTGGGTGTGCATCCCCTCTAACCCGAGCTATGGTGCACCGATGATCGGCGTCTGCCCTAGTTCGGTGCTGTTCCCGATCTTGATTGTCGCGGTCGAACCGAGGCCGGTACCCGTCCCGTCTATCGGGTGAGTATCCTCTGGATCCGTAAATGGATCGCGTGCGGCCTGCTCTATAGTCCAGGTCGTGTCGCAGGTCGAACCTGTCATCGGGCTCTAGTGGCTCCTTTCCCCGTCGACGGGGTATCGTCGGCCTGTGGCCGGTATCATCAGCCGTCCGGTCTCGTCGTCGAGGGGGGCGGTCTGGCTTGTCATATGGGGTATGCTTGGGAGACGGCGTATCAGTGAGCTCGTCATCGAACTGCGGCAGCAGTCTTCTGCGTGGGTAGCTCTTAGGTTGGTCCGATAGACAGGTGCCGTATCCTTCCTCAGCTGAGAGGACTCTCGTCCAACGGCTGTTGAGGTCGTCTTGTTCGGCTCTGAGTTGCCGCTCTTTTGCTTTCAGGCTTCGAGCCGTGGATATGAGCTGTTGTCTGAACAGTTCCTGGTCAGCAGGATTATCGGGGATGGCAAAGTCATCGGCATCCGTGTTATCCTCCCCCTCGATAGAGTGGAGGTAGTCGTCGTCCTCGGGATCATCTGGGTCATGACGGTCTTCGGGTCTCTCCTGACCCTCTAACGGGTGTTCGGGGATTTCGGGGCCGCCGATGTCTTCCGGGGCATCACCATCCCCGGTGCCATCGGTAGATTTTCGCCCCTTTTTCCCTTTTGACCGTTTATGCGGCCTTCGGCGTCTCGACAGCGCTTCATCCGATTTATCGCCGTTGTCTTTCGGAGTGTCCACCATGTAGACGTCGTATGTAGAGGTGGCAGTCCACTGCCCGGTCTTAGCGGGGGTGAGGGCGTTATCCTCCTCATCCATATGCTCTGCTTCCTCGGAAGCATAGTCAAGCATGTCGGTTAAATCCTCGACAGTGGCTATGAAGTGGGTGGTGGGTGGGACAAAAATTTTGTCCTGACCCGTCTGAAATCCGGTCTGAGAACAGATCGGAGTTGGATCATCGGTGATCTTCATCGACGAGATCCGGTCCAGAGCCTCATTGAGTATCGAGAGCTCGGTCGGGTCGGCTTGCACAGGGTTTCCGGAGTGAACCTCCGATGCGTCCGTGCGGGGGGAGTGTTCGGCAAGAACTGGTGTCCGGGCATCGGGCGCTATGACCTGATCCGGACTGGACGTCGGGCCCTCGCCGGGGTTGATCCCAAGGGAGGGGCCGAGTAGTGGGTCTGGGGTTAAAGCCTCAGAGCCTTCGGGCATGGCGAGCGAGACCGCGAGCCCAGACAGTGATAGATCGCCTCGAGAGTCTACGGAGAACTCTAAGTTCCCGAATCTGACCTCTTGATCAGGGGCGAAGCTTCCGACGCGACCTAGATGGCCGGTGTGGTCGGCGTGCAGCACTATGCTGCCGAAGGCGAAGATCTGTCCGGGGACAAAAGTACCCATGTTGCAGACCTCGTCGTTGACGACTAGGCGAGCCATCAATTCCTTCTGGCGATCACAGCGGTCCTCTCAATGAAAGCACCAATGTCGGTGTCAAAACCGGCGGATCTCGGGTAGGGGGTCCCGAACTGTGATACTTGGATCGATGGTAACAGGAGACAAAGGGGACAAGGTTTTACCCAGGTTCGGGTCCTTCTATGGAGGTAATACCCTACGTCCTGCTTGATTGTATTGATTGTATGGGGATTACAGAGTTGATCTACCACGAGATCGTATGACTAAAACCCTAGATGAGTTCTCTTGGTCTACATCCTAAAACCCTCCGGCTTATATAGACGCCGGGGTCCCTAGGGTTTACACATGGTCGGTTACACGTCGAAGGGATAAACATGCCTATTCGCTATTCCAAACGTGGAGGACAATCCACGATTCCCGAAGCTTCCTCCTTGGAGACGAGGTCTTCTATTCTTCCAGTATTTGGCAAGTGGCCCATACAGTCCGGCCCATAAGACATAGGCCGGCCTCCCGAGGACCCCTTAGTCCAGGACTCCCTCAGTCCCCACAAGAGAGGAGGAGGAGAACTCTGATACGTCTCGAACGTATCTATAATTTTTTATTGTTCCATGCTATAATATTATCATTCTAGGATACTTTTTGGGCATTTATTTGTTGATTCATATTATTTTTGAGCACTAACCTATTAACCCAGTGCCAAGTGCCTGTTGCTGTTTTCTGCATGTTTTTGGCTTTTCAGGTTTATAGTACCAAATGAAGTCCAATGGCCACGAAGCTTTTTGATGATTTTTTCTGGACCAAAAGAATACCTGGAAGCTTCGGGAGAAGACCGGAGGCCGCACGAGGGCCCCACAAGCCAACACGGCGCGCCCAGGGGGGGTCGGCGTGCCCTAATAGCTATAAATTCATATATATTCCAAAAACCCTAGGGGAGCTCCCGAAACACTTTTTCTGCCGTCGCAAGTCTCTGTTCCACCGCGATCTCATCTGGAGCCCTTTTCTGTTGCCCTGCAGGAGGGGGGATCGATCACAAAGGGCCTCTACATCATCCTTGCTGCTCCCATGGTGATGTGTGAGTAGTCTACCACAGACCTACGGGTCCATAGCTAGTACCTAGATGGCTTCTTCTCTCTCTTTGATCTTCAATACAAAGTTCACCGCAATCTTCGCGGTGATCTATTCGATGTAATCTTATTTTGCGGCGTGTTTGTTGGGATCCGATGAATTGTGGGTTTATGTTCAGATTATTTATGTTAAAATATTTGAGTCATCTCTGAATACTTATTTGATTCTTATTTGCATGATCATCATAGCTTCATAAATCTCTCCGATCTATCGGTTTAGTTTGGCCAACTAGATTGGTTTATCTTCAGTGGGAGGGGTGCGTTGTAGTGGGTTCAATCTTGCGCTGCTCTATATCCCAGTGAAAAAGTAGGGGACAAGACACGTATTTGTATTGCTTCCACTAAGGATAAAACGATGGGATTCATTCATATTAATTGAGTTTAGTTTGTCTGCATCATGTCATCATTCTCCAAGCATTACTCTGTTTCACTTAATACTCTAGATGCATGTTGGATAGCGGTCGATGAGTGGAGTAATAGTAGTAGATGCAGGCAGGAGTCGGTCTACTTGTTTATGGACGTGATACCTATATACACATGATCATTGCCGTGAATAAATATTGCATAATGTTGCGCTTTTCTATCAATTGCCCAACAGTAATTTGTTGACCCACCGTATGCTTTATTTAAGAGACAAGCCTCTAGCGAACACTACGGCCCCCGGTCTATTCACATATATATTTACAAATGCTATTATTTTCTTGTTGTCATTTATTTACTTTTTATTTATTTTGCAATTTATAATTATCAACTATCATCTACACTACTCATTTGCTTGCAAGTAATGAGTTCAAGGGGATTGACAACCCTCTTGCCCGTGTAGGCGTTGAAGATGGGAGTTGTGTGGTCCTCCTATTGGTTCGATGACCTTGGTTCTCACTGAGGGAAATACTTATCTATACTGTGCTACATCATACCCTCCTCTTCGGGGAAAAACCCAACGCAGATCACAAGTATCACGAAGGATTTCTAGCGCCGTTGTCGGGGAGTATCACCAACTTACTATCAAGTACCTTCTCACAAATTATCATTCACTTCTTCTACTTTTTATTTTTTGTTATATTTTTCTTGCTATAAAAATCAAAAATACAAAACTATTTATCTTTGCTGGCTTGATTAGTTATCTAGTTTACTTTCTAGTTTACTTGTTTGCTTGCTTGGTCACCATGTCTCAAGATAATACCAACTTGTGTGACTTCTCAAATACTAATAACAATGATTTTATTAGTACTCCTATACCACCCTCCACTAGTGCGGAGTTTTATGATATTAATGCTGCATTGCTAAATCTTGTGATGAAAGAACAATTTTCCGGAAGTCCTAATGAGGATCCGGCTATGCATCTCAATACATTTGTTGAATTATGTGACACGCAAAAGAAAAAGGATATGGATAATGATGTGGTCAAATTAAAATTATTTCCCTTTTCACTAAGAGATAAAGCTAAGGCTTGATTTTCGTCTTTACCACGTAATAGTATTGGAACATGGGATAAATGTAAAGATGCTTTCATTACCAAGTATTTTCCTCCTGCTAAGATCATCTCCCTTAGGAATCGAATTATGAACTTTAAACAACATGAACATGAACATGTTGCACAATCTTGGGAGAGGATGAAAATGATGAATAAAAACTTCCCAACTCATGGCTTGAACTTATGGATGATCATACAAAATTTCTATGCTGGACTAAACTTTGTGTCTAGAAATCTTCTAGATTCTACTGCGGGTGGTACCTTTATGGAGGTGACATTAGGAGAGGCTGTTGGAAATATGCCCTAGAGGCAATAATAAAAGTAGTTATTATTATATTTCCTTGTTCATGATAATCGTTTATTGTCCATGCTATAATTGTATTGATTGGAAACACTAATACATGTGTGGATACATAGACAACACTGTGTCCCTAGTATGCCTCTAGTAGACTAGCTTGTTGATCAAAGATGGTCAAGGTTTCCTAGCTATAGACATGAGATGTCATTTGATAACGGGATCACATCATTAGGAGAATGATGTGATGGACAAGACCCAAACTATGAACGTAGCATATGATCGTGTCAGTTTATTGCTATTGTTTTCTGCATGTCAAGTATCTGTTCCTATGACCATGAGATCATGCAACTCACTGACACCGGAGGAATACCTTGTGTGTATCAAATGTCACAACGTAACTGGGTGACTATAAAGATGTTCTACAGGTATCTCCAAAGGTGTCTGTTGAGCTGGCATGGATCGAGACTGGGATTTGTTACTCCGTATGACGGAGAGGTATCTCAGGGCCCACTCGGTAATACAACATCACAATAAGCCTTGCAAGCAATGTGACTAAAGAGTTAGCCATGGGATCTTGTATTACGGAACAAGTAAAGAGACTTGCCGGTAACGAGATTGAACTAGGTATATAGATACCGACGATCGAATCTCGGGCAAGTAACATACCGAAGAACAAAGGGAACAACATACGGGATTAACTGAATCCTTGACATAGAGGTTCAACCGATAAAGATCTTCGTAGAATATGTAGGATCCAATATGTACATCCAGGTCCCGCTATTGGTTATTGACCGTAGAGGTGTCCCGGTCATGTCTACATAGTTCTCGAACCCGCAGGGTCTGCACACTTAACGTTCGGTGACGTTTCGGTAGTATTGAGTTATGTATGGTGGTGACTGAAAGTTGTTCGGAGTCCCGGATGAGATCCCGGACATCACGAGGAGCTCCGGAATGGTCTGGAGGTAAAGATTGATATATAGGAAGTCCCGTTTTGGTCACCGGAAAAGTTTCGGGTATTTCCGGTAGTGTACCGGGAGTGCCGGGAGGGTTCCGGGGGTCCATCGGGATGGGCCACCCATGCCAGAAGGCCACATAGGCTTTAGGGGTGGCGCACCAGCCCTTAGTGGGCTGGGAAAGCCAGCCCCTAAGGGCCCATGCGGCTAGGAGGTGGGAAAAGGCAAAAGCCCAAGAGGGGGGGAAGGTTTTCCAAGTAGGATTGGAATCCTACTTGGAGTAGGATTGGAGGTGGACTCCTCCACCTCCACCTGGTTCGGCCGACCCCTAGGGGAAGCCCTAGGGTGGCTGCCTCCTCCCCCTCCCTCCTATATATACTAGAGGAATAGAGCCCCCAAAGACACAAGTCCATGTGCTAGTTCTCTATTCACTAGTTCCTCCACGAAATAGATTCCGACGGTGCTTAGACGAAGCCTTGCCGGAATAGTTCCACCACCACCGTCGCCGCGCCGTCGCGCTGCCGGAGAACTCATCTACCTCTTCGCTCCCTCTTGCTGGATCAAGAAGGCGGAGATCGTCATCGAGCTGTACGTGTGCTGAACGCGGAGGTGCCGTCCGTTCGGCACTAGATCGTGATTGGATCGCGGGACGGCTAGCGATTTGGATCGCGAAGACGTTCGACTACATCAACCGCGTTTCTTAACGCTTCCCGCTTAGCGATCTACAAGGGTATGTAGATCCACTCTCCCTCTCGTAGATGCTCATCACCATGGATAGATCTTGCGTGTGCGTAGGAAATTTTTTGTTTCCCATGCAACGTTCCCCAACAGTGGCATCATGAGCTAGGGTTATGCGTAGATGAGATCACGATTAGAACACAAAGGAGTTTGTGGGCGTTGATGCTCAGATTGCTTCCTCCCTTGGTCTTTTCTTGATTCAGCGGTATTGTGGGATGAAGCGGACCGGTTACATCAACTGACATGTAACTTTGTTGCATAAAGATGGCTAGCGGGTGTTTGTCTCTCCTACTTTAGTTGGATCGGATTCGACAAAGGCGGTCCTTGAGAAGGTTGAATAGCAATTTGTGTATCACCGTTGTGGTCTTTGCGTAGGTAAGAATTGTTCTTGCTAGATACCCGTAGCAGCCACGTAAAACATGCAACAACAATTAGAGGACGTCTAACTTGTTTTTGCAGCGTATGTTGTGATGTGATATGGCCTATTACATGATCAGATATATGTGATGTATGAGATGATCATGTTTTGTATAGAATATCACGACTAGCATGTCGATGAGTACGGGAACCGACAGGAGCCATAGGGTTGTCTTTAATTTATTTTCGCCGTTTTTGCTTTACTTTATCGCTATGAGTTAGCAATAGTCGTGGGAGCAACAGTTGGCGCGACAACCTCATGGCGACACGTTGATGGAGATCAAGATGATGGAGATCATGGTGTCATGCCGGTGACGATGGAGATCATGCCGGTGCTTTGGAGATGGAGATCAAAAGCACAAGTTCATGGCCATATCATGTCACTTATGATTTGCATGTGATGTTAATCCTTTTATGCATCTTATTTTTCTTAGGACGATGGTAGCATTATAAGGTGATCCCTCACTAAAATTTCAAGATAAAATTGTGTTCTCCCCGAGTGTGCACCGTTGCGAAAGTTCGTCGTTTCGAGACACCACGTGATGATCAGGTGTGATAGACTCGATGTTCACATACAACGGGTGCAAGCCAGTGTTGCACGTGCGGAACACTTGGGTCAAACTAGACGAGCCTAGCATGTATAGACATGGCCTCGGAACACAAGAGACCGAAAGGTCGAGCATGAGTCATATAGTAGATATGATCAACATGAAGATGTTCACCATTGAAACCACATCATCTCACGTGATGATCGGACTTGAGTTGGTGAATTTGGATCATGTGACACTCGAATGACCAGAGGGATGTCAATTTGAGTGGGAGTTTTTTAAGTAATATGATTAACTAAACTCATTATCTTGAATAATAGTCTAAGTTGTCTTTGCAAAATTTATGTTGTAGATCAATGGCTCGCGCAGTAGCACCCCTGAATTTTAATGCGTTCCTAGAGAAAGCTAAGTTCAAAGATGATGGAAGTAACTTTGTGGACTGGGCCCGTAATCTAAGGATTATCCTTACGGCTTCCCAAAAGGCTTATGTCCTTGATGCACCGCTTGGTGAACCACCCGCTCCAGTAGAGTCTGCAGACGTTGCGAACGCCTAGCAGGCACGTTCTGATGATTACTCAATGGTTCAATGTGCAATGTTGTATGGCTTAGAACCGGGACTTCAAAGACGTTTTGAACATCATGGAGCATATGATATGTTCCAGGAGTTGAAGTTTATCTTTCAGAAGAATTCCCGGATCGAGAGGTATGAGACCTCCGATAAGTTCTATGCTTGCAAGATGGAGGAGAACGGGTCTGTCAGTGAACACATACTCAGAATGTCTGGGTATTCCACCCGTCTGGCTAAATTGGGTATGCCCCTTCCGCCAGAGGCGATCACTGACAGAGTTCTTCAATCACTGCCACCTAGCTACAAGAGCTTCGTGTTGAACTATAACATGCACGGGATGAAAAAGTCAGTCGTCGAGCTGTTTGCGATGTTGAAAGTCGCTGAGTCTGAGATTCAGAAGGAGCATCAAGTGTTGATGGTCAATAAAACCACTAGTTTCAAGAAGAATGGCAAGGGTAAGAAGGGCAACTCCAAGAAGAGTGGCAAAGCAGTTGCCCCTCCCGTGAAGAAACCCAAGGCTGGACCCAAGCCAGAAACTGAGTGCTTTCATTGCAAGGGAACTGGTCACTGGAAGCGGAACCGCCCCAAGTATCTGGCTGACAAGAAGGCGGCCAACACCAAACAAGGTATATATGATATACATGTTATTGATGTGTACCTTACCAACTCTCGTTGTAGTGCCTGGGTATTTGATACCGGTTCGGTTGCTCACATTTACAACTCAAAACAGGAACTACGGAATAGACGGAGGCTGGCAAAGGACGAAGTGACGATGCGCGTGGGAAATGGTTCCAAGGTTGATGTGATCGCCGTCGGCACGCTCGCTCTTCGATTACCATCGGGATTAGTGATGAACCTGAATAATTGTTATTTAGTGCCTGCGTTAAGCATGAACATTATATCTGGATCTTGTTTATTGCGAGACGGTTACTCATTTAAATAAGAGAATAATGGTTGTTCTATTTATATGAGTAATATCTTTTTTGGTCATGCACCCAATGTGAGGGGTTTATTCTTATTGAATCTCGATAGTGATGATACACATGTTCATAACATTGATACCAAAAGATGTAGAGTTGATAATGATAGTACCACTTTCTTGTGGCACTGCTGCTTAGGTCATATTGGTGTAAAATGCATGAAGAAGCTCCATGCTGATGGACTTTTGGAGTCACTTGATTTTGAATCACTTGACACATGTGAACCATGCCTCTTGAGCAAGATGACTAAGACCCCGTTCTCTGGAACAATGGAACGGGCAAGTGACTTGTTGGAAATCATACATACTGATGTGTGCGGTCCAATGAGCATTGAGGCGCGCGGTGGTTATCATTACTTTCTCACCTTCACTGATGACTTAAGTAGATATGGGTATATTTACTTAATGAAACACAAGTCTGAAACGTTTGAAAAGTTCAAGCAATTTCAGAGTGAAGTTGAGAATCATCGTAACAAGAAGATCAAATTCCTGCGATCTAATCGAGGAGGAGAATATCTGAGTTATGAGTTTGGCAATCACTTAAGACAATGTGGAATTGTTTCACAATTGACACCGCCTGGAACACCACAGCGTAATGGTGTGTCCGAACGTCGTAATCGAACCTTATTGGATATGGTGCGATCTATGATGTCTCTTGCCGATTTGCCACTATCGTTTTGGGGTTATGCATTAAAGACAGCTGCATTCACTTTAAATAGGGCACTATCAAAATCCGTTGAGACGACGCCATATGAACTATGGTTTGGCAAGAAGCCAAAGTTGTCGTTTCTTAAAGTTTGGGGATGTGATGCTTATGTCAAAAAGCTTCAGCCTGAAAAGCTGGAACCCAAAGCGGAGAAATGCGTCTTCATAGGATACCCAAAAGAAACAATTGGGTATACCTTCTATCTCAGATCAGAAGGCAAAGTGTTTGTCGCTAAAAACGGAACATTTCTTGAGAAAGAGTTTCTCTCGAAAGAATTGAGTGGGAGGAAAATAGAACTTGATGAGGTTGTTGAACCTTTACTTCAACCAGAGAGTAGCGCAGCGCAGAAAGATGTTTCTGTAAAGCCCGCATCGGTTGAAGAGGAAGTTAATGATGATGATCATGAAGCTTCGGATCAAGTTGCTATTGAACCTCGTAGGTCGACAAGGACGCGTACTGCTCCTGAGTGGTACGGCAACCCTGTCTTAGAGGTCATGTTGTTGGACAACGATGAACCTACGAGCCATGGAGAAGCGATGATGGGCCCGGATTCCGAGAAATGGTTAGAGGCCATGAAATCCGAGATGGGATCCATGTATAAAAACAAAGTATGGGCTTTGGAAGTATTACCTGAAGTGCGAAAGGCCATTCAGAACAAATGGATCTTTAAGAAGAAGATGGACGCGGACGGTAATGTCACCGTCTATAAAGCTCGACTTGTGGCAAAGGGTTTTTCACAAGTTCAAGGAGTTGACTACGATGAGACCTTCTCACCCGTAGTGATGCTTAAGTCCGTCAGAATCATGTTAGCAATAGCTGCCTTTTTCGATTATGAAATTTGGCAGATGGATGTCAAAACAACGTTCCTTAACAGTTTCCTTAAGGAAGAGTTGTATCTGATGCAACCAGAAGGTTTTGTCGATCCAGAGAATGCTGACAAAGTTTGCAAACTCTAGCGATCCATTTATGGACTGGTGCAAGCATCTCGGAGTTGGAATCTTTGCTTTGATGAGGTAATCAAAGTGTTCGGGTTTATACAAGTTTACGGAGAAGCTTGTATTTACAAGAAAGTGAGTGGGAGCTCTATAGCGTTTCTAATATTATATGTGGATGACATATTGCTGATTGGAAACAATATAGAACTTTTGGAGAGCGTGAAGGAATATTTGAACAAGAGTTTTTCAATGAAGGACCTAGGAGAAGCTACTTTCATATTAGGCATCAAGATCTATAGAGATAGATCGAGACGCTTAATAGGACTTTTACAGAGCACATACCTTGACAAAGTTTTGAAGAAGTTCAAAATGGATTAGGCCAAGAAGGGGTTCTTGCCTGTATTGCAAGGTATGAAGTTGAGTAAGACTCAATGCCCAGTGACTGCAGAAGATAGAGAAAAGATGAGTGTCGTCCCCTATGCTTTGACACTGATCGAGATGACTCTAAGTCTCAAACCGGATACGTATTTATTCTCAATGGGGGTGCGGTAAGCTGGTGCAGTTCCAAGCAGAGCGTGGTAGCTGATTCTACATGCGAAGCGGAGTACATCGCTGCCTCGGAGGCGGCGAAGGAAGGTGTCTGGATGAAGGAGTTCATGACAGATCTTGGAGTAGTGCCCAATGCACTAAACCCAATGACTCTGTTCTGTGACAACACTGGTGCCATTGCTGTGGCCAAGGAACCAAGGTTTCACAAGAGGACCAGTGTGACACCCTGGATTTTGGCT
Organism: Elymus sibiricus; assembly: GCA_039707655.1. NCBI lineage: Eukaryota > Viridiplantae > Streptophyta > Magnoliopsida > Poales > Poaceae > Elymus > Elymus sibiricus. The sequence goes on along the minus strand of CM077673.1, from coordinate 248,035,557 downwards.
ACAGTGATCATTGTAATTAAGCACAGTTGAAAGGGCATTCACTTACCTTGGTGTTTTGGCGATGATGACAACTCACTATGATCTAACCGTGTGTCAAGTTATACAGGGATTGTATGTGGTACACAAGACGGTTAGGTGGACCCTCCAAACGGAAAAGACTGAAGACGGGTTTTCTCTACGTGTTTATTCTCTTTGGTCGTAGGGATACCGTACTATTAAGAGGGAATCCACATTGGAAAGTCTTGGGTGAATCAGTTCTTTCGCTCATCCATCTTCACCCAATTCTCTTCTCCGCATCATTCAGAGAGAGGCCCCTCTTTCCTTAGTTACGTGCCAGGTAATCCACAGTGTCAACCTAATTGCACAGCTGGTTTTTAGCCTCCGTTTCGACCACCACTCTAGGGGTGATACCCTAGGGGTGCTGCCAAAGTGGTCCCCAGCGGTTGTACCGCTGCCCCCGGGCGGTAGTACCGCCAAAGGCTGGGAGACCCAAAAAGGCAGCTCTGGGCGGTTGAACCGGCCCAGCATCGGGCTACAACCGGACAAGTTTCTGTTGTGGTCCGGTTGTTCGGCGGTACCGGACCGGTTGTACCGCTATAATCATATAGCCCGGTACAACCGGGGTCCCGAGCGGTTGTACCGCTTAGGGGTCCGGGGCTCAGGCCTGGCTGCTGCATCCGGGCCAACCTTCTGGTGTGGTCCGGTGGTTGGGCGGTGGTTGGCCGGTTGTACCGGTTATAACGGTTATACCGGTTGTACCGCTGCCCTGTCCGGTTGAACCGCTCCCATGACAGATCTGGTTGTAACGGTTGGAAATGGAGGGGCCCTATATAAAGAGGTGCTTCTTCCACCTCTTGCTCAACTTTAACCTCTCTCTCTCCACCATTGATGCACTTGAGCTTTCTTGCCCGATCTCTCTCCCTAGCCACCCAAACTTGTTGTCTTGCTAGGGATTGAAGGAGGAGACCTAGATCTACACTTCCACCAAAGGAAAATTGATTCCCCCATAGTTTCTTGTGTGGATTTTGTTACTCTTGGGTGTTTGAGCACCCTAGACGGAAGAGGTCACCTCGAAGCCATATTCCATTGTGGTGAAGCTTCGTGGTTTCGTTGGGAGCCTCCAATTAAGTTGTGGAGAGAGCCCCAACCTTGTTTGTAAAGGTCCGGTTGCCGCCTTCAAGTGCACCACTAGTGGAATCACGGCACCTCGCATTGTGTGAGGGCGTGAGGAGAATACGGTGGCCCTAGTGGCTTCTTGGGGAGCATTGTGCCTCCACACCGCTCCAACGGAGACGTACTTCCCCTCACCGGGAAGGAACTTCGGAAACACATCCTCGTCTCCATCGGTTCCCCTTGTGGTTACTTCTTACCTTTACTTTGTGCAAGCTACTTATATTGTTATATCTTGCTTGCTTATCTTGTTGTTGTGTTTAGCATCATATAGGTTACTCACCTAGTTGCACATCTAGCCAAACTATTTGTTGCTAAGCCTAAATTGTTAAAGAAAAGTTAAAAAGTGTTAGTTGCCTATTCACCCCCCTCTAGTCAACCATATCGATCCTTTCAACAGTGATGACCATGATCAGTGCCTAATCATTTTGCGAAACAAGATATGATCAAGTTGAAAATTCATATCTCAATTTAAATTTCACTTCAAAAGCCAATTGAATTTTATTGTGATAAAATAAAGTTGCAAACAGCAAGGATAAAATGTTGGACACTTGTGAAAAATCATACAACAAATGTTGTTGAGGAAAACAACATCACCTTGATGTTGGTGTGGACCCCACCATCAAAACAGAGCCAATTTGCATTTTAAAAATGCTCTTAAATTCTTTTGAATATTTCAAACAGATCTGAAAATTCCTCAAACTTGGTGAGGTATTGCATAATATTGCCAAGTATTATTTGGACCAAGTGGCACATTTTTGCAGTAAAGGAATATTGCAGAAAATAAATGGAAAAGGTGCTGGAAAGAAATCCAAAAAGAAAAAGAAAGAAAAGGAGAAACAACACTGTGCACTTGAAGCCTGCCAGCTACAGTGAGGCCCAGCCCATCCCTGCAGTCGTATCCCTCCTCCTGCCTCTCTCTCCCTCGCACTGTCGAGCAGGGAGGAGCGCGCGCTCACCAGCCCCCCCTCGCTAGATCTTTTGCCGCTGCTGGCGTGGATGGATAAGAGCGGACCCCCTCGACCCCCTGGACGCCTCTGCTTCGCCTCTCTCCCTCTCCCTCGCTTGCTCTCCTCTCTCCCGAGCGCCACCGCCGCCATGAACGTCGGCTAGCCATGGCCACACGCCCTCCTGTGCCTCGCTGAGACGTCCACGAGCTCCGCCGCGACCACCCCTTCCTCCTCGACCGCTGGATGGAGCCCCGGAGTCCCTGCATCGCCTTCACCCCGTCGTATTCCTCCTCAAGACCCGAAGGCTCGCCGTCGTCGATTCGCCCCACCGAGCCTCCCTCGAGCCTACCTTGCATAACTACAGGGCCCAGTGAGCCTCTCCGCGTCCTCCTCTCCCTCGCTTTGCTCCCCTAGGCCACTGTAGCCGTAGCTCCACGCGAACCCGATCCCGCCGCCGTGGAAGCTCGACGCCGGCGATCAAACGGTGACCTTTTGGTCCTGTCGTCGTTACCATTCGACTCCACGCACCGCGTAGGTACTCGTAGTACCGCTAGATAGGCCGAAAGCGTGCTGCTGCCCTAGTTGCCACCGGCGCCCGAAGCTTTGCTCCGCTGCCGTCGACGTAGCGGTCGCCACAGGCCGTCCCGGCTCACCCTGATGGCCGGAATGGACGCGCGATGATGCCAGCTTTCAAACGCGACAAGAACGGCCCGATTTGGTGCGCCGTAGAGGAAACCCGAGCCTGGCCGCCGTTTCTGGTGCTCGCCGGAGCTGTTCCGGTGGCCGGACGGCGCCGTCGCCGACGTGGACCACCTGGGGCCACCCGCAGGGTCACTGACCTGCGGGCCCCGAGTCCACGGTTGACCTGTTGACCAGGTCAACGCTGACTGGGCTGGCCCCAGTCAATGACAGGTGGGGCCCGAGCCCTTCCTGTGTTTGACATGTGGGCCCGCCGCGTGAGAAATTAGATTAGGGCTAATCTGTTTTTAATTAATCAGTAACAGTCACTGACATGTGGGGTCCCTTAGATTAGATTAAATAAAACCCCTCAGTTATAATAATGGGAGAATGACAGGTGGGGCCCCTCCTAATTAATCATATTTTAGATTAATTAAACCCTGGATTAAACCCTGAGCCAATGACAGCTGGGGCCCACTGGTCAGGTTTGACCAGTCAGCCCCACTGTTGACTGCTGACGTCATCCTGATGTCATGCTGACATCATAAAAGCTTTTTCGAATTTATTTAAATCTGTAAATTCCATAAAATGATTAAAACTTAAAAAATTAATAGAAAATAATCCGTAGCTCAGATGAAAAAGTTTTATACATGAAAGTTGATCAGAAAAATCCCACGAATCTGATTATGCCATCCGTTCATCTGTCACATGCTCCTAGCATAATGAACATGGAACTTTCCCCCTCCGGATCATCTTTCCGATAAATCCAAAGACCCGGGAAATTTCGTCAGATATTCTCCCGCTCCGTCTAACACGTGTAGTACTGCGTTAGTGCATGCCTAGCCCTGCATATTGCCATGTCATGCATCGTGTTGCATCTGTGCTTTATATTTATTGTTTCTTCCCCCCTCTTCTCTCCGGTAGACCCCGAGACTGACGGTGTTGCCGGGTACGACTACACCGCCGATGATCAGCCTTTTGCCACAGAGCAGCATGGCAAGCAACCCCCCTTGAGCATTCCGATATCGCCCATTCCTTTCCCTCTTATTCTTGCATTAGATTCTGCTACTGTATTAGCTAGCTCCTATTCTGATGCATAGCCTGTTTTTGATAAACTGTTACTATACCTGCAATCATATCAACTGCTTAGTATAGGTTGATCAGTGAATCCCCAGTGTCCCCTTAGTCCCAGTTGCCCCGGCTTCTTCATCGACGACTCGACGACCCGAAGACTCGAAGACTCGGTCAACCGACCGACGAGCCAGGCCCCTCACATCACCGCACACCCCTTAGTTGTACGACTCTGCAGCGCTACTATCGAGTACCGAGGGTGACACCTCGTGAAGTACTCATTGATGCTAGCTCTGTGGTGTAGCTAGTCGGTCGTGGTTATCGAGGGTGATTCCTCCTTCACCACTCCCGACGATGACTCTGTCGTGCAACCCCTCAAGTGTGGTACCCTCGAGGGTGATTCCTTCAAGTCCACCTTGACGGTTTCATCGAGCGGGGCCCTTTGAGGGTGATTCCTCAGGTTCCGTCTTGATGTTTTATACACATAGTTACTATGACCGGGTTAAAGAAACATGTTGGTGATGGGTCGGCCCTGAGGGGTACCCACGGTTTGCTGATGATGAGGCGTGGACGGGCAGGAGAGGCCCTTGCCACACATCCTCGAGACGGGGCGACGGGACCGTACTTCATGGGTCGCGCTTGCCCCGCATTAATAAAATGCTAATGGGTTGGGTATTTGATCTGAGTTGGGTCGTTGGCCTTAATACGCACTAACCTTCACGTGGGGAAGTTATGGGTACTCAACGTCGTGGTATCAGCCGAAGCTCTTCGGACGTCAGCAATGGAGTGGCGTGCGCCCGAGTGGTCCGCAACGGCATCGCGCTTGTTACTAAGGGGTGCTAGGACTGACCTCGGCTGCGTTCGCATCGTGCAGGAGTGCAAAGGGCGATTGGCCCATGACCCCTGCGCGCTTAGGATTTAGACCGGCGGGCTGGCCTCTTCGATGAGCCTAGGTAGGGCTACGACGTGTTGATATCCTGAGGCCGGGCATGACCCAGGAAAGTGTGTCCTGCCGGAGGTGATCAAGCGTGTTGGGGAATATGTGGTGCACCCCTGCAGGGAAGAAATTATCTATTCGAATAGCCGTGTCCACGGTAACAGGACGACTTGGAGTTGTACCTTGACCTTATACAACTATAATTGTGATTTAATTTGAAATGAATGTGGCTCCGAGATTGCTTCCTCGCAGGGAGTCGAGGAAGAATCTCTGGGCATGGTTACTTAATAAAATTGCTACAATAATATGACTATATATGAGATACTAGTCTACTCTCTTCTAATGCTGCAAGATGCTGAAGATGCTAGTCTTCGATAGGACTAGGCCTCCCCCCTATTCTTGCTTTCTGCAGTCAGTCCAGATATAACCCCTCCCCTTGATACTGAGGCATACTTATCATAGTTCTGATGTCAGTCTTGCGAGTACTTTGGATGAGTACTCACCGCTGCTTTGCTTTCTCTTTCCCCCTTCGATACGATTCTGCGTTCAGACGATGGAGCCCAGGAGATGGAGTACGCCGGAGACGACTACTACACCGCCGCTAGAGCCTACTACTACGTGGAGGCTGCCCCCGACCAGCAGTAGTATAGGAGGTTCCCAGGCAGGAGGCCTCGCCTCTTTCGATCCGTTGTTATGTTTGTGCTAGCCTTCTTAAGGCAAAACTTGTTTAACTTATGTCTGTACTCAGATATTATTTGCTTCCCCTGACTCGTGCTTGTCGAGCTTTGTATTCGAGCCCTCGAGGCCCCTGGCTGGTAATATGAAGCTGTATGACTTTAATTTGTGTCTAGTGTTGTGTTGTGATATCAATCAGTGAGTCCCTAATCTTGATCGTATGCATTGTGTGTATGATTAGCGTACGGTCAAAATTGGGGTCGTCACAAGTTGGTATCAGAGCCGACTGCCTGTAGGTAGCCCCCTTTCCAACTCCTTGGCCGAAGTTGAGTCTAGTCATTGAAAAACTTTTACTAACATAGTAAACTTGGGACCTGTGGGTTACGGGCCCACATCTCAATCGGGTGGTATTAGGATCTTTTATTCCTCGTCTATACTCTGGGTTCTGATCTCTCTTCTCTTTCGGGCTAAAGATTTCGCTAAATCTAACATTAGGTTCTCGTGATCACATCCACCGGAGATTTGTTTCGTCGGCAATTGTTTTCCCTTGAAGTATGATGCACACACTGTCATTTGACATCGTTAATCTTCTTATTACAGATGCGTCCCGCTAGGCAGGTCGTTCGTCTGACTTTTGCTCACGACACGGCTGGGTTCCCGGCCATTCTGGTCGACCTCTTGAAGAAGCTGGGATATCGCTGGTACCCTGAGTACACTGTTTACGAGGACTACCATGAGTTCAACCAGGAACAGTATGAGGCTGAGATGGTTATTTGGGATCGACAGGACCACTCCATCACTGAGCTGCACACCTTCCGTGGCATTGGAGTGACTGTTGAAATGGCAGTACAGGATGCTGCCTATGCTGCTATTGTTTGTCTCCGTGCAGCGAACCCTTGTTTGGAGGAGACGGCATATCGATACATCCCGTATGCCCCTGCTGGAGTTGATACGGCAGCCAACGCTGAGGTCTTGACCCCTTTCGCACGGCAGCGTACCGACCGGTCCTACACTGCGGTCTACACCCCCTACGTGAGTCGTCGTTACGACCCACAGGTTCTGGTCCAGTACACTGAGGCACTGGATCGCACTGTCAGGGCTCTTAACGTCGAGCTGTACGCCACCCGAGCTCGTCTTCATCAGGCTATGGAGCAGTTGTTGCCAGCAGTCATTGCGGGGATGCATCCAGAGTACATTCTTCACTCGCGTCAGACTGAGTTTCCTCCAGGTCTTGAATGGCCTGAGGTTGGAGGTCGTACTCCGGCACGTGGACCTGCGCTCCCGCTTGATGTGCAGATTATGCATCAGGGTGTGCACGGGATGCAGAACCCTGCCCCCAGGTTTCACATTCAGGGTCATGTGCAGTTCCGTGGCTACTTTCGTTGTCCCCGACGTTGATGTAGCTTATCGCTATGTCCCGTTGTTGTATCCCTCTACCGCGTGCCTGCGTGCCGCCTAGTTGTCTAGGTTATTTTCATGCCGGACCTATCGTCTATTTCGTAACGGACTTATGGTTTGTAATAGACCTATCTGTGGATCTGTATGTTGAATTCAAACTACTATGTCGTATCTATTGCACTTCCTTCTTTGTGCAATTTACTCCATAAATGATTCATTGTTTTTGCAATTACCCAATGCTAAACTATCACTGTTAAAATTTGACAGAATGGTTAGGCCAGCTGGTCGTGGTCGTGGTGCGCCTGAACCACCACCACCATCGGAATACATGGCAGGTATGATGCAACAGTTTGAACTAAATCGCCAGTTTATGTAAGGGCTTATGGACCAGTTCCCGAGGCCGAATATGAATCAGCAGCCAGCCCCAATGACTCTGCAAGACTTCATGCGTCTCAACCCTACGATCTACCGCAGCTCAACTCAGCCGCTTGACGCAGATGACTGGCTCCGTGACATCACATATGAGCTGGAGTCTTCAGGCGCCCCAGAGGCTAGCTATGTCACCTTTGCCTCGTACTTTCTGAAGGGCCCCGCTGCTCAATGGTGGGACAGCCACATGCGCTCTCAGCCTGTTGGAACAATCATCACCTGGCCAGAGTTCCAAGCTGCGTTCCGTGCTCGTCACATTCCTCAGGGAATGATGGATAAGAAGAAGCGTGAATTCCGCAACTTAGTCCAGGGCAACAAGACTGTGGATGCTTATCAGCGGGAATTTCTGGACTTATCTTGCTATGCTGAAGAAGACATTGCAACTGATGCTCGTAGGCAGGAGAAGTTCCGTGAAGGCCTCCACCCGGACATCAAGCTGGCACTCCTTGCTCAAGACTTCGGTAACTTTGCCACCTTGGTGAACAAGTCCATTCTGGTGGAAACAGGTCTGCAGGACTACAAGGACAGCAGCAAGCGCAACCGTGACATGGGCTCATCTTCGGGCTCAGGAAGTCAGAAGCGCAAGATCTGGATCCCCCACAACATGTACCATGCACCGCCTCCTGCTCCGAGGCCGTCCTATGCTGCACCTCGTCTGCCTCCACCCCCGCCTAGGCAGCCAAGGCTTCCAGCTCCACCACCACGGGCTCCTGTCCCCCCTTCTCGTGCTGAGGATGGACTGTGCTACAAGTGTGGTCGCCCAGGACACCATGCTAGAGACTGCAGGCAGAATCAGAATCAACTTGTACTGCCTTCCAACCAGCCCCTCAACAACAATGCCAGGCCTGCTCAGGGTCGTGCTCAAGCTAACAATGCTGAACTGAATGAAGCTCAAGACCAGCCTGCTACTGTGATGGGTACTCTTCTCGTTAACTCCGTACCAGCTTCTGTATTGTTTGATACAGGAGCATCGCATTCTTTCATGTCTGAAGATTTTGCATACATGCATGACATTAAGTACGAGGAGATGAACCTTCCAATAGTGATAAACACCCCCACTGGCCAATGTCAAACCTCCATGGTTTGTCCAGATGTCCCCATTGAAATAGAAGGACTGGAATTCCATGCTCCCCCCATTATATTAAAGTCTTCCAAGATCGACCTTATTCTGGGGATGGATTGGTTGAAAGCACATACTGCTTCCGTCGTTTGTGCCACCAAAATTGTCCACCTTCTGCATCCTTCGAATGAGATAGTCAACTACCATGCTCATCTTGTTCGAGATGCTGAAGCCCGACTATATGCCCTGAATGCATTAAATGAGTCACCTCTTGAAGGGATTGAAAACATTCCAGTTGTTCGGGATTTCCAAGATGTTTTTCCGGAAGAACTTCCAGGGGTTCCCCCTGTTAGAGCTGTCGAGTTTGTCATCGACTTAGTGCCAGGCACCACCCCTATTGCCAAGTGGCCATATAAGATGCCTCTGCATGAACTCCTTGAACTGAAACAAGAAATTGACAATTCGCTTCGTCAAGGGTTCATTTGTCCAAGTTCCTCTGCTTGGGGAGCACCTTCTCTCTTTGTCAAGAAGAAGGATGGTACGAATCGGTTGGTCCAAGATTACCGACTCATCAACCAAGCAACGATTCAAAACAAATATCTGCTTCCTTGGATCAACGATCTGTATGATTAACTTGCTGGTTCATCAGTATTTTCAAAAGTCGACTTGAGGTTGGGTTACCATCAGATCCGAGTTCGCGAAGAGGATATTCCGAAGACTGCATTCGTTACTCGTTATGGTTCATACGAGTACACCGTCATGTCCTTTGGCTCAACCAATGCCCCAGCAACCTTCTCTCGCCTGATGAACTATATATTCATGGATTACCTCGATAAATTTGTCGTGGTTTATCTGGATGATATTCTGGTATTCTCCAAGAATAAAGAAGAGCATGCTAAACATCTTCGTCTTATATTGGAGAGGCTTTGAGAACATCAACTTTATGCAAAGTATTCAAAGTGTGAGTTCTGGATGGACGAAGTAACCTACCTTGGTCATGTGATCTCCAAGGATGGTATTGCAGTCAACCCTGAACGAGTTCAGTCTATTCTTGACTGGACTCCCCCGAAGAATGTCAAGCAAGTCAGAAGTTTTCTCGGACTCGCCAGCTATTGCCGTCGATTCGTCGAGAACTTCTCCAAAATTGCAAAGCCCTTAACCGATTTGCTTCACAAAGGTGTTAAATATGAGTGGACAGAAAAATGTCAGGAGAGCTTTCAGGCACTTAAAGACAAACTGACGTCTGCTCCAGTGCTTGCTCCTCCGGATACTCGTAAGGACTTCGTCATCTATTGTGATGCTTCGCGTCAAGGAATGGGATGTGTCCTAATGCAAGAACGTAGGGTAGTTGCTTATGCATCTCGTCAATTGCGTCCTCATGAAGATAACTACCCAGTTCATGACCTTGAACTTGCCGCAGTAATTCATGCACTGAAAGAGTGGCGACAATACCTTGTTGGAAATCGTTGCGAGATCTACACCGATCACCAAAGTCTGAAGTATCTGTTTACTCAGCCAGATCTGAACCTCCGTCAACAGAGATGGATGGAGCGCATAGCAGATTACAACGTGGGTATTTCTTACACACCTGGGAAGGCTAATGTGATGGCTGATGCTTTGAGCCGCAAGGCGTACTACAATCACCTTCAGGTTCATAAGGTTCACCCCCTTCTTCAAGAAGAATTTCGCAAGCTGAACCTCCATATTGTTCCTCAGGGTTATCTCGCTCCCCCTCCTGAAGGGTCCTACAAAATGAACCTCCACGTTGTTTCCCAGGGCTCCCTTAATACCCTGGTTGCTAAACCAGACCTTGTGGACATCATCAAGTGGATCCAGAAGTGTGACAATGAAGTCGAACTTATTAAACGCTATCTGACAGAAGGTAAACCTTCATTCTTCACTATTGCTGAGGATGGCGCTTTGTACTTCAAAGGACGCCTAGTGGTACCGAGTAAGGAGAAAAACCATGATATGACTCAGGAGGTCATGAAGGAAGCACATGACACTCCGCTGACTATTCATCCTGGTAGTACCAAGATGTACCAAGACATTCATCAAAGGTTCTGGTGGTCTAACATGAAGCAAGACATTGCTCGCTATGTTGCTGAATGTGATGTTTGCCGTCGTATCAAAGCAGAACATCAAAAGCCTTCTGGAACTCTGCAACCTATTTCTATTCCTGAATGGAAATGGGATCATGTTGAAATGGACTTCATTACTGGTTTTCCCAGATCGCAGAAAGGTAATGATGCTATTCTTGTCGTCATTGACCGACTTTCCAAAGTTGCACATTTTCTAGCCGTCAAAGAAACGATCACTGCTAGTTAGCTGGCAACTCTCTACATGTCCAGAATTGTTTCACTTCACGGTATTCCACTGGTTATCAGTTCAAACCGTGGCAGCTTATTCACCTCAAGATTCTGGGCAAGTTTCCAGGAAGCTATGGGAACTCATTTGTCCTTCAGCACCGCTTTTCACCCACAATCCCAGGGACAAGTTGAAAGAGTCAACCAGATTCTCGAAGACATGCTTCGAGCTTGTGTCATTTCTTTTGGCAAGAAATGGGAGGAATCTCTCCCGTATGCTGAGTTCTCCTACAACAATAGCTATCAAGCTAGTCTGAAGATGGCTCCTTTTGAAGTATTATATGGACGTAAGTGTCGGACTCCTCTGAATTGGTCACAAACTGGGGAACATACACTTATCGGTCCAGATATTATCCAACATGCCGAAGATCAAGTCCGCATTATTCATGCAAATCTGAAGGCTGCTCAGTCTCGTCAGAAAAGTCAGTATGACCGTCATCACAAAGATATGGTCTATCAACCTGGCGAAAAGGCTTATCTTCGAGTCACGCCAATGAGAGGTACAAACCGTTTCGGGATCAAGGGCAAGCTGGCTCCTCGATATATTGGTCCTTTCACTGTTCTCGAAATGCGTGGTAAGGTGGCATATCAACTGGAACTACCGCCAAACCTTTCTCAGGTTCACGACGTGTTCCATGTGTCGCAACTTCGTCGCTGCTTCAAGGATCCTATCCGGGCAGTGGATCATGATATGCTTGAGCTGCAACAGGACCTTTCTTACAAAGAGCAACCAGTCCGCATTCTCGACGAAACTGAACGCCGGACTCGTCAGAAGGTTACCAAGTTCTTCAATGTGCAGTGGGCAAATCATTCTGAAGATGAAGCCACTTGGGAACGCGAAGATCATCTTCGTGCAGAATACCCCGGGCTCTTTCCTTCTACCTCTTGATTCTCGGGACAAGAATTCTTGTTAGTAGGGGAGAATTGTGACACCCTGGATTTTGGCTACAGTGATCATTGTAATTAAGCACAGTGATGACCATGATCAGTGCCTAATCATTTTGCTAAACAAGATATGATCAAGTTGAAAATTCATATCTCAATTTAAATTTCACTTCAAAAGCCAATTGAATTTTATTGTGATAAAATAAAGTTGCAAACAGCAAGGATAAAATGTTGCACACTTGTGAAAAATCATACAACAAATGTTGTTGAGGAAAACAACATCACCTTGATGTTGGTGTGGACCCCACCATCAAAACAGAGCCAATTTGCATTTTAAAAATGCTCTTAAATTCTTTTGAATATTTCAAACAGATCTGAAAATTCCTCAAACTTGGTGAGGTATTGCAGAATATTGCCAAGTATTATTTGGACCAAGTGGCACATTTTTGCAGTAAAGGAATATTGCAGAAAATAAATGGAAAAGGTGCTGGAAAAGAAATCCAAAAAGAAAAAGAAAGAAAAGGAGAAACATCACTGTGCACTTGAAGCCTGCCAGCTACAGTGCGGCCCAGCCCATCCCCGCAGTGGTCTCCCTCCTCCCACCTCTCTCTCCCTCGCGCCGTCGAGCAGGGAGGAGCGCGCGCTCGCCAGACCCCCCCCCTCGCTAGATCTTTTGCCGCTGCTGGCGTGGATGGATAAGAGCGGACCCCATTGACCCCCTGGACGCCTCTGCTTCGCCTCTCTCTCTCTCCCTCGCTTGCTCTCCTCTCTCCCGAGCGCCACCGCCGCCATGGCCGTCGGCTAGCCATGGCCACACGCCCTCCCGTGCCTCGCTGAGACGTCCACGAGCTCCGCCGCGACCACCCCTTCCTCCTCGACCGCTGGATCGAGCCCCGGAGCCCCTGCATCGCCTTCACCGCGTCGTCTTCCTCCTCAGGACCCGAAGGCTCGCCGTCGTCGATTCGCCCCATCGAGCCTCCCTCGAGCCCAGCTTGCACAACTACAGGGCCCAGTGAGCCTCTCTGCGTCCTCCTCTCCCTCGCTTTGCTCCCCTAGGCCACCGTAGCCGTAGCTCCACGCGAACCCGATCCCGCCGCCGCGGAAGCTCGACGCCGGCGACCAAACGGTGATCTTTTGGTCCTGTCGTCATTACCATTCGACTCCATGCACCGCGTAGGTACTCGTAGTACCACTAGATAGGCCGAAAGCGTGCTGCTGCCCTAGTTGCCACCGGCGCCCGAAGCTTTGCTCCGCCACCGTCGACATAGCGGTGGCCACAGGCCGTCCCGGCTCGCCCTGATGGCCGGAACGGACGCGCGACGATGCCAGCTTTCGAACGCGACAAGAATGGCCCGATTTGGTGCGCCGTAGAGGAAACCCGAGCCCGGCCGCCGTTTCTGGTGCTCGCCGGAGCTGTTCCGGTGGCCGGACGGCGCCGCCGCCGACGTGGACCACCTGGGGCCACCCGCAGGGTCGCTGACCCGCGGGCCCCGAGTCCACGGTTGACCTGTTGACCAGGTCAACGCTGACTGGGCTGGCCCCAGTCAATGACAGGTGGGGCCCGAGCCCTTCCTGTGTTTGACATGTGGGCCCGCCGCGTGAGAAATTAGATTAGGGCTAATCTGTTTTTAATTAATCAGTAACAGTCACTGACATGTGGGGTCCCTTAGATTAGATTAAATAAAACCCCTCAGTTATAATAATGGGAGAATGACAGGTGGGGCCCCTCCTAATTAATCATATTTTAGATTAATTAAACCCTGAGCCAATGACAGCTGGGGCCCACTGGTCAGGTTTGACCAGTCAGCCCCACTGTTGACTGCTGACGTCATCCTGATGTCATGCTGACGTCATCCTGATGTCATGCCGACGTCATAAATGCTTTTTCGAATTTATTTAAATCTGTAAATTCCAGAAAATGATTAAAACTTAAAAAATTAGTAGAAAATAATCCGTAGCTCAGATGAAAAAAGTTTTATACATGAAAGTTGATCAGAAAAGTCCCACGAATCTGATTATGCCATCCGTTCATCTGTCACATGCTCCTAGCATGATGAACATGGAACTTTCCCCCTCCGGATCATCTGTCCGATAAATCCAAAGACCCGAGAAATTTCGTCAGATATTCTCCCGCTCCGTCTAACACGTGTAGTACTGCGTTAGTGCATGCCTAGCCCTGCATATTGCCATGTCATGCATCGTGTTGCATCTGTGCTTTATATTTATTGTTTCTTCCCCCCTCTTCTCTCCGGTAGACCCCGAGACTGACGGTGCTGCCGGGTACGACTACACCGCCGATGATCAGCCTTTTGCCGCAGAGCAGCAAGGCAAGCAACCCCCCTTGAGCATTCTGATATCGCCCATTCCTTTCCCTCTTATTCTTGCATTAGATTCTGCTACTGTATTAGCTTGCTCCTATTCTAATGCATAGCCTGTTTTTGATAAACTGCTACTATACCTGCAATCATATCAACTGCTTAGTATAGGTTGATCAGTGAATCCCCAGTGTCCCCTTAGTCCCAGTTACCCCTGCTTCTTCATCGACGACTTGACGACCCGAAGACTCGAAGACTCGGTCAACCGACCGACGAGCCAGGCCCCTCACATCACCGCACACCCCTTAGTTGTACGACTCTGCAGCGCTACTATCAAGTACCGAGGGTGACACCTCGTGAAGTACTCATTGATGCTAGCTCTATGGTGTAGCTAGTCGGTTGTGGTTATCGAGGATGATTCCTCCTTCACCACTCCCGACGATGACTCTATCGTGCAACCCCTCAAGTGTGGGACCCTCAAGGGTGATTCCTCTAAGTCCACCTTGACGGTTTCATCGAGCGGGGCCCTTTGAGGGTGATTCCTCAGGTTCCGTCTTGATGTTTTATACACACAGTTACTATGACCGGGTTAAAGAAACATGTTGGTGATGGGTCGGCCCTGAGGGATACCCACGGTTTGTTGATGATGAGGCGTGGACGGGCAGGAGAGGCCCTTGCCACACATCCTCGAGACGGGGCGACGGGACCGTACTTCATGGGTCGCGCTTGCCCCGCATTAATAAAATGCTAATGGGTTGGGTATTTGATCTCAGTTGGGTCGTTGGCCTTAATACGCACTAACCTTCACGTGGGGAAGTTATGGGTACTCAGCGTCGTGGTATCAGCCGAAGCTCTTCGGACGTCAGCAATGGAGTGGCGCGCGCCCGAGTGGTCTGCAACGGCATCGCGCTTGTTACTAAGGGGTGCTAGGACTGACCTCGGCCGCGTTCGCATCGTGCAGGAGTGCAAAGGGCGATTGGCCCATGACCCCTGTGCGCTTAGGATTTAGACCGGCAGGCTGGCCTCTTCGATGAGCCTAGGTTGGGCTACGACGTGTTGATATCCCGAGGCCGGGCATGACCCAGGAAAGTGTGTCCGGCCGGAGGTGATCAAGCGTGTTGGGGAATATGTGGTGCACCCCTGCAGGGAAGAAATTATCTATTCGAATAGCCGTGTCCACGGTAACAGGACGACTTGGAGTTGTACCTTGACCTTATACAACTATAATTGTGATTTAATTTGAAATGAATGTGGCTCCGAGATTGCTTCCTCGCAGGGAGTCGAGGAAGAATCTCTGGGTGTGGTTACTTAATAAAATTGCTACAATAATATGACTATATATGAGATACCAGTCTACTCTCTTCTAATGCTGCAAGATGCTGAAGATGCTAGTCTTTGATAGGACTAGGCCTTCCCCCTATTCTTGCTTTCTGTAGTTAGTCCAGATATAACCCCTCCCCTTGATACTGAGGCATACTTATCATAGTTCTGATGTCAGTCTTGCGAGTACTTTGGATGAGTACTCACCGCTGCTTTGCTTTCTCTTTCCCCCTTCGATACGATTCTGCGTTCAGACGATGGAGCCCAGGAGATGGAGTACGCCGGAGATGACTACTACACCGCCGCTAGAGCCTACTACTACGTGGAGGCTGCCCCCGACCAGCAGTAGTATAGGAGGTTCCCAGGCAGGAGGCCTCGCCTCTTTTGATCCGTTGTTATGTTTGTGCTAGCCTTCTTAAGGCAAAACTTGTTTAACTTATGTTTGTACTCAGATATTATTTGCTTCCGCTGACTCGTGCTTGTCGAGCTTTGTATTCGAGCCCTCGAGGCCCCTGGCTTGTAATATGAAGCTGTATGACTTTAATTTGTGTCTAGTGTTGTGTTGTGATATCAATCAGTGAGTCCCTAATCTTGATCGTACACATTGTGTGTATGATTAGCGTACGGTCGAAATTGGGGGCGTCACAACCAGACACATAAAGAAACGTTTCAATTCTATCCGCGATTACATTAAGGAGGAGGACATAAATATTTGCAAAGTGCACACAGATCTGAATGTCGCAGACCCGATGACTAAACCTCTTCCAAGGGCTAAACATGATCAACACTAGAACTGTATGGGTGTTAGATTCATTACAATGTAAATTACATAGTGATGTGAGCTAGATTATTGACTCTAGTGCAAGTGGGAGACTGTTGGAAATATGCTCTAGAGGCAATAATAAAAGTAGTTATTATTATATTTCCTTGTTCATGATAATCGTTTATTGTCCATGCTATAATTGTATTGATTGGAAACACTAATACATGTGTGGATACATAGACAACACTGTGTCCCTAGTACGCCTCTAGTAAACTAGCTCGTTGATCAAAGATGGTCAAGGTTTCCTAGCCATAGACATGAGATGTCATTTGATAACGGGATCACATCATTAGGAGAATGATGTGATGGACAAGACCCAAACCATGAACGTAGCATATGATCGTGTCAGTTTATTGCTACTGTTTTCTGCATGTCAAGTATCTGTTCCTTTGACCATGAGATCATGCAACTCACTGACACCGGAGGAATACCTTGTGTGTATCAAATGTCACAATGTAACTAGGTGACTATAAAGATGTTCTACAGGTATCTCGGAAGGTGTCTGTTGAGCTGGCATGGATCGAGACTGGGATTTGTTACTCCGTATGACGGAGAGGTATCTCAGGGCCCACTCGGTAATACAACCTCACAATAAGCCTTGCAAGCAATGTGACTAAAGAGTTAGCCACAGGATCTTGTATTACGGAACGAGTAAAGAGACTTGCCGGTAACGAGATTGAACTAGGTATATAGATACCGACGATCGAATCTCGGGCAAGTAACATACCGAAGAACAAAGGGAACAACATACGGGGTTAACTGAATCCTTGACATAGAGGTTCAACCGATAAAGAAATTCGTAGAATATGTAGGAGCCAATATGGACATCCAGGTCCCACTATTGGTTATTGACCATAGAGGTGTCTCGGTCATGTCTACATAGTTCTCGAACCCGCAGGGTCTGCACACTTAACGTTCGGTGACGTTTCAGTAGTATTGAGTTATGTATGGTGGTGACCGAAGGTTGTTCGGAGTCCCAGATGAGATCCTGGACGTCACGAGGAGCTCCGGAATGGTCCAGAGGTAAAGATTGATATATAGGAAGTCCCGTTTTGGTCACCGGAAAAGTTTCGGGTATTTCCGGTAGTGTACCGGGAGTGCCGAGAGGGTTCCGGGGGTCCATCGGGAGAGGCCACCCATGCCGGAAGGCCACATAGGCTTTAGGGGTGGCGCACCAGCCCTTAGTGGGCTGGGCAAGCCAGCCCCTAAGGGCCAATGCGGCTAGGAGGTGGGAAAAGGCAAAAGCCCAAGAGGGGGAAGGTTTTCCAAGTAGGATTGGAATCCTACTTGGAGTAGGATTGGAGGTGGACTCCTCCACCTCCACCTGGTTCAGCCGACCCCTAGGGGAAGCCCTAGGGCGCCTGCCTCCTCCCCCTCCCTCCTATATATACTAGAGGAATAGAGCCCCCAAAGACACAAGTCCACGAGCTAGTTCTCCATTCCCTAGTTCCTCCACCAAATAGATTTCGACGGTGCTTAGGCGAAGCCCTGCCGGAATAGTTCCACCACCACCGTCGCCGCGCCGTCGCGCTGCCGGAGAACTCATCTACCTCTCCGCTCCCTCTTGCTGGATCAAGAAGGCGGAGATCGTCATCGAGCTGTACGTGTGCTGAACGCGGAGGTGCCATCTGTTCGGCACTAGATCGTGATTGGATCGCGGGACGGATAGCGATTTGGATCGCGAAGACGTTTGACTACATCAACCGCGTTTCTTAACGCTTCCCGCTTAGCGATCTACAAGGGTATGTAGATCCACTCTCCCTCTCGTAGATGCTCATCACCATGGATAGATCTTGCGTGTGCGTAGGAAATGTTTTGTTTCCCATGCAACGTTCCCCAACAGAGGCCACCAAACTTCTGGACAACATCATGAAAAATTATTATCAATGGCATACCGAGAGAGCTCCAATTGGTAAGAAGGTAAATTATGTCAAAGAAATCACTACTTTGAGTGAAAAAGTGGATGCTCTTAGGAAAATGGTTGCTAGTAAAAATGCTCATGTTGATCCCAATGATGTGCTTTTGTATTCCTTGATTGAACAATATGATGATGCTATTGATGTGAATTTTATCTCGCGAAACAATTTCAACAACAATCCTTATAGAGGAAATTTCAATGCTAGACCGTATCCCGGTAATTCTTCTAATAATTATGGAAATTCTTATACAAATAATAATAGGATATCCTCTGATCTTGAGAACACTTTTAAAGAATTTATTAGTTCTCAAAAGATTTTTAGTACTATGGCAGAAGAAAAGTTGCATAAGGTTGATGATTTGGCTAGGAACATGGATAGAATTGCTCTTGATGTGGAAACTCTTAAGAATAAAACTTTACTACCCAAGCATGATATTAATGAAACTATTAAATCTATCCAAATATCTATTATTTAGAGTAAGGAGAGGACCGCGAGGTTGAGAGCCAAACGAGCATTCTTAGAAAAGGCTCTTCCACCCGGTTTTTACCGTAATCATGATGAAGATATTAAAATGATTGGCACTTCTCCTATTGATTCTTTGTTTACTAATCTGAAAATAGATGATAAAGGGACTGGAGATGAGTCAACTTTAGCTAGAATACTCCCCGTTTATTCAGAGGGTGATGATTCTAATTGAAAAATTGAAAAAAGTGGGTTTGAAGAGGTCAAAACTTTAACTAGTGATATGCCCACTATCTTGGATTACAAGGACTTTAACTATGAAAGTTTCTTTTTAGTAGAATGTATTTTGTTTTTTCAATCCATTATTAGCTCACCCAATGCTTATGAACAATACAAGGCTTTTACTAAACATATAGTAGAAGCGATAATCAAAGCTTATGATGAGAAACTTGAGCTACAAATTTCTATACCTAGAAAATTGCATGATGAATGGGAACCTACTATCAAAATAAAGGTTAAAGAATATGAATGTAATGCTTTATGTGACCTTGGTGCTAGTTTTTCAACAATACCTAAATCTCTTTGTGATGTGCTAGGTCTCACCGACATTTAAGATTGTTCCCTTAACTTGCATCTTGCGGATTCTACCATTAAAAACCCTTTAGTTAGAATAAATGATGTGCTTATTATTGCAAATAGAAATTATGTGCCTACAAAATTTCATTGTGCTTGATATTGAATGCAATCCGTCTTGTCCAATTATACTTGGAAAACCTTTCTTACGAACTATAGGTGCCATTATTGATATAAAAGAGGGAAACATAAGATTACAATTCTCATTAAAGAAAGGGATGGAACATTTACCTAGGAAGAGAATTAGGGCTTGTTTGGTTGGCTGCCTCGCTTAGTTGCGCCTCGCTTGGGACTTGCCTGAAAATTGCCTCGATCGTGTTTGATTCTTGTCCACATGAAATCAAGCTAGCCTGGCCTCGTGGCCGTGACGCCTTGATTAGCCTGGCCTGTGACCCATGCATCAAGCTTAGCCTCGTCCATGCACTAGGAATCGCTCGCCTGGGGCGTCCTGTTACGTGTCCAATGTATCTATAATTTTTGCCTGTTCCATGCTGTTATATTATCATTCTTGGATGTTTTACAATCATTTTATAACAACTTTATATCATTTTTTGGGACTAACCTATTGACATAGTGCCAAAGTGCCAGTTGCTATTTTTGCTTGTTTTTTACTTCGCATAATATCAATACCAAACGGAGTCCAATCGCGACGAAACTTTTTGAAGATTTTTTCTGGACTAGAAGACTCCCAGTGGGCCAAAGAAGAGCCAGGAAGGTGGGCTGTGGAGAGCACAACCCACCAGGGCGCGCCAGGGGGCCCCAGGCACGCCCTGATGGGTTGTGCCCTCCACGGGGCCCCTCTGCACCGCCTCTGATGCCTATAAATTCCCAAATATTCCAAAAACCCTAGGGGAGTCGACGAAACACAATTCCAGCCGCCGCAAGTTCCAGAACCTCGAGATCCAATCTAAACACCATCACGGAGGGGTTCATCTTCTTCATAGGTGCCTCTCCGATGATGCGTGAGTAGTCCACCATAGACCTACAGGTCCGTAGGCAGTAGCTAGATGGATTCCTCTCTCTCTCTCTCTTATGATTCTCAATACAATGGTCTCTTGGAGATCTATTTGATGTAAAATTTTGCAGTGTGTTTGTTGGGATCCGATGAATTTTGAGTTCATGATCAGTTTCTATCCATGAATATTATTTGAGTCTTATTTGATCTCTTATATGCATGATTACTTATAGCCTCGTATTTCTTCTTCGAATCTTTGGTTTAGTTAGGCCAACTAGATCGATTTTTCTTGCCATGGGAAGAGGTGCTTTGTGATGGGTTCGATCTTGCGGTGTCCTTTCCCAGTGACAGAAGGGGCAGCAAGGCACGCATGTATCGTTGCCATTAAGGATAACAAGATGGGGTCTATTCCTACATGAATAGATCTTGTCTACATCATGTCATCGTTCTTATTGCATTACTCCATTTTTCCATGAACTTAATACACTAGATGCATGCTGGATAGCGGTCAATGTGTGGAGTAATAGTGGTAGATGTAGGCAGGAGTCGGTCTACTTATCTTGGACGTGATGCCTATATAATGATCATTGCCTTGGATATCGTCATGACTATTCGATTTTCTATCAATTTCCCAACAGTAATTTGTTCACCCACCGTGCGCTATACTCATGAGAGAAGCCACTAGTGAATCCTACGGCCCCCGGGTCTACTTTTCCAACATATTGCTTTCCGATCTATCTTTTTGCCTCTTTGTTTTCAGATCTACAAAACCAAAAAACCCAAAAACATATTGCTGCATATTTTATTTGCTCTTTTTATTTTGTGTTCTTGAGAGATCTATCTCTCCTATCTATCACTACCTAATCTATCTTTTTACCATAGAGTGATAGACAACCTCTCTTTCACGTCGGGTTGCAAGTATTTCTTGTTTGTGTGCAGGTGCTACTTATTGGGTGGTGGTGATCCTCCTACTGGTTCGATACATTGGTTTCATAACTGAGGGAAATACTTACCGTCGCTATGCTGCATCATCCCTTCTTCTTTGGGGAAATACCGACGCAGTCTCAAGCCATGTCACGTCCCGTCTTGCTGCCTGGCAGCAAATCCCGCTCTGACATACTGCTTTTTTGTGGGCCCATGTCTCAAATCATAGCGTTGCCACACTTAATTTTATCTAGGCAAAGTCTACAACCAAACATCTCATGCCTGGCCAGGCATGAAACTTCAGATTTTGAGGCTGTCTTCAGGCTTGAGATTTTGCCAGGCATGAAAGCCAGGATCCAAACCAAGCAGGCCCTTAAAACATCTTATGAATCTACAATTAGGGATACTTATGGACTGAGCGTTAAAGATGACAACACTTGATACTATGCATTACACCTAGCTAGGGGCGTAAAACAATAGCGCTTGTTGGGAGGCAACCCAATAGTTATCTTTAAATTTTTGTTTTTACTTTATGTTTGTGTGCGATAACATGATTATTTACTCTATAATTATCGTGTTTTTATGTTTAAATTAGTGTTTGTGCCAAGTAAAGCCTTTGGGATGACTTGCATGATGAGTAGAATTGATACGGTGCAAAACAGAATCTTTAGCGTTTAGTGCAGAATTTCTCTGATTTTACCGGAACGTCTTTTTGATCTGATTTTTTTACAAAGTATTGGTATACAAATTTCCCAGGTTTTCCTAAGTTGTTAGAATTTTTGGTGGTACATAATTATAGGTTCTTTACAGATCATTACAGAGTGTTCTGTTTTAGACAGATTCTATTTTTGCTTGCATAGTTTGCTTATTTCAATGATGCTATCGATTGTATAGGGGGGTATAAGCCATGGAGAAGTTAGAATACAGTACCTATTATTAAATAATAAAATATGAATAAATTTATAATAGTACCTAAAGCATTTGATATGTTTATTATACTAACGGGTCTCACGAAGTTTTGTTGAGTTTTGTGTGCTGAAGTATTCAAGTATTGGGTGTTATCACGATGGATGAAGGAAAAAGGAGTGGAAAGAGCCTAAGCTTGGGGATGCCAAAGGCACCCCAAGTAAAATTCTAGGAAGACTCAAGCGTGTACTTGGGGATGCCCCAGAAGGCAACCCCTCTTTCGTCTCAATCCATTGGTATGTCAATTGGAGCTATATTTTTATTCATCACATGATGTGAGTTTTGCTTGGAGCGACATTTGTTTTTTTTTGTTTTTGCTTTAGTATATCACAATCATTTTTTTCTGGACACACCTATTTGAGAGAGACACACCTTCACCATGATTTGTTAGAATACTCTATGTGCTTCACTTATATCTTTTGAGCTTAGCAGTTGCTCTAGTACTTCACTTATATCTTTTTGAGCATGATGGTGTATAGATTTTATAGAAATAATTGCACTCTTGTTCTTCACTTATATTTGTTTGAGAGTTAATAAATAGTGATGGTAATTTGCATGGGTTATAAGAATAGTCCAAAAATAATAGGTATTCAAGGAGTGCATAATCAAAACCTTCATGTAGCACATAATAGAGAAACCATGGGTCAATAATATTGATGTGGTAATGTGAAAAAGAGTGTGAGTGCATGGTTGTCGGGTCCGTAGGAGTATCGATATTAAAAAAAATAATTTCTCGTTTGTCTAAAATATTGTTATGGCATGGTGGGGATGTGTGAGCATTTCTATTCCTCGTTGAAATCCTAATGTTGTTTTGAGTCGGAGGCGCGCAATGCTTAACTCCTCCCAACCTCCTCCCTAGGGGCATGCGAGTAGTACTTTGCTTCGAGAAAGCTAATAAAACTTTGCAATAAGTATATGAGTTCTTTTGACTAATGTGAATCCACGGACATACGCATTCTCACCTCCTCATATTTTGCTAGCCTCTCCGGTACCGTGCATTGCCCATTCTCACCTTGAGGATCGGCGCGAACTTCGCCGGTGCATCGAAACCCCGCGGCATGATACACTCTATTGCACATAAGCCTCCTTATATCTTCCTCAAAACAGCCATCATACCTACCTATTATGGCATTTCCATAACCATTCCAAGATATATTGCCATGCAACTTCCACCGTCACATCATATGACTAGTACACTCATCATTATATTGCTTTGAATGATCATGAAGCTGATATAGTATTCGTGGCAAAGCCACCGTTCATCATTATTTACATGCTACACTAGATCATTGCACATCCTGGTACACTGCCAGAGGCATTCATATTGAATCATATTGTTTCATAGTTTTTCATGTTGAGTTGTAAGTAAATAAAAGTGTGATGATTTTCATTATTAGGGCACTGTCTCAGTGAGGAAAAGAAAGAGAAAAAAGAAAAAAAGATAGAAAAAGAAAGAAAGAAAAAAAGGGAAGAAAGAAAAAGAAAAAGAAAAAAGGAGAAAAAAGGGAAAAGAAAAAAAATGAGAGAAAAGAGAGAAGGGATGCTACTAACTATTTTTCCACACTTGTGCTTCAAAGTAGCACCATGTTTTTCATATAGAGAGTCTCATGTTTTGTCACTTCCATATGCTAGTGGGAATTTTTTATTATAGAACTTGGCTTGTATATTCCGATGACGGGCTTCCTCAAATGTCCAAGGTCTTCATGAGCAAGCAAGTTGGATGCACACCCACTTAGCTTCAGTTGAGCTTTCACACACTTATAGCTCTAGTGCATCCGTTGCATGACAGTCCCTACTCCTCGCATTGATATCTATCGATGGGCATCTCCATAGTCCGTTGATACGCCTACTTGATGCGAGACTTTCTTCTCCACTTTTACCCATTTGATATCTACCACCATATTCTATTCCACCTATATGCTATGTCCATGGTTCACGCTCATGTATTGCGAGAAGAATAAAAAGCTAAAGCGCATTTAAAGGTACGATCCAATTGACTGACTTGGACACCGTGGTGCTTGACATTTGTATTAATGTGGTGAAGACGGAGCCATGCCTTACTAAAATGATAAAATGAATGGGGGTAAACATTCTTTGAGGATCGTATACTTTGAATGATTGATGATTCTGTTACTTATGATTATAAATATTACTATATTGATGTTTTTTAATTCATCATTTCTCAATGAGCATACATGCAAGAGATTACATGTTGGGTAGCATGTCACATAAAAAATTCTGTTTTTATCATTTACCTACTCAAGGACGAGCAGGAATTAAGCTTGGGGATGCTCATACGTCTACAACGTATCTATAATTTTTGATTGTTCCATGTTATAATATAATCTTTCTAGGATACCGTTTGGGCATTTATTGCTGATTCATATTATTTTTGAGCACTAACCTATTAACCCAGTGCCAAGTGCCAGTTACTGTTTTCAGCATGTTTTTGGCTTTTTAGGTTACAGTACCAAACGAAGTCCAATTGCCACGAAACTTTTTGAGGATTTTTTCTGGACCAAAAGAGTACCTGGAAGCTTCGGGAGAAGACCGAGGGCCGCACAAGGGCCCGACAAGCCAACAGGGTGCCCCCAGGGGGGGGGTCGGTGTTGGGGAACGTTGCATGGGAAACAAAAAATTTCCTATGCACATACAAGATCTATCCATGGTGATGAGCATCTACGAGAGGGAGAGTGAATCTACATACCCTTGTAGATCGCTAAGCGGGAAGCGTTAAGAAACGCGGTTGATGTAGTCAAACGTCTTTGCGATCCAAATTGCAATCCGTCCCACGATCCAATCACGATTCGTCCCGCGATCCAATCACGATCCGTCCCGCGATCTAATCACGGTCCTTCCGATCTAGCGCCGAACGGACGACACCTCCGCGTTCAGCACACCTACAGCTCGATGACGATCTCCGCCTTCTTGATCTAGTAAGAGGGGGCGGAGAGGAAGATGAGATCTCCAGCAGCACGACGGCGTGGTGGTGGTGATGGTGGAGTTATCCTGGCAGGGCTTTGCCTAAGCACTACCGGAATCTATTTGGTGGAGGAACTAGAGAATAGAGAACTAGCATGTGGCCGTGGGTTTTGGGGCTCTATTCCTCTAGTATATATAGGAGGGAGAGGGAGGGGCAAGCCTCCCTAGGGTTTCCCCTAGGGGTCGGCCGAACCAGGGCAAGGAGGAGTCCAATCCACTTCCTACTAGGAAGTGGATTCATATTAGGAAGGAGTCCTATTCCTTCCTATCTCCACCTTTTTTCCTCTTGGGCATATGGGCCCTTATGGGGTCGGTTCCCCAGCCCATTAGGGGCTGGTGCGCCACCTCTTGGACCCATGTGGCCCCCCCCCGGGGTGGGTGGGCCCCACCCGGTGGACCCCCAGAACCCATTCGTCACTCCCGGTACACTACCGGAAATACCCGAAACTTTTCCGGAACCCAAATACCACTTTCCTATATATAAATCTTTACCTCCGGACCATTCCGGAGCTCCTCGTGATGTCCAGGATCTCATCCGGGACTCCAAACAACCTTCGGTTACCAACACATATATCTCAATACTATCGAAACGTCACCGAACGTTAAGTGTGCAGACCCTGCGGGTTCGAGAACTATGTAGATATGACCAAGACACCTCTACGGACAATAACCAATAGCGGGACCTGGATGCCCATATTGGTTCCTACATATTCTACGAAGATCTTTATCGGTTGAACCTCTATGTCAAGGATTCAGTTAATCCCGTATGCTGTTCCCTTTGTTCTTCGGTATGTTACTTGCCCGAGATTCGATCGTCGGTATCTCTATACCTAGTTCAATCTCGTTACCGGCAAGTCTCTTTATTTGTTCCATAATACAAGATCCCATGGATAACTCTTTAGTCACTTTGCTTGCAAGGCTCATTGTGACGTTGTATTACCGAGTGGGCCCTGAGATACCTCTCCGTCACATGGAGTAACAAATCCCAGTCTTGATCCATGCCAACTCAACAGAGACCCTCAGAGATACCTGTAGAGCATCTTTATAGTCACCCAGTTACGGTTCGACGTTTGATACACACAAGGTACTCCGGTGTCAGTGTGTTGCATGATCTCATGGTCATAGGAACATATACTTGACATGCAGAAAACAATAGCAATAAACTGACACGATCATATGCTACGTTCATAGTTTGGGTCTTGTCCATCACATCATTCTCCTAATGATGTGATCCCATTATCAAATGACATCTCATGTCTATGGCTAGGAAACCTTGACCATATTTGATCAACGAGCTAGTCTATTAGAGGCATACTAGGGACATAGTGTTGTCTATGTACCCACACATGTATTTGAGTTTCCAATCAATACAATTATAGCATGGATAATAAACGATTATCATGAACAAGGAAATATGATAACTACTAAATTATTATTACCTCTAGGGCATATTTCCAACAGTCTCCCACTTGCACTAGAGTCAATAATCTAGCTCACATCGCTATGTGATTTACATTGTTATGAATCTAACACCCAATGAGTTCTGGGGTTCGATCATGTTTTGCATGTGAGAGAAGTTTTAGTCAATGGTCTGCAACATTCAGATCCGTGTGTTCTTTGCAAATCTATATGTCATACTGCAGATGCTACCATGCTCCACTTGGAGCTATTCGAAATGGTTGCTCCACTATACGTATCCTGATTGCTACTCAGAGTCATCCGGATTGGTGTCAAAGCTTGCATTGACGCAACCCTTTACGATGAACTCTTTATCACCTCCATAATCGAGAAACATTTCCTTAGTCCTCTAGTTACTAAGGTTAATTTTGACCGCTGTCCAGTGATCCCCTCCTGGACCACTCTTGTACCCCTTGACAGACTCATGGCAAGGCACACACCAGGTGCGGTACACAGCATGGCATACTATACAGAGCCTATGGATAAGGCATAGGGGGACGACCTTCATCCTTTCTCTTTCTTCTGCCGTGGTCGAGCTTTGAGTCTCACTCAACTCCACACCTTACAAATCAGGCTAGAACTCCTTCTTTAACTGATCCATTTTGAACTCTTTCAAAATCTTGTCAAGGTATGTACTCATTGAAAGTCTTATCAAGCGTCTTGATCTATTTCTATAGATCTCGATGCCCAACATTTAAGTAGCTTTATCCAGGTCTTCCTTTGAAAAACTCCTTTCAAACAACCCTTTATGCTTTCCAGAAATTCTACACCATTTCCGATCAACAATATGTCATCCACATATACTTATCAGAAATTCTATAGTGCTCCCACTCACTTTATTGTAAATACAAGTTTCTCATAAACTTTGTATAAACCCAAAAACTTTGATCACCTCATCAAAGCGTATATTCCAACTCCGAGATGCTTGCTCCAGTCCATAGAAGGATCGTTGGAGCTTGCATACATTTTAGCATCCTTAGGACTGACAAAACCTTCCGGTTGTATCACATACAACCTTTCCTCAAGGAAACCGTTAAGGAAACGATGTTTTGACTTCCATCTGCCAAATTTCATAATCAAAAAATGCAGCAACTGCTAACATAATTCCAACAGACTTTAGCATCGCTACGGGTGAGAAAGTCTCATCGTAGTCAACTCCTTGAACTTGTCGAAAACTACTTTGCGACGAGTCGAGCTTTATAAATGGTGACATTTACCATCAGCGTCTGTCTTCTTCTTAAAGATCCATTTGTACTTAACGGCCTGCCATTCATTGGGCAAGTCTACTAAAGTCCATACTTGGTTTTCATACATGGATCCTATCTCGGATTTCATGGCTCCTAGCCATTTGTTGGAATCCGGGCCCACCATCGCTTCTTCATAGCTCGTAGGTTCACTGTTGTCTAACAACATGACCTCCAAGACAGGATTGCCGTACCACTCAGGGGCGGTACGATTTCTTGTCAACCTACGAGGCTCGGTAGTAACTTGATCCGAAGTGTCATGATCATCATCATTAACATCCTCTTCATTCAGTGTAGGCGCCACAGGAAACATCTTTCTGCGTCGTGCTACGATCCAACTGAAGTGACGGTTCAATAACCTCATCAAGTTCTACTTTTCCTCCCACTCAATTCTTTCGAGAGAAACTCTTTCTCGAGAAAGGACCCGTTTTAGCAACAAACACTTTGCCCTCGGATCTGAGATAGGAGGTATACCCAACTGTTTCCTTAGGGTATCCTATGAAGACGCATTTGTCCGCTTTGGGTTCGAGCTTATCAGGTTGAAGTCTTTTCACATAAGCATCGCATTCCCAAACTTTAAGAAATGACAGCTTAGGTTTCTGCTAAACCATAATTCATACGGTGTCATCTCAGCGGACTTAGATGGTGCCCTATTAAAGTGAATGTAGTTGTCTCTAATGCATAACCCGAAGATGATAGTGGCAAATCGGTAAGAGACATCATAGTACGCACCATATCCACTAGAGTACGACTACGACGTTCGGACACACCATCACACCATGGCGTTCCAGGCGGCATGAGTTGTGAAACAATTTCCACATTGTCTTAAGTTGCATACCAAACTCGTAACACAGATATTCACCTGCACGATCATATCGTAGACATTTTATCTTCTTGTTACGATGATCTTCAACTTGACTCTGAAAGTGCTTGAACTTTTCAAACGTTTCAGACTTGTGTTTCATTAAGTAAATATACCTATATCTACTCAAATCATCAAGGAAGGTAAGAAAATAACGATATCCACCACGCGCCTCAATGCTCATCGGACCGCACACATCAGTATGTATGATTTCCAACAAGTCACTTGCCCGTTCCATTGTTCCAGAGAACGGGGTCTTAGTCATCTTGCCCATGAGGTATGGTTCGCATGTATCAAGCGATTCAAAATCGAGTGATTCCATAAGTCCATCAACATGGAGCTTCCTCATGCGTTTAACACCAATATGACCTAAGAGGCAGTGCCACAAGTATGTGGTACTATCATTATTAACTTTGCATCTTTTGGCATCAATATTATGAACATGTGTATCACTACGATCGAGATTCAATAAACCATTCACATTGGGTGCATGACCATTGAAGGTATTATTCATGTAAACAGAATAACCATTATTCTCTTGACTTAAATGAATAAACGTATTGCAATAAACACGATCTAATCATGTTCATGCTCAACGCAAACACCAAATAACATTTATTTAGGTTCAACACTAATCCTGAGGGTAGAGGGAGCGTGCGATGGTGATCACATCAACCTTGGAAGCACTTCCAACACACATCGTCACCTCGCCCTTTAGCTAGTCTCCGTTTATTCCGTAGCTTTTATTTCGAGTTACTAACATTAGCATCTGAACCGGTATCTAATACCCCGGTGCTACTAGGAGTCCTAGTAAGGTACACATCAATAACACGTATATCAAATATACTTCTGTTGATGTTGCCAGCCTTCTTATCTGCCAAGTATCTGGGGTAGTTCCGCTACCAGTGATCGTTCCCCTTATTATAGAAGCACTTAGTCTCGGGTTTGGGTTCAACCTTGGGTTTCTTCACTGGAGCGGCAACTGGCTTGCCATTCATGAAGTTTCCCTTCTTGCACTTGCCCTTCTCGAAACTAGTGGTTTTACTAATCATCAACACTTGATGCTGCTTCTTGATTTCTACCTTCGCGGTGTCAAACATTGCTAATAGCTCAGGGATCATCTCCATCCCTGGCATGTTATAGTCCGTCACGAAGCTCTAGTAGCTTGGTGGCAGTGACTTGGAGAACTCTGTCAATCACTATCTTATCTGGAAGATGAACTCCCACTTGATTCAAGCGATTGTAGTACCCAGACAATCTAGGCACATGCTCACCTGATTGAGCTATTCTCCTTCATCTTGCATGCAAAGAATCTTGTTGGAGGTCTCATATCTCTCAATAAGGGCAAGAGCCCGAAATCCCAATTTCAGCTCTTGGAACATCTCATATGCTCCGTGGCGTTCAAAACGTCTTTGGAGCCTCAATTCTAAGTTGTAATGCATGACGCACTGAACTATCAAGTAGTCATCAGAACGTGTCTGTCAGATGTTCACAACATCCACAGACGATGCTTGAGGGGGTGGCGCACCGAGCGGTGCATAAAGGACATAAGCCTTATGTGCAGCAATGAGGACAATCCTCAGATCACGGACCCAGTCCGCATAACTGCTACCATCATCTTTCAATTTACTTTTCCTCTAGGAACGTATCAAAATTTAAGGGAGCTACAGCACGAGCTATTGATCTACAATATAATTTTGCAAATACAACTTTAGACTATGTTCATGATAATGAGTTCAATTAATCATAGTAATAAAGAACTCCCACTCAAATCAACATCCCCCAGGTTGTCTAAGTGTGACATGATCCAAATCCACCAACCCAAGTCCGATCATCACGTGAGATGAGGTGGTTTCAATGGTGAACATCTCCATGTTGATCATATCTAGTATATGAATCATGTTCGACTTTTCGGTCTCTTGTGTTCCGAGTCCATGTCTGTACATGCTAGGCTCGTCAAGTTTAACCCAAGTGTTCCGCATGTGCAAAACTGGCTTGCACCCGTTGTATGTGAACGTAGAGTCTATCACACCCGATCATCATGTGGTGTATCGAAACGACAAACTTTTGCAATGGTGCACACTCGGGGAGAACACAATTTTATCTTGAAATTTTAGTGAGGGATCACCTTATAATGCTACCGTTGTCCTAAGCAAAACAAGGTGCATAAAAGAATTAACATCACATGCAAATCATAAGTGACATGATATGGCCATGATCTTGTGCTTTTGATCTCCATCTTGAAAGCACCAGCATGATCTCCATCGTCACCGGCATAACACCATGATCTCCATCATCTTGATCTCCATCAACGTGTCACCATGAGGTTGTCGCGCCAACTATTGCTTCTACAACTATTGCTAACTCATAGCGATAAAGTAAAGCAAAAAAGGCGAGAATAAATTAAAGACAACCCTATGGCTCCTGCCGGTTGCCGTACTCATCGACATGCAAGTCGTGATAATCTATAAAAAACATGATCATCTCATACATCACATATATCTCATCATGTTTTTGGCCATATCATATCACATCATACCTTGCAAAAACAAGTTAGACGTCCTCTAATTTGTTGTTGCATGTTTTACGTGGCTGCTATGGGTACCTAGCAAGAACGATTCTTACCTACGCAAAACCACAACGGTGATATACAAGTTGCTATTTCACCTTCTACAAGGACCGCCTCTGTCAAATCCGATTCAACTAAAGTGGGAGAGACAGACACCCGCCAGCCATCTTATGCAACAAAGTTACATGTCAGTCGATGGAACCGATCTCTCATACGTGGACGAGTAAGGTTGGTCCGAGCCGCTTCATCCCACAATACTGCTGAATCAAGAAAAGACTAAGGAGGGAAGCAATTTGAATATCAACGCCCACAAACTGCTTTGTGTTCTACTCGTGATCTCATCTACGCATAGACCTAGCTCATGATGCCACTGTAGGGGAATGTTGCATACGAAACAAAATTTTTCCTACGCACATACAAGATCTATCCATGGTGATGAGCATCTACGAGAGGGAGAGTGAATCTACATACCCTTGTAGATTGCTAAGCGGGAAGTGTTAAGAAACGCGATTGATGTAGTTGAACGTCTTCGCGATCCAAATCGCAATCCGTCCCACGATCCAATCATGATCCGTCCCGCGATCCAATCATGATCCGTCCCGCGATCTAATCACGGTCCTTCCGATCTAGCACCGAACGGACGACACCTCCGCGTTCAGCACACGTATAGCTCGATGACGATCTTCGCCTTCTTGATCCAGCAAGAGGGGGCGGAGAGGTAGATGAGATCTCTAGCAGCACGACGACGTGGTGGTGGTGATGGTGGAGTTATCCCGGCAGGGCTTCGCCTAAGCACTACCGGAATCTATTTGGTGGAGGAACTAGAGAATAGAGAACTAGCACGTGGCCGTGGATTTTGGGGCTCTATTCCTCTAGTATATATAGGAGGGAGAGAGAGGGGCAAGCCTCCCTAGGGTTTCCCCTAGGGGTCGGCCGAACCAGGGCAAGGAGGAGTCCAATCCACTTCCTACTAGGAAGTGGATTCATATTAGGAAGGAGTCCTATTCCTTCCTATCTCCACCTTTTTTCCTCTTGGGCATATGGGCCCTTATGGGGTCGGTTCCCCAGCCCATTAGGGGCTGGTGCGCCACCTCTTGGGCTCATGTGGCCCCCCGGGGTGGGTGGGCCCCACCCGGTGGACCCCCGGAACCCATTCGTCACTCCCGGTACACTACCGGAAATACCCGAAACTTTTCCGGAACCCAAATACCACTTTCCTATATATAAATCTTTACCTCCGAACCATTCTGGAGATCCTCGTGACATCTAGGATCTCATCCGGGACTCCGAACAACCTTCGGCTACCAACACATATATCTCAATACTATCGAAACGTCACCGAACGTTAAGTGTGCAGACCCTGTGGGTTCGAGAACTATGTAGACATGACCAAGACACCTCTACGGTCAATAACCAATAGCGGGACCTGGATGCCCATATTGGTTCCTACATATTTTACGAAGATCTTTATCAGTTGAACCTCTATGTCAAGGATTCAGTTAATCCCATATGCTGTTCCCTTTGTTCTTCGGTAAGTTACTTGCCCGAGATTCGATCGTCGGTATCTCTATACCTAGTTCAATCTCGTTACCGGCAAGTCTCTTTACTCGTTCCATAATAAAAGATCCCGTGGCTAACTCTTTAGTCAATTTGCTTGCAAGGCTCATTGTGACATTGTATTACCGAGTGGGCCCTGAGATACCTCTCCGTCACACGGAGTAACAAATCCCAGTCTTGATCCATGCCAATGTTGGGGAACGTTGAATGGGAAACAAAAAATTTCCTACGCACACGCAAGATCTATCCATGGTGATGAGCATCTACGAGAGGGAGAGTGGATCTACATACACTTGTAGACTAAGCGGGAAGCGTTAAGAAACGCGGTTGATGTAGTCGAACGTCTTCGCGATCCAAATCGCTAGCTGTCCCGCGATCCAATCACGATCTAGCGCCGAACGGACGGCACCTCCGCGTTCAGCACACGTACAACACGATGATGATCTCTGCCTTCTTGATCCAGCAAGAGGGAGCGGAGAGGTAGATGAGTTCTCCGGCAGCGCGACGGCGCGACGGCGGCGGTGGTGGAACTTTTCCGGCAGGGCTTCGCCTAAGCACCGTCAGAATCTATTTGGTGGAGGAACTAGGGAATAGAGAACTAGCACGTGGACTTGTGTCTTTGGGGGTCTATTCCTCTAGTATATATAGGAGGGAGGGGGAGTAGGCAGCCACCCTAGGGCTTCCCCTAGGGGTTGGCCGAACCAGGTGGAGGTGTAGGATTCCACCTCCAATCTTACTCCTAGTAGGACTCCTTTCCTACTTGGAGTTCACCTTCCCCACTTGGGTGTTTTTTCCTTTCCCCTCACCCCAGCCGCATGGGCCCTTAGGGGCTGGCTTGCCCAGCCCACTAAGGGCTGGTGCGCCCCCCTTAAGGCCCATGTGGCCTCCCGGCGTGAGTGGCCCCTCCCGATGGACCCCCGGAACCCTCCCGACACTCCCGGTACACTACCGGAAATACCCAAAACTTTTCTGGTGACCAAAACGGGACTTCCTATATATCAATCTTTACCTCTGAACCATTCCGGAGCTCCTTGTGATGTCCGTGATCTCATCCGGGACTCCGAACAATCTTCGGTCACCACCATACATAACTCAATACTACCGAAACGTCACCGAACGTTAAGTGTGCAGACCCTGCGGGTTCGAGAACTATGTAGACATGACCGAGACACCTCTACGGTCAATAACCAATAGCGGGACCTGGATGTCCATATTGGTTCCTACATATTCTACGAAGATCTTTATAGGTTGAACCTCTATGTCAAGGATTCAGTTAATCCCGTATGTTGTTTCCTTTGTTCTTCGGTATGTTACTTACCCGAGATCCGATCATCGGTATCTTTATACCTAGTTCAATCTCGTTACCAGAAAGTCTCTTTACTCGTTCCGTAATACAAGATCCCGTGGCTAACACTTTAGTCACATTGCTTGCAAGGCTTATTTTGATGTTGTATTACCAAGTGGGCCCTGAGATAACTCTCCGTCATACGGAGTAACAAATCCCACTCTCGATCCATGCCAGCTCAACAGACCCCTTCGGAGATACCTGTAGAGCATCTTTATAGTCACCCAGTTACGTTGCGATGTTTGATACACACAAGGTAT
Source organism: Elymus sibiricus (assembly GCA_039707655.1). Lineage (NCBI taxonomy): Eukaryota > Viridiplantae > Streptophyta > Magnoliopsida > Poales > Poaceae > Elymus > Elymus sibiricus. Next base: position 248,001,344 of record CM077673.1, on the reverse strand, counting down.
TCCCCCGGTGTCAGTGAGTTGCATGATCTCATGGTCATAGGTATAGATACTTGACATGCAGAAAACAATAGCAATAGACTGACACGATCATATGCTACGTTCATATTTTGGGTCTTGATCATCACATCATTCTCCTAATGATGTGATCCCGTTATCAAATGATATCTCATGTCTATGGCTAGGAAACCTTGACCATCTTTGATCAACGAGCTAGTCTACTAGAGGCATACTAGGGACACAGTGTTGTCTATGTATCCACACATGCACTTGAGTTTCCAATCAATACAATTATAGCATGGATAATAAACGATTATCATGAACAAGGAAATATAATAATAACCACTTTATTATTGCCTCTAGGGCATATTTCCAACAGTCTCCCACTTGCACTAGAGTCAATAATCTAGCTCACATCACTATGTGATTTACATTGTAATGAATCTAACACCCATACAGTTCTGGTGTTGATCATGTTTAGCCCTTGGAAGAGGTTTAGTCATCGGGTCTGCGACATTCAGATCCGTGTGCACTTTGTAAATATTTCTGTCCTCCTCCTTGATATAATCGCTGATGGAATTGAAACGTCGCTTTATGTGTCTGGTCCTCTTGTGAAACCTTGGTTCCTTGGCCATAGCAATGGCACCAGTGTTGTCACAGAACAAAGTCATTGGGTTTAGTGCACTAGGCACTACTCCAAGATCTGTCATGAACTCCTTCATCCAGACACCTTCCTTCGCCGCCTCCAAGGCAGCGATGTACTCCGCTTCACATGTAGAATCAGCTACCACGCTCTGCTTGGAACTGCACCAGCTTACCGCACCCCCATTGAGAATAAATACGTAATCGGTTTGAGACTTAGAGTCATCCGGATCAGTGTCAAATCTTGCATCGACGTAACCCTTTACGACGAGCTCTTGATCACCTCCATAAACGAGAAAGATGTCCTTAGTCCTTTTCAGGTACTTCAGGATATTCTTGACCGCCGTCCAGTGTTCCATTCCTGGATCACTTTGAAACCTTCCAGCCATACTTATGGCAAGGCTGACATCGGGTCTTGTGCACAGCATTGCATACATGATAGAGCCTATGGCTGAAGCATAGGGGACGACACTCATCTTTTCTCTATCTTCTGCAGTCACTGGGCATTGAGTCTTACTCAACTTCACACCTTGCAATACAGGCAATAACCCGTTCTTGGACTGATCAATTTTGAACTTCTTCAAAACTTTGTCAAGGTATGTGCTTTGTGAAAGTCCTATTAAGCGTCTCGATCTATCTCTATAGATCTTGATGCCTAATATGAAAGCAACTTCTCCTAGGTCCTTCATTGAAAAACTCTTGTTCAAATATTCCTTCACGCTTTCCAACATTTCTATATTGTTTCCAATCAGCAATATGTCATCCACATATAATATTAGAAACGCTATAGAGCTCCCACTCACTTTCTTGTAAATACAAGCTTCTCCGTAAACTTGTATAAACCCGAACGCTTTGATCACCTCATCAAAGCAAAGATTCTGACTCCGAGATGCTTGCACCAGTCCGTAAATGGATCGCTGGAGTTTGCAAATTTTGTCAGCATTCTCTGGATCGACAAAACCTTCTGGTTGCACCATATACAACTCTTCCTTAAGGAAACCGTTAAGGAACGCTGTTTTGACATCCATATGCCAAATTTCATAATCGAAAAAGGCAGCTATTGCTAACATTATTCTGACGGACTTAAGCATCGCTACGGGTGAGAAGGTCTCATCATAGTCAACTCCTTGAACTTGTGAAAAACCCTTTGCCACAAGTCGAGCTTTATAGACGGTGACATTACCGTCCGCGTCCGTCTTCCTCTTAAAGATCCATTTGTTCTGAATGGCCTTTCGCCCTTTTGGTAATACTTCCAAAGCCCATACTTTGTTTTCATACATGGATCCCATATCGGATTTCATGGCCTCTAACCATTTCTCGGAATCCGGGCCCATCATCGCTTCTCCATAGCTCGTAGGTTCATCGTTGTCCAACAACATGACCTCTAAGACAGGGTTGCCGTACCACTCAGGAGCAGTACGCGTCCTTGTCGACCTACGAGGTTCGATAGTAACTTGATCGTAAGCTTCATGATCATCATCATTAACTTCCTCTTCAACCGATGTAGGCTCTACAGAAACATCTTTCTGTGCTGCGCTACTCTCAGTTTGAAGTAAAGGTTCAACAACCTCATCAAGTTCTATTTTCCTCCCACTCAATTCTTTCGAGAGAAACTCTTTCTCAAGAAATGTTCCATTTTTAGCGACAAACACTTTGCCTTCGGATCTGAGATAGAAGGTATACCCAACTGTCTCTTTTGGGTATCCTATGAAGACACATTTCTCCGCTTTGGGTTCCAGCTTTTCAGGCTAAAGCTTTTTGACATAAGCATCACATCCCCAAACTTTAAGAAACGACAACTTTGGCTTCTTGCCAAACCATAGTTCATATGGCGTCGTCTCAACGGATTTCGATAGTGCCCTATTTAAAGTGAATGCAGCTGTCTTTAATGCATAACCCCAAAACGATAGTGGCAAATCGGCAAGAGACATCGTAGATCGCACCATATCCAATAAGGTTCGATTACGACGTTCGGACACACCATTACGCTGTGGTGTTCCAAGCGGTGTCAATTGTGAAACAATTCCACATTGTCTTAATTGACTGCCAAACTCATCACTCAGATATTCTCCTCCTCGATCAGATCGCAGGAATTTGATCTTCTTGTTATGATGATTCTCAACTTCACTCTGAAATTGCTTGAACTTTTCAAACGTTTCAGACTTGTGTTTCATTAAGTAAATATACCCATATCTACTTAAATTATCAGTGAAGGTGAGAAAATAACGATATCCACCGCGCGCCTCAATGCTCATCGGACCGCACACATCAGTATGTATGATTTCCAACAAGTCACTTGCCCGTTCCATTGTTCCAGAGAACGGGGTCTTAGTCATCTTGCCCATGAGGCATGGTTCACATGTGTCAAGTGATTCCAAATCAAGTGACTCCAAAAGTCCATCAGCATGGAGCTTCTTCATGCGTTTTACACCAATATGACCTAAGCGACAGTGCCACAAGAAAGTGGTACTATCATTATCAACTCTACATCTTTTGGCATCAATGTTATGAACATGTGTGTCATCACTATCGAGATTCAATAAGAATAAACCCCTCACATTGGGTGCATGACCATAAAAGATATTACTCATATAAATAGAACAACAATTATTCTCTGATTTAAATGAGTAACTGTCTCGCAATAAACAAGATCCAGATATAATGTTCATGCTTAACGCGGGCACTAAATAACAATTATTCAGGTTCATCACTAATCCCGATGGTAATCGAAGAGCAAGCGTGCCGACGGCGATCACATCAACCTTGGAACCATATCCCACGCGCATCGTCACTTCGTCCTTTGCCAGCCTCTGTCTATTCCGCAGTTCCTGTTCTGAGTTGCAAATGTGAGCAACCGAACCGGTATCAAATACCCAGGCACTACAACGAGAGTTGGTAAGGTAGACATCAATAACATGTATATCATATATACCTTGTTTGGTGTTGGCCGCCTTCTTGTCAGCCAGATACTTGGGGCAGTTCCGCTTCTAGTGACCAGTTCCCTTGCAATGAAAGCACTCAGTTTCTGGCTTGGGTCCAGCCTTGGGTTTCTTCACGGGAGGGGCAACTGCTTTGCCACTCTTCTTGGAGTTACCCTTCTTACCCTTGCCATTCTTCTTGAAACTAGTGGTTTTATTGACCATCAACACTTGATGCTCCTTCTGAATCTCAGACTCAGTGACTTTCAACATCGCAAACAGCTCGGCGACTGACTTGTTCATCCCGTGCATGTTATAGTTCAACACGAAGCTCTTGTAGCTAGGTGGCAGTGATTGAAGAACTCTGTCAGTGATCGCCTCTGGCGGAAGGGGCATCCCTAATTCAGCCAGACGGGTGGAATACCCAGACATTCTGAGTATGTGTTCACTGACAGACCCGTTCTCCTCCATCTTGCAAGCATAGAACTTATCGGAGGTCTCATACCTCTCGATCCGGGAATTCTTTTGAAAGATAAACTTCAAATCCTGGAACATATCATATGCTCCATGACGTTCAAAACGTCTTTGAAGTCCCGGTTCTAAGCCATACAACATTGCACATTGAACCATTGAGTAATCATCAGAACGTGCCTGCCAGGTGTTCGCAACGTCTGCAGACTCTACTGGAGCGGGTGGTTCACCAAGCGGTGCATCAAGGACATAAGCCTTTTGGGAAGCCGTAAGGATAATCCTTAGATTACGGGCCCAGTCCACAAAGTTACTTCCATCATCTTTGAACTTAGCTTTCTCTAGGAACGCATTAAAATTCAGGGGTGCTACTGCGCGAGCCATTGATCTACAACATAAATTTTGCAAAGACAACTTAGACTATTATTCAAGATAATGAGTTTAGTTAATCATATTAGTTAAAAAATTCCCACTTAAATTGACATCCCTCTGGTTATTCGAGTGTCACATGATCCAAATTCACCAACTCAAGTCCGATCATCATGTGAGATGAGGTGGTTTCATTGGTGAACATCTTCATGTTGATCATATCTACTATATGACTCATGTTCGACCTTTCGGTATCTTGTGTTCCTAGGCCATGTCTGTACATGCTAGGATCGTCAAGTTTAACCCGAGTGTTCTGCACGTGCAACACTGGCTTGCACCCGTTGTATGTGAACGTAGAGTCTATCACACCCGATCATCTCGTGGTGTTTCGAAACGATGAACTTTCGCAACGGTGCACACTCGGGGAGAACACAATTTTATATTGAAATTTTAGTGAGGGATCACCTTATAATGCTACCGTCGTCCTAAGCAAAATTAGATGCATAAAAGGATTAACATCACATGCAAATCATATGTGACATGATATGGCCATGAACTTGTGCTTTTGATCTCCATCTCCAAAGCACCGGCATGATCTCCATCGTCACCGGCATGACACCATGATCTCCATCATCTTGATATCCATCAACGTGTGGCCATGAGGTTGTCGCGCCAACTGTTGCTTCTATGACTATTGCTAACTCATAGCGATAAAGTAAAGCAAAGACGACGAAAATAAATTAAAGACAACCCTATGGCTCCTACCGGTTGCCGTACTCATCGACATGCAAGTCGTGATATTCTATACAAAACATGATCATCTCATACATCACATATATCTCATCATGTAATTGGCCATATCACATCACAACATACCCTGCAAAAACAAGTTAGACGTCCTCTAATTGTTGTTGCATGTTTTACATGGCTGCTACGGGTATCTAGCAAGAACTATTCTTACCTACGCATAAACCACAACGGTGATACACAAATTGCTATTCAACCTTCTCAAGGACCGCCTCTGTCGATTCCGATCCAACTAAAGTGGGAGAGACAGACACCCGCCAGCCATCTTTATGCAACAAAGTCACATGTCAGTTGATGGAACCGGTCTCTCGTAAGCGTACGAGTAAGGTTGGTCCGAGCCGCTTCATCCCACAATACCGTTGAATCAAGAAAAGACCAAGGAGGGAAGCAATCTGAATATCAACGCCCACAAACTCCTTTGTGTTCTACTCGTGATCTCATCTACACATAGACCTAGCTCTGATACCACTGTTGGGGAACGTTGCATGGGAAACAATGTAGGACCGAAAGTATGTCTAGAGGGGGGGGGTGATTAGACTACTTGACCGAATAAAAGTTTTGCCTTTTCCCAAATTTTAGTGGTTGCAGTTTTAGCATTTCATGGCAAGTCAAGTACACCCTACACATGCGAGTCTAAGAGTATAGCAGCGGAAAGTAACAACAAGCATGTATAAAAAGGATAGGGTAGGAGGATCAAACGGAATTGTAGACACGATGATTTTTCCCGTGGTTCCGATAGGTGGTGCTATCGTACATCCACGTTTATGGAGTCTTCAACCCACGGAGGGTAACGGTCGCGAGAGTCCACGGAGGGCTCCACCCATAAGGGTCCACGAAGTAGCAACCTTGACTATTCCATAACGGCTTCCGTCCACGAAGGACTAGCCTCACTATGGGTAGATCTTCACGAAGTAGGCGATCTCCTTGCCCTTACAAACTTCTTGGTTCACTCCACAACACGAAGTAGGAGGCTCCCAAGCGACACCTAACCAATCTAGGAGGCACCACCCTCCAAAAGGTAATAGGCTCGGTAATGACGATGAACTCCTTGCTCTTGTGCTTCAAGATGTTAGACTCCTCAACACACAATCACTCTCTCATAGATTTGGCTTGGTGGAAGAGATGGGATTGGTGGAAAGCAACTTGGGGAGGCTAGAAATCAAGATCCATATGGTTGGAGTGGAAGATCTTGACCTCAACACAAGAATAGGTGGTTCTCTCTCAGAAAACTGGATGGGGCAAGTATGGAATAGTTCAGAGTGCTTCTCTTTCGAGTAGGTGGTGGTGAAGGGGTATATATAGGCATCCCCAAAAATCCAACCGTTACACACAAAATGACCAACTCGGTGACACCGATGTGTTAATCTCGGTGGTACCGAAGTGACCAAAAGGTGGCAACTTTTGAATCTCGGTGAGACCGATATAGGAAACTCGGTTGCACCGATAAGGTGACCAACGGTCAGATTGACAATCTCGGTGACGCCGATCCAACAATCTCGGTTGTACCGATATTGTGAATTTGCATAACAGAAAGTTGGCAACCTAAACTTGATGGCACCGGTATGGAATCGGGTGCACCGAAGTGGCTAGGGTTTGGCTGAGTCTGTCTGAGGTTTTGAATCGGTGGCACCGGAATGGAAATGTTGGTTGCACCGAATTTGAATATATGGCTTTGGACAGACTTTGGTGGGAGAGCTTGTGGGTGTTTTTGGTGAATATCACTTGTGCACGTATGAGCATTTTCTTCACCAACAAAACCTTACCCCCTTTTAATAGTATTGGCTTTCCTATGGACTCAAAGTGATTTCTCACAAATGTAAAATGTAGAGTCCTCTTGCTTGAAGCTTTGCCAACCTATTTCCTTGCATCTTGGGGTATTCCACAATCTCCACAATCCTTTTGCCATCCCTATCATTGAACTTTTCCTGAAATATACTTAGTGGAAACATTAGTTCAATGACTTATATGTTGTTATAAATTACCAAAACCACCAAGGGAGCAAATGTGCTTTCAATCTCCCCCTTTTTGGTAATTGATGACAATATATAGATCAAAGCTTCGAGAAAGATATAATCAATTAATATAATCGTCGCTTTGAGAAGTATGTGATAAGCAAGAGCTCCCCCTAAATTTGTGCATTATTTTGAATTTGCGTTTGAATGCAAATGCACAATCGATTAGGTACATGGGGCACTTCTTCCATGTCACATACAACTTGGTGGTGTGCGGGAATAATTAGAATGAGCATCATAGCACAACACAATCAAGAAAAGGTGAATGATCATCTCATAAGCATTAAGATGATAGGAAATAGTAGCACAACACATAAAGCGTATGATCAAACACCACAAACATGAGTTCAACACAAGCAACCAAAAGACAATTGTTTTGAAACAGCGAATAAAAACCAAACGCTCTCTCACTCGAAGCCTAAAGATCTATATACACTTCTCCCCCTTTGGCAACAAGTTACCAAAAAGTTCAAAGGCATATATCTAAGCGTTCTTGGGCTGATCTCCTCCGGTTGTTGATGAAGGAGTTGAGAGAACAGCATCGGCGAAGATCTCTGCAGATGTCGTGGATGGAGTTGGAGTGGCAACTGGAGGAACTGGAGCTGATGGAGCAGGAGCTGAGGTGACAGTGGCTGGAGCTGATGAAGAGGGCCTCAAGTCTGGAGCTGGCACAGTGGCTGATCTGGCCTGAGTGGTAAACTGTGTGCCTGGCCTGAGAGGTGATCCATCCTCATCATCATCATCATCATCTGAAGAAGTCTGAGGAAGAGGCACTGAGTCAACTTCCTTCTTGAGCTCATTAACTGTTCTAGTCAACCCATCCACCTTATCATTAAGGGGCTTGATCCTATTCTCGAAGATCCTCACAAGACTGTTCTGGTTGTCCAGAATCCCCTTAATGTCCTTCTTCATGTCCTGAACTGATGAGATCAAAAGATCCATTTGCTCGTTCCTGGATCTGGGGACTTGAGCACTAGTGGCTCTAGCTGCCTCTGCTTCTGCCTGAGCTGCAGCAGATGTGGGATGTTCAGCATCCATCACCACAACATTTTCCTCGAGATCTGGCTATAGGGGCAAGTGGGGACGATCTAGAGCAAAAATGTGCTTCTCCAACTTTGAGTTGATGAGCATCTGGATATAGGGTGCATAACAGCAAGAGCGCTTTTGATCAGCAACAACCCTCTTGATTGTCTCAACAATCAAGTCCATGACTCTGATCCTGGTGTGTCTGTCAAGGTGGATCAACATATTAATGGAGTAGCCTCAGATCATCTTGTCATCTCCTGACTTGGGCATCAAAGTATGCCTCAGAATGGTGTTCATGGTGCGGAGGCCAGCCTGAAGAAAATAAATAGATCCTAGCCTGTGAGACTTCACGTTAGCAGCAGGGATCTCCTTATACATGTTGGCCATAGCATTATGGCTCTCCTTGGATTCTGAGTAGACATCCAAATCACCATCCTGTGCTTCTGGGACTCCTAAGATGGCAGCCCACTCCTCAACAGTAGACTCGTACCTTGCACCTTCAGTCATCCATACAATCCTACCATCTCCATAGAAATGTGCAGTGGAGTAGAATTGCATGATCATCTCATCATTCCAAGCGGTGAACTCTCTGCCAACGAACTCATCCAAACCAATGCAGTGGAAATTGTCTTGGACACTTGGAAAGCAGTCCTCATTCTCCTTGATGAATTTCCAATCAACATATCGCATATCGCTCACAGCTGGACTCTTGTCAAAAAGCACAGTCTCATAGAAATCATGTTGCTCTTTGGTGTAGAATCTGTAGTCCACAGCTGTCTTCTTTCTTTGGGCATATGGATCAGCAGCTCTCCATGCCCTCAAGCCAGAGTCCTTCCTCTTCTTCTTATCCTCAGCAAGTGGGTAGCTGGCATTATGTACTGGAAGGTGTGGCGTAAGCTTCATTAGGGCAGACATAGCATCCTCATACTCAACTCTGGAGGTGGTTCCTTTGTTCTTCTCAGAAGCTGGTATTTGCCTTGACAGTCTCTTGGGCTTCTCAGCAGCAGGCTTCTTTGCAGCAGGCTTAGTGCTCTTGGAAATTCCAGTCTTTGGCATAGCATCAGACATGAGCTTCTTTTTCTTCTTGGGAGGGGCTTTATCAACATGTTCTTCCTCCTCCTCAGCATCAGCAGCAGCAGCAGCCTCCTCAGGGTCCTCAAACATGGAGGTCTGCCTGCTAACAGCATAAACAATCCTTTTCCTGGAACCCTTCTTCTCACCTGCCTTCTTAGGCAATGACTTCTTTGGGGGTGACTCAAGGTGAAGAGCCATCTTTGTCCTAGCACCTTCAGGTGCTCTCCTAGCTTCAGAGCTAGCATAGACTTTGCCAACAACTCTTCTGGAAGAAGTAGCTTCACTTGCAGACTTCTTGGCAGCCTTCTCTTGCTTCTTAGCAAGAACCTCTTCTGGCACAAAATCTGAATCCTCTTCATCTGAATTCAGCTTCTTCCTAGTCCTTGTTGCAGCCTTGGGCAAACCATGGGAACTGGGAGTGCCTGGATCTAAAGATGAACTAGACTCAGGACTAGTGCCTGAATCCTTCTCAACACTCTGCTCTCTGAAGTTGTTCTCACTGTCCTCAGCACTTGACATACTGACCCTGTGAATAGAGTATAGAGGAGCAGAAGAAGATGAGTCATCACAAAATTAGGCTGGTTTTTGAAAGATTGAACAAAAGATTTTCATGATTTTGCATTCTGTCACATGAAAATCGGTACAGCCGAAGTAGAATTATCGATGCCACCGAGACTGGCTATCTCATTAACAGAGACTTGGCACTCTTTTCGGTGGGACCGAAAAGAAGTACTCGGTTTCACCGAGACAGTTCTCAGCAACATAGACAGACAAATCGGTGAGACCGATTTGTTCACTTCGGTTCTACCGAGTTTCATCGGGCGGAAGGCAAACCCTAGAAAATCGATGGTTCGCTAATCTACGGGGATTTCTTGTGGATAGAAAGTTGTGCAAACTGTGGCTTATAGAGAAAAACAACTTTATTGCGCAAGAATCGGACGGGAGCGCAAGAAAGATCGAATCCGTACCCTAGCTCGGTGATGGATCCGCTACGGCGGCGACGGCGGCGAAGATGCCCGTCGACGGCGAGGATTCCCAGCGGCGGAGAGGCTCGGGATGGCAAGGCGATGACCAGGGGGTCCTTCTGCGGCAGCTTAGGGTTTGAGGCGTGATGATTTGAAGATTGAAATTTCGAACCGTCGGGACCACAGACTATATACCCTTCACTGTCGGTGATACCGAGTCTAAATTTTCGGTGTCACCGAGTTCCTCAACTATCAGCTGACAGGGAAACTCGGTGTAACCGAGAATATGGAATCGGTAGTACCGAGATAGAAAACTAGATCAACCCTAGGCATTCGGTGAGACCGAGAATTGTGGGTTGGTTCCACCGAGATGCACTTGGGAGGTTTTAATGGTCAGTCCTTGTCGATACAGAACTCCGAGTGCTCCACACAAAGAGGGATCGAAAAGTACTTGTTCAAATTTTGTGATGCAGCATGAATAGAATATGAGGTGAGAAAGCATAGATAGCTAAAGAGTGGTCCTAGGCATTCTTGTCCATCCAATTGGCAAAAGATAAAACAAAAGCCAAATAACAACAATTGGATATCCTCGAATGAGAAAACAAATGCAGACCAACATGCTCACACAATAAGATGTCAAATGAAATCATGACAAACATGCACAAACACACTAGCATCTAACAAGCACTTGGGCGATGACGAAGTCATCTATATATGAGTATTTGACTTAGGAGCCAAGTAAGAATACTTGATCATAGGTCATACTCATCGTTTAAGCACAAGTGGGGTTACCACTTTTACATAAAGCATTTAATGTTGTCACATACTAAGAGATGCTTAGACTCAAGTCTTAGAGTAAAGCTCCCCCTTGATGTGACATCCCCCCCATAAGAGGGATAAACTAACCTTGGGTTTTGTCGATCAAGACTTCACGTTGGTGAGGTAGTGGTGGATGCTCAAGGTTGATGAAGATCACCAAGAGTTGGGAGCATCCTTGTTGTTTCCTTACTCTTCTCACCTACATGGGTTAGTACCAACACACAAGAGACAAATACAAGGATATCTATGGACATGGAGTGCAAAGCATGTGTTATGATGTCCATTGATTTGTTGATTACCTTGTCCCTTGCTTACCTTTGAGGGAATGTGTGACTCCTTGAACTATTGCATAGAGTTGATGTTGATTGCAAATAATTCTTGCCAATAATGAATGTGAGTGAATTTCATTGGCGGAGTCACCCCTCAAGAACTTACTAGTTCTTCTTCTTGGGGACCCACATCAAGTTGATGGGGATCCTTGGTGTTGTAGTAGCCTTTGTAGAAGTTGAGCTTGATGTAGCCTTGGGAACCCACTCCACCATAGCTAGGGATTCATCTTCATATGAGTCAATGTCCTCTTGAAGCTTGTTCTTGCCCTTGAGCTTGTGGTCTTGTGGTGGAAGGTCATCTTGAGTGCTTGTTCTCTTGGGAAGAGTATTTTCATACTTCTCCTTTTGAGGAACAAACTTTGGCTCGGGATATTGACCTTGTTCCCACTCAACTCCATTTGCGTTGAAGTAGCCAACACCACGATTCTTCCGGTATCCTCCGTGCTTGCGTACAATTTCCTCAAATTGCTTACACCCGGCAAGACTCTTGTAGATACCTTTTTCTATAATTCCTTTCAATAAAGCATTTTCTTGCTCAAGTGTAACTTGGCTAAGAGAATCATCATTAGTGGAATCAATAGAACTACTAGAAGCAACATCATTAGGTTTAGCATTTTTATTGTTGCTACTAGATGAAGAACCTTTATTGCCTTTGTTACTAGTTTGTTTATATTTAACTTGTGGCATGAAAGTAGACAAGAGTAGTCGTTTGGCTAGATAAGATGAAGTCTTCTTTCGGAGATCGTCATTGATAGCTTTAAGAAACTCATGCTCTTGCTCCAAATTGAGCTTCTCGAAGCGTAGCTTCTCATGAGTTCTTACAAGCTCTCTATGATCTTCAAGAGTAGATTCATGAGCTAACTTAAGAGTGTTTAGTTCTTTAGTTAGTTCTTCTATTTTCATCTTATCATCATCAATTGACTTATCTTGACTAGCATGAGAATTATCAAGTTCATTTTGACTAACATCACTAGTTTTATCAAATAGCAAGTCATCATCACAAAGCAAGTCATCTTCATCACTATTGAAATCAAGATACTCGGGGTGTGATACCTTGGGGCCTTTAGCCATGAAGCAACTTCCATTCCCTTCATTTGGTGAATCGAATAGATCATAGGAGTTAGTAGTCACAAGAGCAATTCCGGCAACACCATCATCTTGACTATAGTCGGAGTCGGAGTGATAGCTTCTCTCGGAGTTGTTGTCGGAGTCGGAGACCCATTCACCAACATGAGCTTGATGTTTCCTTCTTGTGTAGCTCTTGGTGTACTTGTCCTTCTTCTCCGAATCTCTACTCCTCCTTGAGTGTCTTCGTTCATAACGATCATCTCTACTCCTTCTCTCTCTTTGAGGTGATTCATATCTTGAGCTTCGTCTTCTTGGTGACTCTTCTCTTCGTTTGTAGGGAGCCGTGCACTCATTGGAGTAGTGTCCGGGATTCCCACAATTGTAGCAATTGCGGTCACGACTTGACGAACGCTTCTCATCATTTCTTGAGTTGGAGCTTCTTTCTTTGCCTCTATTCTTGTAGAACTTGTTGAATTTCTTGACCATGAGGCTTATCTCTTCATTGGTGACAAGGTTGTTGCTTGAAGTTGTGGGAGCATCACTTGTGGCTTTGTATGCACCGCTAGACTTGTGATGAAGCTCTTCCTTGTCTTTGAGTGTCATCTCATGAGCAACAATCCTTCCAATGACTTCCGTAGGCTTGAGATCTTTGTAGTTGGGCATCATTTGGATCAATGTGCACACGGTGTCGTATCTCTCATCCAAAGCTCTAAGTATCTTCTTGATGATGAATTCGTCGGTCATTTCTTCGCTTCCTAAGCCGGCAATCTCATTTGTGATGAGAGCTAGCCTAGAGTACATCTCTGCGACTCCTTCACCATCCTTCATCTTGAACTTGTCAAGCTGACCTTGAAGAACATCCAACTTGGACTCTCTCACGGACTCGGTTCCTTCGTGCATATCAACCAAAGTATCCCAAATCTCTTTTGCATTCTCAAGACGGCTGATTTTGTTGAATTCTTCTGGGCATAGGCAGTTGAATAGAATGTCGCATGCTTGAGCGTTGTATTGCAACATCTTCAATTCTTCCGCGGTCGCTTCACGATACGGTTCCTTTCCATCTCCAAAGAATTCACCTTGCAAGCCAACATGAACAACAGCCCAAACGGCGGGGTTATGACCAAGAATATGCATTTTCATTTTGTGCTTCCAACTAGCAAAATTAGTGCCATCAAAGTACGGACCTCTACGGTGATAATTACCCTCACTAGAGGCCATACTCTCCTAGGTTGTGAGACCAATGCAATGGAGACCAAAGCTCTGATACCACTTGTATGACCGAAAGTATGTCTAGAGGGGGGGGGTGATTAGACTACTTGACCGAATAAAAGTTTTGCCTTTTCCCAAATTTTAGTGGTTGCAGTTTTAGCATTTCATGGCAAGTCAAGTACACCCTACACATGCGAGTCTAAGAGTATAGCAGCGGAAAGTAACAACAAGCATGTATAAAAAGGATAGGGTAGGAGGATCAAACGGAATTGTAGACACGATGATTTTTCCCGTGGTTCCGATAGGTGGTGCTATCGTACATCCACGTTTATGGAGTCTTCAACCCACGGAGGGTAACGGTCGCGAGAGTCCACGGAGGGCTCCACCCATAAGGGTCCACGAAGTAGCAACCTTGACTATTCCATAACGGCTTCCGTCCACGAAGGACTAGCCTCACTATGGGTAGATCTTCATGAAGTAGGCGATCTCCTTGCCCTTAAAAACTTCTTGGTTCACTCCACAACAAGAAGTAGGAGGCTCCCAAGCGACACCTAACCAATCTAGGAGGCACCACCCTCCAAAAGGTTATAGGCTCGGTAATGACGATGAACTCCTTGCTCTTGTGCTTCAAGATGATAGACTCCTCAACACACAATCACTCTCTCACAGATTTGGCTTGGTAGAAGAGATGGGATTGGTGGAAAGCAACTTGGGGAGGCTAGAAATCAAGATCCATATGGTTGGAGTGGAAGATCTTGACCTCAACACAAGAATAGGTGGTTCTCTCTCAGAAAACTGGATGGGGCAAGTATGGAATAGTTCAGAGTGCTTCTCTTTCGAGTAGGTGGTGGTGAAGGGGTATATATAGGCATCCCCAAAAATCCAACCGTTACACACAAAATGACCAACTCGGTGACACCGATGTGTTAATCTCGGTGGTACCGAAGTGACCAAAAGGTGGCAACTTTTGAATCTCGGTGAGACCGATATAGGAAACTCGGTTGCACCGATAAGGTGACCAACGGTCAGATTGACAATCTCGGTGACGCCGATCCAACAATCTCGGTTGTACCGATATTGTGAATTTGCATAACATAAAGTTGGCAACCTAAACTCGGTGGCACCGGTATGGAATCGGTTGCACCGAAGTGGCTAGGGTTTGGCTGAGTCTGTCTGAGGTTTTGAATCGGTGGCACCGGAATGGAAATGTTGGTTGCACCGAATTTGAATATATGGCTTTGGACAGACTTTGGTGGGAGAGCTTGTGGGTGTTTTTGGTGAATATCACTTGTGCATGTATGAACATTTTGTTCACCAACAAAACCTTACCCCCTTTTAATAGTATTGGCTTTCCTATGGACTCAAAGTGATTTCTCACAAATGAAAAATGTAGAGTCCTCTTGCTTGAAGCTTTGCCAACCTATTTCCTTGCATCTCGGGGTATTCCACACTCTCCACAATCCTTTTGCCATCCCTATCATTGACCTTTTCCTGAAATATACTTAGTGGAAACATTAGTTCAATGACTTATATGTTGTTATAAATTACCAAAACCACCAAGAGAGCAAATGTGCTTTCAAACAAAAATTTTCCTACGCACACGCAATATCTATCCATGGTGATGAGCATCTACGAGAGGGAGAGTGGATCTACATACCCTTGTAGATCGCTAAGCGGGAAGCGTTAAGAAACGCGGTTGATGTAGTCGAACGTCTTCGCGATCCAAATCGCTAGCCGTCCCGCGATCCAATCACGATCTAGCGCCGAACGGACGGCACCTCCGCGTTCAGCACACGTATAGCTCGATGACGATCTCCGCCTTCTTGATCCAGCAAGAGGGAGCGGAGAGGTAGATGAGTTCCCCGACAGCGCGACGGCGGTGGTGGTGGAACTATTCCGGCAGGGCTTCGCCTAAGCACCGTCGGAATCTATTTGGTGGAGGAACTAGGGAATAGAGAACTAGCACGTGGACTTGTGTCTTTGGGGGTCTATTCCTCTAGTATATATAGGAGGGAGGGGGAGGAGGCTGCCGCCCTAGGGCTCCCTATAGGGGTCGGCCGAACCGGGTGGAGGTGGAGGGTTCCACCTCCAATCCTACTCCTTGTAGGACTCCTTTCCTACTTGGAGTTCACCTTCCCCACTTGAGGTTTTTTTCCTTTCCCCTCACCCCAGCCGCATGGGCCCTTAGGGGCTGGCTTGCCCAGCCCACTAAGGGCTGGTGCGCCCCCCTTAAGGCCCATGTGGCCTCCCGGCGTGAGTGGCCCCTCCCGATGGACCGCTGGAACCCTCCCGACACTCCCGGTACACTACCGGAAATACCCAAAACTTTTCTGGTGACCAAAACGGGACTTCCTATATATCAATCTTTACCTCTGAACCATTCCGGAGCTCCTTGTGATGTCCGTGATCTCATCCGGGACTCCGAACAATCTTCGGTCACCACCATACATAACTCAATACTACCGAAACGTCACCGAACGTTAAGTGTGCAGACCCTGCGGGTTCGAGAACTATGTAGACATGACCGAGACACCTCTACGGTCAATAACCAATAGCGAGACCTGGATGCCCATATTGGTTCCTACATATTCTACGAAGATCTTTATCGGTTGAACCTCTATGTCAAGAATTCAGTTAATCCCGTATGTTGTTCCCTTTGTTCTTCGGTATGTTACTTGCCCGAGATCCGATCGTCAGTATCTCTATACCTAGTTCAATCTCGTTACCGGCAAGTCTCTTTACTCGTTCCATAATACAAGATCCCGTGGCTAACACTTTAGTCACATTGCTTGCAAGGCTTATTGTGATGTTGTATTACCGAGTGGGCCCTGAGATACCTCTCCGTCATACGGAGTAACAAATCCCAGTCTCGATCCATGCCAGCTCAACAGACCCCTTCGGAGATACCTGTAGAGCATCTTTATAGTCACCTAGTTATGTTGCGACATTTGATACACATAAGGTATTCCTCCGGTGTCAGTGAGTTGCATGATCTCATGGTCATAGGAACAGATACTTGACATGCAGAAAACAATAGCAATAAACTGACATGATCATATGCTACGTTCATAGTTTGGGTCTTGTCCATCACATCATTCTCCTAATGATGCGATCCCGTTATCAAATGACATCTCATGTCTATGGCTAGGAAACCTTGACCATCTTTGATCAATGAGCTAGTCTACTAGAGGCATACTAGGGACACAGTGTTGTCTATGTATCCACACATGTAATTGAGTTTCCAATCAATACAATTATAGCATGGATAATAAACGATTATCATGAACAAAGAAATATAATAATAACCACTTTATTATTGCCTCTAGGGCATATTTCCAATAGCCAACTCAACAGACACCCTTGGAGATACCTATAGAGCATCTTTATAGTCACCCAGTTACGTTATGACGTTTGATACACACAAGGTACTTCTCCGGTGTCAGTGTGTTGCATGATCTCATGGTCATTGGAACATATACTTGACATGCAGAAAACAATAGCAATAAACTGACATGATCATATGCTATGTTCATAGTTTGGGACTTGTCCATCACATCATTCTCCTAATGATGTGATCCCGTTATCAAATGACATCTCATGTCTATGGCTAGGAAACCTTGACCATCTTTGATCAACGAGCTAGTCTATTAGAGGCATACTAGGGACACAGTTTTGTCTATGTACCCACACATGTATTTGAGTTTTCAATCAATACAATTATAGCATGGATAATAAACGATTATCATGAACAAGGGAATATGATAACAACTAAATTATTATTGCCTCTAGGGCATATTTCCAACAGTCGGTGCGCCCTGTTAGCTTGTGGCCGCCCCCCGACGCCTCCGGCCCTGATCTCTGGCCTCTAAATTCATGTATATTCCAAAACCCTAGGGGATATCCTTTTTCCGCCGCCTCAAGTCTCTATTCCGCCGCGATCTCATCTGGAGCCCTTTTCCGGTGGTGTGCGGAGGGGGATCGATCACGGAGGGCCTCTACATCATCCTTGATTCTCCCATGGTAATGCGTGAGTAGTCCACCACAGACCTTGCGGGTCCATAGCTCGTACCTAGATGGCCTTTTCTCTCTCTTTGATCTTCAATACAAAGTTCACCGCGATCTTCGCGGTGATCTATTCGATGTAATCTTCTTTTGCGGTGTGTTTGTTGGGATCCGATGAATTGTGGGTTTATGTTTAGATTATTTATGTTAAAAGATTTGAGTCATCTCTGAATACTTATTTGATTCTTATTTGCATGATCATCATAGCTTCGTATATCTCTCTGATCTATCGGTTTAGTTTGGCCAACTAGATTGGTTTATCTTCAGTGAGATGGGTGCGTTGTAGTGGGTCCAATCTTGCGCTGCTCAATATCCCAGTGACAAAGTAGGGGACAAGACCCATATTTGTATTGCTTCCACTAAGGATAAAATGATGGGGTTCATTCATATTAATTGAGT
This sequence comes from Elymus sibiricus, assembly GCA_039707655.1. NCBI lineage: Eukaryota > Viridiplantae > Streptophyta > Magnoliopsida > Poales > Poaceae > Elymus > Elymus sibiricus. The sequence goes on along the minus strand of CM077673.1, from coordinate 247,983,180 downwards.
TTACTTTGTCTGCATCATGTCATCATTCTCCAAGCATTACTCTATGTGACACCCTGGTTTTGTGCTACAGTGATCATTGTAATTAAGCACAGTGATGACCATGATCAGTGCCTAATCATTTTGCTAAACAGTGCATGATCAATATGGATTTCATATCTCATTTCAAAATTCCACTTCTAAATGCCCTAGGATTTGATTGTGATAATTTAAATCCTCAAACAGCATGGGAAAAATGTTGCTTATATATGAAAAATCACAAATGCAATGTTGTTTAGGAAAACAACATCACCTTGATGTTGGTGTGGACCCCACACTCCTAAAAAGAAGATAAAAGCATTTAAAAGTGCTATTAAACTCAATTTGAAATTGCAAATAGTTTCCAAAAATGCCCAAAGTGTATGTGACCATGTGGAATAGTGCAAGGTATTTATTGGACCATGTCTCACATTTTTCCTATGGAGAATTAGTGAAAAAATAAAATGGAAAAGGAGCTGTGGAGAAAACAGAAAAGAAAAAAGGAAAGAAAAGAGAAAACGCCCTGTGCACTTGAGCCCATCAGCTACAGTGGCGGCCCAGCCCACTCCCCACCGTCTCCCACCTCCCGCACTGCTCACCCGCGGCCGTTGTCGAACACAGCGCGTGCGCGCGCGCCCGCAGCCAGGCCCCCCTCTCTCTCGGTCGACAGCGTGCCCGCGCTCGACGCGGAGGATAAGAACGGCCCCCTGCACCCCCTGGACGCCTCTGCTCCTCCTCCCGCTCTCTCCCTCATTTGCTCTCCTCCCTCCCGAGCGCCACCGCCGCCATGGACGCCGGCTAGTCGTAGCCTCCGCCACTCCCGCGCCCTGCCAAGACGCCACGAGCTCCGCCACGACCGCCCCGTCCTCCTCGACCACAAGCCCGAGCCCCAGAGCCCCTGCATCGACGACCAGGAGCTCCTTCTTCCCCGGATCGCCGCCGCGCCCCGACGACGATTCCGGCCACCTCGAGCCTCCCCCGAGCCCGCTTTGCACCTCTACAGGCTCAATGTGAGCCCCCCCCTTCCTTCTCCCCCTTTCCCCGGCCTCTCCCCGCAGCCGTAGACGCCGCCCCCTTCTCGCCCGTACTCACCGCCGCGGACGAGCTCGCCGCCGTAGCCACCGTAGCCGCAGCCCGTGTCCGAGCTCGCCAGCGTGCTCCTGGGGCTCCCAGAAGCCCAACGCACCCACGCACACGCCCTCTCGTGCCCTGCAATGCCGTTTGCCTCGCGCCACCGAACGCCACCGTCGCCTTGCTCGTCTCCGGCGACGTTCCGGCCATCCCCGATGCTAGCCACGGCCACCATCGGACGCGGCGCGTCACGCCCGTCCCGTAGGACGAAACCGCGGGCCGAATGCCCCCCTGTGCGCCGTTTCCGCGCGTCGCCACCGTCTCTGGTGGTCGCCGGAGCGCGTGCCAGCGTGAAATGCCGGCCGGCCGATGTGGTAGCTGCGGGCCCCACCCCCGTGCCGCTGACTGTGGGCCCTGTGGGGTCCGTTGACCAGTCAGCGCTGCTGACTGGGCAACCCGTGTCACTGACACGCGGGCCCCACACTTAAAACGATTTAATAAAATAAATAAACTGTTAATTAAATTGTTAATTAATTAAATAGTTAATTAAACACTAATTAGTCACTGACTAACCGGGCCCGCTGCTCTAATTAGTTAATTAGCTAAAATTAACTCTGTTTAAAACTAACAGAGGCTGACATGTGGGCCCCACATGTCAGGTTTGACCTGGTCAGCCGTCTGTTGACTGCTGACGCCATCAATGCGTCATGCTGACGTCATCCCCGTACTGTTCTGTGTAATGTTGATTTAAATAATTAAATTTCAGAAAATCATTTAAACTTTGAAAAATCATATCTTTTAAACCGTAACTCGGAAGAAAATAAATTATATATGAAAAATGACCAGAAATATGAGACGAATCCGAATACGCAGTCCATTAGTCTGTCACATGCTCCTAGCATAGCAAAAATGGGACTTTTCCATCGGTTTCACCTGTCCGGTAGTAGCCCGAGACACGGGAAATATCGTCAGATATTCTTCCGACCCATCTGCGACGTGTAACACTGCGTTAGTGCATGCCTAGCCTGCATGTTGCCATGTCATGCATCGTGATGCATTTGTTTGCTTTGTATTTATTGTTTCTCCCCCCTCTTCTTACCGGTAGACCCTGAGACTGACGCTGCTGCCGGCTACGACTACGCGACTGACGATCAGCCCTTTGCCGCAGAGCAGCAAGGCAAGCAACCCCCCCTTGATCATTCTGATATCGCCCATTTCTTTCCCTCTCAGTCTTGCATTAGATTTTGCTACTGTAATTGTTAGCTCCTATTCTGATGCATAGCCTGTTTTTGATAAACTGCTACTATACCTGCAATCATATCAACTGCTTAGTATAGGTTGATCAGTGAATCCCCAGTGACCCCCTTAGTCCCAGTTGCCCCTGCTTCTTCATCGACGACTCGACGACTCGAAGACCCGAAGACTCGGTCAACCGACCGACAAGCCAGGCCCCTCACATCACCGCACCCCCTTAGTTGTATGACTCTGCAGTGCTACTATCGAGTACCGAGGGTGACACCTCGTGAAGTACTCATGATGCTAGCTCTGTAGTGTAGTTAGTCGGTCGTGGTTATCGAGGGTGATTCCTCCTTCGCCACTCCCGACGATGCCTCTGTCGTGCAACCCCTCAAGAGTGGAACCCTCGAGGGTGATTCCTCTAAGTCCACCTTGACGGTTTCATCGAGCGGGGCCCTTTGAGGGTGATTCCTCAGGTTCCGTCTTGATGATTTATACACACGGTTACTATGACCTGGTTACAGAAACATGTTGGTGATGGGTCGGCCCTAAGGGGTACCCACGGTTTAATGATGATGAGGCGTGGACTAGCGAGAGAGACCTTTGCCACACATCCTCGAGTCGGGGTGACGGGACCACACTTTATGGGTCGCGCTTGCCCCGCATTAATAAAATGCTAATGGGTTGGGTATTTGATCTGAGTTGGTCGTTGGCCTTATTGCGCACCAAACCATCACGTGGGAAAGTTATGGGCACTCAGCGTCGTTGTATCAGCCGAAGCTCTTCGGACGTCAGCAATGGAGCGGCGCGCGCCCGAGTGGTCCGCAACGGCATCGCGCTTGTTACTAAGGGGTGCTAGGACTGACCTCGGCCGCGTTCGCATCGTGCAGGAGTGCAAGGGCAAGTGGGCCCACGAACCTGCGCGCTTAGGATTTAGACCGGCAGGCTGGCCTCTTCGTTGAGCCTAGGTGGGGCGACGACGTGCTGCTATCCCGAGGCCAGGCATGACCCAGGAAAGTGTGTCCGGCCGGAGGTGATCAGGCATGTTGGAGATGCGGTGCACCCTTGCAGGGAAGATTAATCTATTCGAATAGCCATGTCCATGGTAACAGGACGACTTGGAGTTGTACCTTGACCTTATACAACTATAACTGTGATTTAAATTTGAAATGAATTGTGGCTCCGAGATTGCTTCCTCGCAGGGAGTCGAGGAAGAATCTCTGGGCGTGGTTACTTAATAAAATTGCTACAATAATATGACTATATATGAGATACCAGTCTACTCTCTTCTAATGCTGCAAGATGCTGAAGATGCTAGTCTTCGATAGGACTAGGCCTTCTCCCTATTCTTGCTTTCTGCAGTCAGTCCAGATATAACCCCTCCCCTTGATACTGATGCATACTTAGCATAGATCTGATGTCAGTCTTGCGAGTACTTTGGATGAGTACTCACCGCTGCTTTGCTTTCTCTTTCCCCCTCGATACGATTCTGCGTTCAGACGTCGGAGCCCAGGAGATGGAGTACGCTGGAGACGACTACTACACCACCGCTGGAGCCTACTACTACATGGAGAACGCCGACGCTCAGGAGTAGTTAGGAGGTTCCCAGGCAGGAGGCCTCGCCTATTTCGATCCGCTGCTTATGATTGTGCTAGCCTTCTTAAGGCAAAACTTGTTTAACTTATGTCTATACTCAGATATTATTTGCTTCCGTTGACTCGTGCTTGTCGAGCTTTGTATTCGAGCCCTCGAGGCCCCTGGCTTGTAATATGAAGCTGTATGACTTTAATTTGTGTCTAGTGTTGTGTTGTGATATCGATCAGTGAGTCCCTAATCTTGATCGTACGCATTGAGTGTATGTTTAGCGTACGGTCGAGATCGGGGGCGTCATAAGTTGGTATCAGAACCGACTGCCTATATACGCATGATCATTGACGTGAATAAGTATTGCATAACGTTGCGCTTTTCTATCAATTTCCCAACAGTAATTTGTTGACCCACCGTATGCTTTATTTAAGAGAGAAGCCTCTAGCGAACACTACGACCCCCGGGTCTATTCACATATATATTTACAAATGCTATTATTTTCTTGCTGTCATTTATTTACTTTTTATTTATTTTGCAATTTATAATTATAAACTATCATCTACACTACTCATTTGCTTGCAAGTAACGAGTTCAAGGGGATTGACAACCCTCTTGCCCGTGTTGGGTGCAAGTTTTTGCTCTTTTGTGTGTAGGCGTTGAACACGGGAGTTGTGTGGTCCTCCTATTGGTTCGATAACCTTGATTCTCACTGAGGAAAATACTTATCTATACTGTGTTGCATCATCCCCTCCTCTTCGGGGAAAAATCTAACTTAGATCACAGGTATCAAGCCCACTGTTCGCCGTCCGCTGGGCGAGCTTTGCTCGCCAGCCTCCTCCGACGCGGTGGGGAAGCCGGAGGAAGGGGAGGTCGGGGGCGGCGTCTAGGTTCGCCCGAGCCGTCCCCTGGAGGCGACGTGATCGGCTCTCGGGATTGTCCTTAGATATTCCACACATTTGGTCATGCTATTTATTTATTCGTTTTGTTTTCTTGCTAACTGAAAATGGGATAGTGACCTTGTATACAAAAACAAGGGAGTATCTCGTAATGTACCATCAAGAGCATACAAAGCATAATGAGTGGCATCCTGCCTGTGCATGATTAAGATGCGCAAAGCCCACACGACAGTCTCACTATTTCATACTCTCTTAAGAAAGTATGTCCATATTTGCATGCTACTGGTACAATCTAGTGGAGTGCAGTTAAAGAATTTTGAGGTAAAGTAGAGCAGCCCGCACCATCTCGTCTGAGGCAACACGGGCGAAAACCTAGCCCGAGCTACCAAGCAATGCTCTCGTGCCCTTCCTCCCCTCACCGTCACCGAAGGAGGCCACCGGCTAAGCCCGGGCGATGGACGACGACGACAGGGTGATATTCCTCCCGTTTATCCTGAGAGCTCGGGGTGGGGGAGGCGGGATCCTTTTGCGTGATGCGACAAATCCTGGCGGGTCGGCTGTGTCACCTACGGGTCAATGGGCTTCATCCTGGCTGCTCTTGGCGGCTTCCTAACAGTGGCACTCGCGGGTGGTAGTCGCGATAACTTTGTCGGCGGGCTACTTGTCTTCGTCCGACTGCTCTTCTCCGGTGAGTAGGGAGGGTGAGCCCCCGTTCCTACTCTATGGGCGCGTCCTCACGCTGGCCAATGACACGCTGGCATTGGTGGCTCCTGTAGTGGTGCAGCGGTTGTGGGATGCCAAATCTGGCCAGATCTGGCTCCTATGTGTGTGTTACTTGGTGGCTTTTTGGTGCTCCCGGCGCGGTGGCTCTGGGAGAGGTGAGCGGGCCAGTGGAGGTGTTGTCCGTGGGGGTGCTGGTGGTGTTGGATTGCTTTGGGCAAAATCTTGCTCAGCATTGCTGGCCGGTGGCGTCGGCGTCTGTGGGCATTGTTTAACCTCCTTGGAGGTGTCGCCGTGAAGTCCCGCATCCTCCTAGACCCTCGGATCTTGCTATTCGGGTGAAAGCCTAAGGCCCGGCTGGGTCGGGCGATGGAGTCAACATTGTCGCTTCCCTCTTTGCGGCGTCGCGTTCAAGAGCTTCGGAATCCAGTTTATGCCCTCCATGCGCTAGACGCTCCCGGCATTTTTGTCGGCAGGTGCCCATCCGAAAATACAGATGTTTGCCTGGCTGTCTGTATGTGGCAGTGATGGTGGCTTCATGTGGAGTTAGGATTTTTGTTGTGCTCTGGTAGTCGGTCTCTTCCGGTGTGTTCGAGGGGTCGCCGTGCCTCACTTTGCCTCTATGAAGTTAGAGCTGATGAGGAGGAACTGACAGTGACGATGACACAATATGGGTGGTTGGTTTCGGCGCTGGCTTGGCGCTGGCCCATCGCTTATGTTCATCGGTAGAGTCAGCGCTGCCTGGTCACCAACGTGTGTAGTTGACTGTTTGGCTTTTGCCGACGCAGACCTTGTCGCTTGTTTGCGGTGCGAGCTAGTTGGTGGCCTTTGATAATGGAATTGGAGTCGGCCTCATTGAGGTGTGATGACGATGACACCAATTTGTAACCTCGACGGTGCTTTTCTCCTCGCCGAAGGCATGTCTGTGTTCTTGCGTGGGATGTCAGGTCGCCCAGGGTGCCTTGCTTTTGCAGCGTGTTGGACGGTTTTTGCCCGATTTTTTGTCAATGAACCAAGAAATTCTCTTGCTTAATGAATTCGAGATCCTTTTGGGCCAACTTGAAAAAAGGAATTTTGAGGTATCTAAAGTTTACAAAGATACTTGGACTTCAGATTGTCATGCCTCCTCCATGGTTGTTAGTGCATACTCTATTGCAGATTGGGCAGAGTGTGCTGATGACAGGAGATCAATGGGTGGAATTTTTTATATATTTTTGGGATCACATTCATGCGAGGGATGTCCATAGTCTGAAAAAGAAACGAGGCAACCATGCTAAATTTAAAGTCCTCAATAGAAACTACTACACGTAGGTAGGAAAAACAATACTACTATGTTCAGGGTGGTCTTCATTGTGGCCATCAACGATACTTTCTTGATTTGCTTGATAGGGCCAAGTTAGAGGAGGGCGACCACACACCAAAGCCAAAGACTGACGTGTGGCTCAGAATGGAATGTTTCCCAGCGAGCTTGTTGTTTGCAGGTGAAGCAGGTTCATCATCGTCAGACATGCAGATGACTCCAAGATTAGTAGGGGCACCATTCACATTGCATGCAAAAGGAGGAGAATCCTCAAGCACCGATCCATTGTTAGAAAATGCAGCTTTTATCCACTTTGAATCAACATCGGCATCCTGAGGAACTCCAAAAGTTATGCTATAAAGGTCTCCATCTGCTCCTTCACTTGTGTTGGTAACAAGATCATCCATGACCTAAGAATTCTCAATACTCTCCACCATACCTGTTTGATATCAATCCAAGAGAGATTAACAAAAATCATGCAGTTTATATGTTTCAAAATACACCAAAGAACAAAACTTTAACATTGTTTTAAACTAGATGTTTCTTGTTAGAAACCACAGTCTTGCTATTGATTCATAACTGGTGCCTATAGGGGTGGAATGTGGTAGTGGATAATCCGAAATATCCGAAATTCGTATTCGAGAAAATGCTCATTCATATCCAAAACATCCGCATCTGAACCAATATGGAAATGGAAATTATCCGTATACAAATTTATTTAAGAAATAAAATAAATAAATATGGTATTAGATTTTGACACAAATATGGATATGGAAGTGGATATATCCGTATCCGAATAAGATTATGGGATGTAATTTTTAAATTGCTAGCCCCAATATTCCAATTACCCAACATAAAAGTCAAACAAGTGGTCAAATTTTACACTTTGTATGATTAAACTTAGAAATTATTATGAATTACGATGGTATTTATTCATAAACCTATTTATCATTGATTATCGTATGTCACAAGTTGATTATTTCATGTCACATAGCTATTGACTAATTTACTTAAGCAATAGATCACTATTATTCATATCCGTTCCGAATCGAGCAAACATTCGATATGTATCCGTATTCGAATAACATCCGAGCCGCATCCGTATCCGATAACATCCATATTCGCATTCGTATTCGTTTTGAAAATATGGAAACGGAAGTGGTAAGAGCACTATCCGATCCGCATCCGATCCGTTTCCATCCCTAGGTGCCTACCGTTTTTTCAAAGAAATCCTGCATAGCAGGCCAGATACTCGAGGAGACAACAAAATCGAAGAACACATGGTGAATGCTTTCATCCCAACCACCGAAAAGATAGTCCATACCTTTGTCAATGTGCCTCTTCAACAAATTATCTCTAGTCATGAATTTTTTATGAGCTAAAAGCCAGAGAAACATATGAATCTGAAGAGGGACATCCAATTTCCACCCAATAGGAATATAAATTGGTTGCTCCCCTAAAGTTAATAATCTTGTAAAGAGAACTAGTGGGATAAACCCCATTGTTTTCAAGCTGCAAAATCAGAGCATCTGAGTCACGTGTGAAGACAACGCTATTGGCTATTTCAACTCTTGCATACCACTTCTCTATCATTAGGGGAGAGAAATATCTCCTAAATTTAAATTTGAGACCAACACCATCCCACTCTGTTTGGATAGTGGCATCTTTTTCCATACAAATTAGGGGTAGATCCCATAATTAAACAACAAGAGAGGTTGTCCCAATCCAAGTGTCTTCCCAAAACCTAATCCTAGCCCCATCACCTACCATCGATCTATACCCAAATTTGATGGCTCTAATAACTGAGGTGACACCCTTCTAGAAGGTGGAGGCACTGAGAGAGGAACTGACAAAAATGTTGGGTGAATTAGTGGAATATTTGTTATCTATAACATATTTCCATAGTTTACCACCCCCTTTTATGTATCTTCTGATCCATGAGTCTAGGAAGCACATGTTCACTTCCTTAAGATTGGGAATTCCTAAATCACCAAATTCATTATTCATACATATCACCCCCAATTGGCTAGGTGTAATTTCCTGTTCCCCCTCAAAATCACTCCAGAGGTAGTGTCAAATCTCGTGTCATGGTGTGCAAGAAAATAAGCTATAGAATCAAAATCAAGCACCGCTACAGAGTATAAGGCCATATGTAATGCTACAACCGAAGTCATGTCGGCTCAGACTTTGCTTTGTGAGCTTGGAATTAAATCTCCCTGTGTATTGAGGCTTGGACTTTGCTTTGCTACTCCCTCCGTAAAGAAATATAAGAGCATTTAGATCACTAAAGTAGTGACATAAATGCTCTTATATTTCTTTATAAAGGGAGTATATGGTAATATTGGTGCTACCTATCTCTCAGCCAACCATGTTCTTAATGCACGAACAACACATACTGAAGTTGATTTTCACTTTGTCGAACAAAGTGTAGTTCGCAAGTTGCCCCACATTAGGTTTATTCCCCCAGAAGATCAGCTTGCTAATGGCTTTACAAAACATGTCAAAGTGAGATGGTTAGATAACTTCAAGTACAATCCCAACCTCAACAAATCACCATAGACTTTAGATTGAGGGGGAGTTAGACAATTAGGATCTAGATAGAATCATTTAACTTCTGACCATCTATCCTTCGAGCTTAAACCTCATGTGTCTCAATCTCCTATAATCGGATACATCCATGCAATTGTCTAAGACTTGAAAGCCATGGCTTGCCTACTGTATATGCACCACGTGGCCCTATAGGGTAATCACGCTTCCCCATTTACACACAGTCCTGTTTCATTTATATTTTAATTGAAATATTCAATTTATTAATTATTTTTTTTACAAGTAGAAATTACCTATGGCCAAAGCAACTAACAATAGTCATTTGGTCAGTGAGCAGCTGCATGAGACCACGGTCCTTCTCATCCTCGGCGTCACACTTGGAGTCTTACACGGAACAGCGCTGCAAACCTACGGCCGATGGAGGTTGAGCCATAGATGTGAGGTAGGGGAATAGAGGGGAGCAAACAGGCCGGGCTTTCCGCAGGGGGGGGGGGGGGGGGGGAGATGGGAGCAGAAGAGAGGTCGGCTGCATGTACAACAGCACACCAGAGGCAGTTGCATGTGTCGGGGAGCGCGCTGCTAGTCTACCACCGTGTCGCACATTGGGGGAATGGGGCGTAGTCGCAAGGAATTTTGAAGAGGGGCGAGAGGAGAGGCACGGAGCAACGAAGGAGGGACATAGGGTGGTGAGGCGGCTGTCCAGCAGCCAACTTCCATGTTTCTAGGTCGAGGCTTCGATGTCAGTCTTTTTCTTCCTTGTGTGTTGGGAAACTCAAAAGGACAAAAACTATTCAACCCCAAGGCCGAACTTAAAACATACGTAGGTTTTGCAGTAAAAAAAATCGATGCCCTAGTTGTGGGCGGAGGATGAACGGATCGAAAATTGATCTATTTGTTGATTTCTGTAATAGAGACCAAGCTAAACTCTAGCTTATGCATACAAGGGTGTGTTTATGATAATACTCGTTCTTTTAACGGCGCACGACATGGTGTCTTGAGGTACTATAAACCGTGTCCTCTTAGGGTTCACAAGTAAGCTAGAGATGTGCTTCAAATGTCCATGCGATGCTAATGGGAGAACTAAATGAAACTAAATAGCGGGGGTGCTTCTTGATAAGTAAATCAACAGATATATCTTCAGAAACCATACTCCCTCCGTATTGTTTTTTAGGGTTTTTCTTTGTGGGGGATATAGATGTTCGATCTGATTAGAGAAAAATGTCTTGTGTGTAAAAAATATTTTAAAATTTGCCACCGAATGAATTTTCTAAACATATTTTTTGGCATACTATATGTTTTTGCTAGTTAAATTGATGACCTAAATTCCTGTGCCAATTAAATTTCCATGCGATGAGAGTAGTGTAAAATCAGAGAATTTATATTGCACAAGGTATAGTACCAAAAATATAACAAGGGAGGGTTGCTCTGTTCGATTTCTTCAGAGCAGAAGAAGCCAAGCAAACTAAATGTTTACTCGTACATGAAGGCGACGCTTGGCTCATGCAGCTTGTTAGTACCCGGATTAGTTAACTGGCTGCACAATTATGAGCTTTGGCCTGACCTATTGGGAGGACGGATTCTTCAAGATTCAAAAGGACAACTTGGAAGCAATAAGATAACACCTATTTGAGATGGTGTGACGTAAGAAGGAACAGCCACTGGACGGCCGCAAAGGTTTCTCTGAATATATAAGCTGCCGCTCAATTATCAGTGCAGTAACCAGGATCAATATATATATGTTACGCCGGAAACACTTCACGTACTATAAGAATCTACACGGGGTATGTCACCCTACGGGGAACCGTCAAATTGGTGGTACTGTGGGTGTTAGCAGATATGATTAACTAACTCCCGGGATTTGTAGACGACTCAATGCAGTCCATGTAACCGAGCACCGTTGAAGAAATCGATTTTAATGCTCTAGGTAGATCGATCGTTCATTGCACCTAAAAGTATATCGAGTAGATATATCAAGTGTCGTAGAAACCTAATTGCATCACGTCAAACTATGCGTATTTTTTTTTTTTGAAAGATCCAGCAAATTGCTGGCTTGATTCAGATTTAGCAGAAAGCAGCGGCAGAACAACATGGTGAAGATCCGAAGATCAAAAGAGAAAGGAAAAACTGCGGCCCTATTAGCTGCAGAGAGCTACACCCACCACATACAACACGACTACACAACCGAAGCACCTGTTCTAAGCTAAGCATCACCACCGCGTCTCGAACAACGCCGATCACCTCCGAAGACAGCAGCTCCAACTAAAAACTTCCCTCGCCAACGCACCATCCACCCTGGAAGCAGGGGGTAGATGGCGGGACTTGGTCGATCCCAAGAAGAGCTTCGTCTTGGACTCATCGATGATTTCGTACATTGCGCCTGGAGCTTCACCTTGAACAGCGGCGAGCACCGGAGGAGCGCCGCAAAGAGCTTCCAGGAAATGTCTCCAAACGTGATGCTCCCAACAGAGGAACGACGTCAAACACGCCGCCATCACGCCGATCCAACACCGGACCTAGGATTTCGCCCGGAGACAAACCACCATCCGAGCACGAGGAAGATGCCGACACACCTCAGGTGACGCCTCCAAGGAGGAAAATGACACCCACAGGCGCCATCGCCACCGGCCTCTGGTCGTGCAGGACTTTCGTCCGTATCGCCGCACACCTTCGCTCGTGCCCACAGAAGCTCGTCCATGCAGTCTCGCACCGCCACCGCCGCAGAACCTAGTCGTAGAAGCCATGGAGTCGTGGTCCACCCCGCCCACGGCGAGCCTACAGTGACCAGATCAGTCCCTGCATCCCGCATCTATCACGGCCGGAGCCGCCTGCTCCAGCATCACAGGACCAACGCGCAGGGCCGGCGCGCGTCCAACACACCACGGATCTGGCCAGGTTCGTCCAGATCCGGCCGCCACACGCCGGAGGGGCGCCGCCCCGCCAGCCCGCGCCGAATCCGAGGCAACCACCAGCACGCCGCCCTCGGATCTGGCCAGGCCCGGCCGCCACTCACCCGGAGGGGCAAGCCACGCCGGCCCCGCGCGCTCCCTAGCCCCCCGCGACGAGCGACCCACGCCTGGACCGCGGACCTCCACGCCCCCTCGCCTGGCCGCCACCGCGCCAGGTCGCGCCCACCTCGGGCCGCGTCCGCACGTGCCCTCGCCTGGCCGCCACCGGGCCAGGCCGCGCACCACGCCCGCTCGCCCCTGGACGCGCGCCCTCACCGGCGCCAGATCCGCTAGCCTGGCCGCCTCCGCGGCAGGCCGCCCGCCCTGGACGAGCCGCGCGCCACGCCCTCGCCGGCGCCAGATCCGCCCTCTCCTGGCCGCCCCCACGCCAGATCCACTCGACTGCACGCCATTCCTGGCCACGCGCGCCACCACGGAAGCCGGACGTCCCGCGCCGCCCGCGCCTCGTGGGGAGGGAAGGACCCCGCCGCCGCCGACGCACGCACGGGCTTTGCCCGGCGCCGTCCCCTGGTGGCGGCGAGGGAGGGGGAGGCCAAGGTGTGGGAGGCGGCGGCGGCGGACTAGGGTTTCGCCCGGCCGCTCGCGGGAGCGGCGCGAGCGAACTTTCTGGGGCTGTGGTTGTTGCGTGGTATACGCGGGGTTGGTGAAAATAATAGTCTGTTCTAATTCGTACGTCGTATTTTTGCCCTTTGTAAGGCGCAAAAGGGTAGAATGCGGCTACAAGAAATTTATGGATTTGATTTCTTAGCGAGGTTGGCTTATCAAAGTGTCTATGAGACAAGTTGTTGGATTAATTTCTTATCGATTAAATCATATCATTGAATGTTACAGTGGCTTTCAATCATGGAGCTGTATGATATTAATTGATGTGTTCTTTGTTTTATACACTCTACTAATCTACAAGTTTTTTCTTCTACGTTGTACTAATCTACAAGTTGACGATGACATATTTCTTGCAACACCAATGGTGGCCTTTTTTTTCTGAGAAAAAAAGAGGGTGGGGTTTCGTTATCCACAAGTAAATAGCCTTTTATGTCCCGAAAGAATACTTTTTACATTGAATATTTTAATTTCCGTAAGGAGATTTGGTGCCAGGTATTTCAGATCTATGTAAGGGTCCAGTGACGACAACTACGGTTGCAGGGTGCTGTTTCTTAGATGCACACACACAAAAACTTTTCGGTTGTCATCGCCAAGGTCTAGCCGGCTCAGGTAGGGGAGTGACGATAGCGACGGGCTTGAAATCTCGATGTAATTCTTTTTAGTGTGAATTGTTTTGTACTTCCAGTGAACTTTTATAGTAGATATGTTCACTTTCGCAAAAAACAAAAAAAAAGTTGGATGCAGTGAAAGACGTATATAGATTTATGGTATAAACGGAAAAGGTAAGCAAATCTAGGAAACAAGTCTGGTTTTGTATAACTGCTAGGTTTTAACCACATGCATAATTAGAAACAACAATATTTCATCTTTCCTTTTAATTATCTGAAGCTCAATCTCTAGTGACTAATGGTTAACAAGCCGTGTTCAAGAGAACCTGAGTCTTGGGTACCTAGCTCAAAAACATTCGAACGTGCGTTTGTGTTTTTTATCTAAAATAGCATGTTTTCGTTAAGTCCAAAACCCACGACCCGAGTGTGGTAATGTCATGTGTTTGATGTTTAGTATCTCTGACATCCTAATGTTTGGACGAATGATAACAATGAGTAAGCTTTGCGGACTAGAAATAATGAACTCTATCTTATTTCACAAAGGACTCATTCTGTAATTATACCTACAAGAAGTGATAAAGAATAATCCTCTGCAGAAGGATGGGGATATCGATGAAGATGTGAACCATCGAATTAAAGCCAGATGAATAAAGCGGCGTCAAATTTCTGACATTCTCTGTGACAAAAGAGTGTCACAAAAACTAAAAGGCAAGTTCTACAGGACGACGGTTCGACCCGTAATGTTGTATGGCGCTGAGTGTTGGCCGACTAAAATGCGACATGTGGAGCAGTTAGGTGTGGCAGAGATGCGAATGTTGAGATGGATGTGTGGCCACACAAGTAAGGACCGAGTCTAGAATGATGATATACGAGATAGAGTTGGGGTAGCGCCGATTGAAAAGAAGTTTGTCCAACATCGTCTGAGATGATTTGGGCATATTTAACGAAGGCCTCCGGAAGCTCCAATGCATAGTGGATGGCTAAAGCGTGCTGATAATGTCAAAAGAGGCTTGGATAGACCAAACTTGACATGAGGTCTCTGTTAAGAGAGATCTGAAGGATTGGAATATCACCAAAGAACTAGCCATAAACAGGGGTGCGTGAAAAACTTACTATTCATGTGCCAGAATCATGAGTTGGTCATGAGATCTTATGAGTTTTACCTCTAACCTACCTCAACTTGTTTGGTACTAAAGACTTTATTGTTATTTTTGTTGTTGTTGTTGTTCTTGTTGTTGTTGTTGTTGTTGTACTGATAGAGTTGTTTACAAAGTTACATTCAACCAACTGTTAACTCAGAAATGAGGTTTACTTCTAGTAGACCTTCCTGGCTGTAATTTTAAAAGTGTGATGTACCCATCGAAATACCATTTGATTTAGCTCATTCTTTACTTTTCAACCGATGTCGATTCCGCTCTTAGTTTGCTGCAAAACCTCTATAATCAAACTTAAATCATGAAGGTTAATTAATGGAAGTAGCCAATAATAGTGAACACTTGGTCAGATCTGGCTTAATACTAATACAACAAGATTCCTGCTCTCCCCGTCCCGTGGACTAGAATCCATCCTCCAATATATTTTTATTGGTTCAACCTCTTTTTTGTGAGGGGATTAATGGTTCAACTTCAAGTTATTTTCTATTGAAAACAAGCATCGACATCACAATGAGATTTAGAAAATGCAGCCAGCGCAGCATTTTTAGGTCGATGCATAGTTAAAGATATATTTAATATTTAAAGATTGTCCGGGATTAGACAGGAATTATTTCAATCTTAGGTCTAGGAGTCATCTTATCCTTAAAGTCTTGTACTCAATATATATACTCGTCCTCGAGGCTCAGTATCCAACAATTCCACCAATCCCCTCTCTATTTATTTTACATGGTATCAGCCTAACCGATCCTAAACCCTAGCATCTGCCGTCGCATCTGCACGACGCCACCCCGGGGCAGTCGATCTTCATGATCGCCACCGGGATCGCGTCGCCCATAGAGAGTCTTTTTTTCGATCTTTTGATCCGGGTTTTCTCTCTCACGCCGGTCACACTGATCGGCATTTCCTTTTTGGCTTTTCGATCTAAGATCGGTTTGAGTCGCCCGCCGCCGTCGTCGACCCCCGTGCCTCTGCTCCCACACAGGTGCGACCACCCGGCCTTTTCAACGACGCGGCGGCGTCGCACGACGCGCGGCCCGTCACGGCCGTCGCTCGCGCGTCTGTCCGTCCGTCGCTCTGCATCGGCTGTCGCCGCCCTGCTCCAAACGGGACTCCTCCATCACCTCCAGCCTCTGTTGCGTATGTACGGCCGCCTCCACACGACGTTGGTTCGCCGCTCGGGGCTGGTCGCTCAGGTGCCGCTGATGCGTAGGCCGCTCGGGCTTCCCAGCCCAGGCGTCGGTGTTGACGCGCTCATCCGCACGTCCTCACACGCCGGCCGTCGTCGCCGCCTTCATCTCAGACTCCGCCACCACCCCGCCTCCACCGAGCGGCATCCACAACCTCGTGCGCGATTGGATTAGTCATGCGCCTACCCATGATCCACCCCATCTGCGTCGTACGACCGATCGGGACCGTCGGTTGCGAGCGCCTTCATAGGCCCCGTAAAGACTGTCCCCGAGTACAACACGTCCCTCCACCGATCGAGCAACGGGCTGCCACTGCATTGCCCCATCCGGCCGCAACTCCGCAGCCCCATGGTTCTCTCTGCGGTAGCCGACCCACGCCCCGCAGCTACGTCGCCCATTCGGATCGTAGCGCCGCGACGCGTGGTACACGTCGCGGCCTCGAGGCCGTCCTCGTGGCTGCACCGACCCGCGCAATGCCGCTGTGTCGCCCCTTCGAGCCATAGCGCTGCAACCCGCGGTCCATGCCGCCGCCAAAGGTGTTCCCCGCCGTCGCACCGACCGGCGCACTGTCGGTGCGTCGCCCCTTCGGGCTGTAGCGCCGCGGCGCACGGTCCACTCCGCCGTCCCCGTGCGTCTATTTCTACGTGGTATGCGCCGCGCGGGAATGCCACCTTACGCACCAGTCTTCGTCACACTGGTTGGTTCTTCCTCGCCTATTTCGAGCACCGCCACCACGCTCCAAATCTAGCCACTCTTCTTCTGTCGCCGCCATTGCTACCCACATAGCCGCCGCCGCTACCTTCCAACCCCTTCATCTTCATCCAGCACTAGCTCATTGCCAACATCACCGTCATCTTCCCCGACCGGTTCATCTACTCCGACCAACGCGGGTGACATCGGCCCCACACCGATTTGCGCCACAACCGTCGTCGAATCCTTCTCTGCTAGCCCCCATCGACATGGCGTACAACTTGTGCAAGTACCCGTCTATGCATGTCCGGTGCTGGCAACATTGATGCGTGCCTTCGTCCACAACGTGTCCTCGGGCCTGGCAAGCATGGAGCGGCGCCTCGTTAACATCGTCTTCGTCCATCTACGCATGCCCGGTGCTGGCAACATCGACGCATGCCTTTGTCCACAACGTGTCCCGGGGATTGGCAAACCCGACGCGACGTCTCGTCAACTCCATCTTCCACCTGGCGCACCACTACCTCGACATCACTGCGCGCATGACTAACTCGGCGCCTCCTTGCGTCCGCTGCTCCACGGCGACTACCTCGACACCGACGACCCCCGACTCGACATCGACCACGGCTACCTCGACCATACAAAACATGTAAAGGTGGAAGTGCTTATAGTCCACAAACTCACATTAGTCATAAAGAACTCAAGTATTTATTGTGGAAGATTAGCCCTCGAAGCAAAGTAATCTCACATGCCCCTAGGAGGGAGGTTGGGAGGTGTTAACCATCACCCCCCGATTCGGACAACACTAGGGATATCAATCAAGGATAAGTTACGCTCCAACTTCATGGCCATGCCATGACCGACGGTTTAATGAGCGGGACATCACAAACCTTAACATCGATATTTTTACTATACCAAGATTATTTGCTAGTGAGCCTTCATATTATAACCTCAATACCGTTGATCAACCGCAACCTATTCGGTGATCTACATGAAAGTTTTTATTATATCACTCTTGTATACCTATTGTTTTTGGACCGAACATACAACTCATGCAAATTACCACATCCTATTAAACTCTAAAGAAGACATAAGTGAATAATGAGAGTGCAAATGATTTCTAGAAAATGTAAGTATCGTAGTGCTCTAAGGATATAAGTGAAGCACATGAGAAAATTGCCTTAACTCAAAAGATATAAGTGAAGCATAATGAGCATTCTATAAATTATGATGAATATGTGTCTCTCATAATTGGTGCAATTAGAAAACTATGATTTTGGAAACAAACAAACAAAAAACAAATAAAACAAAAACATACGACGCTCCAAGCAAAACACATCTCATGTCACGAATAAAAATATAGCTCACAGTGATGTTACCAATAGATTGAAGACGAAAAAAGGGATGCCTTCCGGGGCATCCCCAAGCTTACATGCTTGGATCTTCCTTGAATATTATATTGGGGTACCTTGGGCATCCCCAAGCTTAGGGTCTTGCCGCTCCTTATTCTTTTCTCCATCGTGATCTCACCCAAAACTTGAAAACTTGAGTCACGCAAAACTCAACAAAACCTCATGAGATGCATTAGTACAAAATAATAAATAATTAACTTGGGTACTGCTATAGATTGATTCATGATCGTTTTTGCATAATATCTACTGTATTTTATCATCGTCATAGCTTAAACCCCCCGATACAATCCATAGAAACTCCAAAACAAGCACACTGTGCAATAGAACCAGAATCTGTTTAAAATAGAACAATACGTAATATGCAGTTTTTTTTTACCATACTTCTGTAAATCCCTGAAAATTCCGAAAATTTTAATGTTGTGTAACATTTATAGTTCCGTTATGTGCAATGATTACCCACAAGTATAGGGGATCAATCGTAGTCATTTCGATAAGTAAGAGTGTCGAACCCAACGAGGAGCAGAAGGAAATGACAAGCGGTTTTCAGCAAGGTAATTTCTGCAAGCACTGAAATTGTAGGTAACAGATAGTTTGATAGCAAGATAATTGGTAACGAGAAAGTAACGGTAACGGTAAATAATGTGCAGCAAGGTAGCCCAATCCTTTTGTGGCAAAGGACAGGCCAGAACAGTCTCTAGTAATAGGCAAAGTGTTCTTGAAGGTACACGGGAATTTCATCTAGTCACTTTTATCATGTTAGTTTGATTCGTGTTCGCTACTTTGATAATTTGATATGTGGGTGGACCAGTGCTTGGGTCCTGTTCTTACTTGAACAACCACCCACTTATGATTAACCCCCTCGCAAGCATCCACAACTACGAGAAAAGTATTAAGATAAAATCTAACCATAGCATTAAACGTTTGGATCCAAATCAGCCCCTTACGAAGTAGCGCATAAACTAGGGTTTAAGCTTCTGTCACTCTAGGAACCCATCATATAATAACAACTCCACAATGCATTCCCTTAGGCCCATGAATGGTGAAGTGTCATGTAGTCGACGTTCACATGACACCACTAAGGGAATCACAACATACATATCATCAAAATATCGAACACATATCAAATTCACATGATTACTTGCAACATGACTTCTCCCGTGACCTCAAGAACAAAGGTAACTACTCACAAATAATAATCATGCTCAAGATCAGAGGGCTATTGAATAGCATAATGGATCTGAACATATAATCTTCCACCAAATAAACCATATAGTAATCAACTACGCAAGGTAATCAACACTATTAGTCACCCACAGGTACCAATCTGAGGTTCCGGTACAAAGATTGAACACAAGAGATGAACTAGGGTTTGAGAGGAGATGGTGCTGTTGAAGATGTTGATGAAGATTGGCCTCCCAAAGATGAGAAGGGTGTTGGTGATGACGATGGCTTCGATTTCCCCCTCCGGGAGGGAAGTTCCTCCGGCGGAATCGCTCCACCGGGGGGCAAAAGTGCTCCTGCCCAAGTTCCGCCTCGAGACGGTGGCGCTCCATCCCGAAAGTCCTCCTCTTATTTTTTCTAGGTCAAAAGTGATTATATACCAGAAGATGGGCACTGGAGGTGGGCTGAGGAGGGCACAACCCACCAGGGCGCGCCCAGGGGGCCTGGCGCGCCCTGGTGTCTTGTGCCCACCAGGGTGGCCCCCTCCGGTAGTTCTTTGCTCCAGTACTTTTTATTAATTACAAAAATAATCTCCGTAAAGTTTTAGCTCCATTGGAGATGTGCAGAATAGGTATCTCTGATGTGCTTTTTTCAGGTCCAGAATTCCAGGTGCCGGTATTCTCCCTCTTTGTGTAAACCTTGCATATTATGAGAGAGAAGGCATTAGAATCACTCCCTAAAGCATTATTATTCAACAAAGCATAATAAATAACAGTAGGAAATCATGATGCAAAATGGACGTATCAACTCCCCCAAGCTTAGACCTCGCCTGTCCTCAAGCGAAAAGCCAAAATTGAAAAGCATGTCCACATGGTTTGAGAGAGAGGTGTCGATAAAAACAAAATACGGACATATAAGCATCATGCTTATTACCATAACAGCAACAAACTCTATCATAAAACTTACTCATATACTTTCATCATATAACTTCTCATGAACAAGTAACAATTCATCACAACATAGAAGTACAAAGCATAAACCTTATTGAAAACCAACAAACTAGGTTCTCAGTCAACTTTGCAACTACAATCCATTATATTTTCAGGAAGGGTCTCATGTCGGAGCCTTTTGGCAAGTCCACATACTCAACCATCATTTAGTCTTCTATGATTGCTAACACTCACAGCATACCCATGAGCAAAAAGTTTCAACCGGACACATAGAAAGATAGAGGCTTATAGTTTCGCCTCCCAACGTATTCACCTTAAGGGTGATGTCAACAATAATAACTCATGCCCACTCACATCCAACTGGATATATGTGCCTAGATCTTTCCTCACCACATGATGCTTGCAAAATAAAAAAGTAAAAAGGAATAGGGAAGAATACTTTGACTCTTGCATAAAAGTAAATACCTAAAAGTAAAAGATAGTCCCTTGGCAGAGGGAAGCAGAGGTTGTCATGCGCTTTTTGGTTTGTATGCCCAATCCCTTAATGTAAAAGAACGTCACGCTATATTGCCCCCTATGATAGCAACCTTTATTATGCAGTCCGTCGCTTTTATTACTTTGCCATCATAAGTTCGTATAGCGCTCAATTTTCTCTTACACTAATTGATCAAAACACTTTTTAGAAGCAATTTTTATTGCCTTATTGCACCGATGACAACTTACTTGAAGGATCTTACTCGATCCGTAGGTAGGTATGGTGAACTCTCAAAGAATGAATTTGGGTTTGGGTTTTTTGGATGCACAAGTAGTATCTCTACTTAGTGCGGAATTTTTGGCTAGCAAAGATATTGATCAAGCACCACATGTTGAAGGATCTATGACAATATAACTTCTATGTGGATATGAACAAACATAAATCATTACGTTGTCTTCCTTGTCCAACGTCAACAATTTTGACATATAATATTTAATGGGGGCTCACAATCATAAACGATGTCCAAGATAGTGTATTTGCATGTGAATCTTCTCTTCCCTTATTAATTCTTTCATGAATTGCATCATTGACCAATGCCGTGTTTGTCAATCTCCAATAAATTTTACTACTTATACTTTTCCTGATGTGATGTCATTACTCACCATAAGATTAGTATATGATTCTTTTCATTTATTTCTCTTTCCTTTTATTTTGATTTAAACAAGAAAGTAGAGAGGCAAAAACTCAAACTAAACTTTATTATATAACTCTCACTCGATTACATAGATAGATAGGACACGAAACTAACACACGAAAATAGATCATGCTAGACTTTTATTCAACTAAATCAATGGGAAACTAAAGATAGAACTGAAATAGGTAAAGGTGAATAAAAGTGATGGTGATACGATACCGGGGCACCTCCCCCAAGCTTGGCTTTAGCCAAGGGGAGTGCCCATACCCGTGTGCTCAAGTCTCCTTTGGTGGTGTTGATAAAGAAGGTGGTGGTGATGATGTGGTAGGCTTGTCCTCCAGCTTCCAAGGCAAGGGCTCACCATCAAAAGTTCACGCAAGAGTCCCCTGAGTCCTGCAACTGGCAGCAAAACTCATACCTTTAAATCTTGCTTCATATTCAAGAACTTGGTTTTGAAGATCATAAACTTGACTTTACAGAAAATTGATTTGCTCGTTGAAGGTGGAGATGATGTCCGTCACTGACCAGCCAGCCACCATCAGATCACGGGTGAACTCCGTGATCATGGAGTGATTGACACTAAGTCCACGCTCCACCATCTTTTGGCACTTGAAGATTTCTTGTTCCACCGCCTCGAGCCTAGCCTCCACACTTTCGGTCCTCTTGGGTCCCTGAACATCACGGATGTGGAGCACCCCCTCACGCATCTCAATGGCCCGAGGGTGCTTCATCACCTCCGGCAAGTACGGGTTGATGACCTTCTCGAAGAACTTGTCCTTGGAGGAGCTTGGTGGAGCCATGGAGATCTAGATCTGACGAGAAAACAACACGAAACAAGAACAGAGGATTTTTCTGCGATGCGGTCGTCAAAACTGTCGGGGGTATATATAGATAATTTTTATTCTTGGGAAACAAGCATATGGAAGGAAAACGGAGTCGGGAAGGTGTCCGAGGTGGGCACAACCCACCAGGTCGCGCCCAGGGGGCCTGGCGCGCCCTGGTTTATCGTGCTCACCTCGATCGCCTTCCGGTTTATTTCTTAATTTCCAAAATTTTCTAATATTCCAAAACTGACAAAAAATATTTTTGCGAATTTTTCGGAGTCTGATTACTTACCGTATCACGTACCTCCTATTTTTCAGAATTCTGGAGTGTTCTGGAAGGTTACTTTTATGTGTTCCTCCGGTGTCATGGTTTGGATAACATTGCTTTCAACGTTAATAGGCGTACCTGAGATATAGTGTTTAATTCTTTGTCCATTGACCACCTTCGGGTTAGTACCTTCGGCATTATTAATCTTGATAGCTCCAGAACGATAAACCTCTTCAATAATATATGGTCCTTCCAATTTTGAGAGAAGCTTACCTGCAAAAAATCTTAAACGAGAGTTGAACAAAAGAACATAGTCTCCTATTTTGAATTCCCGCTTTTGGATTCTTTTGTCATGCCATCTTTTTACTTTTTCTTTGAATAGTTTGGCATTTTCATAGGCTTGGGTTCTCCATTCATCTAATGAGCTAATATCAAATAGCCTCTTCTCACCGGCAAGTTTGAAATCATATTTGAGTTCTTTAATTGCCCAACATGCTTTATGTTCTAATTATAGAGGCAAATGACAAGCTTTTCCATATAACATTTTGTATGGAGACATACCCATAGGATTTTTATAAGCTGTTCTATAGGCCAAAAGTGCATCATCCAGTTTCTTAGACCAATTCTTACGAGACCTATTGACAGTTTTTTGTAATATTAATTGTATTTCTCTATTGCTAAGTTCAACTTGACCACAAGATTGAGGATGATAAGGTGATGCAATTCTATGGTTAACATCATATTTAGCAAGCATCTTACGGAAAGCACCATGAATAAAGTGTGAACCACCATCAGTCATTAAGTATCTAGGGACTCCAAACCTCGGGAAGATAACCTCTTTAAGCATTTTAATGGAGGTGTGGTGATCAACACTACTAGTTGGAATAGCTTCTACCCACTTAGTGACAAAATCAACAGCAACCAAAATATGAGTGTACCCGTTAGAGGAAGGAAAAGGTCCCATATAATCAAAACCCCAAACGTCAAATGGTTCGACAACAAGTGAATAATTCATAGGCATTTCCTGACGCTTACCGATATTACCAATTCTTTGACTTTCATCACAAGACAAGACAAACTTACGGGCATCCTTGAAGAGAGTAGGCCAATAAAAACCAGATTGCAATACCTTGTGAGCAGTTCTATCTCCCGCATGATGTCCTCCATAAGCTTCGGAATGACATTTCCGTAGGATTTGTTCCTGTTCATGCTCAGGTACACAACATCTAATAATACCATCTACTCCTTCTTTATAAAGATGTGGGTCATCCCAAAAGTAATGTCTTAAATCATAGAAGAATTTTTTCTTTTGTTGGTATGTGAAGCTAGGTGGTATATATTTAGCGACAATGTAATTAGCATAATCAGCATACCAAGGGGTGTTTTGAGAAACACTTATTACAGCTAACTATCCGTCAGGAAAACTATCATCAATAGGTAGTGGGTCATCAAGAATATTTTCTAACCTAGACAAGTTATCAGCTACGGGGTTCTCAGCTCCTTTCCTATCAACGATATGTAAGTCAAATTCTTGAAGCAAGAGAACCCATCTAATGAGTCTAGGTTTAGCATCTTTCTTTTCCATAAGATATTTTATAGCAGCATGATCGGTGTGAACAATAACTTTGGAGTCAACAATATAGGATCTAAATTTATCACAGGCAAACACGACTGCTAAAAAATCTTTTTCAGTAGTAGCATAATTTCGTTGAGCACTGTCTAGAGTTTTGCTAGCATAATGGATAACATTCAATTTTTTATCAACTCTTTGTCCTAGAACAGCACCAACAACATAATCACTAGCATCACACATGATTTCAAAAGGCAAGTTCCAATCAGGTGGTTGAACGATAGGTGCAGAGGTTAAGGCTTTCTTGAGTGTTTCAAAGGCTTCCACACAATCATCATCAAAAACAAAAGGAATATCCTTTTGCAAAAGGTTAGTAAGAGGCCTAGAATTTTAGAGAAGTCTTTAATGAACCTCCTACAGAAACCAGCATGACCAAGGAAACTTCGAATACCTTTAATATCTTTAGGACATGGCATTTTCTCAATTGCATCAACTTTAGCTTTATCCACCTCAATACCTCGTTCGGATATTTTATGCCCCAAAACAATACCTTCATTAACCATAAATTGGCACTTCTCCCAATTCAAGATGAGATTAGTTTGTTCACATCTTTGCAAAACTCAATCAAGGTTGCTTAAGCAATCATCAAAAGAATTCCCGTAAACGGAAAAATCATCCATGAAAACCTCCACAATCTTTTCACAAAAATCAGAGAATATATTAGTCATACATCTTTGAAAGGTAGAAGGTGCATTGCATAAACCAAAAGGCATACATCTATTAGCATAGGTTCCAAAAGGGCAAGTAAAGGTGGTTTTCTCTTGATCGGATTGTGATACAGGTATTTGAGAGAAACCAGAATATCCATCCAGAAAACAAAAGTGTGTGTGCTTAGATAATCTTTCTAGCATTTGATCAATAAAAGGAAGAGGGTAATGATCTTTTCTAGTAGCTTTATTTAACTTCCTAAAATCATTTACCATTCTATAGCCAGTGACAATTCTTTGTGGAATGCGTTCATTTTTAGCATTAGGAACAACAGTTATAACTCCTTTCTTAGGGACACAATGAACGGGACTTACCCATCTACTATCAGCAATGGGATATATTATACCTGCTTCCAGAAGCTTTAATATTTCAGTTCTTACCACTTCTTTCATCTTAGGATTTAATCGCCGTTGATGATCAACAACGGGTTTAGCATCAGGTTCCATATTAATCTTGTGCTGACATAGAGTGGGACTAATGCCCTTAAGATCATCAAGAGTATATCCAATAGCAGCCCGGTGCTTCCTTAGAACCTTTAATAATCTTTCTTCTTCATGTTCTGAAAGGTTAGCATTAATAATAACAGGATATATCTTTTTTCTCATCAAGATAAGCATACTTCAAAGTGTCAGGCAATTGCTTTAATTCAAACACAGGATCACCTTTAGGTTGAGGAGGACCTCCAAGAGTTTCAATAGGAAAATTGTGTTTCAGGAGAGGTTGTTGTTCAAAGAAAATTTGATCTATTTCATTTCTTTCACGCAAGTGCATATCATTTTCATGGTCAAGCAAATATTGTTCTAATGGATCAGTAGGAGGCACGACAATAGAAGCAAGACCAATTATTTCATCCTTACAAGATAACACTCTATCACGAGGTTGTCTACTAAACTTGGAAAAATTAAACTCATGAGACACACCACCAAAACTGACATCGACAGTTTGTTTTTCACAATCTATTTTAGCGTTGACGGTGCTCAAGAAAGGTCTACCAAAGATAATGGGACAAAAGTCATCTTGTGGGGATCCAAGAACTAGAAAATCAGTAGGGTATTTTACATTCCCACACAAGACTTCAACATCTCTAACAATCCCAAGTGGCGTGATGGTGTCTCTATTAGCAAGTTTAATAGTAACATCAATGTCTTCTATTTCAGCAGGTGCTATTTCATCCATAATGTCTTGGTATAATGTAAAAGGGATAGCACTCACACTAGTACCCAAATAAAATAAACCATGATAGCAATGATCTCCTATTTTGACTGAGACAACAGGCATGCCTTCTATGGGTCTATGTTTATCTTTTTCATCAGGTTTGGCGATTCTAGCAGCTTCATCACAGAAGTAGATAACATGCCCATCAATATTTTATACCAAGAGATCCTTAACCATAGCAACACTAGGTTCTACTTTATTTTCTCAGGGGGCTTAGGTGCTCTTATATTACTCTTACGAACCACAGTTGATACCTTAGCACGTTCCTTTATCCTAGCAGGGAAAGGTGGTTTTTCAATATAAGCAGTAGGCAAAACTGGATCAACATTGTAAATGATGGTTTCATCTTTAGCTATGACTGGTTCTTTAATTTCTTCTTAATAGGGGGATGATATTTAAACCACTTCTCCTTAGGGAGATCAACGTGAGTAGCAAATGCTTCACAGAAAGAGGCTACTATCTAAGAGTCAAGTCCATATTTAGTGCTAAACTTGTGAAAAGTATCGGTATTCATAAGAGATTTAACACAATCAAACTCAAGCTTTATATCTGACTCATTACTTTCGTCGAGTTCCCAATCTTCAGAGTTGCGTTTAATTCTTTCTAAGAGATCATTCAATAGTCTTCTTGATATAAGAACCAACGCAAGAAGTATCGAGCATGGATTGATCATTATGAGAAAGCCGAGCATAAAAATTATGAATGATAACTTCTCTCGGGATGTCATGATTGGGGCATGAAGATAATATTGATTTAAGCCTCCCCCAAGCTAGAGCGATGCTTTCTCCTTCATGAGGCCAAAAATTATATATATAATTCCAATCACGATGAACTAGATGCATGGGATAAAACTTTTGGTGGAATTCCAATTGCAATCGATTCCAGTTCCACGATCCAAGAACATCACATAGACTATACCATGTCAATGCTTTTCCCTTCAAAGATAAAGGGAAAACCTTCTTATTAGCTTCATCTCCGGGTAAACCTGCAAGCTTAAATAATCCAAAATTTTCGTTCACATATAATAGGTGCATATCAGGATGTCCAGTTCCATCTCCTGCATAAGGTTTAGCAAGCAGTTGTTCTACCATACCCGAAGCAACTTCATAATCAATATTTTCAGTAGGTGCAGTAGGTTGAGGGGCAACTAATTGTGGTTCCGGTCGAGGTGAAGATACCCCGAACAAACCCCTCAAAAGATTGTTTTCCATAGTAACAAGTAACAATAAATTTCAGCACGTAGTATAAGTTTTTCCTTAACGATTTCCACTAACCAAGAGCGCTTCACTCCCCGGCAACGGCACCAGAAAAGAGTCTTGATGACCCACAAGTATAGGGGATCAATCGTAGTCCTTTCGATAAGTAAGAGTGTCAAACCCAATGAGGAGCAGAAGGAAATGACAAGCGGTTTTCAGCAAGGTAATCTCTACAAGCACTGAAATTGTAGGTAACAGATAGTTTGATAGCAAGATAATTGTTAACGAGCAAGTAACGGTAACGGTAAATAAGGTGCAGCAAGGTATCCCAATCCTTTTGTGGCAAAGGACATGCCAGAACAGTCTCTAGTAATAGGCAAAGTGTTCTTGAAGGTACACGGGAATTTCATCTAGTCACTTTTATCATGTTGGTTTCATTCGTGTTCGCTACTTTGATAATTTGATATGTGGGTGGACTGGTGCTTGGGTGCTGTTCTTACTTGAACAACCTCCCACTTATGATTAACCCCCTCGCAAGCATCCACAACTATGAGAAAAGTATTAAGATAAAATCTAACCATAGCATTAAACGTTTGGATCCAAATCAGCCCCTTACGAAGTAGCGCATAAACTAGGGTTTAAGCTTTTTTCACTCTAGGAACCCATCATCTAATAGCTACTCCAGAATGCATTCCCTTAGGACCATGAATGGTGAAGTGTCATGTAGTCGACGTTCACATGACACCACTAAGGGAATCACAACGTACATATCATCAAAGTATCAAACACATATCAAATTCACATGATTACTTGCAACATGACTTCTCTCGTGACCTCAAGAACAAAGGTAACTACTCACAAATAATAATCATTCTCAAGATCAGAGGGGTATTGAATAGCATAATGGATCTGAACATATAATCTTACACCAAATAAACCATATAGTAATCAACTACGCAAGGTAATCAACACTACTAGTCACCCACAGGTACCAATCTGAGGTTCCGGTACAAAGATTGAACACAAGAGATGAACTAGGGTTTGTGAGGAGATGGTTCTATTGAAGATGTTGATGAAGATTGGCCTCCCAAAGATGAGAGGGTTGTTGGTGATGACGATGGCTTCGATTTTCCCCCTTCGGGAGGGAAGTTCCTCCGGCGGAATCGCTCCGCCGGAGGGCAAAAGTGCTCCTGCCCAAGTTCCGCCTCGAGACGGCGGTGCTCCATCCCGAAAGTGATCCTCTTATTTTTCTAGGTCAAAAGTGACTATATACCAGAAGATGGGCACCGGAGGTGGGCCGAGGAGGGCACAACCCACCAGGGCGCGTCCAGGGGGGCCTGACGCGCCCTGATAACCCACAAGTATAGGGGATCGCAACAGTTTTCGAGGGTAGAGTATTTAACCCAAATTTATAGATTTGACACAAGGGGAGGTAAAGAATATTTGAGAGTATTAGCAGCTGAGTTGTCAATTCAACCACACCTGGAGATTAAATATCTGCAACAAAGCGATTAATAGCACAGTAGTATGATAGTTTTGATAGCAGTAGCAGTAGTAACAGTAACTGTAACAGTGATAGCAATAGTTTCGTAGCAAGTGTAACAGTAGCAGTAGCAATAGTAACTTATCAAGAACAATATGTGGAAAACTTGTAGGCACTGGATCGGTGAACTCGTTGGATGATATTCATCATATAAAAATCATAACTTAGGGTGATACAGAACTAGCTCCAGTTCATAAATGTAATTTAGGCATGTATTTCGTAAATAGTCATACGTGCTTATGGAAAAGAACTTGCATGACATATTTTGTCCTACCCTCCCGTGGCAGCGGGGTCCATAAGGAAACTAAGGGATATTAAGGCCTCCTTTTAATAGAGAACCGGAACAAAGCATTAACACACGGTGAATACATGAACTCCTCAAACTACGGTCTTCACCGAAAAGTATCCCAAATATTGTCACTATGGGGTTTACGGATCATAACACGTAATAGGTGCATATGACTAGGCAAGATCGGATCAAGAACATAGATATAATGGTGATAACATAAACGGTTCAGATCTGAAATCATGGCACTCGGGCCCTAGTGATAAGCATTAGGCATAGCAAATTCATAGCAACATCAATCTCAGAACATAATGGATACTAGGGATCAAGCCCTAACAAAACTAACTCGTTTACTTGATGAATCCCATCCAACTCCTCACCGACCAGCAAGCCTACGAAGGAACTACTCACTCCCGGTGGGGAGCATCATGGAATTGGCGATGGAGAAGGGTTGGTGATGACGAAGACCGAAGATTCCCCTCTCCAAAGCCCCAAACGGGCTCCAGATCTGGCCTCCCGATGAAGAACAGGAGGTGGCGGCGGTTTCGTATCGTAAAACTTGATGAAACTTTCTCCTTTATTCTTTCTCCGAAAATAGGAATTTATAGCGGCGGAATTAGGGTCAGTGGGGCCACAAGGTGGGCACAACCCACTAGGGCGCGCCCAGGGGACCTGGCGTGCCCTGGTGGATGCTGCCCACCCTGGCCCCCTTCTCCGGTGGTTTTTGGCTCCAATAATTCTTATATATTCTGAAATAATTCTCCCAAAATTTTTGTTTCATTCCGAGAACTTTCATTTCTGCACAAAAAAAACACCATGGTAGTTCTGCTGAAAACAGCGTTAGTCCGGGTTAGTTTCATTCAAATCATGCAAATTAGAGTCCAAAACAAGGGCAAAAGCGTGAGGAAAAGTAGATACGTTGGAGACGTGTCAACTCCCCAAGCTTAAACCTTTGCTTGTCCTCAAGCAATTCAGTTGACAAACTGAAAGTGATAAAGAAAAACTTTTACGAACTTTTTTGTTGTTGTTTACATATATATGCTTAAGTAGCACCCAGGTTTTCAGCAAAGATTATGACTAACCATGTCAACAATAACTCTTAGAAATTATATTAACTCATATCAATAACATAAGCAACTAGAGAGTAATAATAAGAGATCTCAAGCGCCAACACTTTGTCAAAACAATCATGATACAATATGACAATAGTGGTATCTCGCTAGCCCTTTCCGACACCGCAAAACGTAAATGCAGAGCACCTCCAAAGTTCAAGCAGCGACTAAACATTGTAATTCATGGTAGAAAAGATCCAGTCATGCTGTACCCAACATCAACTATACACAATGCATGAGGATGACAATAGTGCTCTCAGGTCTGGCGCTTACTTGAGAAGGTGATGACTCAACATAAAAGTAAATAGATAGTCCCTTCGCAGAGGGAAGCAGGGATTTGTAGCGGTGCCAGAGCTCAAAGCTTAAAACAAAGATAGATATAATTTTGGGAGGTACACCCTTCCTGTCAACGTTACGACCAAGAGTTATCAATATCTTCCGTGCTAAACAAATTAGCGGCGGTTCCCAAGCGGTAAAAGTAAAGGTTTACTCCCCCTCCACCAACAATCACACTCCATGGCTAGCCGCATCCACGGGTACCATCCAAACCAACAACATTCCTGGGGGAGTTTTGTTTAATTATTTTTGATTTTTGATTTTGGGATTGGGAATCCCTATTACCGCCCTCTCGTGTAAGGACGAGTGAATAAACACTCATCATGAGAATAACCCGCTTAGCATGGAAGATACTAACCGCCCCATGTCGCTCCATGAGCGGTCCAGGCACACAAAACAGATGTTCATTTGAATTTTTAGAGGTGGCACATACAAATTTACTTTGGAGCGGCAGGGTAATACATCATATAAGTAGATAAAGTGGACTCATCTGGAATAACTTTGGTTTAAGGATTTTGATGTACAAGCAGTATTCCCACTGAGTACAGGCGAAAGCTAGCAAATAGATTGAGAAGCGGCCAGCTAGAGAGAGAAAACGGTCATGAGCATGCATTACATATAATAAACATTGACTACTAGCATGAGTAGGATATGGACACCATGAACATAAATATCATGAAGGCTATGTTGGTTTTGATTCAACTACATGCGTGAACATGTGCCAAGTCAAGCCACTTGAAACATTCAGAGGAGGATACCATATCATCATGCCACATCACAACTATTTTAATGCATGTTGACGTCCAAGATAAATTATTACCCACTCCTAGCTACTTAAGCATGGCATGAACAACTATAATCTCTAATGCTCATTGCAAACATGTTTGATCATAATATGCTGAATCAATGATACTAGGTTAAACATATTTACAAAAACAAAAACAAGTTGAGTTCATACCCGCTCCTCTCTGCCACAGTCAATTCATCAAATATCGTCATCATTGCCTTTCACTTGCACAACCGAATGATAAGGAAATAATAATAGGGCAAGAATACCGTGGACTAAGCTGGAATTTGCAACATTTTATTCAAGAGGAGAAGACAAGGTAAAATGGGCTCTTTGTTAGAGTAACAATGATGCATATGAGAGCCACTCAACATTTTCATCGTGGTCTTCTCCTTGGTACGACTCAAACAAAAGGAAAAGAATTTCAGAGAAACACACTGAAATATTTTTGGAGTTTTTGGTTTTTCTTGAAGAAAGGAAATTAAAGAGGAAAAACAAAAACGAGAAAAACTATTTACACGGGAAATCTCCCAACAAGTAAAAGAAGAAACGAGAAATCTTTTTGGGTTTTCTTTTGATACTACAATTAAACTAAGCTAGAAAGAAAAACTGAAAAGAAGTAGGAAATGTTTTTGGATTTTCTCAAAGTTTTTCAAACACGCAAGAAGAAAGCGAGAAAACAAATTTAGCATGGATAATACAATGAAAAAGTATGAACACCGACAACTGGAATGAAATGTGTGAACATGAATGTAATGTCGGTGGAAATACGTACTCCCCCAAGCTTAGGCTTTTGGCCTAGCTTGGTAATCACCATCCGTATGAATAATAATCTGGGCGATGGCTCACCGAGGCCCTTGGTGCAAACTCCACGGCCCTCCTGGCAGCTTCAACCTCCGCATTGTACGCATGGGCCTCACCCTCAAGAACATAGTATCTTCCTCTACTGCGAAAATCAAAGAGAGCAGGAGCAGGCAAAGTGACAGGCACAACGTTTTTTTATTAAATCTCAAGTTATAAGTGTAGTTAGTGGCCGTACCCATAAGGAACTTATGACGCTTCATGGCATCAAAGTCTAAATACTGAGTAGGTAAGATGGGGTCATTAGGCCAAGGTGATACATTTAGTCTCTCGGCTACATGGGAGGCATAAATTCCTCCATAAA
The DNA here is from genome assembly GCA_039707655.1 of Elymus sibiricus. Taxonomy (NCBI): domain Eukaryota; kingdom Viridiplantae; phylum Streptophyta; class Magnoliopsida; order Poales; family Poaceae; genus Elymus; species Elymus sibiricus. The sequence goes on along the minus strand of CM077673.1, from coordinate 247,950,841 downwards.
AATTACCACTAGCGGCATTGAGCTGCAGTCTCCGTGCAACAGTTGCACCAAGATTATAATATTTATTTCCAGTTATGGCAGTGTGTATGAGACTCAAATCATAAGCACACAGTGTGCTACAATCTTGTTTGCCTACGATACATTTGCCATTAAAGAGTGTGAAATATTGTATTGATGGGAAATTGATGCTCTTAATTCTCCCTTGTGTTACCCCCCTATCTTCACCAAAGCAAATATTAACTAAAAATGACTCGTATTCAGATTTTTTTGGTTCATCAAGGGAACCCCAATATGGAAGTTTGCATGCTTCACTGAACATTTCTAACGGCATGGTGAAGGAACGGTCATAAAGGTTGAATGAAACTCTAGACTCACGAGGAAAATATTCAAATTTCTTTGTGAATGTTTTTTTGAGTTCGAGGTGTTGAGGGCACTTATCTGCGATGAAGGGAGAAAGCTCTGTATTGTGGACATCTTGTCCAAATTCCTCCTTAATACCTGCACCTTCCATGAACTCGTCGCACGGCCACAAGCATGATTTAGTGGCGGCATCTCGTATCGAGCTTTCACTCGGCTGAACATAAGATTGTCGAACTGAGCTTCCACTTGATGAGGCCTCCGAGGATCTCCTCCTTGAAGAACTCCTAAAGAATTGCATTTTATTTGCGAACAAATTTCTGAAATATTTTTGAGACACAAAATTTTGTTAACAAAACTTCGTAAGATTGATAGCAACTACTCCTAAGCATGCATAGAGGCCATATTAAGCATTCAAACTACTTAGAACTCTAAGAATTCAACATGCAAGCTCATCTACATCAGCACCAAGAGTATCTAATTACTCTAAAAATAAACCACTAAATCAAAAACTAATTGGAACAATGGAGGAGTCACATACCAAGTAGCAATCCCTCCAAACAGTTTCAGAAATGGAGCTTCGAGCTAAGAGATCGAAATCCGCTGGTTTGAGAGCAAGAACACGGGAATGGTAGCTGTGGTGAATTTTTTCTAGAGGTAGGTGATGATGTGGGCTAAGGGGATAAGTGAGGGGGGCCACAACCCACCAGGGCGCGCCTGGGGGTGCTAGCGCGCCCTGGTGTCTTGTGGGCACCAGGTGCACCCCCTCCAGTATTATTTGCACCATAAATTCAGAAATAATTGGAAAAAATTGTATTAAATTTTCATGACATTCTGAGTACTTTTATTTTTGGGTCAATTTTTTTATTGCACGGAGAAAACAAAAAACCGGATAAACATGGCATTTTATTTTATTTGACTAACTAAAACAGAAAATAAAAGGTGGGAACAGAGGGTTGTGCTTACTAGATTCATCAACTTCATACCTCTCAAAAATGATCCATTAATAAGGTTGATCAAGTCTTATTAACAACCACTTCCGATTAGCATGAAACCGAAGAACTTTCGTAAAACACTAAGTTACCTCAATGGGGATGTGCATATCCCCTACAATAAGTATATCATATTTCTTTTTGGCAGTAGGTAGAGGTAATTGAAAACTTCCAATAGTGATGGTCGAAGATTCTTCAATAACATTTATACCATTCACTTGGAATTGTTTCTTCGGAAAGTGCACCGTGTGCTCATAGTGACTTTGCTTTTATTGCAATCAATAACAGCCCCTGCAATATTCAAAAAGGGTCTACCAAGGATAATCGACATGTTGTCGTCCTCGGGCATCTCAAGAATAACAAAATCCGTTAAGATAGTAACATTTGCAACAACAACGGGCACATCCTCACAAATACCGATAGGTATGGCCGTTGATTTGTCATCCATTTGCAATGACATTTCATTAGGTGTGAGTTTATTCAAGTCAAGTCTCTTATATAAGGAGAAAGGCATAACACTAACACCGGCTCCCAAGTCACACAAAGCAGTTTTGCCATAGTTTCTTTTAATGGAGCAAGGTATAGTTGGTATTCCCGGATCTCCAAGTTTTTTAGGTACTCCATCCTTAAAAGAATAAATAGCAAGCATGGTGGAGATTTCAGCTTCAGGTATCTTTCTTTTATTAGTGATGATGTCTTTCATATACTTTGCATATGGGGCCATCTTTAAAATATCAGTTAAGCGGGTACACAAAAAGACTGGCCTAATCATTTTAGCAAAGCGCTCAAATTCTTCATCATCCTTTTTCTTAGATGGTTTAGGTGGAAAGGGCATGGGTTTCTAAACCCATGGCTCTCTTTCTTTACCATGTTTCCTAGCCACAAAGTCTCTTTTATCATAACGTTTATTTTTAGATTATGGGTTATCAAGATTAGGAGCAGGCTCTATTTCAACATCATTATCTGGTTCTTTATCATTATTGGGTTGAGCATCTTCATGAACATCATCATTATCATTTTCATTATCACTAGGTGAATGATCATTACCAGACTGAGTTTCAGCATCGGAAATAGAGACATCATTATTATCCGGAGGTTTTTGTATCACAGGTTCACTAGAGGTATGCAAAGTCCTATCATTTTTCTTTTTCTTTTTCTTTCTAGAAGGACTAGGTACATCAGTATTAATTCTCCGAGAGTCTTGTTCAATTCTTTTAGGATGACCTTTAGGATAAAGCGGTTCTTGGGTCATTCTACCTCCTCTAGTTACTACTCTAGTAGAAAAATCATTCATATTATTATTCATTTCATCAAGCAATTCTTTTTGAGACTTAGCAACTTGTTCTAACTGAGTTTGAACCATAGAGGCATGCTTTCCTACACCCCTAACATCATTACTGATTCTAAATAGCAAGTCACTCAAGTGAGCAATCATATCAGAATTATATTTCAATTGTTTCAGGACATTTGCATTGAAATAATCTTGCTTCATAATATAGTTGTCAAACTCATATAAGCACTGACTAGGATGTTTATTGTAAGGGATATCACCTTCATCAAACTTTAATAAAGAATTTACCTCTACCCCCTGTGGAGGTGGTGATGTGTCAGGGCCATGTATTTCTTCAATAGGTGGTAAATTCTTAACATCCTCAACTTTAATACCTTTTTCCTTCATAGATTTCTTTGCCTCTTGCATATCTTCAGGACTGAGAAATAAGATACCCCTCTTCTTTGGAGTGGGTTTAGGTAGTGGTTCAGGAAGAGTCCAATCATCATAATTCTTCAATATGTTATTCAATAATTCCTCAGCTTGTTCAACAGTTCGTTCCCTGAAAACACAACCAGCACAACTATATAGGAAGTCCCTAGAAGCATCAGTTAGTCCATTATAGAAGATATCAAGTATTTCATTTGTCTTCAGAGTGTGATCAGGCAAAGCATTAAGCAATTGGAGAAGCCTCCCCCAAGCTTGTGGGAGACTCTTCTTCAATTTGCACAAAGTTAAATATTTCCTGTAAGGCAGCTTGTTTCTTATGAGCAGGAAAATATTTTTCAGAGAAATAGTAGATCATATCCTTGGGACTACGCACACAACCAGGAGTAAGAGTGTTGTACCATGTCTTAGCATCACCCTTTAAGGAGAATGGAAATAATTTGAGAATGTAATAGTAACAAATCTTCTCATCATGAGCAAAGAGGGTGGCTATATCATTCAGCTTAGTAAGGTGTGCCACTACAGTTTGAGTTTCATAGCCATGGAAAGGATCAGATTCAACCAAAGTAATTAACTCTGGGTCGACAGAGAATTCATAATCCTTATCGGTAACAAAGATGGGTGAAGTAGCAAACTTAGGATCACATTTCACTCTAGCATTCAAAGCCTTTTCCTTATCCTTGCGTAGCAATTTCTTAAGATCGTTTCTATCCTTACAGGAAAGGATTTCTCTAGTTACCTCCTCGTCCATAACATAACCTTCAGGTATCTTGGGCATTTCAAATCTAGGAGAGCTAGGACTAATAGGTGTTTCATAGTCATCATCAGTTTCATAAGCTTCATCAGTTTCAGCAATCTCATCAGTTTTAGTAGTTTCATTCTCTTTAGCTCTAGCAATTTGTTCATCAAGAAATTCTCCTAGTGGCACATTATCATCAAGCATGGTACTAGCATCATCATAAGCATCATTCATAGCAGAAGTAGCATCATCAATCACTTGTGACATATCAGGATTACTAGCATGTGGTGGTGTTGCAAGCTTACTCATAACAGAAGGTGAATCAAGTGTAGAGCTAGATGGCAGTTCCTTACCTCCCCTCGTCTTAGAGGGAAAAATCTTGGTCCTTGGATCCTTTAGATTCTTCATAGTGATAAATTGATATAAATCCCAAGTGACACAACAAATATAGCTATGCTCCCCGGCAACGGCGCCAGAAAAAGGTCTTGATAACCCACAAGTATAGGGGATCGCAACAGTTTTCGAGGGTAGAGTATTTAACCCAAATTTATAGATTCGACACAAGGGGAGCCAAAGAATATTTGAGAGTATTAGCAGCTGAGTTGTCAATTCAACCACACCTGGAGATTAAATATCTGCAGCAAAGCGATCAGTAGCACAATAGTATGATAGTTTTGATAACAGTAGCAGCAGTAACAGTAATGGTAACAGTGATAGCAATAGTTTCGTAGCAAGTGTAACAGTAGCAGTAGCAATAGTAACTTAGCAAGAACAATATGTGGAAAACTCGTAGGCACTGGATCGGTGAACTCGTTGGATGATATTCATCATATAACAGTCATAACCTAGGGCGATACATAACTAGCTCCATTTCATAAATGTAATGTAGGCATGTATTCCGTAAATAGTCATACGTGCTTATGGAAAAGAAATTGCATGGCATCTTTTGTCCTACCCTCCCATGGCAGCGGGGTCCATAAGGAAACTAAGGGATATTAAGGCCTCCTTTTAATAGAGAACCAAAACAAAGCATTAACACACGGTGAATACATGAACTCCTCAAACTACAGTCATCACCGGAAAGTATCCCAAATATTGTCACTATGGGGTTGACGGATCATAACACATAATAGGTGCATATGACTAGGCAAGATCGGATCAAGAACATAGATATAATGGTGATAACATAAACGGTTCAGATCTGAAATCATGGCACTCGGGCCCTAGTGACAAGCATTAGGCATAGCAAAGTCACAGCAACATCAATCTTAGAACATAATGGATATTAGGGATCAAGCCCTAACAAAACTAACTCAATTACATGATGAATCCCATCCAACTCCTCACCGACCAGCAAGCCTACGAAGTAATTACTCACTCCCGGTGGGGAGCATCATGGAATTGGCGATGGAGAAGGGTTGATGATAACGAAGACCGGAGATTTTCTTGGACTAACATATTGATCCAGTGCCCAGTTCCAATTCCTGTTTGTTGTATGTTTTTTGTTTCGCAGAAAATCCAAATCAAACAAAGTCCAAACGCGATAAAATTTTACGGAAATTTATTTTGGAATACATGTGATTTCTGGGATAAAGAATCAAAGCGATACGATGTCCGAGAGAGCAACGAGCTTGCAGAGTGCGCCCTAGGGGGTAGGCGTGCCCCTTGAGCTCATGGCTTCCTCAGAGGTCGGTTGGGGGTGTCCGTCGGCCACAAAGAATCTAATATCCAGATAAAAAATCCCCTCAAAATTTCAGCCCAATCGGAGTTACGAATCTTCGGATATTTAAGAAACGGCTAAACGCTAGAAATAGGAATGCGAAACAGAAGAGAAACACACAAAGAGAGATCCAATCTTGAAGAGGCTCCTCCCCTACGGGAGCCATGGAGGCCAAGCACCAGAGGGGAAATCCTCCACCCACCTAGGGAGGTGTCCAAGCAAGAGGATGGAGGGGGGCTTTCTCCCCCTCTCACCCGGTGATGCCGGAGTGCCGTCGGGGGAATCATTGTGGTGGCGATGTACACCAACAACTCTGCCGTCTTCCTCAACACCATCATAACCTTCCCTCATCTATTTACATCGGTCCACTCTCCCGCAACCTGTTGTATCCCCTAAAACTTTGCTGTCTTCCTCAACACCACCATAACCTTCCCTCATCTATTTACAACGATCCACTCTCCCGCAACCTGTTGTATCCCCTACTTGAACATGGTGCTTTATGCTTCATATTATTATCCAATGATGTGTCACCATCCTATGATGTTTGAGTAGATTTATTTTGTCCTTTGGGTTGATGTAACACCCCAAAATTTTAACCATTGTTTTATTAATTAAAATTTTGCCAGGAAATTATATTTTTATTTTCTGAATCTTCTATTGATTTCAGAATCACTCATTCCTTCTGAGTTGTGGAGTTTTCCCTCCAAGTAGAAACTGTTCAAAAATATTTTTGGACTTGAGTGCCTACTCAAGAACATTTCATTTTCATTATATATGATCAGTGAAAACCTTTCTATATTATTTTGCCAAGTTTTAATTCTTTTAAAATGGCCTTTCATATTTTTAAGAGCCTCATTTTCACTACAACCATTTGATAACTTCATTTAAAAATTCCACAAAAATTTGGGGATGACATGTGATGTTTCTAGATCACTTTTATGCAAAAACTCAGCTTGGTGTTTTGGAAAATTTGAGCAAACCATCCTCTTTTGCTCTCTGGACCAGTTTGGTATTTTGTACTGCAACCCCATTTTATCTTACCCTATTACCCATGAGATTTTTCCTGCTTGTAGTTTACCCTGCCAAACCCTTAAGTCCAAGAGATCAGACCCATTAGAAGATTTTAAGCACATGCAATAATGGCATTTATTTTCTGTCCAGAACTGTAGATTTGCAAAGCTTGCACTAACAAGTTTCTATTTTTCTCAACTAACCATGCCATCTTCTTGTGGATCTAAAGAGACACCAACCTAGAGATTTTGACCACCAGAAGAGTTGCCTTGATGCCCATGGCATTCTGTTGAGCACCTTGTGTTCATGAACAGATTTGGCATGGGAATAAGTTTACATTGTGGACTAGCTACCCAGACCAAACCAACATGTCTATTAGCTCTCATATACTCATTAGCCTTGTCCTGTTTAGTTTCATAAGCATCAGATAGGCCTAGAATGCGTTGGCATTTGGTCGAACGCCTGGCGCGCATGTCCAGAGCGCGGCCAGAGCGCGCGTTTTGCACGTGCGGCCTCCCGAGTCGCCGTGACCAGTTGCCGCCTCCCCCGCTCATCCTAATCCTCTCCCCTATCCCCTAGTGCTGCCCCGACACGCCCTGCTCCTCTCAGAGCGGCAGCAATGGCTCTTTGGTGGCACACCGGCGCCCGTGACCGTCTCTGCCATGGCCGGCCCCGCCCGAGCCACTCCAGCTCGCCAGCTGCCCTCGTGAACAGGCCATCCTCATCCTCGAGCGCGTCGGTTAGCGCAGACCAGCGCCACGTCGCCCTGCTAGCAACAGAGCGGCGGTTCGTCGGCGTTCTTATCCGCAGCCGCGGGAACCGACCTCCCCGAGCTATAAATAGGACCCCGAAGCCGCAACATACCTCCATGAGCCTCCTCGATGCCGTAGCAAGCCACCCCTAGCTCCAATTCGATCGGAAGCCGTCGTCTTCCCCACCTCTAGTAGCTTCGGCCGCCGCCGCCCTCCAGTCAATTCCGAGCAAGCCAGAGCTCCCTAGCCCTACCCTTGCCACCACTAGTTTTCCCTCGACCCCGCAAAGCCGTTCCACCCCTCAAACTCGATCGGGAGCCACCGTAGCCCGAACTCCCATTTGCTCCCGAAGCTGCCGTCCGCCCCAAAGCTCGCCGCCGGTGACCCTGCCATCCTCTCCGGGCGTGGACACCACCGGAAGGACCGGCCAGACCGTCTCCATCCATTCCCACAGTCAGGCCCCCGAAAGGAACCGCCAATTACCGGCGGCGATCGCCGGAGCTCCGCCTCTACCGTCGGCAAGGGAGAGGGAGCATGCGGCGACAAGTCAAACCTGGCCGGTGGGCCAGGCGGGCACTCTGTCAGCGGCCTGACGTCGCGGTGAGTGGGTAAGTGGAAGCGCCTGTTTGGAAGTGCGTCTCCCTGGTTCAAAAGCGTATTCCTGCTTATACGCTTTATGTTTTGGAAGGCGTATTCTTCCCCGAACCGTTTTCTTTTTCAGTTTTTATTAAAAACAGATTTGACCTGAACTTTGACTGGCTCTAGTTTCTAAACCACAACTCCAATGGACCTGATTCTTTTTCTGTTGATTCCCAAATTCCATCTAGTTTATTTTCATATTTATTTGAAAATTTTCCAAGACAACTTTTTGCACTGTTTTTGAATTGCGTGTTGATTCAAATACTTTTCAAAATAGGAAATGGGGAGAGACAAAAACTTTCAAAAGTTTTGGAGTGCTCATCACCTACATACACATGGAAGGCAAGCATTCTGAACCCTGGCATAATATTTGTTGTGTGTTGTTTTGTGTGACTACAACACCAAGTTGACATGAAGTATGCGTTATTTCATGTGATGTTGTGATCATGTTTACTAGTGCATGATGATAATTCCTTGCTGTTGGAATTGAAATACTTATGACAGTATTCATCCTCGTATGCCTTTCATGCCTACCGGAAGTAATCCGGAGAAGTCTCTGTCTTGAGTAGACACGAGCTTGATACTGATATTTCGTTGGGACGAGTATGATCAGTAAGGCATGGAAGGTATGATGAGTGGTGATTCTGTCTGATGTTGTGGAATATAATTGTTATGCTAATCATGCAGGAAACATTTTTAACCTCCTGAGTCGACCGTAGATCGAGTCTTGTGCCAGTAACCCCCATACTTGTTTCGTACTACCACTCGTCCCTGCCGTAGGCAGGGTACGGTTCAGTAAGTTGTCAACCCCTTTCTTAGCACACACCGTACAGAGAGGCCATAGTGAAAGATACCAGTGGCCCCTGGTAGGCATGTCACTTGGTCCGGGGGCATGGGTGTTCTGGTGAGTCCGAGGGGGTAGCTCCCCTGTTTTGCACGCAGTATAAATTTTGTGATCCCATGCTAATCGAGGTTGGAGCCTCCCCACTTAGAGTTTTGCTTAGCGAGTGTTGTGGGTGATTCCAGGCACCGGTAAGTTAAGCTGGTGTGTGCCGGTCAGGTGTGTTTTCAATTCAAAGACCGTAAACGGAATTAGTCCCGGTGGACTAAAGGAATTCGTTACTCGTGGGTAAAGAGTACACCCTCTGCAGAGTTTATATCTATTCGAATAGCCGTGTCCGCGGTTAAGGACTACAGTCTGGGATGGGTCAAGTGTCGGTCTTAGTGTCGGTCTTCGGAGGAAAACTTCTAAACCGGAACATTGATCATGACGTGTGACAAATGATGATTATGATTATTATTATTGTGGACTAACAATTTATATTATTTGAATTATTGAGTATCCCTGCGATGGTTCTACCTCCTAAATACTCATTGTGATTATTCTTATATAAGCCCTTTCTGTGGTGTCTCACAGACGCCCAACTCTGGCATGCTTGCTGTTTGCCTTATCATAGAAGCCCTTTCTGTGGCGTCGCTCAGACGCCCGACTGTGGCATGCTTGTTATTTAGTTTCTTTATAAGCCCTTTATGTGGCGTCGCTCAGACGCCCGACTGTGGCATGCCTGTTATTTATTTCCTTTATAAGCCCTTTAGGTGGCGTCGCTCAGACGCCCGACTATGGCATGCTTGCTATTTAGTTTATTTATAAGCCCTTTATGTGGCGTCGCTCAGACGCCCGACTGTGGCATGCTTGTTATTTATTTTCTTTATAAGCCCTTTATGTGGCGTCGCCCAGACGCCCGACTGAGGCATGCTTTATATTATTATCCTTTCGAGGCGTCGCTTCAGACACCCAATCGGTTTATTTTATTTTTATTCTCTGATTACCTATTCATGTTTAATATGAATAACCTGCTTGCATGCGTCATGAATATTATTTTATGACTGATTAAGTAATCATGGATTATTTCAGTGCACAATTATCATCTGTTATATTATACTTGTGTTCATAATGTTTGCGAGTACGTTCAAAGTACTCACTGGCTTGTCCCTGGCTATTGTCTTGGCCAGATTTCTTGCTTGGAGAGGAGCGCAACGACGACAGCCCGGAACCTAGGCATCGAAGATAGCAGATACGCGAAGATAGGTATTAACTAGGTCAGCTATTCCTGTGGGAAATGGAGTCCCATAGACGCTGACGATCCGCAAACCGCTTCCGCCATCCACCACTAGAGACCTTTTGTTGTACTCATAGACCAGAATGGTCTTGTACTACATATTTTTGTATTTTGCTTGGAATTTATGTATCAAGATTGTGTCTCATCAGCTAACAGTAATCCTGGGGCTGGTGAGCACAAGGGTCATTTACTGGGAAATTAATATCCTGGAAATCCGGTCCTGACAACCTTGGTATCAGAGCCAGGCTGACCATTGGCTAATCCTATCTTAGCCAGGTCGATAAACCTAGGTTAACCCACCCACCAGACCTTAACCTAACCACAACCAAGCTTATCCTATACGATAGACACACAGTGACCCCGACACCTTTTTGGCAGTCGGTGCCTAACCTATCAGCCTAGCCCGTCGATCACGCGCCAGTGACCGACACCTAATTTGTCTCATTCGCAAGCGTGCGAAGGAAGACTCCGTTTTCTTTTTCTATAAAAGGGAACATTAGCCCCAACCTTGCGCAGCACAACCTCTACCCCAGAACCAAGCCAAGATGCCTGGCCCCATTGTTCACAATGAGACCACAACAACCAACCTTGGAGGTTTTGTAACCGTGCTAGCAAACCTCACCCGTCGTGCCTTTGCATTAGAAGAACCCCCAGAGTATGTTGTGTACCAAGGGCTCATGAGCGGTGAGAGTCGTCAATTCTGGGTCACGGTGCACGTCTATGGTAGGGGTATAGCGCCAGAACGCCCCTATAGGTTCACCGGAAGGACAACTTCCTTTGAGCCACAAGCCATCCAGCTGGCCGCTCGAGAGGCTATAGTTCAACTCCGGCACCTGTCGCCAAGAGTTAACTGCCGCTCGTTCTACTACTACCCAGCCGAGACGGGTATAGTAGGCCACCCCAGGTTGCCAACGGAGACCACGAGACGGACCCTGCATTGCTGCATCTGGTGTGCTATGTAAGGGCACTAGAGGCATTGTTCGATCAGGTCACTCTTGATCTGATCGCCGCTCGTGGAGAACTTGCCCGTCGAGCCTTGGCAAGAGGAGAAGATGTGCCCGACGCCGACAACCCAGTCGTGCTATTCGGACAGCCGATTGAGTCCTTGAGGTCTGCCCCTGCAGCCGACCGGAATGCATTTGTATCCCCGCAGGAGCTTCGTCGCCTTTTGGGGACACGCTCCAACGGGATTGTGACCACCAACCCCCGCGATGGTCATCATCGCCACCCCGACCCTGTAGCTCCTCAGCCTAATCCAGCAAACCCCGACGGTGAAGCCCATGGAGAAGCCTCGACATCCACAAGGCATGCTCGATTAGATATTAACGAGGTAGACTAAGTCACTCGAGTAGTACCGAGTCTTAGTATTCTACGCCTTGTAATAGTGTGACCTTGTAATCGCCATGAATAAAATGCAGTTTGCTTGTATGCCATTATTCTAGTACCACTAGTATCCATGCCTAAATGAATGTTGGCGTTCGGTTGCATATTAAATTCCGGGCGTAGCTACCAAAAACCATCCCAGACGACGCCCACAGTAATACGTCACTTTTGTGAGATATGTATATCTGTGGCTTTGACGCCGACCCCCATAGAGCAGAACCATCAACCTAGATTGCCCCCACACCGCAATAGGTAACCCCGCCCTGATGCTGTATAAGAGGCCACTCCGTGACCTTACCAAGCATCCCTCACTTTGTGCACAGCTCTCACAGCCATTTTTGCCATGCTGAGCCCTAGTATTCATCTGAGAACTCCAGATGCGACCCCAGGTAGTTTTCTAAAAATATTGTGGGACTTTACCTGCACTACCATGAGTTCTACCCATCCACCCCAGTACGAGCTGCTCAAAACGAGAATCACCTCATCCGCCTCGAAATATTGGGCAGTGGTGCACATCCCTCCCGCAAACCCAAACCAAGACCCAACGGAAGTCTCCTTCGTGGGGAAATCTATGCCGACTCCGCAAATGGCCATAGAAGCTGCTGCATACGAAGCGATTACTCGTCTTCGCTTCGCAGTACCCTATGCTAGCGAGAGGGGGTATTATTACTTCCCGAGTCGTGCAGCACCCGGAGAAGTAGCATCTTTTCCCGGTGGACGAATTGAGAGGGACCCGGTGCTGGCCAACCTTGCCCAGTACGTCATCGCTCAAGAGCGTTTGACCCAGCGAGTAATGGGTTATCTCCAGAACCTCGCTGATTTGAATCCTCAGATCGCCATTGGCAGACCACTGAGGCCAGACCAGGAAAGGCGCGTTCTTCGACTAGTCAATCCGCTTCCTCCGATAGAAGAAGAATGTGCCCCAGTGCCAGAGACATTTTCTCAGGACCCCGCCTATTTTACGTTTACGTTGTAAACGCCACTACTATGTTTGTTAGCCTAGCATTTATTTATGTGTTGCCGCTTATGCGTTGTATCCTAAGTTTGTGCTATGAATAAATTGTTTGGTTTCAATTAATGTGAGTAATTTTTACTGCTGTGATTTTTGGTCAACTGTTTTCGCTCTTAGTAAATCTCGAGGTTGGATTTTCGTTGAGCCATTGCAACAAATATTTCTCCATGGCATAGATTTAAATTCACGCAACACCACGACATCAGGCTCTCAGCCACAACCACTCGACCACATGCACTAATTGCAAAAACCACGTACACATTTTTGCATCTAACTGATCACCGCACTAACACACCACAGTTTCTGATAAAGAAAATTGTGGGTAATTATTCTGGTGCAAGTTGCCTCCAGCACACTGACAACAGTTAGCACCCGACACCGACACTTAATCCTCATGATCACCGCCGCCGCGAAGAGCTAACACTCGAGCAGCAGCATCACGACGATCATCGAGGATCATCGCGCACAAGAGCATGGAGAACCCCAGCACTGCCGCCAACCCTCCGCACATCAGGATCGTGTACCAATCCGGCATCACCTCCGCCATTAGAGCCTCGCCTCGAGCTCCTGCAAACTGAAATGGAGGAGAAGGAAGAAGAAGAAGAAACGAGGCCAGGTGTGAGGAAGAAGAGGGAAGCACCGCGGTCATTTTATAGCTCGAGATCGGTGTACGGTGAGCGAAGTCCACCAGCGCTGCTCGTCGCTCGATCGCCGGTGTTCGGAGGCGAATCCGCGAGCAGTGTCGACAGCGCACTGGCCCGCGAGGTGAGTGCACGCTGCACCGGCAGCTAGCATGCCGCACACTACCGTAGTACGGCCTAGATGCCCTACGCGCTAGACGCCGCCGGTGGAGAAAGCGCGGGAAAGCGCGCGAGAGAGAGGAAGAAAGGAGAGCCCGAGGAAGAAGAAGAGACTGACAGTGGGCCTCGGGTCCACCTGTCAGCCAGAGAGAGCACTGTGCACTTGAGTACGACCAGCGTAATTTGGGAATTTAGAATTTTATTAATTCTAAATTTACCGTAGCCATAAGTAGAAATCTCTCGGTTACCTCAACCGTAGATTTTTCCACGCAGCGCGAGTACCCCACTGTAGTTCACCAATTATCTGTCCACTCACTGTAGCCTCGTCATATCGCGTGAGCAGGATATTTAATTTTCGAGTTATTATTGCATGATAGTAGGAGTAATATTTTTGAAACCGTCCTTAGCAAATCTCGAGGACGAGATTTTTCTTAAGGGGGGTAGTGTTGTAACACCCCAAAATTTTAACCATTGTTTTATTAATTAAAATTTTGCCAGGAAATTATATTTTTATTTTCTGGATCTTCTATTGATTTCAGAATCACTCATTCCTTCTGAGTTGTGGAGTTTTCCCTCCAAGTAGAAACTGTTCAAAAATATTTTTGGACTTGAGTGCCTACTCAAGAACATTTCATTTTCATTATATATGATCAGTGAACACCTTTCTATATTATTTTGCCAAGTTTTAATTCTTTTAAAATGGCCTTTCATATTTTTAAGAGCCTCATTTGCACTACAACCATTTGATAACTTCATTTAAAAATTCCACAAAAATTTGGGGATGACATGTGATGTTTCTGGATCACTTTTATGCAAAAACTCAGCTTGGTGTTTTGGAAAATTTGAGCAAACCATCCTCTTTTGCTCCCTGCACCAGTTTGGTATTTTGTACTGCAACCCCATTTTATCTCACCCTCTTACCCATGATATTTTTCCTGCTTGTAGTTTACCCTACCAAACCCTTAAGTCCAAGAGATCAGACCCATTAGAAGATTTTAAGAACATGCAATAATGGCATTTATTTTCTGTCCAGAACTGTAGATTTGCAAAGCTTGCACTAACAAGTTTCTATTTTTCTCAACTAACCATGCCATCTTCTTGTGGATCTAAAGAGACCCCAACCTGGAGATTTTGACCACCAGAAGAGTTGCCTTGATGCCCATGGCATTCTGTCGAGCACCTTGTGTTCATGAACAGATTTGGCATGGGAATAAGTTTACATTGTGGACTAGCTCCGCACACCAAACCGGCATGTCTTTTAGCTCTCATATACTCATTAGCCTTGTCCTGTTTAGTTTCATAAGCATCAGATAGGCCTAGAACGCATTGGCATTTGGTCGAACGCCTGGCGCGTGTGTCCAGAGCACGGCCAGAGCGCGCGTTTTGCACGTGCGTCCTCCCGAGTCGCCGCGACCAGTTGCCGCCTCCCCCGCTCGTCCTAATCCTCTCCCCTGTCCCCTAGTGCTGCCCCGACACGCCCTGCTCCTCTCAGAGCGGCAGCAATTGCTCTTTGGCGGCACACCGGCGCCCGTGACCGTCTCTGCCATGGCCGGCGCCGCCCGAGCCACTCCAGCTCGCCAGCTGCCCTCGTGAACAGGCCGTCCTCATCCTCGAGTGCGTCGGTTAGCGCAGACCAACGCCACGTCGCCCTGCTAGCAACAGAGCGGCGGTTCGTCGGCGTTCTTATCCGCAGCCGCGGGAACCGACCTCCCCGGGCTATAAATAGGACCCCGAAGCCGCAGCATACCTCCATGAGCCTCCTCGATGCCGTAGCAAGCCATCCCTAGCTCCAATTCGACCGGAAGCCGTCGTCTTCCCCACCTCTGGTAGCTTCGGCCACCGCCGCTCTCCAGTCAATTCCGAGCAAGCCGGAGCTCCCTAGCCCTACCCTTGCCACCACTAGTTTTCCCTCGACCCCGCGAAGCCGTTCCACCCCTCAAACTCGATCGGGAGCCACCGTAGCCCAAGCTCCCATTTGCTCCCGACGCCGCCGTCCGCCCCAAAGCTCGCCGCCGGTGACCCTGCCATCCTCTCCGGCCGTGGATACCACCGGAAGGACCGGCCAGACCGTCTCCATCCATTCCCACAGTAAGGCCCCCGAAAGGAACCGCCAATCACCGGCGGCGATCGCCGGAGCTCCGCCTCTGCCGTCGGCAAGGGAGAGGGAGCGCGCGGCGACAAGTCAAACCTGGCCGGTGGGCCAGGCGGGCCCTCTGTCAGCGGCCTAACGTCGCGGTGAGCGGGTAAGTGGAAGCGCCTATTCGGAAGTGCGTCTCCCTGGTTCAAAAGCGTATTCCTGCTTATACGCTTTATGTTCTGGAAGGCGTATTCTTCCCCGAACCGTTTTCTTTTTCAGTTTTTATTAAAAACAGATTTGACCTGAACTTTGACTGGCTCTAGTTTCTAAACCACAACTCCAATGGACCTGATTCTTTTTCTGTTGATTCCCAAATTCCATCTAGTTTATTTTCATATTTATTTGAAAATTTTCCAAGACAACTTTTTGCACAGTTTTGAATTGCGTGTTGATTCAAATACTTTTCAAAATAGGAAATGGGGAGAGACAAAAACTTTCAAAAGTTTTGGAGTGCTCATCACCTACCTACACATGAAAGGCAAGCATTCTGAACCCTGGCATAATATTTGTTGTGTGTTGTTTGATGTGACTACAACACCAAGTTGACATGAAGTATGCGTTATTTCATGTGATGATGTGATCATGTTTACTAGTGCATGATGATAATTCCTTGCTGTTGGAATTGAAATACTTATGACAGTATTCATCCTCGTATGCCTTTCATGCCTATCGGAAGTAATCCGGAGAAGTCTCTGTCTTGAGTAGACACGTGCTTGATACTGATATTTCGTTGGGACGAGTATGATCAGTAAGGCATGGAAGGTATGATGAGTGGTGATTCTGTCTGATGTTGTGGAATATAATTGTTATGCTAATCATGCAGGAAACATTTTTAACCTCCTGAGTCGACCGTTGATCGAGTCTTGTGCCAGTAACCCCCATACTTGTTTAGTACTACCACTCATCCCTGCCGCAGGCAGGGTACGGTTCAGTAAGTTGTCAACCCCTTTCTTAGCACACACCGTACAGAGAGGCCATAGTGAAAGATACCAGTGGCCCCTGATAGGCATGTCACTTGGTCCGGGGGCATGGGTGTTCCGGTGAGTCCGAGGGGGTAGCTCCCCTGTTTTGCGCGCAGTATAAATTTTGTGATCCCATGCTAATCGAGGTTGGAGCCTCCCCACTTAGAGTTTTGCTTAGCGAGTGTCGTGGGTGATTCCAGGCACCGGTAAGTTAAGCTGGTGTGTGCGGGTCAGGTGTGTTTTCAATTCAAAGACCGTAAACGGAATTAGTCCCGGTGGACTAAAGGAATCCGTTACTCGTGGGTAAAGAGTACACCCTCTGCAGAGTTTATATCTATTCGAATAGCCGTGTCCGCGGTTAAGGACTACAGTCTGGGATGGGTCAAGTGTCGGTCTTAGTGTCGGTCTTCGGAGGAAAACTTCTAAACCGGAACATTGATCATGACGTGTGACAAATGATGATTATGATTATTATTATTGTGGACTAACCATTTATATTATTTGAATTATTGAGTATCCCTGGGATGGTTCTACCTCCTGAATACTCATTGTGATTATTCTTATATAAGCCCTTTCTGTGGCGTCTCACAGAGGCCCGACTGTGGCATGCTTGCTGTTTGCCTTATCATAGAAGCCCTTTCTGTGGCGTCGCTCAGACGCCCGACTGTGGCATGCTTGTTATTTAGTTTCTTTATAAGCCCTTTATGTGGCGTCGCTCAGACGCCCGACTGTGGCATGCCTGTTATTTATTTCCTTTATAAACCCTTTAGGTGGCGTCGCTCAGACGCCCGACTGTGGCATGCTTGCTATTTAGTTTCTTTATAAGCCCTTTATGTGGCGTCGCTCAGACGCCCGACTGTGGCATGGTTGTTATTTATTTTCTTTATAAGCCCTTTATGTGGCATCGCCCAGACGCCCGACTGAGGCATGCTTTATATTATTATCCTTTCGAGGCGTCGCTTCAGACACCCAATCGGTTTATTTTATTTTTATTCTCTGATTACCTATTCATGTTTAATATGAATAACCTGCTTGCGTGCGTCATGAATATTATTTTATGACTGATTAAGTAATCGTGGATTATTTCAGTGCACAATTATCATCTGTTATATTATACTTGTGTTCATAATGTTTGCGAGTACATTCAAAGTACTCACTGGCTTGTCCCTGGCTATTGTCTTGGCCAGATTTCTTGCTTGGAGAGGAGCGCAACGACGACAGCCCGGAACCTAGGCATCGAAGATAGCAGATACGCGAAGATAGGAATTAACCAGGTCAGCTGTTCCTGTGGGAAATGGAGTCCCATAGACGCTGATGATCCGCAAACCGCTTCCGCCATCCACCACTAGAGACCTTTTGTTGTACTCATAGACCAGAATGGTCTTGTACTACATATTTTTGTATTTTGCTTGGAATTTCTGTATCAAGATTGTGTCTCATCAGCTAACAGTAATCCTGGGGCTGGTGAGCACAAGGGCCATTTACTGGGAAATTAATATCCTGGAAATCCGGTCTTGACAGTTGATTGATGATCTTGATTGGTTTGAGTTATGTGTTTTATTTTGGTGCTGTTCTATGGTGCCTTCCGTGCGGCGCACACGAGGGGGATTCTCGCTGTAGGGTGTTGCAATACGTTCATAATTCGCATATAGTGGTTTGTGAGAGTGATAAAAGCTTAAACCCGAGTAATGGTGTTGTTGCGTACGGGAGTAAAGGGGACTTGTTACTTAATGCTATGGTTGGACTTACCTTAATGATGTCAAGTAGTTGGGGACGCTTGCTAGAGGTCGAATTGTAAGTTCATGTGATCCAAGTACGGAAAGTGTGTTAGTTCATGCCTCTCTCTCATATAAATTGCAATAATGATTACCGATCTTGTTATCAATTGCCTAGGACAATCTCGCAAATCCTTCCATCAAGTTTCCAGTGCTATATTAAATTAATTGTAATTTTATTAAAACAGTACCTAACTTTTATTTCCGTGTTCTTTATTATCTTGCAAACCTATCTTATTACACCTACAGAGTACTTCTAGTTTTATTCCCGCAAAGTAGTTTACTTCATGTTCTAGGTAAAGTAAGCATTAGCATGCGTAGAGTTGTATCGGTGGTCGATAGAACTTGAGAGAATATTAATTATATTTATCTCCTCGTTGATTTCGACACTCTTACTTATCGAAAAAGGCTACAAACGAGCCCCTATACTTTTGGGTTATCAATAGGCATCTTATAAGTAAACATTTTATCAAGGGAAGAAAAATCTAGCTTATGCAAGGAAGTAGGAAACATTAATAACTTCAACATAAAGAGAGACACTTTAGTAACATAGATATTTTTACAACGATACTTTTGATGACCCACAAGTATAGGGGTCAATCGTAGTCCTTTCGATAAGTAATAGTGTCGAACCCAACGAGGAGCAGAAGGAAATGATAAGCAGTTTTCAGCAAGGTATTCTCTGCAAGTGATGTGAGTAACAATAGTAGATAGTTTTGTAGCAAGATAATTCATAACAAGTGACAAGTGACAATAGTTAGAAAGGTGCAGCAAGGTAGCCCAATCCTTTTTATAGCAAAGGACAGGCCTGAAAGTACTCTTATCTTAAGCAAGTGCTCCCCAGGACACATGGGAATTTTCTGTCTAGTCATGTTCATCATGTTGAGTTGATTCGCCTTCGCTACTTTGATAATTTGATATGTGGGTGGACCGGTTCTATGGTGTTGTTCTTACATGAACAAACAACCTACTTATGATTAACCCCGCTCACAAGTATCCGCAACTACGAAAGAAGAATTATGATAAATCTAACCATAGCATGAAACGTGTGGATCTAAATCAGCCCCTTATGAAGCAACGCATAAACTGGGGTTTAAGCTTCTGTCACTCTCGCAACCCATCATCTACTTGTTACTCCACAATTACTTCCCTTAGGCCCATAACATGGTGAAGTGTCGTGTAGTTGATGTTCACATGACACCACTAAGAGAAGTAACAACCTACATATCATCAAAATATCGAACGAATACCAACTTCACAAGATTACTTATAACAAGACTTCTCCCATGTCCTCACGAACAATAGTAACTACTCACACCTCATCAACATGTTCAAGATCAGAGGTATAATAACGGAGATTAAGGATCTGAACATAATAACTTTCACCAAGTAATCCAATAAACATCAACTACAAGATGTAATCAACACTACTAGTAACCCTCAGGTACCAATCTGAGGTTTTGAGACAAAGATTGAATACAAGAGAATAACTAGGCTTGGAGATGAGATTGTGCTGGTTAAGATGTTGATGAAGATTGGTCCTCCCACGAAGGAGGAAGTGTTGGTGATGACAATGGCTTCGATCTCCCCCTCCTGGAGAGGAATTCCCCCGGCAGAATCTGACTGCCGGAGTGCAAAAGGGCCTTTGTCCAGGTTTCCGCCTTGAGAAGGTGGTGCTTCGTCCCGAGAGATTGCTTATGATTTTTCTAGGGTAAAACACACCATATAGGAGAAGAGGGGGGGGGAGACCTGCTGGGGCCCCACTAGCCATCAGGGCGCGCCCAGGGGGTGCGCGCTCCCTGTTGGCTTGTGACCAGCAGGTGGCCCCCCACTGGTACATTTTTGGCCCGATAATTCTTAAATATTCCATAAAAATTCTCCGTGAAGTTTCAGGTCATTTGGAGTCTGGTGATTTTTCTGCCTTTTTCTTGGTTTCCCGATCCAGAATTCCAGTTTCTAGATATTTCCCTCTTTGTGATGTACCTTGCATATTCAGAGAGAAAGGGTATAAGGATCGTATGATAATAAGGAATAATGACCAAGAATAACACAAATATCAATAATAAATCATGATGCAAAATGGACGTATTGAAAGCACAACTTCTCCCTAGGTGGTTTTGGTAATTAATAACAACATATATTTCATTGGACTAATGTTTCCACCAAGTGTATTTCAGGAAAAATTTCAATGATGGGAGGGCTAAAGGATTTTGTGGAGAACCTCCCCAATTAAAGGAAGGAATAGAATTGGCAATGCTTCAAGCTACAAGACTCTACATTTCGTATTTTATGAGAAATCACTTTTGAGTCCATAGGAAAGCCAATACTATAAAAAGGGGATGAGGAATTATGATGATCTGGTTGCTCAAGTGCTTAGAGATTAGCCACCAAAATTACTCACCCATTCTCCCACAAAAATTCTCTGCCCAAAGCCAAAACACAAAATTAGGTGGCACCAACTTTCCCAATCGGATCCACCGAGTTTTAACCTAGACAGAACCCTAGCAAAACCCTAGCATCTTGGTACTACCAACATTCCACTCAGTGCAACCGAAACCAGTGACTAACATTTTGTTAACAATTTCTTAAAATCGGAATTTCCGAGTTTTAAGAATCGGTGACACCGAGTCTTGGTAACTGCCTAGGTCACCCATATCGGTACCGCCGAGATTCATATATCCGTCTCACTGAAAAGGCTAAAGTTGCCACATTTTGCACTAGTCGGTGCAACCGAGTTTTCACTTCGGTTTCACCGAGTTGGGCAATAATGTTGTAACTGTTGGATTTTTGGAGATGCCTATATATACCCCTCCACCACCTCTCACTCGTAGAGGAAGCACTCAGAACACACAAACACTTGCCCTATCCATTTTTCTAAGAGAGAGCCACCTACTCATGTGTTTAGATCAAGACATCCCATTCCAAGCATATGAATCTTGATTTCTAGCCTCCCCAAGTTGCTTTTCATCCAATCAATCTCTTCTACCCATGCAAATCTGTGAGAGAGTGATTGAGTGTTGAGGAGACTATCTTTTGAAGCACAAGAGCAAGGAGTTCATCATACTACCACATCTATTACCTTTTGGAGGGTGGTGCCTCCTAGATTGGTTAGGTGTCGCTTGGGAGCCTCCTTCTTCATGATTGTGGAGTTGAACCAAGAAGTTTGTACGGGCAAGGGGATCGCCTACTTCGTGAAGATCTAGCCATAGTGAGGCTAGTCCTTCATGGACGGAAGCCGTGATGGAATAGACGAGGTTGCTACTTCGTGGACCCTAACGGGTGGAGCCCTCCGTGGACTCTCGCGACTTCTACCCTCCGTGGGTTGAAGTCTCCATCAGCGTGGACGTACGATAGCACCACCTATTGGAACCACGGGAAAAATCTTCGTGTCATAAATTGCGTTTGATTCTCCTCTCCCTACCTTTACTTTCATGTGAATGTCTTTACTTTCCGCTGCTATACTCTTAGACATGCATGTGTAGGGTGTACTTGACTTGCTACAATTGTCAAAATTTGCCAACAACTAAAATTGGGAAAAGTCTAGGTTTTTATTTTGGTCAAGTAGTCTAATCACCCCCCTCTAGACATACTTTGGATCCTACAAGTAGTATCAGAGCTTTGGTCTCCATTGCATTGGTCTCACAACCTAGGAGAGTATGGCGTCTAGTGAGGGAAATTATCACCGTAGAGGTCCATATTTCGATGGTACAAACTTTGCTAGTTGGAAGCATAAGATGAAAATGCATATTCTTAGTCATAACCCCGCCGTATGGGCTGTTGTTCGTGTTGGCTTGCAAGGTGAATTCTTTGGTGATGGAAAAGAAGCAAATCGTGAAGCGACCGCGGAAGAATTGAAGATGTTGCAATACAACGCTCAAGCATGTGACATTCTATTCAACTGCCTATGCCCCGAAGAATTCAACAAGATTAGCCGTCTTGAGAACGCAAAGGAAAATTGGGATACTTTGGTTGATATGCACAAAGGTACCGAATCCGTCAGGGAATCTAAGTTGGATGTGCTACAAAGTTAACTTGACAAGTTCAAGATGAAGGATGGTGAAGGAGTCGCGGAAATGTACTCTAGGCTTGCTCTCATCACCACTGAGATTGTCGGCTTAGGAAGTGAAGAGATGACCGACAAGTTCATCATTAAGAAGACACTTAGAGCCTTGGATGGAAAGTATGACACCGTGTGCACATTGATTCAAATGATGCGAAACTACAAAGATCTCATGCCTACGGAAGTCATTGGAAGGATTGTTGCTCATGAGATGTCACTCAAAGACAAAGAATAGCTTCACAACAAGTCAAGCGGTGCTTACAAAGCTTCAATTGACACTTCCGCTACATCAAATGACAACCTTGTAACCAATGAAGAGATACGCCTCATGGTCAAGAAATTCAAAAAGTTCTACAAGAGTAGAGGCAAAGAGAGAAGCTCCAATTCAAGATATGAAGAGCGTTCATCTAGTCGTGACCGAAATTGTTACAATTGTGGAAGGCCCGGACACTACTCCAATGAGTGCACGGTCCCCCACAAAAGAAGAGAAGAGTCACCTAGAAGAAAGAGCTCAAGAGATGAGTCACCTCGAAGAGAGAGAAGGAGTAGAGATGATAGTTATGAACGAAGACCCTCCCGGAGAAGTCAAGACCCTCCCGGAGAAGTAAAGACCTGGAGAAGAAGGACAAGTACACCAAGAGCTACACAAGAAGAAGACATCAAGCTCATGTTGGTGAATGGGTTTCCGGCTCCGAATCCGATAACCACTCCGAGAGAAGTTATCACTCCGACTCCGACTATAGTCAAGATGAAGGTGTTGCCGTACTTGCACTCATTTCCTCCAACTCCTATGACATATTTGATTCACCAAATGAAGGGAGTGGAAGTTTCTTGATGGCTAAAGGCCCAAGGTATCACACCCCGAATACATTGACTTTAATAGTGATGAGGATGACTTACTTGGAGATGATGACTTGCTATTTGACAAAACTAGTGATATTAGTCAAAATGAACTTAATGTTAATCATGCTAATCAAGATAAGTCGTATGATGATAAGAAGGAGATTGAGCGTCTAACTAAGGAACTAAACACTCTTAAGTTAGCCCATGAATCTACTCTAGAAGATCATAGAGAGCTTGTATGAACTCATGAGAAGCTACGCTTTGAGAAGCTAAATTTAGAGCAAGAACATGAGTTTCTTAAAGCTATCAATGACGATCTTCGAAAGAAGAGTTCTTCTTATCTAGCCAAACGACTGCTCTTGTCTACATTCATGCCACAAGTTACAAGTAAGAAAACTAGTAACAAAGGCAAGAAAGGTTCTTCATCTAGTAGCAACAATAAGAATGATAAATCCAATGATATTGCTTCTAGTAATTCTATTTATTCCACTAATGATTCTCTTAGCCAAGTTACACTTGAGCAAGAAAATGATCTTTTGAAAGGGATTATATAAAAAGGTATCTACAAAAGTCTTGCCGGATGTAAGCAATTCGAGGAGATTGTACGCAAGCATGGAGGATACCGGAAGAACCAAGGCAATGACTACTTCAATGCAAATGGAGTTGAATGGAAAGATGGTCAATACCCCAAGCCGGAGTTTGTTCCTCAAAAGGAGAAGTATGAGCGTACTCTCCCCAAGGGAACAAAAGCTCAAGATGACCTTCCACCAAAAGACCACAAGCTCAAGGGCAAGGACAAGCTTCAAGAGGAAATTCACATATTTGAAGATGAGCCTCCAGCCATGGTCAAGTGTGTTCCCAAGGCTAATCCAAGTTCTACTTCAACTCCAAGGATTCCCCTCAATTTGATGTGGGTCCCCAAGAAGAAGAACTAGAGAAGTACTTGAGGAGTGACTCCGCCAATGAAATTCACTCACATTCATTATTGGCAAGGACTATTTGCAATCAACTCCAACCTTATGCAATAGTTCAAGGAGTCACACATTCCCTCAAAGGTAAGCAAGGGACAAGGTAATTAATGAATCCATGGACATCATCATGTATGCATTTCACTCCATGTCCATAGATATCCTTGTATTTGTCTCTTGTGTGGGACTAACCCATGTAGGTGAGAAGAGTATGAAACAATGAGGATTGCTCCAAACTCAAGATGATCTTCATCAACAACGAGCATCCACTACTACTTCACCCACATGAACTCTTCTACGACAAAACCCAAGGTTAGTTTATCCCTCTTAGGGGGGATGTCACATCAAGGGGGAGCTTTACTCTAAGACTTGAGTTGAAGCATATCTTAAAGATGTGAACACATTAAATGCTTTATGTAAAAGTGGTAACCCCACTTGTGCTTAAATGATGAGTATGACCTATGATCAAGTATTATTACTTGGCTCCTAAGTTAACATACTCATATATAGATGACTCCGTCATTGACAAAGTGCTTGGTAGATACTAGAGTGGTTTTGCATGTTTGCCATGATCTTATTTGACATCTTATTGTGTGAGCATGTTGGTATGCATATCTTTTCTCATTCAAGGATATCCAATTGTTGTTATTTGGCTTTCATTTCTTCTTTGGCCAATTGGATATACAAGAATGCCTAAGTACCCTCCTCTAGCTATCTATGCTTTCTTGTCTCAAATTCTATTCATGCTTCATCACAAAAATTTGAGCTAGCACTTTTCGAACCCTCTATGTGAGAAGCACTCGGAGTTCTGTTTCGACAAGAGCTGATTTCCAAAACCTCTCATGTGAATCTCGGTGAAACCAACTCCACAATCTCGGTTCCACCGAATCACTGGGTTGATCTGGTTTTATCACCTCGGTGCAACCGATCCCTAAATCTCGGCCTCACCGAGTTTCACTGTCACCTGACAGTTATGAAACTCGGTGGCACCGAAATTTCCGAATAGGTGTCACTGACAGCTAGGGGATATATATTGTCAGCGGACCCAACTTTTTAAATTCACTTCTCATACGTCGCCTCCCGCACCGCCTCGCTGCCGAGCTCGAGTCTCTGGACGTCGCTGTTCCCTCCCGCGTGCCCTCGCCGCAGGATTCCTTCGCCGCCGACGGCAATCTCCACCGCTGTCATCGCCGTAGCGAGACCTTCACCAAGTTAGGGTAAGGTTTCGGCACCTCTTTGCGTTCCCAACTCCGATTCTTGTGAAAATAGGTTTAGTCCATCTACAATCCACGATTGCAATACATTCAACCAGAAGAAATCTCCATTAGATTAGAGAACAAAAGATTTTTAGGTTTAACCGTCTGCCAATTGAATCTCGGTGTCACCAAGTCAGCAAAATCTGTCTTACCGATTTAAGATTTAGGGTTATAGAGAACAATCTCGGTGAAACTGAGTTGCCTTTTCGGTGAAACCAGAAAGGCTGCCAAGTTTCTGTTATGGAGATTGTTTGTCTCGGTGGCTCCAAAATTTCTGACTTGGTGGAACTGAAATCCGCTTTGCAGAAAGTTAAACTTAAAATTTTGAGTTCAAAATTTTCAAAAACCTTCTGAATTTTTGTGATGCTTATCCTCTCTGCTCCTCTATATTCTATTCACAGGGTCACCATGTCAGGGACAGATGACAGTCATCAGAATTTCAGGGAACAGATAGTGGATGTGGAAGCTGGCACTAGCCCAGATGCTAGTTCCTCATCTTCTGAGGACCCAGGCACTCCCAGCTCACATGGTTTTCCCAAGGCTGCCACCAGGGCAAGAAGGAAATTAAATTCATATGAAGAGGACTCAGATTTTGTGCATGAGGAAGTACTTGCCAAGAAACAGCAGGGCAAGATAGAGAAGGCTGCCAAGAAATCTGCCACTGAGGCCACTTCTGCCAAGAGGCCAGTGAGGAAAGAGTATGCTAGCTCTGAAGCGATGAGAGCACCTGAATGTGCCAGGACAAGTACATCACTATCTGTTGAGCCTTCAAAGAGCTCTATGCCTAAGAAGGCAGGTGACAAGAAGGGAGCTAGGAAGAGGATTGTGCATGTCATTGGCAGACCCACCTCTATGTATGAAGACCCAGCTGAGGCTGAAGAAGAGGAAGAGGAAGAACTAGTTGTAAAACCTCCTCCCTTTAAGAGGAAGAAGTTGCTTGCAGATGCTATGCCCAGACAAGCTACATCCAAGAGCAAGCAATAAGCTCCAAAGGAGCCTACTGCACCCAAGAAGGCTGCTGCCACTAAGTCCAAGAAGACAACCAGGGATATAACTCATCCAGAGAAGAACATGAGATCTTCCACCATGGAAGAATAGGATGATATTTCAGTTTTGAGGAAGCTGAGACCCCATTTGCCCGAACGCAATGATGCGCATCCAGTTGCTGAAGACATGAATAAGAGGAGAGATCAAGGGCTGAGGACTTGGAGAGCAAATTATCCATATGCCTCCAGGAGGAAGACTGATGTAGTTGACAGGTTCCACACTAAGGAACAACATGATTTCTATGAGACTGTCCTATTGGACAAGAGCCCAACAGTCAGTGACATGAGATATGTTGACTAGGCCTACATCAAGCAAAATGAGGACTACTTCCCCAGTGTGCAGGACAACTTCAGATGCATTGACATCGAGAGATTTGTTGGGAGAGAGTTCACAGCTTGGAATGACGAGATGATCATGCAGTTCTACTCCACAGCTCTTTTATACCCCGATGGCCGTATCATATGGATTTCCGAGGGAGTCAGATATCAGTCTACAGTGGAGGAGTGGGCTACCATCTTAGGAGTCCCACAGGTAGAGGAAGGAGACATTGACGTTTACGCTGAAGCCAAGATGAATCACAACTCCATGGATGACACGTACAACCCTATCCCTGCTGCCTATGTGGAGACACACAAGTTTGGTTCAGTATACTATTTGCAAGCAGGATTACCCACCACCAACACAATCTTGAGGTATACCTTGATGCCCAAGTCTGGAGATGATGATCAGGGGGTACTCCATCAATATGCTGCACCACATAGATACCCACACCAGATTTAGAGTGATGGATTTGATTGTAGAGACAATCAAGAGGACAACTGCTGATCAGAAACGATCATGTGGATATGCACCATACATTCAGATGCTCATCAACTCCAAGATGGAGAAGAATGTATATGCACTTGATCGTCCTCACATGCCACTTCAGCCAGATTTTGAAGATAATGTTGTGGTGATGGACCCCAGTCATCCCACTTCATCTACTGCACAGGCAGAGGCAGAAGTAGCTAGAGCCACTAGTGCTCAGGTTCCCAAGACAAAGAACCAGCAAATGGCATACCTTATCAGCACCATCCAAGGGATGGAGAAGGACATCAAAAACATCTTGCTGAACCAAGGAAGCCTTGAGAGGATTGTGGAAGATAGGATTACTACTTTGAACAACAAGGTCGATGAGGTGACGAAGACTGTGACTGAGCTCAAACAGGAAGTGGATGCAGTGCCTAGCCCTCATTCCACTGATGATGATGATGACAGTCCACCTCTCAGGACCAACACTCAGTTCAAGACCAAGACTAGGACACCTACTGTGCCAGCTCTAGAGATGAGGACTACTTCATCAGCACTTGCCACAGCTCCATCAGTTCCTCCAGCACCTCCAGTTTCTACGCCACCACCTTAGAGGACTTCTGACGAAGCGTTTGTGGATGCTCTTCTCTCGACTCCTTCCACAACTACAGGAGCTGCTTCATCATCTCATGGAGGAGACCATGCCCAGAGAGACGATTAGCCCTATAGCTTTGAACTTTTTGGTAACTTGTTGCCAAAGGGGGAGAAGTTATAGATCATAGGGCTTAGAGTGAGAGAGAGTGTGTTGCATTTTGGTTGCTCTCTACTTCTTAAAAACATTTGGTTTATCGCTCGTTTGTTTAAAACTCAGTTGTGTTTGATCATATACTTTGCTTGTTGATGCAACTATTTCCTATCTTTGTGATATACCTATGAGATGATCATTCACTTGTTTGGTGTTATGTGCATTGTAATCCAGTCATATCATTTATGCGCACCACCAAGTTGTATGCGACATGGAAGAGTTACCGACACTCCTAATCGATTGTGCATTTGCAATCAAACGCAAATTTTAAATAGTGCAAAAATTTAGGGGGAGCTCTTGCTTATCACATACTTCTCAAAGCGACGATGCTATTCATTGATTATATCTCTTATTGAAGCTTTGATCTATATGTTGTCATCAATTACCAAAAAGGGGGAGATTGAAAGCACAACTTATCCCTAGGTGGTTTTGGTAATTAATAACAACATATATTTCATTAGCCTAATGTTTCCACCAAGCGCATCTCTGGAAAAAGTTCAATGATGGGATGGTGAAAGGATTATGTGGAGAACCTCCCTAAGGAAAGGAAGGAATAGAATTGGCAATGCTTCAAGCTACAAGACTCTACATTTCATATTTTTTGAGAAATCACTTTTGAGTCCATAGGAAAGCGAATACTATTAAAATTGGATGAGGAATTATGATGATCTGGTTGCTCAAGTGCTTAGAGATTAGCCACCAAAATTACTCACCCATTCTCCCACAAAAATTTTCTGTCCAAAGCCAAAAGACAAAATTTGGTGACACCAACTTTCCCATCCAGATCCACCGAGTTTGAACCTAGACAGAACCTTAGCCAAACCCTAGCATCTCGGTACTACCAACATTCCATTCAGTGCAATCAAAACCAGTGACCAACATTCTGTTAACCAATTTCTTAAAACCGGAATTTCCGAGTTTTAAGAATCAGTGACACCGAGTCTTGGTAACTGCCTAGGTCACCCATATCGGTACCACCGAGATTCATATATCGGTCTTACGGAAAAGGCCAAAGTTAACACATTTTGCACTAGTCGGTGCAACCGAGTTTTCACTTTGGTTTCACCGAGTTGGGCAATAATGTTGTAACGGTTGGATTTTTGGAGATGCCTATATATACCCTACACCACCTCTCACTCGTAGTGGAAGCACTCAGAACGCACAAACACTTGCCCTATCCATTTTTCTGAGAGACAAGCACCTACTCATGTGTTGAGATCAAGACATCCGATTCCAACCATATGAATCTTGATTTCTAGCCTCCCCAAGTTGCTTTCCATCCAATCAATCTCTTCTACCCATGCCAAATCTGTGAGAGAGTGATTGAGTGTTGAGGAGACTATCTTTTGAAGCACAAGAGCAAGGAGTTCATCATACTACCACATCTATTACCTTTTGGAGGGTGCTGCCTTCTAGATTGGTTAGGTGTCGCTTGGGAGCCTCCTTCTTCGTGATTGTGGAGTTGAACCAAGAAGTTGGACGGGCAAGGTGTAACGCCCAAGATGCGGTCCTATCCCTATTAAGGCACGAGGGCCTCAACGGGGATAGAAGCGCATCTAGACATTTCGCAAGTACAAAAATCATTGCATACATGTAGGAAAAGATGAGTATATGAGTTGGCTTACACTCGCCACAAGCTATCTTACAAGTCCACACAATTATTCATACAATCATCCAGAAGACAGGGTCCGGCTACGGACGAAATCAAACGATAAAAGAAGGCAATGAAACTGTCTTGCTATCCCAGGAACACCACCACGAAGCACCCCTACTCATCAGGATACATAACGTACATACGCCTACGTTCTTCATCGTACTCCCACTGGAGCTGAGACACATCATCTGGTACGAACTCGTCAACACCTATACCTGTATTGTTGTAATCTGTGAGCCACGGGGACTCATCAATCTCATAACCCGGGTACCGAAACTATGTAAGGCTATAGGTGAGGAATGGTTAAGTGGTGAGGCTGCAGCAAGCACTAAGCATGTATTTGGTGGCAAACTTACGAGACCATGAATGTAAATATGGTGGCCTACGCATGATGTTCGTGAACTATAATGATCACTAAGTGATCCTGAACACCTACTTACGTCAAACATAACCCCACCGTGTTCTCTCTCGGTTCATGTTCACGAGCAGAGACTGTCACGGTTACGCACAAAGTTGGTGTATTTTATTTGTGTTTACTTCAAGTTGACTATAACCGGGTGTTAAACAAATTTCCAAATTGCCAGATAACCGCGGGCATGTCTTCTCGAAAAGATTTAACCCTGCAGTGGTGCTCCAACTCATCCATCACAAACTAACCACACGCCGCGGGAATAACCTCGACCATGAATCCCGTGATCTCCTAGGAAATTTCGTTGGAAAGCCTCAACCTCGAGATAGCCCAAAGTATCCTTGGAATTCCTCGCGCAAGACATTCGAGAAAGGTAAAACAAGTCCAACAAGACCGCCCGACGTGTCGACGAACCCGATAGGTGCCGCATATCTCGTTCTCAGGACACAACAGATTGGCTAAGTTTCCAGCTGGCACACCCGTTGGTGGCCCCGGCTACTACCATTTTGGACCAACACTCATGAGGAGCACTGGCCCGGGTTGTTGATTAATCCACGGGGTAGCTAAGCCCTATGCATTTTTATTAGGTCGTTTAGCAAATATAGTACCAAAGTTGGGTCTTGCCAGACAAGTTTTAATCTAAAACGAATAGTCAAGGGGGTCCCCATAACAACCCCGAGAATGTTAGGAGCGCAAAATATGGAACATAACACCGGTACTCGGAACTAGTGCGGCAAAAATGGAACAAAACACCGGGCAAAAGGCCAAGCCTTCCACCGTTGCCAGATATATATGTGCATTAATTTAAATAACAATAAATAAAGGTGATATCTCCAGATATCCATGTTAGCACATGGAAACAGTTGGCACCTGCAACTAGCAACACTATAAGATAAGGGCTGAGCAGCGGTAACGTAGCCAATCAAAGTTTTGCTAGGAACTGGAGGGGTTAGAGGCTTTCATGGCAATTTAGGAGGCTGACAGTTTAAGTGGTAGGTAACGAAACATAACGAAACATAAGTGACAGTCCTCGTAGTTGTACTCTCCGGGATCCTCGTACTCAGGCTCGACACTCGGGTCTACCCAAAGAGAAAACAACACCAAATAAACATACAAACAAAATACAATGCGCAAACAATATGATGCATGACCAATTTGAAGTATTTAACATGGCATCCCTAAGCTAGTCACGTTGCTCATGCATTTATTAAGTTCTTTAGTATTCTGGACAGAACCTCAATATTAGTTATTTGAACATGCATGATCATGGCAAAAATGAATGCTCCATGTAAAAACAATGCAAATGCATATGTAGAATGTTGCAAACGGAGTAACGAAGCTCACGGTACACTCACGGCAAGGTACATACGTTAACGGAGACAAAAATAAAGAATGAGAGAGGTCATGGGCTATTCCTTGGTATTCCAAGGATGCCACCGGATTGGAAATGAAAATCTAGCAAGAATAGAGCTAAAGATCATGCAAAACAATGGAGTACAACTCCCACAAGTCACAAAACATTCAAACACTCATTCTGCCCACAAACAGCAACATGTCATCTTGTAACACACATAACCAGAGGTACAACCAGTTTCAAATCACAACCAAGGCATGGGCATGAAGTATACAGCATGCTTAACAATTCATCTGTTAACAAGAACATGAAAGGAAGCATGGATCATTGGCAAATAAGCTCACCAGATGGCATGTTAAAACAGTTTTCAGGGACTTGGTGAAAATTCCAGTTTTACAGAATCTGAGTTAACATGATAGCATCATGACATCAACTTTTATATATGTTATAAGAACTTTCATGGCATGGAAATTAACAGGGTGGTAGAGGGCAACATGTATTTCAATTAATTACATTATGTCAACATCAAAATATGCATGTATCAATGGCTACCATCCTCACACACTAGTGCAGAAAACGCTAGTGCCAACGTTCTAAAAACCACATTAATGGCATTAGAGGTCGACGCCACCAATATGGCGCCACAGTTAAAAAATACCGATGGCGTCGAGACCCACGCCATTGGTATTTTACATACTAGTGGTGTGGCACTGTTCACTCACGCCACCACTATTTTAAATATATAGATATACAATTTATCCATGCATCCGAATATTTATGCATTCATTCATATATACAAATATATAGATATAGTTCATCCACTAGTACATTTTGTACATTTTGGAATGTGAGAAAGAGCGGAAGCGTCGCTCGTCACCGGCGGTGCCTCTAGTTGCTGCCGCTGCTCCTCTTCAACTTCCTTGTGGATGTCGTCGTTGCCGCAACCTCGTGTGGATCTATTCAAATTGATCATAACAGACGGAAAATAAGCACATTGCTTTCAGCATAAAACCATTCTTATATGAAAGGAAAAACATCTATATACCTACATACGAGCAGGTGGACCCATGTTCATTGGCAATTAAAAATAGTTTAAGCACAAGTATAATCAGTTGCATCACACCAAGAGACTAACCCAAGCCCTGAACCACTCACACCATTCATACATGGAAGGAAAAACTTATGCATCTAAGTACCAGCAAGGCAACAACATCCATTGTAAACTACAAAGCCATAATCTTGAATGTTCTAAATAATGCATGATGTATACAACATATTATCCGAATCTTACTAGTGAAAAAGCAGAGAATGTATAGTACTGAATGCAGGGTTAAACAACTTGCAACTTAAGATGAGTATACAAATGATCAAATTTACATCCATTAAAATGGAACTATGAAAAATTGCTTGTTGCTTAAACAATACTCTGTTCTTGAGGCGTTCATTTAAGAAAGCACAATCTAATTTGAAAGGGAAAGATTGGCAGCCAATGCAACTACTTAACAAGGTAATTCGGGTTAAGAGCATAATGGAGATGCAGGGGGTCCTCTGCAGAGCAAATTGAAAGTGTCCAAACCAATTTGACAGGTTAGGAAAATAGAAAAGCTAAGGGATTCAACACATCTTTATACCAATTTGTCATTGTTCTTCATCCTGAGAAACTAAAACTAGTACATGATGCCATCTTGATAGTATAAATTACAGTAAGGCAAAATTTCTTGCTATGAACATGATCTTATATATAATAAATTAATTCAGGGTTGAATGCCATATGTACTCTGTAAATAAATAGCATCATGTTCTGATATGTAATATATAACATTCTCAGTACTATTTACTATGAATATTAAGTCTATATAGCATATATTAATTCAGGGTTGAGCGCCAAAAGGTTCGCTATACTAAAAGCAATATCTAATTCAGTGCCATTGTTGACTAGTACATACTCGATACTTTGAACATATTCAGTGCTATTTCTGACTAGCACATACTCTGTACTTTTCAGTTTCCAACTATACTGCACGCACACCGAATTTCTTCATTAGAGAAACAACTACATCAACTACAGATAACTGATAGTGAATCTAAGGAGTGTGGGAGATTACCTGCTGGAACTGGCTAAACAACCTGGACAATGATCAGTGAGCCAACCAGGAGACACTGGTCGTCCCCCAATTTGAAGTGTAAATAGTATCTTTGTCTCAAAAGGAAATAACAAATAATTTCTAAGTTGTTACTTAAAAATTATGATTCGTCGCCCGACGGTATTAAACTGTTGGACATACCTTTCCTACTTACATTAAGTAATCAAGGTTCTTTGGTGGCTACTAGTGGTTCAGAGACAGTCACATCAGATTCACTCTCAGTTATATGGACCTTTTTGTCAAGCACTGCAGTCAATAATCAGATTCAGTTATGTACTACCATTCAAATAATGTTAATCTATTTAAATTACATAATCTACTTGATGATAGCAGATCCAAATAAACAAACATGTAGTACGTATATTTTAACAGAAATTGAAGACATATAGATTATGCATAGATAGAACTGAACATTAGGTAGATCCTCCGTCCTTGCAAGTAAAATCAACAATCAAGGTTGTTTTGGGAGAAAAAGAAGACTAATCACCTGCTAGCTGCTGCTCCCCCCTCGGATGCCAATTCGATCGCCCGTTGTGGCCCAAATAGAACCGTTGCGAGCCACCGCCGCCAATGCCCCGGTTCCGCTGCCAGAAAAGGAGGAGCCGCGTGGAGGCGCAAAAGGTGGGCAAGGGCGTCGTCGTCGCACGGCACCCGTGGCCGGGGGAAGTGGCGCGCGACATGGATTGTGGGAGGTGCGTCACGGGCACCAGATCCGTCGATTTCGGTCAAGGTTGGGGGAAGTGGGTTAGGGTTTGGTAGGGACGGTGGAGCGGGCGGAGGCGATTTCGGGAAGGGGAGCTGGGCGGCGGGGAACGCCGGAGATGGCCGGAATCGGGCGGCGGCGGCGAGGTGGAGAAAGGGGATCACGGAGAGAGCACAGCAGAGAGGGTTTTTTCGTACGGGAGCACAAAGAAAGTTTTTTTTCTTGCGCATTAGTACATACCAATGGCGTAGTTAACATAGCACACACATCCACCACGCTATTGGTTTTTCTTTTCTTTTTGAACAGAACGATCTGGTTACTAATAACGTGCCGGTTTTTCACAAGCCATCGGTATCCCAAATACTAGTGACGTGAATTATAGCCGACATGCCATTAATAACTGCTGTCAGGTACGTCTGTTTGATCCCAAATAGTAGTGGCGTGGATTTTAGGCGACACGCCACCAGTAATGATATAGTGACGACGTACCAAATATGCCAACGCCATCACTATTTGAAAAAAATAGTGGTGGCGTGGCTTGAAAATGAGGTGCCACCAATTGAAGTTGTGGCTAGCCATTTCTCTACTAGTGACAAGATGACATATTGAGAATAGCAGATTCACAGACTTAGTGAAATTCAACAAGGGGCAAACAGGGCACTTGTTAACAGAATGGCATGTTGGCAGCAAGTTTTATATAAGATGCAATAGCTTAATCCACAAGATCTTGGCACACATTTACAGAGGATGACAATCACAACAATGCATTCCATTGTGCAACTCCAAAGGAGCAACATATGCATGGGAATCATCAAGATAACATGGCAACAAAATAACAGATTTCAACACTTAGAAATATTTGGGCATTTGGAAACATTATTTTGGTGACATGTTGACAGCAAGAAAGCCACTCATATCATGATCTATCATGGCAAGCAAAATACCAGGGGCTAGAGCACACACTAAAGATCATCTTTCATGTTGACAAGTTTACCATATGATGCAAGAATTAATTCATGTGAAAAAGACAAAATGACATATTATCACAAAGTAACATTTTCACAAACTTGCCCAAATGGTAAATCTAATGCCACCGTTGGATTCACCGAATTTTTCTACCCCAAAATCATCTATCACATGTCTATGTTCCTATGAAGAAAACTCCCACAAATGTACTCACAAAATTGACATAACCACTTAATATGAGTTATATGCCAAATTTGGCATGTCCTAGGTTATTGACAGATTTGGAAACTGCCAAAACAGGAATATTTCCTTAAAAGGAAATAACTCAAACAGAGAAAAAAACAAAAAAAACAAGGAACAAAATATATATAAAAAAGGGGCCACTTGTTAGTGGCTCTAGGCCATGTGTGGATGACATGTGGGCCTTTGGGCCCACTGTCAGTGGCCCTGTAATTAAATGAAAAAGGGTGCCTGGGGGGATTCCAACCCGGGTCTCCCCTGCGGTAGAGCGGGTGCTCGACCACTGGACAAGGCGCGGGCGACTGAACATAGGGGGCCTTTTGTTCTTTTGAACAGGCCCCGGTACTCGGTCTCCTTCTTCCCCACGGCAGGGAGAGGAACGGCGCTCCGGCGGCTACAGCGGCGGTCTTCGGCGAGGACGACCACTGGCGGGGACTGCGGGGGCCTCGACGGTCCCATTCCTGGGTCTGCGGGGAGCTACGTGGCACGGGGTTGAGGAGCTCGAGCTTGAGCTCTTCCCCGGCGAGGTGATAGCAAGGCAGAGGCGAAGCAGGGCTAGCGTGCAAGCGAGCTGGGCGCGGATTGTTACGCGGGCCGGTGCGGAGCGCGGATGCGGGGTGTGCGCTGGGACAGGGCACCGTGGAGCCAGAGCAAGAAAGCCCGAGGCTTTCCCTCTCTGACGAACTTGTTCAGAGAAAAGGCGAGAGCGCAGGGAGCACGACGATGATCGGCGCGGCCTACGGCTAGCTATTGGCAAAAACAGGACGGCAGGGAGGAGGTCAAAGGTACCTAGCTACCTTTGGCAAGATGACGTCGACGCAGAGGCACCGAGGCGACGGCGACGAGGCGACGACCACCAACGATCTTCTGCCAGAACGAAGACGAAGAAGATGGGGGCGAGGGCGCGACTAGCTGGGCCTTGGCGCTCCCTTGAGCTGTCGAGGAAGAAGAGGTGCCACAGAGGCAACGTTCCCACGGCTCCGGAGGCTCCGAGAAGCAGCGGAGGGATCACCCTGAGCTCGAGCTTGCGCTCGGCCGGAGCATGGCGGCAGGGCAACGGCTATGGTGTGGGCGCTTACCGGAGCGGCTACGCGAGGTGGGAGAGGGACGGAATGGATCGAGGAAGGCTAGGTCTAGCTACCCGACGTATTTTATAGGGCTCTAGGGCAAGCTTCGGCCGTCAAATCGCAGAGGAAGCCAACGTGGCTCTCTGGAGGACGTCGTACAAGAGGACGACGACGCGAACACGCGGGGGCTCTGCTGGGCTGCGGCTGGCGCTGGGCTAGCGCTTGGTGGGCCGCGCGGAGAGGCAAGGCCCAACTTGGCACAGCGCTCTCTCTCCCTCTTAGACAAAAGGGTTTTTCTTTTATTTAAAACAAGAGAAAGCAAAAAAAATCATAGAGAACAAACAGAGATGTTTGGGAGAGAAATAAAAATATATTTGAACTCACAAAAATATGCTCTATTTAATAAAAATGGAGTTGGCATTTTTAGAGCAAACAAAATAAAACACATTTAATTAAATTGGACTCTGTTTGCAAGGTTACCAAAGACAAATCACCTTCAAACATAACTGAGAGTTTGCTAACAATTCTAAACAGAATATTTAGAGGTGGAGCAACATTTTATTTCAGGTGATTAAGGAAGTCAAAACATCACATATTGCATTTATTTGGAAATAAGAGAGGTGGGTATGGTTTTAGAAAATGAGAATAGGGCCACACACCATAATAATACATGTCTCCTAGCATATCAACACCTCAAACACACACTCACACACAACATCAGCCCACAAGCACTTGATGTAAACATGACAAGATGATGTGATGATATGATGCCATGATGCTCAATGACATGAAGCAATTTATTAACTCAAGACACATGAGGCACAACATGAAGGTTCCGACATGGAATATATTATAAGGTTGGAAGGATTGCACTTGGTCTGTTACAACTCTCCCCCACTACAAGAGGACTCGTCCCGAGATCTAGGAACGGAAGAATTCGGGAAATTTGGAACGGAGAAGGTCCTCTTGTTCCCAAATGGCTTCTTTGTCGGCATGATGTGACCACTTCACCTTCAGAAACTTGATTGACTTGTTGCGAGTCTTACGCTCAATTTCTTCAAGGATAGCAACTGGATGCTCATGATAGGATAGGTTTGGTTGGAGATCAATGTCTTGGAGCTCAACGATGCGCTCAGGAGTCTTGAAACACTTCCGGAGCTGAGAGACGTGAAACACATCATTCACATTTGAGAAATTGGGAGGAAGCTCTAGTTGGTAGGCAAGGTCACCCCTCTTGCCCACAATCTTGAAAGGACCCACAAAGCGTGGAGCAAGCTTTCCTTTGATGCCAAAGCGTTGAGTGCCCTTCATGGGAGACACTTTGAGATAGACAAAATCATCGATCTGAAAGGTCATGTCATGATGCTTGCTATCATAATAGCTCTTCTGACGGGATTGAGCTGCTTTGAGATTTTCACGAATGACACGGCACATTTCTTCTGCTTCAGTGATCATGTCATTCCCAAGGATTTGACGCTCACCAGTTTCAGACCAATTGAGCAGGGTACGACACTTCCTGCCATAGAGAATCTCGAAAGGAGCCTTGCCGAAACTTGCTTGAAAGCTTTAATTTGTTGTATGAGAACTCAGCAAACGGGAGACAATCTTCCCACTTCATGCCAAAAGAAATCACACAAGCTCTGAGCATATCTTCAAGGATTTGGTTGACTCTCTCAGCTTGACCACTAGTCTGAGGATGGAAAGCTGTACGGAAACGGAGATTGGTCCCCATTGCAGTCTGGAAGCAATCCCGGAACTTGGAAGTGAAGATGCTTCCACGATCTGAAGATATGAGCTGAAGAATACCGTGCAAAAAAACTATCCGTGAAGTGTACAGCTCTGCCAGCTGAGCTGCCGAGATAGATTCTTTGACCGGAAGGAAGTGGGCAACTTTGGTGAGCTTGTCGATGACCACAAAGATGGCATCGTTTCCTCTCTTGGACTTAGGAAACCCAGTGACGAAATCCATTTCAACATGATCGAATTTCCACTCTGGGATAGGCAAAGGCTGAAGGAGACATGCTGGACGTTGATGTTCCGCCTTCACTCTGTGACAAACATCACACTCGTTCACAAACTGAGCAATCTCACGTTTCATACGAGTCCACCAGAAGGTTTGCTTGAGGTCCTGATACATTTTGGAACTTCCTGGATGAATGGAGAGGAGAGAATTATGTGCTTCATCCATGATAACTTCCCTTAGTTCACCTTTTGGAACCACGAGACGGTCCTCGAAGAACAAGGTATCTTTGTCATCAACACGGAAGCACTTATACTTTGGAATGCTCTTGGCCACACCTTTCTTCACTTTCTTCACCATAGCATCAAGAAGCTGAGCTTGGTGAATCTGATCTTCCAAAGTTGGAAAGTCTTGAAGATTTGCAAGAAATCCCTGAGGAACAACTTGGAGATTGAGCTTGCGGAATGCTTCACAAAGCTCGGGTTGGAGAGGCTTGAGAATGAGACTGTTGCAGTACGCCTTTCTGCTCAGCGCGTCTGTAATGACATTTGCTTTTCCAGAAGTATACTCAATGCTTGGATTGTACTCCTCGATCATTTCCACTCAACGTGTTTGCCGAAGATTGAGATTGAGTTGCGTGAAAATGTACTTCAAGCTCTTGTGGTCAGTGAACACCTCAATTGGTCTTCCCAACAATAGATGTCTCCAGGTCATCAGAGCATGAACAACTGCCACCAACTCAAGATCATGAGCGGGGTAGTTCTTCTCGCTAGGCTTCAGCTGCCGCGAGGTATAAGCCACAACCTTCTTATCTTGCATGAGAACACCACCAAGACCTTGGAGGGAAGCATCACAGAACACTTGGAACGGCTTGGATTCATCTGGAGGAGTGAGAACTGGAGCTGAAGTCAACTTTTCCTTAAGTGTATTGAACGCCACATCACACTCAGGAGTACACACATACTTGACACTCTTCTGAAGGAGGTTAGACAGAGGCTTAGCAATTTGAGGGAAGTTCTCCACGAATCTTCTATAGTAACTTGCAAGCCCAACGAAGCTTCGAAGCTGCTTGACATTCTGATGAGGCTCCCACTTCACGATTGCCTCAACTTTCTCAGGATGGACCTTAATGCCCTCGGCAGAGATGACATGCCCTAAGTACACCACTTCATTGAGCCAAAACTCACACTTGGAGAACTTAGCATAGAACCGATGCTCTCTTAACTTGTCAAGCACAAGCCGGAGATGCTCTGCATGCTCTTCTTCGCTCTCCGAGAAAACAAGAATGTCATCCAAATACACCAAGACGAACTCATTCTTGAAAGGAGAGAATATGAAGTTCATCATTCTGGAAAAAGTCGGAGGTGCATTTGCTAGACCAAAGAACAAGACGGTGTACTCATAAGAGCCAAAACTCGTCCTGAAAGCAGTCTTTGGAATATCTTCTTCACAAATACGGATTTGATCATAGCCCATACGAAGATCAAGCTTCGAGAAAACCTTGGCACCTTTCAATTGCCCAAACAACTCATTGATGTTGGGAAGTGGTTACTTGTTCCTGATTGTTTTCTTATTCAATGGACGGTAATCGACGCATAGTCGGTCCATGCCATCCTTCTTCTTGACAAAAAGAACACCACAACCCCAAGGTGAGGAACTTGGTCTGATCAGACCCAGACGCTGTTGTTCATCTAGCTGCTTCTTCAATTCTTTCAGCTCTTCGGAGCCAAGCTTATAAGGACGCTTGCATACCGGTTCAGTTCCAGGCTCGAGTTCAATCACAAACTCCACTGGCCGGTGAGGAGGCATTCATGGCAATTCTTCTGGAAAGACATCTTCATACTCAGAATCGACGGGGATTTGAGAAATGGCAGAAATCCCACCCTTCTCATTGAGAGAAAAGAGACGAATCGTGTCACCGCGAGCAACGAAAATGATCACCTCTTCAGAAGGATGAGTCAATTGGACTTCTTTGGCTTTACAATCAACATAAGCCTTGTTCATCACAAGGAAATCCATGCCAAGAATGAGATCAATATCTGACTTGCCGAGGACTATTGGAGAGGCCAGAAAAGAATAGCTGCCCATTTTGATAGAAACATCGGGAACGAACACATTCATCGTCATTTGCAAACCCGGAGAAACAACCTTTAAAGGCCTAGGAATCTCTTCAGTCACAAAATCATGCTTAGCAACGAAAGGCCTAGATATGAATGAATGCGATGCACCAGTGTCAAACAAAACTTTTGCAGGAATATCATTAACCAAGAGATTACCCAGTATCACTTGAGAAGAATCCTCTGCTTCAGCTGCATTGACCATGTTCACTCTTGCTGACTTGGGATTGTGCTTCACCATAGCACTTCCTGGGGGCCTGATAGGAGGAGGAGGCGGAAGACGCCGCTGGTTGGTGCACTTGTTGGAGTAATGGCCCTTATGACCACACTTGTGACACGTAACCTCTGAGAGCGGATGGAAGTTGCCTGGAGGAGGAGCATTAGCTGACTTGGGAGCCTGAGGCCTCTGCTGAAAACCTGGGTTGGGTGGGTGGGAAGGTCCACGACCACCGTGCTGCTTCTGCTGCTGAGGAGGACGAAACGGAGGAGGAGGAGGAACCCAATACTTCTGCTGCTTAGAACAATCTGAGAGCTAGACGAAGAAGGGTTGGTGTCTCTGAACCGCTTCTTGGAATTCTCAAGCTTGAGCTGAACTGTCTCAAACTTTAGAGCCAAGTTATAGAACTGATCAAACACAAGAGGCTCGTGAAGGACGAGAGCTAGCTGAAGATGTTCTCTGAGGCTACCTCTGAACTGATAAATCTTGGACTTCTCATCAGGAACGTCTTGCTTCGCATAGCGGGCCAGATTCTGAAACTCAGAGTTGTACTTATAGACAGACATACTCCCCTGCTTCAGGTTCCTGAACTTCTCACGCATGCCCTCGACAAAGCTCGTCGGGATAAGATGAGCCCTGAAATCACGACAGAAATCATCCCAAGAGACTGCACGGCCACCTCCGGAATCCTTGTACTGCTACCACAAATCTGCTGCCTGACCTTTGAGATGGAAGGTCGCAAACTTGACATAGTCCTCAGGCCTGACATTGCTGCACGCGAAATGCTTGTTCATGTCACGGAGCCAATCGTCCGCATCGAGAGGCTGATCATAGCAAGTGAAGGACTTGGGCTGATTTGCGAGGAACTGGTTCAGAGTTGCAAACTGCGGCTGATTATGAAAATTCCCTTGATGACCTTGTTGTCCATGCTCCCTTTCCTGCAGCAACCTGAGCAACATCTGAGTGTTGGCATTGGTTGCGGCCATCACAGCTTACCAAGCTTCTGGAGGTGGAGGTGGGGGTGGTGGAGGATCAGACTGCTCCCCATCACGACCCTGATTCCCACGAGTTGCTGGAGCCATCCTGAAGATGGACAAGAAAATCGACACACCATTGACAAAGATGATTGAAATAAGCTGAATAAAATGGCTTGAAAGAAATTGCAATGGGATATCATCAATTGCATTCAAACTGCAAATAGTAAGAACGCCTTCTACAGGATCGTGATAACATAATTAGATCATGACGCCACTTGAAATAACACAACAAGTATTGAGCTAAGGTTGCTCCGAACAAATGTATAAACCATCATACATCTGTCGGAAGATGATCCTAGGTAACTACTAGAGATCCCACCTAAGAACTTCCGAAATCTTGGTTATGCAATTGGGTCCACGGATACACGGAGTTTTTATCCATCACTCAACTCCTAGCAGTAAAACTACTCTCTAGTGTATCACATCCCTCAACACAGAACCGAGGTCTCGGAACCTCATCTACCTCAGACCCTCGTAATCACAGCGATATTAAATATGGCAGTACATGTGATACCGCTCCCCAGTACTAGGTGCCGCCACACTCTTCGCACCACGAATAGTATTGAAGCAATTTCGAACATCCGCGTCCTGAAGTACTAAGGAAACTGAACGATACGACGTGTCAAGAATCCCCTGGATCTCTACTCCCCGGGTCCAATCCATACGTACGGGAGGCACCAAGAACAGAATTCCCATCACATCGGTATCATAGAGGCTCAAAAATACTCGCGTGATCCTAAATTTTTTTTTGAGAGAGAAGAGGGTAGAATTAAAATTCCTAAGTCGTAATTCCTCACCAGAGTGTAGAAGAGGAGTAAAAGAATACTACTCTCCGATATAACTAGACTCAAAATAGTTTTTCACTAGACTCTACTCGGCCAAGTTCGATCAAGCAAGGGGCTCCTATGGTCGGTATGGCTCTGGTTACCAACTTGTAACGCCCAAGATGCGGTCCTATCCCTATTAAGGCACGAGGGCCTCGATGGGGATAGAAGTGCATCTAGTCGTTTCGCAAGTACGGAAATCATTGCATACATGTAGGAAGAGATGAGTATATGAGTTGGCTTACACTCTCCCCAAGCTATCTTACAAGTCCAAACAATTATTCATACAATCATCCAGAAGACAGGGTCCGGCTACGGACGAA
The DNA here is from genome assembly GCA_039707655.1 of Elymus sibiricus. Classification (NCBI taxonomy): domain Eukaryota; kingdom Viridiplantae; phylum Streptophyta; class Magnoliopsida; order Poales; family Poaceae; genus Elymus; species Elymus sibiricus. The sequence continues at coordinate 247,907,942 of CM077673.1, read as the reverse complement.
ATCAAACGATAAAAGAAGGCAATGAAACTGTCTTGCTATCCCAGGAACACCACCACGAAGCTCCCCTACTCATCAGGATACGTAACGTACATACGCCTACGTTCTTCATCGTACTCCCACTAGAGCTGAGACACATCATCTGGCATGAACTCGTCAACACATGTACCTGTATTGTTGTAAACTGTGAGCCACAGGGACTCAACAATCTCATAACCCGGGTACCGAAACTATGTAAGCCTATAGGTGAGGAATGGTTAAGTGGTGAGGCTGCAGCAAGCACTAAGCATGTATTTGGTGGCTAACTTATGTGAACATGAATGTAAATATGGTGGCCTACGCATGAAGGTCGTGAACTATAATGATCACTAAGTGATCCTGAACACCTAATTATGTCAAACATAACCCCACCGTGTTCTCTGTCGGTTCATATTCACGAGCAGAGACTGTCACGGTTACGCACACAGTTGGTGTATTTTATTTGAGTTTACTTCAAGTTGACTATAACCGGGTGTTAAACAAATCTCCAAGTTGCCACATAACCGCGAGCACGGCTTCTCGAAAAGATTTAACCCTGCAGGGGTGCTCCAACTCATCCATCACAAACTAACCACACGCCGCGGGAATAACCTCGACCACGAATCCCGTGATCTCCTAGGAAATTCCGTTGGAAAGCCTCAACCTCGAGATAGCCTAAAGTATCCTCGGAATTACTCACGCAAGACATTCGAGAAAGGTAAAACAAGTCCAGCAAGACCGCTCGACGTGTCGACTAACCCGATCGGAGCCGCGTATCTCGTTCTCAGGACACGACGGATTGGCTAAGTTTCCGGCTGGCACACCCGTTGGTGGCCCCGGCTACTGCCATTTTGGACCAACACTCATGAGGAGCACTGGCCCGGGTTGTTGGTTAATCCACGGGGTAGCTAAGCCCTATGCATTTTTATTAGGTTGTTTAGCAAATATAGTACCAAAGTTGGGTCTTGCCGGACAAGTTCTAATCTAAAACGAATAGTCAAGGGGGTCCCCATAACAACCCCGAGCATGTTAGGAGCGCAAAATATGGAACATAACACCGGTACTCGGAACTAGTGAGGCAAAAATGGAACAAAACACCGGCCAAAAGGCCAAGCCTTCCACCGTTGCCAGATATATATGTGCATTAATTTAAATAACAATAAATAAAGGTGATATCTCCAGTTCCATGTTAGCACATGGAAACAGTTGGCACCTACAACTAGCAACGCTATAAGATAATGGCTGAGCAGCGGTAACGTAGCCAATCAAAGTTTTGCTAGGAAGTGGAGGGGTTAGAGGTTTTCATGGCAATTTAGGAGGCTGACAATTTAAGTGGTAGGTAACGAAACATAACGGTGGAAGCGAGACATCTAGCATAGCAAAAATAGTGTCGGGATCCGGGTACGATCATCTTGCCTGTTGGGTCTTCAGAGGGACAAGAGCTGGGTCCTCGTAGTTGTACCCTCGGGGATCCTCGTACTCAGGCTCGACACTCGGGTCTACCCAAAGAGAAAACAACACCAAATAAACATACAAACAAAATGCAATGCGCAAACAATATGATGCATGACCAATTTGAACTATTTAACATGGCATCCCTAAGCTAGTCATGTTGCTCATGCATTTATTAAGTTCTTTAGTATTCTGGACAGAACCTCAATATTAGTTATTTGAACATGCATGATCATGGAAAAAATGAATGCTCCATGTAAAAATGATGCAAATGCATATGTAGAACGTTGCAAACGGAGTAACGAAGCTCACGGTACACTCACGGCAAGGTACGAACGTTAACGGAGACAAAAACAAGGATGGGTGACATCATGGGCTATTCCTTGGTATTCCAAGGATTCCACTGGATTGGAAATGAAAATCTAGCAAGAATAGAGCTAAAGATCATGCAAAACAATGGAGTACAACTCTCACAAGTCACAAAACATTCAAACACTCATTCTGCGCACAAACAACAACATGTCATCTTGTAACACACATAACCAGAGCTACAACAAGTTTCAAATCACAACCAAGGCATGGGCATGAAGTATACAGCATGCTTACCAATTCATCTATTAACAGGAACATGAAAGGAAGCATGGATCATTGGCAAATGACCTCACCAGATGGCATGTTGAAACAGTTTTCAGGGACTTAGTGAAAATTCCAGTTTTACAGAATCTGAGTTAACATGATAGCATCTTGACAGCAGCTTTTATATATGCTACAGGAACTTTCATGACATGGAAATTAACAGGGCGGTATAGGGCAACATGTACTTCAATTAATTACATTATGGCAACATCAAAATATGCATGTATCAATGGCTACCATCCTCACAAGATGACATATTGAGAATAGAAGATTCACAGACTTGGTGAAATTCAACAAGGGGCAAACAGGGCACTTGTTAACAGAATGGCATGTTGACAACAAGTTTTATATAATATGCAATAGCTTAATCCACAAGATCTGGGCACACATTTACAGAGGATGACAAGCAGAACAATGCATTCCATTGTACCAACTCCAAAGGAGCAACATATGCATGGGAATCATCAAGACAATATGGCAACAAAATAACATATTTCAACACTTAGAAATATTTGGGCATTTGGAAACATTATTTTGGTGACATGATGACAGCAAGAAAGCCACTCATATCATGATCTATCATGGCAAGCAAAATACCAGGGGCTAGAGCACACACTAATGACCATCTTTCATGTTGACAAGTTTACCATATGATGCAAGAATTAATTCATGTGAAGAAGACAAAATGGCATATTATCACAAAGTAACATTTTCACAAACTTGCCCAAATGGTAAATCTAATGCCACCATTGGATTCACCAAATTTTTCTACCCCAAAATCATCTATCACATGTCTATGTTCCTATGAACAAAACTCCCACAAATGCACTCACAAAATTGACATAACCACTTAATATGAGTTATATGCCAAATTTGGCATGTCCTAGGTTATTGACAGATTTGGAAACTGCCAAAACAGGAATACTTTATTAAAAGGAAATAACTCAAACAGAGAAAAAAACAAAAAAAACAAGGAACAAAATATATATAAAAAGGGGGCCACTTGTCAGTGGCTCTAGGCCATTTGTGGATGATATGTGGGCCCTCAGGCCCACTGTGAGTGGTCCTGTGATTAAATGAAAAAGGGTGCGGGGGGGGGGGGGATTCGAACCCGGGTCTCCCCTACGGTAGAGCGGGTGCTCGACCACTGGACTAGGCGCGGGCGACTGAACATAGGGGGCCTTTTGTTCTTTTGAACATGCCCCGGTACTCGGTCTCCTTCTTCCCCATGACAGGGAGAGGAACGGCGCTCTGGCGGCTACAACGGCGGTCTCCGGCGAGGACGACCACCGACGGGGACTGCGGGGGCCTCGACAGTCCCATTCCCGGGTCTGCGGGGAGCTACGAGGCACGGGGTTGAGGAGCTCGAGCTTGAGCTCTTCCACGGCGAGGCGCAGCAAGGCAGAGGTGAAGCAGGGCTAGCGTGCGAGCGAGCTAGGCGCGGAGTGTTACGCGGGCCGGTGCGGAGCGGGGATGCGGGGCGCGCGCTGGGACGGGGCACCGCGGAGCCAGAGCAAGAAAGCCCGAGGCTTTCCCCCTCTGATGAACTTGTTTAGAGAAAAGGCGAGAGCGCAGGGAGCACGACAATAACACGGGGTCGGTGCGGCCTACGGCTAGCTACTGGCGAAAACAAGACGACAGGGAGGAGGACGAATGTACCAAGCTACCTTTGGCGAGACGACGTCGACGCAGAGGCACCGATGCGACGGCGACGAGGCAACGACCACCGGCGATCTTCTGCCCGAGACGAAGACGAAGAAGATGGGGGCGAGGACGCGACTAGCTGGGCCTTGGCGCTCGCTTGAGCTGTCGAGGAAGAAGAGGCACCATGGAGGCAATGTTCCCACGGCTCCGGAGGCTCCGAGAAGCGGCGGAGGGATCACCCCCAGCTCGAGCTTGCGCTCGGCCGGAGCATGGCGGCAGTGCGACGGCTATGGTGTGGGAGCTTACCTGAGCGGCGGCGTGAGGTGGGAGAGGGACGGAATGGATCAAGGAAGGCTAGGTCTAGCTACCCGACGTCTTTTATAAGGCTCTAGGGCGAGCTCCGGCTGTCAAATCGCAGATGAAGCCGACGTGGCTCTATGGATGGACGCCGTACAGGAGGACGACGACGTGAACGCGCGGGGACTCTGCTGGGCTGTGGCTGGTGCTAGGCTAGCGCGCTAGGTGGGTCGTCGACGTAGGCTTCCGCATTCCTCCCGAGCTATGGCCCCAGGGCGATGTGCATCAGCCGCTGGAAGGTCGCGCCCGTGTTCCGCAGCCCGAAGGGCATGCATGTGTAGCAGAACATACCGCACGTGGTGAGGAAGGCTGTCTTCTCAACATATTCCACCGCCATTTTGATCTGATGGTAGCCCGAGAAGGCGTCCAGGAAGCACAGGAGGTCGCATTCGGTGGTGGAGTCCACGATCTGGTGGATGCGCGGCAACGGGAATGGGTCCTGAGGTCAGGCCTTGTTGAGGTTCGTGAAGTCGACACACATGCGCTCTTTCCCGCACTTCTTTGGGACGACCACCGGGTTGCCGAGCCATTCTGGGTACTGCACCTCCCGGATGACTCCTGCCTCTTTCAGTTTGCCAACCTCTTGGGCAATGAATGCCTGCTTTTCTTGAGCCTGCCTCCTCGCCTTTTGCTTCACCGGTCGCGCATTGGGACACACCATGAGGTGGTGCTCGATCACATCCCTCGGGACCCCCACCAGGTCAGAGGCGCTCCACGCGAACGCATCTTTGTTCGCGCGGAGGAAGGCTACTAACGCCTCTTCTTGCTCCTGAGGCAGGCGGCGCCGATAGTGAAAGTGAGGCCAGGATTCTCGTCACCCACGGGCACCTGCTTCGTCTCAGCCCGGTTCTGAGAGAACAATTGCCTCTTCTTCACCGGCGCGACGTTGGTGACATCCTCAATGCCCTCCGAGGCCTGCGCGACATTGCCTGTGCTGGGGCGTGCCGCGGCCGCGGCTTTGTAGGTGAGCTTGAGTGCGTGGGCCGCGTCCTTGGCGTCTCCGGCGACGGAGAGGATGCCGCCGCTCCCGGGCATCTTGATGACGTTGTAGCCCGGGTGCGTTGCCGCCATGAACTGGGAGAGGGCGGGGTAGCCCAGTATCACGTTGTAAGGGAGGTGAATGTGGGCGACGTCGAAGTCGATCTGCTCGGTGCGGTAGTTGGAGCGGGTGCCGAAGGTGACGGGGAAGCGCACCTGCCCCAAGGGGGCGACGGAGCCCCCAGCCACCCCGGAGAAAGGCCTTGAAGGTGCGAGCTGGCCTTGGGGCACCTGCAGCGCGTTGAAGATCTCCACGGAGAGGACGTTGAGGCCGGCCCCACCGTCTATGAGGGTTCTGGTGACGGCCACACTGTTTATGGTTGGCGTGCACAGCATGGGGAGCGCACCGGCGGCGGCCGTTGTTCTGGGGTGATCGTCGGGGCCGAAGGTGATGTCGATCTCCGGCCACGCTCGGTGCTGTGGGGTCTCGGGCCGTGGCCGGATCGCGCCTGCCTGGCGGAGGAACCGCTTGACCTGGCGGCTGGAGGCGGGTGCCTGCGATCCGCCGAGGATGCAAGCGACCGCCGGGCCGACCTTGCGAGCCGAGGCGCCACGGCACGCAAAGGGCAGCCCGGCCTCAGGGGTTGCGTCGGCCATCGACACGGCATGGCGAAGAATAAGCGAAGCTTGCCGAAGACTCTAACATGCCCCCTACCTCGCGCGCCAAATGTGGGATTTCAGGCTCTGCAAAACCCTAGGAAGTTCGAACCTAGGGGCGTGTGCGAAGATTCCCCAACAGCTTCACCCCACCAAGCCCACACCGCGATGGCCCCTCTCGAGGGCGAGGAAGAAGATAGCACACAAGAGTTTACCCAGGTCCGGGCCGCTGCGAAGCGTAAAACCCTACTCCTGCCTTTGGTGGATTGCCTCACGAGGAGGTTTGTGGATGAACTAGTACAGTGATGTGTTTCCTTGCGGGTGCGTTTGCGGGGTGGTTGTTTTTGTCCCCCTCCACCGAGCAGCCTAGCCTCTACTTATAGTGGCCCGGGTCCTCTTCCCTTATCGCAAGGGCGGGAAGGAATCCCACAATAGCAAAATTCGAAAGGGAACAGGAGGTACACCCTATCCTGACGAAAGGTGGTCTTCGCCTGCAAAGTAGTCGACGGTGATGCAGAGGTGGGCTCGGCGATGACGTCCATCCTGCGGGGCTCGGAGTCTTGGTCTTGTTGCACCAGAAGGGAAACCTTTGGGGGCGCTTTGGGAACCTGCGCTCGTCCTTGTCTCCTTTGCACCAAAAAGGAAACTGTCCCCTCTGGCGCGTTGGCGCCCGCCTGGCCTGGGTGTCATCACCCTTGGCCTCCTGAGGTCGTGCGTTGCATAGAAGTCTCCGCCGCTCAGGAGGAGGCCTGGGGAGGCCTACCTCCCTGCGGGTCTTGGTGTTGTTTCCCCCGCGAGCCCGGGGCCTCGCGAGGGCCTTGTGTTGAGTAAGGCCGCGCCGGGCCGTGCTTGGTCGTCGAGGTGGGCCACGCCTTGGGCCGCAGGCAGGCAAGTCTGGGTACCCCCGTTCCCAGGATGCCGACAGACATGCCGCTGGTCCCGATGATCGTGTGAGCCAAACGAGACCATAGATGCCTCGTCAGGCTCGTCTGCATGTGGAGCTTGTCGTGGCAGCCTCTGGTCCTGTTGTTGCGGAGGGGATTGCACCGTCGGCGCGGCCCCCTCGACGCGACCGTCAGTCCGGGCTACCATCGCCGTCCGTAGGTATCTTGACGGCTCTGCATGCTGCGACTTGCTGGCTTTGATGAAACCGATCAAACTCTGGATGGTGGCTCTCCACTCGTCCATCTTGTCAGCCGCCGGCGGGAAGTTCAGCAGTAGTTGAGCCCGCGCCATTGCTTTCGTTGCTGTGGCTGGCATGGCTAAGGAGGCGGACCGCGACGTCGCTTGACTCCTGGTGGAATCAAGAGGAGCATCGCCGCGCCCTTGTCGTCGTGCACCAGTCTCCGAGGTGGTCTGACGTGGAGGAGGTCGAGCTTGTGGGTCTACGGTCCCGCTTGGCGCTCCAACTTGCTCCGGGCGAGGCGCGTGCCCAGCAGCCGTGCCTGCAACAGGCGTTGCTAGAGGGCTGCGGCCACCCCCAGAATGGGCACCGCTGCTGCGACCGTGGCCACTAGTGCGACGCGGGGGTGGAGACGGATTGTTCACCCCTCCTGTGGCACTAGGGGCTGGCTCGCTAAGATGTTGTTGTTGTTGCTTTTCTTCAGCGTTCCTTGCTATAGCTTCGGCCGCGGGAGAAATGACGGTGGCGCCGCCTGCGCCAGCCGCATCGATTACGACGCCTGCCTCATTCGTTGCCGCCGCGATGCCAATGGCGGCCGCGGCCGCGTGCGAGGGAGCCTTAGAAGTAGAAGGATGTGTGGACGCGCCGGTTTTCTTCTTGGGAGCCATGGATGAAGAAGACGGTGATGGAGATCAAACGCGCTGTCCACGGACTCAGGTTTGCGCAAATGAAGCATGCCCCCTACCTGGCGCGCCAAAAGATGTTGGGGCATGGATGCACACGATCACCTATGGGACCGGAGGCCCCTTTGTGGTTCGGCAGGGGGAGGTCACGTTGCACAAAGAGCAGAGACCATGGGGCAGCGCGACGATGGTACGCTAGAGTTTTTACCTAGGTTCGGGCCGCTGAGAAGCGTAAAACCCTACTCCTGCTTTGGTGGATTGATCTCAGGGAACACGAAGCACGCGCGGCGCTCTAACCCGGCAAGGGTTGCCTTCGGGTGAGCTACTACGTTAGTATAAGTGTCCAAAGGTCCGAATCCTGAGCTAGGTTGCCTTGGGCCTCCTTTTATAGGGCAAGGGGCAACCACAGTGGCAAAACAGTCATTACCTAGCGATTAGATAGCTAACAGAGCTATCATACCTAACTGTGGCATTTAGGACAAAATACCATGATTGCTAGTCTAGGTGGCGCGTGGGGATGGATCCCCGGCAAGCTCTTACCACCGCTTAGCTGGCTGTTGCTTAGTGTCTTGACACGCTTCTGGACGGGTGTCAACTGGGCGTAATCTATCTTCCGGTGCGTTGCCACATGCTTAGCGGGAGCCACTTAGCCACCTGAGGGCTCGACACCGCATCGACAAGTGACTGGCGTCGCGATGCAGTGGAGCGGTGGCCGATCGGCTCGCGCCTGCCGGGGGGTGGCTTGCCGGGCCTTCCTGAAGATGTACGCGCCTTGGTCCCCGGCAGGCACCGGGGACGTGGCTGGCGCGCTTTGGCCCCCTCCTGGGCTGTTGTATTGAGCTTGCCGGCGTTGGTAGCCAGTATAGACTGCCTCTACCGAGGGCCTGGCTTGTTGACGTTATCTTCTTGATGCGCTTCTTGATCTTACGTAGAGCAGCTTCTTTGTCTTGTGTTGGTGTTGGCGGGGTCGTGCTTCTACTGCCTGTGCATAAGTCAGGGGCACTGAGTACTCCATTCCTAGTGCACCGACACATGGATTCATCAAAACAAGCACACAATGCAACGAAAACAGAATCCATCTTAAACAGAACAGTCTATAGTAATCTGTAATCTAACCGTACTTCTTTAACTCTAAAATTCTGAAAAATTAGGACAACGTAAAGAATTTGTATAGTAACACTATGTTAAAATTTCAGATCATTATCACGCTCCAGTAAAAAACGAAAATTCACGCGCTGGAGTCAAAGTTTCTGTTTCAGATTCAGCATTGTTTCTACTCATCTTATGAATCATCCTAAAGGCTTTACTTTGCACAAACACTAAATAAAACATAAAAACACAATCATAACAGAGGCATAATTGTGTCAACACTCAAAAACAGAAAGAAAAAGATGAAAATAAATTTATTCATTGGGTTGCCTCCCAAAAAGCATTATCGTTTTACGCCCCTATCTAGGCATAATGCATAGATTCAAGTATTGTCATCTTTGGTTTTCGCTACTTTTGTGAGGGCTTTCTCAAACCCAGGGGGCTCTTTGCGCTTCCCTAAATTTTCAGGAGGAGAGACCATGTTGAGACCTAAAATATCCAAACGCTTATTGCAAAGAGTAATCAAAGTATTCATGCGATTGAGGTTTCCACTAATATGTTTAAGAGGTTCATTATATTTTTGCAACTCGACCAAATGTTTATGTAAATCACCCAATTTGTCTAAAATTTGAACCCCTCTTGTGTAAAGGAAAACCCCTTTTTGGTGGAGGAACCGCCAATATCCCTTCCAAAATTTCGTAACCGGTGTTGGCATCAAGCTCAATAAAGTTCCCTTTAGCGGCAAAATCCAAGAGTTGTCTATGATGCAAAGCTAATCCTATGTAAAAATTTCGAAGCAAAATCTTTACATCTCCTTTTTAGATTGCAAATGTGATAGCATTCCATTAGCCTATACTAGACATCTTTCAGATTTTCCCCTTGTTTTTGTTTGAAGTATAGGACTTCAAAATCTGGTGACAAAGGGGGAGTAGTGACGCTAGTCATAGCAACAAGGTAGGCAAACAAGAGATCTGACGAGAAAAAGGCAAACGAAAAACAGGGCGAATAAAACAACAAATTTGGTGAAGTGGGGGAGAGGAAAACGAGAGGCAAATGGCAAATAATGTAATTGCAAGGAGATGAGATTTGTGATTAGGAACCTGATAGATGTTGATGATGTCTCCTCGACGACAGAGATTGGCACATTGAAGAGACTGCTTCCTCCCTGGCAACGGCGCCAGAAATTCCTTTGACGTGGCTTGAGACAGCGTCGGTGTTTCCCCAAAGAGGAAGGGATGATGCAGCACAGCGACGGTAAGTATTTCCCTCAGTTATGAACCCAAGGTATCGAGCCAGTAGGAGGATCACGCAACACTATGTAAACAGTACCTGCACACAGAGAACAAATACTTGCAACCCGGCGCGAAAGAGAGGTTGTCAATCTCTCCACGGTAAAAAGATAGATTAGATTGTAGATTGGATAAATAGATCTCGCAAGAACACAAAATAATAGAGGCAAATAAAAAGTGCAACAAGGTATTTTTGGGTTTTTGGAATAGTAGATCTGAAAACAAAAGCGGCAAAAAGATAGACCGGAAAGCAATATGTTGGAAAAGTAAACCCGGGGGCCGTAGGTTTCACTAGTGGCTTCTCTCATGAGTATAGAACATGGTGGGTGAACAAATTACTGTTGAGCAATTGATAGAAGATCAAATAATCATGACGATATCCAAGGCGATGATCATTATATCGGCATCACGTCCAAGATTAGTAGATCGAAACGATTCTGCATCTACTACTATTACTCCACACATCGACCGCTATCCAGCATGCATCTAGTGTATTAAGTTCATGGAAAAATAGAGTAATGCAAAAAGAATGGTGACATGATGTAGATAAGATCTATTCATGTAGGAATAGACCCCATCTTGTTATCCTTAATAGCAATGATACATGCGTGCCTCGCTGCCCCTTCTGTCACTGGGAGAGGACACCGCAAGATCGAACCCATCACAAAGCACCTCTTCCCATGGCAAGAAAAATCAATCTAGTTGGCCTAACTAAACCAAAGATTCGAAGAAGAAATACGAGGCTATAAGTAATCATGCATGTAAGAGATCAAAGAAGACTCAAATAATATTCATGGATAGAAACTGATCATGAACTCAAAATTCATTGGATCCCAACAAACACACCACAAAAGGTCATTACATCAAATAGATCTCCAAGATACCATTGTATTGAGAATCAAAAGAGAGAGAGAGAGAAAGCCATCTAGCTACTGCCTACGGACCCGTAGGTCTATGGTGGACTACTCAGGCATCATCGGAGAGGCACCAATGAGAATGATGAACCCCTCTGTGATGGTGTTACTTTGGATCTCGCGGTTCTAGGACTTGCGGTGGCTGGAAGTATTTTTTGTCGACTCCTCTAGGGTTTTTGGAATATTTGGGTATTTATAGAGCTCAGAGGCAGTGGAGAAGGTTCCCGAGGCGGCCACAACCCACCAGGGCGCGCCCCGGGCCCCTAGAGCGCCCTGGTGTCTTGTGGGCGTCCTGGGCTCCCTCCTGGTTACTTCTTTGGCCCACTGGCCTCCTTCTGGTCCAAAAAAAATCTCCAAAGAGTTTTGTCGTGATTGGACTCCGTTTGGTACTGAAATTCTGTGAAGTAAAAAAGAAGCAAAAAACAACAACTGGCACTTGGCACTATGTCAATAGGTTAGTCCCAAAAAATGATATAAAGTTGCTATAAAATGATTGTAAAACATCCAAGAATGATAATATAACAGCATGGAATAAGCAAAAAATATAGATACGTTGGAGACGTATCAATCTTTCCTAATAGCTTTATTTAATTTCCTGAAATCAATCACAATCATGTAGCCAGTTACGATTCTTAGTGGAATGAGCTCATTTTTATCATTAGGTACGACAGTTATACCTCCTTTCTTAGGAACACAATGAACATGACTTACCCATCTACTATTACCAATAGGATAAATTATACTTGCTTCCAAAAGTTGTAATATCTAAGTTCTTACCACCTCCTTCATCTTGGGATTGAGACGGCGTTGATGGTCAACGACGGGTTTAGCATCTGGTTCCATATTAATCTTGTGCTGACATAGAGTGGGGCTTATGCCCTTAAGATCATCTAGAGTATATCCAATAGCAGCCCTGTGCTTCTTTAGAGTTTTAAGCAATCTTCTTTCTTCATGCTCTGAAAGGTTAGCACTGATAATAACAAGATATATCTTCTTTTCATCAAGATAAGCATATTTCAACGTATCAGGCAATGTCTTTAGCTCAAACACGAGATCTTCCTTGGGTGGAGGAGGATCCCCTAAAATATCAACCGGTAAGTTATGTTTAAGAATAGGTGTTTGTCTAAGAAATATATCATCTATTTAATTTCTTTCATTCATATGCATATCATTTTCATGGTCTAGCAAATATTTCTCTAGCGAATCAGTATTAGGTACAGCAATAGAAGCAAGCTCAATTATTTCATCCTTATTAGGCAATTCTTTTTCATGTGGTTGTCTATTAAACTTAGAGAAGTTAAATTCATGATACATATCACCAAAGCTTACTTTGACCTTCTCAGTAGCACAATTAATTTCAGCATTAAGAATATTCAAGAAAGGTCTACCAAATATAATGGGACAAAAGTTATCTTGTTCCGAACCAAGTACAAGGAAATCAGTGGGGTACTTGACTTTTCCACACAAGACTTCAACATCTCTAACAATCCCAAGTGGTGAAATAGTATCACAGTTTGCAGGTTTAATAGTGACATCAATATCTTCAATCTCAGAGGGTGCTATGTCGTGCACAATTTCTTGATATAATGTAAAAGGAATAGCACTAACACTAGCACCAATATCACACAAACCATGGTAACAATGATCTCCAATTTTAACAGAGACAACAGGCATGCCTATAACTAGTTTGTTTTTATCGAGCTCATCCCTCTTGTTTCTAACGAGTTTTGCAATTCTAGCAGCTTCATAAAAAAAGTAAATAACCTGACCATGGATATTATCAACTAGGATATCGTTAACCATGGCAACTTTAGGCTCAACATTTATTTGTTCAGAAGGTATATGTGTCCTAACATGACTTTTATTAACCATAGTTATAGCCTTAGCATGTTCCCTAATTCTAGCACGAAAAGGAGGTTTCTCAATATAAGTAGTAGGAACAATTGGATCAACATGGTTAACAATTACTTCTTCCTTCTTAATTTTAACAGGTTCCTCTAATGGTTTTTCAATGGGAGGATGATATTTAAACCACTTCTCTTTGGGAAGATCAACATGAGTAGCAAATGATTCATAGAAATTAGCTACTATCTCAGAGTCAAGACCATATTTATTGCTAAACTCATGGAAAGCATTAGTTTCCATAAAAGGTTTAACGCAACCAAAATTAAGCTTTATACCTGACTCTTTACCTTCGTCGAGTTCCCAATCTTCAGAGTTGCGCTTAATTCTTTCCAGAAGATCCCATTTGAATTCAATAGTCTCCTTCATATAGGAACCAGTAGCACAAGAATCTAGTAATACTTGATCATCATGAGAAAGCCGAGCATAATTTTTTTGTATAATCATTTCTCTCGAGAGCTCATGGTTGGGGAAAGTGTGCATCATGGATTTAAGCCTCCCCCAAGCTTGAGCGATACTTTCTCCTTCATGAGGCCAGCAATTATAAATAAAGTTCCGATCATGATGGACTAGATGCATAGGATAAAACTTCTGATGAAATTCCAGCATCAAGCGATTCCAGTCCCATGATCCAATATCATCCAATAACATGTACCACATTAATGCTTTTCCCTCCAATGGTAAAGGGAAAAATTTATTTTTAACTTTGTCTCCGGGTAGACCTGAAAGCTTAAATAATCCACAAATCTCATCAACATATATCAAATGGTAATCTGGATGAGTTGAACCATCATAATGATTAGCCAACAGTTTCTCTACCATACCCGAAGGAATCCCAAAATAAATATTTTCAGTAGGTTCAGTAGGTTGAGGAACAACTTCTTCAACTTCCGTTCGAGGCGAAGATGCCCCGAACAAGCCACTCAAAGGGTGACCGTTCATAGTGACAAGCAACAGTAAATTTCAGCACGTATAGAAAATGTTTCCTTGCCAATTTCCACTTACCAAAGGTGCTTCACTCCCTGCCAACGGCACCAGAAAAAAGTCTAGATTACCCACAAGTATAGGGGGTCAATCGTAGTCCTTTCGTTAAGTAAGAGTGTCGAACCCAACGAGGAGCAGAAGGAAATGATAAGCAGTTTTCAGCAAGGTATTCTCTGCAAGTGCCGTGAGTAACAATAGTAGATAGTTTTGTAGCAAGATAATTTGTAACAAGTGACAATAGTAACAAAGGTGCAGCAAGGTAGCCCAATCCTTTGTATAGCAAATGACATGCCTGAAAGTACTCTTACATTAAGCAAGTGCTCCCGAGGACACAGGGGAATTTCTGTCTCGTCATGTTCATCATGTTGAGTTGATTCACGTTCGCTACTTTGATAATTTGATATGTGGGTGGACCTGTGCTAAGGTGCTGTTCTTACTTGAACAAACAACCTACTTATGATTAACCCCTCTCGCAAGCATCTGCATCTACGAAAGAAGAATTAAGATAAGGGATTATTACTCCTGTGCCCCTGGTTCCTTAGTCTTGCTTAGCCATCCCCACGCTCTAAAATTTAGCTCAGTTTTCCCCACTCGCTTGTCTGAAACTCTCACAAAAGCCCAAACTGGACGTTTGCTATCGAGTCAAGCTTTGACCGTTAACTCTGACAAGTGGGGCCGACCGTTGGACCTGTCTGGTGGGGCCGCATCGAAGGGTCCTTCTTTGACCATTGCTTACTGACGTGTGGGGCTGCAAAGAGACACGTCGGACCAAACTGAAACCAGATCGAGCCACTACGCCGCCGTTGTGCCGCCTCCACCGCCGTCGTGCCGCCTCCGTCGCCGTCGTGCACTGCACCATCTAACCCTAGTCCACCCCCGCTGCCATCGTGCCCTCCGCCACATCTAACCCCACCCCCATCTGGATTAAGCAGCGATGTCGGGGGAGCGCCCACTCCGGCCCATCGATATTGGAGAGATTTGGGTTGAATTGGCAGCAGATAATTCATGGATTACCCCTGGGTAAGCATCGTTTTCTCTCTAATTGATGCACTGATTCGTTTGTTAGCTCGTATTTGACCGGTGGTCGCGTTAATCTTTCCAATTTTGCTGGCCTAACTCGAACCTTTATTTGCTAATCGAATAGGATTGATCCTGTTCTTGCTTTCTGGCTAGCGGTTAAAATGGAAGTTAGTGTGCTGCGTGGTAGAAAACCGCATTTGATGAGTAGATTTTTCTATCCAAAGGTGGTAGAAACCAACATTTCGTTCAAAGCTTTACGAGATGCATTCAGTTCTCCTCCATATGGGTGGACTGATGCCGATGCTGTTGAACTGAAATATTTCAACAGTTTCGAGCAACAATTTGTCCCACTAACTTGCGACGAGCATTTGGGATTGCTCTTCACTTTGAATGCTGAAAGGCGCTTCGATAAAATTGTTGTCGAGGTGCTTCAGCCACGGGGCAATGAACGGGACAGTGGGAAGGATGTTGGGAACTCTTCTGTCTCTGCTAATAGCGAGCGCCTCAGCACTCCTTGTAGGTCGAGACCAAGCAGAGCTAGTGGCTCTGAAAGTCACAATATGACTGTTGCCTCCTCTTGTGGCAATTCTCATGTCGCTTCTGCAGCCAATGTGGAACAAGATGCAGATCCAGACGAGGAAGTGCCTCGACTTGATGATGAGGATGAGAAGATGTACCCTGAACTTGTAGATACAGTCAGCCAACAAGCAATGGAGGATGAATATCAGGAGGAACCTGTCACCGGTGCTAGATTTGATGACACTGACGATGAAGAGAGGGAGGAGAACATTGACAGCTTAGTAGATGAATATGATGGTGATGACATGCCAACAATTGAGTGGAACAGGGAAAATCCTCAGCTTGCTGTCGGCACCGTATTCCAGTCGATGGTGGACTGTCATAATGCAGTGACAACATTCTGCATTCTCACTGAAAATGATTATGTGATTATCGGGAGTGAGCCAAAAAGGTTTACTGTTAAATGCCCATACCCCAGGTGTAGATGGAAGTTGCATGCATCAAATATGTTGAGGAGCAAGATTATTTAGGTTTGTGTATATATTTTATTGATTGATTCTATTTTTAGATAATTGTGTGTTGTTTTATTAAGTTGACATCATTTTCTAATTTGTTTCAGATAAAAAAGAATGAACACGAACACACTTGTCCACCTGGAGGGGGAGGGGGAAATGCTAAAACAAAGATAGCAAAGACTAGGTGGGTGGCAGATGCAATCTGGGATTGGTTGAGACAAACACCAACACTTGGTCCAACAACACTCCATGGAAAGCTATTTGAGAAGTACAAGATTGATATTCCTTACATGAGGATTTTTTATGCTAAGGAAATAGCTCTTGACAGGATTAATGGTGCATGGAATGAGAGCTTTCAGTTGCTTTATACATATAAAGCTGAAGTGGAAGCTGCTAGTCCAGGGAGTGTTGTAGAGATTGACAAGCATACAGTTAAATACAAAATAAAAGGAAAGTCATTTGAGAAGGAGTGCTTCAGGAGGGCTTTTGTTTGTTTCAAGGCTTGTTGGCAGGGGTTTCTGGATGGTTGCAGGACCTATTTGGCCATTGATGCAACTGCTTTGAATGGAAGATGGAGAGGGCAGCTAGTGGCAGCTTCTGCAGTTGATGGAAACAACTGGTTATTCCCAGTTGCATTTGGTGTGGTGGAGGCAGAGTCGGAGGAAAGTTGGGTCTGGTTTCTGCAACAGTTGCGCAACATTATAGGTACACCCCCAGGTTTAGCTATACACACAGATGCTTGCAAGGGTTTGGAGAGTGCAGTAGAAATTGTATTTCCTGGAGTTGAGCATAGGGAATGTATGCGGCACCTTGCTCAGAATTTCAAAAAGAAGTTCAAAGGTAAAATTTATGATGAGAATCTATGGCCAGCATCATACACATGCAATGAGAGGAAGCATGAGCACCATTTGAGAGTTTTGTATGCTCACAATCCTTTGGTGAAGGAGTACATGGACGCACATCATGGAAAGCTGTGGTCTAGAAGCAAATTCAATGAAATCTGCAAACTAGACTATGTGACCAATAACTTGGCAGAGTGCTTCAATGCAAAGATCAAGTCACTGAAAGGGCTTATGTTGTGGCAAGCATTTGATAAGATTAGGCAGATGATCATGATAAAAATGGCTCTTCGCAAAAGAATTGCAGAAACACAATATGTTGGCCATTTGATGCTGTCATCTCTTATTAAGGCATTGCATGCCAAGGCAAGAGGACTCAGAATGAAATGCATTCGATCTTCGACATACGAGGCAGAGGTAACATATATTGACAGTAAAGATAGGGAATGGAGGTATGCAGTGAACCTAGCAACTAGGGAATGCAGTTGTAGGCAAAGGCAGATCCGTGGGAAGCCATGCATACATGCCCTACATCTCATGACTGTTATTGGGGGTGAAGAGGGTGAAGTTGATCAGTACATATCTGAAAATTTCTTTGTTGCCAAATTTAGGGCAGCTTATGCTTCCAATGTGCCTACACTCTTGGGAAAAGACCAATGGAACATAGTAGATCCAGGGTTCAAGCTCAATTCTCGTGTACTGACTAGACCACCAGGAAGACCAAGGAAAAACAGGTACAGAGCTGGTGAAGAGGGTCGTGTTCTAAAATAGCGTATGTGCAAAAATGTGGAATCCTAGGGCACATTGCTAGGACTTGTACCAATGCAGTGGATGCATCATTTGGAGAAGAGGAACAATGGGCAGCAGCAAATGCAGAGGAGAATGCAGAGGCAATTGAAGCAGCAGCTTGGTATGTGTGCATCCTTCTTTTTTTATTCATTTGTTCTCTTTCTTTGATGGCTTATAACATTATTTCTGTTGTGATCCAGCTCTGAGTTAATTATAAGAAGCAAAGGAAAGAAAAGGCCTATAGAGGAAGAAGCTCCGGTTGAAACAGCATCTGAATTTGAAGCCATGGCTTATGAAGGGTTTGAAGCCTTACGGGAGGAGGAAGAAGCTATGGTTCCTTTCACGATTGTTGAGCCTCCAGATGACCGACAAATGGTCATCACTTGCTCGGGCAGTGCTCCATCAGCATCTCCAGCCCCACCACCCCGAGTGAAGAGGAACAAGAAGCTGATTCAGCACCCTATCCCATTTAGGGAAACCAGGAGCAAGACGGTGAAGCCATCCGGGCACACAAGGAGCAAGTCAAAATTTTGAATTTGAACTTTGAAAACTTTGAGGTCTAAGGTTCTGTTGTCAATTTGGAGTACTGTGAAAACTTGAATGTGTAATAATGCTATTTAGGGTTTAGTGAAAACTTGAAGGTTTGTAAAATTCAAATTTCAGACAAAATTTGAATCTGAACCAATATTTGAATTTGAACCAATACCCATATTTGAAGTCCATTGCTCTGTGGTGTGATGTTGCTATGTTTTATTAACAAAAATTTGAGGTAAAGGTTCTTTTCCGTAGTGAACCTCGTAGCAATGACAAATGTGTTAGAAATGAGCTCCAAAGCTAGGGTAAACGGCCCCATTTGTAATCAATCCTTTTTTTTGACCTTGTCTAAACGAGCCAAATATTTTTTAGTAAGAGCTATTCAATCTGACGGGGTTATTACCCTCGGGTAGGCCAAAGCTGCGGGGTCCTCCCCCCCGTTTGAAGAAAATCAATACCGCCGGCTGGTCCGCGGCCGGCTACGGACCGCCGGTTGCCTCAAGACCGGCTGTCGGGGAGCCGGCAGGTCCGCTGCCGGCTCACTCGCAGCCGGCTGGTCGAGGAGCCGGTCATCTAGCTTGTGGCCGGCTCCCTCCCGGCCGGCTCTTCCGCTGACCTTCGGACGGACCAACTCCTGTCCCTTCCCTCTGCGCGCCCGTACGGCGACAAGACAAGACCCCCACGACGTATCCCAGCACGGCCACAGTGACCGCTGGCGCGCGGCCACGCATGGCCACAGTGACCGCTGACCCCGGTTGACCGCGACCGGGCGAGGCAACAGTGCCGGCACGCTTCAACCTACTCCATTACCTGCCCCGACATGGCTACAGTGCGACCGGCCGTACCGCTGACGACGGCCGGCTGCCACAAGACGACACCCCGAAGGACATGCCCGTGCCGCGATATGACCGGCGGGGGACCCGCCGTGCGGGCCCCGCCGGCTCCCGACGGGACCCTGCAGCCGGTGGGCCCTACTAACGACGGGACCCCTCAACCAGGGGCCCCATGGCCGGCTAGTGAGGCTGCCGGCTGGGCCCCCCAGAGATCTCTTATTCATATTGTAATCCGGGGGGTTCACCTATAAAACCCCCCGGGCCTCCCCCATGCAACGGGGTCGACTCTCTACACACATCACACTCACATAGAGAGGCAGCGAGGGCAACCTAGCCCTTTCTTCCTCCTCTAACCATACAGCTCCAGGAGCACCATTGTAACCTCACCATCGTCTAAACTAGACCAAGCAGGACTAGGGGTGTTACCTCCCACGGAGGGCCCCGAACCTGGGTACATCGTGTGTCCGCCACCGCCTGTGCCTAACCTCGCTCCCGGAGCCCGTCGGCGTCTTTCGGCCCCAACCACTCTCGATAAGCCTACCCATGGCATCTGCCGTGACAAAACGACGACAGTTGGCGCCCACCGTGGGGCCGAACGCGGCGTCGGCCGGAGTCACGCTCCGGGCGGGACCCTTCACCACCTCCTCCGGCCGCCCCGCGTCCGGACGGAACTGCATTCTCGTGGGGCTTGCTCTGGTAGGCCCTGCGGGCGACGTTGCCGGCCTCTCCAACGAGTGCCTCGGCTGCGACTCCGCACTCGATGTCGCCGCGCTCGCCGAGCGTTTCGGCAAGCTAAGCCTCGCCACCGAGTACCCTAGCTGGGTGCTCGACTGCACCGATCCCCCCGCGTCCGTGGGTGCACTCACCACGGGCGAGGCTGACGGCTCCCGCATCTGCGTGGGAGTCTTCGTCACCGCTTCCTCCACCACTTCGGGCCGTGCGCGGGCCGAGGCCGACGCGGCCGCCGCCCGCGCCGGTACCTCCGACCCGCTCGCCGCTACCCTCCGGGGTCTGAGCACCCCCATCGCCCCGACGGTAGACCCGGCCACCGCCAGAACCGAGCTGGAGGCGACACGCCGCCTGCTATTCGAAGACGCCAGCGCCCTCGCGATTGAGCGGCGCCGGATGGAAGCCGCGCAGCGGGAGTATGCCTCCGCGTATGGTCTCACCCCGGCTGGCACTGAGCCCAGCCAGCGCGGGGCTGTGCGTGACCGCGGCCGCGTGGTCGCGGAAATCCTCGGCGTCCGCCTTCCCGTCTACGACACCCCCGCGGCGAACCTGCGGGCCGCCAAGGTAGCCTACGAGGATCTGGCTACCTTGGTGGGTGAGGAGCGTGCCATGCGCGAGCGGCACATCAAGGACCTCATCGACACTGCCAACGCGCAACAAGTCGGTTTCGCCCCAGGCGGAGCCGTCTCCGAGCTTCCCCGTCCCGAGGGCGAGGACGCTGGGGCTGCAGACCGTTGGCCGGCTCAGCACTCCAGTGCCCCTCGTCCCTCCGGCCGGCACGCCGAGGGAAGCAACGTTCGGCGTTCCCAGTCGCGCGGGAACGAGCAGCCGGCTGTGAACAGCCGGCGCAGCAACAACCCGCCTGGCGGCAACCGCCGCGACGAAGCGCCGACTGGCGGTAGCCGGCGCAGCCGCGGACACACTCCGCCTCCACGACAGGAACCGGCGCGGTCCATCCCACCGGCCGTCCGCCCCGAACTTGCGGCCCGGCTCGGGCCGCGGGTCCCCCACTGTGAAAACGATGCGCGGCTCCGCCTCGACCCGCTGGCGCAGTCGGCTCTCCTCGAGGAGGAGGGCTCGATCGGCCCGGCGTGCTTCGGTCCCCGGATCCGCAACGAGCCGTTCCCGCCCGGCTTCACGCTTCCCCGCGACACCCCGAAGTACAACGGGGCTGCCAAGCCGGAGGACTGGCTGATCGACTACACCACCGCGGTCGGCATAGCCAGGGGGAACAAGCGCGTAGCCGTTCGCTACGCCCCCCTCATGCTGATCGGCTCGGCCCGCACCTGGCTGAACAGCCTGGCGGCCGGCAGCATCAACACCTGGACGGACTTCGAAGAAGCGTTCATCCACAACTTCACCGGCACCTACAAGCGGCCCGGCCGGCCCCGCGAGTTGGCCATGTGCGTCCAGGGGCCGGAGGAACCCCTCCGCGAATACCTCACGCATTGGACCGAGCTCCGCAACTCCTGCGAAGGGGTGCACGAGGTGCAGACCATCCAATACTTCATCGAGGGTTGCCGAGACGGCACCCACCTTAAGCACAAGCTCCTGTGCTCCGAGCCGGCTACCCTGGCGGACCTGATGGCCAAGGCAGACAAGTACGCCACGGCCGACTCCGCTATGCGGATGAAGGTCGCCGCACCAGCCAAACCGGCTCCACCGCCCGCCGCGCCGCGGGCGGCCGCCGACAACCGGCAGCAGCCGAACAACAAGCGCAAGGCCGACCAGCCAGATCCCCGCTACGGGAGCCGGCAGGTTGCCTCGATCGAGGAAGAATAGCCGACTGCCCAGGCTTCCAGCCAGCGTCAGCGCACCGGCAAGGCTGCCTGGCAGCCCAAGCTCACGTTCGAGCAGATGCTCGACCTCCCCTGCAAACACCATTCCGGCACCAAGCCGGCCACGCACACGCTCTGGCAGTGCAGCTTCTCACAGCGGCTGGCCCGGGGCGAGGGCCTTCCGACTCCTCCCTCGCCGCCTCCTCGCGCGCCGGCGCCGCCTCCGGCTCCTACTCCGGCTCAGGCCCCGGCTCCGGCTCAGAACGATGGTCGGCTGCTCGATCAGTTCCCCGTCCAGGACGGTTCCTACGCCGTCTTCACCAGTGAAGAGACGGACAAGCACGCTCAGCGTCGGCTCCGCCACGGGGTGAATGCCACTATGCCCGCGACTCCCCAGTTCATGCACTGGTCCGAGAAGCCGGTCACCTAGAGCCGGGCTGACCACCCGGCTGTGATGCCAAGCCCGGGCAGCTACGCCCTCGTCCTCGATCCCACCATCACCTCCGAGAGGCGCTCGTGCCGCTTCTCGCGGGTGTTGATCGATGGGGGCAGTAGCATCAATATCCTCTACCTCGACACGATGCTCAAGTTGGGGCTCAAGGTGGAGGACCTGCAAGCAAGCCGGATGGTTTTCCACGGCATTGTGCCGGGAAAATCCTGCACCCCCGTCGGCAAGATCAAACTCGACGTCCTCTTCGGCGACCACAGCCATTTCCGCCGTGAACCAGTGTGGTTCGAGGTAGTGGACCTCGACAGTCCCTACCACGCGCTACTGGGCCGGCCGGCACTCGCCAAGTTCATGGCGATCCCCCACTACGCCTACCTCAAGCTCAAGATGCCGGGTCCCAAGGGCATCATTACCATCGCCGGCGACTACAAGATGTCATTCGCGTGCGCGCGAGACGGCAGCCGGCTGGCCGAAGCCCTGGAGATAGCGGAGGAGAAGCGGCAGGTTGACCAGCTCGTGGCCCACACATCTGGCCAGCCGGCCATGCCGGCTCCTCCATCCCAGTCGGTCGGCGAAGCCTCGTTCCAGCCGTCCAAGGACACCAGGCAAGTGCCACTCGACCCGGCCAACCCCAGCCAGTGCATCACCATCGGCTCCCGCCTCGACAGCAAATAGGAAGGCGAGCTCGTCGACTTCCTCCGTGAGAATCGGGACATCTTTGCATGGTCTCCCAAGGACATGTCGGGTGTTCCGAGGAAGTTCGCCGAGCACAAGCTTCATGTACGGCCGGACGCGAAGCCGGTCAAGCAACCCCTGCGCCGTTTCTCCGAGGAGAAGCGGCGTACTATAGGAGAAGAAATCGCCCGGCTCCTCGCAACTGGCTTCATCATGGAAGTGTTCCACCCAGACTGGCTGGCCAACCCAGTCCTGGTGCTGAAGAAGAACAAGACCTGGCGCATGTGTATCAACCACACGAGCCTGAACAAGGCGTGCCCCAAGGACCCGTTCACCCTGCCGCGGATCGATCAAGTCATCGACTCCACGGCCGGCTGCGACCTGCTGTCTTTCCTGGACGCCTACTCTGGCTACCACCAGATCAAGCTGGACCCGGCCGACCGGCTGAAAACCTCCTTCATCACCCCTTTCAGGGCCTACTGCTACATCACCATGTCCTTCGGCCTGAAGAATGCTGGCGCCACCTTCCAGCGCTGCATGCAGAAGTGCCTCCTGCCTCAGATAGGCAGGAACGTCCACGTCTACATCGACGACATCGTCGTCAAGTCCAAGAAGCATTTCAGCCTCCTCGACGACCTCCGGGAGACGTTCGCCAACCTGCGCGAATACAAGATCAACCTCAACCCGGAGAAGTGTGTCTTCGGCGTTCCAGCCGGTCAACTCTTGGGTTTCTTCGTGTCCGCCCGCGGCATCAAGGCTAACCCCGAGAAGATCAGGGAGATCGAACGCATGCCCAAGTCGACCCGGCTCCGCGACGTCCAGAAGTTCACCGGCTGCCTCGCCTCCCTCACCCGGCTCATCAGCCGGCTGGGCGAGAAGGCCTTGCCCCTCTACGGGCTCCTACGCAAGACGGCTCTGGTCGAGCCGGGCCGTGATCCCTCGAAGAAGCCGGCCATGTTCGATTGGTCCGACGAGGCGGACGAGGCGTTCCGCGGCCTCAAGAGGGCCCTCACCAGCGCGCCCATCCTGGCCGCGCCGACCGAGAAGGAGCCTTTGCTCGCCTACATCGCGGCGACCATGCGCGTCATCAGCGTCGTCTTGGTGGTGGGCAAAGCGCTGCCGATCCAGCGCCCCGTCTAGTACCTCAGCGAGGTCCTCTCCGCCTCCAAGCAGAACTACCCCCAATACCAGATGATGTGCTACGGCATATACTTCACCGCCCAGAAGATCAAGCAGTACTTCCAGGAGCACGTCATCACCGTCGTGAGCACAGCGCTGCTGGGCGAAATCATGTGCGGTCGGGACGCCACCGGCCGGATTGCCAGGTGGACCATCGCCCTCGCCGACTACGAGATACGGTATGAGCCGCCCACCGCCATCAAGTCACAAGCAATGGCCGACTTCCTCGTCGACTGGGCCGAAACCCAGTTCGTGCCGCCTCCACCCGACTCCACGCATTGGCGTATGCACTTCGACGGCTCAAAGATGCGAGCCGGCCTGGGAGCCGGCATCGTCTTGTCATCACCGAGAGGAGATCAGCTCAAGTACGCGCTCCAGATCCATTTCGCCGCCTCCAACAACGTGGCCGAGTACGAGGCCCTCGTCCACGACCTCCGGCTCGCCAAGGAGATCGGCATCCAGCGCATCATATGCTTCGGCGACTCCGACCTCGTGGTGCAGCAAGTCTCTGGTGAGTGGGACGCCAACATGGCCAGCTATCGCTTCCTCGTCCAACAGCTCACCGGCTCCTTCGAGGGCTGTGAGTTCCATCACGTCCCCCGGGCGGACAACGAGGCGGCCGATGCGCTGGCCAAGATCGGCTCCACCCGGCAGGCCATCCCAGCCGGTGTCTCCCTCGAGCGGCTGCTCAAACCTTCGATCAAGCCCTCTCCCGAATCGGAGTCCATCTTCGTGCCGGCTAACGCAGCCAGCCCCTCGACAGATCCGGCTGCCCAGCCGGCCGCGCCAGCTATGGCAACTTCGCCAGCTCCGCCATCTCCGGCTGCCCAGCCGGCTCTGCCATCTCCGGCTGCCCAGCCGGCGCCACCCGCTCCGGCTGTCGAGCCGGCCACATCCGCAACGGCCGGCTCTGAGCCCGCGGCCGTCATGATGGCGATCGACGCTCCTTCCACCGGTTCACTCCCGGGGGTTGGCGAGCCGGTCCCGGGGGCTGGTGAGCCAGTTCCGGGGACCGGTCTTCCGGACCCGGGGGCTCCTGCCACCTCCAACGTCCCGCTCGAGCCCGAGCCGGCTCCCGTCTCGGCTCCCTCGTGGGCCCAGCCCATCCTGGCGTTCCTCCTACGCGGCGAGCTCCCCTCCGACGAGGCCACAGCAAGACAAATCCAGCGCCGAGCCCCGGCCTACAGCATCATCAACCACGAGCTGGTTCATCGCAGCACCACCGGCGTTTTCCAACACTGCGTCGAGCCGGAGAAAGGACAAGAGATCCTCCTCGACATCCACCAGGGCGAGTGCGAGCACCACGCCGCCTCCAGGCCCCTGGTGGCCAAGGCATTTCGCCACGGTTTCTACTGGTCGACTGCTTTGGAGGCGGCCAAGCAGCTGGTCGACAAGTGCGAAGGCTGTCAGCGCTTCAGCACGCAGAGCCACCTGCCGGCTTCAGCCCTCTAGACCATCCCCCTCTCGTGGCCTTTTGCCGTCTGGGGGCTGGACATGGTAGGACCATTCAAGACCGCACGAGCCGGCATGACACATCTGCTGGTAGCCGTCGACAAATTCACCAAGTGGATCGAGGCCAGGCCAATCAAGAAACTGGACGGCCCCACGGCCGTCCGGTTCATCGAAGACATCACGGTCTGCTACGGCGTCCCCCACAGCATCATCACCGACAATGGCACGAACTTCCCCAAGGGCGCGCTAGCGCGTTTTTGCTCCAGGCAGGGCGTCCGGCTCGATCTGGCGTCCGTCGCCTACCCACAGTCAAATGGCCAGGTTGAGAGGGCGAACGGCCTGATCCTGGCCGGCATCAAGCCCCGGCTCGTAGCACCACTGGTCCGGTCGGCCGGCTGCTGGGTCGAAGAACTGCCGGCTGTCCTTTGGAGCCTCAGGACTACACCCAACCGGTCGACCGGCTACACTCCGTTCTTTCTCGTGTATGGGTCCGAGGCAATCATCCCCACCGATATCGAGTTCGATTCGCCTCGGGTTACCCTGTACACGGAGACAGACACGAAGGAGGCAAGAGAAGACGGCGTCGACCTCCTCGAGGAGGCCCGCGAGCTGGCCCTGAGCCGGACGGCCATGTACCAGCAAAAGCTCCGGCACTACCACAGCAAGCGGATCCGGTCACTCTCCTTCCGCGAAGGAGACCTGGTGCTCAGGAGGATCCAGCGAACCGCCGGCCAGCACAAGCTGTCCTCCCCATGGGAGGGCCCGTTCATCGTCAGCAAGGCGTTGCACAACAACGCGTACTACCTAATAGACGCCCAGAAGCCGCAGAAGCGCAAGAGAGACGCCTCCGGCGAGGAAATGGAGCACCCGTGGAATGCGGCGCTCCTTCGTCCATTTTACTGCTAAGAACCAGTGTATGTATATATCCTTCCCTTTTGGGCTTATGAATGCAACGGGGGCCCCAAGCCGGCACTTGGGGCACGCCCTTTTTTCAATCCTTCTAAAGTTTTCTCATTATTTAAAGCGCATCACCCGGGTCCGGCTCCCTGGCCCGGGGGCTCGCCGGCTCCCCTCCGAGGCGGATAAGTAATGAGAGCAAGCAACCCTTCGCTACCCCCCCTAACCAGCCACAGACCGGCTCCCGGCTGTCCGGCTAACGGGACCACGGGGTAGGAAGGAACTTCTCACACGAAGGTCGGCCAACGAGCGGCAGCCGGACAGGCCCAACCGGACTATGTTATTTCTAGAAACCGGCCACTGCCGGCTCAACCTAGCCCCAGCCAGATGACTCTAAAAGCCCGCCTGTTTTTCCAAGGATGATGCCCCGTCCCTGTCCCAGACCGGCTCCCGGCTGGCTGGCAGGCGGGGCAGAAGCTGGAAGGAATCCCAGCGTGCGACACAAGTCAAAAGGCGAAAGGCAAAAGAATAGCCGGCACGCACACATTTTTTAACGGCACAAGTTAAAACGATAAGCGGCCACAGGCCAAAGGTTCATTACAATACACCCAGTGGGTGGAAAAGTGTCTTAAACACAATGTTGCAGCAAAAAGCAGAAACAGGTAAATATGCGGGGCGGCTCAGGCCACCGGCGCGTCATCAGCCGGCTCAACGGTCCGCCCTGAAGAAGCTGCGACCTTTGGGTCCGCCTCCGTGGTTTCTGTGGCACTGGTGCCACCGTCGGTGCTGGAGGCGGTGCTCTCGTCGGCGACCTCATCGTCCTCCAGACCTTGGGGGTTGCCGAAGGAGTCCTCAGCAACCGGCTCGCCATTCTCGCCAAGTGCCGGCAGAAGCTCGTCCGGGTCGACATACGAGGCAAGCTCGTTGGCCCGGCGGACAAGGGCACCTTCACGGGCCGCCCGCTCCGCCGCCGGGACGTCACGCATCGTGGCCAGCCGGTCTAAGTTGACACCGGTATACCACGACGTGACGAACCGGAGCGCCATCTGCGCACCGGCTCGAGCCGCCGACGCCTTCCAGTCCTCGAGCCGGGCCTTGGCGTTCTCCAGCCACAGCGCCACGCGGTTCTCCGGGGCCCCACGACCCGGCCACAAGGCGGCGATCACCTCCTTGCCGGCTGTTTTCAGCCGCTCCACACTGTGCTGGAGGTGGATCAGCCGGTTCTCCACGGCCAACCCAAGCTCATCCATGTCCCAGCCGGCATCCTCCTCGCGCTCCCGCCCGCGTTGCCGCAGATCCTCCCGGTGGCTCGCCACGGCTCGTTCAGCACAGCGCTGGGTTTCCGGGAACCGCTCTGAAGAAAGAAAAGTTGGAATCAGAAAACACCTCGAGGGCAAGAAAAACACAGCCGACTGAGGAGAAAATCAAGACTTACGCTGAAAAGAATCGTCCATCTCGATGGCAAATTGCAGCGCCGCCTCCTTCTCACTTGCCAGCGCCGCCTCCGCCTGGGCAAGGGCAGCTCCGCGCGCCTCAAGCGCCTTCTCAAGGCGGGTCACCTCGCCTTGGAGGGCGGCGGTCCTTTGGGCGGCGTCAGCCGCCTGCTTGACGGCACCTTCCTTGGCCGTCACCTCCCGCTGCAGCTCCGCACTCTGACGCTCTTGGGCCACCTGCCCGTCCACCAGCAAGCCGGCCAGCCGGTCTTGCTCCGAGGAGATTGCCTGGACATTCTACGCCAGCCGGTCCCGCGAGGAGGCCACCTCATCCCTCTTCTCCCAGATGGAGGTCAGGACGTCCAGGTCCCCTGCAGAAATATCAACTACGATCAGCAAAACGCACAAGACCTGTGCCGGCTGCCGAGCAGCCGGTCCGACTCTCGGGGGCTACACCCAGTGGGTGCGCTCGCGCGCCCCCACTGGAACTGACGTACCCTTCGCCTTCTTCAGATCCTCCTCCAGGCGGTAATAGCCGTGCTTGCCACGGTTGTGGATGGCGACCGCCTCGTCAAAAAGCTCCTGCCGCCTGGAGCTCCCTGCCTGCGCCGAGAAACCAGTCAAAAACAAGCGAAAGAAGATCCGGCCCGGCTGCCTCGCAGCCGGTCAGCCGACCTGCATCTCGGGGGCTACACCCAGTGGGTGCGCTTGCGCGCCCCCACTGGAAATTCGACGAAGACAAAAAGGTTTACCTCTGCGCGCTGCAGGGCGCTGTCGGCCGCTTCAGCAAACTTGGCCAGCTCCTCGCGGCACCGCGCCAGGAAGCTGCCCAGCTCCTCGAGCGCCGGGACCGGGCCGCCGACCGGCGGGGGCAGGACGGCCGGGACGCGAGCCAGCGCCTCCCAGTCCTGGATCACGTCCAGCATGGTCCTCCGGGACCGGCTCAGGCGCTCGTTCCGGCATCCACCGCGGCGCCGACTGCCGGCGAGCGGTCGCTGACCACAAGGGCTCGGGAATCGGTTCCTGACTGCCCCACGTCAGGTGCCGTCGCCTCCTCTCCCGTCCGGTTCGACGCGACGGTCGCGGCGGCCGGCGTCTCCGTCTCCTTGGCCGGCACCTCCGGCATCGCCTCCGGCGCCACCGGGGCCTCCGGCACGACGGCCGTGGCCGGCTCGGTGACGGGCGGCGTCACCGCCGGCTCCGCCTGCCGGGGCCCCTCCACGGCCGGCTCGGGGGCTGCCCCTCCCGGCCGGGTCACTTCCGCCCCGGGCGAAGTCACGACCGCCTCCGCAGCCGGCCTTCGCGGCTCGTTCGGCGGAGGTCTCGACATGCGAGCCGACTCCGCCGCCGACTCCGACGCCCACGCGGGGTCCGCGGACCGCCTCCGCCTCCCGCCGCTCGAGGACCCGGAGCGTGAGGTCCCGCCCTGGGCTCCTGACTTCGAGGCTCGCAGCTCCGCGAGCCTCCTCTTCTCCTCACACAGCGTGGCTGCGTGCTCCAGGGCCAGCTGGCTGGCGGGCTCCACCGGGCCGGCTGTCGACTCCACATCATGGAGCTCGATGGGGTCCTTGGAACAGGCGAACACTCAGCCGCCTGCCGGCACGTAACTTATTGAGAGAAACACCCCCAAGAACCGAGGAACTTACCCGACGACGACAGGAAGGGCCCGCTTGGCCCGCGCCGGCGGTTTCGCCGTGACCGCCTTCACCCGTTTGCGAGCCGGCGGCTGGGCTGCCGGCTCCCCCTGAGCCGGCCTCTTCTTCCAACGAGAGGTCCCGGCCGCCTGGCTGCGCGACGGCCGCTCCTCGCTCCGCCCGCGCGGGCTCCGCTGAACTGCGGGGGGAGGCGCGTCCAGGATCCGGACATCATCATCATCGCCATCATCATCGGTCCAATCTTTGATCGTGGGGCCGGAGGGGAACTCACCAGCCGCTCGGGACCCGCCGGCTCCCGGGTCGCCCCCCGCCTCGGCCGCTCCCGAGGACTCGACGCCCTCTTCGGCTCCGCCCCCCGGTTCGAAGTCCTCGGGGTCGGATTCGGCGCGCTCCGCCTCGAATATCTGGGGGTGCTGGCCGTCCGGCGTGTTCTGTCGAACGAAAAGCTGTGGTCAGCGCGCCGAGTGAGATCGGGGTCCGGCTGGAAAGATTTAAAAAGAAAAAGAAAATTCACCTCAACGGGGCGTACCAGGTGTGCCGGATTGTGCCGGCTGTACGGCTCCTTGCCAAGGGACCAAGTCCCCGGCGTCAACTTGAAGGTCGTGATGGCGTTCACCCGCGCCGCCACTTGAGCCGGTGTCAGCTCGACCGTGGACAGCCGGCAGGGGTCCCGCCGGCCGGACATGTCGCAGATCCGGTGCGGCCTCAACTGGAGGGGCAGCACCCGGCGCGCGATGAAGGCGGCCACCAGGTCGGAGGTAACAAGCCCCTCTCCGCTCCTCATTGCCTAGAGCCGGCCCAGCTCTCCGAGCACGGCCCCGGGTGGACCGGTCCCCGACCAGTTCACTCCGGAGGACGGGGCATTGACAAACGCCGGTAGCCGGATGTAATCCCGCTGCGTGTCGGCGTTCTTCACGTAGAAGAACGTCCGATTCCACCCTTTGACGGAGTCGATGAGGTCGATGCGGGGAAACTGCGGACCGCGGCAGCACACCACCACGCCCCCGCAGGCGTACGGCACGTCGTCCTTGTTCTTCAGGGCCTTGAGAAAGAAGAGCTTCTTGAAGAGCTCCACGAAGGGAAGCATCCCAAGATAACCCTCGCACAAGGTCACGAAGCTCGCGACGTAGAGAATGGCGTTGGGGCTGAGGTGGTGCGGCTGGAGATCGAAGGTGTCCATCAGGAAACGGAAGAAGAGGCTCACCGGCAGGCCGAAGCCGCGCAGGAAGTGTCGTGGTATTTTCACGGCAGATGTCCTCATAGGACTTGATCTCGAAGCCATCGCGTAAGTAGTAGACCGAAGGGGTTAAACGAGGAACACGGGAGGCAAGGTTTACCCAGGTTCGGCCCCTCTCGTGGAGGTAAAGCCTACTCCTGCTAGATGTATTGAAGATCTCGATTACAAGGGTTTTGGAACTTGTCTAGCCCTAGCTCTCGAAAGGTTTCAACGTGATCTCTCTAGCCCCAGGGCTCCCCCTTTATATATAGGCGGAGGTCCGGGGCTTACATAAGAGTCCGGGTCGGGATAGCAATCCGAGCCCAACTCTCCTTTACTTGTTTCCTAAGTTATACCTCGAGGCGGTTTGCACATACCGCCTCTCACGGCGGGTCTTGGGCCGGCCCTTCCTTGGGCGGCTCTTCTTCTGGGCCTCTTGAGAACGCTCCGGCCCAACTAGCCTATCTTCAATAAAGATCCCCAGAACCCGGCCCTAAACGGGCGGGTCTCACCGAAAGATATTTCCCTGACATTAGCCCTCAGGTTGACTTGAACTGGTTCTGGACAACCTTGTCTTCATACAAAACTGTCTTTGACATTTGGCGAGTCTCCGCAGAACCCGCCACTTCTGAATATTTCTTAATTGTTTTTCTTTTAAACCTGTTCGCCTTGTGACGTCACCGAATCTTTAAAACTGATATTTCCATGACATCATCCATATCTCAAATGAATCGATTAGGCACGAAAATCGGGGTGTCGGGGTACTGTAGATCCATAATTTCCGCCCCGACTCTTGAGCGTCCCATCCTCTTATAAATACCCCCTCGGGTCATTACTTTATCATTTCCTCGTCTTCTTCCTCCTGCCGCCCGAACCGTCGCGTCCTTGCGCCACCTCTCGAGCTCGCCGGCTACTGGAAGGAGAAGCAGCCCCGACGCACCGCCGTCGCCCGTCCGCAACCGCGCTGCGCCGCCGTCAATCCAGGTAATCCCTGTCCCTTTTCATCTCTCATAGGGTTCCGCCATTGTAGAGCTTCAACTCCACCTCGGCTTCTCCGTGGCTGCCGCCGCCGGCCTCATCTTAAGGCTTCCTCGGCATAGAAACGGCACCGTTGAACTACCCTTTATCCCAGGAATCAAATCTGCGTTAGAATAGATCTAAGAAAAATCCATCAGTGATGACTTGCTGCGGCTGGACGAACAGTAGCATGAACTGCTCTTTTCCTTATTTTTACAGGCTTCTTGATCCAAAATTTCACCTTCCTCGGTAGAAAACTATTATCAAAGGCTTAGTAAAAATTTTCACCTCGCCAAGCAGCTCTCACTTGTGGCGACTTATGTAAGCCACCGTATATATTCAATGATTTCTCCAACCATATGTCTCAGGCCCTAGGAACATAATCCAATGACCGTCTTTCATTTCTTGTAACATCCCTTACTTTGTGCCGAAAGCCGCTAACTCAACTCCTTGCTCCATTAACTAGGATGACAAAGAAAACAATTGAATGCAACTGGGTTCCTTCTGAGAGCACCAAAGATTTTCTCAAAAATGCCATTCAGACAGGCATACTGAAAGGGGCTACCAACACCCGACTTGGAAGAGGCGAATGTCCCCCAACGCCTAAAGAAGGAGAAGTTATTATATTCCTTGATCATGTGGAGAGGGGATTTTCCCCTCCCGGCTCCAAGTTCTTTAGGGACCTTCTGAACTTCTATGGGTTGCACCCACAAGATCTTTCCCCCAATTCAATTGTCAACATGAGCCAGTTTGCAGTGATATGTGAAGCTTATCTTCAGATAGAACCTACAGTTCTATTGTTTCGGGAATGCTTCTATGTCAACAAACAAACTGAAACCGCCCAAGGCCGTCATCAAGAGCTTGGTGGCGTTTCTTTCCAGAAACGATGAGGAGTCACCTTCCCCGGAGCTGATCTGCTAAGCCACCCCAAGGGCTGGGGCAAGTCTTGGATATACTGTAAGGCGCTTGTTCCTGAAGGAGAGCACCCATTGCCGGGTTTCAGGCCAGGGCGCTTGGATCACAAAAAGAAATACCCTCCCAGGCCTACACCCGCGGAACAAGCAGAGCTGAAACCTTGGATGGATAAGATATCTGCCTTGGCCGCCAACGGCCTGGAAGGTGCCGATTTAATCCGTTGCTGGCTATCATGGAAAATCCAGCCACTGAGTCTCCGGAGTAAACTGATGCATGAATACTCCGGCTTACAGGATCCACAAAGGATCAGCGCTACAGACATCTCCTTGTCATCTATAATCAATCAGATGAGAATTATTGTTAACTTGCCAGACAAATACACTGGCGAGTTTGGATTGGCGCCTTTCACCGGTACTAACCCGCCACCAGCAGTAAGAAACTTTCAAGCAATCTTTCATTTTTCTGCTTAAACTTTCATATCATGAAAACCTTTTCTCTGATAAACCACAGGCGGATAGCTCCTTCTGGCAAGCGAGGCCGATGTTGAAAGAAATAGCTACGAAGGGCCAGAAGAAGACGGGGAAAAAAGCCGTCGCTAAGAAGAAGAAGCAGAATACCATCAATCCTTTAGAGGTGGATCCGTCCATCTTAGAATTCTCTAAAGATGAGTCAGAGGCAAGTATATAACTTGAATCAATCTGTCTTTCATCTGCAACTTTCTGCTAATAATTTTAATCTGTAACTTTCCAGGACGAAGAAGAAGAAGAAGACCAGGATGAAACTGAGGTAACTTCGACCTTGTCTGACTTCGACATTCGTAACCCTAAGAAAAACAGAGTAGCTGTGAGAAAATACCCTTTTTCTCATCCTTTTGCTCGTTTGGACCCAAATTATTCATGGAAGACGTCTCAGCACGCCGAGCTCCGCCAAACTGATTGTGGCGGCTCTGGGACTGGTACGGGCGGGTCTGACGCCGATGCGGGCGGCTCTCATAAGCGCCCTCGTGAGGTACTTCTTCACCCGACTCTTCTGTTTCCCAAAGCCGGCTTGTTTAAACGACCTCTTAATCCCGAAGATCCGGACTATCAGGACACATCCTCTGATGATGACGCCTCAGAGTCGCCAGATACGACTTTTGTTATTAAAGCAGGGTAAAGATATGATCACCCTTATTCTCACTCCTCTTACATAAAGCAAAAGATAGTAGTTATTGAGATCTTTGTCGAAAATGCAGGGTTACCTCCAAGAAACTAAAACCCACAACTTCTGCCTCATCTCCGCCTCCTGAAGGTTCTGAATGTTGGGGAACGTTGCATGGGAAACAAAAATTTTCCTACGCACACACAAGATCTATCCATGGTGATGAGCATCTACGAGAGGGAGAGTGAATCTACATACCCTTGTAGATCGCTAAGCGGAAGCGTTAAGAAACGCGGTTGATGTAGTCGAACGTCTCCGCGATCCAAATCGCAAGTCGTCCCTCGATCCGATCACGAACTAGCGCCGAACGGACGGCACCTCCGCGTTCAACACACGTACGGCTTGATGACGCCTTCACCTCCTCGATCCAGCGAGCGATGATGAAGTAGTGGTTGAGTTCCAGCAGCACGACGGCGTGGTGATGGTGGTGAGGAACAATCTCTGCAGGGCTTCGCCAAGCGCTACGGAGATTATGACGGAGGAACTAGAGGGTTAGGGTTGCCGCACACGGCTTGGGGAAATCTTGATGTATCCCGTGTGCTAGCCCTGCCCCTCTATTTATATGTTGAGCCTTGGGGTCTAAACTTGGAGTAAAAGCCTCCTCCAGGTCGGTTTTGCCCGCACAAGGTCGGTTTGGCCCGCAGGGAAAGAGTCCAACTCGGATCCCTGCCGAACCGTGCACAGCCGCGCACAAGCGGTAGTACCGCTTCACACAAGCGGTAGTACCGCTTGGGCGGTAGTACCGCTTCACACAAGCGGTAGTACCGCTCGGGCGGTAGTACCGCTTACGCGGCAGCAAAACTACTTTTGCACTTTCCAATACCTCGTGGGCTTTATCCCTTTGGCCCATATAAAGTGTTGCTGCACCCGAACACTTCGGTAAACATCCGGAACCCCTTCCGGTGAATTCCGGAACCCTTCCGGAGATCAAAACACTATTATCACATATATCAATCTTTACCTCCGGACTATTCCGGAGATCCTCGTCATGTCCGGGATCTTATCCGGGACTCCGAACAACCTTCGGTCACCAACATAATAACTCAACTATACTAATCGTCACCAAACGTTAAGTGTGTAGACCCTGCGGGTTCGAGAACTATGTAGACATGACCGAGACACCTCTACGATCAATAACCAATAGCGGGACCTGGATGCCCATATTGGCTCCTACATATACTACGAAGATCTTTATCGGTCGAACCTCTATGTCAAGGATTCAGTTAATCCCGTATGCTGTTCCCTTTGTTCTTTGGTATGTTACTTGCCCGAGATTCGATCGTCGGTATCTCTATACCTAGTTCAATCTCGTTACCGGCAAGTCTCTTTACTCGTTCCGTAATACAAGATCTCGTGGCTAACACTTTAGTCACATTGCTTGCAAGGCTCATTGTGATGTTGTATTACCGAGTGGGCCCTGAGATACCTCTCCGTCATACGGAGTAACAAATCCCAGTCTTGATCCATGCCAACCCAACAGACACCCTCGGAGATACCTGTAGAGCACCTTTATAGTCACCCAGTTACGTTGCGACGTTTGATACACACAAGGTACTCCTCCGATGTCAGGGAGTTGCATGATCTCATGGTCATAGGAACAGATACTTGACATGCAGAAAACAATAGCAATAAACTGACACGATCATATGCTACGTTCGTAGTTTGGGTCTTGTCCATCACATCATTCTCCTAATGATGTGATCCCATTATCAAATGACATCTCATGTCAATGGCTAGGAAACCTTAACCATCTTTGATCAACGAGCTAGTCAACTAGAGGCTTACTAGGGACACAGTGTTGTCTATGTACCCACACATGTATTTGAGTTTCCAATCAATACAATTATAGCATGGATAATAAACGATTATCATGAACAAGGAAATATAATAATAACCAATTTATTATTGCCTCTAGGGCATATTTCCAACAGTCTCCCACTTGCACTAGAGTCAATAAGCTAGTTCACATCACTATGTGATTTACATTGTAATGAATCGAACACCCATGCAGTTCTGGTGTTGTTCATGTTTAGCCCTTGGAAGAGGTTTAGTCATCGGATCTGCAACATTCAGATCCGTGTGTACTTTGCAAATATTTATGTCGTCCTCCTTGATGTAATCGCGGATGGAATTGAAGCGTTGCTTTATGTGTCTGGTCCTCTTGTGAAATCTTGGTTCCTTTGCTAGAGCAATGGCACCAGTGTTATCACAAAACAGAGTCATTGGGTTAAGCGCACTAGGCACTACTCCAAGATCTGTCATGAACTCCTTCATCCAGACACCTTCCTTCGCCGCCTCCGAGGCTGCGATGTACTCCGCTTCGCATGTAGAATCAGCTACCACGCTTTGCTTGGAACTGCACCAGCTAACCGCACCCCCATTAAGAATAAATACGTATCCGGTTTGAGACTTAGAGTCATCCGGATCAGTGTCAAAGCTTGCATCGACGTAACCCTTTACGACGAGCTCTTGATCACCTCCATAAACGAGAAACATGTCCTTAGTCCTTTTCAGGTACTTCAGGATATTCTTGACCGCCGTCCAGTGTTCCATTCCTGGATCACTTTGAAACCTTCCGACCATACTTATGGCAAGGCTGACATCGGGTCTTGTGCACAGCATTGCATACATGATAGAGCCTATGGCCGAAGCATAGGGGATGACACTCATCTTTTCTCTATCTTCTGCAGTCACTGGGCATTGAGTCTTACTCAACTTCACACCTTCCAATACAGGCAAGAACCCCTTCTTGGACTGATCCATTTTGAACTTCTTCAAAACTTTGTCAAGGTATGTGCTTTGTGAAAGTCCTATCAAACGTCTCGATCTATCTCTATAGATCTTGATGCCTAATATGAAAGCAGCTTCTCCTAGGTCCTTCATTGAAAAACTCTTGTTCAAATATTCCTTTACGCTTTCCAGCATTTCTATATTGTTTCCAATCAGTAATATGTCATCCACATATAATATTAGAAACGCTATAGAGCTCCCACTCACTTTCTTGTAAATACAAGCTTCGCCGTAAACTTGTATAAACTCGAACGCTTTGATCACCGCATCAAAACGAAGATTCCAACTCCGAGATGCTTGCACCAGTCCATAAATGGATCGCTGGAGTTTGCAAACTTTGTCAGCATTCTCTGGATCGACAAAACCTTCTGGTTGCATCATATACAACTCTTCCTTAAGGTAACCGTTAAGGAACGCTGTTTTGACATCCATCTGCCAAATTTCATAATCGAAAAAGGCAGCTATTGCTAACATGATTCTGACGGACTTAAGCATCGCTACGGGTGAGAAGGTCTCATCGTAGTCAACTCCTTGAACTTGTGAAAAACCCTTTGCCACAAGTCGAGCTTTATAGACGGTGACATTACCGTCTGCGTCCGTCTTCCTCTTAAAGATCCATTTGTTCTGAATGGCCTTACGCCCTTCAGGTAATAGTTCCAAAGTCCATACTTTGTTTTCATACATGGATCCCATCTCGGACTTCATGGCTTCTAACCATTTCTCAGAATCCGGGCCCATCATCGCTTCTCCATAGCTCGTAGGTTCATCGTTGTCTAACAACATGACCTCTAAGACAGGGTTGCCGTACCACTCGGGAGCAGTACGCGTCCTTGTCGACCTACGAGGTTCGATAGCAACTTGATCCAAAGCTTCATGATCATCATCATTAACTTCCTCTTCAGCTAATGTAGGCTCCACAGAAACAACTTTCTGCGCTGTGCTACTCTCAGGTTGAAGTAAAGGTTCAACAACCTCATCAAGTTCTATCTTCCTCCCACTCAATTCTTTCGAGAGAAACTCTTTCTCAAGAAATGTTCCGTTTTTAGCGACAAACACTTTGCCTTCGGATCTGAGGTAGAAGGTATACCCAACTGTCTCTTTTGGGTATCCTATGAAGACGCATTTCTCCGCTTTGGGTTCCAGCTTTTCAGGCTGAAGCTTTTTGACATAAGCATCACATCCCCAAACTTTAAGAAACGACAGCTTTGGCTTCTTGCCAAACCAAAGTTCATATGGCGTCGTCTCAACGGATTTTGATGGTGCCCTATTTAAAGTGAATGCAGCTGTCTCTAATGCATAACCCCAAAACGATAGTGGCAAATCGGCAAGAGACATCATAGATCGCACCATATCCAATAAGGTTCGATTACGACGTTCGGACACACCATTACGCTGTGGTGTTCCAGGCGGTGTCAATTGTGAAACAATTCCACACTGTCTTAAGTGACTGCCAAACTCATAACTCAGATATTCTCCTCCTCGATCAGATCGTAGGAATTTAATCTTCTTGTTACGATGATTCTCAACTTCACTCTGAAATTGTTTGAACTTTTCAAATGTTTCAGACTTGTGTTTCATTAAGTAAATATACCCATATCTACTTAAGTCATCAGTGAAGGTGAGAAGGTAACGATAACCACCGCGCGCCTCAATACTCATCGGACCACACACATCAGTATGTATGATTTCCAATAAGTCACTTGCCCGTTCCAATGTTCCAGAGAACGGCGTTTTAGTCATCTTGCCCATGAGGCATGGCTCACATGTGTCAAGTGATTCAAAATCAAGTGACTCCAAAAGTCCATCAGTATGGAGCTTCCTCATGCGTTTTACGCCAATATGACCCAAACGGCAGTGCCACAAGAAAGTGGTATTATCATTATCAATTCTACATCTTTTGGCATCAATGTTATGAACATGTGTATTATTACTATCGAGATTCAATAAGAATAAACCCCTCACATTGGGTGCATGACCATAAAAGATATTACTCATATAAATAGAACAACCATTATTCTCTGATTTAAATGAGTAACCGTCTCGCAATAAACAAGATCCAGATATAATGTTCATGCTTAATGCAGGCACCAAATAACACTTATTTAGGTTCATCACTAATCCCGACGGTAATCGAAGAGCGAGCGTGCCGACGGCGATCACATCAACCTTGGAACCATTTCCCACGCGCATCGTCACTTCGTCCTTTGCCAGCCTCCGTCTATTCCGCAGTTCCTGTTTAGAGTTGCAAATATGAGCAACCGCACCGGTATCAAATACCCAGGCACTACAACGAGGGTTGGTAAGGAACATATCAATAACATGTATATCATATATACCTTGTTTGTTGTTGGCCGCCTTCTTGTCAGCCAAATACTTGGGGCAGTTCCGCTTCCAGTGTCCAGTTCCCTTGCAATGAAAACACTCAGTTTCTGGTTTGGGTCCAGCCTTGGGTTTCTTCACGAGAGGAGCAACTGCTTTGCCACTCTTCTTAGAGTTACCCTTCTTACCCTTGCCATTTTTCTTGAAACTAGTGGTTTTATTGACCATCAACACTTGATGCTCCTTCTGAATTTCAGACTCAGCGACTTTCAGCATCGCAAACAGCTCGGCGACTGACTTGTTCATCCCGTGCATGTTATAGTTCAACACGAAGCTCTTGTAGCTAGGTGGCAATGATTGAAGAACTCTGTCAGTGATAGCCTCTGGCGGAAGGGGCATCCCTAACTCAGCCAGACGGGTGGAGTACCCAGACATTCTGAGTATGTGATCACTGATAGTGCCGTTCTCCTCCATCTTGCAAGCATAGAACTTATCGGAGATCTCATATCTCTCGATCCGGGCATTCTTCTGAAAGATAAACTTCAACTCCTGGAACATCTCATATGCTCCATGACGTTCAAAACGTCTTTGAAGTCCCGGTTCTAAGCCATACAATAATGCACATTGAACTATTGAGTAATCATCAGAACGAGCCTGCCAGGCGTTCACAACGTCTAGAGACTCAACTGGAGCGGGTGGATCACCAAGCGGTGCATCAAGGACATAAGCCTTCTGGGAAGCCGTAAGGATAATCCTTAGATTACGGGCCCAGTCCACAAAGTTACTTCCATCATCTTTCAACTTAGCTTTCTCTAGGAACGCATTAAAATTCAGGGGTGCTACTGCGCGAGCCATGATCTACAACATAAATATAGCAAAGACAACTTAGACTATTGTTCTAGATAATGAGTTTAGTTAATCATATTACTTAAAAACTCCCACTCAAATTGACATCCCTCGAGTCATTCGAGTGTAACATGATCCAAATCCACCAACTCAAGTCCGATCATCACGTGAGTCGAGGTGGTTTCAATGGTGAACATCTTCATGTTGATCATATCTACTATATGACTCATGTTCGACCTTTCGGTCTCTTGTGTTCCGAGGCCATGTCTGTACATGCTAGGCTCGTCAAGTTTAACCCGAGTGTTCCGCGTGTGCAACATGGCTTGCACCCGTTGTATGTGAACGTGGAGTCTATCACACCCGATCATCACGGCGTGTCTCGAAACGACGAACTTTCGCAACGGTGCACACTCGGGGAGAACACAATTTATCTTGAAATTTAAGTGAGGGATCACCTTATAATGCTACCGTCGTCCTAAGCAAAATAAGATGCATAAAAGGATTAACATCACATGCAAATCATAAGTGACATGATATGGCCATGAACTTGTGCTTTTGATCTTCCATCTCCAAAGCACCGGCATGATCTCCATCGTCACCGGCATGACACCATGATCTCCATCATCTTGATCTCTATCAACGTGTCGCCATGAGGTTGTCGCGCCGACTGTTGCTCCCACGACTATTGCTAACGTTTAGCGATAAAGTAAAGCATTACATAGCGCTTAATGATTGACACGCAGGTCATACAATAATTAAAGACAACTCTATGGCTCCTGCCAGTTGCCGTACTCATCGACATGCAAGTCGTGATATTCTATACAACACATGATCATCTCATACATCACATATATCTCATCATGTAATTGGCCATATCACATCACAACATTCCCTGCAAAAACAAGTTAGACGTCCTCTAGTTGTTGTTGCAAATTTTACGTGGCTGCTACGGGTTTGCAAGAACCGTTCTTACCTACGCAAAACCACAACGTGGTGTAGTGATTGCTTTTTGATCTTCTAAAAGAACCCTCTTCATTGAAATCGATTCAACTAAAGTGAGAGAGACAGACACCCGCTAGCCATCTTTATGCAACGAAGTTACATGTCAGTTGAAGGAACCTGTCTCGCGTAAGTGTACGCGTAATGTCGGTCCGGGCCGCTTCATCTCACAGTACCGCCGAATCAAATATCAACTAGTAACGGCAAGCAATATGTATACACCCACGTCCACAACTCGTTTGTGTTCTACTCGAGATCTCATCTACGCATAGACCTAGCTCGGATACCACTGTT
Source organism: Elymus sibiricus (assembly GCA_039707655.1). NCBI lineage: Eukaryota > Viridiplantae > Streptophyta > Magnoliopsida > Poales > Poaceae > Elymus > Elymus sibiricus. The sequence goes on along the minus strand of CM077673.1, from coordinate 247,867,328 downwards.
GGGGAACGTTGCATGGGAAACAAAATTTTTCCTACGCACACACAAGATCTATCCATGGTGATGAGCATCTACGAGAGGGAGAGTGAATCTACATACCCTTGTAGATCGCTAAGCGGAAGCGTTAAGAAACGCGGTTGATGTAGTCGAACGTCTCCGCGATCCAAATCGCAAGTCGTCCCTCGATCCGATCACGAACTAGCGCCGAACGGACGGCACCTCCGCGTTCAACACACATACGGCTTGATGACGCCTTCACCTCCTCGATCCAGCGAGCGATGATGAAGTAGTGGTTGAGTTCCAGCAGCACGACGGCGTGGTGATGGTGGTGAGGAACAATCTCTGCAGGGCTTCGCCAAGCGCTACGGAGATTATGACGGAGGAACTAGAGGGTTAGGGTTGCCGCACACGGCTTGGGGAAATCTTGATGTATCCCGTGTGCTAGCCCTGCCCCTCTATTTATATGTTGAGCCTTGGGGTCTAAACTTGGAGTAAAAGCCTCCTCCAGGTCGGTTTTGCCCGCACAAGGTCGGTTTGGCCCGCAGGGAAAGAGTCCAACTCGGATCCCTGCCGAACCGTGCACAGCCGCGCACAAGCGGTAGTACCGCTTCACACAAGCGGTAGTACCGCTTGGGCGGTAGTACCACTTCACACAAGCGGTAGTACCGCTCGGGCGGTAGTACCGCTTCACCAAGCGGTAGTACCGCTTACGCGGCCGCAAAACTACTTTTGCACTTTCCAATACCTCGTGGGCTTTATCCCTTTGGCCCATATAAAGTGTTGCTGCACCCGAACACTTCGGTAAACATCCGGAACCCCTTCCGGTGAATTCCGGAACCCTTCCGGAGATCAAAACACTATTATCACATATATCAATCTTTACCTCCGGACTATTCCGGAGATCCTCGTCATGTCCGGGATCTTATCCGGGACTCCGAACAACCTTCGGTCACCAACATAATAACTCAACTATACTAATCGTCACCAAACGTTAAGTGTGTAGACCCTGCGGGTTCGAGAACTATGTAGACATGACCGAGACACCTCTACGATCAATAACCAATAGCGGGACCTGGATGCCCATATTGGCTCCTACATATTCTACGAAGATCTTTATCGGTCGAACCTCTATGTCAAGGATTCAGTTAATCCCGTATGCTGTTCCCTTTGTTCTTTGGTATGTTACTTGCCCGAGATTCGATCGTCGGTATCTCTATACCTAGTTCAATCTCGTTACCGGCAAGTCTCTTTACTCATTCCGTAATACAAGATCTCGTGGCTAACACTTTAGTCACATTGCTTGCAAGGCTCATTGTGATGTTGTATTACCGAGTGGGCCCTGAGATACCTCTCCGTCATACGGAGTAACAAATCCCAGTCTTGATCCATGCCAACCCAACAGACACCCTCGGAGATACCTGTAGAGCACCTTTATAGTCACCCAGTTACGTTGCGACGTTTGATACACACAAGGTACTCCTCCGATGTCAGGGAGTTGCATGATCTCATGGTCATAGGAACAGATACTTGACATGCAGAAAACAATAGCAATAAACTGACACGATCATATGCTACGTTCGTAGTTTGGGTCTTGTCCATCACATCATTCTCCTAATGATGTGATCCCGTTATCAAATGACATCTCATGTCAATGGCTAGGAAACCTTAACCATCTTTGATCAACGAGCTAGTCAACTAGAGGCTTACTAGGGACACAGTGTTGTCTATGTACCCACACATGTATTTGAGTTTCCAATCAATACAATTATAGCATGGATAATAAACGATTATCATGAACAAGGAAATATAATAATAACCAATTTATTATTGCCTCTAGGGCATATTTCCAACACTGAAGACCCGGCCAAAGACACAGAGGAAAGGGCCAATGATCCTCCTCTGCCAGATGTTTCCACCGCTCCAGAAACTCAGGTTTCTTTAGAACCAGAGATGGCAGCGCCGGCTGATAACATTGAACAACAGCCGGATACTATTATCCCCTCCTTCGATATTGAAGAGGGTACTGTTGCTACTGCCACTGCCACCGCCCCAGACTCGTCGGCGGCTTTGGGCAAATCTTCCTTTGAAGCCATGTCTTCTAAAGAGAAGAATAAATTAGATCTCTCCTCCTTGGAGAGCACTGATTTAAATGATCTTCATGAAGCCCTTCAGACTCGACTACTTGAGAGTCAGGAGATTGCCAAGACCTTGGCCAACAAACCAAAGGTGAGTCATAATTTACTTATGGCCCTTATTAGTCGCCCAAACCTGCATATTACTGATTTCATAGTTGTATGAAGGTTTGTAAGCTTACATATTTGAAAATACGTAAATACACACATGCAGTCCCCAAGAGCCGGCTGTTTTCTTGAAACAGCCGGGTCTTACATGGAGCAAAGAACCACATGCTTATATAGAACAAAGAGCCAATTGTAGTCCCTAAGAACCGGCTGTCTTCTTGAAACAGCCGGGTCTCAGAGCAAAGAACCACATGTAGTCCGCAAGAGCCGGCTGTCTTCTTGAAACAGCCGGGTCTTAGAGCAAAGAACCACATGTGTCCAAGTCTTAAATGCTTCCAGCTATTCGATAATATTCCTTTGTAAAACTTCGGGATTGCATTAGCCCCCAAGTGCCATGTGGATTACTTGTAATCAATATGGAACTTCATCTGCATAAATAACTTGAACTTTTCCTTTCTTTCAGGTTCAAATAACTTCCCTTCACACCCAGCTGGCTGACAGTCAGAAAGAGCTGAAAATTGAGCAAGAGCTGAGAGTCGCCGCTGAAGAAAGGGTGAAGACATTGGAGGAAGCCGCGTCTGAGGCGGCCACCAAGCTGGCTGCTTTGACCGCTGAGCATGAGAAGGAGAAGCAGCTCCTTGTTCAACGTGCTAAAAACGCTGAAGGCCGCCTGAAGACTGCCTCCGACGAGCTCAGCGGATTAAAATTGCACATCCAGCAAATGAGCAGCGCCATCTTTGGTAAGTCGCCTGTTTATAATCCCTATTTTGATAATCTTGATAACTCTGACACTTTTCCCTTGCAGGTCCTAGAAGTGATAAACTGGCGAAAGAACCCGTAATGCAGCTCAAGGCAGCTTATGACTTCCTTGAACAGTTATACACTGGGAGTCGGCGGGCTATTCAAGCTGCCTTCTATGGAAAAGAAAACCCATCCACCAGCAAGGAAGTCCTGAAGACTTTATCCACTCTGCCTGCTCAGCTGCAGATCATGAAAGAGTCCAGCGCCCGCATCGCCACTATGCACACCATGGCCCGCGCTAAAGCTCATTATGAGGATTTAGAATTTTCAACTTTAGTTGCCGGCTTTCCCGAAACTTATAAGGGGCAAGCTCTTGATCAGCTTACCTATAATGCTTTGAAGAAGGAGACCTTTGTCCCTGCAAGCCAGTTGGTCCAAGAGATGAAGCTTACAAGGTTTCAGTCAGCCTACAGCGAAGACGGAAAACGCGTAAAGCCCGGTCCTCTTCCGCCTCTCGATCTTACTCCTGAAGGCCGTAAGGACGAGTTTGCTCCGGACATTGATTCTTCAGATCTTATTGATGATGGAGAAATTTTTGATGCCTTTGCCACTGTTGACTGGGCTTAGGGATGGCAATTTTATCCATGGATCCGGATACCCGCGGATATCCGACCCGGTTGGGCAAGGGTATGGAGCGCATTTCTGCCCATGGATCCGTGGATCTGGATACCCGCGAACAGCTGGGTTGGGCACGGTTATAATTTCTGCTCCATGGATATCCAATGGATACCCGTATGACAGGTGGTGCCATATGGCAGTGACACTGGACTAAGCAAACATCCAACCCCAAGTCGCTCGCGGTCATAGAAGGTCAAAGCCTGGCCCATGTTCCCTAATCCCCCACAACCCCACTAACCTAATTATTAAACCTAATCTGGATGCCTTGCGTCAACTCCCAATCCTCCCGAGTCCAGCTCCCTCCCCAGCGCGGCGGCCCTCCGCGCCTCACAATCATCGCCCCGTCGCCTCTCCCTGGCCATCCACCCCATATCGGCGACCGGCCTCGGCGACCAGCATCGGAGACCGGCCTCGGCCACCAGCATCGGCGACCGGCTTCGATGACCAACATCAGCGACCGGCAGGCGGCAACAACTCCAAGGTCGGTAACCCCCATCCCACTCCCTCTCTCCCTTCCCCAACCGGCGACCGATCTCCTCCTGAATAGTGTACTTGCTGTCTACTTATTCTTGTAGCTTATGTTGCCATTTGTGAATGAACGATGATGAATTAATTTGATCTTTAGGAAGGCTTCATGCTCATTTTTCTATGCCCATGGAGCTCCATGGGTATCTGGGTATCCAATGGGTTTGGGCATGGGCACAAGTTGTGCCCATGGATACTTTGGTGGATGGGCAGAGGGCAGGAAGATGGGTCATGGGTTGGATTTGGACCAGCTCCACCCGCCCCAAACCCGACCCATTGCCATCCCTAACTGGGCTGCCGATTAAGCCAAGACAGATCCTTCAACAGACGCAGCCCAAGCCGGAGGCAGCAAGACCCGGGAGTAAAACCGGAACCTTGAAAGTCGCCAGTTGTTTAACTGCTTGTAATATATGTCTTGAACAATGATTCTGAAATGCCCTCTAGTGGCCTTTTGTAATAGACTTAGAAAAAATTCTGTTTAAATTCATACTGGCTTCCTTGGGAAGCAAGTCTGCTTCTTTTGCCCGAAGCTTCCTTATGAAAAGTTATTCTGGCTGCTTCTGGAAGAAATTGAATCCTTTGACGCTGGCGGCTCTTGGCCAAACATCAAGACAGTCATAAAGCTTGATAAGATGTATAATTTATTCTTAACAAGTATTAAACCAATAACTAAAGCAGTCATGGCGGCTTATAACCAGTAAACTTGCAGATGCTTACGGTGTAGCCAATATAATACAACTGGCGGCTCTTGGCCAAATACGAACATTAAAAAGAGCTCATAAGAGAGGTCATAAAACTCTTTAAAGCAGTATATCTTAAATAAAAGCTTTAGCAAATTTCTAAAGATTGCAAAGTCCCCAGTATGGTGGCGACTCTTGGATCACCCCCAACCAGATCAGTTACTTCTTTTCCTGTGTGGTGGCGACTTCTGGCTTGCCAGTTAGTTCGGCCCATAAGGTTGATTATTTCAAGATGGTAAAGCCTTCTGGATTACCAGCAGGCAGCATCCCATCTAAATCGTTTGTGGCCGTACACGGATGAAAGTTCTGGATTACCAGTAACACAGCCCGTTTGTTAGGTCTTTTTCCCAATATGGCGACTTCTGGTTTACCAATAAGTTTAGCTTCATAAGGGCTGAAGGTCCCAAGATGGTGAAGGCCTCTGGATTACCAGGAGGCTCAACCCACATGAGTCTTTTATGCCTGTACACGGATGAAGGTTCTGGATTACCAGGAACACAGCCCGTTTATTAGGTGCCTGTACACGGATGAAGGTTCTGGATTACCAGTAACACAGCCCGCTTATTAGGACTTTGACCCGATATGGTGGCGACTTCTGGCTTACCAGTAAGTTCGGCCCATAGGTTAAGTGTCCCATGATGGTGAAGGCTTCTGGATTACCAGGAAGCTCATCCGAAGTGGGTCTTTTGTTTCTGCACTTTCACAATATATGTATGATAAAGCACAAGTAATAATGTAATAAAACTTACTCATCATGTTGGATGGAAAACGACAGATACCCCGAATTTCAGGGCCGCCAGCTTTTACTCATTATTGATAATATATACATGAGAGGTATGTACAAGATTCCCAGAGCCGGAACTCTAGGTGTAGTAGGGTCTCAGATGAGCTATGTTCCAGGGCCTGTTGGTCTCTTCTTCAGATGTTCGAGACTCCTTCCCAGGCCGGAGATCAATCAGATAATAAGACCCGTTATGAAGATTTTTGCTGACAACAAAGGGCCCTTCCCAAGGAGGCGAAAGCTTATGCATGCCTGACTGGTCTTGTATTAAACGAAGCACCAAATCTCCTTCTTGGAAAGTCCGGCTTCTGATCCTACGGCTATGATAGCGACGCAGGTCTTGCTGGTAGATAGCAGATCGGGCGGCTGCCAAATCCCGCTCTTCCTCCAAGGCGTCCAGAGAGTCCTGACGAGCCAACTCATTATCCTCTTCAACATATGCTGAGACCCGGGGCGAGTCATGGCGGATGTCGCTTGGCAAAACGGCCTCTGCCCCATAAACCATGAAGAAAGGTGTGAAACCCGTTGATCTGTTGGGAGTTGTCCGTAAACTCCATAAGACAGAGGGAAGATCTTCTACCCAACAGCCGGGTGTACGCTGAAGAGGAACCATAAGCCGGGGCTTTATTCCTCGAAGGATCTCCTGATTGGCGCGTTCAGCTTGCCCATTGGACTGTGGGTGCGCAACAGCCGCCACATCCAGTCTGATGTGCTCCTCATCACATAACTGCTTCATGGCGCCTTTCGAAAGGTTTGTACCATTGTCAGTAATGATGCTGTGCGGGTACCCGAAACGAAAGATTAACTTTTTGACAAACTTAACAGCCGTCTCTGCATCCAAATTGCTGATAGGTTCTGCCTCTACCCACTTGGTAAATTTGTCAACAGCCACCAAAAGGTGAGTCTTTTTGTCACTAGAAGCTCTGAAAGGCCCCACCATATCCAGCCCCCAGACCGCAAAGGGCCATGTGATAGGGATCATCCGAAGTTCCTGAGCCGGCACATGAGCTTGGCGGGCAAACCTCTGACAACCGTCACACTTCCTGACTATTTCCTTTGCATCAGCATGAGCCGTGAGCCAAAAGAAACCGTGGCGGAAAGCCTTCACCACCAATGATTTAGAGCCGGCATGATGACCACAGTCGCCGGAGTGTATCTCATTGAGGATATTCCGGCCTTCATCAGGCGATACACAGCGCTGAAAGACGCCTGTGGCACTTCTTCGGTGCAACTCGCCATTGACAATGGTCATGGATTTGGACCTTCTCACAATCAGGCGGGCTTCAATCTCGTCAGCTGGCAAGACGCCACGAGTCAGATAATCCAAGTATGGGACAGTCCAATCCGGGATCTCATGGAGAGCCGCCATGAGCTGGGCCTTCGGGTCTGGGACAGCAAGGTCCTCCTCCGTTGGCAGCTTAACTGACGGGTTATGGAGCACATCCAGGAAAACATTTGGAGGAACCGGCTTTCGCTGCGAACCAAGTCGTGATAAAGCATCAACCGCCTCATTCTGCCGCCGATCAATGTGATCCACCTGATAACCCTTGAAGCAACCAGCCACATTAGTAACAACTTGTCTGTAAGCCGCCATGAGCGGGTCTTTAGAATCCCAAGTCCCTGAAACTTGCTGTGCCACCAGATCAGAGTCGCCTAGGCACCTAACCTGGCTGAGATTCATCTCCTTTGCAATCCGGAGCCCATGGAGCAGGGCCTCATACTCTGCAGCATTGTTAGTGCAAGGAAACATAAGCCGCAAAACATAGCAGAACTTGTCACCTCGAGGGGAAGATATTATAACTCCAGCCCCCGAGCCTTCCAGCTGCCTAGACCCATCAAAGTGTATGGTCCAATATGTTTTATCCGGCCTTTCTTCTGGGGCTTGAAGCTCTGTCCAGTCATTGATGAAATCCACCAATGCCTGAGATTTGATGGCCGTGCGAGGCACATACTTGATCTCATGAGGTCCAAGCTCAATGGCCCACTTTGCAATTCTCGCTGTAGCTTCCCTGTTATGAATGATATCCCCCAAAGGGGCTGAAGATACCACCGTGATAGGATGCTCCAGGAAATAATGTCTCAGCTTCCGGCTTGCCATGAAAACTCCGAAGACCAGCTTCTGCCAATGTGGATAACGCTGCTTAGACAAAGTCAGGACCTCACTAACATAATAGACCGGCCTCTGGACAGGATACTCCCGGTTTGCCTCTTTTCTTTCCACCACCATTGCAACACTAACAGCTTTGTTATTTGCTGCAATGTACAGAAGCATCGGCTCCTTGGTGATAGGAGCCGCCAGTATGGGCGGCTCTGCCAGCTGCCTCTTCAGAGCTTCAAAGGCCTCCCCAGCAGCTTTGCTCCATTGGAAGTCATCCGCTTTCTTCAGCATCTGATATAAAGGAATAGCCTTCTCCCCCAGGCGACTTATGAAGTGACTCAAAGCTGCAATACGACCCGCCAGGCGCTGAACATCATTGATACACTTAGGCTCAGCCAGAGAGGTGATGGCCTTGATTTTCTCCGGGTTAGCTTCAATTCCACGCTCAGAGACCATGAAACCTAGAAGCTTTCCTGCAGGAACACCAAAGACACACTTGTCCGGGTTAAGCTTCATCTGGTAAACTCTGAGATTGTCAAAGGTCTCCTATAGATCATCTAACAAGGTCCCTTGCTTTTCTGACTTGACCACAATATCATCCACATAGGCATGCACATTGTGGCCAATCTGTCCATGAAAACAATTTTGCACGCAACGTTGATAAGTCGCCTGGGCACTCTTGAGCCCGAAAGGCATAGAAACATAACAGAAGGCGCCAAAAGGTGTAATGAAAGCCGTCTTCTCTTGGTCCTCCACTGCCATCTTGATCTGATGATAACCAGAGTATGCATCCAGGAAACATAACCTCTCACACCCCGCTGTAGCATCAATGATTTGATCAATGCGAGGGAGAGCAAATGGATCAGCTGGACAAGCTTTGTTAAGATCCGTGTAGTCAATACACATACGCCAAGTGCCATTTTTCTTCAGAACCGGCACCGGGTTAGCCAACCACTCCGGGTGTAAGACTTCTATGATAAACCCGGCAGCCAGAAGCCGGGCTATCTCTTCCCCGATAGCTTTCCGTCTCTCTTCATTAAAGCGGTGAAGATACTGCTTGACAGGCTTGTACTTAGGATCCACATTAAGGCGGTGCTCGGCGAGTTTTCTCGGCACACCCGGCATGTCAGAAGGTTTCCATGCAAAGATGTCCCGATTCTCACGGATAAACTCGACGAGCGCGCTTTCCTATTTGGGGTCCATGTTGGACCCTATAGTGAACTTAGCAGAAGAGTTGCCAGGGGTAAATTCCACTTCCTTGGTGTCTCTGTGAGCCTGAAACTTGAGAGGCGGCTCTCCTTCTATAGAGGGCTTCTTGAGAGGCGTCATATCCGCCGGGTCTACATTGCTTGTGTAGATTTTGAGCTCCTCCGAGGCACAAGCCACTTCAGCATAAGCAGCATCTCCTTCTTCACACTCCATGGCGACTTTCCGGTTTCCATGAACTGTGATTGGACCCTTGGGACCCGGCATCTTGAGCTTGAGATAAATATAACAGGGCCTAGCCATGAATTTGGCATAAGCCGGCCGCCCGAAGAGAGCATGATAGGGACTCTTGATCCTGACTACTTCAAACGACAATGATTCACATCTGGAGTTATCCTCTGATGTCCCAAAGGCCACGTTCAACTTGATCCTTCCAACCGGATATGCTGATTTGCCAGGTATAATCCCATGAAAAACTGTGTTAGATGGCGTAAGGTCTTTCTCCGTCAATCCCATACGTCGGAAAGTGTCATAGTACAGAATATTGATGCTGCTTCCGCCATCCATCAGAACCTTGGTGAGAGCATATCCTCCAACTTGGGGTGCTACCACAAGCGCCAGATGACCCGGATTATCTACTCTGGGCGGGTGATCCTCCCTGCTCCAAGTAATCGGCATCTCTGACCACTTCAGATACTCTGGAACAGCTGGCTCTACCGCATTAACAGAACGTCTCCTGACCTTGCGCTCCCTTTTATCTGCACATGTAGTGAACACATGATACTGTCCACTATTCAACTGTTTAGGATTACTCTGGAACCCGGTCTGATTGTTCTGCTGTTGTTGAGAGTGTTGGCCGCTGTTGTATTGGTTTCCTTGAGGTTGCTGACCACTGTTATTCCCTTGGAAGCCGCTACCAGACCCGCCCGGGTGGTGCGACTGTTGATGAAAGCCGCCAGGAGGGCCTCCACCAGGTGGTCCGAACCCGGGCCCAGAACCCGGTCCGTATCCGCCACCCCCGCCACCCGGCGGGTTCTGGAAGCGCTGAGCGAAAGCATCCATAATGTGACACTGTTCCCAAGTATGCCTTGCTGGTCTCTCTTTGGTACCGTGTTTTGGACACGGCCCCTTGAGGAACTCATCGAAGTTTTGTGGCTTAAAAGGTCTGTTACCAGAACCACCCTTCTGAAACTTAGCCCCTGCATTGGTATTAGCCACCAGCTCAGATCCGGCTTCTGGACCCTTACGCTTCTTATCATTGTTCTGCTGCTGACTCTTGCCACCAACAGGCTTTTTACCTTTCGGATCAGGAACCTCTGGCTCATCACCTCCTGGGTCCTTCGTAGGATCAGACTCAACATACTTGGTGAGAGCATTCATGAGCTCCCCCATATCTTTGACACTCCGTTTGAGCCGCCCTAACTTCTGCGTGAGAGGCTCATAGTGGCAAGCCTTCTCCAGCACCAAAACTGCCTGAGGGGCGGAGATATTATCTGAAGAATGAATGATCTCTGCAACTCGGCTGACCCAATGGTGAGCCGACTCTCCCTGCCGCTGAACACAATGCTGAAGATCAATGATAGTCTTCGGACGCTTGCAGGTACCTTGGAAGTTTTTGATAAAACGTTCCCTTAACTGGCCCCATATCTTGATGGAATTCGGGGGTAAATTCTTCAGCCACGTACGCGCTGCTCCTTCCAACATCATGGTGAAATATCTTGCACAAGCCTCATCGCTGACCCCCTGCATATCCATGGCAAGCTCATAACTTTCTATCCACTGGGTCGGGTCCTGGTCTGGTGTATAACTGGACACCTTCCGCGGGCCCTTGAAATCCCTGGGCAGGGGTGCGCTGCGGAGAGCCGGGCTCAAGCAAGGCACTCCAATGGATCTTCCTGTTGGGGTGACTGTTGTAGTCATGACTGGCGCGAGAGCCGCCTCCTGAGCCGCGAGAGCCGTCGCATGAGCCGCCTCCTGATCCGCCGCGTGAGCCGCCGTATGTGTTGCGTGAGTCTCATGTACTCCGTGCCCTGGGATCATGGGATTTGGTGAATACGGCAAGCCCCCAGGCGCACCCCGATGATGGCGGTTGCTAGACACCGCAGGGCTTTCAGCGTGGCGGCTTCTAGTGCGGCTTTTGTTAGGAGTGGGTGTAGAATGCAGTCGCTCCCGGCTGTATGAATAATTCGCTTGCTGGACCACGGCGGTTTTCAGTTTTGCAATTGCATTGCGAACCTCGATCTCAAGGGGTGTGTCTCCATTGATGGGCAGACGTGCCAGCGCCGTGGTAGCCGCGTAGAGGTTGTCCACAGGGTTCGCAAAGTGCCCTTGTGCCGTAAGCATCGGTACCTCTGGCCGCTCCCCATGATCCGCCGAGCGTCGGGTTCCCGGGTCTGGCGACCTCTGGGGAGTTCCTGTTGTTGGACCTCGAAGGCGTTCCCCTGGCGGGGTGCTGAACTGCAGGGCCTGACCTCCAAATTCGGCCGTAAGCCGGCTCCGGTGTCGTCTGTGATGAACCGCGTCAGACTCCACCCGGCGCTGTTCCAGATGATAATTCTCCTGTTGCAGACGCGCCGATTCTTCCCGTAACTCTCATTCACGAGTCTCCAGACGGACGTTCCCCGCATCAATGCCAGCTTGAGCCTGTTCCATCGGATCCTTGATCCTGACGATCTCTGCATTGAGCTCTGCCTGATTTTCTGCAGTGACCTGTGTGCCCAGCAGTGTAGTCAACGTAGCCGTCAATCCCACCAGGGTCTGTGCTGGCGAAACTCTTGACACCGCATTGGAGGTTCCAGCATCCGCTGCCGGGTCTGGTATATTAGCCGCCCCCGCCATGTAGACAACAGGGTGAGCGGGCGGGCCTAAAGAATCCTGCGCCGGCGAGTTCTGCTGAAAGCCCCCAAGATCCTCTTGGTGAAGAGAATAAAGCGACTCTCCGCCAGAGAAATAGCCACCATCAACGTAAGTCGCCGAGCCCTCCGTGGAAGCCGACGATCCAGAATACTCCACCCCTTGAGTGAAGCCAACGAAGACGTGCTCTCGCCTGGCGGGCTGCGTGTCCTGGACCGGCTTGAAGGTGTCGGTGAAGATATCCGGCCCAGATCCAGATCCGCCGGCCTGCACAGGAGCCGGAAGCCTAGGGGCGGCTCTCGCCACGGCGGGTTGCGCGCGGCGGGCCGTTTCAACGACCTCTGTGGAGGTGGCCGGCTTAGAGCCGCCGGCCTTCCCGATGAAGACATGAATTCCGCAGATGTCCTCATAGGACTTGATCTCGAAGCCATCGCGTAAGTAGTAGACCGAAGGGGTTAAACGAGGAACACGGGAGGCAAGGTTTACCCAGGTTCGGCCCCTCTCGTGGAGGTAAAGCCTACTCCTGCTAGATGTATTGAAGATCTCGATTACAAGGGTTTTGGAACTTGTCTAGCCCTAGCTCTCGAAAGGTTTCAACGTGATCTCTCTAGCCCCAGGGCTCCCCCTTTATATATAGGCGGAGGTCCGGGGCTTACATAAGAGTCCGGGTCGGGATAGCAATCCGAGCCCAACTCTCCTTTACTTGTTTCCTAAGTTATACCTCGAGGCGGTTTGCACATACCGCCTCTCACGGCGGGTCTTGGGCCGGCCCTTCCTTGGGCGGCTCTTCTTCTGGGCCTCTTGAGAACGCTCCGGCCCAACTAGCCTATCTTCAATAAAGATCCCCAGAACCCGGCCCTAAACGGGCGGGTCTCACCGAAAGATATTTCCCTGACAGGAAGTGACAGGCGAAGACGACGTGCTCCCCCGCCTGAGGTCCGGGCACCACCTCGCCGCCTGGTGCGTGAGCGATCATGCGCTCCTCCGGCGGCAGCATGCGGGCGCGGCGGAGCTTCGCAATGTCCTCCTCCGTGACGACGAAGCCTCCCCAGCTACCATGCGGGCCGTCAGCCATCGCGTCGGTGGGGCGGCGCGGAGCGGCGAGCGGATGGATCTGCGGCGCGAGGCGAGCGGGGAAGGCAAAGAGGAAGAAGACGAAGGGGGCAAGAGGAGCGTAACTGCCTCCGTCCCTCACCCTCCCCTTTTAAATAAGGGGGCGACGCCCGGGGGAGGTGGGGATTAACTGCGCGCACTCCCCCGGGTTACCCGCGAGATCGTGGGCGCCTTGAGACGCGACCAGTGCGGTCTGGGCACAGAAGATCTCGGCCTGCGGCCCGAGGCCTAATAGGCTACGCCCGCGGCCTAGCGGGCTAGGCCCAGGGCGACGTCCCGTCCACCTGCGCGCGTGCGCGGGCCCCATGGCTTCATTACGCCCCGCGTGGCGCGCCGCGGGCCGGCGCGAGGCCCGGAGTGGCGCGTCGGATCCCGAGGCATCGGGGGCGGCCACCGCCTTGCCCGGCCGTTCGGCTTCGTGCGGAAGATAAAAGCACCGCCTGGAGGAAGCCGCCGGCTCCCCCTCGTCAGGCAGACGTGGGCCCCCGCCGGCTTCGGGGACTACTGACGGGGTTATTACCCCCGGGTAGGCCAAAGCTGCGGGGTCCTCCCCCCCCCCCCCCGTTTGAAGAAAATCAATACCGCCGGCTGGTCCGCGGCCGGCTGGGTCACGGCCGGCTACGGACCGCCGGTTGCCTCAAGACCGGCTGTCGGGGAACCGGCAGGTCCGCTGCCGGCTCACTCGCGGCCGGCTGGTCGAGGTGCCGGTCGTCTAGCTTGCGGCCGGCTCCCTCCCGGCCGGCTCTTCCGCTGACGATCGGACGGACCAACTCCTGTCCCTTCCCTCTGCGCGCCCGTACGGCGACAAGACAAGACCCCCACGACGTATCCCAGCGCGGCCACAGTGACCGCTGGCGCGCGGCCACGCATGGCCACAGTGACCACTGACCCCGGTTGACCGCGACCGGGCGAGGCAACAGTGCTGGCACGCTTCAACCTACTCCATTACCTGCCCCGACATGGCTACAGTGCGACCGGCCGTACCGCTGACGACGGCCGGCTGCCACAAGATGACGCCCCGAAGGACATGCCCGTGCCGTGATATGACCGGCGCGGGGACCCGCCGTGCGGGCCCCGCCGGCTCCCGCCGGGACCCTGCAGCCGGCGGGCCCTACTAACGACGGGACCCCTCAGCCAGGGGCCCCACGGCCGGCTAGTGAGGCTGCCGGCTGGGCCCCCCAGAGATCTCTTATTCATATTGTAATCCGGGGGGTTGGCCTATAAAACCCCCCGGGCCTCCCCCATGCAACGGGGTCGACTCTCTACACACATCACACTCACATAGAGAGGCAGCGAGGACAACCTAGCCCTTTCTTCCTCCTCTAGCCATACAGCTCCAGGAGCACCATTGTAACCTCACCATCGTCTAAACTAGACCAAGCAGGACTAGGGGTGTTACCTCCTACGGAGGGCCCCGAACCTGGGTACATCGTGTGTCCGCCACCGCCTGTGCCTAACCTCGCTCCCGGAGCCCGTCGGCGTCCTTCGGCCCCAACCACTCTCGATAAGCCTACCCATGGCATCTGCCGTGACAAAACGACGACACAATCTATAGAGTGTCAATTCTAAGTCTCAATATTTACTGAATTAAACTTCATATTTTTTAATTTTTTTGTTTAAAAAGATGCTTTAATAGAAAACCGTAAGAAAAACAGTTCAAATTTTGAAAAATGAAAAAATAAGTTCATATCCTTCTTATTCACTCAAAGATGAAGCTTTGGTGATTTTTCTGATTTATTGGAATTTTTTGGAAACCTACACCTCTCTCACTCTCATCCTTGAATTCTATACGTCGTCGTACGTGATACCTCATTTGTGTGAAGGAGTTTTTACTCAAATGTTCTAAAACCAAGTTTCTTATTTTTGGTCTAAGCCATGTCACATAAGACGACATTATGCTCAAGTTTTCCAATATTTCATTTTTTTTGAATTAGTTCTCCCCATTTTAAGTTGATTATGGTACCTCAATTCAAAAAATGATTTTTGGTAAAATTATCCGTATACCAAGTTTATATTTTTTTTACAATTACTACGTCTTATAAAACGACGAACCGCAAAGGTTTCATAATTTTTCGATTTTTTTTTGAATTAGTTATCGTCATTTGAATGTTGGTCAAACCTAGGATAACCCAATTGACCGGCTCTAAACCCCGCAGCATCTCTCCAAACCCTAGCTCCAAATTACAGTCGTCCGATCATACCCTAGCTCCAAATTACAGCCGTCCGATAGGTTCTTCTAGAAGGAATTCCCTTGGCACGCTCCTCGCCGTTGGATTGGTTGGCGATCCGCGTCACTCGCTCGGGTGGCCATCCGCGTCATTCGATCAGTTGGCGATCCGCGAGTACCCTCCTTCTCCACGCGACGAGAGACAGAGCAGCCACGAGAGACAGAGCAGCCACTCTGCCCACTCTGCCCACCTTTCTTCTGTTCCTTCTTCTACCTCGATGAGACCACCACCAATCTGTTTCTTCTTCTCCGGTGACGAGAGCCATGTCCAGCTCCACTTCAGCCTCCCAACCCTCGTGGCCCGTGTATGGTCCAGTGCCCATGGAGCCATGTCCTGAATGCCCACGCACCGCGCCATTGAGACGGTGTACCTCGAAGGACAGAAAGAATGGCAACTATGGGCGCGACTTCGTCAAATGTGAAAGCAAGCGAGAGGGAAATGTTAGATCTCATGATTCTGCTCTGATTTCCTTCATTCTCGATCTGAATTATTTTTCTTTTTCCTTTGATTTCGTTCATGATTTCATTTCAGATCGTGGAGAAATGCAATTATTTTGAATGGCTAGATCACTACGTTAGGAGGCTTCAACTGGAGGGCTTGCTTGATTTGAAGGATTTGAATGGGGCCGCAAGCCGGGAGCTCAATCCGCCGCCAGCCGTGGAGAATTTGGTCTCTCACAGTGTTGCTTCGACAGTGGTGGATGCGGATCTGAAGGGGGAATTAAAGAAGATGAACAAGAATTTGAAGCAGATGATTGAATTGAAGAAGCAGGCCAATCTGATATCTTTAGGATTTTATTTTTCTGTAGTTGCTCTAGGACTTGCTTACTTGCTGGTCATCTCTCGTTAAGAGATGTTATTACTGTGGTGTAAGCTTAAGCTTAAATGCTCAATGTGTGGATCGTATACTTAATGTGGTGTAAGCTTAAACTCTGTCTCTGAATCTCTGAATCTATTTGGACTTGCTTACTCGATCTCCGAATCTCTGTCTCTGAATCTCTGAATCTCTGTCTCTGAAACCCTGTCTCTGAATCTCTGAATCTATTTGGACAGTTTCAGTTTCTTCAGAACACACCACACCGAGTGCAAGAAAACAAAGGGTAACTTTAGTTGTTGGGCCCAAACCTAAACCAAGATTTTGTTGGGCCGTGGCAAGGTCACTGTCAAACCCCCCAACCCACCCCCAAAGATAAAAAAGACCCACAAAAAATAGTGCACGTGATGGCTCTGTTTTTTTCTGCTTCTCCTTTTTACGTTCGAAATTTAATCTCCAAAACAACATTTCAAAAATTAGCCACCAACATTTATTTGATTGCTCTTTCATGCAATATGGCCACCAACATTTTCAAAAATTGCAATATGTCCATGTGACATGGTTGTATGCTTCCTCTCCTACCTGTCACACTCTATGGTGCATGTTGTATCCCTATATTATAGGGTTATTATATGTGCATGTTGCATGCCGTAAGGATCACCATAGAGGCAATGGTGAGCTTTTTTATACACTGTGTGGTTTATACCAAGTTTATAGGCAGGGATCACCATGCTATAGTTCATATTTTTTTGCTCTAGCTTTTGTATCTTTTCTGACAGATTTGATTATGTTGTTTCTAATAAAATCCAAATATAACAAAACATGAATAAAAGCTTCATAATTTTTTTGCTCTTTTTGCTCTAGCTTTTGTATCCTTTTTTGACAGAATTGATTTTGTTGTTTCTAATAAAATCCAAATATAACACAACATGAATAAAAGCCCTTACATTCTAGCCAAAAAATCCAAATATAACACAAGCATAACATAGATATATAAATAAAAGTTCTTACATATAACACGAGGCAAGTTCATGGTACAACTTAACAAACGATACAATAATAGTAGTAGAAATTAAAAGCGCTAACACACTAGGGCAACAAACTAGGGCAACACTAGGGCATCTTCAGCGCCATCTTCATGACAAACCGGCCTGCCTTCAGCGCCATCTTCAGTAGTCCTCCTCCATGCCGTTCTCGCCGATGTAGTAGGGGAGGCTGTGCATAGCGTTGGCGGTGGGGAAGATGCTCTCGACGTCGGTGAAGACGTTGTAGGTTGTGAAAGCGATGAACTCGCAACCACACCAAAACACCTGCCCGAGAAGATAGAATGCGGCGAAGCGGTTGGTGAAGTGCGCGAGCAGCCCGGTCACCGGAGAGGATGCATTCGGACACATCTCGTCCAGGCGGAACATGACTGGCGAGCCCGCCGAGAGGTGGCCAAAGCCCAGCCGGACGAACGCCTGGGCCAACTCTCTAGGACCCCTCCACCTTGAGATCGCCCACACACGCAGCGTGGTCTCCACGATGATGCCGGCGGGGTACCTCCTCTCTGGCACAGTGGGTGGGAAGTGGAAGGTGGGGCCGTTGTACTGCATCTTCTCTACTCGCCTCGCTTTGAAACTGCTTTGGAGTTGGATGAAGAAGAGAAGGAGCGGCGGAGATGGACGTTGTGGAGAAGAGACGGAGGGGTGGGTGGTTTAAATAGATGGCTGGGCTCGGTATGCCATGGGATTTAATTGGCAACTGACTCGATGCGAGCCACTGAATCGACGCCAGGCATTGAATCAAGACGCCAGCCATTAAATCGACACTACCGGACCGAGAAAGCCAGTGGCGTCCCTTTACGACTCTAGCGTGGCTGAAACGCGTGCTCCCTGGCGAGGAGAGCGAGGCGAGGAGATGCCAGACGCGTGCGCCCTAGCGTGGTTGCGTGCGCCCTAGCGCCCTGTTTTGCCGCTTTGAAACGCCGCCGCTCTGAATCGAGGAGACGCGACACACGTGTGCATGCCGGTCCGTGGCAAGGAAATGCCAGTTCGTGGTGGCGCCTGCACCCTGCCGCCTGCACCCTGGCGTCGCACATCCCTGGCGGCGTGCGAGACGCGAGGCGAGGCAAGGCTACGTCCATGGCGGCGCGCGCATGCATGCAGAAAAAAGCTACGTCGCGCGCATGCATAACAGGCCCAGGCTGCAAGGGCAGCATAACACAGGCGGCTGCAACATGCAATTAAGAGCGGCCCAACAGTCATCAGAAGCCCAACGGTCCAACCAGCGCCACGAGCCCACCTGCCAGGTTCAACGGCCGAACACAGTCCACTGCCAACATGGCCCCACTCGTCAGAGTTAACGGTCAAAGCTTGACTCAACGACAAAAGTCCAGTTTGGGCTTTTGTGAGGGTTTCAGACAAGCGAGTGGGGAAAACTGAGCTAAATTTTAGAGCGTGGGGTTCAGTGAGTAAGACTAAGGAACCAGGGGCACAGATATAAAAAACCCTTAAGATAAATCTAACCATAGCATGAAACGTGTGGATCCAAATCAGCCCCTTACGAAGAAACGCTAAACTAGGGTTTAAGCTTCTGTCACTCTCGCAACCCATCATCTACTTGTTACTCCACAATGACTTCCCTTAGGCCCGTAACATGGTGAAGTGTCATGTAGTAGATGTTCACATGACACCACTAAGAGAAGTAACAACATACATATCGCCAAAATATCGAACGGATACCAACTTCACAAGATTACTTATAACAAGACTTCTCCCATGTCCTCAGTAACAATAGTAACTACTCACACCTCATCAACATGTTCAAGATCAGAGGTATAATAATGGAGATTATGGATCTGAACATAATAACTTTCACCAAGTAATCCAACAAGCATGAACTACAAGATGTAATCAACACTACTAGTAACCCTGGGTACCAATCTGAGGTTTTAAGACAAAGATTGAATACAAGAGATGAACTAGGGTTGAAGATGAGATGGTGCTGGTGAAGATGTTGATGAATATTGGTCCTCCCATGAAGGAGGAAGTGTTGGTGATGACGATGGCTTCGATCTCCCCCTCCCGGAGAGGAATTCCCTCGGCAGAATCTGACTGCCGGAGTGCAAAAGGGCCTCTACCCAGGTTTCTGCCTCGAGACGGCGGCGCTTCGTCCCGAGAGATTGCTTATGATTTTTTCTAGGTTAAAACACACCATATAGGAGAAGAGGAGATCGGGATACCTGCTGGGGCCCCACAAGCTATCAGGGCGCGCCCAGGGGATGGGCGCGCCCTATTGGCTTGTGGCCAGCAGGTGGCCCTCCTCTGGTACATTTTTGGCCTAATAATTCTTAAATATTGCATACAAATTCTCTGTGAAGTTTCAGGTCATTCGGAGTCTAGTGATTTTTCTGCCTTTTTCTTGGTTTCCCGATCTCGAATTCCAGTTTCCAGATATTTCCCTCTTTGTGATGTACCTTGCATATTCAGAGAGAAAGGGCATAAGAATCGTATGATAATAAGGCATAATGACCATGTATAACACAAATATCAATAAGAAATCATGATGCAAAATGGACGTATATCAACTTTCCTATCTCAAAATAATTACATGTAGGATCATATTCAAATTCAACAATATAGCTATCACATAACATATTCTCTACACGGTCCACATGCATGCAAATTTTATAATCATCCAAAATACTGGGATTAATTTCAACTAAAGTCATGACCTCTACAAACCCACTTTTATCAAAAAACTCAAAAGAATGAATATTCTCCAAAGTAGTGGGATTATTTTTACCTAAAGTTGACACTCTTCCAAACCCATTCTCAATTTTATTGCAAACATTATTATCAATAACATATTTCATCATGAAGCTTAAATAAATTTTCAAGATCAAAAGAAGCATCATAATTATCACCCCAATCATCATCATTACAATAAATAGTAGGCATAGCAAAATCATCTTCAACAGTGCCTACACACATAGTGTCACCATAAAAAGCAATATCAAGTGTGTCATCTTCATCACATGATTCGTAAAATTATCATATTTTTCTTTTATAACTTCCTCAGTAGTAGTGGGAATAAAAATATCATGCTCAAACTCATAATCCCTAATCTTATAGCTTTGCATATCATTAGCATCATCGATATTCATATAAAGCATATTAACAACACTGCTATCAGTCTTATCTTTCAAGGAATTCACACTGGATATTTTGTTAAATTCTTGTTCCATCACTTCATGAAGATTATCGGAATCCATATTTTCAGGAAATACTTCATAGGGATAACGAAACACACTCAAATTCAACTTTTCTTTCAAAGAATTTATCGCAAGAACATTTTCATCACTAGCAATTGATTTATCATAATTATAACTTTTGTAAAGTCCATGGATAAGGATCCATATCAATAATATTTTAGCAAGAGAAGATGCGACCAAATAGAAGGCACATGGCAACACAAGCAGAGATAGTAAGACAAGTATTTTTTTTGGTATTTTATTTTTTGTTGTAAAGTAAACTAATTAAGAAAAAGGCAAGGAAAATAAAGACAATCAAATTGATAAATGTGCGAAGGGACCTAGGTTATTTGGTGAATCCTCCCCGGGACATAGGTTATTTGATTGTTTCATGCCAATATTATACAACGTTCACATATTTTTGGCAACATTTTATATGATTTATTGGACTAACATATTGATCCAGTGCCCAGTGCCAGTTCCTCTTTGCTGCATGTTTTTTGTTTCGCAGAATATCCATATCAAACGAAGTCCAAATGTGATAAAAATTTATGGAGATTTTTTTTGGAATATTTGTGAATTTTGAGAAGTGGAGTCAACGCAAAAGGAGGCCCACAACCCCCACAAGACACCAGGGCGCGCCCCAGGGCCCAGGCGCGCCGTGTTGGGTTGTGATCACCTCGTAAGTTGGTTGGAGCTCTCCTTCGGGCGAAAGGAAGCTAATTTTTGGAAAAAAAACGTGTTAAAATCTCAGCGCAATCGGAGTTACGGATCTCCGGGAATATAAGAAACGGTT
Organism: Elymus sibiricus; assembly: GCA_039707655.1. Taxonomy (NCBI): domain Eukaryota; kingdom Viridiplantae; phylum Streptophyta; class Magnoliopsida; order Poales; family Poaceae; genus Elymus; species Elymus sibiricus. The sequence continues at coordinate 247,846,285 of CM077673.1, read as the reverse complement.
TTCGGCCAAAAAACAGGAACACGAAACAGAAGAGAACAGAGAGGGAGATCCAATCTCGGAGGGGCTCCAGCCCCTCCGCCGCCATGGCGGACATGGACCAGAGGGGGAACTCTCCTCCCATCTAGGGGGGAGGCCAATGAAGAAGAAGAAGGAGGGGGCTCTCTCCCCCTCTCTCCCGGTGGCGCCGAACGTCGCCAGGGGCAATCATCGTGACGGCGATCTACACCAACAACTTCGCCGCCGTCAACACCAACTCTCTCCCCATCTCTGCAGCGGTGTAACACCTCTCTTCCCCACTGTAATCTCTACTTAAACATGGTGCTCAACTCCATATATTATTTCCCAATGATATGTTGCTATTCTATGATGTTTGAGTAGATCCGTTTTGTCCTATGGGCTAATTGATGATCGTGGTTGGTATGAGTGTATATTTTATTATGGTGTTGTCCTACGGTGCCCTCCGTCTCGCGCAAACGTGGGGGATCCCTGCTGTAGGGTGTTGCAATGTGTTCATGATTTGCCTATGGTGGGTGGCGTGAGTGACAGAATACACATACCTGAGTAGGTGGTTTGTTGCATATTGGAGTAAAGAGGACTTGATACTTAATGCTATGGTTGTGTTTTACTTTAATGATCTTTGGTAGTTACGAATGCTTGCTAGAGTTCTAATCATAAGTGTATATGATCCAAGTACGGAAAGTATGTTAGCTCATTCCTCTCCCTCATATAAAATTGTAAGAATGATTACCGGTCTAATTATCAATTGCCTAGGGACAAATAACCTTCTTGTTTGACAAAAGCTTTCTACTAAGTTATTTACTTTTATTGTTCTTTTATTAAACCAGCACCTACTTTTATTTCCACTTTCTTTATTATCTTGCAAAGTACTTCTAGTTTCCCGCAAAGTAGTTTCATACTTGTTCTAGGTAAAGCAAGCATTTGTGTGCGTAGAGTTGTATCAGTGGTCGATAGAACTTGAGGGAATATTTGTTCTACCTTTAGCTCTTCATTGGGTTCGACACTCTTACTTATCGAAAAAGGCTACAAACGATCCCCTACACTTGTGGGTTATCAAGACCTTTTTCTGGCGCCGTTGCCGGGGAGCAATAGTGTGGGGTGAATATTCTCGTGTGTGCTTGTTTGCTTTATCACTAAGTAATTTTTATTTTCTGTTATTAGTTGTTTTATATCTTTAGTTATGGATATGGAACACGAAACACCAAAAAAAATTAGTTGTACTTGCTACTCATGGAGATGGGGAACCTCCTAAAACCCTCGATGCTCGTTCTGTGGGACGTGTTAATTACTCCTTCGATAATCCTGAGAAATCATCATTAAACTTTATAATGGGAGACACGTTGGATCAACGTGAGTACTTTAGGGATTATCGCTTGTCTCAAAAAGGGCAACACTTATGGGATCAAATTAGAATATTGCAGTGGTTTGCTTGGGATGCATGCTAGAATGTGACTTTACTTGTTGCTCTAAGAGAGAGGCACCACACCTTTCTTTCCAATGTAAATTTAACAATAATGAAACCTTGGATTCTTATGCTGAAGGTATTTATGATTACTATGATGTGGAACGAATAGAAGAATTTGTTGCTTTTAAAGGTGCTTATGAAATTGCTTCTTTGCTTGAAAAGTATGATGATGTTCCTTACAAATCTGAAAATTTATCCATACTTCAATATTGCTATGAGAATTATGATTGCAATGCTGATATTATTGAATTTATTAAAAGAATGACCGCTACCTTGGAAGAGACTAATATTTTGCAAGAATCTATGGAAGAAGAAATTGCTGAAACTATGAGCTCATTAGATGAAAAAGATGAGGAGGAGAGCGAAGAACAAAAGGAGGAAGAGCGGATTAGCTTCCCGTGCCCACCTTCTAATGAGAGTAACTCTTCAACTCATACATTGTTTAATTACCCTTCGCACATACCGAAGGATGAATGCTATGATGATTGCTATGATCCCTTGGATTCGTTTGAAACATTCCTTTTTGATGAACTTGATGCTTGCTATGCTTGTGGACATGATGCCAATATTAATTATGCTTATGGAGATGAACTTGCTATAGTCCCTTATGTTAAGAATGAAATTGTTGCTATTGCACCTACACATGATAGTCCTATTATCTTTTTGAATTCTCCCAACTACACTATATCGGAGAAGTTTGGTCTTATTAAGGATTATATTGCTGGGTTGCGTTTTGCTACTACACATGATGATTTTGATGAATATAATATGCATGTGCTTGCTGCTCCTACTTGCAATTATTATGATAGAGGAACTACATCTTCACCTCTCTATGTTTCCAATACTATAAAATTGCAAGAAACTGTTTATACTATGCATTGGCCTTTACTTCATGTGCATGAATTGTTCTTTTATGACATGCCAATGCATAGGAAGAGAGTTAGACATCGTCATTGCATGATACATGTTGCTTGGTGCTCACTACTAAATTACAAATCATTTTTAGTTAAAATTGGCTTTGATATACATTGGGATCCGGGTGGATCCATTATTTGAGCACTTTATGCCTAGCTTAATGGATTTAAAGAAAGCGCTGTGAAGGAGACAACCCGGAAGTTGTAGAGAGTCATTTTATTCTGTTGATTTCTTTTATAAAGTTTAAAAACAAAAAAATATAGAGGGGAACCTAAAACTTCACAAAAAGAAAGGTGAAAGTGAGAGAGATGATGAGCATCGTTGAAGTGGGGGCTAGCCTTGAACTTTGTTCATGCCCATAGAAACTTTGTGAATCTTGAATCACAAAAACTTTTCAAAAAAATAAATAATTATCCCCTTGTACAAATCCATTGTATTATAAAAATAGTGTGCCAACATTTGCCTTTAGGATGATTAGATTGCTTATTGGTATGTGCGGTGTAAAAATAGAAACTTTAGCTGTAGTGCGTGAATCTACATTTGTTACTAGAAAATCAAAAGTTTCTGAAATGTTTACAAAGTATTTCTATGCAAAAATTTTATTTCTTCCTAAGTTTTCAGAATTTTTCGACTTACAGAAGTATGGTCAAAGTTCAGATTATTACAGACTGTCCTGTTTAAGACAGATTCTGTTTTTGATGCATTGTTTTGCTTGTTTTGATGAAACTATCGATTTTATTGGTGGTATAAGCCATGGAGAAGTTATAATATAGCAGGGATAATGCAAATATAAAATATGAATGGGTTTAAAACAGTACTTAAAGTAGTAATTTGCTTTATTATACTAACGGATCTCACCAGTTTTCTGTTAAGTTTTGTGTGGATGAAGTGTTCAAACATCGAGGAGGTCTCGATATGAGGAGAAGGAGGTGTCGGGTCACGATGCACACGATCACCTATGGGGCCACGGGCCCCTTTGTGGTTCGGCAGGGGTGAGGTCACGTTGCACAAAGAACAGAGGTGATGAGACAGCACGACGATGAGACGCTGGTGTTTTACCCAGGTTCAGGCCGCTGGGAAGCATAAAACCCTACTCGTGCTTTGGTGGATTGATCGGGGGAACACGAAGCACACGCAGTGCTCGAACCCGGCAAGGTTGCCTTCGGGAGAGCTGCTACGCGAGTACAAGTGTCCAAATGTCTGAATCCTTAGCTACGTTGCCTTGGGCCTCCTTTTATAGCTCGAGGGGCAACCACAGTGGCAAAACATACATTATCTAGTGATTAGATAGCTAACAGTGCTATCATACCTAACTCTGGCAGTTAGGACAAAATGCCATAAATGCTAGCCTAGGTGGCGTGCGGGGATGCATCCCCGGCAGGCGTCTACCACCGCTTTAGCTAACTATTGCTTAGTATCTTGACACGCCTCCGGACGGGTGTCAAATGGGCATAATCTGTCTCCCAGTGCGTCACCACGTACTTAGCGAGAGCCACTTAACCACTTGAGGGCTCGACACCGCATCGACAAATTACTGGCGTTGCGATGCGGTGGAGCGGTGGCCAATCGGCTCGCGCCTGCCGGGGGATGGCTTGCCGGATCTTCCTGAAAATGTGCATGCCTCGATCCCCGGTAGGCACCGGGGACACGACTGGCGCGGTTCGGGCTCGTTCTGGGCCGTTGCATCGACCTTGTCGGCGTTGCTTAGCCAGCGTAGGTTGCTTCTGCCGGAGTGTTGGTCTTGAATGTTGGTTTTGTCTTCTTGATGCGCTCCTTGATCTCACGTAGAGCGGCTTCTCTGGTTTGGACTGATCTTGACTGTACTTGCGTTGATGGGTTCTGCTACTACTGCCTGTGCTTAAGTCAGGAGCAATGGGTACCCCAGTCCCAGTGCACCGACATGAGCCCCCGGGTCTCGCCCAAATGCGCTCGCCCAGCGCCGTTGGGTCAGGCCCAAAATTTATGCACAAGCGCGCAATATGAGGCAGTAACTGCCGACTTTTAAGCCAGCACTTATGAGGGAGTCCTCGACTAAGGGGTCCTCGGGAGGCCGGCCTATGTCTTATGGGCCGGACTGTATGGGCCACTTGCCGAATACTGGAAGAATAGAAGACCTCATCTCCAAGAAGGAAGCATCAAGAATCGTGGCTTGTCCTCCACGTTTGGAGTAGTGAATAGGCATGTTTATCCCTTCGACGTGTAATCGACCATGTGTAAAACCTAGGGACCCTCGGCGTCTATATAAGCCGGAGGGTTTTAGGATGTAGGGGGACAGAACTCATCTAGGGTTTTAGTTACTGGATCTCGTGGTAGATCAACTCTGTAATCTCCATACACTCAATATAATCAAGCAGGACGTAGGGTATTACCTCCATAGGAGGGCCCGAACCTGGGTAAAACCTTGTCCCCTTTGTCTCCTGTTACCATCGATCCAAGTATCACAGTTCGGGACCTCCTACCCGAGATCCGCCGGTTTTGACACCGACATTGGTGCTTTCATTGAGAGTTCCGCTGTGATCGTCAGAAGGTATCGATGGCTCGCCTTGTCATTAACAGCGAGATCTGTGCCCGGGGAGTCCTCGCCTCGGATCAGATCTGCGCGAGTGGCGACACCTCGTCGCGCTCTTGCCCGATTGGCCATCCATGCCAGATTGGAAACTTTCCCCCCGACCAAAGGATCAGGTTCGGAACCCTAGAGTTCTCAACTGATTCTCGGGGAGAACGTGTACTGATGGAACCTTTCACCCCTACGGTGAAGCCCGCAGATCCCGACGCCTTGGCGCCAGGGACATCGGACCTCGTCTCCGGAGAAGGAGTTGCTATCTCCGGACCGTCTGGGCCACCTGATCCGGTCATCGCCACCGGATCTATCATGGTTAAGCGGAATCCAAGAACGCTCTCGCATGACTCTGGAACCGCGACGCCGCATACCGACCCTACTCGCTTTAGCGACACGCATCCCACCATCGCCTCGTTTCTCAACGAGTTGTTCGATCGGATGGAGACTATGCGAATGGCCGATGACCAGATCCCGGTCTATGACCGGCTCGGGCTTAAACCCGACGATAGGGAAATTCACATCCCCACGGTCACCCACCTTGTCGCCACCGTCGAGTGTCCGGCTGGGGGCTCGACCTCCCAGCTGCCGGAATTAAAAATGATTTATACTCCAGTCTCCCATCACCGAGACCCTGCTGACAACCCGGACTCTGGCGTTCGCTCCGGAAGCAGTATGGTATCGGTACTTGACCTATCACACAGTTCGGAATCCATGATTCCGAACTCCTACCGTGGCGTGGAGTCAAATTCTCTCCCACCCACCTCCCAAGTCGATGACTCGAGCATCGCATAGGAGCCCAAGTCTTCGGACCTACCGGACATTGTGCATTTATCAGGGGAGTCGGTCCATCATTACTGGGCTAGACTACTACTCGCAAGAAACAAAGTACGGGGCTTCAGTGATCAAGCTGTAATGGCAACCATCAAACGTAACTGCCATGACAAGGGAATCCTCAATGCCCAGGCGCGGCGACACATTATCGACTTTGCCAAACTGTCAAATTTGGTACAGAAGTATTGCGCCATGGAAAGTGCTTGGCACGCTGAGCGGCTATTTTCGGAACCCATCCCTACCGAATACCCTAGAGGAGATCGGCACAAGAGGATACCCCCGAACCGGCCAGCCAAACTCGAGCCCGCCAAAAAGAGGAACAGGCCCCTTCCAGGGGTCAGTACTGTCCTGGATTGATTGCTGGACAAACCCTGCCCTATACACTCCGTATTGCCGAACACATCTCCAACTCACAGCCTCAGAACTTGTTGGGTCGTCAGGCAGATAGCAAAAAGTGGTGAACCCATTCTTGAGGCATCACCATCTAACCGGCGCTCTGCAACGCCATCGGAATCTAACGCCGAAGTACTGACGATCTATGAAACATTCCCATCAAGGAACAGGAGGAAAAGAGCTCTTAAAGAACTCGAACAGGTATATCACGTGGCAGCAACAAGTGCATGGGCAGACATACCCATCACCTTCGGAGATACTGACCGGCCAGCCATTCTTCCTGGTCATTCACCGGCCGCACTAGTCCTGAACCCCATCATTGATGGCTTCAGGTTACACAAGGTGCTAATGGACGGCGGCAGTGGTTTAAATCTAATCTACGAGGATACTTTACAAAAAATGCAGTTCGACCGATCTCGCATCGAACATAGCAACACTACTTTCCGGGGGATAATCCAGGGGAAGGAGGCGCGCTGTTCAGGATGTGTCACCCTGGATGTAGTGTTCGGCACACCCGACAACTACCGATCTGAAGAACTTCTCTTCCACATCGTGCCCTTCCCAAGTGGCTATCACGCCCTATTAGGGCGTGACGCCTTCACAAGATTCCAGGCTATACCACATTACGGGTATATGAAACTTAAGATGCCAGGACCAAACGGAGTAATCACAGCGGCTAGTGACCCGAATATAGCCCTGCGTGCCGAGAACAAAACAGCGGCACTTGCCCTCGAGGCTCTAGCCGAGACCTTTGCTACAGAGGAGTTGACCACACTCCGGTCAACGGTAGACAAAGATGATGTGATCCTCAGCAAGAGACCTAAATCTACATCCTTTAAGCCAGCAAAGGAAATCATTAAATTTCAGGTACACCCGACGGACCCAAACAAAACAGCGTCCATCGGAGCTCAGCTCGATCCTGCAGTGGACGAAGCGCTACGAGCTTTCTTACAAGAAAACTGGGACATCTTCGCCTGGCACCCTTCCGATATGCCCGGCATCCCACGACGGCTGGCAGAACATAGTCTGAATATCATCGCAGGCTTTAAGCCCGTAAAACAGACTCTGCGCCGCTTCTCCGAGCCCAAACGACAAGCTATGGGTGAAGAACTTGCTAAATTGCTAGAGGCCGGATTCATTCGGGACATTAAGCACCTCGAATGGTTGGCAAACCTGGTTATGGTACCAAAGAAAGACAGATCCTGACGGCTATGTGTCGACTTTAAAGACCTCAACAAGGCCTGCCCCAAGGACCCTTTCCCTCTACCACGTATAGACCAGATTATTGACGCAACTGCCGGACATGACTCGCTGTGTTTCCTCGATGCTTATTCCGGATACCATCAGATTAAAATGAAGGAATCCGATCAAGCGGCAACCGCATTCATCACCCCTTATGGGCCTTTTTGCTTCAACACAATGCCTTTCGGGCTAAAAAACGCTGGGGCTACATACCAGCGCATGATCCAGACCTGTCTCGAAAAACAGGTTGGCAAAACAGTCGAGGCGTACGTGGACGATGTGGTCATTAAAACCAAACACGTTAGCAATCTGATCGACGACTTAAGGCAAACCTTTGCTGACCTACGCGAATACGATATTCGGCTCAATCCGGAGAAGTGTGTATTCGGCGTTCCCGCTGGCAAATTGCTCGGATTCATCGTCTCCCATAGAGGAATAGAAGCGAATCCGGCCAAGTTCCGCGCCTTATCCGAACTTGCTGTTCCCACAGAGCTCAAGCATGTCCAAAGATTGGCGGGATGCGTGGCGGCATTAAGTCGCTTCATCTCCCGCCTCGGTGAAAAAGCTTTGCCACTGTATAAGTTGCTGAAACGGACCAAGAATTTCGAATGGACCGATGAAGCAAAGGCTGCGTTAGAAGAAATCAAGACACTCCTGGCAAGTAACCCTATACTCACCGCACCAGGCGCTGGTGAGCCCATGTTGTTATACATATCGGCCACCAACCAAGTTGTTAGCGCGGTGCTCGTCGTCGAACGAGCAGAGGAGGGACACAAATTCCACATACAGAAGCCGGTCTATTACGTGTCAGAAGTACTAACGCAATGCAAGTCCAGATACCCGCACTATCAGAAGATAGCCTACACAGTTTTTATGGCCTCACGGAAACTACGACACTACTTCCAAGAGTGTTCGGTTACGGTGGCATCCGAAGTCCCCTTGAATGATATAATCAATAACAGGGACTCCACCGGCCGTATAGCCAAATGGGCGATCGAGCTCCTCCCTTTCGAGATTACCTACAAACCACGCCGAGCTATTAAATCTCAGGTATTGGCAGATTTCCTCGCCGAATGGACAGAAGCCGAACTCCCCAGAGAATATAGTACATACTCCCATTGGACGATGTACTTTGATGGATCCAAAACTTTTGCCGGACAGGGGGCTGGAGTCGTTCTCACATCCCCCACAGGCGATAACGTCCGGTACGTATTGCATATCATGTATGCCGACTCCAACAATGCAGCCGAATACGAAGCCCTCCTGCACGGTCTTCGGATGGCAGCCTCAATGGGCATAAAGCGGCTGGAAGTACGGGGAGATTCCAATCTGGCCATCTCTCAAGTCAACGGCGAGTTTGATCCTAAGAATCCAAAGATGGCGGCATATAGAAACGCCATCCTCAAGATATCTGCACGGTTCGAGGGGCTGGAATTTCACCACATCGCTAGAGACGACAACCAAGCTGCCGATATACTGGCTCGCTTAGGAGCCAAACGTGATCCTATCCCACCAAACACTTTTTTGGAACGGCTCTTTAAGCCAGCCGTGGTTTGGCTAGATCGGGAGGACGCCGATCCGTCCAGCGCAGACAAGGTTGTTCCCCCTGTAAACGAACCAGACGACCAAATCATCGGCGGCTCCGTCATGGACGCAACGCCCTCGGCTCACGAGGTCATGGCAGTAATCGCGCCATGTACCGAGCCTTTCCTCGCCTACCTCCTTCGCAAAGAGCTTCCCGATGATCAGACGGAGGCACGGCACATAGTTCGGCGCTCCAAAGCCTTCAAGGTACACGAAGGAGAGTTGTACAAGAAGAGCACCACTGGAGTACTACAGCGGTGCATATCCGAGGAAGAAGGGCGGCAGCTATTAGCCGAAGTCCACGCAGGGATGGGTGGTCATCACGCCGCAGCAAGAGCCTTGGTAAGCAAGGCCTTCCGGGCTGGGTTCTTTTGGCCCACAGCTCGGGCGGACGCCCAGTCACTTGTCAAATATTGCGTGGGGTGTCAACTTTTCGCAAACCAAAGTCACATGCCCCCAACAGCTCTTCGGACTATTCCGATCACCTGGCCCTTCGCGGTCTGGGGGCTGGACATGGTCGGACCACTTAAAGGGGGGACCAAGAAAAATAAATACTTATTGGTCATGGTCGACAAATTCACCAAATGGATAGAGGCCAAACCCGTTAAATCAGCCAAATCCGGACCAGTAATCGACTTTATATCCGGCGTGGTACACCGTTACGGTGTCCCGCACAGTATAATTACTGATAACGGATCCAATTTCACGGCCCAGGAGGTCAAAGACTGGTGCGCAAAGATGGGCATCAAGCTCGATTACGCATCGGTTTATCACCCGCAGACTAATGGACAAGTCGAACGAGCAAACGGCCTCATAATGGGCGGCATCAAGCCACGTTTGGTCCAGTCTCTTCAGGAGTCTGATTGTCAGTGGGTGGAGGAGCTCGACTCCGTTCTATGGGGCCTGCGCACCACCCCGAATAGATCAACGGAATACACACCGTTCTTCATGGTCTACGGGGCTAAAGTTGTCCTTCGTGTGATATCATTCACGACGCACCAAGAGTACGCATGTACGAGGAAAGAGACGTCGAGTTAGATCGGCAGGACGACTTGGACGCTTTGGAAGAGGAGCGTGATATAGCTCGAGCCCGTTCTCCTTTTTATCAGCAGCAGGCCCGGCGTTACCAGAGCAGGGAGGTCAGGGCACAAGCATACAACGTGGGCGAACTAGTCTTATGACTACCGGGGAAGCAGAAGCATAAACTCAAACCCAAATGGGAAGGCCCCTTCATCATCGACGAGGTACTCACAGGAGGAGCTTACCGTCTTCGGAACCCGCAGGACAACCGCCTTGAACCAAACCCATGAAACGCAGCTCGTCTTCGGTGCTTCTACGGTTAGACCGGTGTTGTCACACTTTTTACATTTTTTTTTCTGTCTTTTCATTATTATTTCTTCTCCCTCCCACCGTGCTTTCTGGCAGGATTGATTTCTTTTTCTCCCCAACTCTATGTTCGGTTCAACCGATCTTGCACTAATAATTTTTCGGCCTACACCTTTAAGTGTTATATCCGAACATAGTACCCGGGGGCTTCCTTTCCGGAGCTAGTGCTTTTGTGTTATAAGCACCTGTGTACATTTATTGTGTACGCATACTTTCCTTATAGTTTGATATGCCATCTTATGCATCAATTCGAACTAACAATTTGCCAAGCTGGGTTGCGTTGCTCCTGTGCTTACCCTCTACGTTCCCGATTGTTCGGCTAGAGGGTAAAGGGAGCACCTCTGCGATTGCTACGACCGGGTAATCCGGACACGTACCTTAGACGGGTGAAGCCAAAAGCTAGCTATCTTAAGTAGACAATTGATCGGCTACGACGGATTTAATTATGGCCATTCATGACCATTATTCGGGTTTTTCCCTTTACACAAGCCCTTGGCCACACACTAACAATATACGGCCTTTCTCCTATGATTTGCGTAGTACCCCTGAAGAAAGGTATCGATAGAGTTACTATTTTGTTCAGAAGATGTTTCTTACGCTCAGCAATAATATAACATATCTCCCTGTGTGCTTTCTGTCTGTTCGTACCACATGGCCGGATTGCCTGGTTCCCCGAACATAGTTCCCTCCCCTTCGGGTGATAACTTACAAGGAACACTCCCGAGCTCTTAGCACGGGAGGTTAAAGCCGATGGCCGGTTAAGACAAAGTTCACAACACAGACGGAGTAATTTTTCGATTGTCAAGTACATAGCTACATATGATCATACATCTGGCTGCCGATCGAGATTATCAATTATGGTGTCCAGGGAGCAGTCTTGTTGTGAGAGACGGGCGGCCGGCATCACCTGGTCGTATACCAGGTGGAGCGGCACTTCTTGTCCATCTGCCCCCACTGATCACACCTGAGCCATACGCTCGGGGTCAAGTCCAGTATAGCGGGTCTTGTTCATCGCCCACGCCTCTCGTGCTCCCTCTCGGCAAGCCGATGTCTTCCACAGCTTGAACATAGCTCGGGCTCCCTTGAAGCGATCGAGTAGCTCGGTCATCCTCTCCGGAGGTTGCTCGGCAGGCCATAATGCCTTCACCATGCTTTTCATAGCCTTCCGCGCCCGCTCATGAAGGGCGGACAGCTCCTTCAGCAGATTCCCCTGATAGGATCCGATTTCCTCTTCGGGTCGCCCGGACAACAGACCTGCATATGAGTCACTGCATGCGTGTCACACTTCACTTATAAGAGTTACTTTCCGATGTTAAAATTGCTCTTACCGAACATGCCTCTCTGCAAATTCTGGTTTTCCCCCTGAGCCTGGGCAAATTGAGCCTTTAAGCTTTCGATTTGTTCGGCTTGTTGTCTGTTCTCCTCCTTCAGGCGGTTCTTCTCGTCAAGATGATGTCGTAAAACGCGATGGCCAGCTTCCAGCTGGGACTCGGCATATTGCTGAGATTCTCGGGCTACATCCAAATCTTTTTGTAATTGCCCTATTGATTCAGCTGCTACATAGTACCCTTGCATAAGCATGGGGATATACTAAAGATCAGCAGAATATATACACTCACCGTGTGCCTCCCGAGTAAAGCTCTTCACTTGCTCCAGTTCGGCCTTCAAAGAGTCGACATGTGTCTGGCTGGATTCCAGTTCCTTGGCCAGCTGCTTGCACTGCTGCTTCGAGGCCTGCATGGCCAGCCAATTAGTACGGGGATCCTTAATTCGGTCGTACCGACCAATTTAAGGCTCGGGGGCTACTGAGTCTACACAAGTGTTCGGACTTTAACAAACAACTGCTTACCTGCAGGCCGGACGATATCAACTTAATAGCCTCCCCGAACCCAGCTCGGGCGGCCCCGAGGTATGCATCCGCCGTGCGCAGTGCACCGAACTCTTGTTCGGAAAAGGCCGGATGACGCAAGGCTTCTCGTCGCCGCCGATGATGCATGGCGCTCCCAACCTCCGATTTGGTTACTGATATGGCGTCACCAGAATAGGCTGGGTCGGGATGGACGGTGGGGGCTCCTGTAGCAGGATCGACATGGGTGGAGGGCCTAGAATCTTGAGCACCGCCAGGCGTCCTGGCAACGTCTTCGGCGGGTGACGGCCGAACCCTTTGCCTGAACGTTTTGGCAAAATGGTCTCTTGTCAGACCTTATCAAATCGTGATATTAAATCAAGCGGTTAAGCGAAATACCTTTGGGATGAACTCGTAGGAGCACTCGCCCCTGTGGCCGGCTCATTTGCTGGGTCCTGGTTGTTTTCCAATCCAGGTGCTGCCGCTGCCGCCGGTGTGTGTCGCGCGGATCTACGGCGCTTGGGCATAGGAGCTGGTGTGTTGGGGTTAGCAGAGGACACTTGCCTCTTGCGGGAAGTTTTCTTCTTCTTGCTTGTTGCAGGAGGAGGTAAGGACCCAGGGTAATCGGCAATAATAGCCACCCTGGTGCCGTCGAGGCCCTCTTGTTAGAAAACCCCGTCCTCGAGTTAAATTGATAGATCTGGGTCTTGATGATAGCCCGGATCGTCGTCGCGGGAATAGTCTTCGGGCTGAGGGGCCGGGCGATGTACTGTCTCGATAAAGCTCCTCCATTCCTGTTTACATGAACAGAAAAGACTTCGGTCAAAAAAGGGACAAATAAAGAATCCGAATTGTGGTCACGGGATTGAAAGGCTCACCCATTCGATGGGATTATGGCTTGAGTATCCCTCTTTGGTCGATCGCCGAATGAAATCCTCTTGCTCCCCTTTGTATAGGTCGGCAAGTACGGCGGCCAATGTCGTTTGATCGGCAGGACCCAGTCTTCGGGAACGAGTAGTATCGCTTGTCCAATTGTAATGCCACAAGGGGTGTACCCTCTGTTGAAGGGGTTGGACGCACCGGGAGATGGAGGCGGCCATGACGTCTATCATGGTCAGCTTATGATGGGCCAGTATCCTCACACGAGCTGCTAAGCGCTGCACCTCGACGCTGTCTTCTTGGGACGAGCTCTTCGGGCGCCAGTTGTACCTCTTCCTCAAGGGGGCATCAAAGTATTCGGGCAGACCTTTCCGAGCTGGATCGAATAAAGGGGCGTCCTCGATATAGAACCATTCCGAAGTCCATAGTTAGGATTCCTTCGGTGTCCCCACGGGGTATCCTGTCCCCGCTATGTGGCATACTTCGGCTCCGCCGACCTCGGAGATTGTCTTATCCTGAGTGCGAGGGACGAGGCAAAAGTATTTCCTTCACAACTCAAAGTGCGCCTCGCAACCCAGGAACATCTCGCAAAGGGCGACGAAACCCGAGATGTGCATAATAGACCCTGGAGTGAGGTGGTGGAGCTGGATCCCATAAAACACTAGTATCCCTCTCAGGAACTGATGAATGGGAAACCCGAGTCCTCGCAAGAGGAATGGCACAAAGCACACATTCTCCCCTTTATGCGGATGGGGGAAATTCTCTGCAAGGACCTCGCCGTTGAATGACGTCAAACCGGCGCGGACGGCTGTCAGATCCGAGGAAGGAAGATACCCTTGGGTCTCGAGGTCGCGGGGTCGAAGAAGCGACATGGAGCAGCTTATCCAGTCCCCGGGACGGGATCCATAAGGATCCGAGGAAGAACTGGGGGCGCTCGCCATCTTTGGTGGAGACCTTTCGCTGGAGATTTTTTCTGGTGGGGAAGAAGAGGTTGTGGTTTGGACCATGAATCAGTTTGTTTAAATGGGTGGAGCCTCATTTGTGTTAGGGGTAGTTTCGTACAAAGCTACTGGGATGCTCGTCTCCCCACGACGCGCGAAGCCCAAGAAACACTATCGGCTCTTTGACGTTTGGCCTTCGGGGCCGAGCTACTCTTGATATACGGACGATCTATGATCGGGAAAAATTACACGTCGACGGAGGCCGAACAATAGCCCGGCCAATCATAATTTCGAAAAGGAGGAACTCGCCTCGCAAGCCGAAGACTCTGATCACTCGAAGCAGCTGGAGCCTGGACCCTTGGCGTTGGAGGCTAGTTCGGGGGCTACTGAGGGAGTCCTGGACTAAGGGGTCCTCGGGAGGCCGGCCTATGTCTTATGGGCCGGACTGTCTGGGCCACTTGCCGAATACTGGAAGAATAAAAGACCTCGTCTCCAAGAAGGAAGCATCGAGAATCGTGGCTTGTCCTCCACGTTTGGAGTAGTGAATAGGCATGTTTATCCCTTCGACGTGTAACCGGCCATGTGCAAAACCTAGGGACCCTCGGCGTCTATATAAGCCGGAGGGTTTTAGGATGTAGGGGGACAGAACTCATCTAGGGTTTTAGTTACTGGATCTCGTGGTAGATCAACTCTGTAATCTCCATACACTCAATATAATCAAGCAGGACGTAGGGTATTACCTCTATAGGAGGGCCCGAACCTGGGTAAAACCTTGTCCCCTTTGTCTCCTAATACCATCGATCCAAGTATCACAGTTCGGGACCCCCTACCCGAGATCCGCCGGTTTTGACACCGACGACTTACTTACTACCTCAGGCCGTTTCCGCCATGCGCGCCGCATGCGTTGCGGGGAGTTTGCAGTGGATGCGAATGGCTCAAAGGCGTGGGAGTGGCAGAAACTACAACGCCAGGGATTTGAGCAATGGGGCGGTTACCTGTTCGCCCGTGATCGTGGGTAGTGGGATTGGTGGAGATGGGCGGACGCCTTGGAGCGGAGGAGAGCCAGCCCCCCGTGCCCTTCCCTATAAATTGGGGGGTGTCACAACGGGCGATGCTCATCCATTCCCTTCTCCTCCTCGATCTTTGGATGCACCAGTCACCACCATGACGAGGGGGCGAGGACGACTCCCAGCTTCCGCCGCGGCGACGAGAGCTTCCCCTCCGGGTCATGCTGCTGCTTCAGCCGCGGTGGCGGGAGGCGGTTCCAGCGCGCGGGGTGAGAGCGTTGGAAGAGGCCGGGCCGGTGCGGGGCTCGTGGCCGGGGGAGGCGGACCACCGCACCCGATTCTCCTCCGTCGACGGTTCCTCCCCCAGCGATGGGGCATACTGAAGGTACAGCGCTGGAGTTCGTCGTGAGGCTACATGGCCCTCCCCATAGCCGTTTGCGACTCCCTCGCCCTTTCGCCAAGGTGATGGAGGTCGGCAAGCCGCAAGCGATGTGGTTGCATGTGCACGGCTGCTGTAATGGCGCCGCGCAGACTGACGTCGAGTTTTCGGCGCCCCGCGTCATGTTCCTCAGGCGCGGGTGGAAAACCTTCGCACGTGCCCATAACTTCATGAGTGGGTACGTCCTCCGATTCAAGCTGGTGGAGGCCGACATGCTATCTATCAAGATCTATGGGTATTAGGGCACTCGTCTTGGCTGCTGCGAAGAGAGCTCGAGTGATGATGAAAGATCCTCCTCGAGCGTCAGTGACGAGGAGGACAGTGTCGGTAAGACAGCGACAGCGAGCCACAGGTCGTCAAGTCGGAGTATGACGACTCAAAATCCAGTTGACCGCCGATCGCACCGTCACCGTCAGCGAGCCCCCCGGCAGTGCGATTTGCCGGGGGTTCTTGACTTGGGCGCCGCCGCCTCCCCCAGCTGGACCGTGGCAGGCTCGTGGACTCCGGCTTCGTCATCCCTGCCGGTGGTCCTGCCGAGCCGTGCCCTGCCAGTCCTGACGGGGTCAGGCTTGTCGGCGTTCTGGATACCGGGGTACCCAGACTTGCCTGCCAGCGGCCCAGGGCATGGCCCACTTGACGATCCGTACGGCCCTGCGTGGCTTCATTCAAGACAAGACCCTCGCGAGAGTCCCACCCTCATGAGGAGGGCAACGCCAAGGCTCCCGGAAGGGGGAGGCTTCCCCAGACCCCCTCCCGAGTGGCGGAGATCTCTATGCAATGCTCAGCCTCGGGAGGTCAAGGGTGACGCCAGCCAGGCCAGGCGGGCGCCAGATCGCCAGAAGGGACAGTTTCCTCTTTGGTGCAAAGGAGACAAGGATGAGCGCAGGTTCCCGAGGCATCCTGCCAAAGGTTTCCATTCCGGTGCAACGAGACCAGGCTGGCGGGTGCGGCAGGACGGATGTCACCAGCGAGCCCACCACCGCGTCACGACCCCCTACTTTGCAGGCGAAGACCACCTTTCATCAGGATAAGATGTACTTCCTGCCCCCTTTCGAACTTGGCCGTTGTAGGATCCCTTCCCACCATTGCGATAAGGGGAGAGGACCCGGGCCGCTATAAATAGAGGCTAGGCTGCCCTGTAGAGCGAGGAGGGGAGACCACTCGAAATGCATCTGCGAGGCAACTCACCACTGTACTAGTTCATCCACAAACCTCCTCGTGAGGCAATCCACCAAAAGCAGGAGTAGGGTTTTACACTTCGCAGCGGCCCGAACCATGGTAACTCTCGTGTGCTATCTTCTTCCTCGTCATCAAGCGGGGTTATCGTGTTGTGAGCTAGGAGGGGGTGAAGCTGTTGGGGATCTTCGCTCACGCCCCTGGGTTCGAACTTCTTAGGGTTTTTGCGGAGCCCGAAATCCGAGATTTGGCGCGCCAGGTAGGGGCGTGTCAAAATCTTCCTCAAGCTTCGCTCTTCCTCCGCCTCACCGCTCCGATGGCTGACGCTCGCCGAGCCCGCGCCGAGCGCCGTGCTGCTTGCATCGCCCAGACAGCACCCGTGGGCCGCACCGCCGCGCGCTAGTCCGCCTCACCTGTGGCCAACGCCGCCATGGGCCCGGAGGCCCACGAGCAGCAGGACTCGTCGCAGCCGGTCACCGCGCGGCGCGACGGCTGCACCGCCACTCCGTCGATTGTTCCAGCTACTGGGTCGTCCTCCCACGCTCGCCCCCGGCCGACGCATGGGTCGGGCGCACTCCTCATGGCGCGCGAGCTGCTACGCTACCGTCCTGCCCCCAACCGCTATGACGACTGGCTCGGGCGCATTGCAGAGCTCGTCAGCGCCGCCGGCAACGCCTCGGCGCTCTCCTACTAGTTCCGGCCCCAACCCTCTCTGGCAGGCGATGAGCCCCATGATGTGCCGCCTCCTCCTCCACAGTGCGACGTCAACCCCGAGCCCAAGCGTGAAGCACGCCCGCGCGACCAGCCGCGCGGGCCTCCGGCGAGGGTGAGAGATGAAGTAAGCTGCCAGGTGGTGCTGCGGCCGCGCGCCGACGCGCGTGCGCTCCCTGCGCCGCTGCATCAGTGACGCGACCGGGCGCCCTTAGAGGCAGCCGCGTAGGAGCATCAAGACCGGGTCCCTCCCGAGCGCGCGACGCCCGTGGGCCCAGTGGGGTGTCGCACCAACGCGATCCTTGGGTACCCAGCCCTCGCCAAGTTCATGGCGGTGACCCACCATGGCTACAACGTCCTCAAGATGCCGGGGAGTGGCGGCGTCATCACTGTCGCCTGCGATGAGAAGGACTCCGTTTGCTCCCTCGAGCGCGCCTACCGTGCTGCAGCGGTTGAGCACTCAGATGACGAAGGAGACGTCCTTCCTTGCGAGGATGTCCCCAGGAAGAAGAAGCCACTCCTTTCCAAGGGGCGCCAGGGGGCTGAAACCTCTAAGGACGGCGCCTCCGGCTCCGCGCCTGGGGCCAAGGCCCCTCCCTACCTCGCATAGGAAGGCGTGCCCGACGCCTCCCTTGGGTCGGGCTTGGGGGCTTCCACCCAGAAGGCTACCGACCTGACCAGTGAGACGAGGGAGGTGCTCGGGCACAACTTGGGGGCGTGCATAGGCGCACACCCATCCAAGCAAGGAGCACAGCGCGAGATGCCAAGTTCGCGGGAGTGCGTCACTAGAGCAATCGAGGAGCTTCTGGAAGCATAGGCCATGCGAGGCGGGCGCGGCCCTGCGCCATCGAGCGCGGTCGCCGTCGTCGACCCGGCATCAATAGGGCCGCATCACAGGATGTCTTCTGGCCGACGCGCGTCTGTCGTGGCGGGGCCTACCCGTGCAACTACGTCCGCATGCCTTCGGTCTGGCGAACGCGGGTGCCGCGTTCCAGCGCCTTGCTCAGGCCATACTCGCGCCTTATCGGGCCAGGCACCGGGATGAGTTAGAGGAGGTGTGGGCCCGAGCGAGTGCCCCGAACCTCCTGAGGCGCCGGGCTTGTGAAGGCCAAGCTCGCGGAGGCGCAAGGTGTAACAGCCCAAGGGCATCCATTGCCATCCTTGTAATAGTTTTCCAAATATGCACCATCCATGTTTTGCCATATGTTGTTTGATTATCAATATTTTTGCTCTTGTCAATTGCATCATGCCATCATACCATCATTCATCATTTGCATCATGCCTTGCTTATGTGTTGTTGTTGTGAGTGTGGTGTTGTGGTTGTGAGTGTGTGTGTTGTGGTGTGGTGTGCATCTAGTCTTGAAACCCCCCCTCACTATTTCTCTAAAACCCACTACCACCTCTCCTATTCCCTAATAATGATATATGTGTTGAATAAACTTGCTGGTTCACTTCCTTAAAAATGTTGCACTCACCCTGCAAAATCTGACTAGAATTGTGGTATAACTTTCAAATATGTTTGGGGCTGTTTGCATTTTGTATCTTGGTAAAAACAGATGGCTATATTCATATAAGTGAATTAATTAATTGCCCTAAAAATGTCCAATCTATTTTTTTAAATAGGGGGTAATTTTGTGAGTTCAAAACTATCTTGGTTTTTCTCTAAATCTTTTTCTAGCTTCCCTGAGTTTTTCTTTGGTTGCTGTTTTATTTTAAAGGGAAAAAATGTTTTCTGTGAGAGAGAGAGAGGGAGGAGCAGAGCCCACCTGGGCCTTAGCCTCACTCAGGCCTAGCAGCATCGAGCCAGCGCAGCCCAGCTAGCCCCACAATGCGTTCGTCGTAGTCAACCTGTACGGCAGGACATCCAGGATGTCCACGTCGCAAGTCCGTTAATTTGACGGCTGTCCAGTGATCGCAGCCTCTTTATAAGATGTCCCTGGTACCCTAGGTTCTCCCCGCAACCCATTCCTCCCCTCTCCTTGCCGCGCCACCGCTCAGGTGAGTCTCCCACGCCATAGCCGCCGACGCGCCCGCGATGCTCCGGCCGAGCTTCTGCTCGTGCTCGGGGTGACCTCCTCGTCGCGCATCCGGCGCTCTGGTGCTATGGGTGGCGTTGCCCGCCGCGCCCTCGTCTTCCTCGTCGTCTCGGGGAGCTCCAAGGCGCAGATCGACCCCGTCCCCGAGCCCTTCTTCCTCTTCGTTTCGGTTCAGGAGCGTCGCCGCGCTCCGTCGTCGTCCGCGTCGTCTCCGGCTCGTCCACGACCCCATCTTCTTGTCCTAGGTAAGGGAGGTACATCCCTCTCCTTCCCTGTATAACCTAGCCCCCGTTCGCTCTGTGTTAGCCCCGCTCTAGCCGCGTCTTCAGCATGACCTCGGTGCCCTGAGCAAGATCGTTTTTTTTTCAGTAGTGTGCCGCGTCGCAGCGAGCCCCCCGTTTGGTTTGTTCGTGTGCGCGCCCTGCGCACGCATCAACTCGTAGGAAGCCCCGCGTGCTCGCCTTGTCGCCTTAGCCGCCCTGCATCGCCGTAGTCGCGTGCGGTTTCTGTTCCCGCATCGCGCCATGTCCGGGAGCTCGAGGTCCTCGCCGCCGTGCTTCGCAGCCCGCGCTTGCCCCGGGAATGGATTCCCCCTCCGTTTCCACAGCCCCTCTGGCGCTCGTCTTCTTCGGTGGTCGCCGGAGTGGCCACCGGCGACGTCGTTGACCTTCTCTGTTGGAGGTAGTAGAAGCCAGCCCGGCGTCGCGCTGTAGTCATTATCCATCGTGCCCCACCCTAGTCAACAGCAAGCAACGTAGCATAGTGGTAGCGCCCCCTTTGCTCCACCAGAGAGATCCCAGGTTTGAATCCCCGCGGCTGCACTTTCTTTTTGTCAGCAATTTCGCGTCTCCAAAGTTTCCACTCTTCTTCCTATTTCACAGTAGCCGAGGCACTTAAAGCACCAGTGTTGATTCAGTTCAGCTGGTCAGCCTAGTCAAGCCCAACGCTAGATGTCCCAAGTTCGAATCCCGTCCGTGCCCCTTTTTCGTTTGTTTTTCCGGACCTGACAGTGGGCCCCTGGTCCCACTTGTCAACCCCCCAAGGGCCCTGGTGTGTATGCCAGTGGGCCCTAATTTTTTAAAATATTTTGTTTCTTTTTTTTCTCTGTTGGAGTTAATTCCATTTAAGGAATATTCCTGTTTGTTTTTATTCCTAATCTGTCTATTCCTAGGACATGGCAAATCTGGCATATGAGTGGCTATAAGAGCATAGGTGATTTTGTGAATGCCATGGTGTGAGTTTTATCTACAGCAAGATAGGCATGTGGCATATAGTTTTGGGGTAGAAAAATTCAGTGAATCCAATGGTGTGGTTGGTTTTGTCATTTGGACATGTTTACAAAAATGTTAGTTTGTGGTAATATGCCATTTTGTCTTTTTCACATGAATTAATCCTTGCATGTTTTGATGATCTTGCCAACATGAAATATGTTCATTAGGGTGTGCACTAGCCCCTAGTATTTTTGCTTGCCATGATAGATCATGTTATGAGTGGGATTCTTGATGCCAACATGCCACTAAAATTCTGTTTTCACATGCCCAAAATATTCAGTGTTGGAAATCTGTTATTTTGTTGCCATGTTATCTAGATGATTCCCATGGATATGGTGTTCCTTTGGAGTTGGTCCAATGCCATGAATTGTTGTGCTTGTCAACCTCTGTCATTTGGTGCCTTCACCTTGCCAAAGAGATTTTTGCATGTTAGAGTTATTTACTGTCAAAGATGCTATGGTGTTATAAACTGCTGCTATTCTCTTAGTGAAATTTGACCAAGTTTGAGTATCTGTAGTTATTTTCATGCCAAGTTTAGGGGATGCTACCAAGTGATCTGTGATGTTTTAGCTCATGCTCAGTGCTAGTGTTTTGTATTAGTTGTTGCCCTCTAACACCCTGTTAGTTTTCATGCCATGAAAGTACCTGTAGCATATAAAAAAGTTGCTGTCATGTTAACTCAGTCCCTAAAAACTGATTCAACATGCCATCTTGTGAGCGTCATTGCCATTGATCCATGCTTCCTTTCATGTTGCTGGAGATAGATGATTTGTTAGGCTTGCTGTGTACTTCATGCCCATGCCTTGGTTGTGAATTAAAAGTTTCTGTAGCTCTGGATATGTGTGTCGCAAGTTGACATGTTGCTGTTTGTGGACAGATTGTGTGTAGAATTGTTTTGTGACTTGTGGGAGCTATACTCCATTGTTTTGCATGATCTTTAGGTCTATTCTTGCTAGATTTTTATTTCCAATCCAGTGGCATCCTTGGAATACCAAGGAATAGCCCATAGCCTCCCTCATCTTGTGTCTTGTCTCAGTTAACATTCGTACCTTGCCGTGAGTGTACCGTGAGCTGAGTTACTCCGTTTGCAACGTTCTACATATGCATTTGCATCGATTTTGCATGATGCATCCATATTTGCCATGTACATGCATGTTCAAACAAGTAAACGTGAGGTTCTATCCAGAATACTAAATAACTTAATAATTGCATGAGAAACATGACTAGCATAGGGTTGCATACTAGATACTTCAAATTGGTCATGCATCATCTTGTTTGTGCATTGCACCTTGTTTGTATGTTTATTTGGTGCTGTTTCTATTTGGGTAGACGCGAGTGTTGAGCCTGAGTACGAGGATCCCGGAGAGTACAACTACGAGGACCCAGCTCTTTGTCC
This sequence comes from Elymus sibiricus, assembly GCA_039707655.1. NCBI lineage: Eukaryota > Viridiplantae > Streptophyta > Magnoliopsida > Poales > Poaceae > Elymus > Elymus sibiricus. The sequence goes on along the minus strand of CM077673.1, from coordinate 247,824,189 downwards.
CTCTGAAGAACCAACAGGCAAGATGATCAGACCTGGATCCCGACACTATTTTTGCCTTGCTAGATGTCTCGCTTCTACCGTTATGTTTCGTTACCTACCACTTAAACTGTCAACCTCCTAAATTTCCATGAAAGCCTCTAACCGCTCCACTACCTAGCAAACATTGATTGGCTATGTTACCGTTGCTCGGCCCTTATCTTATAGCGTTGCTAGTTGCAAGTGCAAGCTTTCCATGTGTCAACATGGTTATTTAGTTATATCACTCTATTTATTGTTATTTATATTAATGCACATGTATATCTGGCAACGGTGGAAGGCTTGGCCTTTTGCTCAGTGTTTTGTTCCGCTTTTTTGCCGCACTAGTTCCGAGTACCGGTGTTATATTCCATATTTTGCGCTCCTAACATGCTGGGGGTTGTTATGGGGACCCCCTTGACCATTCGTTTTAGATTAAAACTTGTCTGGCAAGACCCAACTTTGTTACTACATTTGCTAAACAACTTAATAAAATTGCATAGGGTATAGCTACCCCATGGATAATTAATCAATAACCCGGGCCAGTGCTCCTCATGAGTGTTGGTCCAACTTAGAGCACTGTGCGGGGCCACTCCAGGGCAACTTGGGTGATTTCTATGAGGGCACCATATGCGTCGCTTATCCGTCGTGTCCTGAGAACAAGATACGCGGCTCCTATCGGGTTCGTCGATATGTCGGGTGGTCTTGCTGGACTTGTTTTACCTTTCTCGAATGTCTTGCGTGAGGAATTCCGATAATACTTCGGGCTATCTTGAGGTTGCGGTTTTCCAATGGAATTGCCTAGGAAGATGATGAGATTCGTGGTCGAGGTTATTCCCGCGGCGTGTGGTTAGTTTGTGATGAATGAGTTGGAGCACCCCTGTAGGGTTAAATCTTTCGAAAAGCCGTGCCCGCGGTTACGTGGCCACTTGGAAATTTGTTTAACACCCGGTAATAGTAAACTTGAAGTAAACTAAAATAAAATACACCAACCGTGTGCGTAACCGTGACTGTCTCTGCTCGTGAGCATGAACCGAGAGAGAACACGGTGGGGTTATGATTGACGTAAGTAGGTGTTCAGGATCACTTAGTGATCATGCTAGTTCATGACCGTCTTACGTAGGATACCATATTTACATTCATGTTCTCGTAAGTTAGCCACCAAATACATGCTTAGCGCTTGCTGCAACGTCACCACTTAACCAATTCCTCACCTAATGGCTTACATAGTTTCGGTACCCGGGATATGAGATTGCTGAGTCCCTGTGGCTCACAGATTACAACAATACAGGTACAGGTGTTGACGAGTACGTGCCAGATGACTTGTCGCAGCTCCAGTGGGAGTATGATGAAGAACGTAGGCGTATGTATGTTACGTATCCAGACGAGTAGGGAGCTTCGTGGTGGTGATCCTGGGATAGCAAGACAGTTTATCATTGCTTCTTTTATCGTTTGTTTTCGTCCGTAGCCGGACCTTGTCTTCTGAATGATGTATGAATAATTTGTGTGGACTTGTAAGATAGCTTGTGGCGAGTGTAAGCCAACTCATATACTCATCTCTTCCTACATGTATGCAATGTTTACTGTACTTGCGAAATGACTAGATGCGCTTTTATGCCCGTCGAGGCCCTCGTGCCTTAATAGGCATAGGACCGCATCTTGGGCGTGACACAAGGCCAAACTCCAACGACTACCTCCACGCTTCAGCGGTCTTGCCGCCAGGTGATTCTTTTTGGTCCACACCAGGTAACTTTTTGGTTTGCTCAGTTTGAGGGCGCCCGTCGTGCTGCATTATCCTCAGGCGGTCAGGGCTCATCCCAGCCGTGTCATTTTCGCATGTATTAGATCCTTTCATGCATTTGATCTATTTCCTAAATATTCCAACATGCACGCTCGGTGCTTCGCCGCCATGAATGTCGCCGCGCCCTAATGATCCTGCCCTCGACCGCCTCATGATTAAGGGCTGGCACGACGTCTGTGCTCGGGTCCATCCCTGCAGCGTCGACAAATCCAAGAGGTCGAGCTCTGTCTCGCGGGCCAGCCCCGTGCACGTCACCTCCCATGCCCATCGGTGCTTCGCTCTCGCATGAGCTAATCGGGAGCGGGTGAGTCAGGGCGCGCGGCACGGTTCCTACAACCACAGTCGGCCTTTCACCGCCGTGGGAGCCACGTGCCGGGTGTTTTCTCCTCGGAGTTGTCGCATGAGAAGACTGGGCACGGCGTCTATGCTCGGGTCAGTCCCTGCAGCGTCGACAAATCCAATGGCTGAGCTCTGTCTGGCGGGACGGCCCCGTTCACGTCACCTCCTGGGGTCATTGGTGTTTGGCCTTCTCATGCGATGGCCCCTGGAAATCCATTCGGCGCAGGTTTCTCAAAAATGTAGAGGACTTCAATCGGCACTTTCCACCGGAAGATTCAGGCGCAACCCGCCTTATAGGTAGGGCCTCGTGAGACCAGAGCTGCCTCACGAGCGCCCAGATACACCTCCCAGTTCTACCGTGCAGGCCACGCATACGAACTTAATGGGATGTACACGCCCGGGGGGCTCAGGAGCCGGGGCCCCCCATTCCCACGCCCAAGTGGAAGCCCCATGCTCCGCGCTGGTGGACAACACTGTCGCCCAAGCGGCTATGCCCACGCAACGTGGAAGCCCTATGCTCCACGCTGGGGATAAACAACTGAGGGCGCCTTAGCGGGTGCATTCAACCTCAGGATGGCCCCTCGCGGCTCCATCTCGCAGCATTCCCTTGGGATGCACGCGTGAGGGGGCTGCATGGGGGCTACGCTCAGGCCAGGCCTGGCGCACGCCACCTCCCTAGGCCCCTGGTGCCTGGTCTTCACGCGTCCCTCTTAGATAAAAGCTGGCAAGGAAAGGTATGGGAGGCGCTCGTACGTCAAGGGGGACTCCTGAGCATCGCGACTCAGGAGCCTCACTGGTCTCGTAGCCCCTCGCCCCTTGGCACCGTCCTGGTGATCCGGACACCCCAACGGCGGTTGAGGTATGCGCGGGACCGGGCCCTACCGAAGCAGAACTCAAGGCGCTCCAAATCCCCAAGTCAACCCCATCTTCGCCGCGTTCCCTTCGTGAGGGCTGCTCGTACGTCAGGGGGGGCTCCTGAGCATTGCGAGTCAGGAGCCTCACTGGTCACGTAGCCCCTCGCCCCTTGGCACCGTCCTGGTGATCCGGACGCCCCAACGGCGGTCGAGGTATGCGCGGGACCGGGCCCTGCCGACGAAGAGCGCTACACAAGCAGGAAGGAAACAAAGCGAGGAAATAAAACCACATAGCTTAGCAGTCATTACAAGCATTAAAATGTCTCCGAAAATGCAAACAAGTCTAACGCCTCCACGAGGCACGATGAACGTTACAGGAAAAGACCCGGGAAGAGGAACTAGGAGGATTTGGCACCACCGATCGCCCCGGCCGCGGGGACCTCGTCGTCGACATCGCTGCCGTTGTCATCATCGTCACTAACCCTTGCAGCCGCAGGAGGAGGAGAGGGAACGGCGACGCAGGCGAGCTTCTTCATCAGCACCTCCACAGCGCCCTCCACGGCTGTCGCCTTGGCGGCGCAAACCCCAGGATCAACCGGGCGAATCACGGAGCCGAAATCAAAACTCGGCTCGTGAAGGTAGAGGTGGCTGAAGACGCGCGTCGCGGCCGTGGAGAAGAGGTCGCGGCACTCACTCTCCAAGACGTTCTCCACCCTGGCGACGGCACCTTCAAGCACCTCGGCGAGCTTCGAAGAGAGCCCCACGAAGCCGCTCCCAGGAGCCACCAGGGGTTCTGTGAATCCCCCCCAACAGATGGACTGCAGCGCCTGGCGGAGCCTGAGCTCGATGGAGGGGAGGGCATCGAGCTCCACAGCCTTCTTCTCCTCAGCCGCGGCAAGGGTTTTCTCCCTAGAGTGTAGCCGAGCCTTCTCTGCAGCTACTTCCTCCTTCAACCTGTGCAGTTGCTTGCGCTCCGCGGCTTGGTCGGCCGCCGCCTTGGACAACACGGAGTCACAGTCGGCAAGCTTGGCCTCACAGGTCTTGAGGTCTTCCTCCTGCTGATGAAGCCGCTCCGCGAGTGCAGTCCTTTCCTCCTGACGAGCCTTCTGGCGGACCTCCGCCTAATCGCAGCGCTTCACGGCAGACGCTGCATCGGCCAGCGCCGCGTCGCGGGCTATCTTGGCCGACGCGGCCTCCTTCCTGCTCTCAGCCGCGGTGGCCTCGGCTTGGCTCCAAACCGCCATGGCTGAGCCATCAGACTGGAGCCACCCAGAAAGAATACCCAAGCGCTCCCTTGCGAGGCGACCGTTGGCGCCCCCAAGGGTGTCTCGGACCTGATCCAAGACGGCGTAGGCTCCGTCCAGGGCGCCTGACTCGACTGGAGGGCCACGAGTCGGTGGCACCAGGGCCCGGCCAGGAGATGGCGCCTGCTGACGGTGTCCTGGACTAGTGGGTACTCACCACGTCGTCTCTCGACCAGGTGGATCGGGCTGAGGACCCCCATGGTGGTGCACTATTGGGCCAGTTCGGACAGCCCATGCCATATACAAGGAGGATTCCACAAGACTTGATTCCCAAGACAAGGACTCTCTTAAACCCTAGGACTCGGTCCATATATAAACCGAGGCTAGGCTGGTCGATAGATCATCATATATTTATTAGAACAATCTCGTGGTAGATGCATGTACTCTGTACTATCCCCCATATGAATACAATCAAAAGCAGGACGTAGGGTATTATCTCTTCGAGAGAGCCCGAACCTGGGTAAAATCATGTGTCCGTGTTACCATCGCTCCAAGACGCCTAGCTTAGGACCCCTACTACGAGATATGCCGGATTTGACACCGACATTGCTGTTTTCATTGAGAGCTTGCTGGCAGTCGCCGTGGTGCGATGGGAATTCAGATCGTCTCCGGCGCGATCTACGCGTTGGAACCGAGCTTTGTTGTCGATGTCGGCATCTTCGTCGCCGGCTCGACTGGTCACCTCGGCTGGACCGAGGACTGCGCTCCATGCCGGATCGTCAAGATCGGACGGATACTTTCATCGTCATCATCTCCGATCTCTATCAAGATCACGAGAAATCATCCATGGAGCTCGAGGGCTCGATGTTGACATCGTCCTCGAGCAACCGTGCAGTTTTTCTGGACAGCGACTCGTGTTCGTCGTCCCCACTTCCTCGATCGTCGCCTTGACGATTGCTTTCGTGGAACTGTGCGGAATTGAGTCTCTAATGACCCCGTAAAATTTCGTCGTATTCCGATGGAAGAATCTTCGGCGTTCTACGAAATACCGGAGCCCTGTCGAATCTGAACGGGAATCAGGATGAGTTTAGGGCGAGGTGTCCAGCTTCCAGCTCGGACATCGTTCGGAAGATCGCACCATTCATCGGCTGCGGAATTCCCATACCGATCACCCCTCAAAATTTTAGCTCAATCCGACCGTCCAAACTCCGGGAAACATCCGATTAGTACAACGAATTTTGGATCTATTTTCTGCGCGAAAACGAATCCGACCCGAGTTCATCTTTTTCATGAACGGGTTGTCGGACGTCCTTTTTGAAGGAAATTTTCTCATCATCTCGGTCTTCCGACCAAGTTCGGCATCGCGAGGACCGAATAATCATCAAGCGAACCTCGTCATCCGCGGGTTGTACGGGTCGGGCGCTCCGTTGCTTCATCAAACTAGCATTGACCTCGTCACAAATTCCGACCTACATCGGCATCGCTGCGCCGTTAATTTTTCAAGCTGACGTCCACCACGCCGACCTGCTTCAACACCTCGGCTGTCATGAGACTTCGGCGTCACCAGCCGACCTGCATGAGACTTCGGCATCCGCCGATCACAGCTTCGCCATGTTAACTGGACCGAGGACTTCATCTCGCCACATCGACCGTGCAGCGTCGCCACTTCGTCAAGCCGAACTCTTTGTTCAGGCACCTCGGCGCCCAGCCCATATTCCTTTACTTATTTGCTTCACTTAAATTAATTAAGTAGAAGATTTTTTTTAATTATTATCTTTCTTTGTAATTACTTTTGGCTTGCACTATTTTATGAGTGCAGGAAATCGACTTCGACTGCCGTCACGCGGTCACCCCGGCGTCATCTTGCTGACCTACTCCACATCGGCCGAGAGGTGACACTACTTCGGAGTGCCGAACTCCTCGTTCGGTCACCTTGGGACGTTTGGGGGCTGGGATCTCGGTCATGCCGAAGACAACACACCGGATCTGTCAAAGTTCGATGGACGTCCTCGTCCCGCCACAAGCCCGGATCGCGTCATCGACACCGAGCACATTAACCAGCTAAGTCGCTTTCATGCTCAAAAACTTTCAGTTTTAAATTTTGTACGGTTCAACCAAGCATTATACTTTTTTGACAAAAAGTTGTTTGCGAAAAAACTTTCTTTGTCAAAACTTTGTTTGTTACAAACAAATTCAAATACCCCGTTTACTTGGGGGATTCCTTTATGAAGCCATTCCTCTTGCATATGATTATTAATGTATCGCACCCTTCCTTGTTCGTGTTTACGCCAATATATGCATCATGTTGACTTAAGTGTTCCGCAAAGCTGAGTTGCCTTGCTCCTGTGCTTACCCCTACGTTCCCGATTGTTCAGCTAGGGAGTAAAGGGAGCACCTCTGCGATTGTTACGATCGGGTCATCCGAACTCGTACCTCAGACGGGTGAAGCCGAAAGCTAGCGCTCTTACTGTTTTCAACTATGGTCGGCCACGACGGAAGACAAGCATACATAAATCTATTGCACACCCCTCATGGTAATCATGAGAACCCAAAGAAAGGAACCGTTGGCGGAACTATTTTCTTTGAAGATGCTTCTTATGTTAAATAGTAATATAGCATAAGTTCCCTGGGCGCGCTTTGTCTGTTATAGCCTAATGGCCTGATTGCCTGGTTATACGAAACACCTCCAATATCCTCGGATGGCATAGTAGATAACACTTTTCGGCCCTTGGCCGAAGAGGGAGAAGCCGACGGTCGGTTAAGACGCGTTTAAAGTTTGGGCGAACACATATATGATATAAGTACTTCGGTACATACAATCATTATACATAAAATTATTTTACCCAAGTCACTTGGGGGCTCTTAAATTTGTATGAGCTATTTTATAATAAATGTGTTTTCTTCTTGGTCGTTGCAAAGTCTTTTTCTACTACTCCTTTCTCCGACACTAGTGTGTGGTCAATAGCCGGATAGCCTGGTTTCTTTCTAAAGCCGCTCGAGTTTAGCTCGCTAAACAGGTCTCGGAGAAACACTCCGCCTTCGGGATATGGAGGTTGAAGCCAAAGGCTGGCCCGCTTGGAGGCCGGAGATCGGATGTATCATGTTAAAGCACGACAGAAGCACAAAAAACTTTATGACCAATTTTCGGATTGGCACCAAAGAACTTGATTTAGTTCGAATGTAATGTTTTTACTAAAGTATTTTTTTAGTTTCCCGAGTTTATGGCACCTTTAATCTACTAGTATGTTTTTCTTTTAGGAGGCGGGACATCCTCTTGATCGAGGTGTTCTGCGTGATGGTTTTGCTCGGGAAATCTTTTCCGACCCGCAGTTCGGCATCTTTCCGGCCGAGCTGCATGTCGGCGTTGTCAAAACCATAAGTCTCGCAGTGCAACGCCAGACACCCTTTTGGCAATATCAACAGGGGGCTACAACTAGAGCTGACCCCATCAAAAGCCAAGGTAATTCATGGAGTCCTCAGCAAAACGTTCTCGGATATTGCTTTATATGCATCGGTTTCCAATTGTGTCTTCGGTCAATAGTTGGGTTGCCCGGCTCCTGTGCGTGCCTCCTATGTTCCGCTTTGTTCGGCTAGGTGTGCAAAGGGAGAGCCACTGCAATTGTGCTTCCAGCTCGAATGGTTAAGCGCCTGAGTGGAGAAAGCCAAAAACTAACTGTCACAATGAGCGTAAACTGGTCAGCGATCCGATGACTGTGTCAAACTACAGATCGATAGAGGTCACCCCATGTTAAACGATGGGCCTTTCATAAGATTGGCCGAAGTGTTACTGGTTTGACCTCGGCTGATGCCGAACACTATTCAGGGGCTAGTAACTGGCCCCGAACTTTAAACTCCTATGACTAAGTGAAAGTTATAAAGCCTGCATATCTGATTGCCTCATTTCCGCTAACACAACCATCTTCGGGCACCAAGACGTCGGCTAAGGGTTGTATTGTTAGTACGGAAACACCCTGTGTAGCATCTACAAAGGGGTGGAGGCCGACGATGGGCCACTTTCAGGTTATAAACAGTCTCAATGGAGAATTTGCCTTCCATAATTATCGTAATAAAGCCATAAATATGCATTAATTTGACTTAAGATTTTTGCCAAGCTGGGTTGCCTGGCTCCAGTGCTTACCCCTACATTCCCGATTGTTCGGCTAGGCGGTAAAGGGAGCACCTCTGTGATTGTTACTACCGGGTCATCTGGGTTAGTACCTCATACTGGGTGAAGCCGAAAGCTAGCCATCTTAAAGGATATAATTGGTCGGCAACGATGGAAGTGAAAATTTCGGTTCATTGTGGACCACAGAGTTCGGGAAATTTCCCCCAACTAAATCCTCAATATTTTCCTCCCACATTGATCGGAGATGAGGTTTCATGATCATGGTTAGCATGACAACCCAAAGAAAGGAACCGATAGCGTGACTATTTTCTTTGGAAGATGTTTCTTACGTTAAATAGTAATATAACATATCTCTCCACGTAACTTTGTTTATAAAACCGTATGGCCGGATTGCCTTGTTTGCCATAAATCTTTGCCCTCATAAAGGCTTAATAAAGTAGGACAAACACTCCCCGGCCACTGGCCGAGGAGGTTGAAGCCGATGGTCGGTCGACAAAGTTTTGTACAATGCGGATCCGAGCATTAATGATGTAATGTACTTGGATACAAAGAATCATTACACATAAATTGAGATTAAAGTCAATTTACTCCGGATATCGATCCTTAATTCGGCCACCCGTGCCCACATTAAGTCTCGGGGGCTACTGGGCTTCGCTCTTATCATTTACAAATATTAAAGGGGTACATCGATCCCCTGATCTGGTGTTGCCACCTGACCAGTGGATCGGGGGCTACTGCATTGCCTATTCAATGCAGAAAATTCAAAATGCTCAGTGTTCGGCTTGACCGAGCTATGGGCAAACGTGTCTTCGGACAACAATAGGTACCATCTGGACCTATCCGGCATCAAGCTAATATATTATGGCAACTTCTCAAGACCCTCTCTCAAGGGCCCGCTTGCCGATCACTATTTCCTCTAATATATTACACCGCGTTTCTATTCCTAAGTATGCTGCAGAGCTAGGAGTTGATCCTCAGGCCGATTTTGTGAATCGACCTGAGTCTCAGGGGCTACTGGGATCAGCAGTTTTATGTTTTCCTTCAGGTGCATGCCGGACATTCAACGGACACACACCTTGAGGGCTACTGGCTATATATCTCGGCAAAGAATACATTGCACAAATCGGAATTAAATTTACAAAAATCAGCCCATGGCCGAGGTGGTGCACCACCTCGGAAGGAGTCCGGTATAAACCTCGGATGCAAGTGGCTGGCTCCATAGAGGGCATTTCCGGCATTAAGCTCGGTTGAACGCCTTCAACTTTTTCAAGACCGAGGTAATCTATGACACCTCGGATGTAGTCCGGCGCTCGGATACAGTCCGGCGCAAGAGCTCGGATGCACTCCGGCGTTGGAGCTCGGCTGTAAAAAGACTCTTCGGATACAGTCCGGCATTGGAGCTCGGAAGCAGTCCGGCGTTGGTGCTCGGCTGCAAAAGATACCTCGGATGCAGTCTGGCGTCGGAGCTCGGACGCGAGAGGACACCGCCGCACGGGAAACACTTCGAACCCAAGGTGTGGCGTAAAAATAACAAGGCATTGATAAAGGCCGAAAACTTAAAGGGGCTCCTCGGATACCCGACGTATGAACTCTTTGGATACACCTCGGCGATACTCAAGATCGGAGATGGGAAGATTTGTTGAACCAGTTTTCAAGACCGACGACCGAAGACGAAGAACAGTTCAGAAGAACTAAGGAGCGTCCCCAACTTGAAGACCGGTTCAGGGGGCTACTGACGGTGTCCTGGACTAGGGGGTACTCACCACGTCGTCTCCCGACCAGGTGGATCAGGCTGAGGACCCCCATGGTGGTGCACTATTGGGCCAGTTTGGACAGCCCATGCCGTATACAAGGAGGATTCCACAAGACTTGATGCCCAAGACAAGGACTCTCTTAAACCCTAGGACTCGGTGCATATATAAACCGAGGCTAGGCTGGTCGATAGATCATCATATATTTATTAGAACAATCTCGTGGTAGATGCATGTACTCTGTACTATCCCCCATATGAATACAATCAAAAGCAGGACGTAGGGTATTATCTCTTCGAGAGAGCCCGAACCTGGGTAAAATCATGTGTCTGTGTTACCATCGCTCCAAATGCCTAGCTTAGGACCGCTACTACGAGATATGCCGGATTTGACACCGACATTGGTGCTTTCATTGAGAGCCTGCTGGCAGTCGCCACGGTGCGATGGGAATTTAGATCGTCTCCAGCGCGATCTATGCATTGGAACCGAGCTTTGTTGTCGATGTCGGCATCTTCGTCGCCGGCTCGACTGGTCACCTCGGCTGGACCGAGGACTGCGCTCCGTGCCGGATCGTCAAGATCGGACGGATACTTTCATCGTCATCATCTCCGATCTCTATCAATATCACGGGAAATCATCCATGGAGCTCGGGGGCTCGATGTTGACATCGTCCTCGAGCAACCGTGCAGTTTTTCTGGACAGCGACTCGTGTTCGTCGTCCCCGCTTCCTCGAGCGTCGGCTTGACGATTGCTTTGGTGGAACTGTGCGGAATTGAGTCTCTAATGACCCCGTAAAATTTCAACGTATTCCGATGGAGGAATCTTCGGCGATCTACGAAATAACGGAGCCCTGTCGAATCTGAACGAGAATCAGGATGAGTTTAGGGCGAGGTGTCCAGCTTCCAACTCGGACATCGTTCGGAAGATCCCACTGTTCATCGGCTGCGGAATTCCCGTACCGATCACCCCTCAAAATTTTAGCTCAATCCGACCGTCCAAACTCCAGGAAACATCCGATTAGTACAACGAATTTTGGACTTCAATCGGCGCTTTCCACTGGAAGATTTAGGCGCAACCCGCCATATAGGTACGGCCTCGTGAGACCAGAGCTGCCTCACGAGCACCCAGATACACCTCCCAGTTCTAGCATGCAGGCCACGCGTACGAACTTATTGGGCTGTACACGCCCGGGGGACTCAGGAGCCGGGGCCCCCCATTCCCACGCCCAAGTGGAAGCCCCATGCTCCGCGCTGGTGGACAACACTGTCGCCCAAGCAGCTATGCCCACGCAACGTGGAAGCCCTATGCTCCGCGCTGGGGATAAACAACTGAGGGGGCCTTAGCGGGTGCATTCAACCTCAGTATGGCCCCTCGCGGCTCCATCTCGCAGCATTCCCTTGGGATGCACGCGTGAGGGGGCTGCATGGGGGCTATGCTCAGGCCAGGCCTGGCGCACACCACCTCCTTAGGACCCTGGTGCCTGGTCTTCACGCGTCCCTCTCAGATAAAAGCTGGCAAGGAAAGGTATGGGAGGCGCTCGTACGTCAACGGGGACTCCTGAGCATCGCGACTCAGGAGCCACACTAGTCTCATAGCCCCTCGCCCCTTGGCACCGTCCTGGTGATCCAGACGCCCCAACGGCGGTTGAGGTATGCGCGGGACCGGGCCCTACCGACGCAGAGCTCAAGGCGCTCCAAATCCCCAAGTCAACCCCATCTTCGCCGCGTTCCCTTCGTGAGGGCTGCTCGTACGTTGATACGTCTCCGTCGTATCTATAATTTTTGATTGTTTGATGCCAATATTCTACAACTTTCATATACTTTTGGCAACTTTTTATATTATTTTTGGGACTAACATATTGATCCAGTGCACAGTGCCAGTTCCTATTTGTTGCATGTTTTTTGTTTCGTAGAAAATCCATATCAAACGAAGTCCAAACAGGATAAAAACTTACGGAGATGTTTTTTGGAATATATGTGAATTTTGGGAAGTGGAATCAACAGAAGGCGGTGCCCGAGGGGCCCACAAGCCAGGAGGGCGCGCCCTGGGGGGTAGGGCGCGCCCTGAGGGCTTGTGGCCACCCCTTAGGTCGGTTGGAGCTGTCCTTTGGCCGCAAGAAAGCTAATTTTTGGATAAAGATCCCCTCAAAATTTCAGCCCGATCGGAGTTACATATCTCCAGATATTTAAGAAACGGTGAAAGGCCAGAATCAGGAGCGCAGAAACAGAGGGAAACAGAGAGAGATATCCAATCTCGGAGGGGCTCTCGCCCCTCCGCTTCCATGGAGGCCAAGGACCAGAGGGGAAACCCTTCTCCCATCTAGGGAGGAGGTCAAGGAAGAAGAAGAAGGAGGGGGGCTCTCCCCCCCTCTCTCCGGTGGCACCGGAACGCCGCCGGGGCCATCATCGTGACGGCGATCTACTCCAACAACTCCGTCATCTTCACCAACACCTCCATCACCTTCCCCCATCTATCTACAGCGGTCCACTCTCTCGCAACCCGCTGTACCCTCTACTTGAACATGGTGCTTTATGCTTCATATTATTATCCAATGATGTGTTGCCATCCTATGATGTCTGAGTAGATCTATTTTGTCCTATGGGTTGATTGATGATCATGATTGGTTTGAGTTGCATGTTTTATTATTGGTGCTGTCCTATGGTGCTCTCCGTGTCGCGCAAGCGTGAGGGATCCCCGCTGTAGGGTTTGCAATATGTTTATGATTCGCTTATGGTGGGTGGCGTGAGTGACAGAAGCACAGACTCGAGTAAGTAGGTTGTTTGCGTATGGGAATAAAGAGGACTTGATACCTTATAATGCTATGGTTGGGTTTTACCTTAATGATCTTTAGTAGTTGCGGATGCTTGCTAGAGTTCCAATCATAAGTACATATGATCCAAGTAGAGAAAGTATGTTAGCTTATGCCTCTCCCTCATATAAAATTGCAATAATGATTACCGGTCTAGTTATCGATTGCCTAGGGACAATTCCGCAACTCCTACCACCACTTTTCCACACTCGTTAAACTAACTTAGTTGTTTCTTTATCTAAGCAGCCAATAGTTTTTATTTCCGTGCTCTTTATTATCTTGCAAAACTATCCTATCACACCTACAAAGTACTTCTAGTTTCATACTTGTTCTAGGTAAAGCAAACGTTAAGCGTGCGTAGAGTTGTATCGGTGGTCGATAGAACTTGAGGGAATATTTGTTCTACCTTTAGCTCCTCGTTGGGTTCGACACTCTTACTTATCGAAAGAGGCTACAACTGATCCCCTATACTTGTGGGTTATCAAGACCTTTTTCTGGCGCCGTTGCCGGGGAGCAATAGCGTGGGATGAATATTCTCGTGTGTGCTTGTTTGCTTTATCACTAAGTAGATTTTATTTGTTGTTCTTAGTTGTTTTCTATCTTTAGATATGGGTAGGAAACGCAAAATACCAAAAATATTAGATGTACTTGCTGCTCCAAAAGTTGAGGAACCACTAGTGTTCCGTACTACCGAAGAATATTTTTTGGATCATCTTCGATCCGTTTGTGCTCGTGCTGAAACCCCAACTAGCTTAGTTGAGGGCAAATCATGAAATGAGCATGCTTATTATGTGCGTCACCACTTATCTCAAAAAGGGAAACTTTTATGGCATGATATTAATAGTTTGCAATGCTATGCTTGGAATTTATGCGAAATTTATGATTTTACTTGTTGTTCTGAAGACCCTAAAAAACACCTTCCCTATCAATGTGAGTTTAAGGATAATGGAATCGTATCTTCTTATGCCAAGGGTGTTTATAATTACTTTGATATTGAGCAAATTGAAGAATTTGTTGCTTTTAAGGGTGCCTATGAAATTGCTTCTTTGATTGAAAAGTATGATGCTACTCTTTACAAATCTGAAAGTTTTGCCACACTTAAATATTGCTATGAAAACTATGCTTCTAATGCTTAAGTTAAGCCATATATTGAGGACTCCTCCTCTGTCCAAGAGGAGACTAATATTTTGCAGGAAACTATGGAAGAAGAAAATGATGACACTGTGAGCTTATTAGATGAAAAAGATGACGAGGAGAGCGAAGAACAAAAGGAGGAAGAGCGGACTAGCTACCCGTGCCCACCTTCTAATGAGAGTAACTCTTCAACTCATACATTGTTTAATTTTCCTTCGTGCTTACCGAAGGATGAATGCTATGTTGATTGCTATGATCCCTTGGATTCATTTGAAATATCCCTTTTTGATGAACTTGATGCTTGCTATGCTTGTGGCCATGATGCCAATATGAATGATGCTTATGGAGATGAACTTGCTATAGTTCCTTATGTTAAGAATGAAATTGTTGCTATTGCACCCACGCATGATAGTCCTATTATCTTTTTGAATTCTCCCAACTACACTATATCGGAGAAGTTTGCACTTATTAAGGATTATATAGATGGGTTGCCTTTTACTATTACACATGATGATTTTGATAGATATAATATGCATGTGCTTGCTGCTCCTACTTGCAATTATTATGAGAGAGGAACTACATCTCCACCTCTCTATGTTTCCAATATGATAAAATTACAAGAAACTGCTTATGCTATGTATTGGCCTTTACTTTGTGTGCATGAATTGTTCTTTTATGACATGCCGATGCATAGGAAGAGAGTTAGACTTCGTTGTTGCATGATATATGTTACATTGTGCTCACTACTAAATTACAACTCATTGTTAATTAAAATTGGCTTTGATATACCTTGGGATCCGGGTGGATCCATTACTTGAGCACTATATGCCTAGCTTAATGGCTTTAAAGAAAGCGCTGCCAGGGAGACAACCCGGAAGTTTTAGAGAGTCATTTTATTCTGTTGTGTGCTTTTATATAGTTTAAAAAACAAAAACAAAATAAAGAGGGGAACCTAAAACTTTTTCGAAAAGAGAAGTGAAAGTAAGAAGGACGAGCACCGTTGAAGTGGGGGGAGCTCCTTGAACTTTGTTCATGCCCATGGAAACTTTGCAAATCTTAATTACAGAAACTTTTCAACAAAATTAATTATCCCCTTGTATAAATCCATTGTATTATAAAAATAATGTGCCAAGATTTGCCTTTAGGATGATTAGATTGCTTGTTTGGTGTGTGCAGTGCAAAAACAGAAACTTTGGCTGTAGTGCGTGAATTTACATTTCTTACTGGAATGTCAAAAGTTTCTGAATTTTTTACACAGTACTTCTATGCAAATTTTTTATTTTTTCCTATTTTTTCAGAATTTTTAGAGTTACAGAATTATGGTGAATGTCCAGATTACTACATACTGTCCTGTTTTTGACAAATTATGTTTTTGATGCATTGTTTTGCTCGTTTTGATGAAACTATCGATTGTATCGGTGGTATAAGCCATGGAAAAATTATAATACAGTAGCTACAATGCAAAAATAAAATATGAATTGGTTGGCAACAGTACTTAAAGTTGTAATTTGCTTTATTATACTAACGGATCTCACGAGGGTTTTGTTAAGTTTCGTGTGATTGAAGTTTTCAAGTTTTGGGTGAGATCACGATGGATGAAGGAATAAGGAGTGGAAAGAGACTAAGCTTGGGGATGCCCGAGGCACCCCAAGGTAATATTCAAGGACTCCCAAGAAACTAAGCTTGGGGATGCCCCGGAAGGCATCCCCTCTTTCTTCTAACAATCATCGGTAATTTTACTTGGAGCTATATTTTTATTCGTCACATGATATGCGTAAATCTTGGAGCGTCGTGTGCTTTTTATTTTTCTTTTAATATTGCACCATGCTGGTATGAGAAAGTCCTTGGTTGATTTATAGAAGGATCTTTGCACGTCACTTATATCTTTTGAGTATGGATTTATAGAATGCTTCATGTGCTTCACTTATATCATTTGAAGTTTGGATTGCCTGTTTCTCTACACATAGAAAACCACCATTTTGTAGAATGCTCTTTTGCTTCACTTATATTTGTTAGAGCGTGGGCATATCTTTTGTAGAAAGAATTAAACTCTCATGCTTCACTTATATCTATTTAGAGAGTTAACAAGAGTTGGTCATTCACATGGTTAGTCATAAAATCCTACATAAAACTTGTAGATCACTGAATATGATATGTTTGATTCCTTGCAATAGTTTTGCGATATAAAGATTGTAATATGAGAGTCATGCTAGTGAGTAGTTGTGAATTGGAGAAATACATGTGTTGAAGTTTGTGATTCCCGTAGCATGCACGTATGGTGAACCGTTATGTAACGAAGTCGGAGCATGATTTGTTTAATGATTGTCAACCTTTGTGTGAGGGTCGGGAGCGCGCGATGGTTAACTCCTACCAACCTCTCCCCTAGGAGCATGCGTCTAATGCTTTGTTTGATAACTAATAGACTTTTGCAATAAGTATGTGAGTTCTTTATGACTAATGTTGAGTCCATGGATTATACGCACTCTCACCCTTCCACCTTTGCTAGCCTCTCTAGTACCGCGCAACTTTCGCCGGTGCATTAAACCCACCTTCCTCAAAACAGCCACCATATACTTTCCTCAAAACAGCCACCATACATACCTATTATGGCATTTCCATAGCCATTCCAAGATATATTTCCATGCAACTTCCACCGTTCTGTTTTTCATGACATGCATCATCACTTTCATATTGCATATAGAGTCATATTTTGTTCTAGGTATCGAGTTGTAAGTAAATAAAAGTGTGATGATTTTCATTATTAGAGCATTTGTCCCGTGTGAGAAAAGGATGATGGAAGCTATGAATCCCTCACAAGTTGGGATGAGTCTCCGGACTTTACAAAAAATAAAAGAGGCCAGCGAAGCCCAAATAAAAAAAGGAGGCCAATGATGCCCACCAAAATAAAAAAAATAAAAAAGAGAAAAGAAAAAAATGAGAGAAAGAGAGAAGGGACAATGCTACCATCTTTTTCCACACTTGTGCTTCAAAGTAGCACCATGATCTTCATGATAGAGAGTCTCCTATTTTGTCACTTTCATATAGCTAGTGGAATTTTTTCATATGCACAACCACTTAGTTTTCTTTTTGAGCTTTCATACACTTATAGCTCTAGTGCATTTGTTGCATGGCAATCCCTACTCACTCACATTGATATCTATTGATGGGCATCTCCATAGCCCGTTGATACGCCTAGTTGATGTGAGACTATCTTCTGCCTTTCCCTTGCAACCTCCACCATATTTTATTCCACCTATAGTGCTATATCCATGGCTCACGCTCATGTATTGCGTGAGAGTTGAAAAGGTTTGAGAACATTAAAAGTGTGAAACAATTGCTTGGCTTGTTCATCGGGGTTGTGCATGATTTAGATACTTTGTGTGGGGAAGACGGAGCATAGCCAGACCATATGATTTTGTAGGGATAACTTTCTAAGGCCATGTTATTTTGAAAGGACGCAATTGCCTTGTTGGTGTGCTCGAAGTATTACTGTTTTTATGTCAATATAGACTATTGCTTTGAATCACTCGTGTCTTAATATTCATGCCATGATTAGATTATATGATCAAGATTATGCTAGGTAGCATTCCACATCAAAAATTATCTTTTTTATCATTTACCTACTCGAGGATGAGCAGGAATTAAGCTTGGGGATGCTGATACATCTTCGTCGTATCTATAATTTTTGATTATTTCATGCCAATATTCTACAACTTTCATATACTTTTGGCAACTTTTTATATTATTTTTGGGACTAACATATTGATCCAGTGCCCAGCGCCAGTTCTTGTTTGTTGCATTTTTTTGTTTCGCAGAAAATCCATATCAAACGAAGTCTAAACGGGATAAAAACTTACGGAGATTTTTTTTGGAATATATGTGAATTTTGGGAAGTGGAATCAACAGAAGGCAGTGCCCGACAAGCCAGGAGGGCACGCCCTGGGGGGTAGGGCGCGCCCTGAGGGCGTGTGGCCACCCCTTAGGTCGGTTGGAGCTGTCCTTTGGCCGCAAGAAAGCTAATTTTTGCATAAAGATCCCCTCAAAATTTCAGCCCGATCGGAGTTATAGATCTCCGGATATTTAAGAATCGGTGAAAGGCCAGAATCAGGAGCGTAGAAACAGAAGGAAACAGAGAGAGAGATCCAATCTCGGAGGGGCTCTCGCCCCTCCGCCGCCATGGAGGCCAAGTACCAGAGGGGAAACCCTTCTCCCATCTCGGGAGGAGGTCAAGGAAGAAGAAGAAGGAGGGGGGGCTCTCTCCCCCTCTCTCCGGTTGCACCGGAACGCCGCCGGGGCCATCATCATGACGGCGATCTACTCCAACAACTCCGTCATCTTCACCAACACCTCCATCACCTTCCCCCATACTTATCGAAAGAGGCTACAACTGATCCCCTATACTTGTGGGTTATCATACGTCAAGGGGGACTCCTGAGCATCGCGACTTAGGAGCCTTACTGGTCACGTAGCCCCTCGCCCCTTGGCACCGTCCTGGTGATCCAGACGCCCCAACGGCGGTCGAGGTATGCGCGGGACCGGGCCCTGCCGACGCAGAGCGCTACAGCAAGCAGGAAGGAAACAAAGTGAGGAAATAAAACCACACAGCTTAGCAGTCATTACAAGCATTAAAATGTCTCCGAAAATGCAAACAAGTCTAACGCCTCCACGAGGCACGATGAACGTTACAGGAAAAGACCCGGGAAGAGGAACTAGGAGGAGTTGGCACCACCGATCGCCCCGGCCGCGGGGACCTCGTCATCGACATCGCTGCTGTTGTCATCGTTGTCACTAACCCTTGCAGCCACAGGAGGAGGAGAGGGAACGGCGACGCAGGCGAGCTTCTTCATCAGCACCTCCACGACGCCCTCCACGGCTGTCGCCTTGGCGGCGCGAACCCCAGGATCAACCGGGCGAATCACGGAGCCGAAGTCAAAACTCGGCTCGCGAAGGTAGAGGTGGCTGAAGACGCGCGTCGTGGCCGTGGAGAAGAGGTCACGTCACTCACTCTCCAAGACGTTCTCCACCCTGGCGACGGCACCTTCAAGCACCTCAGCAAGCTTCGAAGAGAGCCCCACGAAGCCGCTCCCAGGAGCCACCAGGGGTTCTGTGAATCCCCCCCAGCAAATGGATTGTAGCGCCTGGCGGAGCCTGAGCTCGATGGAGGGGAGGGCATCGAGCTCCACAGCCTTCTTCTCCTCAGCCGCGGCAAGGGTTTTCTCCCTGGAGTGGAGCCGAGCCTTCTCCGCAGCTACTTCCTCCTTCAACCTGTCCAGTTGCTTGCGCTCCGCGGCTTGGTCGGCCGCCGCCTTGGACAGCACGGAGTCACGGTCGGCAAGCTTGGCCTCACAGGTCTTGAGGTCTTCCTCCTGCTGACGAAGCCGCTCCGCGAGTGCAGTCCTTTCCTCCTAAAGAGCCTTCTGGCGGACCTCCGCCTCATCGCAGCGCTTCACGGCAGGCACTGCATCGGCTAGCGCCGCGTCGCGGGCTATCTTGGCCGACGCGGCCTCCTTCCTACTCTCAGCCGCGGTGGCCTCGGCTTGGCTCCAAACCGCCACGGCTGAGGCGTCAGACTGGAGCCACCCAGAAAGAAGACCCAAGCGTTCCCTTGCGAGGCGACCGTTGGCGCCCCCGAGGGCGTCTCGAACCTGATCCAAGACGGCGTAGGCCCCGTCCAGGGCGCCAGACTCAACTGGAGGGCCACGAGTCGGTGGCACGAGGGTCCGGCCCGGAGATGGCGCCTGCTGACGGTGTCCTGGACTAGGGGGTACTCACCACGTCGTCTCCCGACCAGGTGGATCGGGCTGAGGACCCCCATGGTGGTGCACTTTTGGGCCAGTTCGGACAGCCCATGCCGTATACAAGGAGGATTCCACAAGACTTGATGCCAAAGACAAGGACTCTCTTAAACCCTAGGACTCGGTGCATATATAAACCGAGGCTAGGCTGGTCGATAGATCATCATATATTTATTAGAACAATCTCGTGGTAGATGCATGTACTCTGTACTATCCCCCATATGAATACAATCAAAAGCAGGACGTAGGGTATTATCTCTTCGAGAGAGCCCGAACCTGGGTAAAATCCTGTGTCCGTGTTACCATCGCTCCAAGACGCCTAGCTTAGGACCCCTACTACGAGATATGCCGGATTTGACACCGACAGCTGTGCGGCGGCAGGAGCCGCCTCCAGAGGGGCAGGAGCACGGAGGGCAGAAGACGCCAGTGGCTACGCCACTTCCACGGACAAGGCAGAGACAGACGGCCCTACACCCAGCTGGCCCTCGAGGGCTGGCCCCTCGAGAAGCGGCGCGGACACGCCCCCAAGGGCAGAAGCAGCCTCTCCAACGGGCATCGGGGGCTCCGCGACCGTGACAAGGAGAGTCGCCCCGCGAGCCTCCTCGGTCGCGACATCCGGCGCCTCATCGGTCGTCGACAGGGTACGAGGAACGAGCGTCACATCGGAAGGAGCCCTGGGCTTGACACCGGCCTTCTTCTTCTTCGCCTACGGCACGGCGGCGCTCCTGATTGTCAAGCAAGGAGGGGACCATCAGCACGGAAACCTCCGGAAGACGGCCAGAAACCAAGCAGGACTACTTACTCCTCGACGTCGACCCACTTCCAGTTACTTTCCACCTCGACGAAGGTGGGGATGCCCCCGTCCTCCTCCGGGGAGGCGCCACCGCGTGAAGGTGCAGTGGAACCACTCGCAAGGGCCACGGTCGGCAAGGTCGCGCCAGTCCTAGACGCGGCCGCCTCGCCCACAAGCTGCGGCTGGGGCAGGCGCGAGGCGGGCGCTTCGGCCACCTTGCTGGCACGAGCTGGGTGCTCCGGAGGAGGCCCAGCTGTCGGTGTCAAATCTGGCATATCTCATAGTAGGGGTCCTAAGCTAGGCGTCTTGGTGCGATGGTAACAGGGACACAGGATTTTACCCAGGTTCGGGCTCTCTTGAGGAGATAATACCCTACGTCCTGCTTTTGATTGTATTGATATGGGGGATAGTACAGAATACATGTATCTACCACGAGATTATGAGATGTAATATAATGATCTATTGACTAGCCTGGCCTCGGTTTATATATGCACCGTAGGCCTAGGGTTTAGAGGAGTCCTTGTCTTGTGCGCCAAGTCTTGTGGAATCCTCCTTGTATTCAGCATGGGCTGTCCGAACTGGCCCAATAGTGAATCATCACGGGGGTCCTCGGCCCGACCCACTGGTCGGGAGACGACGTGGTGAGTACCCCCTAGTCCAGGACACCGTCAGTAGCCCCCTGAACCGGTCTTCAAGTTGGGGACGCTCCTCGGTTCTTCCGAACAGTTCTTTGTCTTCGGTCGTCGGCCTTGGAAACTGGTTCAACAAATCTTCCCATCTTCAATCTTGAGGATAGCCGAGCTGAATCCAAAGAGTTCACATGTCGGGCATCTGAGGAGCCCCCCTTTAAGTTATCGGCCTTTATCAATGCCTTATTATTTTTTACGCCACACCTCGGGTTTGAAGTGTTTCCCGTGCGGCGGTGTCCTCTTGCGTCCGAGCTCCAACGCCGAACTGCATCCGAGGTGTCTTTTTATAGCCGAGCTCCAACGCCGGACTATGTCCGAGCTCCAACGCCGGACTGTGTTCGAGGTGTATTTTTAGCCGAGCTCCAACACTGGTCGGCATCCGAGGTGTCATAGACTACCTCGGTCATGAAAAGTTTGGAGGAGTTCAACTGAACATAATGCCGGAAAAGCCCTCGCGTCCGAGCTAGATGCCGGACTGTGTCCGAGGTGTCTTTTTGTAGCCGAAGTCTAATGTTGTTCGGCATCCGAAGTGTCATAGATTACCTCGGTCTTGGAAAGTTTGGAGGAGTTCGTCCAAGCTTATTGCCGAAAACGTCCTCTGTGGAGCCAGCCACTCGAATCCGAGCTTTATGCCGGACTGCTTCCGAGCTCCAACACCGGACTGCATCCGAGCTCTAACGAGGGTTAGCGTCTGAGGTATCATAAACTACCTTGGACCTTAAAAAATTGAAGGAATTCATCCGAGCTTAATGTCGGAAATGCTCTCTATGGAGCCAGCCACTTGCGCCCGAGCTTTATGCCGGACTGCTTCCGAGGTGGTGCACCATCCCGACCGTGGGCTGACTATTTGTGAATATTTTCGATTGGTGCAATTTATTCTCTGCCGAGATATATAGCCAGTAGCCCTCAAGGTGTGTGTCGGTCTAAAAGCCGGGATGCACCTGAAGGATGACATAAAACCGCTGATCCCAGTAGCCCCTGAGACTCAGGTCGATTCGCAAAATCGGCCTGAGGATCAATTCCTAGCTCGGCAGCATACGTCGGAACACAAAAGCGGTGTGCACAGACCTCGAGACTTAGGTTGGGTGCGGCCGACCAACCCAAGGATCATAATCTCCTCGGAAACTGTATTGCACTGAAATTTTCTGCATTGAATTGTCAATGCAGTAGTTCCCGAGACTTGGGTTGGTCGATATGGCCGACCCTAGGATCGTATTTCCTCGGGAACTAGTTCAACCGTCATGTATGTTTTGACAACGCCGAGGTGGAGTTCGGCAGGAAAGATGCCGAACCAAAGTTCGGAAAAGAGTTTTCGGGCAAGACCATCACGCCGAACACCTCAACCAAGAGGATGTCCCGCTTCCTGAAAGGAAACCATAAAACCGCTGATCCTAGTAGCCCCTGAGACTCAGGTCGATTCACAAAATCGGCCTGAGGATCAACTCCTAGCTCTGTAGCATACTTAGGAATAGAAACGCGGTGTAATATATTAGAGGAAATAGTGATCGGCAAGCGGGCCCTTGAGAGAGGGTCTTGATAAGTTGCCATAATATATTAGCTTGATGCCGGATAGGTCCAGATGGTACCTATTATTGTCCGAAGACACGTTTGCCCATAGCTCGGTCAAGCCGAACACTGAGCATTTTGAATTTTCTGCATTGAATAGGCAATGCAGTAGCCCCCGAGCCACTGGTCGGGTGGCAACACCAGATCAGGGGATCGATGTGCCCCTTTAATATTTGTAAATGATAAGCGCGAATAGTGTTCAGCATCAGCCGAGGTCAAACCAGTAACACTTCGGCCAATCTTATGAAAGGACCATCGTTTAACACGGGATGACCTCTATCGATCTGTAGTTTGACACAGTCACCGGATCGATGACCAGTTTACGCCCATTGTGACAGTCAGTTTTCGGCTTTCTCCACTGAGGCGCTTAACCATTCGAGCTGGAAGCACAATCGCAGTGGTTCTCCCTTTGCACACCTAGCCGAACCAGCGGAACATAGGAGGCAAGCACAGGAGCAGGGCAACCCAACTATTGACCAAAGACACAATTCGAAACGGATGCATATAAAGCAATATCCAAGAATGTTTTGCCGTGGACTATTCGGAGTACCTTGGCTTTTGGTGGGTTCGGCTCTAGTCGGAGCCCCCGTTGATATTGCCGATGCTTTAAAAGTGTACTGCGAGAGTTATGCTCGGAAAAAACAAAAAACTTATGCAAAAAAGGTTTATGTTTAGATAAAATAAAATTGTGCCAATACGAAAGCGGTATAAAATTTAATATGTGCTTCGGTCATGCTTTAACATGATACATCCGATCTCTAGACTTCAAGTGGGTCAGCCTTCGGCTTCAACCTCCCTATCCCGAAGGCGGAGTGTTTCTCAGGCCAGTTTAGCGAACTAAACGCGAGCGGCTTTAGAGAGAAACCTGGCTACCTGGCTATTGATCAAACACTTGAGTCGAGAAAGGAGTGATAGAAAAAGACTTTGCAATGACTGAGAAGAAAATATCTATTATAAAACGGCTCATATTAATTTAAAAGCCCCCAAGTGACTTGGGTAAAAGAATTTTATGTATAATGATTGTATGTACCGAAGTGCTTATATAATATCTATGTTCGCCCGAACTTTGAACGCGTCTTAACCGACCGTCGGCTTCTCCCTCTTCGGCCAAGGGCCGAAAAGTGTTATCTACTCTGCCTACCGAGAATATCGGCGGTGTTTCGGATAACCAGGCAATCAGGCCATGAGGCTGTAACAGACAAAGCGCGTCCAGGGAACTTATGCTATATTACTTATGTAACGTAAAAAGCATCTTCAAAGAAAATAGTGCCCCCAACGGTACCTTTCTTTGGTCGCTCATGATTACTATGAGACTTGTGCAATAGATTTGTGTACGCGTGAGTTCCGTCGTGTGCCGACCATAGTTGAAAACAGTAAGAGCGCTAGCTTTCGGCTTCACCCGTCTGAGGTACGAGTTCGGATGACCCGATCGTAACAATCGCAGAGGTGCTCTCTTTACTCCCTAGCCGAACAATCGGGAACGTAGGGGTAAGCACAGGAGCCAGGCAACCCAGCTTTGCGGAACACTTAAGTCAACATGATGCATATTTTGGCATAATACACGAGCAAGGAAAGAAGCTGTACAATAATAATCGCATGCAAAGAGAAAAGGTTTCATAAAGGAAGCCCCCAAGTAAACAGGGTATTTGAATTTGTTTGTAACAAACAAAGTTTTGACAAAGAAAGTTTTTCACAAACAACTTTTTGTCAAAAAAGTATAATGCTTGGTCGAACCGAACAAAAAGTAAAATTCTAAAGAGAGCTGAGCAAGAAAACGACTTAGTTGGTTAATGTGCTCGGTGCGGTCCGGGGTTGTGGCGGGACAAAGACGTAGTCCTCGGCCTGGCCGAGGTCCCATCCCCCAAGTCCGAGGTAACTGAGCGAAGAGCTCGGGTCGAGAAGTGGCAACGCAGCACAGTTGCCGCGGCGAGGCAAAGCCCCTGGTCCAGCCGAGGAGACAAAGTAGTTCGGCAGCGTGACGACGAAGCCCCCAGTTATCATGGGAAAAGGAAGTGTTGTTAGCAAACAAACTTTTTATTTATCATAAATATAATGCTCGGTAGAACCGAACAAAAATTTAGAAATTTGAGCATTAAAGCGACTTAGCTGGTTAAAGTGCTCGGTATCGATGACCCGATCCGGGCTTGTGGCGGGATGAGGACGCCCATCGAACTTTGACAGATTCGATATGGTGCATAGTCTTCGGCATGACCGAGGTCCCAGCCCCCAAGCCCGAGGTGACCGAGCTAGGAGTTCGGCACTCCGAAGATGTGACACGGCTCGGCCGATGCGGTGAGGCAAAGCCCCCGGTCTGGCCGAGGTGGCGGAGTAGGTCGGCAAGGTGACGGCAAACTGACCGCGCGACGCAGCCGAAGCCGATTACCTGCACACATAAAATAGTGCAAGCCAAGAGTAATAACAAATAAAGGTAATAATATATTAAAAAAAATTCTTCTACTTAGTTAATTTAAGTGAAGCAAATAAGTAAAGGAATATGGCTTGGGCGCCAAGGTGCCTGAACGAAGAGTTCGGCTTGACGAAGTGGCGACGCTGCACGGTCGATGTGGCGAGATGAAGTCCTCGGTCCAGTTAACATGGCGAAGCTGTGATCGGCGGACGCCGAAGTCTCATGCAGGTCGGCTGGTGACGCCGAAGCTTCATGCCAGCCGAGGTATTGAAGCAGGTCGGCTGGTGACACCGAAGTCGCCGGAGTAGGTTTGATGAAGGGATGCCAAAGCCCCGGTCTAGCCGAGGTGACGGAACAAGTCGGCCGGTGACGCCGAAGTCTCAGGCCAGCCGAGGTGTTGAAGCAGGTCGGCGTGGTGGACGTCAGCTTGAAAAAGCAACGGCACGGCAATGCCGACGCAGGTCGGAATTTGTGACGCGGTCAATGCTGGCTTGAGAAGAGACCGTGCGACGATGCTGGCGCGCCCGACCCGTGCAATCCGTGGGGCGACAATCTTGTCTTGATAATTATTTGTCCCTCATGATGCCGAACTCTTGGTCGGCTCGCCGAGGTGATGATCCGAGGTGGTTGTCATCAGCTCGATGGAGCGACGGCGCAGTCGATGTTGGTGCAGGTCGGTAGCCGTGGAGCAATGTGGTCGGGCCGGTTTGACATCGGCGCGACGGTGAAGATCGCCTCGGGAAAGACTTAAAAATTTGTGGGCACGTGTTTGAAAACAACACACAATACCCTATGGAAAGAATTCCTCAAAAAGGATGTCCAATGTCCCGTTCATGAAGAAAGATGAATTCGGGTCGGATTCGTTTTCGTGCAGAAAAATAGATCGGAAAATTGAGGCACTCATCGGACGTTTCCCGGAGTTTGAACGGTCGGATTGAGCTGAAATTTTGAGGGGTGATCGGTATGGGAATTCTGCAGCCGATGAACGGTGGGATCTTCCAAACGATGTCTGAGCTGGAAGCTGGACACTTCGCCCTAAACTCTTCCCGATTCCCGTCCAGATTCGACAGGGCTCCGGTATTTCATAGATCGCCGAAGATTCCTCCATCGGAATACGACGAAATTTTACGGGGTCATTATAGACTCAATTCCGCACAGTTCTACTTAAACAATCGTCAAGGCGACGCTCGAGGAAGCAGGGATGACAAACACGAGTCGTTGTCCAGAAAAACTGCACGGTTGCTCGAGGACGATGTCAACACCGAGCCCCCGAGCTCCATGGATGATTTCTCGTGATCTTGGTAGAGATCGGAGTTGATGACGATGAAAGTATCAGTCCGATCTTGATGATCCGGCACGGAGCGCAGTCCTTGGTCCAGCCGAGATGACCAGTCGAGCCGGCGACGAAGATGCCGACGTCGACAACAAAGCTCGGTTCCAACGCGTAGATCGCGCCGGAGACGATCTGAATTCCCATCGCACCGCGGCGACTGCCGGCAGGCTCTCAATGAAAGCACCAATGTCGGTGTCAAATTCGGCATATCTCGTAGTAGGGGTCCTAAGCTAGGCGTCTTGGTGCGATGGTAACATGGACACAGGATTTTACCCAGGTTCGGGCTCTCTTGAGGAGATAATACCCTACGTCCTGCTTTTGATGGTATTGATATGGGGGATAGTACAGAGTACATGTATCTACCACGAGATTATGAGATTTAATATAATGATCTATTGACTAGCCTGGCCTCGGTTTATATATGCACCGTAGGCCTAGGGTTTAGAGGAGTCCTTGTCTTGTGCGCCAAGTCTTGTGGAATCCTCCTTGTATTCGGCATGGGCTGTCCGAACTGGCCCAATAGTGAATCATCACGGGGGTCCTCGGCCCGACCCACTGGTCGGGAGACGACGTGGTGAGTACCCCCTAGTCCAAGACACCGTCACCAGCCTCGTGCTTCCTCGGGGTCACCCGCCAGGCGGATCGTGCGGCCCGAGGCGTGGGCCCCGGCCCCTTGAGGACCCTGGTGAGTTGCGGAGGACTTGCAGCAGGGGGCTCGCCGGCATCGTCGTCATCGAAGCCGCGGAGAAGCGCACTCCGCGACGGAGGGGACACTTCCTCCAGGTCGTCGTCTGCTGTCTCCTCTAAGTCCCCCTCATCCACGGTGTCGTCGGAGGACACCGCCATACGGGCGCCAGGACACTCGGCCGGAGAGAGCCCTAGCTCGTCGAAGATGGGCATCGCGGCGATCAGGTCGGCCTTGTCGTCGCGGTAGTACAGTGGAGCGTAGGCCTCAGGAAGGTCCCTGGGGTCGCTGTTGAGCAGGGTCGCCATAACCCTGTTCAACTCCTAGGAGGTCAGGCGCGCAGAGCGGAGCCTCATGTCATCACCACCACCCTGATAGTCCCACGGTGGCGCCGCCTGCGCCAGTCGTGTCGCCCACGACGCCCACCTCACTCGTCGTCGCCGCGGTGCCAACGGTGTCTGCAGCTACGTGCGAGGGGGCCTTCGAAGTGGAGGGATGCGCGGTCGCGACGGTCTTCTTCTTGGGAGCCATAGATGAAGAAGACGACGATGAAGATCGACACGCTGCTCACGATCTCAGGTTTACGCAAATGACGCTCCCCCTACCTGGCGCACCAAAGATGTCGGGTCATGATGCACACGATCACCTATGGGGCCACGGGCCCCTTTGTGGTTCGGCAGGGGTGAGGTCACGTTGCACAAAGACCAGAGGTGATGAGACACTGGTGTTTTACCCAAGTTCGGGCCGCTGGGAATTAAGCTTGGGGATGCTGATACGTCTCCGTGGTATCTATAATTTTTTATTTTTTCATGCCAATATTATACAACTTTCACATATTTTTGGCAACATTGTATATGATTTAATGGACTAACATATTGATCTAGTGCCCAGTGCCAGTTCCTGTTTGTTGCATGTTTTTTGTTTCGCAGAATATCCATATCAAACGAAGTCCAAACGCGATAAAAATTTACGGAGATTTTTTTGGAATATTTGTGAATTTTGAGAAGTGGAATCAACGCAAAAGGAGGCCCACAGCCCCCACAAGACACCAGGGCGCGTCCCAGGGCCCAGGCGCGCCGTGGTGGGTTGTGGTCACCTCCTAAGTTGGTTGCAGCTCTCCTTCGGGTCCAAGGAAGCTAATTTTTGGGAAAAAAACCGTGTTAAAATCTTAGCGCAATCGGAGTTACGGATCTCCGGGAATATAAGAAATGGTTTTCTGCCAGAAAACAGGAACGCGAAACAGAAGAGAATAGAGAGGGAGATCCAATCTTGGAGGGGCTCTTGCCTCTCTGCCGCCATGGCGGCCATGGACCAGAGGGGGAACTCTCCTCCTATCTAGGGGGGAGGCCAAGGAAGAAGAAGAAGGAGGGGGACTTCTCCCCTCTCTCCCGGTGGCGCCGAACGCCGCCGTGGCAATCATCGTGACGGCAATCTAGACCAACAACTTCGCCGCCGTCAACACCAACTCTCTCCCCCTCTATGCAGCAGTGTAACACCTCTCTTCCCCGCTGTAATCTCTACTTAAACATGGTGCTCAACTCCATATATTATTTCCCAATGATATGTGGCTATCCTATGATGTTTGAGTAGATCCGTTTTGTCCTATGGGCTAATTGATGATCGTGGTTGGTATGAGTGTATATTTTATTATGGTGCTGTCCTACAGTGCCCTCCATCTCGTGCAAACGTGGGCGATGCCCACTGTAGGGTGTTGCAATGTGTTCATGATTTGCCTATGGTGGGTGGCGTGAGTGACAGAATACACAGACCCGAGTAGGTGGATTGTTGCATATGGGAGTAAAGAGGACTTGATACTTAATGTTATGGTTGAGTTTTACCTTAATGATCTTTGGTAGTTGCGGATGCTTGCTAGAGTTCCAATCATAAGTGCATATGATCCAAGTACGGAAAGTATGTTAGCTCATGCCTCTCCCTCATATAAAATTGTAAGAATGATTACTGGTCTAATTATCAATTGCCTAGGGACAAATAACCTTCTTGTTTGACAAAAGCTTTCTACTAAGTTATTTACTTTTATTGTTCTTTTATTAAATCAGCACCTAACTTTTATTTCCACGTTCTTTATTATCTTGCAAAGTACTTCTAGTTTCCCGCAAAGTAGTTTCATACTTAATCTAGGTAAAGCAAGCATTAGCGTGCGTAGAGTGGTATCGGTGGTCGATAGAACTTGAGGGAATATTTGTTCTACCTTTAGCTCCTCGTTGGGTTCGACACTCTTACTTATCGAAAAAGGCTATAAATGATCCCCTACACTTGTGGGTTATCACGGCGCCATAGAAGGCACATGGCAACACAAGCAAAGATAGCAACACGAGTAAAAAAAATTGGTATTTTTCTGTAAAGTAAACTAATTAAGAAAAAGGCAAGGAAAATAAAAACAAGCAAATTCATAAATGTGCGAAGGCACCTAGGTTATTTGATGAAGCCTCCCGGTAACTACGTCAGAAATCCTTCTCCTACTTGGTGTAGGTGTTGGGTTTTCCTCGAAGAGGAAAGGATGAAGTAGTATAGTAGTAGATAGTATTGCCCTGAGTTAAGAACCAAGGTTATCAAACCAATAGGAGACACCACATAGATAACGTCAACAACACCTGCGCACACACAAAGCAAATGCTCATACCCTACGAAGGCAAGAAGGTTGTCAATCCCCTTGTTCCCGTCGATTGCAAGGATTAAATCTGGTAGTGATAGGTAAATTAAAAAATAAATTAAAAAGTAAATGATACCAACAAGTAATTTGTATTTTTGGTATTTAATAGGAAAAGTGGACCCGGGGGCCATAGCGTTCACTAGAGGCATCTCTCTCATAAGCACAATACGATGCGTAGACAAATTACCGTTGGGCAATTGATAGAAAAAGTGCATAGTTATGATTGTGATTCTTCATGGCATAATTCATATATAGGCATTCGCCCAGATAAGTAGATTGTTATACTTACTAACGCCTGCTACTATTACTCCACCCCTTGACGACTATCCAACATGCATCGACATGTATTAAATTCATAACAAACAGAGTAATGCTTTAAGCAAGATGACATAATGTAGACACAATAGTACCAATCAACATGTTGTTCAGATCCCATTATTTATCCTTAGTATCAACAATACAATATGTTCCTTGCAACTCCTCCTGTTACAGAGTAAGGACACCGCAAGATTGAACCCACTACTATGCACCACTCCCTTTGATGATCTACTCATTAACTTGGCCAAAGAAACTTATGGATGAAAAAGATATATAGCTATCAAATTATACATAATAGATAAAAAAATATGCAATTACTTTTAATGAATAACCGATCATTGATACGTCCATTTTGCATCATGATTTCCTACTATTATTTACTTTGTTTTGTTGAATAATAATGCTTTGGGGAGTGATTCTAATGCCTTTTCTCTCATAATATGCAAGGTTTACACAAAGAGGGAGAATACCGGCAGCTGGAATTCTGGACCCAAGAAAAGCACGTCAGAGATACCTATTCTGCACAACTCCAATGAAGCTAAAATTTTAAGGAGATTATTTTTGCATTTAATAAAAAATACTGGAGCTGAAAACTACCGGAGGGGGCCTCCCAGGTGGGCACAACCCACCAGGGCGCGCCAGGCCCCCCTGGGCGCGCCCTGATGGGTTGTGGTTACCCAGGCCCACCTCCGGTGCCCATCTTCTGGTATAAGGTCACTCTTGACCTAGAAAAAATTAGAGGAGGACTTTCGGGATGAAGCGCCGCCACCTCGAGGAGGAACTTGGGCAGGAGCACTTTTTCCCTCCGGCGAAGCGATTCCGCCGGGGGAACTTCCCTCCCGAAGGGGGAAATCGAAGCTATCGTCATCACATACACCCCTCTCATCTTTGGGAGGCCAATCTTCATCAACATCTATGACAACACCATGTCCTCTGAAACCCTAGTTCATCTCTTGTGTTCAATCTTTGTACCGAAAGCTCAGATTGGTACCTGTGGGTGACTAGTAGTGTTGATTACCTTGCGTAGTTGATTACTATATGGTTTATTTGGTGGAAGATTATATGTTCAGATCCATTATGCTATTTAATACTCCTCTGATATTGAGCATTATTATTATTTGTGAGTAGTTACCTTTGTTCTTGAGGTCACGGGAGAAGTCATGTTGCGAGTAATCATGTGAATTTGATATGTGTTCGATATTTTGATGATATGTATGTTGTGATTCCCTTAGTGGTATCATGTGAACGTCAACTACATGACACTTCACCATTCATGGGCCTAAGGGAAGGCATTATGGAGTAGTTATTAGATGATGGGTTGCTAGAGTGACAGAAGCTTAAACCCTAGTTTATGCGCTACTTCTTAAGGGGCTTATTTGGATCCACATGTTTAATGCTATGGTTAGACTTTGTCTTAATACTTTTCTTGTAGTTGCAGATACTTGCGAGGGGGTTAATCATAAGTAGGTTGTTAGTTCAAGTAAGAACAACACCTTAGCACCGGTCCACCCACATATCAAATTATCAAAGTAGCGAATACGAATCAAACCAACATGATAAAAGTGACTAGACAAAATTCCCGTGTACCCTCAAGAACACTTTGCCTATTTGAAAGAACATTTTCTCCCTTGGTGGTTTTGGTAATTAATAACAACATATAAGTCATTGAACTAATGTTTCCACTAAGTATATTTCAGGAAAAGTTCAATGATAGGGATGGCAAAAGGATTATGAAGATTGTGGAAATACCCCAAGATGCAAGGAAATGGATTGGCAAAGCTTCAAGCAAGAGGACTCTACTTTTTACATAAGTGAGAAATCACTTTGAGTCCATAGGAAAGCCAATACTATTAAAAGGGGGTAAGGTTTTGATTGCTGAACAAAATGCTCATACGTGCACAAGTGATAGTCACCAAAAACACCCACAAGCTCTTCCACAAAGTCTGTCCATAGCCAAATATTCAAAATCGGTGCAACCAACACTTTCCACTCGGTGCCACCGATTCCCAAACTCAGACAGACTCAACCAAACCCTAGCCACTACGGTGCAACCGATTCTGTTCCGGTGCCACCGAGTGTAGGTTGCCAACTTTCTGTTATGCAAATTCACAATATCGGTACCACCGAGATTGTTGGATCGGCGTCACCGAGAATGTCAATCTGACCGTTGGTCACCTTATCAGTGCAACCGAGTTTCCTATATCGGTCTCACTGAGATTCAAAAGTTGCCACCTTTTGGTCACTTCGGTACCACCGACATTAACACATCGGTGTCACCGAGTTGGTCATTTTGTGTGTAACGGTTGGATTTTTGGGGATGCCTATATATATACCCCTTCACCACCACCTACTCGAAAGAGAAGCACTCAGAACTATTCCATACTTGCCCCATCCAGTTTTCTGAGAGAGAGCCACCTACCCTTGTGTTGAGGTCAAGATCTTCCACTCCAACCATATGGATCTTGATTTCTAGCCTCCCCAAGTTGCTTTCCACCAATCCCATCTCTTCCACCAAGCCAAATCTGTGAGAGAGTGATTGTGTGTTGAGGAGTCTATCATCTTGAAGCACAAGAGCAAGGAGTTCATTGTCATTACCGAGCCTATTACCTTTTGGAGGGTGGTGCCTCCTAGATTGGTTAGGTGTCGCTTGGGAGCCTCCTACTTCGTGTTGTGGAGTTGAACCAAGAAGTTTGTAAGGGCAAGGAGATCGCCTACTTCGTGAAGATCTACCCATAGTGAGGCTAGTCCTTTGTGGACGGAAGCCGTTATGGAATAGTCAAGGATGCTACTTCGTGGACCCTTATGAGTGGAGCCCTCCGTGGACTCTCGCGACCGTTACCCTCCGTGGGTTGAAGACTCCATAAACGTGGATGTACGATAGCACCACCTATCAGAACCACGGGAAAAATCATCGTGTCTACAATTGCGTTTGATCTTCCTACCCTATCCTTTCTACTCATGCTTGTTGTTACTCTCCGCTGCTATACTCTTAGACTTGCATGTGTAGGGTGTACTTGACTTGCCATGAAATGCTAAAAACTGCCAACTCTAAAATTTGGTATAGGCAAAACTTTTATTTGGTCAAGTAGTCTACTCACCCCCCCTCTAGACAAACTTTCGGTCCTACAAGTGGTATCAGAGCTTTGGTCTCCATTGCATTGGTCTCACAACCTAGGAGAGTATGGCGTCTAGTGAGGGTAATTATCACCGTAGAGGTCCGTACTTTGATGGCACTAATTTTGCTAGTTGGAAGCACAAAATGAAAATGCATATTCTTGGTCATAATCCCGCCGTTTGGGCTGTTGTTCGTGTTGGCTTGCAAGGTGAATTCTTTGGTGATGGAAAGGAACTGAATCGTGAAGCGACCGCGGAAGAATTGAAGATGTTACAATACAATGCTCAAGCATGTGACATTCTCTTCAACTGCCCATGCCCCGAAGAATTCAACAAAATCAGCCATCTTGAGAATGCAAAAGAGATTTGGGATACTTTGGTTGATATGCACGAAGGAACCGAGTCCGTGAGAGAATCCAAGTTAGATGTTCTTCAAAGTCAGCTTGACAAGTTCAAGATGAAGGATGGTGAAGGAGTCGCAGAGATGTACTCTAGGCTAGCTCTCATCACCAATGAGATTGCCGGCTTAGGAAGCGAAGAGATGACCGACAAATTCATCATCAAGAAGATACTTAGAGCTTTGGATGAGAGATATGACACCGTGTGCACATTGATCCAAATGATACCCAACTACAAAGATCTCAAGCCTACGGAAGTCATTGGAAGGATTGTTGCTCATGAGATGACACTCAAAGACAAAGAAGAGCTTCACCACAAGTCTAGCGGTGCTTACAAAGCCACAAGTGATGCTCCCGCAACTTCAAGCGACAACCTTGTCACCAATGAAGAGATAAGCCTCATGGTCAAGAAATTCAACAAGTTCTACATGAATAGAGGCAAAGAAAGAAGCTTCAACTCAAGATATGATGAGAAGCGTTCGTCAAGTCGTGACCGCAATTGCTACAATTGTGGGAAGCCCGGACACTATTCCAATGAGTGCATGGCTCCCTACAAACGAAGAGAAGAGTCACCTCGAAGACGAAGCTCAAGGAATGAATCACCTCAAAGAGAGAGAAGGAGTAGAGATGATCGTTATGAACGAAGACCCTCAAGGAGAAGTAGAGATTCGGAGAAGAAGGACAAGTACACCAAGAGCTACACAAGAAGAAAACATCAAGCTCATGTTGGTGAATGGGTTTCCGGCTCCGACTCCGACAACAACTCCGAGAGAAGCTATCACTCCGACTCCGACTATAGTCAAGCTGATGGTGTTGCCGGGATTGCTCTAGTGACTACCAACTCCCATGATTTATTTGATTCACCAAACGAAGGGAGTGGAAGTTGCTTCATGGCTAAAGGCCCCAAGGTATCACACCCCGAGTATCTTGATTTCAATAGTGATGAAGATGACTTGCTTTGTGATGATGACTTGCTATTTGATTAAATTAGTGATGTTAGTCAAAATGAACTTGATAATTCTCATGATAGTCAAGATAAGTCAATTGATGATGATAAGATGAAAATATAAGAACTAACTAAAGAACTAAACACTCTTAAGTTAGCTCATGAATCTACTCTTGAAGATCATAGAGAGCTTGTGAGAACTCATGAGAAGCTACGCTTCGAGAAGCTCAATTTGGAGCAAGAGCATGAGTTTCTTAAAGCTATCAATGACGATCTCCGAAAGAAGACTTCATCTTATCTAGCCAAACGACTGCTCTTATCTACATTCATGCGTCAAGTTAAAACTAAGCAATCTAGTAACAAAGGCAAGAAAGGTTCTTCATCTAGTAGCAACAATAATAATGCTAAACCTAATGATGTTGCTCCTAGTAGTTCTATTGATTCCACTAATGATGATTCTCTTAGCCAAGTTACACTTGAGCAATAAAATGCTTTATTGAAAGGAATTATAGAGAAAGGTATCTACAAGAGTCTTGCCAGGTGTAAGCAATTTGAGGAAATTGTACGCAAGCACGGAGGATACCGAAAGAACCGTGGTGTTGGCTACTTCAACGCAAATGGAGTTGAATGGGAAGAAGGTCAATACCCCGAGCCAAAGTTTGTTCCTCAAAAGGAGAAGTATGAAAATACTCTTCCCAAGAGAACAAGCACTCAAGATGACCTTCCACCACAAGACCACAAGCTCAAGGGCAAGAACAAGCTTCAAGAGGACATTGACTCATATGAAGATGAATCCCTAGCTATGGTGGAGTGGGTTCCCAAGGCTAAGTCAAGCTCAACTTCTACAAAGGCTACTACAACACCAAGGATCCCCATCAACTTGATGTGGGTCCCCAAGAAGAAGAACTAGAGAGTTCTTGAGGGGTGACTCCGCCAATGAAATTCACTCACATTCATTATTGGCAAGAACTATTTGCAATCAACATCAACTCTATGCAATAGTTCAAGGAGTCACACATTCCCTCAAAGGTAAGCAAGGGACAAGGTAATCAATAAATCGATGGGCATCATAACATATGCTTTGCACTCCATGTCCATAGATATCCTTGTATTTGTCTCTTGTATGTTGGGACTAACCCATGTAGGAGAGAAGAGTAAGGAAACAACAAGGATGCTCCCAATTCTTGGTGATCTTCATCAACCTTGAGCATCCACCACTACCTCACCAACATGAAGTATTCATCGACAAAACCCAAGGTTAGTTTCTCCCTCTTATGGGGGGATGTCACATCAAGGGGGAGCTTTACTCTAAGACTTGAGTCAAAGCATCTCTTAGTATGTGACAACATTAAATGCTTTATGTAAAAGTGGTAACCCCACTTGTGCTTAAACGATGAGTATGACCTATGATCAAGTATTCTTACTTGGCTCCTAAGTCAATATACTCATATATAGATGACTTCGTCATCGCCCAAGTGCTTGTTAGATGCTAGTGTGTATGTGCATGTTTGTCATGATTTCTTTTGACATCTTATTCTGTGAGCATGTTGGTCTGCATTTATTTTCTCATTCAAGGACATCCAATTGTTGCTATTTGGTTTTTGATTTATCTTTTGCCAATTGGATGGACAAGAATGCCTAGGACCACTCTTTATCTATCTATGCTTTCTCACCTCATATTCCATTCATGCTGCATCACAAAATTTGAACAAGTACTTTTCGATCCCTCTGTGTGTGGAGCACTCGGAGTTCCGTATCGACAAGGACTGACCATTAAAACCTCCCAAGTGCATCTCGGTGGAACCAACCCACAATTCTCGGTCTCACCGAATGCCTAGGGTTGATCTGGTTTTCTATCTCGGTACTACCGATTCCATATTCTCGGTTACACCGAGTTTCCCTGTCAGCTGACAGTTGAGAAACTCGGTGACACCGAAAATTTAGAATCGGTGTCACCGACAGTGAAGGGTATATAGCCTGTGGTCCCGACGATTCGAAATTTCAATCTTCAATCGTCGCGCCCCAAACCCTAAACTTCCGCAGAAGGACCCCATGGTCGTCGCCTTGCCTCCCCGAACGCCTCCGCCGCTGGGAATCCTCGCCGTCGACGGGCATCTTCGCCGCCGTAGCGAGTCCGTCACCGAGTTAGGGTACGGATTCGTCTTTCCTTGCGCTCTCCGTCTGATTCTCGCGCATTGGATTCAATATTATCTATAAGCCACCATTTGCAATCCTCTCAATCCCCTAAAACGTCCTGTAGTTAGAGAACGATCGATTCTCTAGGGTTTGCCGTCCGCCCGATGGAACTCGGTGGAACCGAAGCAAACAAATTGGTGTTACCGATTTGCCTGTCTGTGCTGCTGAGAACTTTCTCGGTGAAACCGAGTACTTCTTTTCGGTCTTACCGAAAAGAGTGCCAAGTTTCTGTTAAGAAGAAAGTCAGTCTCGGTAGCACCGAAACTTTTTCTTCGGCTGTACCGATTTTCATGTGACAAAATGTAAACCTTGAGAATGTTTTGTTCAAACTTTCAAAAAAAAACCAGCTGATAATTTTGTGATGACTCATCTTCTTCTGCTCCTCTATACTATATTCACAGGGTCAGTATGTCAAGTGCTGAGGACAGTGAGAACAATTTTCAAGAGGAGAACATTGTGATGAGTTTAGGCACTAGTCCTGAGTCTAGTTCATCTTCAGATCCAGGCACTCCCAGTTCCCATGGGTTGCCCAAGGCTACAACAAGGACCAGGAAGAAGCTGAATTCTGATGAGGAGGATTTAGACTTTGTGCCAGAGGAGGTTCTTGCTAAGAAGCAAGAGAAGGCTGCCAAGAAAGCTGCAAATGAAGCCACCTCTTCAAGGAGAGCTGTCAGGAAAGTGTATGCTAGCTCAGAAGCTATGAGAAAACCTGAGGGTGCTAGGGCAAAAATCGCTCTTCACCTTGAGTCTCCCCCAAAGAAGTCTATGCCTAAGAAGGCAGGGGAGAAGAAGAGAGCTAGGAAAAGGATTGTCTATGTCACTGGTAGGCAGACCTCCATGTTTGAGGACCCTGAGGAAGCTGCTGGTGCTGCTGCTGAGGAGGAGGAAGAGCAAGTTGTCAAGGCCCCTCCCAAGAAGAAGCAAAAGAAACTTATGTCTGATGCTATGCCAAAGAGTGGCACTTCCAAGGGCACCAAGTCTGCCCCCAAGAAGGCTGCTGCTGAAAAGCCTAAGAGGTTCTCAAGGCAAATTCCAGCTTCTGAAAAGAACAAGGGAAACACCTCTAGAGTTGAGGATGAAGATGCTATGTCTGCCCTGATGAAGCTTAGACCACACCTTCCAGTGTTGGGAACGTTGCATGGGAAACAAAAATTTTCCTACGCACACACAAGATCTATCCATGGTGATGAGCATCTACGAGAGGGAGAGTGAATCTACATACCCTTGTAGATCGCTAAGCGGAAGCGTTAAGAAACGCGGTTGATGTAGTCGAACGTCTCCGCGATCCAAATCGCAAGTCGTCCCTCGATCCGATCACGAACTAGTGCCGAACGGACGGCACCTCCGCGTTCAACACACGTACGGCTTGATGACGCCTTCACCTCCTCGATCCAGCGAGCGATGGTGAAGTAGTAGATGAGTTCCGGCAGCACGACGGCGTGGTGATGGTGGTGAGGAACAATCTCTGCAGGGCTTCGCCAAGCACTACGGAGATTATGACGGGAGAACTAGAGGGTTAGGGTTGCCGACACACGGCTTGGGAAATCTTAATGTGTCCCGTGTGCTAGCCCTGCCCCTCTATTTATATGTTGAGCCTTGGGGTCTAAACTTGGAGTAAAAGCCTCCTCCAGGTCGGTTTTGCCGCACAAGGTCGGTTTGGCCCGCAGGGAAAGAGTCCAACTCGGATCCCTGCAGTACCGCGCACAAGCGGTAGTACCGCTCACGAGCGGTAGTACCGCTTGAGCGGTAGTACCGCTTCACACAAGCGGTAGTACCGCTTCACACAAGCGGTAGTACCGCTTAAGGCAGCAGCAAAACTTCCTTTTGCACTTTCCAATACCTCGTGGGCTTTACCCCTTTGGCTCATATAAAGTGTTGCTGCACCCGAACACTTCGGTAAACATCCGGAACCTCTTCCGGTGAATTCCGGAACCCTTCCGAAGATCAAAACACTATTATCACATATATCAATCTTTACCTCCGGACTCTTCCGGAGATCATCGTCATGTCCGGGATCTTATCCGGGACTCCGAACAACCTTCGGTCACCAACAAAATAACTCAACTATACTAATCGTCACCAAACGTTAAGTGTGTAGACCCTGCGGGTTCGAGAACTATGTAGACATGACTGAGACACCTCTATGATCAATAACCAATAGCGGGACCTGGATGCCCATATTGGCTCCTACATATTCTACGAAGATCTTTATCGGTCGAACCTCTATGTCAAGGATTCAGTTAATCCTGTATACTGTTCCCTTTGTTCTTCGGTATGTTACTTGCCCGAGATTCGATCGTCGGTATCTCTATACCTAGTTCAATCTCGTTACCGGCAAGTCTCTTTACTCGTTCCGTAATACAAGATCTCGTGGTTAACACTTTAGTCACATTGCTTGCAAGGCTCATTGTGATGTTGTATTACCGAGTGGGCCCTGAGATACCTCTCCGTCATACGGAGTAACAAATCCCAGTCTTGATCCATGCCAACCCAACAGACACCCTCGGAGATACCTGTAGAGCACCTTTATAGTGACCCAGTTACGTTGCGACGTTTGATACACACAAGGTACTCCTCCGATGTCAGGGAGTTGCATGATCTCATGGTCATAGGAACAGATACTTGACATGCAGAAAACAATAGCAATAAACTGACACGATCATATGCTACGTTTACAGTTTAGGTCTTGTCCATCACATCATTCTCCTAATGATGTGATCCCGTTATTCAAATGACATCTTATGTCAATGGCTAGGAAACCTTAACCATCTTTGATCAACGAGCTAGTCAACTAGAGGCTTACTAGGGACACAGTGTTGTCTATGTACCCACACATGTATTTGAGTTTCCAATCAATACAATTATAGCATGGATAATAAACGATTATCATGAACAAGGAAATATAATAATAACCAATTTATTATTGCCTCTAGGGCATATATCCAACAGTCTCCCACTTGCACTAGAGTCAATAATCTAGTTCACATCACTATGTGATTTACATTGTAATGAATCGAACACCCATGCAGTTCTGGTGTTGTTCATGTTTAGCCCTTGGAAGAGGTTTAGTCATCGGATCTGCAACATTTAGATCCGTGTGTACTTTGCAAATATTTATGTCGTCCTCCTTGATGTAATCGTGGATGGAATTGAAACGTCGCTTTATGTGTCTGGTCCTCTTGTGAAATCTTGGTTCCTTGGCTAGAGCAATGGCACCAGTATTATCACAAAACAGAGTCATTGGGTTAAGCGCACTAGGCACTACTCCAAGATCTGTCATGAACTCCTTCATCCAGACACCTTCCTTCGCCGCCTCCGAGGCAGCGATGTACTCCGCTTCGCATGTAGAATCAGCTACCACGCTTTGCTTGGAACTGCACCAGCTAACCGCACCCCCATTAAGAATAAATACGTATCCGGTTTGTGATTTAGAGTCATCCGGATCAGTGTCAAAGCTTGCATCGACGTAACCCTTTACGACGAGCTCTTGATCACCTCCATAAACGAGAAACATGTCCTTAGTCCTTTTCAGGTACTTCAGGATATTCTTGACCGCCGTCTAGTGTTCCATTCCTGGATCACTTTGAAACCTTTCGACCATACTTATGGCAAGGCTGACATCGGGTCTTGTGCACAGCATTGCATACATGATAGAGCCTATGGCTGAAGCATAGGGGATGACACTCATCTTTTCTCTATCTTCTGCAGTCACTGGGCATTGAGTCTTACTCAACTTCACACCTTGCAATACAGGCAAGAACCCCTTCTTGGACTGATCCATTTTGAATTTCTTCAAAACTTTTTCAAGGTATGTGCTTTGTGAAAGTCCTATTAAGCGTCTCGATCTATCTCTATAGATCTTGATGCCTAATATGAAAGCAGCTTCTCCTAGGTCCTTCATTGAAAAACTCTTGTTCAAATATTCCTTCACGCCTTCCAACATTTCTATATTGTTTCCAATCAGCAATATGTCATCCACATATAATATTAGAAATGCTATAGAGCTCCCACTCACTTTCTTGTAAATACAAGCTTCTCCATAAACTTGTATAAACTCGAACGCTTTGATCACCTCATCAAAGCGAAGATTCCAACTCCGAGATGCTTGCACCAGTCCATAAATGGATCGCTGGAGTTTGCAAACTTTGTCAGCATTCTCTGGATCGACAAAACCTTCTGGTTGCATCATATACAACTCTTCCTTAAGGAAACCGTGAAGGAACGCTGTTTTGACATCCATCTGCCAAATTTCATAATCGAAAAAGGCAGCTATTGCTAACATGATTCTGACGGACTTAAGCATCGCTACGGGTGAGAAGGTCTCATCGTAGTCAACTCCTTGAACTTGTGAAAAACCCTTTGCCACAAGTCGAGCTTTATAGACGGTGACATTACCGTCCGCGTCCATCTTCCTCTTAAAGATCCATTTGTTCTGAATGGCCTTACGCCCTTCAGGTAATACTTCCAAAGTCCACACTTTGTTTTCATACATGGATCCCATCTCGGATTTCATGGCCTCTAACCACTTCTCGGAATCCGGGCCCATCATCGCTTCTCCATAGCTCGTAGGTTCATCGTTGTCCAACAACATGACCTCTAAGACAGGGTTGCCGTACCACTCAGGAGCAGTACGCGTCCTTGTCGACCTACGAGGTTCGATAGCAATTTGATCCAAAGCTTCATGATCATCATCATTAACTTCCTCTTCAGCTGATGTAGGCTCTACAGAAACATCTTTCTGCGCTGCGCTACTCTCAGGTTGAAGTAAAGGTTCAACAACCTCATCAAGTTCTATCTTCCTCCCACTCAATTCTTTCGAGAGAAACTCTTTCTCAAGAAATGTTTCGTTTTTAGCGACAAACACTTTGCCTTCGGATCTGATGTAGAAGGTATACCCAACTGTCTCTTTTGGGTATCCTATGAAGACGCATTTTTCCGCTTTGGGTTCCAGCTTTTTAGGCTGAAGCTTTTTGACATAAGCATCACATCCCCAAACTTTAAGAAACGACAACTTTGGCTTCTTGCCAAACCAAAGTTCATAAGGCGTCGTCTCAATGGATTTCGATGGTGCCCTATTTAAAGTGAATGCAGCTGTCTCTAATGCATAACCCCAAAACGATAGTGGCAAATCGGCAAGAGACATCATAGATCGCACCATATCCAATAAGGTTCGATTACGACGTTCGGACACACCATTACGCTGTGGTGTTCCAGGCGGTGTCAACTGTGAAACAATTCCACACTGTCTTAAGTGACTGCCAAACTCATAACTCAGATATTCTCCTCCTCGATCAGATCGTAGGAATTTAATCTTCTTGTTACGATGATTCTCAACTTCACTCTGAAATTGTTTGAACTTTTCAAATGTTTCAGACTTGTGTTTCATTAAGTAAATATACCCATATCTACTTAAGTCATCAGTGAAGGTGAGAAAGTAACGATAACCACCGCGCGCCTCAATACTCATCGGACCGCACACATCAGTATGTATGATTTCCAATAAGTCACTTGCCTGTTCCATTGTACCAGAGAACGGCATTTTAGTCGTCTTGCCCATGAGGCATGGCTCACATGTGTCAAGTGATTCAAAATCAAGTGACTCCAAAAGTCCATCAGCATGGAGCTTCTTCATGCGTTTTACGCCAATATGACCTAAACGACAGTGCCACAAGAAAGTGGTATTATCATTATCAATTCTACATCTTTTGGCTTCAATGTTATGAACATGTGTATCATTACTATCGAGATTCAATAAGAATAAACCCCTCACATCGGGTGCATGACCATAAAAGATATTACTCATATAAATAGAACAACCATTATTCTCTGATTTAAATGAGTAACCGTCTTGCAATAAACAAGATGCAGATATAATGTTCATGCTTAACGCAGGCACTAAATAACAATTATTCA
Source organism: Elymus sibiricus (assembly GCA_039707655.1). Classification (NCBI taxonomy): domain Eukaryota; kingdom Viridiplantae; phylum Streptophyta; class Magnoliopsida; order Poales; family Poaceae; genus Elymus; species Elymus sibiricus. Next base: position 247,781,292 of record CM077673.1, on the reverse strand, counting down.
GGTTCATCACTAATCCCGATGGTAATCGAAGAGCGAGCGTGCCGACGGCGATCACATCAACCTTGGAACCATTTCCCATGCGTATCGTCACTTCGTCCTTTGCCAGCCTCCGTCTATTCCGCAGTTCCTGTTTTGAGTTGCAAATATGAGCAACCGCACCGGTATCAAATACCCAGGCACTACAACGAGAGTTGGTAAGGTACACATCAATAACATGTATATCATATATACCTTGTTTGTTGTTGGCCGCCTTCTTGTCAGCCAAATACTTGGGGCAGTTCCGCTTCCAGTGTCCAGTTCCCTTGCAATGAAAGCACACAGTTTCTGGTTTGGGTCCAGCCTTGGGTTTCTTCATGGGAGGAGCAACTGCTTTGCCACTCTTGATGTTACCCTTCTTACCCTTGCCATTTCTCTTGAAACTAGTGGTTTTATTGACCATCAACACTTGATGCTCCTTCTGAATTTCAGACTCAGCGGCTTTCAGCATCGCAAACAGCTCGGCGACTGACTTGTTCATCCCGTGCATGTTATAGTTCAACACGAAGCTCTTGTAGCTAGGTGGCAATGATTGAAGAACTCTGTCAGTGATAGCCTCTAGCGGAAGGGGCATCCCCAATTCAGCCAGACGGGTGGAGTACCCAGACATTCTGAGTACGTGATCACTGATAGACCCGTTCTCCTCCATCTTGCAAGCATAGAACTTATCGGAGATCTCATATCTCTCGATCCGGGCATTCTTCTGAAAGATAAACTTCAACTCCTGGATCATCCCATATGCTCCATGACGTTCAAAACGTCTTTGAAGTCCCGGTTCTAAGCCATACAATATTGCACATTGAACTATTGAGTAATCTTCAGAACGAGCCTGCCAGGCGTTCACAACGTCTAGAGACTCAACTGGAGCGGGTGGATCACCAAGCGGTGCATCAAGAACATAAGCCTTCTGGGAAGCCGTAAGGATAATCCTTAGATTACGGGCCCAGTCCACAAAGTTACTTCCATCATCTTTCAATTTAGCTTTCTCTAGGAACGCATTAAAATTCAGGGGTGCTACTGCGCGAGCCATCATCTACAACATAAATATAGCAAAGACAACTTAGACTATTGTTCAAGATAATGAGTTTAGTTAATCATATTACTTAAAAACTCCCACTCAAATAGACATCCCTCCGGTCATTCGAGTGTAACATGATCCAAATCTACCAACTCAAGTCCGATCATCACGTGAGTTGAGGTGGTTTCAATGGTGAACATCTTCATGTTGATCATATCTACTATATGACTCATGTTCGACCTTTCGGTCTCTTGTGTTCCGAGGCCATGTCTGTACATGCTAGGCTCGTCAAGTTTAACCCGAGTGTTCCGCACATGCAACATGGCTTACACCCGTTGTATGTGAACGTAGAGTCTATCACACCCGATCATCACGGCGTGTCTCGAAACGACGAACTTTCGCAACGGTGCACACTCGGGGAGAACACAATTTATCTTGAAATTTAAGTGAGGGATCACCTTATAATGCTACCGTCGTCCTAAGCAAAATAAGATGCATAAAAGGATTAACATCACGTGCAAATCATAAGTGACATGATATGGCCATGAACTTGTGCTTTTGATCTCCATCTCCAAAGCACCGACATGATCTCCATCGTCACCGGCATGACACCATGATCTCCATCATCTTGATCTCCATCAACGTGTCGCCATGAGGTTGTCGCGCCGACTGTTGCTTCCACGACTATTGCTAACTCATAGCGATAAAGTAAAGCAAAACGGCGAAAATAATTAAAGACAACTCTATGGCTCCTGCCAGTTGCCGTACTCATCGACATGCAAGTCGTGATATTCTATACAACACATGATCATCTCATACATCACATATATCTCATCATGTAATTGGCCATATCACATCACAACATACCCTGCAAAAACAAGTTAGACGTCCTCTAATTGTTGTTGCAAATTTTACGTGGCTGCTACGGGTTTGCAAGAACCGTTCTTACCTACGCAAAACCACAACGTGGTGTAGTGATTGCTTTTTGATCTTCTAAAAGAACCCTCTTCATTGAAATCGATTCAACTAAAGTGAGAGAGACAGACACCCGCTAGCCATCTTTATGCAACGAAATTACATGTCAGTTGAAGGAACCTGTCTCGCGTAAGTGTACGCGTAATGTCGGTCCGGGCCGCTTCATCTCACAATACCGCCGAATCAAGTATCAACTAGTAACGGCAAGCAATATGTATACACCCACGCCCACAACTCGTTTGTGTTCTACTCGAGATCTCATCTACGCATAGACCTAGCTCAGATGCCACTGTTGGGAACGTTGCATGGGAAACAAAAAATTTCCTACGCACACACAAGATCTATCCATGGTGATGAGCATCTATGAGAGGGAGAGTGAATCTACATACCCTTGTAGGTCGCTAAGCGGAAGCATTAAGAAACGCGGTTGATGTAGTCGAACGTCTCCGCGATCCAAATCGCAAGTCGTCCCTCGATCCGATCACGAACTAGTGCCGAACGGACGGCACCTCCGCGTTCAACACACGTACGGCTTGATGACGCCTTCACCTCCTCGATCCAGCGAGCGATGGTGAAGTAGTAGATGAGTTCCGGCAGCACGACGGCGTGGTGATGGTGGTGAGGAACAATCTCTGCAGGGCTTCGCCAAGCACTACGGAGATTATGACGGGAGAACTAGAGGGTTAGGGTTGCCGACACACGGCTTGGGAAATCTTAATGTGTCCCGTGTGCTAGCTCTGCCCCTCTATTTATATGTTGAGCCTTGGGGTCTAAACTTGGAGTAAAAGCCTCCTCCAGGTCGGTTTTTCCGCACAAGGTCGGTTTGGCCCGCAGGGAAAGAGTCCAACTCGGATCCCTGCAGTACCGCGCACAAGCGGTAGTACCGCTCACGAGCGGTAGTACCGCTTGAGCGGTAGTACCGCTTATGCGGTAGTACCGCTTCACACAAGCGGTAGTACCGCTTACGCGGTAGTACTGCCTTACCAGCGGTAGTACCGCTTAAGGCAGCAGCAAAACTTCCTTTTGCACTTTCCAATACCTCGTGGGCTTTACCCCTTTGGCTCATATAAAGTGTTGCTGCACCCGAACACTTCGGTAAACATCCGGAACCTCTTCCGGTGAATTCCAGAACCCTTCCGAAGATCAAAACACTATTATCACATATATCAATCTTTACCTCCGGACTCTTCCGGAGATCCTCATCATGTCCGGGATCTTATCCGGGACTCCGAACAACCTTCGGTCACCAACAAAATAACTCAACTATACTAATCGTCACCAAACGTTAAGTGTGTAGACCCTGCGGGTTCGAGAACTATGTAGACATGACCAAGACACCTCTACGATCAATAACCAATAGCGGGACCTGGATGCCCATATTGGCTCCTACATATTCTACGAAGATCTTTATCGGTCGAACCTCTATGTCAAGGATTCAGTTAATCCCGTATACTGTTCCCTTTGTTCTTCGGTTTGTTACTTGCCTGAGATTCGATCGTCGGTATCTCTATACCTAGTTCAATCTCGTTACCGGCAAGTCTCTTTACTCATTCCGTAATACAAGATCTCGTGGCTAACACTTTAGTCACATTGCTTGCAAGGCTCATTGTGATGTTGTATTACCGAGTGGGCCTTGAGATACCTCTCCGTCATACGGAGTAACAAATCCCAGTCTTGATCCATGCCAACCCAACAGACACCCTCGGAGATACCTATAGAGCACCTTTATAGTCACCCAGTTACGTTGCGACGTTTGATACACACAAGGTACTCCTCCGATGTCAGGGAGTTGCATGATCTCATGGTCATAGGAACAGATACTTGACATGCAGAAAACAATAGCAATAAACTGACACGATCATATGCTACGTTTACAGTTTGGGTCTTGTCCATCACATCATTCTCCTAATGATGTGATCCCGTTATTCAAATGACATCTTATGTCAACGGCTAGGAAACCTTAACCATCTTTGATCAACGAGCTAGTCAACTAGAGGCTTACTAGGGACACAGTGTTGTCTATGTACCCACACATGTATTTGAGTTTCCAATCAATACAATTATAGCATGGATAATAAACGATTATCATGAACAAGGAAATATAATAATAACCAATTTATTATTGCCTCTAGGGCATATTTCCAACATCCAGTACATAGTGCCAGCTACCCACTTGCTGAGGATATGAAGAAGAGGAAGGATTCTGGTTTGAGGGCTTGGAGAGCTGCTGGTCCATATGCCCAAAGGAGGAAGACAGCTGTGGACTACAGATTCTACACCAAAGAGCAACAGGATTTCTATGAGACTGTGCTTTTTGACAAGAGTCCAGCTGTGAGTGATATGAGATATGTGGACTGGAAATTCATCAAGGAGAATGAATACCATTTTCCAAGTGTCCAAGACAATTTCCACTGCATTGGTTTGGATGAGTTTGTTGGCAGAGAGTTCACTGCTTGGAATGATGAGATGATCATGCAATTCTACTCCACTGCACATTTCTATGGAGATGGTAGAATTGTATGGATGACTGAAGGTGCAAGATATGAGTCCACTATTGAGGAATGGGCTGAAATCTTAGGAGTCCCTGAGGCACAGGATGGTGATTTGGATGTCTACTCAGAGTCCAAGGAGAGCCACAATGCTATGGCCAACATGTACAATGTGATCCCTACTGCTCATGTGAAGTCTCACAAGCTAGGATCCATCTACTTTCTTTAGGCTGGCCACCGCACCATGAACACTATTCTGAGGCATACCTTGATGCCCAAGTCAGGAGATGAAAAGATGATCCGAGGCTACTCCATCAACATGCTGTTTCATCTTGACAGACACACCAGGATTAGAGTCATGGACTTAATTGTTGAGACAGTTAAGAGGGTTGCTGCTGATCAGAAGCGCTCTTGCTGCTATGCACCCTACATCCAGATGCTCATCAACTCTAAGCTAGAGAAGCACATATTTTCTCTGGACAGACCCCACTTGCCCCTACAGCCAGATCTCGAGGACAACGTCGTGGAGATGAACCCAGATCATCCCACTTCAGCTGCAGCTCAGGCAGAGGCAGAGGCAGCCAGAGCCACTAGTGCTCAAGTCCCTAGATCCAGGAACGAGCAAATGGATCTTTTGATCTCATCAGTTCAGGGCATGCAGAAGGACATTAAGGACATCTTGAAGAACCAGAACAGTCTTGTCAGGATCTTTGAGAACAGGATCAAGACCCTTAATGATAAGGTGGATGGGCTGACTAAGACAGACAATGAGCTCAAGAAGGAAGTTGACTCAGTGCCTCTTCCTCATTCTTCTTCTTCTGATGATGATGATGAGGATGGATCACCTCTCAGGCCAGGCACACAGTTTACTACTCAGGCCAGATCAGCCACTGTGCCAGCTCCAGACTTGAGGCCCTCTTCATCAGCTCCAGCCACTGTCACCTCAGCTCCTGCTCCATCAGCTTCAGTTCCTCCAGTTTCCACACCAACTCCATCCACGACATCTGCAGAGATCTTCGCCGACGCTGTTCTCTCGACTCCTTCATCAACAACCGGAGGAGATCAACCCAAGAACGCTTAGACATATGCCTTTGAACTTTTTGGTAACTTGTTACCAAAGGGGGAGAAGTGTATATAGATCTTTAGGCTTCGAGTGAGAGAGCGTTTGGTTTTTATTGCTTTTTCAAAAACACACATGGTTCATTTACTTTTGGCTACGCTTTGTGTTTTGATCATACACTTTATGTGTGTTGTGCTACTATTTCCTATCATCTTAATGCTTATGAGATGATCATTATCTTTGTTTGGTTGTGTTGTGCTATGATGTTCACTCTAATTATTCTCGCACACCACCAAGGTGTATGTGACATGGAAGAAGTGCCCCATGTACCTAATCGATTGTGCATTTGCATTCAAATGCAAATTTAAAATAATGCACAAATTTAGGGGGAGCTCTTGCTTATCACATACTTCTCAAAGCGACGATTATATTCATTGATTATATCTTTGTCGAAGCTTTGATCTATATGTTGTCATCAATTACCAAAAAGGGGGAGATTGAAAGCACATTTGCTCCCTTGGTGGTTTTGGTAATTAATAACAACATATAAGTCATTGAACTAATGTTTCCACTAAGTATATTTCAGGAAAAGTTCAATGATAGGGATGGCAAAAGGATTATGAAGATTGTGGAAATACCCCAAGATGCAAGGAAATGGATTGGCAAAGCTTCAAGCAAGAGGACTCTACTTTTTACATTTGTGAGAAATTACTTTGAGTCCATAGGAAAGCCAATACTATTAAAAGGGGGTAAGGTTTTGATTGGTGAACAAAATGCTCATACGTGCACAAGTGATAGTCACCAAAAACACCCACAATCTCTTCCACAAAGTCTGTCCATAGCCAAATATTCAAAATCGGTGCAACCAACACTTTCCACTAGGTGCCACCGATTCCCAAACTCAGACAGACTCAGCCAAACCCTAGCCACTTTGGTGCAACCGATTCTGTTCCGGTGCCACCGAGTTTAGGTTGCCAATTTTCTGTTACGCAAATTCACAATATCGGTACCATCGAGATTGTTGGATCGGCGTCACCGAGAATGTCAATCTGACCGTTGGTCACCTTATCGGTGCAACCGAGTTTCCTATATCGGTCTCACCGAGATTCAAAAGTTGCCACCTTTTGGTCACTTCGGTACCACCGAGATTAACACATCGGTGTCACCGAGTTGGTCATTTTGTGTGTAACGGTTGGATTTTTGGGGATGCCTATATATATACCCCTTCACCACCACCTACTCGAAAGAGAAGCACTCAGAACTATTCCATACTTGCCCCATCCAGTTTTCTGAGAGAGAGCCACCTACCCTTGTGTTGAGGTCAAGATCTTCCACTCCAACCATATGGATCTTGATTTCTAGCCTCCCCTAGTTGCTTTCCACTAATCCCATCTCTTCCACCAAGCCAAATCTGTGAGAGAGTGATTGTGTGTTGAGGAGTCTATCATCTTGAAGCACAAGAGCTAGGAGTTCATCATCATTACCGAGCCTATTACCTTTTGGAGGGTGGTGCCTCCTAGATTGGTTAGGTGTCGCTTGGGAGCCTCCTACTTTGTGTTGTGGAGTTGAACCAAGAAGTTTGTAAGGGCAAGGAGATCGCCTACTTCGTGAAGATCTACCCATAGTGAGGCTAGTCCTTCGTGGACGGAAGCCGTTACGGAATAGTCAAGGTTGCTACTTCGTGGACCCTTATGGGTGGAGCCCTCCGTGGATTCTCACGACCGTTACCCTCCGTGGGTTGAAGACTCCATAAACGTGGATGTACGATAGCACCACCTATCGGAACCATGGGAAAAATCATCGTGTCTACAATTGCGTTTGATCTTCCTACCCAATCCTTTCTACTCATGCTTGTTGTTACTTTCCGCTGCTATACTCTTAGACTTGCATGTGTAGGGTGTACTTGACTTGCCATGAAATGCTAAAAACTGCCAACTCTAAAATTTGGTATAGGCAAAACTTTTATTTGGTCAAGTAGTCTAATCACCCCCCCTCTAGACATACTTTTGGTCCTACACTATTACTAGTGATTGTTCTGGCCTGTCCTTTGCCTCAAAAGGATTGGGCTACCTTGCTGCACCTTGTTTACCGTTACCGTTACTTGATCGTTACCAATTACGCTATCAAACTATCTGCTACCTACAATTTCAGTGCTTGCAGAAATTACCTTGCTGAAAACCGCTTGTCATTTCCTTCTGCTCCTCGTTGGGTTCGACACTCTTACTTATTGAAAGGACTAAGATTGATACCCTATACTTGTGGGTCATCAAGACTCTTTTCTGGCGCTGTTGCCGGGGAGTGAAGCGCTCTTGGTAAGTGGAAATCGGTAAGGAAAAACTTATACTACGTGCTGAAATTTATCGCTACTTGCTACTATGGAGAACAATCCTTTGAGGGGTTTGTTTGGGGTATCTTCACCTCGAACGGAACCACAATTAGTTGCCCCACAACCTACAACACCTACTAAAAATGTTACTTATGAAATTCCTTCGGGTATGTTAGAACAACTGCTTGCTAAACCTTATGCAGGAGATGGAACTGAACATCCTGATATGCACCTCTTATATGTGAACGAAATTTGTGGATTATTTAAGCTTGCAGGTTTACCCGGAGATGAAGTTAAGAAGAAGGTTTTCCCTTTATCTTTGGAAGGAAAGCATTGACATGGTATAGGCTATGTGATGATCTTGGATCGTGGAACTGGAGTCGTTTGCAATTGGAATTTCACCAAAAGTTTTATCCCATGCATCTAGTTCATCGTGATCGGAATTATATATATAATTTTTGGCCTCGTGAAGGAGAACGTATCGCTCTAGCTTGGGGGAGTCTTAAGTCAATGTTATATTCATGCCCCAATCATGCCATTCCGAGGGAAGTTATCTGATCAATCCATGCTCGATACTTTTTGTGCTGGTTCTTATATGATGAAGACTATTGAATTCAACTGGGATCTCTTAGAAAGAATTAAACGCAACTCTGAAGATTGGGAACTCGACGAAGCTAATGAGTCAGGTATAAAGCTTGAATTTGATTGTGTTAAATCTTTTATGAATACCGATACTTTTCAAAAGTTTAGCACTAAATATGGACTTGACTCTGAGATAGTAGCCTCTTTCTGTGAAGCATTTGCTACTCACGTTGATCCCCCTAAGGAGAAGTGGTTTAAATATCATGCCCCTATTAAAGAAGAAATTATAGAACCAGTCATAGCTAAACAAGAAACCATCTTTTACAATGTTGATCTAGTTGTGCCTACTGCTTATATTGAAAAACCACCTTTCCCTGTTAGGATAAAGGAACATGCTAAGGTATCAACTGTGCTTCGTAAGAATAATATAAGAGCACCTAAACCCCCTGAGCAAATTAAAGTAGAGCCTAGTGTGGATATGGTTAAAGATCTCTTGGTATAAAATATTGATGGGCATGTTATCTACTTTTGTGATGAAGCTGCTAGAATTGCTAAACCTGATGAAAAAGATAAACATAGACCCATAGAAGGCTTGCCTGTTGTCTCAGTCAAATTAGGAGATCATTGCTATCATGGTTTATGTGATTTAGGTGCTAGTGTGAGTGCTATCCCTTTTACCTTATACCAAGAAATTATGGATGAAATAGCACCTGCTGAAATGGGAGATATTGATGTTACTATTAAACTTGCTAATAGAGACACTATCACACCACTTGGGATTGTTAGAGATGTTGAAGTCTTGTCTGGGAAAGTAAAATACCCTACTGATTTTCTAGTCCTTGGTTCCCCACAAGATGACTTTTGTCCCATTATTTTTGGTAGACCTTTCTTGAGCACCGTCAATGCTAAGATAGATTGTGAAAAACAAACTGTCGGTGTCAGTTTTGGTAATGTGTCTCATGAGTTTAATTTTTCCATGTTTAGTAGACAACCTCGTGATAAAGCGTTATCTAGTAAGGATGAAATATTTGGTCTTGCTTCTATTGTTGTGCCTCCTACTGATCCATTAGAACAATATTTGCTCGACCATGAAAATGATATGCATTTGCGTGAAAGAAATGAAATAGATCAAATTTTCTTCGAACAACAACCTCTATTGAAACACAATTTGCCTATTGAAACTCTTGGAGGTCCTCCTCCACCTAAAGGTGATCCTGTGTTTGAATTGAAACAATTGCCTGACACTTTGAAGTATGCTTATCTTGATGAGAAAAAGATATATCCTGTTATTATTAGTGCTAACCTTTCAGAACATGAAGAAGAAAGATTATTAAAAGTTCTAAGGAAGCACTAGGCTGCTATTGGATATACTCTCGATGATCTTATGGGCATTAGTCCCACTCTATGTCAGCACAAGATCAATAAGGAACCTGATGCTAAACCCGTTGTTGATCACCAACGGCGATTGAATCCTAAGATGAAAGAAGTGGTAAGAACTGAAATATTAAAACTTCTGGAAGCAGGTATAATCTATCCCATAGCTAATAGTAGATGGGTAAGTCCCGTTCATTGTGTCCCTAAGAAAGGAGGTATTACCGTTGTTCCCAATGATAAGAATGAACTCATTCCACAAAGAATTGTCACTGGATATAGAATGGTAATTGATTTAAGAAAATTAAATAAAGCTACTAGAAAAGATCATTACCCTCTACCGTTCATTGATCAAATGCTTGAAAGACTATCCAAGCACACACACTTTTATTTCTTAGATGGATATTCCGGTTTCTCTCAAATACCTGTGTCACAATCTGATCAAGAGAAAACCACCTTTACTTGCCCTTTTGGAACCTATGCTTATAGACGTATGCCTTTTGGTTTATGCAATGCACCTGCTACCTTTCAAAGATGTATGACTGCTATATTCTCTGATTTCTATGAAAAGATTGTGGAGGCTTTCATGGATGATTTCTCCGTTTACGGAACTTCTTTTGATGATTGCTTAAGCAACCTTGATCGAGTTTTGCAGAGATGTGAACAAACTAATCTCGTCTTGAATTGGGAGAAGTGCCACTTTATGGTTAATGAAGGCATTGTCTGGGGGCATAAAATATCTGAACGAGGTATTGAGGTGGATAAAGCTAAAGTTGATGCAATTGAGAAAATGCCATGTCCTAAAGATATTAAAGGTATTCGAAGTTTCCTTGGTCATGCTGGTTTTTATAGAAGGTTCATTAAAGACTTCTCTAAAATTTCTAGGCCTCTTACTAATCTTTTGCAAAAGGATATTCCTTTGGTTTTTGATGATGATTGTGTGGAAGCCTTTGAAACACTCAAGAAAGCCTTAACCTCTGCACCTATTGTTCAACCACCTGATTGGAACTTGCCTTTTGAAATTATGTGTGATGCTAGTGATTATGTTGTTGGTGCTGTCCTAGGACAAAGAGTTGATAAGAAATTGAATGTTATCCATTATGCTAGTAAAACTCTAGGCAGTGCCCAACGAAACTATGCTACCACCGGAAAAAAAATTAGCAGTTCTGTTTGCTTGTGATAAATTTAGATCCTATATTGTTGACTCCAAAGTTATTGTTCACATCGATCATGCTGCTATAAAATACCTTATGGAAAAGAAAGATGCTAAACCTAGACTCATTAGGTGGGTTCTTCTGCTTCAAGAATTTGACTTACACATCGTTGATAGGAAAGGAGCTGAGAACCTCGTAGCTGATAACTTGTCTAGTTTAGAAAATATTCTTGATGACCAACTACCCATTGATGATAGTTTCCCTGACGAACAGCTAGCTGCAGTAAGTGTCTCACAAAACACACCTTGGTATGCTGATTATGCTAATTATATTGTCGCTTAATATATACCGCCTAGCTTTACTTATCAACAAAAGAGAAAAAAATTCTATGACTTGAGACATTACTTTTGGGATGACCCCACACCTTTATAAAGGAGTAGATGGTATTATTAGATGTTGTGTACCTGAGCATGAACAGGAACAAATCCTACGGAAATGTCATTCCGAAGCTTATGGAGGACATCATGCGGGAGATAGAACAGCTCATAAGGTTTTGCAATCTGGTTTTTATTGGCCTACTCTCTTCAGGGATGCCCGTAAGTTTGTCTTGTCTTGTGATGAATGTCAAACAATTGATAATATCGGTAAGCATCAGGAAATGCCTATGAATTATTCACTTGTTATTGAACCATTTGACGTTTGGGGTTTTGATTATATGGGGCCTTGTCCTTCCTCCAACGGGTACACTCGTATTTTAGTTGCGGTTGATTATGTCACTAAGTGGGTAGAAGCTATTCCAACTAGTAGTGCTGATCACCATACCTCCATTAAAATGCTTAAAGAGGTTATCTTCCCGAGGTTTGGAGTCCCTAGATATTTAATGACCGATGGTGAATCACACTTTATTCATGGTGCTTTCCGTAAGATGCTTGCTAAATATGATGTTAACCATAGAATTGCATCACCCTATCATCCTCAATCTAGTGGTCAAGTTGAACTTAGCAATAGAGAAATAAAATTGATATTACAAAAAACTGTCAATAGGTCTCGGAAGAATTGGTCTAAGAAATTAGATGATGCACTTTGGGCCTATAGAACAGCTTATAAAAATCCTATGGGTATGTCTCCATATAAAATGGTGTATGGGAAAGCTTGTCATTTGCCTCTAGAACTAGAACACAAAGCATTTTGGGCAATTAAAGATCTCAACTATGATTTCAAACTTGCCGGTGAGAAGAGGGTTTTTGATATTAGCTCACTAGATGAATGGAGAACCCAAGCGTATGAAAATGCCAAGCTATTCAAAGAAAAGGTAAAAAGATGGCATGACAAAAGAATCCAAAAGCGGGAATTCAAAATAGGAGATTATGTTCTTTTGTTCAACTCTCATTTAAGATTTTTTGCGGGAAAGCTTCTCTCAAAATGGGAAGGACCATATGTTATCGAAGAGGTTTATCGTTCTGGAGCTATCAAGATTAATAATGCCGAAGGTACTAACCCGAAGGTGGTCAATGGACAAAGAATTAAGCATTATATCTCAGGTACGCCTATTAACGTTGAAAGCAATGTTACCCAAACCATGACACCGGAGCAACACATAAAAGATACCTTCCGGAACACTCCAGAATACTTAAAAATAGGAGGTACGTGATACGGTAAGTAAACGGACTCCGAAAAATCAGCAAAAATATTTTTTGTCAGTTTTAGAATATTTTAGAATTTTGGAAATAAAAAAATAAAACGGAAGGTAATCGAGGCGAGCACGATACACCAGGGCGTGCCAGGCACCCCTAGGCGCGCCCTGGTGGGTTGTGCCTACCTCGGATGCCTTCCCGACTCCGTTTTCCTTCCAAATACTTGTTCCTCAAGAATAAAAATTCTCTATATATACCCCCCGACTGTTTTGACGAACGCATCGCAGAAAAATCCTCTATTCTTGTTTCTTGCTGTTTTCTCGTCAGATCTAGATCTCCATGGCTCCACAAAGCTCCTTCAGGGACAAGTTCTTCAAGAAGGTCATCAACCCGTACTTGCCGGAGGTGATGAAGCACCCTCAAGCCATTAAGATGCGTGAGGGGGTGCTCCACATCTGCGATGTTCAGGGACCCAAGAAGACCAGAAGCATGGAGGCTAGGCTCGACGCGGTGGAACAGGAAATCTTCAAGTGCCACAAGATGGTTGAGCGTGGACTTAGTGCCAATCACTCCATGATCACGGAATTCACTCGTGATCAGTCAGTGGATGGCCGGTCTGTGAAGGACATCATCTCCACCCTCAACGGGCAAATTAATTTTCCGCAGAGCCAAGTTTATGATCTTCAAAACCAAGTCTTCGAATATGAAGCGAGATTTAAAGGTATGAGCTTAGCTGCCAGTTGCAGGACTCAGGGGACTCTCGCGTCAACCTTTGATGGGGAACCCTTACCCTGGAAGCTGGAGGACAAGCTTGCCACATCATCACCACCACCTACATCAATACCTCCACCTTCTTCATCACCACCACCAAAGGAGACTTAAGCACACGGGTATGGGCACTCCCCTTGGCTTGAGCAAAGCTTGGGGGAGGTGCCCCGGTATCGTATCACCACCACTTTTATTCACCTTTACCTATTTTAGTTCGATCCTTAGTTTCCCTTTGCTTTAGTTGAATAAAAGTTTAGCATGATCTATTTTCGTGTGTTAGTTCCGTGGTCTATCTATCCATGTAATCGAGTGAAAGTTATATAATAAAGTTTAGTTTGAGTTTTTGCCTCCCTACTTTCTTGTTGCAATCAAATAAAGGAAAAGGAACAAATGAAAAGAATCATATGCTAATCTTATGGTGAGTAATGACATCACATAAGGAAAAGTATTAGTAGTAAAATTTATTGGAGATTGACAAACATAGCATTGGTCAATGATGCAATTCATGAAAGAATTAATTAGGGAGGAGAAGATTCACATGCAAATACACCATCTTGGACATCTTTTATGATTGTGAGCCCCCATCAAATATTATATGTCAAAATTGTTGACGTTGGACGAGCAAGACAACGTAATGATTTATGTTTGTTCGTATCCACATAGAAGTTATATTGTCATAGATCCTTTAACATGTGGTGCTTTCCCAATATCTTTGCTAGCCAAAAATTCCGCACTAAGTAGAGATACTACTTGTGCATCCAAAAACCAAACCCAAATTCTTTCTTTGAGTGTCCACCATACCTACCTATGGATCGAGAAATATCCTTCAAGTAAGTTGTCATCGGTGCAACAAGGCAATAAAAATTGCTTCTAAAAGTGTTTTGATCAATTAGTGTAAGAGAAAATTGAGCGTTATACGAACTTATGATGGCAAAGTAATAAAAGCAGCGGACTGCATAATAAAGTTTGCTATCATAGGGGGCAATATAGCGTGACGTTCTTTTACATTAAGTGATTGGGCATACAAACCAATAAGCGCTTGACAACCTCTGCTTCCCTCTGCGAAGGGCCTATCTTTTACTTTTATGCACTTACTTTTATGCAAGAGTCAAAGTATTCTTCCCTATTCCATTTTACCTTTTCTTTTGCAATCATTATGTGGTGAGGAAAGATCTAGGCACATATATCCAGTTGGATATGGGTGGGCATGAGTTATTATTGTTGACATCACCCTTGAGGTGAGTGAGTTGGGAGGCATAACTATAAGCCCCTATCTTCCTACGTGTCCGGTTGAAACTTTTTGTTCATGGGTATGCCGTGAGCATTAGCAATCATAGAAGACTAAATGATGGTTGAGTATGTAGAGTTGCCAAAAGGCTCCTACATGAGACCCTTCCTGAAAATATGATGAATTGTAGTTGCAAAGTTGACTGAGAACATAGTTTGTTGGTTCCCAATAAGGTTTACGCTTCATACTTCTATGTTGTGTTGAATTGTTACTTGTTCATGAGAAGCTTTATGATAAAAATGTATTGAAATAAGTTCCTATGTTAGAGTTTGTTGCTGCTATGTTGATAAGCATGATTCTTCTATGTCCATATTTTGTTTTTATCGACACCTCTCTCTCAAACCATGCGGACATGCTTTTTAATATCGGCTTTCGCTTGAGGACAAGCGAGGTCTAAGCTTGGGGGAGTTGATACGTCCATTTTGCATCATGATTTCCTACTGTTATTTACTTTGTTTTGTTGAATAATAATGCTTTGGGGAGTGATTCTAATGCCTTTTCTCTCATAATATGCAAGGTTTACACAATGAGGGAGAATACCGGCAGCTGGAATTCTGGACCCAAGAAAAGCACGTCAGAGATACCTATTCTGCACAACTCCAATGAAGCTGAAATTTTAAGGAGATTATTTTTGCATTTAATAAAAAATACTGGAGCTGAAAACTACTGGAGGGGGCCTCCCAGGTGGGCACAACCCACCAGGGCGCGCCAGGCCCCCCTGGGCGCGCCCTGATGGGTGGTGGTCACCCAGGCCCACCTCCGGTGCCCATCTTCTGGTATAAGGTCACTCTTGACCTAGAAAAAATCAGAGGAGGACTTTCGGGATGAAGCGCCGCCGCCTCGAGGCGGAACTTGGGCAGGAGCACTTTTGCCCTCCGGCGGAGCGATTCCGCCGGGGGACTTCCCTCCCGGAGGGGGAAATCAAAGCTATCGTCATCACCAACACCCCTCTCATCTTTGGGAGGCCAATCTTCATCAACATCTTCAACATCACCATCTCCTCGGAAACCCTAGTTCATCTCTTGTGTTCAATCTTTGTACCGGAACCTCAGATTGGTACCTGTGGGTGACTAGTAGTGTTGATTACCTTGCGTAGTTGATTACTATATGGTTTATTTGGTGGAAGATTATATGTTCAGATCCATTATGCTATTTAATACTCCTCTGATCTTGAGCATGATTATTATTTGTGAGTAGTTACCTTTGTTCTTGAGGTCACGGGAGAAGTCATGTTGCGAGTAATCATGTGAATTTGATATGTGTTCGATATTTTGATGATATGTATGTTGTGATTCCCTTAGTGGTGTCATGTGAACGTCCACTACATGACACTTCACCATTCATGGGCCTAAGGGAAGGCATTGTGGAGTAGTTATTAGATGATGGGTTGCTAGAGTGACAGAAGCTTAAACCCTAGTTTATGCGCTACTTCGTAAGGGGCTTATTTGGATCCACATGTTTAATGCTATGGTTAGACTTTGTCTTAATACTTTTCTCGTAGTTGCAGATGCTTGCGAGGGGGTTAATCATAAGTAGGTTGTTAGTTCAAGTAAGAACAGCACCTTAGCGCTGGTCCACCCACATATCAAATTATCAAAGTAGCAAACACGAATCAAACCAACATGATAAAAGTGAGTAGACGAAATTCCCGTGTACCCTCAAGAACACTTTGCCTATTACTAGTGATTGTTCTGGCCTGTCCTTTGCCTCAAAAGGATTGGGCTACCTTGCTGCACCTTGTTTACCATTACTGTTACTTGCTCGTTACCAATTACCTTGCTATCTAACTATCTGTTACCTACAATTTTAGTGCTTGCAGAAATTACCTTGCTGAAAACCGCTTGTCATTTCCTTCTCCTCCTCGTTGGGTTCGACACTCTTACTTATCGAAAGGACTACGATTGATCCCCTATACTTGTGGGTCATCAATCATATGCCCACAATTCATCGGATCCCGACAAACGCGCCACGAGAATTACATCGAATAGGTCTCCGAAGACATCATTATATTGAAGACCATATAGGAGAGAGAGATAGATAGAGAGAGAGGAGAGAGAGAGAGACCTCTAGCTACTGCTATGGACCCATAGGTCTTGTGGGAATTGCACACCACTACAAAAAATACCCATCCATGACATTATGGACTGAACAAAAATATTTCATGTCATGGAAGTGACACTTCCATGACAATACTTCTGACAGGAACACATATCACCATGGATGTGGTGGGCTCATGCTTCTATGACAAAAAATTATGACAGAAAATGGGTTTTTAATCCTAGGCGGGCTTGATGACCCACAAGTATAGGGGATGAATCATAGTCCTTTCGATAAGCAAGAGTGTCGAACCCAACGAGGAGCAGAAGGAAATGATAAGCGGTTTTCAGCAAGGTATTCTCTGCAAGTACTGAAATAGTAGCAATGTGTATAGTTTAATAGCAAGATAATTCATAGCAAGTAACAAGTAACAATAGTAAAAAGGTGCAGCAAGGTATCCCAATCCTTATAACGCAAAGGACAGGCCAAAAGTGTTTCTTATAATGAGCAAGCATTCTCGAGGACACATGGGAATTTTGTCTAGTCATGCCTATCATGTTTAGTTGATTTGGGTTCACTACTTTGATAAATTGTAATGTGGGTGGACTAATGGTAAGTTGTTGTTCTTACTTGAACAAACAACCTACTTATAATTACCCCTTTCGCAAGCATCCGCAACTACGGACGAAGAAATAAGATAAATCTAATCATAGCATGAAACATATGGTTCCGAATCAGCCCCTTACGAAATAGTACATAAACTAGGGTTTAAGATTCTGTCACTCTCGCAACCCATCATATACTTCCTATTTCACAATACTTTCCTCTAGGCCCAAATATGGTGAAGTGTCATGTAGTCGACGTTCACACGACACCACTATAGGAAACACAACATACAAGTCATCAAAATATTGAACGAATACCAACTTCACATGTTAGTTTATAACACGACTTCTCCCATGTCATCAAGAAGAAAAGTAACTACTCACAAATCATGTGCATGTGCAATATCGGAGGGTTATTGAATATGCTGAAGGATATGAACATATAATCTTCCATCAAGTAAACCATCTAGCATCAACTACAAGATGTAATCAACACTACTAGCAACCCACATGTACCAATCTGAGGTTTTGGGACAATGATTGAATAAAAGAGATGGACTAGGGTTTGAAATGAGATGGTGCTGATGAAGATGTTGATGGAGATGAGTCCTCCAACGCTGGAGGAAGCGTTGGTGGTGACGAAGGCTTCGATTCCCCCCTCCCGGAGGGAAGTATCCCCGGCGGAATCGCTATGCCGGAGAGCAAAAGTGCTCATGCCCAGGTTCTGCCTCGAGACGGTTGTGCTTCATCCCAAAAGTGATCTCTTGATTATTTTTTCTAGTATACATGGCACCATATAGAAGAGGAGGGCCCCAGAGGCTGCTACAAGGTGTATAGTTTAATAACAGGTACTGAAATAGTAGCAGCGTGTAGGTCCCAATAGCATTGGAGTCACGAGTGTCGGTGTCAAAACTGGCGGATCTCGGGTAGGGGGTCCCGAGCTGTGAGATTAGGATCGATGGGTAACAAGGGACGAAGGAGACGATGTTTACCCAGGTTCGGGCCCTCCTATGGAGGTAAAACCCTACGTCCTGCTTGGTTGTATTGATGTGTATGAAGATTACAGAGTCGATCTACCTCGAGATCAAGTAGCCAAAACCCTATATGAGCTTGTCTACCCTCTACAATCTAAACCCTCCGGATTATATAGACACCGGGGATACCTAGGGTTTACACATGATAAGTCTCCAGCCGGAAGTAAAGACGCTGATCCTCTCATCTTGACTTGGAGTGCACGCCGTGTCTTCGGAGGCCTCCTTCTAGAATACGGGTCGCCGCATATCCTGGCCCTCCCTGTGATAACCAGAGAGTGGCCCACCAAGCCGGCCTATGAGAGATAGGCCAGCGGCCCGAGGACCCCTTAGTCCAGGACTCCCTCAGTAGCCCCCGAACTAGCCCCCAACACCAGGGGTCATGATACTAGCAGCTTCGAGTGATCGGAGTCTCCGGCTTGCAGGGTGAGTTCTTTTCCCCCTTTATGATCGGCAGGTTCTAGTCCGGCCGCCAATGATATGTAAGTATCCGAACATGCAATTATCCGGACGCCATAAGTCGCTTAACCTCAAAGGACAAACGCCAAAGTGTGAACAGTATTTCTTGACAACCTTTCTGACGAAGGGTCGTGGCCCGTCACGACTGCTAAGCCGGTTACAAAAACTCGATTCGTGGTTCGAGGCCGTTTCTCCATTGGCACGTCTTATCAACGTGTAGATCGTGTCCCGTTTATTACGGGATATGCTCAATGCCCTGGGCTATCCCACGCGCGCATAACGGCACGATTGTTTCGGGAAGTGGCGAGGCCTGCAGCGCAGTAAGAGGGAGGCTCTTGGTATTACGGCACCCCATAAAAGGAAGAAAACCCCCAAGGCCTATTCACGCTCCCAATTTGCACCCTTTGACTCCTCGACCTTCCCAAGCCCCGAGAGCCCAGATCCAGTTCTTCCTCAGTCTTCCCTCCGAGTTCGGCCATGGCAGGTTCAGGCTCCATGGGCAAGTGGGAAGCTTCCTCCGTCACCGACAACGACATTCTGGAGTTAAAGTGTGCCGGCTACCTCCCCGCCAACATCACCCACCGCGCTCCAAAGGCGAATCAGGTGGTTCCCACACCAAAGCCTGGCGAGAGGGTGGTGTTCGTCCCACATTTCATCCGGGGACTGGGCTTCCTGCTCCACCCCTTCGTCAGGGGCCTCATGTTCTTTTACGGGTTGGATTTTCATGACCTCCACCCGAACTCCTTCATGCACATATCGGCGTTCATCATCGTCTGCGAAGCCTTCCTACGGGTTCAGCCGCACTTTGGCTTGTGGCTCAAGGTGGTCAACGTCAAGCCGAAGACAGTTGCGGGCGCGCATGTGGATTGTGGGGGGGGCGGTAATCTGCAAGCTTCCCCGTGTCGAGTGGCCGGACGGCACTTTCATCGACACGGTCAAGATCTGGCAAAAGGAATGGTTCTACATCACCGAGCCATGGAGCGCGGATTGGGCGGCACCTGCCGAGTTCAGATCCGGACCCCCCGCGAGGCTAACCTCGTGGCTCAAGAAGGGCCTTGACTGGGGGTCGGCTACAGAGGTAAAATCGCTGCAGAAGCGCATCTCCTCGATGATTGAGGCCAAGATCGAACTGGTCAACGTGATCCAGGTCATGCTCCACCGCTGCCTGCTCCCCTGCCAGCACCGGTCCTCCCCAATGTGGGCTTACCAGCCCGAGGACCTGGCCACCGTGAGTCAATTCTTCCGCACTACCTACGAGAAATTGTGGAAAGTGCTATTCAAGCCCCAGAAGAGCTGGCCGACCGAGGAGGAGGACACCGGCCTTGACACCGAAACCTCTCCTACCAAGGTATGATAAAACATTTAATTCTCCGGCTCTATTTTTTGACAAAGAGCTGAACCCCTTCTCCCTCATCTTCACAGAAATGGCTAAGCAAGGCCGTGCAGATTGACTGTCCGGCCCCGCAGCCCGAAGACCCTCGGTCTGATCTGTTGACAGAGATGCTCATCGTGGCACAGTATTCGGCGCCAGAGAAGAAGGAGAAAAAGAAGAAAGGGTAGAAGAAGGAGGCCCGAGAGGGTCTTCGTCTGAGGGGTCTGCCGGACACTAAGTCCGAGGAGACCCATGCCTCTTCCACTCACGAGGAAGAGCATGAGGACGAAGAGGAGTGCGGCTCCCCCCTCGCAAGGAAGAGGGCAGCGTCAGCGGACACCACGGAGGACCTACCTCCTCCTGCCCCGAAGAGGACATGACGGACAAAGGCTGTCCTGGCCGACGACAACTCGGACTCCGATAAGGAGTCTGAGGATTTTGAGAGGGTTCCCCGAAGGAACCCAAGGGTTAAGCCCCCAGCCCAGAGGTATGGATCCGAAGATCCTCTGGATCGCTTATATAGAGTATTAATGCTAAAAGGGCGAACGTCTTTCAATTTGCAGCCCACCACGTGATCTCCCCACCGACCAAATCTCAGACGGGGAGTCTCCGCCCGCTGACCTAGCGGAAAGTGGGACTGCGTCACACCCTACGCCTCCTGAGGTCTCGAAGGAGGCCGCGGAGGTGCTATCTCGCTGGGCTCCTTCCGATCCAAACACCAGCAGGGGTGATGACGTTATGGCTAAGGTTAATACCTCGGCCGCCGAAGACCAGTAGGAGGAACATCTCCTGGCAACTAAAGAGGAGGGACCAAGTCTGGTCCAGTCCCCTCCGAGGACATCTCCGGAGCGCTCTGTGCCTCAGGAGTCGCCAGCCCAATCCCCCACCGGAGGGAGGGTTGGCAGGTCATCACCGGTGCCTCCCATGACTGGGTGGCTGGCCACGATGGAGGAAGCTTTATCTGGCTCCTCCATCGCCGAAGATCACCGCGCCCTTATGGGTGCGGTTTTGCGAGGCATTCAGTCCGTTGATAGCGGACTGAAGGAGGCCTTCAACGGCCTCTTGACGGGCTTCAAGGTGAGCCACGTAATACTCTTCTTTCCAGAAAAAGTTAATTTACCGAGTTTATGCAATCCGTATAAGTGTAGTAGCCCCCGAGCCCTGGGTGAGTTTGAAAAACCCACCCGGGGGTCAAACGTCCAAAAATCAGTAATGATGCTCAAGGCACCCATTGTCCCTTACTATTCTGAGAGCTCCAAAGAGTACTTAGCAGAGGGTCTGAATCTGACAGCTCGGGAGTTTTAATGTGCATAAGTTGTTTTGTAGGCCTCGTCATCGGCGGCGGCCGCCAATGCAGGGGAGCTTGCCGAGCTAAACCGGAAGCTCAAGAGCTCTGATGAGGAGCTCGATCGCCTGAATCAGAGATTCGACGAGACGCAAGGTGAGTCCGAATTGTATCATTCAGGACTATTTGTCTATCCTCATTGATTGAGTTATCCGGATTGTTATCCCTAAGAGTTATTTACTCATTGTTACCACAGCTGTGGCCGCGGAGGTCGAGAACCTCAAGGCCGAGTTGGCGAAGGCGAGGCCGGAGGCCGCGGATGAGAACGCGGTGGCCGAACGAGCGGCGGCAGACCTGTCCGCGTTAAAAGCTGCGAGCGACAAACACGAGGCCCGGGTGGTAGAGGTGCAGCTGGAGCTCAAGGATGACAGCACGAAGTGCGAGGCCCTTGAGCAAAAGAACGAGGACCAGGCCACCGAACTATCCTCACTAAAATCCGAACTCAAATCGGAGCGAGTTGATAGGCGGTTCTTTGAAGAGGAGCTCCGCCAAGTCAAGGCGATCGCGGATGGTAAGCCGTACTTACTGCAATGTGCCTTTGGTGGTAACAGGTTTGCGTTGCTCACCCGGGTGTGGCGTTCCTCAGGCGCCTTTACGGACCTCCCGAGGAGTGCAGCGGATGCGAACAAATACTTCGCCTCCCGGGATGGGGATGTTGAGCCTCGGCTATTCTGGGCGCAATTTCAAGCCCCCGAGCATCCTCCTCTGCTGAGAAAGCAGATGAAACAATTGATGGAGCTGCACAGGATGGCGGAGCCGGCCATGAGGGACCTCTGCATCCGGCTATGGCCTGCAGAGCCGCTGCCGAGCAGTTACTTCGGCTTGGTGTAGAAGCTGTGCGACGCTGCGCCTCGGATTGACGCTCTAAAGCATTCTACGTGCATCGAGGGAGCTCGGATGGCCTTTGCAAGGACCATGGTGCACTGGCCGAAGATCAAGCCGACCGAGATGGCCACCGCACCTCCACCCCCTGGGAAGGAGCATATGCGCCCCGAGAAATACTTTGCCACCGTGATGGATGGTGAACGGGCGATAGAAGCTCAATGCCCCAAGGATGTAATTTATGAATGAACGTTTTCTCATGTATCCGATGACTGTTCCGCTTTATAATGCGGTTGCATGGTTTATCATGTCTTTAAGCTTTGTATTATTTTGACTCCTGTGTGGCCGTTTTATCTGAAAGTTGCGAGTCGTCGGCTTCAGCCCCCATGTAGATACTAGACGAGGTGTTTTGACCGCCGCACTATGACCCTTAGCCAATGTATCGGTGCTCGAAGGCGGTAGTGCGAGGGGAACAGGGCAATCGGACTATGATGCTTTAGTGCTTTCACTTAGCCGTAGGAGCTTGACTACGGGGGCTGATGACGAGCCCCCAGTGTGTTGTGATATTCGGATACCCCAAGGTTGAAACCATATCACATGGTTTGTAATAGTACAAACCCCTCGTATAACACGGAATAACCTCTATCGATTTTTAGTTTGACACTTATGCTCGGATTGCAGACCGGTTCTCGCTTATTATGACAGTCAGTTTTCGGCTTTCTCCACTGAGGTACTTGACCAGGCGAGCCGGAAGCACAATCGCAGTGGTTCTCCCTTTACCCTTTTAGCCGAACGGGCGGAACGTAAGAGGGCAAACACAAGAGCTGGGCAACCCAACCATTGACCCAAGACATAATTCGGAACCGATTCATATATAGCAACATCCGAGACGCCGAACACATAAACAATAGTGCCGGGGTGATGCTTGGGGCGATTTTTATAGTCAAGCCCCCGGTCTATTAGCCGGTCGCATCGTGATATGTACCGAACAACTTTTGCTATCGGCGTTGGTGAGTAGAGAACAGAGTATGTGACATAAAATACAGCGATGAGGCCATAGAGGATGGTCTTTATTTCTGACGAATTCTTACAACTCAAACTGCCGAAGCAACTGTTTCAGGTATTTTGAAATGAAAAATAAAATTTACAAAGGAGAGGTTTTACCCAGGGTCTTCGATGGGTGGCTTGACGTCCTCAATGTGCCCTGTCGCCTGTCAGCTCCTTTGCTCCCAAGGGGGTTGCGTTCCTTTAAAGGTGATTGTTATCGGTGAACGGACCTTTGGGAAGAAGATCTTGAGAAGTCGTCGTAGTATGGATGAGCTTTATGCTTGGATGTAACAGCCCGGGACCGACGCTCCAGAAGATTCCCCTTTTTATTTCATTGTCATCGTGTGATTCGTTTGTTTGTCGCATTCATCATCGCATCATGTGCATAGCATCATCACTTGTTTTCGAAAACTTGCATCCGTTAGCAGTTGCCGGTTCTTCCCGTCGTCCGTTTCGAGCCCAACCACACACACACGCGCCCGCGGCATCGGTTAAATAGTGTTTTCAAAAGAGTGTATAAAACTTTCTCGGATTGGATCGAAACTTGGCGTGCGGTCTTTATATGTTGTAGGTGGACCGCCTGCCAAATTTCGTCGCAATCGGAGGTCGTTTGATACCCGAACGTGCAACTGTAGCAGCACCGTCTTCGGTTAAATAGCGGACGTTTTCGGTGTTGTAAAACTTGTCGCTGGGCTACCACCTCCCTCACTTCTTGACCCAACCACCTCTCCACAGCCCATCGCAGCCCAACCTAGCCACCCTAGCTTAACCCTCTGCCCGGAGCCGTCAGATCGCAATCGGAGGGCTCGGAACCACCCTAGAACCAAACCCTAACCAAAAACTGCTATATATAGACCCCTCCTCTGCCATTTTGAGCCTTCTCCCTCCCCTGCCTCGTTTTCCGTGCCGGCCAGCCCCCTGCCCGCCACTTGGCGCCGCCGCCGCCGTCGTTTCGGCCAACCGGAGGGCGCCACGTCATCCCTAGCGCCGCCCCTGCAGCCCCCAGCCGCCGCGGCCCTGCAGAGCCCATCTGGGGCCCGCCCGGGCCCGAGGCCGCCGCCGCCCGACCCCGCAGGCACCCGAGCGCGCCCCTGCCCCCGATCTCCCTGAGCTCCCAGCGCTCCAGCGCCCTGCCATGGCGTCCGCCGCCTCGAGCTCGCCTCCCCCGCGACGACTGAAGCCGTCGTCGCCTTGTCGCGCCAACAGCCGCCCCCTGATGCCTCGCTGCCACGCCGCCGGGCCTCTTTCCCCGCTAGTTCCCCCGCCATGGCCGCCGCCCGAGCATCCTCGCTGGTTTTCCGTCGCATGGCGTCGCCGTCCACGCCCCGAGTTCCTTCGTCGTCGGGAATGGCCCCGAGGGGCCCGGATCCGCCCGTCCCCGCGACGGATCTGGTCCGCCCGTCCCCGCGACGGATCTGGTCCGCCGCGCCCCTCGCCGGCCGGTTCTCGCGCCGCTGCCGGCGGTGTGCCGCTCCTTGCCTCGCCCCTCCTCTGCCTGAGGAGGACGACGAGCCCGCGTCTCCCCGTCGGTCGCCAGCACGTGGGCCGGCCTCCCAGTGCGCGGCCCAGCCCAGCAGCGCCTTTGCCGGCCTCTGCCTCGCCGCATCGAATGGGCCAAGGCCCACGAGCTGAGCAGCCCCCCCCCCCCTACGCCGTTTTCTTTTTTTTTCTGTTAGGCCCGTTGCGGTTTTTTTTATCACAGCAATTGCATGTTTTTAATATGTTAATAGTTAAATAACCGAGCGTCTAAATAAAATGTTTTGTATATGGAAACTGCTCAGAAAAATGCATAGATTATGAATATGACATTTTCATCCATGTTTAAAATACTTACACTCGCTGTTTGCACCATTTTTGCATAATTGCCATCATTTTGCATTGTCATATTTAATTAACATGCATCGGGATTTAATCCAATCATATAGTAAAAAAATGTTCATATTATCGGCATCGCATTTTCATGCATGACGAACCTGTTCATTGAAATAATTGCATTTAACTTGCATTATACTCCAAAGTAATTGCTAAAAGGGGATTAGGCCATAAACTTGCATAATTATTTGTGACATATTTCCCTACATGAACCTACACATATTATATGTGTTTTTGGGGTAGAAAAATCCATAGAATTTAATTGTGCATTTAGTTTTGTCATTGGAGGAGGTTCGTGTGCATGTCATATTTTGCCATGATGCCCGTTTGTCTATTTTGTGGGATTTAATCCGTGCATCATATGAAATAATTTTGAACATGAGATATGCCCTTGGACATGTGTGCTAGGCCCTGGTATTTTTGGTTGTCATAGAAATGCATGTTTAGGTGTTGGTTTCTTGTTGCCATCATGCTATAAAAATCTAATGTATTGAGGGTCCAAAATATTTCTAAGTCTGAAATCTGTTATTTTGTTGCTGTCTTGCCATGCGAATTGCTAGTGTTCTAGGAGTCTTTTGGTGATGCCCATGGAGTCTTTTGTTAAGCATGTTATGCACTACCATGTTGTGTCAATAGTTTGCATGAATAGGTTTTGCATCATAATTAAACCCTCTGTCCAATATGTCAATCTGTTAAAAACTGCTGCTCATGACTAGCCTAATTTTCACTAAGTCTGAGAATCTGTTTTCTTCAATATGTCATGTTGTGTTGATGGTTGCCATGAATCTGAGCATAATTTGATGGTGCCATAAAGTAATGATTTGTAGTGCATCATGTATACTACCATGCTGTTAAGTTTCATGCCAATATATGACCTATAGCATATAGTTTTACTGCTGCCAATATGACTCCGCAAAAATCTGCTATGCTAAAACCTGTTATTTTCACTAAGTCCTAATCTGCTATATTTTGTTGCCATGTTGTGAGCTTCGTACCATGTGATCCATGACTCTTTTGAGTATGATATGTGAAGATGAAATGAATTGTGTGTTATATGCTACTGCCCCATGCTTAGTTTGTGCATTTTACAATATTTTAACTTGTTGTTTTCATGTGTGCAAAATGCTATCTTGCTGTTTTGGGCAGATTTCAACTAAAACTTGTGTTGGTTGTATTTGTTGAACCGTAGCTCCGTTTTGAACATGTTGCATATGAAACTTGCTTAGAATCTCATGTAGTTTAATAATAACTTGCTGCATTCATGATTTGAAGTGTTTGTGGTTGCCATTTTCATGCATTTTGCATTCATGTCATGTTCATCTTGTGAAAGTCATATCTTTTAGACCGTAGCTCCGTTTGAGATGTTCCATATATGTAAATCGACTAGGAGGATGAGTAGAATCTCATTGTGCACTTTATTTTCCTGTTTAATAAATATAAAACCTGATTAGTTCAGATCTGGACCAATTTCGAAATTAACATATGTGGTCGTTTCGGAAATGTTATATGTTGTTTCCGGCCTCATTTAAACTTGCCTAGATGTGTGGTTTAATTATGCTTCACCTCTTGCCATGTTTAACAACATTTAATATTGTCATGTACCTAACGAGAGTGAACTAAATAATTCGAATGTGGAGTTTCGTCAATATGCAACATGTTGCATATTGGGCTTCACTTAATGTGTAGTATTGTTTGTTGTGATTGCCATGCCTTGCATATTTAAATGGACATGCATCATATTCGATTGCGCATCATGTCATGCATATGTTGTGGTGTTCTCGTGTGTTGATTGTTTGTTCCGGATTGCTTCTTCTCGATAGAGTTCCGAAAGCGTTCGGAGTGTGAGGATTCGTTCGACTACGTTGGTTCGTCTTCTTCATGGATTTGTTCTTCTTCCAAGTGGGATCTCAAGCAATATGATCATTTCCCTGGATACTATTACTATCATTGCCATGCTAGTTGTCTCGTTTCTATCGTTGTCTCGCTACCTACCACTTGTATGTCAAGCCTCCCAAATTGCCATGATAAGCCTCTAACCCCTCCACATCCCAGCAAAACATTGTTTGGCTATGTTACTGCTTGCTCAGCCCTTCTTATAGCGTTGCTAGTTGCAGGTGCAATGTTTCCATGTGCCAACATGGATGTTTTTGCTATATCACAATATTATTGCTATTTAATTTAATGCACATATATACTTGGTAAAGGGTGGAAGGCTTGGACTTTTGCTCGGTGTTTTGTTCCACTCTTGCCGCCCTAGTTACTTGTGTACCGGTGTTATGTTCCATAATTGAGTGCTCCTAACATGCTCGGGGTTGTTATGGGGACCCCCTTGATTTTTGTTTTAGGATAAAGCATGTCTAGCAAGGCCCAACATTGGTACTATTTGCTTAATAACAACTAAAATTTGCATAGGGCATTGATCACCCCGTGGATAACTAATCAACCCCCGGGCCAGTGCTCCTCATGAGTGTTGGTCCACCTACCTAGCAGTCGGCGGTGCCACCTTGGGGCAACTCGAGGCATTTTCAGGCTACCGTCCACTTCGCATAGACGGATGATGCCCGTAGATAGAGAGCGCGCGGCTCTAGATGCGGATCTGGCTCACCGGGAGGCCTTGCTGGACTTGTTTTACCTTTCTCGAACGTCTTGTGTGAGGAATTCCGAAAATACTTCGGGCTATCTCGAGGTTGCGGTTTTCCAGTGGAATTGCCTAGGAAGATCACGAGATTCGTGGTCGAGGTTATTCCCGCTGCGTGTGGTTAGTTTGTGATGGATGAGTTGGAGCACCCCTGTAGGGTTAAATCTTTCGGAAAGCCGTGCCCGCGGTTACGTGGCAACTTGGAAACTTTGTTTAACACCCGGTCATAGTAAACTTGAAGTAAACTCAAATAAAATACACCAACTGTGTGCGTAACCGTGACTGTCTCTTCTCGTGAGTCCTTATCCGAGAGAGAACACGGTGGGGTTATGTTTGACGTATGTAGGTGTTCAGGATCTCTTAGAGATCATTACTAGTTCACGTCCGTTTATTCGACAATCATCCCCCTTTATTCTTGTACTCGTAAGTTAGCCACTCAAGTAAATGCTTAGTGCTTGCTGCAGCCTTACCACTTAACCATACCTCACCCATTAAGCTTTAATAGTCTTGATACCCTTGGAAATGAGATTGCTGAGTCCCCGTGGCTCACAGATTACTACAACAACAGTTGCAGGTACAGGTAATGCGATGATTTGACGTGAGCGCGATGCTTGTTTGATTTGGAGTTCTTCTTCTTCTTCTTCATCGATCTAGGATGGGTTCCAGGCGGCAGCCTGGGATAGCAAGGATGGATGACATTTTATCGTTTGTTTTTCGTCCATAGTCGGACCCTACTCTTCTGTATGATGTTTTGGATATGTTGATGTATTGATGTGATATTGATGTAGCTTGTGGCGAGTGTAAACAAATTCCGTATACTCATCTCTTGTTTACATGTACTTGTAATGATATCCATTCTTGCAAAACGACGAGATGCGCTTCTATCCCTGTCGAGGCCCTCGTGCCAAAATAAGGATATGATCGCATCTTGGGCGTGACATTGGAAGGTCCTAGATGGTACCTGTGGTTTGTCCGAAGACATGTGTTGGCAGTAGTTCGGTCCAGCCGAACACTTTGCCTTTCATTGTGGGTGCCCACAGCAGCCCATGGTATTTTGAGCGCGAAGTTGTGCCTTCTTGGCACATATTTTGCGGGAAGTAGGGCTGTGCTGTGGGGGGGCGTATCTCTATTTTTGTTGGGCGGAAGATGATTCCGGGAGTTCGGGTTGAGACCGAGCTCGTTTACCATCATGACGTGCCTTTATGGCTGATTTGGGCGTCGGCCCGTCATCACCGTGCTGGAATTCAGCTGCCAGGGCCGCTGTGTGTTCCTCATTTCGGGGCCATTGACAGTAATGACCCCCCTGGGCCCGGGTATCTTGAGCTTCAGGTACGCGTAGTGGGGGACGGCGTTAAAGCGAGCGAATGCTGTGCGGCCGAGTAGGGCGTGCTAATCGCTGCGAAAAGGGACAATGTCGAAGATCAAGTCTTCGCTGCGGAAGTTGTTGGGCGAACCGAACACTACCTCCAGATTCACGGTGCCCGAGCAGCGGGCTTCGACGCCTGGGATCACTCCTTTAAAGGTAGTGTTGCTAGGCTTGATCCTTGACAGATCTATACCCATCTTTTTCACCGTGTCTGAGTAAATCAGATTAAGGCTACTTCCTCTGTCCATTAGTTCTCTAGTGAGGTGATACCCATCGATAATGGGGTCTAGGACGAGGGCTGTTGAACCTCCATGACAGATACTGGTCGGATGATCCCGTCGGTCGAAGGTGATCAGGCAAGCCGACCATGGGTTATACTTCGGGGCTACGGGCTCTACGGCGTAGACCTCCCGAAGGGCGCGCTTCCTCTCCTTTTTTGGTATGTGAGTGGAATATATCATGTTCATAGTTTTGACCTCTGGAGGGAACTACTTTTGTCCTCCATTGCCTGAACCGCGGGGCTCGTCGTCGTCCTCGCTGCGTGGGCTCTTGCCTTGCTCCTCGGCTGCGAGCTTGCCAGCTTTTTTGAATACCCAACAATTACGGATGGTGTGGTTAGCGGGATTATCTTGGGTGCCGTGGATCTGGCAGGGCCTATCCATAATTTTGTCCAGCGTGGTAGGTCCGTCTCGATTTCCTTTAGAAGGTTTCTTCCGCTGTCCGGATTTTGGGTTGCGGAAACCGGCATTGACGGCCGTGTCTTCCGCATCGCCGTTGTTGTGCCGGCGTTTGTTTTTGTTACGTCGTGGTTTCCCATTTCCATCCCGGACTTCAGAGGTGCCGGGGTCTTCGGGGTTATGGCTTCGTCGAGCTAGCCAGTTATCCTCACCCACGCAAACGCGGGTCATAAGTGAGCTAAGGGTGGACATTGTCCTCGGCTTGTCCTGGCAGAGCTGACGAGCTAGCCACTCGTCCCGGATATTATGTCTGAAGGAAGCTATTGCCTCGGCGTCCGGGCAGTCAACGATCTGGTTTTTCTTGGTCAGGAACCGATTCCAGAATTGCCGAGCCGATCTACCTGTTTTCTGGACAACATTGCTCAGGTCGGAGGAGTCCGGTGGCCGGACATAAGTGCCCTGGAAGTTAGATTGGAAAGCATCCTCGAGCTGGCCCCTTAAGTTTTAGGGGCAGATACTTGATGGCATGGAGATCATCTCCTCGTGCCATATGAATGTGGAGGAGGAAGTCCTCAATCCATACGGCTGGGTCTGTTGTCCCGTCGTATTGCTCTATGTTAACGGGTTTAAACCCTTCAGGGAACTGATGTTGCATCACCTCGTCTGTGAAGCACAATGGGTGGGCAGCGCCCCTGACCCGAGCTATGTCATGCCTACGATCGGCGGTAGGTCGGGCCCGGTATTGTTCCTGTCCTCTATTGTTGCGATCGAGCCAAGACCAGTACCCGTCCCGTCTAGCGGGGGGGGGGGGAGTACCCTCTAGATCCGTAGATGGATCTTGTGTGGCCTGCTCTATAATCCAGGTCTTGTCGTAAGTCATACCTGTTCTTAGGCCCCGCTGGCTCTTTTCCTCTCCTGCGGCGTATCGCAGGTCTGTACTCGGCCTCGTCGGCCGTTCTATCCCGTCCTCGGGGAGGGCGGTCCGTTCGGTCGTACGGAGTATGCCTGGGAGGCAATGTTTCAAGGCCTCATCATCGAACTATGGCAGCAGCCGCCGGCGAGGGTAGCTCTTGGGTTGGTCCGGTAGGTCAGAACCGTACCCCTCTTCGGCTGCCAAGACCCTCGTCCATCTATCATTGAGGGTGTCTTGTTCGGCTCTGAGCTGTTGTTGTTTTGCCTTCAGGCTTTGGGCGGTGGCTAAGAGCTGCCGCCTAAACCGTTCCTGATCCGCAGGGTTTTCGGGGACGGTGAAGTCTTCGGCTTCCAAGCAGTCTTCCTCCTCGAGAGGGGGAGGTAGTTGTTGTCCTCAGAATCATTAGGATCCTCGGTGTCGCGCCGATCGTCGGGCCTTTCCTGGTCCCCCAGTGGCTGTTCGGGGTCTTCAGGGTCACCGAGGTCTTCCGGGGTGTCGTTTTCCCCGGCGCCTGCAATGGTTTCCCTTCCCTTGCTTGCCTTAGATCATTTGCGCTGTTTCCAGTGCTTTGACGGTGCCTCACCGGATTTATCGCCATTCTTCTTAGGGGTGCGATGGCCCTTATCATCGGGGGTGTCTATCATGTAGACGTCGTAGGTTGAGATGGCAGTCCATCGCCCAGTGTTGACAGGGGCGGGGGCGCCGTCCTCTTCATCCATGTCTTCTGCCTCCTCGGAGGCGTAGTCCAGCATATCGGTTAAGTCTTCAATAGTGGCTACCAAGTGGGTGGTGGGTGGGTCGAAAATTTCCCCATGACCCGCCTTCAGGCCGATCTGAGCATGGGTCGAGGTCGGGTCGTCTGTGATTTTTATTGACAAGATCCAATCCAGCGCCTCGTTGAGCGTCGAGAGCTCGACCGGATCGATCTGCCTAGGACTTTCGGAATTAACCTCCAAAGTGTCCGTACAAAGAGAGTGTCCGGCAGGGGCCGACCCCTGGCCCTTAGGTAATGTAACCGGATCCGAACTAAGAGCCAGATCATCGGCAGGGATAGACCCGAGGGCGGAGTTGAGAAGGATATCCGAAGTTAAGGCTTCAGAGACTTCGGGCTCGTCAGATGAGATTGCGAGTCCAGCGAATGAAAGATCGCCCCAGGAGTCTACGGAGAACTCTAGGTTCCCGAATCTGATCCCTTGATCGGGGGCGAGACTCCCGACCCGACCAGGATGGCCGGTCGGGTCAGCGTGCAGCATGATGCTGCCGAAAGCGAAAATCTGTCCGGGGGTGAAGGACCCCCCGTTACGGACTTCATCGCTAATGATTAAGCGAGCCATCAATTCCTCTTGTGATCCCACAGCGGAACTCTCAATGAAAGCACCAATGTCGGTGTCAAAACCAGCGGATCTCGGGTAGGGGGTCCCGAGCTGTGAGATTAGGATCGATGGGTAACAAGGGACAAAGGAGATGATGTTTACCTAGGTTCGGGCCCTCCTATGGAGGTAAAACCCTACGTCCTGCTTGGTTGTATTGATGTGTATGAAGATTACAGAGTCGATCTACCTCGAGATCAAGTAGCCAAAACCCTAGATGAGTTTGTCTGCCCTCTACAATCTAAACCCTCCGGTTTATATAGACACCGGGGGTACCTAGGGTTTACACATGATATGTCTCCAGCCGGAAGTAAGGACGCTAATCCTCTCATCTTGACTTGGAGTGCACGCCGTGCCTTCGGAGGCTTCCTTCTAGAATACGGGGTCGCCGCATATCCTGGCCCTCCCTGTGATAACCAGAGAGCGGCCCACCAAGCCGGCCTATGAGAGATAGGCCGGCGGCCCGAGGACCCCTTAGTCCAGGACTCCCTCAGCGAGGTCCCAACAAGCTCACATGGCGCGCCCAAGGGGGGTGCGCTACCTGAGCTTGTGGCCCCCTCGTTCACTTTCCAGGCTGGTTCTTTTTTTCCAATTTTTTTAAATATTACGAAAAGCATAAAAAGTATTTTTATGGAAGTTTTGGAGTCAGTTTACTTATTGTATCATATACCTATTCCTTTTTCAAGGTTCTGGTGTGCTCCGGAAGGTTTCCTTTATGTATTCCTCCGGGGTAGTTACTTGAATAATATTTTTTCAACATTAATGGGGGTACCTGCAACATAGTATTTAATTTTTTTGCCCATTGACAAGCCTCGGACTTGTGCCTTCGCCGTTATTGATCTTGATGGCTCCGGAGCATATAAACTTCTTCGACGATATAGGGTCCTTCCCATTTGGATAGTAGTTTTCCTGCAAAGAATCTAAAACGAGAATTGTATAATAGAACCTTCTAACGTACATTGAATTCCCGCTTTTGGATTCTCTTGTCATGCCATCCATTAACCTTCTCGTTGAATAACTTTGCATTTCCGTAGGATTGTGTTCACCCCTCATTGAGAGAGCTAATATCAAATAACCTCTTTTCGCCGGCAAGCTTAAAATCATAACTAAGTTCTTGAATTGCCCAATAGGCTTTCTGTTCTAACTCAAGTAGTAAATGACATGCTTTCCCATAAATCATTTAATATGCTGACGGACCCATAGGATTTTTATAAGCAGTAATGTATGCCCACAGTGCGTCATCAAGTTCCTGAGACCAATTCTTAGTAGATCGGTTAACGAACTTTTGCAAAATTAGCTTTATTTCTCTATTACTCAATTCTACTTGACCATTAGACTGAGGGTGATGTGGTGAAGAAATTCTATGGTTGACATCATATTTAGCCATGATTTTATGAAAAGCACCATGAATAAAATGAGAATCACCATCGGTCATTAAATACCTAGGAACTCCAAACCTCGGAAAGATAACTTCCTTAATCATTTTAATAGAGGTGTAGTGATCAGCACTACTAGTTGAAGTAGCTTCTACCCACTTAGTAACGCAATAAACATCAACTAAGATATGAGTGTATCCATTAGAGGGAGGAAAATGTCCTATATAATCAGAGCCCCAGACATCAAATGGTTATATGGAAATGTCCCTCAGACTAGGTGGAAAACTAAATGTCACCTTCGGGTACGTTTGAGCACCAATAACTTATCCGTATAAGTACCCTGGCAAATATCCAACAATTTTAAGTAATAACATTTACATCTAGATTTAAATAATCACATTTAATCTAGGTGCTATATTTAACTAATATTATTTACAAATATTTTGATAGCTTATTACGGAGTGGATATTGTAACAAAACAATTTATAGACAACAAGGAGGTTACTGAAGGGAACATAGTAAGCTGGGAAGAGATGTGGTTGTTGTCGACTTTGTTGATCAAATTTGGATGCTCACGGACGATTACAATGTTGGACAAAGAGATTATTCCTATATGCCCCTGCTATGCACTTTGAACAAGACCAACATTAACGAAAAACTCATGGTTAGAATTGTATCATTATCTTCAGATAGTCCATGTACTTATGTAGATTTCTTAAAGTGTTCAAATTGTGTTCTTCTACTATATACTCCATAAATTTGTGGTGCCTAAAGAGATGGGTACAAATGGAGAACTGACAATTGTTCTCCATCATAGAGTCAACATCAGTTTGGCTTCATACTTGGCTTCAGGGCAAGGAGATGGAAGCATATCGTCCTTAATTGATGGAGCAAAGTAGTCAATGTGTACGACATGGATATTGGAGACATGATGATCTTTGTGGTCCACCATGGATGTGCATGGAGCTTTCTCTTCCTCAGTTTCATTACTTCTGAATCATATGAAGAGTAATTCTAACTCTCTATCGTGTTGCCGCATGATCTTCCATCTGGTAGGTCTTGTTTTATGCTACTGTTGGTACTGATGTGATAATGATGCACATATATGTTCTATGAAGTAATATTAAGAATTATGACATTTTGTAGTACTGCCATCAGACTTGGCGGTCCCTTTGCTATTGCGGCATACTATCTCAAATGAAGTTTAGAACTTTTAATGTATATATTTCTATGTGACCATATTGTTGGGGAACGTTGCATGGGAAACAAAAATTTCCTACGCACACGCAAGATCTATCCATCGAGATGTATAGCTACGAGAGGGGGAGTGCATCTACATACACTTGTAGATCGCTAAGCGGAAGCGTTAAGAAACGCGGTTGATGTAGTCGTACGTCTTCGCGATCCAATCACGATCCGTCCCGATCTAGCGCCGAACGGACAGCACCTCCGTGTTCAGCACACGTATAGCTTGATGAATTCTCCGCCTCCTCGATTCAGCGAGCGAGGGTGGAGTAGTATATGAGTTCTCCGGCAGCACGACGCCGTGGTGGCGGTGGTGGTGGGGCAATCTCAGCAGGGCTTCACCAAGTGTTGCCGCAGATGCGATCGGAGGAGAAAACGATCTAAGGAGAGAGGGAGGGCTGCCTGACCAAGTGGGGAGGAGTCCACCTCCCACAAGGGAGGTGGGCGCCCTAGGGGACGAGTCCCTCCGCCCCAAGGCACCTCCCCTACCTACCGCCAGGCGCATGGGCCTTTAGGGGTGGGGCGCCCAGCCCACCAGGGGCTGGTGCGCCTCCCTCTACAGCCCACGTGCCCCTCGGGGTGGGTGGACCCCCCCGGTGGACCCCCGGAACCCTTTCGGCACTCCCGGAAAAACCCAAAACTTTTTTGGAACCTGGATACCACTTTCCTATATATAAATCTTTACCTTAGGACCATTCTGGAACTCCTCTTGACCTCCGGGATCTCATTCGGGACTCTGAACAACATTCAGTCACCAACATATATAACTCAACAATACTATATCGTCACCGAACGTTAAGCGTGCGGACCCTACGGGTTCGAGAATCACGTAGACATGACCGAGACACCTCTCTGGTCAATAACCAATAGCGGGAGCTGGATGCCCATATTTACTCCTACATATTCCACGAAGATCTTTATCGGTCGAACCAAGATGTCAAGGATTTAATCAATCCCCTATTCAGTTCCCTTTGTCCATCGGTATGTTACTTGCCCGAGATTCGATCGTCGGTATATGCATACCTAGTTCAATCTCATTACCGGCAAGTCTCTCTACTCATTCCGTAATACAAGATCCCGCGACTAACTCCTTAGTCACATTGCTTGCAAGCTTCTTGTGATGCTGTATTACCGAGAGGGCCCAGAGATACCTCTCCGTCGTACGGAGTGACAAATCCCAATCTCGACCCATGCCAACCTAAAAGACACCCTCGGAGATACCTGTAGAGCACCTTTATGATCACCCAATTACGAAGTGAAGTTTGATACACACAAGGCATTCCTACAGTGTCAGGGAGTTGCCTGATCTCATGGTCATAGGAATAGATACTTGACATGAAGAAAGCAGTAGCAATAAACTAACACGATCAAATGCTATGCTTACGGTTGGGTCTTGTCCATCACATCATTCTCCTAATGATGTGATCCCGTTATCAAATGACAACTCATGTCCTTGGTTAGGAAACCTTAACCATCTTTATTCAATGAGCTAGTCTTGTAGAGGCTCACTAGGGACACGGTGTTGTGTATGTATCCACACATGTATTTTAGTTTCCGGTCAATACAATTCTAGCATGGATAATAAACGATTATCATGAACAAGGAAATACGATAATAACTAATTTATTATTGCCTCTACAGTATATTTCTAACAGTCTCCCACTTGCACTAGAGTCAATAATCTGGTTCACATCGCCATGTGATTCACACCCAAGGAGTTCTGGGGTTCGATCATGTTTTGCTTGTGAGTGTGGTCTTAGTCAACAGGTCTGCAACATTCAGATCCGTTTGTACTTTGCAAATCTCTATGTCATATTGTAGATGCTGCTACTATGCCCACTTGGAGCTATTCCAAATGACTACTCCACTATACGTATCCAGTTTGTGACTCAGAGTCATCCGGATCGGTGTCAAAGATTGCATCAACATAACCCTTTACGATGAACTCTTTATCACCTCCATAATCGAGAAACATTTCCTTAGTCCTCTAAGGATAATTTTGACCGCTGTCCAGTGATCCACTCCTGGATCACCCTTGTACCCCCTTGCTAGACTCATAGAAAGGCACACATCACAAGCACACATCATGGCATAAAGTATAGAGCCTATGTCTGAGGTATAGGGGACGACCTTTGTCATTTCTCTTTCTTCTGTCGAGGTTGAGCTTTGACTCTTACTCAACTTCACGCCATAAAACTCAGGCAAGAACTTGTTCTTTGACTGATCATTTTGAACTCCTTCAAAATCTTGTCAAGGCATGTGGTGTGTGAAAGTCTTATCAGGCGTCTTCATCTATATCTATAGATCTTGATGCCCAATATGTAAGGAGCTTTACCCAGGTCTTCCTTTGAAAAACTCCTTTTAAACAACCCTTTTTGCTTTCTAGAAATTCTAAATCATTTCCAATCAACAATATGGCATCCACTTATACTTATCGTAAATGCTATAGTGCTCCCACTCACTTTCTTGTAAATACAAGTTTCTTCATAAACTTTGTATAAACACAAAAGCTTTGATCACCTCATCAAAGCGTATATACAAACTCCGAGATGCTTGCACCAGTCCATAGAAGGATCGCTGGAGCCTGCACACCTTTTAGCATCCTTATGATTGACAAAACCTTCCGGTTGTATCACATACAACCTTTCCTCATGGAAACCGTTAAGGAAACGCTGTTTTGACATGCATCTGCTAGATTTCTTAATCGAAAAATGCAACAACTGCTAACATAATCCAACAAACTTTAGCATCGCTATAGGTGAGAAAGTCACATCGTAGTCAACTCCTTGAACTTGTCAGAAACCTCTTTGCGACAAGTCGAGCTTTATAAATAGTGACATTACTATCATCGTCTGTGTTCTTCTTAAAGATCCATTTGTACTTAATGTCCTGTCGAACATCGGAAAGTATACCAAAGTCCATACTTGGTTTTCATACATGGATACTATCTCGGATTTCATGGCTCCTAGCCATTTGTCGGAATCCGGGCCCACCATCGCTTCTTCATTGTTCATAGGCTCATCATTGTCTAACAACATGACTTTCAAGATAGGATTACCGCACCACTCTGGGCAGTACGTGTCCTCGTCGTCCTACGAGACTCAGTGGTAACTTGATTCAAAGTTACATGATCATCATCATTAGCTTCCTCTTCAATTGGTGTACGCATCACAGGAACACTTTTCTGCGTTGCGCTACTTTCCAATTCAAGTGAAGGTTTGATAACCTTAAAAAGTTCTACCTTCCTCCCACTCACTTCTTTCGAGAGAACCTCCTTCTCTGAAAGGATCCATTCTTGGCAACAAAGACCTTGCCTTCAGATCTGTTATAGAAGGTATACCCAATTGTTGCTCTAGGGTATCTTATGAAGATGCACTTTTCCGCTTTGGGTTCGAGCTTATCAGACACAAGTGTCGTATCCTCAAACTCTAAGAAATGACAACTTAGGTTTCTTGCCAAACCATAATTCATACGGTGTAATCTCAACAGATTTAGATTGTGCCCTATTTAAAGTGAATGTAGTTATCTCTGATGCATAACCCCAAAACGAAATATAGTGGCAAATCGGTAAGAGACATCATAGAACGCACCATATCCAATAGAGTACGGCTACGACGTTCGGACACACCATTACACTATGGTGTTCCAGGTGGCGTGAGTTGTGAAACAATTTCCACATTGTGTTAAATTTCATACCAAACACGTAACTCAGACATTCACCTCCACGATCATATCATAGACATTTTATCTTCTTGTCACGATGATCTCCAAGTTTACTATAAAATTGCTTGAACTTTTCAAACGTTTCAGACTTGTGTTTCATTAAGCAAATATACTCATATCTACTCAAATCATCAGTGGAGGTAAGAAAATAATGATATCCACCACCCGCTTCAATACTCATTGGACATCACACATCCGTATATATGATTTCCAACAAATCACTCGCCCACTTCATTGTTCCGAAAAATGGGGTTTTCGTCATCTGGCCCATGAGGCATGGTTCGCATGTATCAAGCGATTCAAAATCGAGTGATTTCAGAAGTCCATCAGCATGGAGTTTCTTCATACGCTTTACACCAATATGACCTTTAGCGGTAGTGCCACAAGTATGTGGTACTATCATTATTAACTTTGCATCTTTTGGCATCAATATTATGAACATGTGTGTTACTACGATCGAGATTCACTAAACCATTCACATTGGATGCATGACCATAGAAGGTATTATTCATATAAACAGAACAGCCATTATTCTTTGACTTAAATGAATAACTGTATTGCAATAAACACGATCTAATCATGTTCACTCTCAACGCAGACACCAAACAACATTTATTTAGGTTCAACACTAATCCCGAAGGTAGAGGGAGCGTGTGATGGTGATCACACCAACCTTGGAAACACTTCCAACACGCATCATCACCTCGCCCTTGGCTAGTCTCCGTTTATACCGCAGCTTTTGTTTCGAGTTACCAATATTAGTAACTGAACCGGTATCTAATAC
Organism: Elymus sibiricus; assembly: GCA_039707655.1. Lineage (NCBI taxonomy): Eukaryota > Viridiplantae > Streptophyta > Magnoliopsida > Poales > Poaceae > Elymus > Elymus sibiricus. Next base: position 247,741,909 of record CM077673.1, on the reverse strand, counting down.
CCAGGCGCTACTAGGAGTACTAGTAAGGTACACATAAATAACACATATATCAAATATACTTTTGTTGATGTTGCCAGCCTTCTTATCTACCAAGTATTTGGGTAGTTCCTCTACTAGTGACCGTTCCCCTCATAATAGAAGCACTTAGTCCCGGGTTTGGGTTCAACCTTGGGTTTCTTCACTGGAGCGGCAACTGGCTTGCCATTCTTGAAGTTTCCCTTCTTGCCCTTGCCCTTCTTGAAACTAGTGGTCTTTTTAACCATCAACACTTGATGCTCCTTCTTGATTTCTACCTTCACAGCCTTAAGCACCACAAATAGCTCAGGGATTATCATCTCCATCCCGTGCATATTATAGTTCATCACAAAGCTCTAGTAGCTTGGTGAAAGTGACTGGAGAACTCTGTCAATCACTATCTTATCTGGAAGATTAACTCCCACTTGGTTCAAGCGATTGTACCACCTAGACATTCTGAGCACATGCTCACTGACTGAGCTATTCTCCCCCATCTTGTAGGCAAAGAACTTGTTGGATGTCTCATACCTCTCGATCCGAACATTTGCTTGAAATACTAACTTCAACTCCTGGAACATTTCATATGCTCCATGGTGTTCAAAATGCTTTTGAAGTCCCGATTCTAAGCCGTACAACATGGCGCACTAAACTATCAAGTACTCATCAGAACGTGTCTGCCAGACATTCATAACATCCACAAACAATGCTAGAGGGGTTGGCACACCGAGCGGTGCATCGAGGACATAAGCCTTCTATGCAGCAGTGAGGACAATCCGCAGATTATGGACCCAGTCCGCACAATTGCTTACACTATCTTTCAACTTAGCCTTTCTCTAGGAACATATCAAAATACAGGGGAGCTACAACGCGAGCCATTGATCTACGACATAATTTTGCAAAGACAACTTTAGACTATGTTCATGATAATTAGTTCAGTTAATCAAATTACTAGTGAACTCCAACTCAAATCAACATCCCTCAGGTTGTCTATGTGTGACATGATCCAAATCCACCAACCCAAGTCTAATCATCACGTGAGATGAGGTGGTTTCAATGGTTAACATATCCATGTTGATCATATCTACTATATGACTCATATTCGACCTTTCGGTCTCCTGTGTTCCGAGGCCATGTTTGTACATGCTAGGCTCATCTAGGTTAACCCATGTATTTCACATGTGTAAATCTGGCTTACACCCGTTGTATGCGAATGTAGAGTCTATCACACCCGATCATCACGAGGTGCTTCGAAACGACGATCCTTCGCAACGGTGCATAATCGGGGAGAACACAATTTTATCTTGAAATTTTAGTGAGGGATCTTATAATGCTACTGTCGTCCTAAGCCAAATAAGATGCATATAAAAGGATAAACATCACGTGCAAATAATATAAGTGACATGATATGGCCATAATTGTCTTGTGCTTTTGATCTCCATCTCCAAAGCACCGGCATGATCTCCATCGTCACCGGCATGACACCATGATCTCCATCATCGTGTCATCATGTGGTTGTCGCGCCAACTATTGCTTCTACAACTATTGCTAACTGATCATAGCGATAAAGTAAAGCAAATGGCATAAATGAATTAAAGACAACCCTATGGCTCCTGCCGGAAGCCGTACTCATCGACATGCAAGTCGTGATAACTATACAAAACATGATCATCACATACATCACATATATCAAATCATGTCTTGGCCATATCACATCACAACATGCCCTGCAAAAACAAGTTAGACGTCCTCTACTTTGTGTTGGAAACATGCCCTAGAGGCAATAATAATTTAGTTATTATCATATTTCCTTGTTCGTGATAATCGTTTATTATCCATGCTATAATTGTATTGATTGGAAACTCAAATACATGTGTGGGTACATAGACAACACTGTGTCCCTAGTATGCCTCTAGTTAACTAGCTCGTTGATCAAAAGATGGTGAAGGTTTCCTAGCCATGGACATGAGATGTCATTTGATAACGGGATCACATCATTAGGAGAATGATGTGATGGACAAGACCCAAACTGTAAACGTAGCATATGATCGTGTCAGTTTATTGCTATTGTTTTCTGCATGTCAAGTATCTGTTCCTATGACCATGAGATCATGCAACTCCCTGACATCGGAGGAGTACCTTGTGTGTATCAAACGTCGCAACGTAACTGGGTGACTATAAAGGTGCTCTACAGGTATCTCCGAGGATGTCTGTTGGGTTGGCATGGATCAAGACTGGGATTTGTTACTCCGTGTGACGAAGAGGTATCTCAGGGCCCACTCGGTAATACAACATCACAATGAGCCTTGCAAGCAATGTGACTAAAGTGTTAGCCACGAGATCTTGTATTACGGAACGAGTAAAGAGACTTGCCGGTAACGAGATTGAACTAGGTATAGAGATACCGACGATCGAATCTCGGGCAAGTAACATATCGAAGAACAAAGGGAACAGCATACGGGATTAACTGAATCCTTGACATAGAGGTTCGACCGATAAAGATCTTCGTAGAATATGTAGGAGCCAATATGGGCATCCAGGTCCCGCTATTGGTTATTGACCGTAGAGGTGTCTCGGTCATGTCTACATAGTTCTCGAACCCGCAGGGTCTACACACTTAACGTTTGGTGACGATATAAGTATAGTTGAGTTGTTATGTTGGTGACCGAAAGTTGTTCGGAGTCCCGGATGAGATCCCGGACATGACGAGGAGCTCTGGAATAGTCCGGAGGTAAAGATTGATATATGGGATAATAGTGTTTGGTCTCCGGAAGGGTTCCGGAATTCATCGGAAGGGGTTCCGGATGTTTCCCGAAATGTTCGGGTACGAGAACACTTTATTTGGGCCAAGGGGTAAAGCCCACGAGGCTTTAGGAAGGTGCAAAAGGAAGTTTTGCGGAGGCCAGGGGCCAGACGCCAGGGACCCTAGCGTCTGGGGCCAGATGCCGAGGACCCTGGCGTCTGGTCCTGGAGTCCGAGTAGGACTCTTGCCTTGCGGGCCAAACCGACTTTGAGGAGGCTCTTTCTCCAAGTTTCGACCCCAGGGCTCAACATATAAATAGAGGGGCAGGGCTAGCACCCGGAATACATCAAGATTTCCCCAAGCCGTGTGCGGCAACCCTAACCCTCTAGTTCCTACGTCATAATCTCCGTAGCGCTTGGCGAAGCCCTGCAGAGATTGTTCCTCACCACCATCACCACGCCGTCGTGCTGCCGGAACTCATCTACTACTTCACCATCGCTCGCTGGATCGAGGAGGTGAAGGCGTCATCAAGCCGTACGTGTGTTGAACGCGGAGGTGCCGTACGTTCGGCACTAGTTCGTGATCGGTTCGAGGGACGACTTGCGATTTGGATCGCGGAGACGTTCGACTACATCAACCGCGTTTCTTAACACTTCCGCTTAGCGATCTACAAGGGTATGTAGATTCACTCACCCTCTCGTAGATGCTCATCACCATGGATAGATCTTGTGTGTGCGTAGGAAATTTTTTGTTTCCCATGCAACGTTCCCCAACAGTGGCATCATGAGCTAGGTCTATGCGTAGATGAGATCTCGAGTAGAACACAAACGAGTTGTGGGCGTGGGTTTATACATATTGCTTGCCGTTACTAGTTGATACTTGATTCGGCGGTATTGGGAGATGAAGCGGCCCGGACCGACATTACGCGTACGCTTACGCGAGACAGGTTCCTTCAACTGACATGTAACTTCGTTGCATAAAGATGGCTAGCGGGTGTCTGTCTCTCTCACTTTAGTTGAATCAATTTCAATGAAGAGGGTTCTTTTAGAAGATCAAAAAGCAATCACTACACCACGTCGTGGTTTTGCATAGGTAAGAACGGTTCTTGCAAACCCGTAGCAGCCACGTAAAATTTGCAACAACAATTAGAGGACGTCTAACTTGTTTTTGCAGGGTATGTTGTGATGTGATATGGCCAATTACATGATGAGATATATGTGATGTATGAGATGATCATGTGTTGTATAGAATATCACGACCTGCATGTCGATGAGTACGGCAACTGGCAGGAGCCATAGAGTTGTCTTTAATTATTGTATGACCTGCGTGTCAATCATTAAGCGCTATGTAATCCTTTACTTTATCGCTAAACGTTAGCAATAGTCGTGGAAGCAACAGTCGGCGCGACAACCTCATGGCGACACGTTGATGGAGATCAAGATGATGGAGATCATGGTGTCATGCCGGTGACGATGGAGATCATGCCGGTACTTTGGAGATGGAGATCAAAAGCACGAGTTCATGGCCATATCATGTCACTTATGATTTGCATGTGATGTTAATCCTTTTATGCATCTTATTTTGCTTAGGACGACGGTAGCATTATAAGGTGATCCCTCACTTAAATTTCAAGATAAATTGTGTTCTCCCCGAGTGTGCACCGTTGCGAAAGTTCGTCGTTTCGAGACACGCCATGATGATCGGGTGTGACAGACTCTACGTTCACATACAACGGGTGTAAGCCATGTTGCACGTGCGGAACACTCGGGTTAAACTTGACGAGCCTAGCATGTACAGACATGGCCTCGGAACACAAGAGACCGAAAGGTCGAACATGAGTCATATAGTAGATATGATCAACATGAAGATGTTCACCATTGAAACCACCTCAACTCACGTGATGATCGGACTTGAGTTGGTGGATTTGGATCATGTGACACTCGAATGACCGGAGGGATGTCAATTTGAGTGGGAGTTTTTAAGTAATATGATTAACTAAACTCATTATCATGAACATAGTCAAAATGTCTTTGCAAATTATGTTGTAGATTACTAGCTCGCGCTGTAGCTCCCTTGAATTTTTATATGTTCCTAGAGAAATAGATTTGAAAGATGATGGTAGCAATAATGCGGACTGGGTCCGTGATCTGAGGATTGTCCTCAATGCTGCACAGAAGGCTTATGTCCTTAATGCACCGCTCGGTGCACCACCCCCTCAAGCGTCGTCTGTAGATGTTGTGAATATCTGACATGCACGTTCTGATAACTACTTGATAGTTCAGTGCGTCATGCATTACGGCTTAGAATTGAGGCTCCAAAACGTTTTGAACGTCACGGAACATACGAGATGTTCTAAGAGCTGAAATTGGGATCTCAGGCTCGTGCCCGTGTTGAGAGGTATGAGACCTCCAAGAAGATTCTTTGCCTGCAAGATGATGGAGAATAGCTCAATCGTTGAGCATGTGCTCAGATTGTCTAGGTACTACAATTGCTTGAATCGAGTGGAAGTTGATCTTCCAGATAAGATAGTGATTGGTATAGTTCTCCAAGTCACTGTCACTAAGCTACTAGAGCTTCGTGATGAACTATAAAAGGCCAGAGATGGAAATAATGATCCCTGAGCTATTCGCGATGTTTGACCCCGTGAAGGTAGAAATCAAGAAGGAGCATCAAGTGTTGATGGTTAGTAAAACCACTAGTTTCAAGAAGGGCAAGGGCAAGGAGGGATACTTCATGGATGGCAAGCCAGTTGCTGCTCCAGTAAAGAAACCCAAGGTTGAACCCAAACCCGAGACTGAGTGCTTCTATTATGAGGAGAACGGTTGCTGAAGTGGAACAACCCTAGATGCTTGGTAGATAAGAAGGTTGGCAACGTCGACAGAAGTATATTTGATATACGTGTTATTGATGTGTACCTTACTAGTACTCCTAGTAGCACCTGGGTATTAGATACCGGTTTGGTTGCTAAGTGTTGGTAACTCGAAATAAAAGCTACGGAATAAACGGAGGCTAAGGGTGAGGTGACGATGAGTGTTGGAAGTGTTTCCAAGGTTGATGTGATCACCATCGCGCACTCTCTCTACCTTTGGGATTAGTGATGAACCTAAATAAATGTTATTTGGTGTTTTCGTTAAGCATGAACGTGATTAGATCAAGTTTATTGCAATACGGTTATTCATTGCAGTTAGAGAATAATGGTTATTCTATTTACATGAATAATACCTTCAATGGTCATGCACCCAATAAGAGTGGTTTATTGAATCTTGATCGTAGTGATACACATGTTCATAATATTGATGCCAAAAGATACAAAGTTAATAATGATAGTACCACATACTTGTGGCACTGCCACTAAATGTCATATTGGTGTAAAACGCATGAAGAAACTCCATGCTGATGGATCTTTGGACTCATTCGATTTCGAATCGGTTGAGACATGCGGACCATGCCTCATGGGCAAGATGACTAAAACCTCGTTTTCCGGTATGATGGAGCGGGCAATTGACTTATTGGAAATGATACATGTTGATGTATGCGGTCCAGTGAGTTTTGTAGTGGGCGGTGGATATCGTTATTTTCTTACCTTCACTGATGATTTGAGTAGATATAGTGTATATTTACTTAATGAAACACAAGTCTGAATCGTTTGAAAAGTTCAGAGTGAAGTTTGAGATCATCGTGACAAGAAGATAAAATGTCTACGATATGATCATGGAGGTAAATATCTGAGTTACGAGTTTGGTATATAACTTAGGACAATGTGGAAGTTGTTTCACAACTCACGCCACCTGGAACACCATAGTGTGATGGTGTGTCCGAACGTCGTAGTTGTGCTCTATTAGATATGGTGCGAACTATGATGTCTCTTATCGATTTACCACTATCGTTTTAGGGTTATGCATTAGAGACAACCACATTCACTTTAAAAGGGGCACCATAAGTCCGTTGAGATGACACCGTATGAATTTTGGTTTGGCGGAAACCTAAGCTGTCATTTTTTAATGTTTGGGGCTGCGACGCTTATGTGAAAAAGGGTTTTCACCTAATGAGCTCGAACCCAAAGCGGACAAATGCATCTTCATAGAATACCCTAACGTAACAGTTGGGTGAACCTTCTATCTCAGATCCAAGCACAAAGTGTTTGTTGCTAAAACGGGTCCTTTCTCGAGAAAAAGCTTCTTTCGAAAGATTGAGTGGGAGGAAGATAGAACTTGATGAGGTTGTTGAACCTTTGTTTCAACCAAAGAGTAGCGCAGCGCAGAAAGTTGTTTCTGTGGAGCCTACGTTAGTTGAAGAGGAAGTTAATGATGATGATCATGAAACTTCGGATCAAGTTACTATCGAACCTCGTGGGTCGACAAGGACGCGTACTGCTCCTGAGTGGTACGGCAACCCTGTCTTAGAGGTCATGTTGTTGAACAACGATGAACCTACGAGCTATGGAGAAGCGATGATGGGCCCGGATTCCGAGAAATGGTTAGAGGCCATGAAATCCGAGATGGTATCCATGTAAGAAAACAAAGTATGGGCTTTGGAAGTATTACCTGAAGGGCGTAAGGCCATTCAGAACAAATGGATTTTTTAAGAGGAAGACGGACGTGGACGGTAATGTCACCGTCTATAAAGCTCGACTTGTGGCAAAGGGTTTTTCACAAGTTCAAGGAGTTGACTACGATGAGACTTTCTCACCCGTAGCGATGCTAAAGTCTGTTGGAATCATGTTAGCAGTTGCTGCATTTTTCAATTATGAAATCTGGCAGATGGATGTCAAAACATCGTTTCCTTAACGGTATCCGTAAGGAAAGGTTGTATGTGATACAACCGGAAGGTTTTGTCAGTCCTAAGGATGCTAAAATGTATGCAAACTCCAGCGATCCTTCTATGGACTGGAGCAAGCATCTCGGAGTTGGAATATACACTTTGATGAGGTGATCAAAGTTTTTATGTCTATACAAAGTTTATGAGAAACTTGTATTTACAATAGAGTGAGTGGGAGCACTATAGAATTTCTGATAAGTATATGTGGTTGACATATTGTTGATCGGAAATAATGTAGAATTTCTGGAAAGCATAAAGGGTCGTTTGAAAGGAGTTTTTCAAAGGAAGACCTGGAATGAAGCTACTTAAATATTGGGCATCAAGATCTATAGAGATAGATCAAGACGTCTGATAAGACTTTCAATGAGTACATACCTTGACAAGATTTTGAAAGAGTTCAAAATGGATCAGTCAAAGAAAGAGTTCTTGCCTGATTTGTAAGGTGTGGAGTTGAGTGAGACTCAAAGCTCGACCACGGCAGAAGAAAGAGAAAGGACGAAGGTCATCCCCTATGCCTTATCCATAGGCTCTGTATAGTATGCCATGCTGTGTACCGCACCTGATGTGTGCCTTGCCATGATTCTGTCAAGGGGAACAAGAGTGATCCAGGAGTGGATCACTGGACAGCGGTCAAGATTATCCTTAGTAACTACAGGACTAAGGAAATATTTCTCAATTATGGAGGTGATGAAGAGTTCGTCGTAAAGGGTTACGTCGATGCAAGGTTTGACACCTATCCGGACGACTCTGAGTAGCAGTCAGGATACATATAGTAGAGCAGCCATTTGGAATAGCTCCAAGTGGAGTGTGGTAGAAGTGTCTACAGTATGACATAGAGATTTGCAAAGTACACACGGATCTGAATGTCACAGACCCGTTGACTAAAGACCTCTCTCACATGCAAAGCATGATCGAACCCCAGAACTCATTGGGTGTTAGAACAATGTAAATCACATGGTGATGTGAACTAGATTATTGACTCTAGTATAAGTGGGAGACTGTTGGAAATATGCCCTAGAGGCAATAATAATTTAGTTATTATCATATTTCCTTGTTCGTGATAATCGTTTATTATCCATGCTATAATTGTATTGATTGGAAACTCAAATACATGTGTGGGTACATAGACAACACTGTGTCCCTAGTATGCCTCTAGTTAAATAGCTCGTTGATCAAAAGATGGTGAAGGTTTCCTAGCCATGGACATGAGATGTCATTTGATAACGGGATCACATCATTAGGAGAATGATGTGATGGACAAGACCCAAACTGTAAACGTAGCATATGATCGTGTCAGTTTATTGCTATTGTTTTCTGCATGTCAAGTATCTGTTCCTATGACCATGAGATCATGCAACTCCCTGACATCGGAGGAGTACCTTGTGTGTATCAAACGTCGCAACGTAACTGGGTGACTATAAAGGTGCTCTACAGGTATCTCCGAGGATATCTGTTGGGTTGGCATGGATCAAGACTGGGATTTGTTACTCCGTGTGACGAAGAGGTATCTCAGGGCCCACTCGGTAATACAACATCACAATGAGCCTTGCAAGCAATGTGACTAAAGTGTTAGGCACGAGATCTTGTATTACGGAACGAGTAAAGAGACTTGCCGGTAACGAGATTGAACTAGGTATAGAGATACCGACGATCGAATCTCGGGCAAGTAACATACCGAAGAACAAAGGGAACAGCATACGGGATTAACTGAATCCTTGACATAGAGGTTCGACTGATAAAGATCTTCGTAGAATATGTAGGAGCCAATATGGGCATCCAGGTCCCGCTATTGGTTATTGACCATAGAGGTGTCTCGGTCATGTCTACATAGTTATCGAACCCGCAGGGTCTACACACTTAACGTTTGGTGACGATATAAGTATAGTTGAGTTGTTATGTTGGTGACCGAAAGTTGTTCGGAGTCCCGGATGAGATCCCGGACATGACGAGGAGCTCTGGAATAGTCCGGAGGTAAAGATTGATATATGGGATAATAGTGTTTGGTCTCCGGAAGGGTTCCGGAATTCACCGGAAGGGGTTCCGGATGTTTCCCGAAATGTTCGGGTACGAGAACACTTTATTTGGGCCAAGGGGTAAAGCCCACGAGGCTTTAGGAAGGTGCAAAAGGAAGTTTTGCGGAGGCCAGGGGCCAGACGCCAGGGACCCTTGCGTCTGGGGCCAGACGCCGAGGACCCTGGCGTCTGGTCCTTGAGTCCGAGCAGGACTCTTGCCTTGCGGGCCAAACCGACTTTGAGGAGGCTCTTTCTCCAAGTTTCGACCCCAGGGCTCAACATATAAATAGAGGGGCAGGGCTAGCACCCGGAATACATCAAGATTTCCCCAAGCCGTGTGCGGCAACCCTAACCCTCTAGTTCCTACGTCATAATCTCCGTAGCGCTTGGCGAAGCCCTACAGAGATTGTTCCTCACCACCATCACCACGCCGTCGTGCTGCCGGAACTCATCTACTACTTCACCATCGCTCGCTGGATCGAGGAGGTGAAGGCGTCATCAAGCCGTACGTGTGTTGAACGCGGAGGTGCCGTCCGTTCGGCACTAGTTCATGATCGGTTCGAGGGAAGACTTGCGATTTGGATCGCGGAGACGTTCGACTACATCAACCGCGTTTCTTAACGCTTCCGCTTAGCGATCTACAAGGGTATGTAGATTCACTCTCCCTCTCGTAGATGCTCATCACCATAGATAGATCTTGTGTGTGAGTAGGAAAATTTTTGTTTCCCATGCAACGTTCCCCAACACTTTGTTGTTGCAAGTTTTACGTGGCTGCTATGGGCAACTAGTAAGAACCCTTCTTACCTACGCAAAGCCACAATGGTGATAATCAAGTTGCATTTTAACCTTCTACAAGGACCGCCTCTGTCGAATCGGATTCAACTAAAGTGGGAGAGACAGACACCCGCCCGCCACCTTTATGCAACTAGGTTACATGTCAGTCGGTGGAACCGGTCTGTTGTACGAGGACAAGCAAGGTTGGTCCGGGCCGCTTCATCCCACAATACCGCGAAATAAAAATAAGACTAAGGAGGTAAGCAATCTGAACATCAATGCCCACAAACACTTTGCGTTCTACTCGTGCATATGATCTACGCATAGACCTAGCTCATGATGCCACTGTTGGGGAACGTTGCATGGGAAACAAAAAAATTCCTACGCACACGCAAGATCTATCCATGGAGATGTATAGCTACGAGAGGGGGAGTGCATCTACATACCCTTGTAGATCGCTAAGCGGAAGCGTTAAGTAACGCGGTTGATGTAGTCGTACGTCTTCGTGATCCAATCACGATCCGTCCGATCTAGCGCTGAACGGACGACACCTCCGCGTTCAGCACACGTACATCTCGATGATGTCTCTGCCTCCTCGATCCAGCGAGCGAGGGAGGAGTAGTAAATGAGTTCTCCGGTAGCACGACGGCGTGGTGGCGGGACAATCTCAGCAGGGCTTCGCCAAGCACTGCCGCAGATGCGATCGGAGGAGAAAACGATCTAAGGAGAGTGGGAGGGCTACACCTATGGCTTGGGGTGTGGCTTACCGCCCTCTCCCTCTCTATTTATAGGAGGAAGGGGTAGGTAGGGCGCAGCCCTAGCCCCTCCACCAAGGGAGGGCTGGTCGGCCAAGTGGGGAGGAGTCCACCTCCCACAAAGGAGGTGGGCGCCCTAGGGGAGGAGTCCCTCCTCCCCAAGGCACCTCCCCTACCTACCACAAGGCGCTTGGGCCTTTAGGGGTGGGACGACCAGCCACCAGGGTCTGGTGCGCCTCCCACTACAGCCCATGTAGCCCCCCGGGGTGGGTGGACCCCCCGGTGGACCCCCGAAACCCTTACGGCACTCCCGGTACAATACTGGAAAAACCCAAAAAAATTCCGAAACCTGGATACCACTTTCCTATATATAAATCTTTACCTCCAGACCATTCCAGTACTCCTTGTGGCGTCCAGGATCTCATCTGGGACTCCGAACAACATTCGGTCACCAACATATATAACTCAACAATACTATATCGTCACCGAACGTTAAGCGTGCGGACCCTACGGGTTCGAGAATCACGTAGACATGACCGAGAGACCTCTCTGGTCAATAACCAATAGCGGGAGCTGGATGCCCATATTTACTCCTACATATTCCACGAAGATCTTTATCGGTCGAACCAAGATGTCAAGGATTTAATCAATCCCCTATTCAGTTCCCTTTGTCCATCGGTATGTTACTTGCCCGAGATTTGATCGTCGGTATATGCATACCTAGTTCAATCTCATTACCGGCAAGTCTCTCTACTCATTCCATAATACAAGATCCCGCGACTAACTCCTTAGTCACATTGCTTGCAAGCTTCTTGTGATGCTGTATTACCGAGAGGGCCCAGAGATACCTCTCCATCATACGGAGTGACAAATCCCAATCTCGACCCATGCCAACCTAAAAGACACCCTCGGAGATACCTGTAGAGCACCTTTATGATCACCCAATTACGAAGTGACGTTTGATACACACAAGGCATTCCTACAGTGTCAGGGAGTTGCCTGATCTCATGGTCATAGGAATAGATACTTGACATGAAGAAAGCAGTAGCAATAAACTAACACGATCAAATGCTATGCTTACGGTTGGGTCTTGTCCATCACATCATTCTCCTAATGATGTGATCCCGTTATCAAATGACAACTCATGTCCATGGTCAGGAAACCTTAACCATCTTTGATTAACGAGCTAGTCTAGTAGAGGCTCACTAGGGACACGGTGTTGTCTATGTATCCACACATGTATTTTAGTTTTCGGTGAATACAATTCTAGCATGGATAATAAACGAATATCATGAACAAGGAAATATGATGATAACCACTTTATCATTGCCTCTAGGGCATATTTCCAACACATATTTTCCCGTTCATGCTCCTATAGTTCACTACAATGATACCACACACGGAAAAAAAAATCAATCGATTTTGATAGGAGCATCTGAACCCTAAACCTTGAAAATTTGATTATAAAATGTTATAAACTATGCCATGGAAAACTCTATAAGATACTACGTTATGAACATGAACGCACCATTTTTAATTTTTTTTCTAACTCTCCAAAGATTTTTTGTGACGCCAAACATTTTCTATGACATCGAGACTCGTCGTAGAATATGCACATGTGTAATGACGGTCAAAAACGTCACCAAAAATCAGGACTGTCACAGAAACTAATTTTGGGCGATGTTTCATGTTTTGTCAGTAGGGTTTTTTGTCACCGAATAGAGCAGGTTTTGTACTATAGTGACATCTCGGTGCACGGAGGGCCTGACATCACACCCTAATCCACAAGGCCGCAACTTCCAAGTAACTCCCACGTTTGTTCGAGTGGGGCCCGAGTCCCATGTTTCAGATCTAAACCTATTATGTTTTGGACTCTAATTTTCACAATTTGAATGGAACTAACTCGGACTAACGTTGTTTTCACGAGAATTGCCATGGTGTTATTTTTGTGCAGAAATAATAGTTCTCGGAATCGAGCGAAAATTTGCAGAGATTTTTTATTGAATAAACAAAAAATACAGGAACAAAGATCAATTGGAGAGGGTCCACCTGTTGCCCACAAGGCAACATGGCGTGCCATGTTGTCATTTAGGGCCCACAGGCGGCTGTTTGACCTAATTCCAAGCCTATAAATTCTGTTTTCCCAAGAAAAAAATAAGAGTGAAGATTTCATCGCATTTTATGATACGGAGCCGCCGCCACTTCCTGTTCTTCCTCACGAGGCAGATCTGGAGCCTGTTTTGGGCTCTGGAGAGGGGGATTCATCGCCATCGTCATCACCAACCCTTCTCCATGGACAACTCCATGATGCTCACCACCGAGAGTGAGTAATACCTTCATAGGCTTGTTGGACGGTGATGGAGTTGGATGAGATTTATCATGTAATCGAGTCAATTTGTTAGGGCTTGATACCTAGTATCCACTATGTTCTGAGATTTATGTCGATATGACTTTGCTATGCTTAATGCTTCTCACTAGGGCCCGAGTGCCATAATTTCAGATCTGAACCTATTTTGTATCCATAAATATGAGAGTGTTTTGGACCATATCTTGCCAGTTGTATGCACCTATTATGTGTTATGATCCATAGCACCCCAGGCGACAATAATTGGGACCACTTATGATGATTACCGTAGTATGAGGAGTTCATTCACCATGTGTTAATGCTTTGTTCCGGTTCTCTATTAAAATTAGACCTTAATATCCCTTAGTTTTCCTTATGGACCCCGCTGCCACGGCATGGTAGGACAAAAGATGTCATGCAAGTTATTATTACAAGCATGTATGAATATTTACGGAACACATGCCAATGTCATATTGAATTGGAGCTAGTTCTTCGTCGCTCTAGGTTGTGACTCTTACATGATGAATGTCATCCAAATATACATCATTGATCCAATGCCTATGCTTTGCTCATATTGCTTTTGCTAAATTACTACTATTGTTGCTGCTATTACAATTACTATAAAACTGCTACTGTTACTATTACTATTGCTACCGCTACTATCAAACTATCATATTACCGTGCTACTAAACACTTTGCTGCAGAGATTTAGTTTTCAAGGCGTGGTTGAATTGATAACTCAACTGCTAAGACTCATCAAGACCTTTTTATGGCATCGTTGTCGGGGAGCATAGCTCTATTTATTGCGTTCACTTGGGGATTATCTCTTTGCTGGTCACTATGAAGAATCTGAAAGACTCCAGAACTAAGATTATTCCCTTTAAGATGAGGGGAGGTACGGAATTGCCAACTAGCTCTATACTAGATTCACCTTCTGTTTTAAGTCACCTTGCGACACCACCACCTGCTATACAATCTAATATGTCACAAGTAATAGACACCATTTGTGCTATAGATGATACTTATGATGATGCTACTACTATGCTTGATGAAACTGAAACTATGCGAGTAGGTGAATTTCTTGATGCTCAAATTGCTAAATCTAGAGAAATTGAAAATGCAAATAATGCAAATGCTAAATCACCTATTACACCTAGCACTCTTATTAGAACTAAGATGCCTAATATACCTAAAGGTTATGTTATGGATGGGGAGATTGCAAAGGAAATACTTGCTTGTAAGGATAGATAGGATCTTACTATTTTAATGAAAAGCTGAAACAAAATCTCTGAATGCAACGATAAAACATGATCCTAAATTCGCTACCTCTCCTATATTTCTCAATGATAAAGATTATGAATTATCGGTTCATCCTGAATTAATTGCTTTGGTAGAATCCGATCCTTTGCAAGGTTATAAATTTGAAAATGTTGTGGCACACCTTACTAAACTGAATGTCATTGCCACCTTATTTGCCCATGAGGAAAAGATTCGCTACTACTATATCCATAAATTGTTTCCTTTCTCATTACAGGGTGATGCTAAAGAATGGTTTAATACTCTTGCTCCTGGTTGTGTGCGTAGTCCCCAAGATATGATTTACTACTTCTCTGACAAATATTTTCATCCTCATATGAAACAAGCTGCTTTACAGGAAATATTTCACTATGTGCAACTTGTGGAAGAGCATCTCCCTCAAGATTGGGGTAGGATTCTCCAGCTATTAAATGCTTTGCCTGATTATCCATTTCAGAAAAAATGAAATACTTGATATATTTTATAATGGACTAACCGATGCTTCTAGGGATTTCCTAGATAGTTGTGTTGGTTGTGTTTTCGGGGAACGAACTGTTGAACAAGCTCAGGAGCTATTGGATAATTTATTGAAGAATGTCGATGATTGGACACTTCCTGAACCACCACCCAAACCATCTCCAAAGAAAAGAGGTATTCTATTCCTCGGTCTAGAAGATATGCAAGATGCAAAAAAAATATGAAAGAAAAGGGTGTTAAATCCGAAGATGTTAAGAATTTACCACCTATTGAAGAAATACATGG
Organism: Elymus sibiricus; assembly: GCA_039707655.1. Taxonomy (NCBI): domain Eukaryota; kingdom Viridiplantae; phylum Streptophyta; class Magnoliopsida; order Poales; family Poaceae; genus Elymus; species Elymus sibiricus. The sequence goes on along the minus strand of CM077673.1, from coordinate 247,726,393 downwards.
ACTTGATATCCCGACATAGGTAGTGGAAGTAAATTCTCTCTATAGATTTGATGAAGGTGATATCCCTTATGTCTCCAAGTCAACACTTGGATGAATTTGATAATCTTATTGTTAAGCAAGAAAATTTCAATATGCAAACTAGTGATCAATTGAACGTAATGCCATTAGGATTGAATGTTTGAGTGATACATTAATGAGAATTACTAATGATGTCAAAGGCTTATGTAAACATGCATCCATAGTTCAAAATTAGTTGGAACAAGTTTCTAAATCATAAAATGACTTGCTTAATGAAATGACTAATAAAATGAATGATCATGTTCTTAGAGTAATGATGATACATCTCCATCATATCTATAAATTCTTGATTGTTTCATACCATATTTTACGAGTTCAATATACTTTTGGCAACAATTTATTCAATTTTCTGGGACTAACATATTGATCCAGCACCCAGTGCCAGTTCCTGTTTGTTGCATGTTTTTTGTTTCATAGAAAATCCATATCAAATGAAGTCCAAACGCGATAAATTTTTACAGAGATTTATTTTGGAATATACGTGATTTTTGGGAAAAGGAATCAATGCTATACGATGTCCGAGAGAGTTACGAGCCACAGGACGCGCCCCAGGCTGTAGGCGCGCCCCTTGAGCTTGTAACTCCCTTGTAGGTTGGTTGGGGTTGTCCTTTGTTTGCAAGGAAGCTAATATCTGGATAAAAATCCCCTCAAAATTTCAGCCTAATCGGAGCTATGGATCTCCGGATATTTAGGAAACAATGAAGGGCTAGAAAATAGGAACGCGAAACAGAAGAGAAATACAGAGAGATATCCAATCTCGGAGGGGCTCCTACCCTCCGGGAGCCATGGCGGCCAAAGACCAGAGGGGAAACCATCCTCCCATCTAGGGGGGAGGCCAAGAAGAAGACGAAGGAGGGGGCTCTCTGCCCTCTCTTCTGGTGGCACCGGAGTGCCGCCGGGGGAATCATAGTGACGACAATCTTCACCAACAACTTCGCTGCAGTCATCAGCAACTCTCTCCCCTTCTATTCAGCGGTTTAACACCTATTTTACACGTTCAAATCTCTCCTTAAACATGGTGCTTTATGCCACATATTATTATCCAATGGTGTGGTGCGATCCTACCATGTTTGAGTAGATCCTTTTTGTCCTACGGGTTAATTGTGGTATGGTTTGATTGATATGAGTTGCATGTTGATATGATGTTGTCATATGGTGCCCTCCGTGTCGCGCAAGCATGTGGGATTACCGCTGTAGGGTGTTGCAATAAGTTCATAATTCGCTTATAGTGAGTTGCAAGAGTGACAGAAGCTTAAACCCGAGTAAGGGGTTGTTGCGTATGTGAGTAAAGAGGACTTGTTACTTAATGCTATGGTTGAGTTTTACCTTAATGATCTTTAGTAGTTGCAGATGCTTGCTAGAGTTCCAATCATAAGTGCATGTGATCCAAGTAAGGAAAGTATGTTAGCGTATGCCTCTCCCTCATTGCATATCATAAGTATCTATTGTGTTATATTCAATTACCTATGGACAATCTTTCTCATCGTTAATCTCTCTACTAAGACAAGCTAACTTTTATTATCTAGCTAAGTACTTCTAGTTTTATTCTTGCAAACTTATCCTATTATACTTATAAGGTAGTTTTATTCTTGTTCTAGGTAAAGAAAACGTTACGTTTGCGTAGAGTTGTATCGATGGTCGATAGAACTTGAAGGGAATATTAATTCTACCATTAGCTCATTGTTGGGTTTGACACTCTTACTTATCATAAAAGACTACAATTGATCCCCTATACTTGTGGGTTATCAAGACATATTTCTGGCGCCGTTGCCGGGGATCAATAACGTGGGGTGAATATTCTCGTGTGCGCTTGTTAGCTTTATCTCTAAGTACTTTTTATTTTTTGCCTTTGTTTTCTATCTTTAGTTATGGGTAGGAAACGCAAAACACACAAAAAATTAGTTGTACTTGCTAACCTAGTGGTTGAGGAACCACCCAAAATCTATCGTGCTGCTCACGCTTTTTACTTGGATCATCTTGGATCCATTTGTGCTCGTGCTAAAAAACCCAACTAGCTTGGTTGAGGGAAAATCATTAGATGAGCATGCTTATTTTGTGTGACACCGCTTGTCTCAAAAAGGGAAACTCTCATGGAATCAAATTAATTGTTCGCATTGCTATGCTTGGAATTTATGTGATTACATGATTTTACTTGTTGTTCCGAAGACCCTAAAAACTACCTTCCCTACCAATGTGAGTTTAATGGTAATTAAATATTATTTTTTATGCCAAGGATGTCTATAGTTATTATGATATTGAACAAATTGAAGAATTTGTTTCTTTTAAGGGTGCATATGAAATTTCTTCTTTGATTGAAAAGTATGATGCTATTCTTTACAAATCTGAAAATTTTGCCATACTTAAATATTTCTATGAAAACTATGCTTCTAATGCTTATCTTAAATAATTTTTTGAGGGAATGTCTGCTGCTTGGAAGAAACTAATATTTTGCAAAAATCTATGGATGAAGAAATTTATGAAACTGTGATCTCATTAGATGAAAAATATGAGGAGGAAAGAGAAGAACAAATGGATGATGAGCGGATTAGCTAACCGTGCCCACCTTCTAATGAGGGTAAGTCTTCAACTCATGCATTATTTAATTTCCCTTCGTGCTTACCGAAGGATGAATGCTATGATAATTGCTATGATCCCTTGGATTCGTTTGAAATATCCCTTTTTTGATGAACTTGATGCTTGCTATGCTTGTGGCCATGATTCCAATATGAATTATGCATATGGAAATGAACTTGCTATAGTTACTTATGTTAAGCATGAAATTGCTGCTATTGCACCCACACATGATAGTCCTATTATCTTTTTGAATTCTCCCAACTACACTATACCGAAGAAGTTTGCACTTATTAAGGATTATATTGATGGGTTGCGTGTTACAATTGCACATGATGATTTTGATGGATATAATTTGCATGTGCTTGCTGCTCCTACTTGCAATTATTATGAGAGAGGAACCAAATCTTCACCTCTCTATGTTTATAATACTATAAAATTGCAAAAAAACTACTTATGCTATGTATTGGCCTTTACTTTGTGTGAATGAATTGTTCTTTTATGACATGCCAACACATAGGAAGAGAGTTATACTCCATTATTCTATGATATATTTTACTTTGTACTCACTACTAAATTACAAATCATTGTTAATTAAAATTGGCTTTGATATACCTTTGGGATTCGGGTGGATCAATTACTTGAGCACTATATGCCTAGCTTAATGGCTTTAAAGAAATCGTCGCTAGGGAGACAACCCAGAAGTTTTAGAGAGTCATTCTATTCTATTGTGTGGTTTTAAAATAATTAAAAACAATAAAATAAAGTGGGTAACTTAGAACGTTTTCAAAAAGAAAGGCGAAAGTGAGAAAGACGAGCACCGTTGAAGTGGGGGACGTCCTTGAACTTTTGTTCATGCCCATGGAAACTTTGTGGTTCTTGATTATAGAAAATTTTCAACAAAAACAATTATCACCTTGTACAAATTTACTGTATTATAAAAATAATATGCCAAGATTTACCTTTAGGATGTTTTAATTGCTTGTTTGATATGTGCTATGCAAAAACCGAAACTTTGGCTATAGTGTTTGATTTTGGGTATTTTACTGGAACATAAAATTTAGAAATTTTTACAAAATACTTTTATGCAAATTATCTATTACGTCCTAAGTTTTTAGAATTTTTTAGTTACATAAGTATATGTTTCATCTGCATCTTTACAGACTATCCTGTTTTTTCCAAAGTGTTGTTGTAGTTTCTTTATCTGCTTACGTTTGAAATGTTGTTGAGCCCCGTTGATTTGGGAGCCATAGAAGTGTGATAGCATATAGTGGCTAATGTCGGATTAAAATTATACAATAATTTTATAGCAAGACATGATGATATTGGTGTTATATGTACTAACCCTTCTAATAAAAGTTATGTTAAGTTTTGTGTGGATGAAGTGTTCGAAGTTTAAGGAGGTATCGATATGAGAAGAATAAGGAGAGGCAAGAGTTCAATCTTGGGGATGCCCAAGGCACCCCAATTAAATATTCAAGGAGACTCATACGTCTAAGATTGGGGATGCCCCGAAAGGCATCCCATCTTTCTTCCTCGACAATTATTGGTCTGTCTCGGTTTTTGTTTTGTACAGATGATATGCGTAAATTCTTGGAGAGTTGTGTGCCTTTTATTTTTAGTTTAGCAATGCAACATGCTTGTATGGGATAGTCCTTGGTTGATTTATAGAATGCTCTTTGTTCTTCACTTATATCTTTTGAGTATGGCTTTATAGAATGCTTCGTGTGCTTCACTAATATCTTTTGAACTTTGGATGCTCGCTCTCTTACATTGGGAACACCATTATTTGTAGAATGCTCTTTTGCTTTACTTATATTTATTAGAGCATGGACAAGTCTTTTGTAGAAAGAATTAAAATCTCATGATTCACTTATATATATTTAGAGAGTTAACAAGAATTGGTCATTCACATGGTTAGTCATAAAATCCTACATAAAACTTGGAGATCATTGAATATGATATGTTTGATTTGTTGCAATAGTTTTGCGATATTGAGGTGGTAATATTGGGGCATGCTAGTAAAAGAATTAAAGTTGAGTATTAATAATGGTGTTAAGCGAAGTAAGTCTTTACGCAAATAAATCCTCAGCATGTAACGTGGTGGCCGCTGACATTAGCAGCGAGGTCGGAGCATAATTTATCATTGATTGAGTGTTTGTGTTGTTCGAATCTGGGGCGCACGATGGTTAGCTCCTCCCAACCTCCTCCCTAGGGACATTTGAGTAATACTTTGCTTTGAGGGCTTTGAAAATTTCAAAATAAGTATATGAGTTCTTTATGAATAATGTGAGTTCATGGATTATACGCACTCTCACCCTTTCGCATATTGCTAGCCTCTTTGGTACCATGCATAAAAAAGAATGTGGCTGAGATCCTCAAGAACTAGAAGAGTCTTGAGAGGATTGTGGAGGCGAAGCTTCGTGCTCTTGACAACAAGGTGGATGAGCTGACAAAGACTGTCACAGAGTTGAAACAGGAAGTGGATGAAGTGCCCAGTCCCCACTCCAGTGATGATGATGGTTCTCCTCTCAAGCCTAGCACTGAGTTCAAGACTTAGGCCAGATCGTCTACCGTGCCTGCTCCAGAGTTAAGACCTTCCTCATCAGCACCAGCAACTGCTCCATCAACTCCATCTACACATTCAACATCTACTCCACCACCTCAGAGGACATCTGCCGAAGCATTCGCTGCTGCCCTTCTTTTGACTCCTTCAACGGCTACCGGGCGAGATAGAGCCGAAAGCGACGGTTAGCTCTATACCTTTGAAATTTTTGGTAACTTGTTGACAAAGGGGGAGAAGTGTATAGATCATAGGGCTTCGAGAGAGAGAGTGTTTTATCTTTTGGTTGCTCTTTCTGTTTTAAAAACATTTGGTCTATCGCTTGGTTGTTCTTAAAACTCCGTCGTGCTAGATCATACACTTTGCTTGATGATGCTACTATTTACTATCCATATGATGTTAATATTATGATCATTCACTTGTTTGGTGTGATGTGCATTGTAATCCATTCATATCACTTATGCGCACCACCAAGTTGTATGTGACATGAAAGAGTTACCCATGCTCCTAAATGATTGTGCATGTGCATTCAAACGCAAATTTTAAAATAATGGACAAATTTAGAGGGAGCTCTTGCTTATCGCATATTTCTCAAAGCAACGATGATATTCATTGTTTTATCCCTATCACAGCTTTGATCTTTATGTTGTCATCAATTACCAAAAAGGGGGAGATTGGAAGCACAACTTCTCCCTAGGTGGTTTTGGTAATTAATAACCACATATATTTCATTGGACTAATGTTTCCACCAAGTATATTTCAGGAAAGTTCAATGAATGGATTGGCAAAATGATTGTGAGGAGATCCCCTAGATGCAAGGACTGCAGTAGATGCTTACTTCCACACCAAGGAGCAGCAAGATTTCTATGAGACTGTGTTGCTAGACAAGAGTCCTGCAGTTAGCGACATGAGATATGTTGATTGGAAGTTCATAAAGGAAAATGAAGACTACTTCCCTCATGTGCTAGACAACTTGAAGTCCATAGATATTGATGCATTTGTCGGCAGAGAGTTCACTGCATGGAATGATGAGATGATTATGCAATTCTACTCCACATCTCATTTCTATCCAGATGGAAGAATTGTGTGGATGACTGAGGGCACCAGATACCAGTCTTCAGTTGATGAGTGGGCTACCATCTTAGGAGCCCCGAAAGTTCAAGGAGATCTTGATGTATATGCTGAGGCCAAGATGAATCACAACTCCATGGCCAACATGTATAATCCTATCCCTGCTGCTTATGTGAAGACTCACAAGCTTGGCTCTGTTTACTATCTGCAAGCAGGATTACCCACTACCAACACTATCATGAAGCATACATTGATGCCAAAGTCTGGAGAAAACAAGATAATTAGGGGATATTCCATAAACATGATGCATCATGTAGACACCCACACCAGATTCAGAGTGATGGATTTCATTGTTGAGACAATCAAGAGGATAACTGTTGATCAGAAGAGATCATGTGGATATGCTCCATATATTCATATGCTCATTAATTCCGAAGTTGGAATGAGCCAATATGCACTTGATCGTCCACACCTTCCACTCTTGCCGGACATCGAGGACAATGTTGTGGTGATGGATCCTTCTCATCCCACTTCAGCTACTACACAGGCAGAGGCAGAGGCAGAGGCTGCTAGAGCCACTAGTGCACAAATTCCAAGGACAAAGAGCGATCAAATGTCCTATCTTATCAACTCTATCCAAGGGATAGAAAAGAATGTGGCTGAGATCCTCAAGAACGAGAAGAGTCTTGACAGGATTGTGGGGATGAAACTTCATGCTCTTGACAACAAGGTGGATGCGCTGACAAAGACTGTCACATAATTGAAACAAGAAGTAGATGCAGTGCCCAGTCCCCACTCCAGTGATGATGATGGTTCTCCTCTCAGGCCTAGCACTCAGTTCAAGACCCAGGCCAAATCGTCTACCATGCCTTCTCCAGAGTTGAGACCTTCCTCATCAACACCAACAACTGCTCCATCAGCTCATTGTGCACCTTCAGCTTCTACTCCACCACCTCAGAGGAATTTTTGTGAAGCATTCGTCGACGGCCTTCTTTCGACTCCTTCAACTGCTACCGGAGGAGATAGAGCCCAGAGCAACGCTTAGCTCTATACCTTTGAACTTTTTGGTAACTTGTTGCCAAAGGGGGAGAAGTGTATAGATCATAGGGCTGCGAGAGAGAGAGAGAGAGAGAGAGAGAGAGAGAGAGTGTTTTGTGTTTTGGTTGCTCTCTCTGTTTTAAAAACATTTAGTCTCTCGCTTGGTTGTTCTTAAAACTCCGTCGTGTTTGATCATACACTTTGCTTGATGATGCTACTATTTCCTATCCATGTGATGTTAATATTATGATCACTCACTTGTTTGGTGTGATGTGCATTGCAATCCATTCATATCACTTATGCGCACCACCAAGTTGTATGTGACATGAAAGAGTTACCCATGCTCCTAATCGATTATGCATTTGCATTCAAACACAAATTTTAAAATAATGCACAAATTTAGGGGGAGCTCTTGCTTATCACATACTTCTTAAAGCGATGATGCTATTCATTGTTTTATCCCTATTGAAGCTTTGATCTATATGTTGTCATCAATTACCAAAAAGGGGGAGATTGAAATCACAACTTCTCCCTAGGTGGTTTTGGTAATTAATAACAACATATGTTTCATTGGACTAATGTTTCCACCAAGTATATTTTGGGAAAGTTCAATGACTGGATTGGCAAAAGGATTGTGAGGAGATCCCCTATATGCAAGAAACATCTATTGGCAACAAGCTTGAAGACTCTACATTTTACATTTTGTGAGAAATCATTTTTGAGTCCATAGGAAAGCCAATACTATTAAAAGGGGATGAGGTTTCTATGATGATCTGGTTGCTCAAGTGCTTAGAGATTAGCCACCAAAAATACACATGAAATTCTCCCACAAAATCTCTGTCTAAATCCAACCACCAAAATCGGTGCCAGCCAGTTTCCATATTCGGCCGCACCAAGTTTTAACCGTAGACAGATCCTAGCCAAAACCCTAAGATTTCGGTGCCACCAACATTCCACTTCGGTGCAACCGAAACCAGTGACAAACTCTCTGGTATCCTATTTTTAAGAATCGGAATTTCCAAGTTTTGAAAATTGGTCACACCGAAATTTGGAAACTGCCTAGGTCACCCATATCGGTACCACCGAGATTTATGTATCGGTCTCACCGAAAAGCCGAAAGTTGACACATTTTGCACTAGTCGGTGCAACCGAGTTTTTACTCCGGTTTCACCGAGTTGGGTAATAATGTTGTAACGGTTGGATTTTTGGAGATGCCTATATAGACCCCTACACCTCCTCTCACTCGTAGAGGAAGCACTCAGAACATATCTTCACTTGCCGCATCCATTTTTCTGAGAGAGAGAGCCACCTACTCATGTGTTGAGATCAAGATCTCCCACTCCAACCATATGAATCTTGATTTATAGCCTCCTCATGTTGCTTTCCACCCAATCAACCTCTTCTACCAAGCCAAATCTGTGAGAGAATGATTGTGTGTTGAGGAGACTATCTTCTGAAGCACCAGAGCAAGGATTTCATCATTGTTACCACATCTATTACCTTTTGGAGAGGGGTTTCTCCTAGATTGGTTAGGTGTCGCTTGGGAGCCTCCTTCTTCGTGTTGTGGAGTTGAACCAGGAAGTTTGTACGGGCAAGGAGATCGCCTACTTCATGAAGATCTACCCAGGCTAGTCCTTCGTGGACGGAAGCCGTGATGGAATAGACGAGGTTGCTACTTCGTGTACCCTTTTGGGTGGAGCCCTCCATGGACTCTCGCGACCGCTACCCTCTGTGGGTTGAAGTCTCCATCAACGTGGACGTACGATAGCACCACCTATCGGAACCACGGGAAAAATCTTCGTGTCTACAATTGTGTTTGATCCTCCTTTCCCTACCCTCTATTTTCATGTGCATGTGTTTACTTTCCGCTGCTATACTCTTAGACTTGCATGTGTAGGGTGTGCTTGACTACATGGTCAAGATTATGCTAGGTAGTATTCCACATCAAAAATTATCTTTTTTATTTTCATTTACCTACTCGAGGACGAGCAAGAATTAAGCCTGGGGATGCTCATACGTCTCCGTTGTATCTATGCTAGGGCTTCACAAAATTATGTAGATTACAGTGGTTTCAAAAGTTTTCATATTTGAAAATTTTAAATTTGAATTTGAACAGATTTATTTCAAACACTAGATTGCTAATAACTTTTATTTAAAAAATAGGTTTTTAGTTCATTCTTTTTTCTACTGTTTTGTTTTTGTTTGTTTTATCGAGAGAAACAACTTAATTTATTTTTGATCATTGTTTTAGATCCGTCCAAATCAGATTCAAATCTGACCCACTTATGCTTATTTCCATAGAAAAGAAAATTGTTTTCTTTAATTAAAAGTAATTCTTTTTTCTGTTATAGTAAATTTTCTGGTAGTTACCAGGAACAAAATATTGTACTTTATTAAAATTGTTTTGGCTAGATTTGTTGAATCACTAAATTTGGATTAAAAACATAAAACATGTGACTAAAACAAAATAAGAATCAAATCTATTTTTAAAACAGAATCTAAAAAAAACACTCTACGGATAGACTAAGAGCTACGTGGCGGGTTCCCACTGGCTTCAAGCATGCACGACAGGAGCAAACCAGAGGACGACCGGTACTAAAAAAATGGTTCGCCATGTTTAAGTCAACTTATCTGGACCGCACGTGATAAATCTGACGGTGGCTGGACGATTTAGTGGCTTACAACAACGGGGTGAGGTTATCTAGTGGTGCTCCGGCAAGGCTGCGCATCAAGGTCATTGCGCCAGCGTCTCTGGCGGTATCCGGTGGCGGGGAAGTAATCCATACGACGCAGCGGTGGACGACACGTCCACCGATGGGGACGGCGAGGTCGGGGGACGGTCGGTGTGTCCGGGGCGACGACAATGGCAGTGGCGGAGCTTGGCAACTCTGGCAAAGAATTTTGGCGAGGGGAGAGGGCTTCGGGTGGGGTTTCGGGGCAGAACGGGACAAGGGGGGCTTGGGTTTTATAGGGGTATTCCGTGGAAGAGGGGGCACCCTCAAACGGCATGGATCTGCGAGGGGATCCTCTTTCGGCGTCGGGCTCCGGCGGGTTTCAAAGGAGGAAGAAGAAAAGGAAGGAGGAGATTAGGCGGTCGGTGGGACCCATTGGTCAGAGAGAGAGAGGGGAAATTAGGAAAGGGGCGGTGGCCGATCGGAAAGAAAATCGGGCGGAGCTGCGCTCTCTAGCTAGTCGGTTAAAATAAAAGCCCTTTTCTTTTTAAAACTAAACAGAGAAGAAAAGTGAAATAAAGAAAATAAAATAGGATTTTTACATAGGCATATAATATACCAAAATTCTTAGAATTTTGCAAGAAAATTATGAACTATTTTTCAAGTCCAAATAAAATACTTTAAAAAAAATATTTTTTTGAAATTCCAATTTGAATTGTAATTTGATTTTAAATTCTTTCACAAATAATTTTCTGTTTTTCTTTGCTCAAATATATTTCAAAATGCCTCTGAATATTGAAGGGTCATATTCCTTATCTATTTTTGAATGTTCATCAGAGTATTTGAAAATATTTAAACTAAATTTTGAATAGGATTTCAAATGGAAAATGGAAAGCTTCATATAGAAAAATTTGAAAGTGCTTCTCATTGGAAGTTAAAAGGCTTCAACATGAAAAGTTTAAAGTTCACAAAATTCAAGAATGGATAATTGGGGAAGTCCTCTTATTCCCTCTGATTTATTTTTCAAAAAAATTCAAATTCAACTCAATTTCAAACAACAATCGCACAAGCAATTCATAATTACTTAATTAATATAACATTCCAAAATTTATAATTTAGGGATGTTACATTTTAGGATTCTGGAGACACACTCTTGTTTCTTCGATGGGGAGGCCAAGCCTTGGAAGATGGAGGACAAGGCGACCACTTCATCACCATCATCACCAAGAAGGAAACTTGAGCACAGGTATGGGCGCACCACCCTTGGCTTGTTCCAAGCTTGGGGGAGGTGCCCCAGTATCGTATCACCATCACTTTTACCATCATTACCTATATTAGTTTGATCCTTAATTATTCTATGTTTTAGAAGAATAAAGTTTTAGTATGATTTATTTTTGAGTGTTTGCTTCATGATCTATCTATCTATGTAATCGAATGTGAGAGTTATGTAATAAAGAGTAGTTTGAGTTTGTTTGCTTTACCTTTTTGGGTCAATCTTAGGAATGAAAAGAATAAAAAGATCATATGCTAATCCCATGGGGAGTGATGACTTGACAAAAAAGAGTATAATTGATAAAATTTGTTGGAAGTTGTCAAACATAACATTGGTCATTGATGCAATTCATGAAAAAGTAATGATGAAAGAGCGGTCTCACATATAAATATACTATCTTGGACATCTTTTATGATTGTGAGCCCTCATTAAATATTCTATGTATGATCAACTAGTTAATGTTGGACAAGGAAGATAATGTAATGGGTTATGTTTGCTTATATTCACATAGAAGTTATATTGTCATGGATCCTCTAACATGTGGTGCTTTCTCATAATCTTTTGCTAGCCAAAACTTCGCACTAAGTAGAGATACTACTTGTGCAGCCAAAACCCCTTAAACCCAGTTTCTTGTCATGAGAGTCACCATATCTACCTATGGAATGAATAAGATCCTTCAAGTAAGTTGTCATCAATACAAAAGCAATAAAAATTGCTCCTGAATATGTATGATGTTTTATTGTAAGGAAAAATAAGCTTTGTACGGACTTGTGATGGCAAATAAATAAAAGCGACAACCCGCATAATAAGGGTTGCTATCAAAAGGGGCAATATAAATTGACGTTCCTTTCCATTAAGAGCTTGCACATCCTAATAAAAGTGCATGACAACCTCTGCTTCCCTTTGCGAAGGGCCTAACTTTTCCTTTTGTTTATTTACTTCCATGCAAGAGTCAGTAATGTTTATTCCTATTCCGTTCTTATTTATTCTCCACTTGGCAAGCATCATCTGGTGGGGAAAGATCCAGGCATATATATCCAGTTGGATGTAGGTGATAGCGAGTTATTATTGTTGACATTATCCTCGAGATAAATAGTTGGGTGGTGAAAATTGTAAACCCCTATCTTCCTATGTGTCTGATTGAAACTTTTTGCTTCACAAATATGTCATGAGTGTGAGTATCATATAATACCAAATGATAGTTGAGTATGTGAAACAAAGGTCTTACATAGACTCTTTCTGAAAATATGATGGATTGTAATTGTTTTAAGAATAAGAACATAGTTTGTTAGTTTTCAATGAAGTTTATGGTTCATACTTTAGCTTGTGAATGAATTGTTACTTATTCATGAGAAGTTTTATGATAATATATTGTTGCTATGATAATGATCATGATGCTTTCATGTCTGTATTTTATTTTATCGACACCTCTCTCTCTATCTCTCTCTCTCTAAGCATGTGGTCATGAATATCAAGTTAGGCATTCGCTTGAGGACAAGCGAGGTCTAAGCTTGGGGAGTTGATACGTCTATTTTGCATCATGTTTTTCTGTCGATCTTTGATATGTCTCCAATGTATCTATAATTTTTTATTGTTTCATGCTATTATATTATCAATCTTGGATACTTTATATGAAATTATATGCTATTTTTATCATTTTTTGGGACTAACCTATTTACCCAGTGCCAAGTGCCCGTTCCTCTTTTTTGCCCGTTTTAACTTTTCAGAAAATCAATACCAAATGGAGTCCAAATTGGATGAAACTTTACGGGGGTTATTTTTGGACATAAAGAGACCCTAGAAGCTCCGGGAGAAGGCCAGAAGACCCACAAGGGAGCCATGAGCCTGGAGAGTGCTTCCAGGGGGTAGGCACGCCCCCGAGCTTGTTGGCCCCTCGTCCACCCTCCTGACCTAGTTCCACTTCTATATATCTTAAATTACCCCAAAACAAACGGAGAGACACCCGAAACACTTTTTCCGCCGCCGGAAGCCTATGTTCTTCCGCGATCCCATCTGGAGGCCTTTTTTGGTACTCTGCCGGAGGGGGAAGAGATCAAGAGGCCATCTACATCAACCTTGTTGCCTCCATGATGATGTGTGAGTAGTTCACCAAAGATCTACGGGTTCATAGCTAGTAGCTAGATGGCTTCTTCTCTCTCTCTCTCTTTGATCTTCATTACCATGTTCTTTGCGATTCTTGCGAAGATCTATCTGATGTAATCTTATTTTTTAGTGTGTTTCTTGGGATCCGATGAATTATGGGTTTATGATTGATACGTCTCCAACGTATGAATGATTTTGATTGTTCCATGCTATAATATTATCACTCTAGGATACTTATTGGGCATTTATTTACCAATTCATATTATTTTTAGCACTAACCTATTAACCCAGTGCCAGTGCCAGTTGCTCTTTTCTGCATGTTTTTGGCTTTTCAGGTTTACAGTACCAAACGAAGTCCAATTGCCACAAAACTTTTTTATGATTTTTTTGGACGAAAAGAAGACCTGGAAGCTTCGGGAGGAGACCGGAGGCTGCGCGAGAGAGGCAGCACACATCAGGGCGCACCAGGGGGGTGGTCACGCCCTGTTGTGTGCTGGCTCCCCCTGCCGCCTCCCGACATCCCTCTTTGGCCTATAAATTCTAATATACCCCAAAAACCCTAGATAGCCTCCCGAAACACTCTTTCCGCTGCCGCAAGTCTCTATTCCGCCGTGTTCCCATCTGGAGCCCTGTTCCGGTGCCCTGCCGGAGGGGGGATCAATCATGGAGGGCCTCTACATCAACCTTGCTGCTCCCATGGTGATGTGTGAGTAGCTCACCACAGACCTACGTGTCCAAAGTTAGTACGTAGATGGCTATCTCTCTCTCTCTCTTGATCTTCAATACAAAGTTCACCACATCTTCGCGGTGATCTATTCGATGCAATCACTTTGTGTGGTGTGTTTGTTGGGATCCAATGAATTGTGGGTTTATGTGTAGATTAATCATGAAAAAGATTTGAGTCTTCTTGGAATTCTATTATGATTCTTATTTGCATGATTATTATAGCTTTGTAAATCTCTCCGATCTATTGATTTGGTTTGGCCAACTAGATTGATCTATCTTCAGTGAGAGGGGTGTGTTGTAGTGGGTTCAATCTGGCAGTGCTCTATATCTCAGTGACAGAAGGGGACAAGACACATCTTTGTATTGTTGCCACTAAGGATAAAACGATGGGGTTCATTCATATGATTGGATTCTCTTTGTCTACATCATGTCATCGTTCTCCAAGCATTGCTTTGTTTATCATGAACTTAATACTTAGAGAGGCAAGCATAGAAGCGCTCTCGACGTGGAATAATAGTAGTAGGTGCAGGAAGGAGTCGGCCTATTTTCTTATGGACGTGATGCCGATATACACATGATCATTCTCGTGAATAAATATTGCATATATGTGCCTTTCTATCAATTGCCCAACAGTAATTTGTATACCCACCGTATGCCTACTACATGAGAGATGCCACTAGGCAAAACTTTGCCCCCCGGGTCTTTCCCCTTATATATTTACAAAAGGTTTCATTACCTTGCTGCCATTATTTATCTTTTATTTACTTTGCAATTTACAATTATCAATTATCATCTACACATTTCATTTTCTTGCAAATAACGAGTCCAAGGGGGTTGACAACCCTATTGCCCGCGTTGGGTGCAAGTGTTTGCTTCTTTTTGTGCAGTCGCTGAAGATGGGGGTTGCGTGCTACTCCTATTGGTTCGATTACCTTGGTTCTCACTGAGGGAAATACTTATCTATATTGTGTTGCATCACCCGCTCCTCTTCACGGAAAACCCAACGCATATCACAAGTATCAGGAAGGATTTCTCGCGCCGTCGCCGGGGAGTATCACCAACCTACTATCAAGTACCTTCACACACATTATCATTCACTTGTTCTACTTTTTATTTGCTGTTATATTTTGCTTGCTTCATAAAAATCAAAAATACAAAAATATTTATCTTTGCTAGTTGCTAGTTTACTTCTTTACTTGCTAGTTTACTTGTTCTGCTTGTTACTTTGCTTGCTCGGTCACCATGTCTCAAGATACTACTAAGTTGTGTGACTTCTCAAATACTAATAACAATGATTTTATTAGTACTCCTATAACACCCACCAGTAGTGCAGAGTTTTATGATATTAATGCTGCGTTGCTGAATCTTGTGATGAAAGAACAATTTCCGGGAAGTCCTAATGAGGATCCCGCTGCTCATCTGTATACCTTTGTTGAATTATGTGATATGCAAATGAAAAAGGATATGTATAATGATGTGCTCAAATTAAAATTATTTCCTTTTTTACTATGAGATAAAGCCCAGGCTTGGTTTCATCTTCACCACATAGTAGTATTGGAACATGGGATAAGTGTAAACATGCTTTTATTGCCAAGTATTTTCCTCCTGCTAAGATCATCTCCCGTAGAAATCAAATTATGAATTTAAACAACATGATCAAGAACATGTTTCACCAGCTTGGGAGAGGATGAAATTGATTATTAGAAATTTCCCTACTCATGGTTTAACTTGTGGATGATTATCCAAAATTTCTATGCTGGACTAAACTTTTTGTCTAGAAATCTTATATATTCTGCTGCAGGTGGTACATTCATGGAGGTGACATTAGGAGAGGCCACCAAACTTCTGGACAACATCATGAGAAACTACTTTCAATGGCATACCGAAAGAGCTCCAACTGGTAAAAATTTAAATTCTATTGAAGAAATTGCTAGTTTGAGTGAAAAAGTGGATGCTCTTATGAATATGGTTGCTAGTAAAAATGCTCATGTTGCTCCCAATGATATGCCTTTTTCTACCTTGATTGTGCAAAATAGTGATGCTATTGATGTGAACTTTATCTCGCGAAACAATTTCAACAACAGTGCATATAGAGGAAATTTCAATGCTAGACCGTATCCCGGTAATTCCTCTAATAATTATGGAAAATCTTATGGAAATCCTTCTACAAATAATAATAGGTTATCCTCTGATCTTGAGAACACCATTAAATAATTTATTAGTTCTCAAAAGATTTTTAATACTATGGTAGAAGAAAAGCTGCATAAAGTTGATGATTTGGCTAAGAACATCGATAGGATTGCTCTTGATGTGGAAACTCTTAAAAATAATTTTTTTCCACCAAAGCATGATTTTAATGAGACTATTAAATCAATCCAAATATCTATTAATGAAAGTAAGGATAGGACCGCTAACTTGAAAGCTAAATGAGAATTCTTAGAAAAAGCTCTTCCACTCGGTTTTTACCGGAATCATGATGAAGGTCTTAAAATGATTGGTACTTCTCCTATTGAACCTTTGTTTACTAATCTGAAAATAGATGATAAAGGGACTGGAGATGAGTCAACTTTAGCTAGAAGGCGTCCCGTTTGTTCGGCGGGTGATGATTCTAATTATAAAATTGACAAAGTGGGTTTGAAGAGGTTAAAACTTTAACTAGTGATGTCCCCGCTATCTTGGATTACAAGGACTTTAATTATGAAAGTTGCTATTTTGTAGAATGTATTTCCTTGTTGCAATCCATTATTAGCTCACCGAATGACTATGAACAAAATAAAGCTTTTACTCCACATATAGTAGAAGCGATGATAAAAGCTTATGATGAGAAACTTGAACTAGAAGTTTCTATTCCTAGAAAGTTGCATGATGAATGGGAACCTACTATCAAAATAAAACTGAAAGAATATGAATTCAATGATTTGTTTGACCTTGGTGCTAGTGTTTCAACAATACCTAAATCTCTTTGTGATGTGCTTGGTCTCACCGATATTCAAGATTGTTCCCTTAACTTGCATCTTGCGGATTCTACCATCAAGAAGATTTGTTTAGAATAAATGATGTTCTTATTATTATAAATAGAAATTATGTGTGTGTAGATTTCATTGTGCTTGATATTGAATGCAATCCAACTAGTCCAATAATACTTGGAAGACTTTTCTTACGAACTATAGGTCCAATTATTGATCTGAAAGAGGGAAACATAAGGTTACAATTTACATTAAAGAAAGTGATGGAAAACTTCCCTAGGAACATATTAAACCACCTTATGAATCTATCATGATAGATACTTACGGGTGGAGTGTCAAAGATGAGAACACTTGATACTATGCATTATGCCTAGCTAGGGGCGTAAAATAATAGCGCTAGTTGGGAGGCAACCCAATAGTTATCTTTAATTTTTTGTTTTTACTTTCTGTTTGATTTTCATAATATGATTATTGAATCTGTAATGATTGTTTTTTTATATTTAAATTAGTGTTTGTGCCAAGTAAAGCCTTTGGGATGACTTGCATGGTAGGTAGAATTGATATGGTGCAAAAATAGAAACTTTAGAGTCCAGTGCAGAATTTCTATGATTTTATTGGAACGTCTTTTTGATATAATTTTTTTACATAGTATTGATATACAAACTCATCAGATTTTCCTATTTTTTCATAATTTTTGGAGTTATAGAAGTATAGGTTCTCTACTGATCATTACAGATTGTTATGTTTTAGTCAGATTCTGTTTTTTTGCTTGCATAGTTTGCTTGTTTTGATGATGCTATGGATTGTATCGGGGGGTATAAGCCATGGAGAAGTTATAATAAAGTACCTTATGCAATAATAAAATAAGAATCAATCTATAACAGTACCTAAAGTATTTTATATGTTTATTATACTAACGGAACTCACGAAGGTTCCTGTTGAGTTTTGTGTGCTGAAGTTTTCAAGTTTTCGGTGTTATCATGATGGATGAAGGAATAAAGAGCGGCAAGAGCCTAAGCTTGGGGATTCACAAGGCACCCCAAGGTAATATTCTAGGAAGAATCAAACTTCTAAGCTTGGGGATGCCCCGGAAGGCATCCCGTCTTTCGTCTCAATCCATCGGCATGTCACTTGGAGCTATATTTTTATTCATCACATGATATGAGTTTTGCTTGGAGCATCGTTTGCTTAATTTGCTTGAGCTTTATTTTCCCACAATCATTATTTGCTAGACACACCCACTTGATAGAGACACAAGATCACAATGATTTATTAGAATGCCCTTTGTGCTTCACTTATATCTTTTGAGCTAAGTTGTTGCTCTAGTACTTCACTTATATCTTTTAGAGCACGGTTGCGTATAGATTTTAAAGAAATAATTTCACTCTAATTATTCACTTAAATTTGTATGAGAGTTAATAAATAGTGATGGTAATTTGCATGGGTTATAAGACTAGTCCAAAAATAATAGGTATTCAAGGAGAGCATGATCAAAACCTACATGTAGCACATAAAAGAGAAATTTTGAGTTAATGATATTAATGTGGTAATGTGAAAGGCCATGAGTGCATGGTCATTGGTTAATAAGAATATAGTAAATTAGAGGGTGTTAAATTTCTATTCATCTAATTATTTTTTGGCATGGTGATGATGTGTGAGCATTCTTATTCCACGTTGAAATCGTAGTGTTGTTTAAGTCGGAGGCGCGCGAGTAGTACTTTGCTTCGAGAGAGCTAATAAAACCTTGCAATAAATATGTGAGTTATTTATGACTAATGTGAATCCATGGATGTATGCACTCTCATCACCTCATATTTGCTAGCCTCTTCGGTACCGTGCATTGCCCATTCTCAGCTCGAGGATCGGTGCAACCTTCGACGGTGCATCCAAACCCCGTGACATGATAGGCTCTATAGCACATTAGCCTCATTATATCTTCCTCAAAACGGCCACCATACCTATCTATTATGGCATTTCCATAGCCATTATGAGATATATTGACATGCAACTTTCACCGTTAAATCATATGACTAGTACTTTCATTGTCATATTGCTATGCATGATCAAATAAGCTGACATAGTATTTGTGGCAAAGACACCATTCATAATTTTTTATACATGTTACGCTTGATCATTGCACATCCTTTTAAAATGCCAGAGGCATTCATATAGAGTCATACTATAGTTTTTCATATTGAGTTGTAAGTCAACAAAAGTGTGATGATCATCATTATTAGGGCACTGTCTCGGTGATGAAAGGATGATGGAGACAATGATTCACCCACAAGTCGGGATGACACTCTAGACGAAAAACAAAAGAAAAGAAAAAGGGGAAAAAGGGAGAAGGAAAGAAACAAAGAAGAAAAAAAGGAGAAAAAGAAAAAGAAAAAAATAAATGAGAGAAAAGAGAGAAGGGACAGTGCTACTACCTCCTTTTCCACACTTGTGCCTCAAAGTGGCACCATGTTCTTCGTACAGAGTCTCTTGTTTTGTCACTTTCACATGCTAGTGGGAAGTTTTCATTATAGAACTTGGATTGTATATTCTGATGATAGGTTTCCTCAAATGCCCGAGGTCTTCATGAGCAAGCAAGTTGGATGCAGACCCACTTAACTTCAGTTAAGCTTTCATACACTTATAGCTCTAGTGCATCCATTGCATGGCAATCCTACTCATCGCATTGATATTTATTGATGGGCATCTCCATAGCTCATTCATACGCCTAATTGATGCGAGACTTTCTTCTCCACTTTTACCCCTTTGAAACCTACCACCATATTCTATTCCACCTTTATGCTATATCCATGGTTCACGCTCATATATTGCATGAGTAATAAAAAAGCTGAAGCGCGTTAAAAAGCACAATCCAATTGCCTGACTGAACACCCGTGGTGCTTGAGATTTGTATTTATGTGCTAAAGACGGAGCCATTCCATGCTAATATGATAAAATGAATAGGGGGTGAACATTCTTTAAGGATTGTATATTTTGAAACTTGATGATTATGTTACTTATGTTTATGAATATTCATGTGTTGATGTTTATTAACTCCTCATTTCTCAATGATCATACCTGCAATAGATTACATGTTGGGTAGCATGTCACTTCAAAAATTTTGTTTTTTACCATTTACCTACTCGAGGACGAGCACGAATTAAGCTTGGGGATGCTGATACGTCTCCAACATATCTATATTTTTTTATTGTTCCATGCTACAATATTATCACTCTAGGATACTTTTAGGGCATTTATGTACCAATTCATATTATTTTTAGCACTAACCTCTTAACGCAGTGTCCAGTGCCAATTGCTGTATTCTGCATGTTTTTCGCTTTTCAGGTTTATAGTACCAAACGAAGTCCAATTGCAACGAAACTTTTTTATGATTTTTTCTGGACCAAAAGAAGACCTAGAAGCTTCGGGAGGAGACTGGAGGCTGCATGAGAGAGGCAACACACATCAAGGCGCGCCCAGGGGATGGTCGCGCCCTATTGTGTGCTGGCTCCCACTGGCGCCTCTCGACGTACCTCTCTGGCCTATAAATTCTAATATATCCCAAAAGCCCTAGAGAGCCTCCCGAAACACTTTTTCTGCCGCCGCAAGTCTCTGTTCCGCCGTGTGCCCATCTGGAGACCTGTTCCTGTGCCCTGCCGGAGGGGGAATCGATCACGGAGGGCCTCTACATCAAACTTGCTGCTCCCATGGTGATATGTGAGTAGTTCACCATAGACCTATATGTCCGCAGTTAGTACCTCGATGGCTATCTCTCTCTCTCTCTCTCTTGATCTTCAATACAAAGTTCACCGCAGCTTCGCGATGATCTATTCTATGCAATCACTTTGTGTGGTGCGTTTGTTGGGATCCAATGAATTGTGAATTTATGTTAGGATTATTCATGAAAAAGATTTGAGTCTTTTCTGAATTCTATTATGATTCTTATTTGCATGATTATTATAGCTTTGTAAATCTCTCTAATCTACTGATTTTGTTTGGCCAACTAGATTGATCTATCTTCAACGAGAGGGGTGCGTTGTAGTGGGTTCAATTTGGCGGTGCTCTATATCCTAGTGACAGAAGGGGACAAGACACGTCTTTGTATTGTTGCCACTAAGGATAAAACAATGGGGTAAATTCATATTGATTGGATTCTCTTTGTCTACATCATGTCATCATTCACCAAGCATTACTCTGTTTATCATGAACTTAATGCTTTTAGAGGCAAGCATAGAAGTGCTCTCAACGTGGAGTAAGAGTAGTGGGTGCAGGTAAGAGTCAGCCTATTTGCTTATGGACGTGAGCCTATATACACATGATCATTGCCGTGAATAAATATTGCATAAATATACGCTTTTCTATCAATTGCCCAACAGTAATTTGTTTACCCACCGTATGCCTACTACATGAGAGATGCCACTAGGGAAAACTATGGCCCCCGGGTTGTAACACCCTGGTTTTCGCTCCTGATTTTTTTTCCTTTGCGGGATTTGAATTCCGTCTTTTTTTTCTCGGCATTATCGGATTTCTCTAGCTCTTGGGTATGTGAAGATGGTCATCTAGCCTTGCCTTTCCTGTCCAACTAGAGATTCTCTCCGGTCCAACCTTGCCACCCAAGATTTATTCTCGGGACTTTGCCATCGAAACCTTGCTTTCCAAGTCACCGGAAGGGAAACCCTAATTCTTTCAGTTACAAAGGAACCTCAATTTTCTTTGATCTTTTGCCTCCCAAACTTTTCCCAGTGATCATCCTTTATCTATAAACCCTGGATATGCAAAAATATTGCCAAGTCATTTGCAATATTTCTCATTTACAATTAATTCCTTTTTCTGCCAGTTAAAGGAATTAAATCCAGGAAAATATCTATCCATCTCCAAAGTTCATGAAAACTTGTGGAGATATTCTTTGTGATCCTATTGAGCTCCCATGAAAATATTGGCCATAATTAAATAAGGGAAATGGCATTTTCCTATTTAATGCCAATATTGCATTTTGGGCAGTTTCTAAAGGAACTACCATTTTGGTAGCCAGGAAAAATCCCAAAAAAATTGTGGAGCTTCTCCTATCCATATCTTCACCATTTCCATCAATAACCCAAGTTCCCTAGTTCAAATTTTGAGCACAACATCAATTTGCAAATTCTGTCCAGTTGGGCAATTTGCAAAGGAAGTGCTTGAACCCTTGATCCTATTGAGCTAACATTTTTCATGGTGGTTAACATTGACAAATAACTCATGGAAACCAAAACCCAGCTCAGATCATCTATCTATTCTTCCCCACCAATTTTATCAAGTTTCTGTCCTTTTGGAACCTCTATGAAGCAAGTACCATTTTGGTGTACCCAAATGGTATGAAACTTTTACAGTGGCTTCATATATTCAAATCATCACTCTCCACCAAATTTGAGCCATATCCATCTAACCATTTGATCCCAGCAAGCTCATCTTCCTTTCTGGCCAGATTGCATGGTTACAAAGGAAGTGCCAGATAGTCTTGTCCATTTGAGCTGAATTTTGGCCAAGATGATCACCTTGGTAGATAATTACACTATGCCAAAGATCAGGCCAAGAGGAGTACTGTGGTGGCCACACCACATGTCAAACACCTTCTTGTCAGAATCTGTTTTTGGAGTATTCATCACCTCAGAGCTATCTAGATGATCCCAGCCACATCTCTCATCTGTATGAGCAGCGAGACACCCAGTTGACATGATGTTGCATCCAGGAAAACTCCAGAGCACGTGGCACCCGCGGTGACCGCGCTTGGGACTTGGGACAGGCCAAAACGGTGGTCAGCGCACTGTTCTCGTCGGCAGGTCAGCTCCGGCCAGCTTCGGTGTGTCCTGGCATGTCAAACGGCCTCGGGGAGTCCACGCAGCACCTCTCCCGCACCTTCCCCCTCCTCTTTCCCCTCTCATCGCGCCACGGCGAGCGCCGCCACGGCCACTGTCACGCCCGTGACTCGTCGTCGTCGCCTTCCTCTCTGTCTTCTTCCTCCCCGAGCTCTCCCGAACCCCCTGCGAGCTTCTCCACTCTCCGGGAGCCTCTGCCGACATCGCCTCCGTCCTCCGCGTGTCCCCGAGCGCCAGGACGGCGATAGGAACGCCATGGCGGTCGAGCTCATCTGCTCGCCGTCGGGCACCTATAAATAGGCCTCGGCCCGAGCCTCCCCGGGCACCCATAGCACCACCAAGCCCCTCCTCTCCCTCCTCTAGCTCCGCCCAGCCCATTCCCCGAGCTCGAAGAGCTCTTCTGCCCCTCTATTAGCCGAAGTCTAGCCGCCGGACTTGGTTCAAATTCGGCCAATACCGAGTCCCTCCATCCCCTCCTCCTCCACCAGAGACACATCCCAGCCATGTCGAAGCTCCGACGCCCATCTCCTTGTTCCTGGTGGCCCGCAGCCCCGCGTCCCTCTTTGCCCGAGGTCGCTGGCCGCCCCAGCCGTTGCGCCACTCAATCCAGAGCTCCCCGACGAGCGCAACATAGCCAGGCGAGTGCGCCTCATCGCACTGAACGTGCCGGTGGCCGGACCCCGGCTGGAGGTGGCCTGTGCCGCCGGGGGTCATCGCCGGAGCCAAGCTCCTCCTCTGCCAAGTGCACGCTTGCGAGGTAGAAGACGATGGCCAGGCCAGGTGGGCCCCACCTCCCGCGGGCCCCACGAGTCAGCCTCTAAGCGTTGACCCCACCAGCTGCTGACGTGGATAAGTGAAGGCGCCTTCCGACTGATACGTTTTCTCCTTTCTGTAAACATATTGGCGGAAGTACGCCTTTTGTTTTCAGCTTAGCCGGCCGAAACCCTTATATTGTGAACGTTCGTCAGTTAAGGGCAGAAATGAATACTTTTTATTTGTTTCCTGCCTAAACAACGAACGGTCACAACTTTTCTCCCGCAACTCCGAATCAGGTGAAACCAATGCTCACGTCTTCAGTTCGTCGAGCCCGTCCCGATGGTATCATTTTCATAATGTTTCCACATTTTGAAAATGACCATTTTGCCCTTGCCTCTAAACAGCCCTCTCCGAGAGAGAACAGTTTCCGGCGATCCTTTCCGCGGACTCTCCGCACTTCTTCCCGGAGTATTCTTCGACCCGAGGCAAGCTCACCATCTGATATATGCCCTAATGCATTGCTCTGTGTTATTCTTGCATGTTTAATTAATGATTATGCCTGTGATAAAAATAATTAAACTTCTGTTAGATTGCACTTACGGTTTACATTACTTGCATTAGTTTGCCATGTGATAATTCAAAGTAATTTACTTAAATGCATAGTTGCTGCCACCTCAACCTTGTGATAAATAACTATGCCTGCTAAGTACTGGCTAAAGCTAAACTTAGTCGGTTGATCCAGAGTCACCTGTCCGGGCTTATCCGTGCAACCACATTTGCCGGTATGGGACGGCCTTGACTTGGTCTAATCGTGTGCTCTTTTATCGGTACCACCAACTAGGGGAGGTTATGCGCGCGTGCTGCCCTGGCCCGATAGGCGGCGATAACCTTGTGAGCCCAGTTGAGTTATTTGCGCGCGGTCCCCGTTTGGGACAGTTTAGTTGGCCACGACGGTGGCAGGTGTCACGAGGTGACACAGGGGCCACCCAGGGCTTGACTTCGGGGGAGTATGATTGTCGGTGGTACGATGGAAGGGTCACGGGTCAGGCGGGTTTCGTTGGAGCAACAATGGTCCACCCGAATGGGATCATGAGGCCAGGTGCTCCATGGTGTGGGTAAAGTGCGCAACCTCTCCAGAGTGTAAGAAGCTATTCTAATAGCCGCGTCCACGGTATTGGACAGTCCGTCTAGGCCTCACTAGGTGGTCAACCGTAGCAATGATAATATTGATGGAAGAACTCATCTTATGCCCTGAAGCACTCAGTGGATCGTGAATATTCTGTGGATTGTGGGACAACCCGAAAGAGAGTAAGTTTAACAGACTTACAGTGGAGATGCATAGACATCGGATGATGTCAGGGATATGACATGTTAGCCATGGGATGGCTATGACATGAGTGGTCGGATGATCCCATGATTTGGATTGGATTTGGACCAGATTCAGATTGGATCATAAGAATGTCCGGAGTATGGAATATTTACTTAATATGCTTTACCTTACTGCATTTACTTCAGTAGTTACTTGCTAGATAACCCTGTTATAACATGATAATTAATATTGCTAGATAGGTATGCTATGCCATGATAAGTTAATATTGCTCTAATAACAAGTACATGCTTGAATGCCATGGATTGCTTTGCTTGGTGTATATGTTAGTTTGGTTTGCTTGCGAGTACATTCAAAAGTACTCATCGGCCTTTAACATGGCCAGGTTCACATAAGGATCCGTCGTCCGCCGACGAGGAGCCGGAGCGTTCGCGGCTAGGAGAGTAACCCAGTCAGATCCCTGTGGATTGGAGCCGCACCAAGACCATGCTGCCTTAGATAGAGCTTTTCCGCTGCCATCACTATTGTAATATATCTTGTAAGACTGATATATCCATTAATAGAAATGCATGTGTTCATGATACTTGTTGTAAACGCGCATGCCAGAGTGATTTCCTGGGCTGGCGTGCGTGGCGACCGTCTGGCTACAGTGGTAATCAGGCGGGGCGCCACACGGGTCTATCCACTTATATATTTACAAAAGCTTTCATTACCCTGCTGCCATTATTTATCTTTTGTTTATTTTGCAATTTATAATTATCAACTATCATCTACACATTTCATTTCCTTGCAAATAACGAGTCCAAGGTGATTGACAACCCTCTTGCCCGCGTTGGGTGCAAGTGTTTGTTTCTTTCTGAGCAGTCACTGAAGACGAGGGTGGCGTGCTACTCCTATTGGTTCGATAACCTTGGTTCTCACTGAGGGAAATACTTATCTATACTGTGTTGCATCACCCGCTCCTCTTTGTGGAAAACCCAACGCAGATCACAAGTATCAATGATCAGATTATCATTGAAGTAATTGAGTCTTTTCTGAACTTTATTATGCATGATTGTTATAGCTTTTTAATTCTCTCCGATTGATCCGTTTTGTTTGGCCAACTAGAATGATTTATCTTGTGGTGAATTGTAGTGGGTCTAATCTTGTGGTGCTCTATATCCCAGTGACAGATGGGGACAAGCCACGTATTGTATTGTTGCCATTAAGGATAAAACAACGGGGTCTAAACATATTGCTTGTCTTACTTTGTCTACATCACGTCATCTTGCTTAATGTGTTACTCTGTTTGTCATGAACTTAATAACATAGATGTAGGCAGCAGTCAGTCGATTGGTGCAATAAAAGTAGTAGATGCAGGATCGTTTCGGTCTACTTGTCACGGACGTGATACCTTTATATATGATCATTGCCATGAATAAAATCATAACTATGCCCTTTTCTATCAATTGCCCAACAGTAATTTGTTTACCCACCATATGATATGCGTTCGAGAGAGAAGCCTCTAGTGAAAACTATGGCCCCAAGTCTATTTAAATCATATTGGCAGAACCCTAAATGCCTTGGTGCAATTATTTAATTTTTATTTACTTTTACTTTTGTATATCTTTCACTATCAGAATTAACCCTTGCAAGTAACGAGTTCAAGGGGATTGACAACCCTCTTGCCCATGTTGGGTGTAAGTGTTTGGCTTTGTGTGTGTAGGTGCCGACGATGAGAGTTTGCCTTGATTCTCCTACTGGTTCGATAACCTTGGTTCTCACCGAGGGAAATACTTATCGCTACTATATTGCTTCACCATTCCTCTTCGAAAAAAAAAACCAACGCAGTTCACAAGCAGCAATATTTATTATGTTTTGAGTCATTATTTCACTTTATGATGCAATCCTAATGCCTTTTCTCTCTTATTTTGCAAGTTTCATACAAAGAGGGTGTCACAACCCTATATTTGCTTGTAAATAGTTGCATCAACATCCATTGCATCATGATCAAATTTCATGAAACTTGAAATGGGGATGATCAAACCCTAACACTTAATAATTCAAATAGGTTCAAACTAAGATGTTTTTCCGATTAACCCAAAATGGCTTTCAAAAATGTCCATGATTTTTGGAAAATGTTGAAAACATCAAACAGATGTGATTCACATTTTTCCTAGCCATCATGGATTTTTATTTAACACATATTGTGTTTAAATTGGAGCTAATAAATGACTGTAAATATATTCATAGCTCAATAATTCTGAAACCTTATATGGGGTTAGGAATAATTCTTTTAGCACCCACAAATAATTTTTGGAATTTATGAAAATGGTTTAGGTTGTAAATCAAACCAAAATAGATTAAAATTTTTAGAAAATAGAAACAAATAAAAGAGAGAGAGAGAGAGAAAGCTTACCTGGCGGACCAGCAACCGGCCCAACCCACCTGGGCGAAGCGGTCGTCTTCAACCTCTGCCAGAAGGCACAAGTGTGTCAACCCCAGCGCGCCCGAGGATGCCACCTCCTCCCTGCCTGCTTTCCCACGCCAGCATGACATGCGGGATAAGTTCTGCACTGCCGTCCGCATCGAACTGGCCTCTCCATTCCTCCCCCTTGTCTCTCCCTTGCCCTCTCATCACCATGGCCGAGCCCCGTTCGAGTCCGCTGTCATGAAACCCGCAACCACAGCCACCCTCTCGCCCTCCGTCCATGTCCACAAGCAGTGCCGCGTCATCCTCGTTGTCCTCAATGATCCACGCGAGCCTAGACGAGCTACAATGCTGGATCCATCATCATCTTCAACCTCAGGGCCGCTGGCTATCTTCATCAAATTCGTCGACTCCCAACCGTCCCCGGCCTGGCCGCCCGTGCCAAGCGAACCACAGTGAGCTCTTCCCCATTTCACCTAACCCCTAATCCTCACGCGCATCCCCTAGCCATTGTTTTCTCCATGGCCGAAAGCTCCTCACTGCCGGCCATGTTGCCGTCACGGCCAGGGCCCGGTACGGTCACATTCGAGCGCGCTGTCGACCTCCTGGAGCTACCAGGTGCCCATAGAGCATCGCAGCTGGCCTCCTCATGCCTTGCAGCCTCGCCTACCTCATCCCCGTGCTCCAGCCGCCACGGATGAGGTCGCCGCCGTCACCACAAGCCACCCTAGCTCCTCCCATTAGTCCCCATCAACGCGGACGAGTCCCGGGACTCCACCCGAAGTCTCTATCGTCCATTTGGTCGCTGGAGTGGCTTTTCCGACACCCTCCGCTGTGCCTGTCGTCGCTGGTGGCTTAACTCCGGCCTAATCGTCGGTTAAGACAAACTTAATGAACCCCTGGGTCACCGACTATGGGCCCAGGCCCTAACTAAATTTTGGATTAGCTTAACCCTAATGTCTAATTAGCATAGAGTCACTGACATACGGGTCCCGTCGGTCAGGTTTGACCTAGACTGGGCCTTTGACCGGCTGACGTCACTGTGACGTAATGGTGACGCAATAATTGGTTTTATGGAATTGAAATAAATATTTATTAACTTTAGAAATTGTTTAAAACTTCTAAAATTCATAGAAAATAATCTATTACTCGGATAAAATAACTTATTTATGTATAATGATCAGAAAAATATGAAGATTATGTTTATGACATGTTCATGCATGTTTGAACAAGTTAACATCACCAACTAGGACAAATCATGATTAGGACAATTTGATAAATAGTGTTGGAGTTGGAATTTGATGTATATTTGAATTCCACTCCACTTAACTTGACTAAATGTTGCATTAGGTAAATTCAGTACCTTAATATGACATATCATACATTGGTTGAGCACTGCATTGAATGTTGTTCCTTTTGTTGTTTGCTAGTGTTAGTTCCCTCTCGGTAGACATTATTCCGATGTTGAGATCGATGCCACCGATGAAGACTCACTGTTATCTTCAAAAGTTTCAGGCAAGCAAACACCCTCGAGCATTCCAATACAATCCCACTCTCTCACTCTTGCTCTCTTTTATTGCATTAGGAGAACAACGATTCAATTGTTACATGTTTTGATAGTAGAAGCCATTCCTCTGCATGATCTGTTTTTCCCACAGTAAATAGTTGAAACCTCTTAGCATGAGTAGCAACTGTTTGAGCCTTGTTGTGACTACCCATCCATGTTTGCTTGTTGTGCTTGCTATGCTTAGAGTCGTGTCGGGTCTGATCCATCTAGGTGATGGATTGGAATGGTTGTGATCATGTCCTACTGTGTGGAAGTTAAGTGTGTGAATCTGATTTGGTAAAGGTAGCGATGACATGCCATGTAGGAGTACATTGTGGGTTGTCTCATTGATGCCGCACTTAGGACCTGAGATCTTGTGTTGGTGTTCCAAGACTAGCTACTACCGTACATTGGTTTCTGGTAACTCAACCCCTCTCGGCCTATTAACCTACCTTGTTCTCTGTCCAGGAGTCATAGTAGTTCGAAACATTGATAGGTGTGGCCAAGCCTATGAAGTGGATGAATGGCCCAGTCGGGACCGGCTTGGCGCCCTGCTCACAACGTTTGACGCCATACTGGAAAACTCAGCCAGATTTCCATTATGGGTTCCAACTTAGATAGGCGTCTGCCTTGGGCTAGAGTCGTTGTAGGTTAACGTCTGTGGCCGACACCCTTGCCTGGCTTCCACTTGAAGGTTGTTGAGTACATGACGTGTAAAGGGCGATAAGTGGTGGGAGCGCGTGTGACGAAGTACACCCGTGCAGGGTAATCTATCTATTTGAATAGCCGCATACTCAGATATGGACTACTTGGAGACTAGCATTGTTCATAGACAACTTTAAATGGATACCCTAAAATGCGCAAGATAAGTGTAAGTGCTATGGATGGCCTTCTCGTAGGAAGACGGGAGAGGACCCATAGTGGTGCATTGATGTGGTGAATATGTGGACTCGTGTGCCCTCTCGTACACCAAAGATATTACTTGTGGTCGTAGTATAGGTTAGCCGAGAGTCAAAGCTGGCTTGCTGCAATAAACTCCACAACTCCCTTTGTTGACAATGATGCATATGTAGATAGTTCTATGTAAGTCTTGTTGAGTACCTTTGTGCTCATGGTTGCTTAATTTATGTTTTTGCAAACGAGACATTGATCTCACTTCTGGTTTCGACAATGTGTTCGATGTTGGCCAATTAGCTTGGGAATCCCATACAAAGGACAGGCTCCTTTGGGAGGGTCATTGTAGATTTTCAGGCTCCTCCAACCACTTTTAGTAGATTTCTGTACCCAGACATGTTATGCTTGCACTTGTTGCTTGTATGACTTTGTGTAATGGGTCACGTGACCCCTATTTGTAATATCACCCTATGTTGGCTCCTATGAGCTTTTAATAAACACTTTGAGTCGTAGAGTTATGTTGTGATGCCATGTTGTACCAACACATATTTGCATGTTATGCATACGTGTAATGTTTATTGCTATGTGTGGGGTCCCGACAACTTTGGTATCAGAGCCTGACTGACTGTAGGATTACCAAGCCAAACTGGTTGATGTTGAGTCTAGAACTGCTTTAGTTATATAAGGGAATTGATTGTGGAAGGGAACATAAGATTCTTTTTACTCCTTTCCTCGTGTTCTTCTTATTCTGAGTCAGCCTCTTCTTTTCTAAGGGGATTAAGAACTAGGCTTTCTCATCTATCTATCAGGATGACGAGTTACTATGCTGGAGACCTATAGGAAAAGTGTTGTCCTTCTGAATCAGTGTCTCCATAAGAATTCAGTGTTATGTTGTGAGTTGTCTTGCAGGTTGCCTCATATTTCACGCTGTACAACTGTTATGTTGTCCGAGTTATCCAAGGTTTATAAATAATCTGATGCAATTACAAATCCTTTCATCCCGACTCAATGTCCTTTGGGCCAGGCTAGACACACTAATTGTTGTGTCCAGGTACTCAATTACCTTGAAATATCTGTTGAAGTTAATAGGAAACCATGTTATTCCAGTGAACCACCCAGTAATTCAGCTATGTTTTTGTCATCCCAGTGTGATAATTCTGGCCCTCATTATCGAAAGCATCTCGTGATGTTATTTAGTTAGTAGGTATTCTATTCCTGGGTTCTTGAACCCAAGAATCATTCTGCTCACTTCTGTTGATAGTGTTTGCTCGCTCCTTTAGGATGATTAGTAACCTTGTTATAGTCTTCAAGGTTAGTGGTTTATCATTCTTCCAATACCATAAACCAGCATGGTAGAAGTTCTTCTTGAACGGAAGATCACCACATGAGTGCTCTTGATGAGTTCTTCATTCCATAGTTGTGACTCTGCCAATCCTACCTTTCTGCATGGGTTGATCCAAAAGAATTATGTTGAACTCGTTCGACATGCTAACCTATGCATCTACAACTCAGAAAAATCATGTGCTCTTGAGTTGCCCCTCTTCAGTTGTATTCTAACCTTCATCTATCAGTGGATAGTCAAGAGTAGTTGTGCATTCATGGTCATCGATGCCTATTATTCTTGTGGTCTGTCGAGCCATTCTATTTCAGAATGCCTAGGAGAAACAAACTCCGGTACCTTGTCCATTTGTTGGATTAGGTCGAAGAAGTTGTATCCTGCAGATCAAAATGCCAATCCAGCTTTTGTTCTGTTCTACCTTGAGGTATTACCCTCTTCATGCCAAGAATGTAATGAAAATTGGACAACCTCTT
Source organism: Elymus sibiricus (assembly GCA_039707655.1). NCBI lineage: Eukaryota > Viridiplantae > Streptophyta > Magnoliopsida > Poales > Poaceae > Elymus > Elymus sibiricus. The sequence goes on along the minus strand of CM077673.1, from coordinate 247,694,741 downwards.
ATGACCTCTTGATAAAGTGATACTAATCACCATCAGTATTCATTCCTCGATCTCCATGTTGGTTGTAACCGGAATACCGACAAGTAAACTATGATGTGTGAAATCAATACTACTAGCAACCCGTTGCTTGGTAGTTAATGGACAAAAAATTCATTCTTAGTGTGTTGGTTATTGAATCACCATTCTAGGATTGATCGTGCTACCTAGTCCATTTTTCATGGTACACTTCTTGATCAAGGAGTTAGGATTGTGTCAATCCCTCGCTCTTCTGACTGTATCGTCTTGCCCTTAAAAGCAAGATTGTTCTCGAAATTAATGACATATCGGTAGCTCGTCATTTTCTGAGTATCTTCTCGGAAGAAATACCAGGTTGTTCCTTGACCGTTGTGTTGAGTTCGTCATCAAATTGGTTTCCCTATAAACCATCCTTTATCCAAGAATCCGTGTTGCATACCCATGAACTAGTTGGTTAAGCTAAATAACAACTTGGAGAGCTGAAAGATAAAAGCTTGATCTAACTAGTTCATGTTAAAGGGTTATCTTTTGTGTATGTGAGTATTGAACAAAGATGATACTTTCGTCGGTTGATCCTTGTGATCAATTGTTGCATCTATTGTCTTGTCCAATCTTTGATTTGGGTATGGGCTGTCGTCAAATCAAACTCAGAACCAAAGATCTTCGCAATGGTGTCTTACTTGTGGAGGTTTCCTCGAGCATACACCGTTATATCTTTGATCTCACCAATGCTATCACCTTGATCTCATAGTTGGGGAATTCCATCAATATGGATATCTTGACGAATTGTTGTTGAGCCCATCAGCAACACCTTTATCTTCTCCATAACTTATGCTGGACATTAAGCTAGTGTTGGAAACTTTTGTAGGCATTACCTTCATGTCTCGTACATGAAGCATATGTTTGGTGTAAGAAGTGACTTACTCTTAGTTCACGTGCATATGGTGCAAGTTGCTGCCGTGGATTTGAGAAAGTTCGTTTTGCTTCCTCCGGAATCATCTCAAGTCAGTTATGCACGTGCGAAGTATTCTGTGGGTTCATAGACTAATCATCTCCAATCCATATGTAATTCCTAGAACACCAAGCAACTGATGGATTTGTTCAAGGAAAATAAGTTAAGTGCTAATCCATGGTAATGCACAAGACTTTGTTATCCTCTAACGATGGTTGCCACCCATAACTTGGTAGTTTTTAGTGTAAGACTTCCATGTGGTCACATTTGTCTTGGAAAGTGTGTTCACATGTGTCTTGATATCCAGCTCATGTTTTGGAGTTGTTGCCATAGTTCATTTCCCGGGAATCTCGCAACATCATCTCGTCGATTTTTTTTGCAACCTTTCTTTTTCAGACCTGCTGAGTCTGAAGTATTCTGTCACCAACCAAATCTGAATCTCAGGAAGATACGATGGTTGGAACATTGTCCAAGAATTATAATATTGGTCTATCTATAACCCGGTAAAGTGGGTGTTGTGGCTAACACACCTAGCCAGAAGACCACTGCTACAATATTTTTTATCAGCAACATTAGCCTCTTCCCCATGAGGACTTCGTATGACTTATTCAAGAAGTTGTTCCTCATGGACCTTCTGATATCTCGAAGTCCGACCTTTCCTTGATGTTCTAGATACCAAATAGTACCTATAATTAGGTTATGCTAGTACATCAAGGAGAAAATTTGAAGTGGAGTGCTAAATGTTTCTTGGTTGATCATCCAGATTTCGTTCCCTTGGCATAGCTAAGGTGAAATCTGAGAAAGTGTTGTCTTCCTTTGCATCTGCATCCTCCATAGTTATTCATCATCGTAGTATGATTTTTTACCAGGATCCCTAGCATGGATGTTGGTAAAACCTCGATGAATATGGAATTGCTCAAGTTCTTGAGAGGATGCTCAGACACTGGGTTATATCCTCAGTATCAATTGGAATGTGACTTCCGTTTGCCGAGTTGTTCTATAACTCTAGTTTCCTTTCTGATCTTAATAGCCATTTCTTTCGAATTCCTTCAAACGATCGTTTGTGAATTGCTTTAGCGTGGTATGAAGAGTTTCAATGATCTCTGGATCAAAGTAATTCTTTTTTGCCATTTATGGGAATAACTCTACGAGTCACCTTCCTAAGGAGCCCCGTTATGGTACGAAGGGGAATTAACTCCTCGCTACTTTGAAACCTCATCACCATATGTTTTAGCATGGAATTTTTGCCTACCAATTGAACCTCTGTCGTCTACCTCATTCCCTCGTTCTTCATGTGTGTTTTGTGTCTCGGCTCAAGAGACGTTCTTACGTCTCATTCTATGAGTTGATCATGAGTTGCTCGATCTTCGAGACGATCGATTCTTGTGGAGTTTCCGTTCCTTTGTCGTCGTGTTTGGATGAGGTGCTTGAAAGCAAAGGTGTCAAGATCAACATGATGCAATGAATCAACATATTTGAAAAGGGCAATTGGATCATGAAGATTGTGATAGCTTAGTGTCCCCTCTTCCTCTTACCCTACGCCTGAATCTCAGGACGATATTCTTGTTTAGTGGGGGTGAGTTGTCACAGCCCTAGATTTGCATGTAAATAGTTGCATCAGCATCCATTGCATCATGATCAAATTCCATGAAAATTGAAATGGGGATGATCAAACCCTAGCACTTAATAATTCAAATAGGTTCAACCTAAGATATTTTTTCAATAAACCCAAAATGGCTTTAAAAAATGTCCATGATTTTTGGAAAATGTTGAAAACATCAACCAGAGGTGAGTCACATTTTTCCTAGCCATGTTGGATTTTTATGTAACACATATTGTATTTGAATTGGAGCAAATAAATGACTATAAATATATTCATAGCTCCAATAATTCTGAAACCTTACGTGGGGCTCAAGAATAATTCTATTAGTACCCACAAATAATTTTTGGAATTTATGTAAATGGTTTGGGTTGTAAATGAAACCAAAACAGATTAAAAGAATTAGAAAACAAAAAAAATAAGAGAGAGAGAGAGAGAGAGAGAGAGAGAGATAGAGAGAGAAAGCTTACCTGGCGGTCCAGCAACCGGCCCAGCCCACCAGGGCAAAGCTGTCGTCTTGAACCTCTGCCAGAAGACAGAGGCGTGTCGACGCCAGCGCACCCGAGGATGTCACCTCCTCCCTGCCTACTTCCCTGCGCCAGCGCAACGTGTTGGATAAGCTCCAAGCTGCCGTATGCATCGAGCTGGCCTCTCCATTCCTCCCCCTGTCTCTCCCTTTCCCTCTCATCACCATGGCCGAGCCCCGTTCGAGTCCGCCGTCGTGAACCCCGCAACCACAGCCACCCTCTCGCCCTCCGTCCATGTCCACAAGCAGCACCGCATCATCCTCGCCGTCCTCAATGATCCACGCGATCCCAGACGAGCTACAATGCCGGATCTATCGTCATCTTCAACCTCGGGGCCGCTGGCTATCTTCATCAAATTCGTCGGCTCCCGACCATCCCCGGCCTTGTCGCCCGTGCCAAGCGAACCGCAGTAAGCTCCTCCCCCTTTCCCCTAACCCATAGTCCTCGTGTGCGTCCCTTAGCCATTGTTTTCGCCATGGGTGAGAGCTCCTCACCGCCTGCCATGTTGCCGTTGTGGCCAGGGCCCGGTACGGTCGCATCTGAGCACACCGTCGACCTCCTGGAGCTCCCAGGTGCCCGTAGAGCATCGCAGCTAGCCTCCCCGTTTCATGCAGCCTTGCCTACCCCATCCACGTGCTTCGACCGCCGCGGATGAGCTTGCTGCCATCACCACAAGCCACCCCAGCTCCTCCCGTTAGTCCCCATCGACGCAGACGAGTCCCAGGACTCCACTCGTAGTCTCTGCCATTCATTTGGTCACTGGAGTGGCGTTTCCAATGCCCTCCATCATCCCTGATGTCGCCGGTGGCCTAACTCCAGAGACTAACTTAATGACCCCCTGGGTCACTGACTGTGGTCCCAGGTGTAGGATCCGAAGTATGTCTATAGGGGGTTGATTAGACTACTTGACCAAATAAAAGTCTAGCCTTTTCCCAATTTTAAGTATTGGCAAGTTTCAGCAATTGTAGCACGTCAAGTACACCCTACACATGTAAGTCTAAGAGTATAGCAGCGGAAAGTAAAGACATGCACATGAAAGTAAAGGTAGGGAGAGGAGAATCAAACGCAATTGATGACACGAAGATTTTTCTTGTGGTTCCGATAGGTTGTGCTATCGTACGTCCACGCTGATGGAGACTTCAACCCACAGAGGGTAGCGGTCGTGAGAGTCCATGGAGAGCTCCACCCGTTAGGGTCCACAAAAGAGCAACCTCGTCTATTCAATCATGGCTTCCGTCCACGAAGAACTAGCCTCACTATGGGTAGATCTTCACGAAGTAAGCGATCTCCTTGCCCGTACAAACTTCTTGGTTCAACTCCACAACACGAAGAAGGTGGCTCCCAATCGACACCTAACTAATCTAGGAGGCACCACCCTCCAAAAGGTAATAGATGTGGTAACAATGATGAACTCCTTGCTCTTGTGCTTCAAAAGATAGTCTCCTCCACACACAATCACTCTCTCACAGATTTGGCTTGGTAGAAAAGGTTGATTGGGTGGAAAGCAACTTGGGGAGGCTAGAAATCAAGATTCATATGTTTGGAGTGGAAGGTCTTGATCTCAACACATGAGTAGGTGGTTCTCTCTCGGAAAAATGGATGGGGCAAGTATAGGTATGTTCTGAGGGCTTCCTCTATGAGTGAGAGGAGGTGGAGGGGTATATATAGGCATCTCCAAAAATCCAACCATTACAACATCATTGCCCAACTCGGTGAAACCGGAGTAAAAACTCGGTTGCACCGACTAGTGCAAAATGTGGCAACTTTCGGCTTTTTGATGAGACTTATATATAAATCTCGATGGTACTGATATGGGTGACCTAGGCAGATTTCAAATCTCGGTGAGACCGATTCTCAAAACTTGGAAATTCTGATTCTTGAAAATAGGATACCAGAGAGTTGGTCACTGATTTCGGTTGCACCGAAGTTGAAAGTTGGTGGCACCGAGACTAGGGTTTTGGCTAGGATCTGTCTAGGGTTTAAACTCGGTGAGACCGATCCTGAAAAGTTGGTGGCACCGATTTTAGTGGTAGGGTTTAGACAGAGATTTTGTGGGAGAATTTCATGTGTATTTTTGGTGGCTAATCTCTAAGCACTTGAGCAACCAAATCATCATAGAAACCTCATCCCCTTTTAATAGTATTGGCTTTCGTATGGACTCAAAGTGTGATTTCTCACAAAATGTGAAATGTAGAGTCTTCAAGCTTGTTGCCAATTGATGTTCCTTGCATCTAGTGAATCTCCTCACAATCCTTTTGCCAATCCATTCATTGAAATTTCCTGAAATACACTTGGTGAAAACATTAGTCCAATGAAATATATGTTTTTATTAATTACCAAAACCACCTAGGGAGAAGTTGTGCTTTGAATCTCCCCCTTTTGGTAATTGATGACAATATATAGATCAAAGCTTTGATAGTGATAAAATAATGAGTAGCATCGTCGCTTTGAGAAGTATGTGATAAGCAAGAGCTCCCCCTAAATTTGTGCATTATTTATAATTTATGTTTCAATGCAAATGCACAATCGATTAGGAGTGTGGGTAACTCTTCCATGTCAAATACAACTTGGTGGTGTGCATAAACGATATGAATGGATTACAATGCACATGACACCAAAAATGAGTGAATGATCATAATATTAACATCACGTGGATAGGAAATAGTAGCATCATCAAGCAAGTGTATGATCAAACACAACGAAGTTTAAGAACAACCAAGTTATTAACCAAATGTTTTTAACACAAAGAGAGCAACCAAAAGACAAAACACTCTCTCTCGAAGCCCTATGATCTATACACATCTCCCACTTTGGCAACAAGTTACCAAAAAGTTCAAAGTATGTAGAGATAATCGTCTCTCGGGGCTATATCTCCTCCGGTAGCCGTTGAAGGAGTCGAAAAAAGGGCATCGGTGAATGCTTCAGCTGAAGTCCTCTGAGGTGGTGGAGTAGACGCTAGAGGTGCAGAAGGAGCTGTTGGAGCAGTAGCTAGTGCTGATGAGGAGGGCCTCAACTCTGGAGCAGGCACGGTAGATGACCTGGCTTGTCTCTTGAATTGAGTGCTGGGACGGAGAGGAGAACCATCATCATCACTAGAGTGGGGCTTGGGCACTACATCCACTTGCTTCTTCAACTCTGTGACAGTCTTTGTCAGCTCATCTACCTTGTTGTCAAGAGCAAGAAGCTTCGTCTCCACAATCCTCCCAAGACTCTTCTGGTTCTTGAGGATCTGAGTCACATCCATTTGAATCCCTTGTATAGAGCTGATGATATAGGACATTTGATCGCTCTTCGTCCTTGGAATCTGAGCACTAGTGGTTCTAGCTGCCTCTGCCTCTGCCTGTGCAGTAGCTGAACTGGGATGAGAAGGATCCATCACCACAACATTGTCCTCGAATTCTTGCAATAGTGGCAGGTGTGGACGATCAAGTGCATATAGGCTCGTTCCAACTTTGGAATTAATGAGCATCTGAATGTATGGAGCACATCCACGTGATCTCTTCTGATCAGCAGTTGTCCTCTTGATTGTCTCAACAATCAAATCCATCACTCGGAATCTTGTGTGGGTGTCCACATGATGCAACAAGTTGATGGAGTAACCCCTAATCATCTTGTCATGTCCAGACTTTGGCATCAAAGTTTATCTCATGATGGTGTTAGTAGTGGGTAATCCAGCTTGCAGATAGTAGACAGAGCCAAGCTTATGAGTCTTCACATAAGCAACAGGGATAGAATTATACATATTGACCATGGAATTGTGACTCATCTTGGCCTTAGTATAGACATCAAGATCTCCCTCTTCAACTTTCGCGGCTCCTAAGATGGTAGCCCACTCATCAACTGTAGACTGGTATCTGGTTCCCTCAGTCATCCAAACTATCTTCCCATTTGGATAGAAATGAGCTGTGGAGTAGAACTGCATGATCATCTCATCATTCCATGCAGTGAACTCTCTGCCAACAAATGCATTAATGTCTATGGCCTTGAAGTTCTCTAGCACATGAGGGAAGTAGGCTTCATTCTCCTTAATGAACTTCCAATCAACATATCTCATGTCGCTAACTGCAGGACTCTTGTCTAGCAACACAGTCTCATAAAAATCTTGCTGCTCCTTGGTGTGGAAGCGAGCATCTACAGCAGTCCTTCTCCTAATAGAATATGGATCACATGCTCTCCATGTCATAAGCCCTTGATCCTTCCTCTTCTTCATGTCCTCTGCCACTAGGTGATCATCATTATGCTCTGGCAGATGGGGTCTCAGCTTCCTCAACACAGCAACATCTTCCTCTTCATCCATGGTGGAAGACCTCTTGTTCTTCTCAGCAAGAGGTATATCCCTGGTGGTCTTCTTGGACTTGGGGGCAGATGGGTTCTTGGGTGCAGTTGGCTTGGCCTGGATGCAGCCAGGCTAGTCATTGCATCATCCATCAGCTTCTTCTTCTTGGAGGGAGGAGGTTTTGCAATAGGTTCTTCCTCTTCCTCCTGCTCAGCTGGATCCTCAAACATGGAAGTTGGTCAGCCAACCACATGAACAATCATCTTCATGGCTCACTTCTAGCCTGGTTTCTTGGACTTAGAAGTCCTAGGTGACTCCAGAGTGAGAGCCATACCTTCCTTAGCACTCTCTGGTGCTCTCATAGCTTCAGAACTGGCATACTTTTTCTTATAGGCCTCTTGGAAGAAGTGGCCTCATCAGCAACTTTCTTCTTCCTTTCTTGCTGCTTCTGAGCTAGGACCTCCTCAGGAACAAAGTCTGAATCTTCTTCATCAGAATTGACCTTCTTCCTAGCCCTAGTGGCTGCCTTCGGCAAACCATGAGAATTGGGGGTGCCTGGGTCCCCAGAAGATGAACTAGCCTCTGGGCTAGTGCCGGCATCCAAATCAACACCCGGCTCTTTGAAATCGTTGTCACTGTCCTCTGATACAGACATGCTGTCCTTGTGAATAGATTATAGAAGAGTGGAATGGATGAGCATCAAAAAACACAGTTGTTTTTGCAAAATTGAAGTCAAAATCTTAGCCTTAAGTTTCAGCTAAGTGGGTTTCGGTTCCACTGAGTTTGAGTTTTCGAAGCCACCGAGACACACATTCTCATATGAAAGGAACTTGGCAACCCTTTTTGGTTTCATCGAAAAGAGAAACCGGCTTCACCGAGAATGTTCTCAGTAACCCTAGACCTCGAATCGGTAATACCGATTCATATCAACTCGGTGACACCGAGACACACAAGGCAAAAACCTAAACCTAAAATTTTTTGTTCGCCTAAACTAATGGAAATTTCTTCTGGATGAGCATTGCAAATCGTGGCTTATCGATGAACTTATTCTAATGCGCAAGATTCGGATTGGGGAGCGCAAAAGGGGCCGACATTGTCGGTGCACTAGGAATGGGGTACCCAGTGCCCCTAACTTATGCACAGGCAGTAGTAGCAAGACCCCGCCAAGACCAGCCCAAGACGAAGAAGCTGCTCTACGCGAGATCAAGGAGCGCATCAAGAACATGAATCCAACGTCCAAGACCCCGGCAGAGGCACCCTACCCTGGCTAGAAATGCCGACAAGCTCAATGCAATGGCCCAAGACGGGCCCGAGCCGCGCCAGCGACGTCCCTGGTGCCTGCCAGGGACCGAGGCGCGCACACCTTCGGAAGACCCGGCAAGTCGTCCCCCGACAGGCGCGAGCCAAGCAGCCACCGCTCCACCGCACCACAACGCCAGTCAGTTCTCGATGCGGTGTCGAGCCCCCAGGAGGCTAAGTGGCTCTCGCTAAGCACGTGGCGACGCACCGGAAGACAGATTATGCCCTGTTGACACCCGTCCAAGGCGTGTCAAGACACTAAGCAACAGCCAGCTAAGCGGTGGTAAGAGCTTGACGGGGATGCATCCCCGCGCACCACCTAGACTAGCAATCATGGTATTTTGTCCTGAATGCCAGAGTTAGGTATGATAGCTCTGTTAGCTATCCAATCACTAGATAATGTCTATTCTGCCACTGTGGTTGCCCCTTGCACTATAAAAGGAAGCCCAAGGCAACCTAGCTCAGGATTCGGACTCTTGGACACTTGTACTCGCGTGGCAGCTCCCCCGAAGGCTACCTTGCCGGGTTTGAGCGCTGTGTGTGATTCGTGCGCCTCTTATCAATCCACCAAAGTAGGAGTAGGGTTTTACGCTTCTCAACGGCCCGAACCTGGGTAACAACACCAGCGTCTCATCGTCGTAATGTCCCATGACCTCTGTTCTTTGTGCAAATTGACCTCCCCTTGCCGAACCACAAAGGGGCCTTTGGTCCCATAGGTGATCATGTGCATTCGTGCCCCTACATCTTTTGCATGCCAGGTAGGGGGTGCGTGCTTCATTTGCGCAAATCTGAGACCGTGGGCAGCGCGTCGATCTTCATCGCCCTCTTCTTCACCCATGGCTCCCAAGAAGAAGGCCGGCGCGACCGCGCATCCCTCCACTTCGAAGGCCCCCTCGCATGCAGCCGCGGATGCCGTGTGCACCGCGGCGGTGGCAAATGAGGTGGGCATCGTGGGCGACGCGACTAGCACAGGCGGCGCCACCGTCGTGTCCCCGCGGCCGAAGCCGGAGCGAGGAACGTCAAAGAAGAGCAACAGCAACATTCTGGCGAGCGCGACCCTAGTGCTGCAGGAGGAGGAAACATTCGGTCTCCACCTCCCCGCCACGTTCGTGGCTGCGGCCGCAATAGTGGCGCCCAATCTGGGGGCAGCCGTGATCCTCCAGCAGCGCATGTCGCAGGCATGGCTGCTGGGCACGTGCGTCGGCCAGAGCAAGACGGGGCGCCAAACAGAGCCGTAGACCCACAAGCTCGACCTCCTCCACGACAGACCACCTCGGCAACCGGTGCATGGCGGCAAGGACGCGGCGACGCTCCTCTTGGTTCCACCAGGAGTCGAGCGACGTCGCGGTCCGCCTCCTTAGCCATGTCGACCACAGTAGCAGAAGCTATGGCGCGGGCTCAACTACTGCTGAACTTCCCGCCGGCGGCTGACAAGATGGACGAGTGGAGAGGCACCATCCAGAGTTTGATTGGTTTCGTCGAAGCCAGTAAATCGCAGCATGCAGAGCCATCAAGATACCCGCGGATAGCGACGACGGCCCAGACTGACAGTCGCGTCGAGGGGGCCGCACCAACGGTGCAATCCCCTCTGCAACAACAGGCCCAGAGGCAGCCACACCAAGCTCCACGTGCCAACGAGCCCGACAAGGCATCTATGGTCTCGTCCGGCTCGCACGATCACCGGGACCAGCGGCATGTCCTGAATGACCGGCGGAGGGAAGACGCGCGCATCACCATAGAGCAACGCCGGGAAGCACACCGCCAATCCGACAGGCGCAATGGCACAAATGCTGGCGACCTCGGGCCCAGTGTTGGCGGGTAACTACCTTATGAGGTTGGGTGCCTAGCCTTCACTCGCGAGTTGCGACAGGTCCGCTGGCCATCGGCCCGAGCCTTCAAGCCTGAGCTGACGGAGAAGTACGACGGGAAGCTGAATCCGACAGAGTTCTTGGGCATCTACACGATTGCCGTCCAAGCCACCGGAGGAAGAGATGTGAAGGTGCTCGCCAATTATATCCCTTTGGCACTCAAGCCAAATGTGAGATCGTGGCTGATGCACCCGCCGGAAAACTCTATTTCATCTTGGGCTGGTCTGTGCAACGAGTTCGTCGGCGCCTTCACAGGTGGCCACCAGGAGCCAGGACAGCCCAGCGACCTGCATGTCCTTCCGCGGAAGGAAGGAGAGACCCTGCGGAAGTACATCCAGAGGTTCAGTCGAGTACACCGCAATATTCCGGAGATATACCCTGCGGCCGTAATAGCCGCGTTCCATTCGAATGTGCGCAACAGGAGGATGCGGGCCAAGATGAATGTAAAGCTCCCCAAGACCGTCAATGAGCTGTACACATTGGCGGACAAGTGTGCTTGTGCAGAGGAAGGAAGACGACTCCCCGAAGAGGAGACTGGCGTCAAAGTCGACTCAGATGACCACGACGATGCCCCCGGCTCGAAAGGGAGAAGCCGAAGACGTAACAAGAAGCGCAAAGGGAAAGCAGTGTTGGCCGTTGAGAGCTCTGGTAATATCGATGCCGGCAAGAAGGGCAAGGCCGAGACCCCCGGCAAGGGAGCTGCCGCATGTGCTGATTGCCGGGAGGCCGCAGCAGCAGAGAAAACCAGAAAGTCTGACGGGCCGTACTGCAAGATCCACCGCACTAAGGGCCATGATCTCCAAGAATGCCGCCAAGTTGAGCATCTCGCTGAGAAGCAGAAGGCTGAATACGAGAAGCGTGACAAGGAGGAAGGCCAAGATGGTGCTGCCGGGAAGAGCCGTGGTGGTAGAGGAGGCCGTCACGGCAAGGCCCCACGACAGAAGGAAAAACCTGCTAGAGGCCGTGAGATCAAAGAAGAAGATGATATGAGTGATGATGGGGATGATGAAGAGTCTAGTGATCGAGAATTCCTGAGGGCAACTGAAGCCATGTGTGTTGAGGGGGGTGCGTCTTTGCATTCTTCTCATCGCCAGCTCAAGCAGTGGGCACGCGAGATCAACGCTGTGGAGCCAGCTACAGAATACAGAAGGCCACTCAATTGGTCCCGCACGCCTATCATCTTTGATGAAGAGGGTCATCCTGATCGCACCACTGCGGTCGGATGTTTGCCATTGTTGGTCTCCCCAATAATCCGCAACCTCAAAGTAACCAAGATGTTAGTTGATGGCGGGGCAGGGTTGAACTTGATTTCCCCTAAAGTGGTTGAAAGGCTGGAGATCCCTGACGGAGAGCCTAAGGCCACGAGTACGTTCCAAGGAGTCAACCCCGGTAGGAGCCGACCCAAGGGAAAGATTACTTTGCCTGTGACATTTGGCGGGGAGTTGAACTACCGGACTGAGAAGGTAGTGTTTGATGTGGTCGAACTCCCTCTGCCTTACAATGGAATTCTTGGTCGCCCAACTCTGGGAAAATTCATGGCAGCGTCCCACTATGCATACAACACTCTGAAGATGCCAGGGCCCGTGGGAATCATCTGCATTCGACCTGACAAGAAAGATGCAGTCATATGTGTGGACTAGATGTATAGAAATGCGGTAGCAGCTAAAATTGCGGAAGCACCAGCTCCCGCCAAGGAATCAAAGAAGAAAACTAGCAAAGACGCCAGCAAGGACTCCGGGAAGCGCGCCTCTCCGTAGTGCGCTGCACCTGTCGATGACCTGTCGGAGAGTTCCGCTAGCAAGAGATCCAAGGTCACTTATCCCGCGACAAAGAAAATCCTTGCAGGGCAGGATGGCGCTGACGGTACATTTACCATCAGCGCTTCCCTTACTGACAAATAGGAAAGCACCCTCATTGCCTTCCTTCGGGCGAATGTCGATGTGTTTTCCTGGCAACCATCTGCCATCCCCGGTGTTCCCAGGGAGGTAATTGAGCACCACCTTGCTGTCTGCCCCCATGCCAGGCCCGTCAAGCAGAAAGTTAGGAAACAAGCCTTGGAGCGGCAACAGTTCATTGCCGAAGAAATCAAGAAGCTCGAAGCAGCTGGTTTGGTCAGAGGAGTGTTACATTCGACATGGTTAGCCAACCCGGTAGTGGTGCGCAAGGCGAATGGGAAATGGAGGCTTTGCATTGATTTCACTGACTTAAACAAAGCATGCCCAAAGGACCCTTTTCCCTTGCCGCGCATCGACCAGATTAATGATTCCACTTCCGGGTGTGACTTGCTTTCCTTCTTGGACGCATACTTCGGATACCACCAGGTATTGATGGCCAAGGAAGACAAGGAAAACCCCGCGTTCATAACTCCGTGTGGCACGTACTGCTTTGGATGCATGCCCTTCGGGTTAAAGAGCGCCGGTTCTACCTTTGCCAGGGCCGTGCAGATTGGGTTTGAGCCTCAGTTGCACTGAAACGTGGAAGCTTACATGGATGACATAGTAGTCAAAACCAAGGATGAAGCAAATCTCATACAAGACTTGGAAGAAACTTTTATGAACTTGCGCAAGATCAATCTGAAGCTCAACCTGAGAAGTGTGTGTTTGGCGTCCCATCCGGCAAGCTGCTTGGGTTCTTTGTGTCTCAGCGATGAATAGAAGCCAATCCTGACAAGATCAAAGTGATCGAGCAGATACAAGCACCCAGGTCCGTCAAGAACGTAAGGCGTTTGGCCGGATGCATTGCCGCGTTGAGTAGGTTCATCTCCAAATCCGCTGAGCGCGCCCTGTCATTTTTCAAGGTTCGGAAAAAGGCAGGCCCGATGAAGTGGACCCCGGAAGCAGAAGCAGCGCTACAAGATCTGAAAGCTTACCTGTCCTCCGCGCCCACCTTGGTCGTGCGTAAACCACAAGAACTGTTGCTGCTGTACCTGGCGGCAACAAATCAAGTGGTTAGTGCAGCACTAGTGGCGCAGCGAGAAGTGGATGAAGACGCAGCCGCTGCAACTGATATCACCGGGAGTGGCACCGAAACATCCGCGGCAAGACCAGATGCAAACCTAGGGGAACCTAAGCCGGCAAGCGAAAGCAGTTTCAAGGAAGTGGCGAAGAAGAAGGTGGTGCAGCGGCCAGTGTACCTTGTCAGCTCTTTGTTACAAGGGGCTAGGTCAAGGTACTCTGGAGTGCAAAAGCTGATCTTCGGCCTTCTCATGGCCTCGAGGAAGCTGTGCCACTACTTCCAAGCCCATGAGATCACTGTTGTCACCCGCTTTCCGCTGCAGTGCATCTTGAGGAACCACGAAGCCACTGGCAGGATAGTTGAGTGGGCGCTAGAGCTGTCAAGTTTTGGTTTGAAGTATGAGAGCACTTCCACTATCCAGAGCAGGGCGTTGGCAGAATTTATTGCAGAATGGACACCCGTGCCAGACGAAGAGGTCCTAGAGACAGTCCACCGCGGCAAGGAAACGCCTAAAGAATGGATCATGTACTTTGACGGTCCTTTCGCACTTCAGGGCGTCGGAGCAGGCATGCTCCTCATCGCCCCCACCGGAGAGCACCTCAAGTACGTAGTCCAAATGCACTTTCCCCGGGAGGAGCCCACCAACAACACTGCTGAATATGAGGGGCTCCATGCCAGGCTCAAGATCACCATGGAATTGGGAATTAAAAAGCTGATTATCCGAGGAGATTCTCAACTCGTGGTGAGACAAGTCAATAAAGACTATCAAAGTCCGTTGATGGAAGCATACATGGAGGAAGTGAGGAAACTGGAGGAGCACTTTGATGGATTACAAACAGAGCACGTGCCTCATGCGGAAAACAACATCACTGATCATCTGTCAAAGTGCGCTGCACAAAAGCTCCCTGTGGAACCAGGAACCTTTGTCCTCCACCTCTCTCAGCCATCAGTATCCCTGTCAGCGATGACCAGGAAAAGAAGAAAGCTGAACTCCGACAAGCATTTCCCGGCAGAACTTCCCAAAGCCGCTGGTAGAGAATCTGCCGGGGACAGTCTCGTTTCGCCTCGTGAGCAGCTCCCTCCTGCGGAATCCCAGGTTATTGCAGTCGAGACAAGCGCTCCCACGGATGAGGAGATGCCTTTAGTCCTAGTTGTCGAGCCCCAGGCTCCAGCTTGGGCACAACACATAGTCCATTTCCTTCAAACATGAGAACTTCCCGAAGAACAAGAAGAGGCCAAAAAAGTAGCCAGTCAGTCAAGTATGTACCAGTTTGTCGTTGACACTCTATACAAAAAAAGACCAAACGGTGTGAAATTGAAGTGCATTTGCCGGGAAGATGGACTGAAGCTGTTGGCAGAGATTCACGGAGGTGTGTGTGGGTCTCACATTGGATCAAGAGCCCTTGCCCGAAAAGCCTTCCGCAGAGTTTCTATTGGCCCACCACCCTCCAAGATGCAACTGAGCTAGTTACCAAGTGTGAAGCCTGCCAGTTTTATTCAAAGAACATCCATCAACCAGCGCAAGCTCTCTAGACGATCCCTTTATCCTGGCCATTCTCAGTCTGGGGGCTTGATATTTTGGGCCCCTTTCCCCGCGCAGTCTGGGGCTTTGAATTCTTGTTCGTAGCAATCGACAAGTTTACAAAGTGGCCTGAGGTGGAACCAGTGAGGAAGGTGACCGCGCAGTCAGCTGTCAAGTTCATGAAAGGACTGGTGTGCCGTTTTGGAGTGCCCAACAGAGTGATCACCGACAATGGCACCCAGTTCACGAGTCGCACCTTTATGCAGTACATCCAAAGCCTTGGAAGCAAGGTCTCCTTAGCCTCTGTTGCCCACCCAAGGAGCAACGGGCAAGTCGAGAGGATGAACGCTGAAGTGTTGCGTGGACTCAAGACAAGAACTTTTGATAGACTTCGGAGATGCGGCAAGCGTTGGATAGATGAGCTGCCGGTGGTTCTTTGGTCCCTCAGAATGACACCAAATTGAGCTACCGGCCAGACACCCTTCTCCCTGGTATACGGGGCGGAGGCAGATCTCCCCAGAGAACTCATATACGGGTCACCTCGAGTACTTGCCTACGATGAAGTAGAGCAAAAGCAGCTACGGCATGACGATGCCTTGCTCCTCGAGGAATATCGTCTCCAGGCCGCTGTGCCTGCTGCACGCTACCAGCAAGCTCTGCGCCGCTACCATAGACGCAGGGTCCACGCCTGGAGCTTTGAGGAAGGCGACCTTGTCCTTGGGCGCGTTCAGTCCGCCAAGGGTACCAATAAGTTGACGCCGAAGTGGGAAGACCCTTACCGGGTAGCACGAGTCACCAGACCTGGCACAGTCCGTCTGGAGACCGAAGATGGCATAAAAGTGCTTAACTCATGGAACATTGAGCATCTTCATACGTTCTACCCGTAAGGCGCGGTTGCCGGGTTCAGTCCCCGGCAGCCACCTTTTGTACAAGCCTTGCCGCAGTTGCATGTAACCCTTTGTACAAAGCCTGGCGCAGACCCTGTGCACGCAATAATAAAGCTAGGCATTGCATCATATCATCAAATTGCATGTTTACTATGCATTTTTCTTATGTTGCAATGTTATCGCTTTTAAGTTTTAAAGATCAACTAGAGTACTTGATGAGCCTGTAATCCTTGTCACTGTATTCCCTCCCCAAGGGACAGAGACCTAGCGCCTTACATGTTTTACCGCCAGGAAAACAAGGAAGAAGGGCAAGGGAACAAGGATGGCGGCTCATCGTACTCCAGAGAGGGATACTGCCTAGAAAGATAAGTCTAATCGCGTATCCCAAGTTCGGTGCTATTTTACTTCCTTTAAGGAAACACCTCCTTGTTCCTTTTTTGACTACATACCACAAAGTTCATCACACAACGGAAACCCTTGTCGGGACGAGCCGCCTCCCAGCTCCTGTTGATCATCAGCTCTGGGGGGGGAGGGCGACGATACTGACAAGGAGCTTTGCCGGGGAACGATACCAGCCTGCTGTCGGGGGCTTGCTAACGCTTTGGCACTCGCGGTTAGTACTGACCCGGCAAGTAGTTCCATGACACGAGGACAAACATACTGGCGCAGTACAAACAAGAAGGAAGGAAAGGATAGTACTTAAGGAAGAAAAATATCATTCATTCATCCAGGTTTTGATACAAATTGGATAAGGATCACATTATGATTAGCTAAAACTTGGCAAGCACCTACACCTTTTGACTTATGAAAAGATAAGTGCTCCGTAATGCCTTTCTTGTCCCTCTCCTCCTAGGGATTAGGTGGAGAAGAAATAGAGGGCGAAAGGAGCGCCTGGCTGGGATTCGGCGCTTCCCCGCCAAGACAAGAGGGACGCATCCGAGGAGCGGAGGCCACCAGGCAGGGCGGACAAAGCCGATGGGGTGGACGAAGCCGACAAGGGGGAAGAAGGCGGAGGGCAGGTGCAGATGGTGGCGCTGCCAGAGTCCAGCTGGTGATGATGGTGCTGTCGGCGAGCGCGACGCGTCGGAGCCGTCATCCACGGTCCTGAAGCGTCGTGGGTCGCCAACCGCCATCGTCTTCCTCATCACCACCGCTCGAGGAAACGCCTCCGCCATCGTCCGAACTCCCGACGCGGTAGCCGAGGAACCTCATAGAGAGCATGGTCATCCCTGACGGACCGGTGCAGAGAAGTCTCCCTGCCCTTAAGGTGTGCACGCAGGCGAAAGGCTCCCACCCATGTGCAGGATACCCAGTACCATGGGTGGAGAACCCTGCCGCGACCCATGAAGAACCGCTATCGCGATCACTCACACGCAGCCAATGGCCATACGGATGATCTTTTGCTGTCTCCTCGAAGAAGGAGCACATAACCCGTAGTCGACCACAACGCTGCGTTTTCGGCATGGAATCCAGTGCAGTGTTGTCCGCGCGGCGTTCTGCCGAAGCTGAAACAATGGGCGATGCAGTGGCAAGTGCACCACCGCAGCTGCCCCTGGTACGGCCGCCACGCCGCCCGCTCTCGCATCCAAGGCTCCTCGCGCCAGCTCTCGATCCGGAACCATCGACTAAAGCCGAGGGCTGAGCCCGGATACGAGAAGAAGACCCTGTGGTGGCAAGAGCGTCCGCCCGACCCTTCCCCCCTGGCCATGAGGAGGGAAGGGACGGTCAGACGAACCAGAAGAGAAGGACAAGCAATGTGGACTTGGGATTAAGGAGGAGAAGGAGATGGATGAGAATCACCGCCGTGACCCCCTAATTTATAGGGGAGGGCACGGGGACTGGCTCTCCTTCGCTCCACAGTGGCCGCCCATCTCCACCAATCCCACTGCCCACGATCACGGGCGAACAGGTAACCGCCTCGATGCTCCAATCCCTGGTGCTGCGGTTTCTGCCACTCCCACGCATGTGGGCCATGCGCATCCACCGCAAACTCCACGCAATGCATGCAACACGCGTGGCGGAAACGGCCTGAGGTAGCAAGTAAGTGTTGACTTAAAGGTCGGTAGTTACTCCCTCATATTGTGCGCCTATGCATAAATTTTGGGCCTGACCCAACGGCGCTGTGCGAGCGTGTTTGGCCCAGACCCGGGGGCTCCTGTCGGTGCACTAGGAATGGGTCAGGGTGTGCAAAACCGAACCGAAAACCAAAAACCGAACCGAAAAAACAAAACCAAACCGAAATTTCGGTTTTTTCAGGTTCCGGTTTCAGTTTCAGTTTCCAATTTTAGAAACCATTTAACCTTCGGTTTTTTCGGTTAAAAACCAAAAACCGTTCGGTTAAACTGAAACAACCGAAGTTCTCTTTAATGTGCAAGAATATGAGCTGAGCTTTCCGTCACCCCTTCTTTTATAGCCATCCATCCACTGCGCCACAGCTCGGTCGGCGAGGTGGGACTAAATAGCTAGCCGCAGGTTAAACCAACGAGGAGGGCACCTTTTCTTTTAGACAAACGAGCAGGGCACCTGGCGCATGCGGTGCATGTTTAGGCTTAAAGTATTCGGCCCATACAGCGCTACTGCGCTACCTAGGCAACTGATCGCTTATTTTTGGAATAGATAATCGCTTTTGTCGTGGCCTCGTTGCTGCTGGAGATACGTAGGATTTCCCTCTCTTTCCTTTTCCTGCTTCCTCCCTCTAATCAATCTACGTAACTTGCCCAACTTTTCATATCTACTGCCATCTAATGCTTATGAAAAAATCATGTCAATCATCTAATGACCCAATCTACGTACATGGTTTTCAAAAAAAGTCTAACATATATAAATGAACCAAATCATGTGACCAAAATATTATTTATTGTATACAAATTCGCGTCAAATTTGGTTATTTTGGTTATTACCGAAACCGAACCAAAATTAAATGGTTATTACCGAAACCGAACCGTATCTATGTATAAAACCGTATAAACCGAAGTATAAAACCGTTTAAACCGAACCGAATCGAACCGAAAAAACTGAATGCAGAGGCTGAGGAATGGGGTACCCAGTGCCTCTGACTTATGCACAGACAGTAGTAGCACGACCCCGCCAAGACCAGCCCAAGACGAAGAAGCCGCTCTACGTGAGATCAAGGAGCGCATCAAGAAGACGAAGCCAACATCCAAGACCCCGGCAGAGGCAGCCTACCCTGGCTAGCACGCCAACAAGCTCAATGCAACGGCCCAAGACAGGCCCGAGCCGCGCTATCCACGTCCGCGGTGCCTGCCGGGGACCGAGGCGCGCACACCTTTGGAAGACCCGGCAAGCCGTCCCCCGGTAAGCGCGAGCCAAGCAGCCACCGCTCCACCGCACCACAACGCCAGTCAGTTGTCGATGTGGTGTCGAGCCCCCAGGAGGCTAAGTGGCTCTCGCTAAGCACGTGGCGACGCACCGGAAGATAGATTATGCCCAGTTGACACCCGTCCAAAGGCGTGTCAAGACACTAAGCAAGAGCCATCTAAGCGGTGGTAAGAGCTTGTAGGGGATGCTTCCCTGCGCGCCACCTAGACTAGCAATCATGGTATTTTGTCCTAAATGCCGGAGTTAGGTATGATAGCTCTGTTAGCTATCTAATCACTAGATAATCTCTGTTTTGCCACTGTGGTTGCCCCTTGCCCTATAAAAGGAGGCCCAAGGCAACCTAGCTCAGGATTCAGACTCTTGGACACTTGTACTCGCGTGGCAGCTCCCCCGAAGGCTACGTTGCTGGATTTGAGCGATGCGTGTGCTTCGTGCTCCTCTGATCAATCCACCAAAGCAGGGGTAGGGTTTTACGCTTCTCAGTGGCCCAAACCTGGGTAAAAACACCAGCGTCTCATCGCCGTACTGTCCCATGACCTCTGCTCTTTGTGCAAATTGACCTCCCCTTGCCGAACCAAAAAGGGGCCTTTGGTCCCATAGGTGATCGTGTGCATCCTTGCCCCGACAGAAACCTTACCCTAATTTTGTGAAGGTTCTGCTACAGTGGCGACAACGGGGCAGATTGCCGTTGATGACGGAGGACTCCTGCGGTGAGGGCGCACGGGAGGCGAGGGGGATGTCCGGAGACACGAGCACGACAACAGGGGCTTGTGGAGGACGACGATTGAAGATTGGACTTCAAAAATTGGGTCTTCTGGATATAAATTCCCTTCTGCTGTCGGTGTCACCGATTCCAGAATTTTGGTGCCACCGAGTTTCTTAACTGCCAGGGGGCACAGAGACTCAGTGAGGCCGAGATTGTAGAATCGGTTTTCCCGAGGTCAAAAACCTGATCATCCCTAGTGCTTCGGTGGAACCAAGTTTTGGGGGTTGGTTACACCAAGTGGCACATGGGAGGTTTTGGAAGTTAGCTATTGTCAAAACTGAACTCTGAGTGCTCCTCACACAGAGGGTCCGAGAAGTGCTTGCTCAAATTTTGTGATGAAGCATGAATAGAATTTGAGACGAGAAAGCATAGATAGCTAGAGGGAGGTACTTAGGCATTCTTTTATATCCAATTGGCCAAAGAAAAATGAAATCCAAATAACAACAATTGGATATCCTTGAATGAGTAAAGATATGCATACCAACATGCTCACACAATAAGATGTCGAATGAAATATGGCAAACATGCAAAACCACTCTAGTATCTACCAAGCACTTTGGCGATGACGGAGTCATCTATATATGAGTATATTGACTTAGGAGCCAAGTAAGAATACTTGATCATAGGTCATACTCATCGTTTAAGCCCAAGTGGGGTTACCACTTTTACATAAAGCATTTAATGTGTTCACATCTTAAGAGATTCTTTGACTAAAGTCTTCGAGTAAAGCTCCCCCTTGATGTGACATCCCCCCTTAGAGGGATAAACTAACCTTGGGTTTGGTCGAAGAATACTTCATGTAGGTGTTGTAGTAGTGGATGCTCATAGTTGATGAAGATCATCTTGAGTTGGGAGCAACCCTTGTTGTTTCGTACTCTTCTCACCTACATGGGTTAGTCCCACACAAGGAACAAATACAAGGATATCTATGGACATGAAGTGAAACAAATTTATATGATGTCCATTGATTCTTTAATTACCTTGTCCCTTGCTCACCTATGAGGGGTTTGTGAAAGCACAACTTATCCCTAGGTGGTTTTGGTAATTAATAAGAACATATATTTCATTGGACTAATGTTTCCACTAAGTATATTCCAGGAAAAAGTTCAATGTTGGATTGGCAAAGGATTGTGAGGAGACCCCAAGATGCAAGGAATAGGATTGACCAAGCTACAAGCATGAAGGCTCCACATTTTACTTTGTGAGAAATCACTTCGAGTCCATAGGAAAGCTAATACTATCAGAAGGAGGTGAGGTAATAATGGTGAATGAAATGCTCAAAATGATCAAGTGTTAGCCACCAAAAACACTCACAAGCTCTCCCACAAATTTTCTGTCTTAGACCCTACCACTCAAAATCAGTGCCACCAACAATATCCTATCGGCTACACCGAGTCAAAACCCTAGACAGTAACCCTAGCCAAAACCTACCTCTCGGTACTACCAAGTTTCATATCGGTGCAACCGAGTTTCAGTGACCAACTTTCTGTTGCCTCATTCCCAAGAATCGGAATTTTCAAGAATTGTGAATCGGTCTCACCGAGTTGTGTAACTGCCGTCGGCCGCTTATATCGGTACCACCGAGAATTCCATATCGGTCTCATCGAAAATGCCAAAGTTACCACACTTTGCACTAGCCGGTTTAACCGAGTTTTCACTTCGGTTTCACTGAGTTGGGCAATAATGTTGTAACGATTGGATTTTTGGTGATGCCTATATATAACCCTCCACCACATCTGACTCGTAAGAGAAGCATTCAGAACATACCCACACTTCCCATATCCAAATTTCTGAGAGAGAACCACCTATTCTTGTGTTGAGGTCAAGATCATCCACTCCAACTATATGGATCTTGATTTCAAGCCTCCCCAAGTTGCTTTCCATCCAATCAATCTCTTCTACCCAAGCCAAATCTGTGAGAGAGTGATTGAGTGTTGAGGAGACTATCATCTGAAACACAAGAGCAAGGAGTTCATCGTTACTATCGCATCTATTACCTTTTGGAGGGTGGTGCCTCCTCGATTGGTTAGGTGTCGCTTGGGAGCCTCCAACTTCGTATTGTGGAGTTGAACCAAGAAGTTTGTACAGGCAAGGAGATCGCCTACTTCGTGAAGATCTACCCATAGTGAGGCTAGTCCTTCGTTAACGGAAGCCGTTATGGAATAGTCGAGGTTGCTACTTCGTGGACCCTTATGGGTGGATCCCTTCATGGACTCTCGCGACCGTTACCCTCCGTGGGTTGAAGACTCCATAAAAGTGGATGTACGATAGCACCACCTATTGGAACCACGGGAAAAATCTCCGCGTCTCCAAATTGCGTTTGATCTTCCAATCCTATCCTCTTACATTTTCTTGTCTTTACTTTCTGCAGCAATACTCGCATACATGCATGTGTAGGGTGAACTTGATATGCTAGAATTGCTAAAATCTACCAACCAATTAACTTGGGAAAAGGCTAGATTTTTTATTTGGTCAAGTAGTCTAATCACCCCCCCTCTAGACATACTTTGTATCCTACAAGTGGTATCAGAGCTTTGGTCTCCATTGCATTGGTTTCACAACCTAGGAGAGTATGGCATCTAGTGAGGGAAATTATCATCGAAGAGGTCCATATTTTCATGGTACAAACTTTGCTAGTTGGAAGCATAAGATGAAAATGCATATTCTTGGTCATAACCCCGCCATATGGGCTATTGTTCGTGTTGGCTTGCAAGGTGAATTCTTTGACGATGGAAAGGAACCGGATCGTGAAGCGACCGCGGAAGAATTGAAGATGTTGTAATACTATGCTCAAGCATGTGACATTCTATTCAACTGCCTATGCCCCGAAGAATTCAACAAAATCAGCCGTCTTGAGAATTCAAAGAAAATTTGGGATACTTTGGTTGATATGCACGAAGGTACCGAATCCGTAAGGGAATCTAAGTTGGATGTGCTACAAAGTCAACTTGACAAGTTCAAGATGAAGGATGGTGAAGGAGTTGCGGAAATGTACTCTAGGCTTGCTCTCATCACCAATGAGATTGCCGACTTAGGAAGCGAAGAAATGACCGACAAATTCATCATCAAGAAGATCCTTAGAGCCTTGGATGGAAAGTACGACACCATGTGCACATTGATCCAAATGATGCCACACTACAAAGATCTCAAGCCTACGAAAGTGATTGGAAGGATTGTTGCTCATGAGATGTCACTCAAGGACAAAGAAGAACTTCACACCAAGTCAAGCGGTGCTTAAAAAGCTACAAGTGACACTCCCGCTACATCAAGTGACAACCTTGTAACCAATGAAGAGATAAGCCTCATGGTCAAGAAATTCAACAAGTTCGACAAGAGTAGAGGCAAAGCAAGAAGCTCCAATTCAAAATATGAAGACAAGCGTTCATCTAGTCATGACCGGAATTGTTACAATTGTGGAAGGCCCCGACACTACTCCAATGAGTGCATGGCCCCCCACAAAATAAGAGAAGAGTCACCTAGAAGAAAGAGCTCAGTAGATGAGTCACCTCGAAGAGAAAGAAGGAGTAGAGATGATCGTTATGAACAAAGACCCTCAAGGAGAAGTAGGGACTCAGAGAAGAAGGACAAGTAGACTAAGAGCTACACAAGAAGAAGACATCAAGCTCATGTTGGTGAATGGGTTTTTGGCTCCAAATCCGACAACCACTCCGAGAGAAGCTATTACTCCGACTCCGACTATAGTCAAGATGAAGGTGTTGCCGGACATGCATTCATTTCCTCCAACTCCTATGACATATTTGATTCACCAAATGAAGGGAGTGGAAGTTGCTTCATGGCTAAAGGCCCCAAGGTATCACACCCCGAATACATTGACTTCAATAGTGATGAGGATGACTAACTTGGAGATGATGACTTGCTATTTGATAAAACTAGTGATATTAGTCAAAATGAGCTTGATAATGATGATGCTAGTCAAGATAAGTCGTGTGATGATGATAAGAAGGAAATAGAACGAGTAACTAAAGAATTAAACACTCTTAAGTTCGCCCATGAATCTACTTTAGAAGATCATAGAGAGCTTGTAAGAACTCATGAGAAGTTGCGCTTCGAGAAGCTCAATTTGGAGCAAGAACATGAGTTTCTTAAAGCAATCAATGACGATCTCCAAAAGAAGACTACTTTTTATCTAGCCAAACGACTACTCTTGTCTACATTTATTCCAGAAGTTAATACTAAGCAATCTAGTAACAAAGGCAAGAAAGGTTCTTCAACTAGTAGCAATAAAAATGATAAATCCAATGATATTGCTTCTAGTAGTTCTATTGATTCCACTAATGACTCTCTTAGCCAAGTTACACTTGAGCAAGAAAATGATCTATTGAAAGGGATTATATAAAAGGGTATCAACAAAAGTCTTGCCGGATGTAAACAATTCGAGGAGATTGTACGCAAGCATGGAGGATACCGAAAGAACCATGACATTGGCTACTTCAATGCCAATGGAGTTGAATGGGAAGAAGGCCAATACCCTAAGCCCAAGTTTGTTCCTCAAAAGGAGAAGTAAAAACATACTCTCCCCAAGGGAACAAAAGCTCAAGATGACCTTCCACCACAAGACCACAAGCTCAAGGGCAAGGACAAGCATCAAGAGGATATTGACTCATATGAAGATGAATCCCAAGCTTTGGTCAAGTGGGTTCCCAAGGCTACCACAAGCTCGACTTCTACAAGTGCTACTTCAACTCCAAGGATTCCCATCAAGTTGATGTGGATCCCAAAGAAGAAGAACTAGAAGAGTTCTTGAGGGGTGACTCCGCCAATGAATTTCACTCACATTCATTTTTGGCAAGGACTATTTGCAATCAACTCCAACCTTATGCAATAGTTCAAGGAGTCACACATTCCCTCAAAGGTAAGCAAGGGACAAGGTAATGAAAGAATCCATGGACATCATCATGTATGCATTGCAATCCATGTCCATAGATATCCTTGTATTTGTCTCTTGTGCGGGACTAACCCATGTAGGTGAAAAGAGTAAGAAAACAATGAGGATTGCTCCCAACTCAAGATGATCTTCATCAACTATGAGCATCCACCACTACATCTCCCACATAAAGTCTTCTACGACAAACCCAAGGTTAGTTTATCTCTCTTGGGGGATGTCACATCAAGGGGGAGCTTTACTCTAAGACTTGAGTTAAAGCATCTCTTAAATATGTGAACACATTAAATGCATTATGTAAAAGTGGTAACCCCACTTGTGCCTAAACGATGAGTATGACCTATGATGAAGTATTCTTACTTGGCTCCTAAGTCAATATACTCATATATAGATGAATTCATCATCGCCAAAGTGCTTGGTAGATACTAGAGTGGTTTTGCATGTTTGCCATATTTCATTTGATATCTTATTGTGTGATCATGTTGGTCTACATGTCTTTACTCATTCGAGGATATCCAATTGTTGTTATTTGGCTTTCATTTTTATTTGGCCAATTGGATATACAAGAATGCCTAGGACCCCTCTCTAGCTATCTATGATTTCTCGTCTCAAATTCTATTCGTTCTACGTCACAAAATTTGAGCAAGCACTTCTCGAACCCTCTGTGTGAGGAGCGCTCAGAGTTCCGTTTCGTCAAGAGCTGACCACCAAAACCTCCCCAGTGCAATTCGGTGCAACCAACTGCAAAATCTCAGTTTCACCGATGCCTAGGGTTGATATGGTTTTCCCATCTCGGTAACACCGATTCCATAATCTCGGCTTCACCGAGTTTCCCTGTCAAACTGACAGTTGAGGAACTCGGTGGCACTGATATTTTTGAATCAGTGTCACCGACAACGAAGGGTATATTATCTCGGCGGACCCGACTTTTGAAATCAAATCTTCAAACGTCCGTTCCTCCAACCCTAAGCTGCCGCACCTGGACCCTTGGTTGTCGCCCTTGCCTCCCTGTGCGCCCTCGCCGCTGGGATCCTTGCCGTCGACGGTAATATTCACCACCGTAGTCGAGCCATCACCGAGTTAGGGTATGGATTTGATCCCTTCTTGTGATCCCATGTCTAATTCTAGCGCATTAAGGTTGTTTCATTATCTTGCCACAGTTTGAGATCGTTCTATCCCACGAGAAACCTCCATAGATTAGTGAACGAGGAATTTTTAGCTCTGACCTCCCGCAAATCGCATCTCGCTGACACCGAGTTGAAAAAGTCGGTTCTACCAATTTTTCTTTTAGGGTTACTGAGAACCACTTAGGTGAGACCGAGCTGTTCTTTTCGGTGAAACCGAAAAGACTGCCAAGTCTGTGTTAAGGCAAGTGGTCAGTCTTGGTGGCTCCGAAAATATCAACTCAGTGCAACCGAAATCCTTTTTTAGAAGTTCAAAACTAAGATTCTAAGTTCAAAATTTTGAAAAACCTTCTGTGTTTTGTGATGCTCAACCTCTCTGCTCCTCTATGCTCTATTCACAGGATCAGCATGTCAGGATCTGATGACAGCCAGAACAACTTCAAAGAGAGAGATGTGGACATGAGTTCAGGCACTAACCCTGAAGCTAGCTCATCTTCTTCAGATGACAACCCCAGTTCACCTGATTTTCCCAAGGATGCCACCAGGGCAAGGAAGAAGCTGAATTCTGATGAAGAGGATTCTGATTTTGTGCCAGAGGAAGAGATAGCCAAGAGGCAGAAAGAGAAGGCTGCCAAGAGCACAGCTACAGAGGCTACTTCTTCTAAGAAGCCAGTCAAGAAGGTCTATGCCAGTGCTGATGCTATGAGGGAACCTGAGAGTGCCAAGGCCAACACTTCGGTTTCTGTTGAGCCAGCAAAGAGCTCCATGCCTAAGAAGGCAGGTGATAAGAAAAGGGCAAGAAAGAGGATAGTCAAATTCATTGGAAGGCCCACTTCCATGTATGAAGATCCAGCTGTTGCTGAAGAAGAAGAGGAGGAAGAGCCAGCTGCCCAAGCTCCTCCTTCCATGAAGAAGAAGCTCCTTGCTGATGCTATGCCAAAGCAAGCTTCTACAAGCAAGAAATCTGCACCAAAGAAGCTAGTTGCTCCAAAGTCTAAGAAGACTGCTAGGGACATCCCTCTTGCTGCCAAGAACCAAACTTCAACTTCCAGAGATGCTGAGGAAGATTAAATTGTGTTGACGAAACTCAAGCCCCATCTACCTGTCGGCATTCTGGATACCAGGGTACCCAGACTTGCCTGCCTGCAGTCCCAGGCGTGGCCCACCTCAATGACCAATTACGGCCCGACGCGGCCTCTCCCGACACAAGGCCCTCACGAGACCCCGTTCTTGCGAGGGAAGCAGCGCCAAGACCCGCGGGGATGTAGGCCTCCCCAGGCCCCCTCCTGAGCGGCGGAGACTCCTATGCAACACATAACCTCAGGAGGCCAAGGGTGACGCCAGCCAGGCCAGGCGGCGCCAGCACGTCAGAGGGGACAATTTCCCCTTTGGTGCAAAGGAGGCAGGGACGCACGTGGGTTCCCAAAGCGCCCCCAAAGGTTTCCACTTCGGTGCAACAAGACCAAGACCCCAAGCCCCGCAGGACGGACTTCATCACCGAGCCCACCACTACATCACCGTTGACTACTTTGCAGGCGAAGATCACCTTTCGTCAGGATAGGGTGTACCTCCT
This sequence comes from Elymus sibiricus, assembly GCA_039707655.1. Taxonomy (NCBI): domain Eukaryota; kingdom Viridiplantae; phylum Streptophyta; class Magnoliopsida; order Poales; family Poaceae; genus Elymus; species Elymus sibiricus. The sequence goes on along the minus strand of CM077673.1, from coordinate 247,667,135 downwards.
GTCCCCCTTCGAATTTGGCTGTTGTGGGATCCCTCCCCGCCATTGCGATAAGGGAAGAGGACCCAGGCTGCTATAAGTAGAGGTTAGGTAGCTCGGTAGAAGGAGGGCAACCACCCCGCAAACACACCACTGTACTAGTTCATCCACAAACCTCCTCGCGAGGCAATCCACCAAAAGGCAGGAGTAGGGTTTTACGCTTCGCAGCGGCCCGAACCTGGGTAAACTCTCGTGTGCCATCGTCTTCCTCACCATCGAGCGGGGCTATTGTGTTGTGAGCTTGGAGGGGGCGAAGCTGTTGGGAAATCTTCGCACACGCCCCTGGGTTTGAACTCCTTAGGGTTTTGCCGAGCCCGAAATCCGACATTTGGCGCGCCAGGTAGGGGGCGTGTCGGGGTCCTCACTGAAACTTCGCCTCGCCTCCGCTCGGTGCTTCCATGGCCAAGGGACGCCGAGCCCGCGCCGAACGACGGGCCGCCCGTGTTGCTCGGGCGACGCCACCAGACCTCGGCATCCCGCGCTGCCCCGCTTCCCCATCGGAAGGCGCCATCTCCAGCCCGTCCTTGGATAGGCACCGGGGGCTGTCGCCCTCGTCAACCCCGCGACAAGCCCTCACCGCCCTGAACTTCCCCAGCGTCCACATCACTACATCATCTCCCCGGGCTCGCCGCGACCCGGCACGCGGGCGAATCGCGCTCCTCGTAGCCCGTGAGCTGCAGCCTTTCCGCGTTGCTCACGAACGCTATGACAGCTGGATATGCCGCGCGGCCATAGGCGCCACCCCGACGGGCGCAGCCCAGGCGCTCACCCTTGGGACGGCCCAGGAGCGGGCTCTTGCCCATGAGGTCGCTCAACCAGCCGCCGAGGCGCCGGGGGCATGTGGGCGCGCTGGAGACGTGCGACGTGACCCGCACCGGCCGGAAATGCGGCCTGGCTTGTCGGGCACGCAGGAGTTGGCCCTTGGTGCATGCATGGGCCGACGGGAGCTGCCAGCCGCGGGGGGTAGGCGCCATAACGCACCCCGCGGCACTCCGGGCGGATTGAGGCAGGGCGTCCGGCGACTCACCTAAACCAACGCCTGGGGGCTCGCGTGACTCTACCACGACCATGTCGGCGAGCACCCGGGCCACGACGGGAACGACGCCAGCTACCGCGACAGCAGGAGGAGCGTGCGTGGTTCCGCGAGCGGCTGTCGTCGAGGCTGGTGCGAACAGCCTCGTGAGAGCGGCTGGCGGGACTGGCCTCATGAGGATGCTAAGCGGGGGTCGACTGCCTGGGGATGGAGGGTGGAACACACGCCCATGTCCTCAGGCAGGGCTGCACCAGCCAGGAGACGGAGGGTGGAACACACGCCCATGTCCCCAGGCCAGGCGTTTCCAACCTGGATACGGAGGGTGGAACACACGCTCATGTCTCCAGGCCAGGCGCCCCTAGCCAGGAGACGGAGGGTCGAACACATGCCCATGTCCCCTGGCAGGGCGACTCCTACCCGGAGACGGAGCGTGGAACATACGCCCATGTCTCCGGGCCGGGTTTTGCTCGACCAGTGGCGAGAGCTCACGTACTCACCCATGTCTCCGGGCCTGGTTTGCCCCGCCCGGGGACGGGCGGTGGGGTACATACGCGGGGCTCGCGGGCACCCCAGCGAGGTGCGCTGGGGCACCGCCTTGGGTGAACGCCCCGCACGCGATGGAGGGCCCCAGCGCCAAGCCCCGCCCGCGGCGCAGGGGGCTGCGACGCCGCTACAACGACGACATCCATCCCCGTGCTTTGGAGGGCCTGAGGCCCTGCTCCGGAATAGGCTCTCCCTGCGAAGGGCGTGGGGGGCTCGCCCCACGCTCGAGGGCCCATTCGGGACCTACCCCACGTCGCCGCACCACGCTTGGGGATGGGAGCGGGCTCCATGCCAGGGAGGCATGGGGCCCTCAGCGCACCCCTAGGCTCAACCCATGACACTCTCACGTAATAATGAGTGGGCTGAATACGCCCAGAGCCCCCCGAGGACGCGGAGGGGTTCCATCCCACGCCCAAGTGGAAGCCCAATGCTCCGCGCTGGCGGACAACACTGCCCTCCAATGGCTATGCCCACGCAACGTGGATGCCCTACGCTCCGCGCTGGGGGAAGACGAAGGTGAAGACTAGCCTAGGTGCCGGACGCGGTTGTTGCTTGCTTTTTTTTGTGTTCATATTGCCTCTTTTTGAAATGAAGTTGAAGATTTCGCAAATCTATTTGAAAAGGGGCGGGAACTTTTCTCTCTTCACGATTCCTCCTTCTGGTCTTGAAGTCTTTTTCCTTTTGGATTGACACCATGTCAAGCACGGCTCGCGCCCTTTGGCCCCTCCTCGTGGACTCTCAGAGTAGGCCTGCATGGGCCTGTCGCCTCGGGGGCACTCATCGCTTAAACGGTCAACCCCCTACTCGGGGGCTCCAACCACGACTTGGCATGACATCACGGAACCTCGGGAGGCTCGGGCGCCTCTCGAGGCGGTAGCCAACGGAAAGGAAAGGAAGTCGCTTGAGCGTCAAGGGGGACTCTTGAGCAACGCGCCTCACCGATCGCGTAGCTCCGCGCCCCTTTGTCTCGTCCTGGTGATCCGGACGCCCCAATTGCGGCCAAGGCCTTGCTCCCTTTGGTCTCGTCCGGTGATTCGGACGCCCCAACGGCGGTCGAGGTCTCATCGGGATCGGGACCTGCAAACGCAGAGCGCCACTTGACCGTTAAAGGGGGGGTTCCCAGGCAATACATCCCGGGAACCTCACCGATCGTGCAGCTCCGCGCCCCTTGGTCTCGTCCTGGTGATCCGGATGCTCCAATTGCGGTCGAGGCCTTGCCCCCTTGGTCTCGTCCTGGTGATCCGGACATCCCAACGGTGGTCGAGGTCTGCTCAGGATCGGGCCCCGTCGACGCAGAGTGCAGAAAGGGCTCCTGAACCACCCCGAAAGCAAGGAAGAAGCTTTCCCAGGCGGGATCCTCGACCTCCCTGGACGCTTCGCTACACTCAGGCTCGCCGCGACCCAATGAGCTAAGTACACACGCCTAACAAGGGCAAAACCTTCTAGTCAATTAATGGCCCCAATACCGGGCAGGAGGCATGAGCGCTAACGTGAAAATGCAGGCGCTACGTCCGCTACGTGACCCCATCGGGACTCTTGTGGTTCCAGTAGCAAGGGAGAGCAGCGTGAGGGAAGGAGCCCAGCCACTCTAGGCGGCGGGGCTGAGGGCCTGTCCTTGGGCTGACCGGAGGAGGGCCCTCCCCGCGAGGGCTGACCGGACGCCGTCGCCGGTCTTAGCGCAATACCCTCGCGGACTTCTCAGGGGGCGCCGCGGTGCGTCGGCGATGATGCAACGCCCCGCAGGAGAAGCAGGGACGCGCCACGCGAAACATACAATCAACAGCTCACAACGGAGGAGGAACACGAAGGTAAAAACGCAAAAGTTAACGCCCCCAGGGGCCAGGTGCTGCTTGACATGACAGGAGCTGGGAAGAGAAAACATAGGAGGACTAGGCGAAGGAGCCGCTGTCGCCCGCCGCGGCGCCGGAGTCGTCGCCCTCGTCGGGGAGGGGCTCCTGGACGAACCGCTCCACCAAGGACTCCACGTGCGGGCGCGTCTCGTCCCCTAAGGGGCCTCTAGAGCTCCTCGGGCACCGGCTCCATGACGCGGAGGAGGTCAAGCTCGGGGACGAAGCGACGAAGGTTGGAGAAGACGCGTGTCAGCGCGAGGTCCAGGAGGTCGCGCGCACTGGACATGTTGTCCTCGTCAACCCGGGAGACGTCGGTCTCCAGCGCCTCCACCACCTTGTCGAAGAAGTTGAGGTAGCCCCCGTCGCCGTGCGCGCACGGCAGCGCAGGGGCCTCCCCGACGAACCGGCTCACCGCGCCGACCGCACGGAGGGCGACGTCCTGATACTGCTTGGCGCGCTGCGCCTCCAGCATCTTCGTGTGGGCCGCCTCGTCCTAGGCGGCCTGCACAGCGTCAACGGCCCCCTGGACCTGGGTCTGGAGCGACGCCAGCTCCGCCCGAGCCTCCGCCTCGCCCCTGAGCGCATCTTGGAGGGCAGTCTCAGCGCCCGCAAGCTGGAACCTCAGCGCATCGGCCTCCTCCTGGAGTTCCTCGAGCCTGCGCCTCTTGGGCACGGGCGCCCTGGGAGGAGGAAATGATCAAGACCAGCGCGGCCGTCGCGAGTACAAAAGAAGAAAGCGGGAGACAAGGAACTTACTTATCAAGGATGGCCCAGGGCCGGCGGACTTGGGCTGGCCATGAGGCCCCCCCACCGCTGCCTCCGGGGGCCGCCGGTGAAGCCGGGGGCTCTGGACGCTTCCCAGCACCTGCCGCGCTTCCGCTGGACGCCATGTGTGAGCAAAGGAAAGGAGGAAGACAATGAAGATAACTCGGAAGGAAAAGAAGCAAGAGGGCGCGACAAGATGGCAAGGACCTCCGAGCGGGGCGGGTTTATAGGCGCAACCGCTGCACGCGGGGCGACGTGGGAAGTGGAGTCGCCAGGCACCTCGAGCGGTGCGTGCCGGACTTGACTGGCGTGCTCTCCTGCCTCACGTCGTTTCCCCTGCCCCCGTCGGGTCACATCCGCATAGCCCGAGGTGGGAGAGGACGCAAGGGGTCGAACAACATTCAAGGGAGGATAATGATGGCCAAGGAGGCATGCAGGCCCGGCATCAGCCTGACCCGAGGCGGTTCCTGACGTCCTCGAGGAGCCGAGACGCCCACGTCACGTGGTGCGCCACGCGTCGAGTCGGACCTGCAGGCGATTGGGGCCCACGGCGCTCCGGCCCATCCAGCGTGGCTTCGCCCCGAAGCTAACTCGAGCGCACCTCGGGCCCGGGGGCTACTATCGGCGTTCTAGATACCAGGGTACCCAGACTTGCCTGCCTGCGGTCCCAGGCATGGCCCACCTCAATGACCAATTACGGCCCAACGCGGCCTCTCCCGACACAAGGCCCTCGCGAGACCCCGTTCTCGCGAGGGAAGCAGCGCCAAGACCCGCGGGGCTGTAGGCCTCCCTAGGCCCCCTCCTGAGCGGCGGAGACTCCTATTCAACACATAACCTCAGGAGGCCGAGGGTGACGCCAGCCAGGCCAGGCGGTGCCAACACGTCAAAGGGGACAGTTTCCCCTTTCTTGCAAAGGAGGCAGGGACGCACGCGGGTTCCCAAAGCGCCCCCAAAGGTTTCCACTTCGGTGCAACAAGACCAAGACCCCAAGCCCCGCAGGACGGACGTCGTCACCGAGCCCACCACTGCATCACCGTCGACTACTTTGCAGGCGAAGACCACCTTTCGTTAGGATAGGGTGTACCTCCTGCCCCCCTTCGAATTTGGCCATTGTGGGATCCCTTCCCGCCATTGCGATAAGGGAAGAGGACCCGGGCCGCTATAAGTAGAGGTTAGGTAGCTCGGTAGAAGGAGGGCAACCATCTCGGAACCACCCCGTTGTACTAGTTCATCCACAAACCTCCTCGCGAGGCAATCCACCAAAAGGCAGGAGTAGGGTTTTACGCTTCGTAGCGGCCCGAACCTGGGTAAACTCTCGTGTGCCATCGTCTTCCTCGCCATTGAGCAGGGCTATTGTGTTGTGAGCTTGGAGGGGGCGAAGCTGTTGGGGAATCTTCGCACACACCCCTGGGTTCGAACTCCTTAGGGTTTTGCGGAGCCCGAAATCCGACACTACCAGCTCATGATGATGCTCATCCTATAGCTGAGGATATGAAGAAGAGGAAGGACTCAGGGCTGAGGTTGTGGAGAACAAATGACCCCTATGCCTCTAGGAGAAGGACTTCTGTGGATGCCAGATTTCACACCAAGGAACAACATGACTTTTATGAGACTGTCCTGTTGGACAAGAGCCCAGCAGTCAGTGACATGATATATGTTGACTGGGCATATATTAAGGAGAACGAAGATTATTTTCCAAGTATGCAAGATTACTTCCAATGTATTGATATTGTAAATTTTGTTGGAAGAGAGTTCACAGCCTGGAATGATGAGATGATCATGCAGTTCTACTCTACTGCTCACTTCTATCCTGATGGGAGGATCATATGGATGACTGAAGGTGTTAGGTACCAATCCACTGTTGATGAGTGGGCTACCATCTTAGGAGCCCCACAGGTTCAAGAAGGTGACTTGGATGTGTACACTGAGGCCAAGATGTGTCTCAACTCTATGGCAAATATGTACAAGGAGATCCCTGCTGATTATGTGCATTCACATAAGTATGGTTCAGTCTACTATCTGCAAGCAGGATTGCCTACTACCAACACTATCTTGAGGTACACCTTGATGCCCAAGTCAGGAGATGACAAGATGATTCAAGGCCACTCCATCAACATGCTGCACCACATTGACAACCACACCAGGTTTAGGGTGATGGATCTGATAGTTGACACAGTGAAGAGGACAGCTACAGATCAGAAGAGATCTTGTGGATATGCACAATACATTCAGATGCTCATCAACTCTAAGTTAGAGAAGAATGTATATGCACTTGATCGCCCACATTTGCCACTCCAGCTAGATTTCGAGGATAATGTCATGGTGATGGATCCCAATCATCCCACTTCATCTACTGCACAGGTAGAGGCTGGGGCAGCTAGAGCCACTAGTACTCAGGTTCCTAGATCCAGGAGTGAGAAAATGGATGTTCTGCTTAGCACAGTTCAGGGCGTGCAGAAGTATATCAAGAATATATTGCTGAATCAGCAGAGTCTTGTGAGGATCATGGAGGATAAGTTTTCCACGCTGAACAACAAAGTGGATGGGCTGACTAAAACTGTGTATGAACTTAAGAAGGAAGTGGATGAAGCTCCCATTCCCCACTCTTCAGATTCTGATGATGATGATGATAGTCCACCTCTCAGGACCAACACTCAGTTCAAGACTCAAGCCAGAACTCCTACAATGTTTGCTCCAGAGTTGAGGCCTTCTTCTTCAGCACCTGACGCAGCTCCATCAGCTCCAGTGTTTACTCCACCACCTTAGAGGACTTCAGCTGAAGCCTTCGCGGATGCTCTTCTCTTGACTCCATCGACAGACATCAGAGCAGCTTCATCGTCTCATGGAGGAGATCATGCCCAGAGTAACTTTTTGGTAACTGGTTGCCAAAGGGGGAGAGATTATAGATCATAGGGCTTCGAGAGAGAGAGAGAGTGTGTTGCATTTTGATCTCTCCGCTTTTCAAAAACATTTGGTTTATCATTTGGTGTTGCAAACTTTGTCGGTGTTTGATCATACACTCTTGTGTGATGCTACTATTGCCTATCTTTGAGATGTACATATGATGATCATTCACTTGTTTGGTGTGATGTTCTTTATGTAATTCACTCATATTAATTTCTACGCACCACCAAGTTGTATGTGACATGGAAGAGTGACCCATGATCCTAATCGATTGTGCATTTGCATTCAAACACAAATTTAAAATAATGCACAAATTTAGGGGGAGTTCTTGCTTATCACATACCTCTCAAAGCGACGATGATATTCATTGATTATATCTCTATCGAAGCTTTGATATATGTTGTCATCAATTACCAAAAAGGGGGAGATTGAAAGCACAACTTCTCCCTAGGTGGTTCGGGTAATTAATAACAACATATATTTCATTGGACTAATGTTTCCACTAAGTATATTTCGGGAAAAAGTTCAATGTTGGATTGGCAAAGGATTGTGAGGAGACCCCAAGATGCAAGGAATAGGATTGGCCAAGCTACAAGCATGAAGACTCTGCATTTTACTTTGTGAGAAATCACTTTGAGTCCATAGGACAGCCAATACTATCAAAAGGGGGTGAGGTAATAATGGTGAATGAAATGTTCAAAATGATCAAGTGTTAGCCACCAAAAACACTCACAAGCTCTCCCACAAATATTCTGTCTTAGACCCTACCACACAAAATCGGTGCCACCAACAATATCCTATCGGCTACACCGAGTCAAAACCCTAGACAGTAACCCTAGCCAAAACCTACCTCTCGGTACTACCAAGTTTCATATCGGTGCAACCGAGTTTTAGTGACCAACTTTCTGTTGCCTCATTCAAAAGAATTGGAATTTCCGAGAATTGTGAATCGGTCTCACTGAGTTGTCTAACTACCCTCGGCCACTCATATCGGTACCACCGAGAATTCTATATCGGTCTCACCGAAAACGCCTAAGTTGCCACATTTTGCACTAGTCGGTGCAACCGAGTTTTCACTTTGGTTTCACCGAGTTGGGCAATAATGTTGTAACGGTTGGATTTTTGGAGATGCCTATATATACCCCTCCACCACATCCCACTCGTAATAGAAGCACTCAGAACAGACCCACACTTCCCATATCCAAATTTTCGAGAGAGAACCACATATTCTTGTGTTGAGGTCAAGATCATCCACTCCAACCATATGGATCTTGATTTCTAGCCTCCCCAAGTTGCTTTCCATCCAATCAATCTCTTCTACCCAAGCCAAATCTCTGAGAAAGTGATTGATTGTTGAGGAGACTATCATTTGAAACACAAGAGCAAGGAGTTCATCGTTACTATCGCATCTAGTACCTTTTGGAGGGTGGTAACTCCTAGATTGGTTAGGTGTCGCTTGGGAGCCTCCTACTTCATGTTGTGGAGTTGAACCAAGAAGTTTGTACGGGCAAGGAGATCGCCTACTTCGTGAAGATCTACCCATAGTGAGGCTAGTACTTCGTGGACGGAAGCCGTTATGGAATAGTCGAGGTTGCTACTTCCTGGACCCTTATGGGTGGTGCCCTCCGTGGACTCTCGTGACCGTTACCCTCCGTGGGTTGAAGACTCCATAAACGTGGACGTACGATAGCACCACCTATCGGAACCATGGGAAAATCTCCGTGTCTCCAAATTGCGTTTGATCTTCCAATCCTTATCCTCTTACATTTGCTTGTCTTTACTTTCCGCTGCAATACTCGTAGACATGCATGTGTAGGGTGAACTTGATATGCTAGAATTGCTAAAATCTGCCAACCAATTAACTTAGGAAGAGGCTAGGTTTTTATTCGGTCAAGTAGTCTAATCACCCCCCCTCTAGACATACTTTCGATCCCTACAGTTTGTGACTCCTTGAATCATTGCATAAGATTGAAGTTGATTGCAATGATGCTTGCCAATGATGAATGTGAGTGAATTTGTTGGCGGAGTAACCCCACAAGAACTTCTCTAGTTCTTCTTCTTTGGGACCCACATCAACTTGATGGGGATCCTTGGAGTTGAAGTAGCACTTGTTGAAGTAGAGCTTGTATTAGTCTTGATAACCCACCTGACCATGGCTTGAGATTCATCTTCGAATGTGTCAATCTCTTCTTGAAGCTTGTCCTTGCCCTTGAGCTTGTGGTCTTGTGGTGGAAGTTCATCTTGATCTTTTGTTCCCTTGGGGATAGTATGATCACACTCCTCCCTTTGAGGAACAAACTTCGGCTTGGGGTATTGACCTTCTTCCCATTCAACTCCATTAGCGTTCAAGTAGCCAATGCCATGATTCTTTCGGTATCCTCCATGCTTGCGTACAATTTCCTCAAATTGCTTACATCCGGCAAGAGTCTTGTAGACACCTTTCTCCATAATCCCTTTCAATAAATCATTTTCTTGCTCAAGTGTAACTTGGCTAAGAGAATCATTAGTGGAATCAATAGAGCTACTAGAAGCAACATTATTGGATTTAGCATTAGTATTGTTGCTACTAGATGAAGAACCTTTCTTTCCTTTGTTACAATTTTTCTTAGATTTAACTTGTGGAACAAATGTGGACAAGAGTAGTCGTTTGGCAAGATAAGAAGAACTCTTCTTTCAAAGATCGCCATTGGTAGCTTTAAGAAACTGATGCTCTTGCTCTAAATTTAGCTTCTCAAAGCGTAGCTTCTCGAAGCGTAGCTTCTCATGAGTTCTTAAGAGCTCTCTATGATCTTCTTGAGTAGATTCATGATCTAACTTAGGAGTGTTTAGTTCTTTAGTTAGACACTCAATCACCTTCTTATCATCATCACACGACTTATCTTGACTAGCATGATTATTATCTAGTTCATTTTGACTAACATCACTAGTATTATCAAAGAGCAAGTCATCATCTCCTAGTAAATCATCCTCATCACTATTGAAGTCAATGTATTCGGGGTGTGATACCTTGGGGCCATTAGCCATGAAGTAACTTCCACTTCCTTCATTTGTTGAATCAAATATTGCATAGAAGTTGGAGGTTACGAGTGCTAATCCGGCAACACCTTCATCTTGACTATAGTCGGAGTTGGAGTGATAGCTTCTCTCAGATTGGTTGTCGGAATCGGAGCCGGAAACCCTTTCTCCAACATGAGCTTGATGTATTCTTCTTGTATAGCTCTTGGTGTACTTGTCCTTCTTCTCCGAGTCCTTGCGTCTCCGGGAGGGTGTTCATTCATAGCGATCATCGCTACTCCTTCTCTCTTTATGAGGTGATTTATCTCTTGAGCTTCGTCTTCTAGGTGACTCTTCTCTTCTTTTGTGGGGGGGCGTGCACTCATTGGAGTAGTGTCTGAACCTTCCATAATTGTAACAATTCAGGTCACGACTAGAGGAATGCTTCTCTTCACATCTTGAATTGGAGGTTCTCTCTTTGCCTCTACTCTTGTAGAACTTGTTGAATTTCTTGACCATGAGGCTTATCTCTTCATTGGTAACAAGGTTATCACTTGAAGTAGCGGGAGTGTCACTTGTAGCTTTTTATGCACCGCTTGACTTGGTGTGAAGTTCTTCTTTGTCCTTGAGTGACATTTCATGAGCAACAATACTTCCAATGACTTCCGTAGGCTTGAGATCTTTGTAGTTTGGCATCATTTGCATCAATGTGCACACGGTGTCGTACTTTCCATCCAAGGCTCTAAGGATATTCTTGATGATCAATTTGCCAGTCATCTCTTCACTTCCTAAGCCGGCAATCTCATTTGTGATGAGTGCAAGCCTAGAGTACATTTCCGCGACTCCTTCGCCATCCTTCATCTTGAACTCATCAAGTTGACTTTGTAGCACATCCAACTTAGATTCCCTGACGGATTTGGTACCTTCATGCATATCAACCAAAGTATCCCAAATTTCCTTTGCATTCTCAAGACGGCTTACCTTGTTGAACTCTTCGAGGCATAAGCAGTTGAATAGAATGTCGCATGCTTGAGCGTTGTATTGCAACATCTTCAATTCTTCGGCGGTCACTTCACGGTCCGGTTCCTTTCCATCACCAAAGAATCCACCTTGTAGTCCAACACGAACAACAGCCCATACGGCAGGGTTATGACCAAGAATATGCATTTTCATTTTGTGCTTCCAACTAGCAAAGTTTGTACCATCAAAATATGGACCTCTATGATGATAACTTCCCTCACTAGATGCCATATTCTCCTAGGTTGTGAAACCAATGCAATGGAGACCAAAGCTCTGATACCACTTGTAGGATCTGAATTATGTCTAGAGGGGGGTGATTAGACTACTTGACCAAATAAAAATCTAGCCTTTTACCAATTTTAAGTGTTGGCAAGTTTTAGCAATTGTAGGAAGTCAAGTACACCCTACACATGCAAGTCTAAGAGTATAGCAACGGAAAGTAAAGACATGCACATGAAAGTAAAAGTAGGGAGAGGTGAATCAAACGCAATTGATGACATGAAGATTTTTCCCATGGTTCCGATAGGTGATGCTATCGTACGTCCATGCTTATGTAGACTTCAACCCATAGAGGGTAGCGGTTGCGAGAGTCCATGGAGGGCTCCACCCATTAGGGTCCACAAAGTATCAACCTCGTCTATTCAATCACGTCTTCCGTCCACGAAGGACTAGCCTCACTATTGGTAGTTCTTCACGAAGTAGGCGATCTTCTTGCCCGTACAAACTTCTTTGTTCAACTCCACAACACGAAGAAGGAGGCTCCCAAGCGACACCTAACCAATCTAGGAGGCACCACCCACCAAAAGGTAATAGATGTGGTAACAATGATGAACTCCTTGCTCTAGTGCTTCAAAAGATAGTCTCCTCAACACACAATCACTCTCTCACAGATTTGGCTTGGTAGAAGAGGTTGATAGGGTGGAAAACAACTTGGGGAGGCTAGAAATCAAGATTCATATGGTTGGAGTGGAAGGTCTTGATCTCAACACACGAGTAGGTGGTTCTCTCTTAGAAAATGGATGGGGCAAGTGTAGGTATGTTCTGAGTGCTTCCTCTATGAGTGACAGGAGGTGGAGGGGTATATATACGCATCTCCAAAAATCCAACCATTACAAAATTATTGCCCAACTCGGTGAAACCGGAGTAAAAACTAGGTTGCACCGACTAGTGCAAAATGTGGCAACTTTCAGCTTTTCGGTGAGACCGATATATAAATCTCGATGGTACCGATATGGGTGACCTGGGCAGATTCCAAATATCAGTGAGACCAATTCTCAAAACTCAGAAATTCCGATTCTTGAAAATAGGATACCAGAGAGTTGGTCACTGATTTTGGTTGCACCGAAGAGGAAAGTTGGTGGCACCGGGACTAGGGTTATGGCTAGGATCTGTCTAGGGTTTAAACTCGGTGAGACCGATTTTGAAAAGTTGGTGGCACCAATTTTAGTGGTAGGGTTTAGACATAGATTTTGTGGGAGAATTTCATGTGTATTTTTGGTGGCTAATCGCTAAGCACTTGAGCTACCAAATCATCATAAACACTTCATCCCCTTTTAATAGTATTGGCTTTCCTATGGACTCAAAGTGTGATTTCTCACAAAATGTAAAATGTAGAGTCTTCAAGCTTGTTGCCAATAGATGTTCCTTGCATCTACGGAATCTCCTCACAATCCTTTTGTCAATCCATTCATTGGTGAAAACATTAGTCCAATGAAATATATGTTGTTAGTAATTACCAAAACCACATAGGGAGAAGTTGTGCTTTCACTACTAGGAGAAAGCCTATAGATAGGATTTTAGCAGTAGCGCTGGAAAGAGGCAAAGCGCTACTGCTATGTAGTAGTAGCGCTGGCTGTCGACAAGCGCTACAAGTACAAAAGTAGCAGTAGCACGGGCCACCGGACCACCGCTACTGCTAAGTGGTCCCGTCGCCACCGCCAGGGGCTACCTGTAGTGGTAGCGGTTGTCCGAAACCGGCACTACTACTAATTCTCTAGCAGTAGCGCATGTCGGTGGTCCACCGCTACTGCTATGGATGTACGTTGCCAGCAGGTGGGCCCCAATTAGTAAAAGCGCTGGTGCCCACACCAGCGCTACTGCTATGGCACTTAGCAGTAGCGCGTTTCTTCTCAACCGCTACTGCTACTCGTAGCAGCCACCTTTTCCTCTCCCACCCCTCCCCCTCCCCTCTCCCTCCTCTACCTCCCTCACTTAGTTCTTCCTTCTCCTATCTCTCTTCTCTCCCCATTAATGCCCCCATCCGCCATCTCCTCCATTAATGAGCTCCATTAATGGCTTCTTTCCCTCACTTGATCATTTGTCTCTCCGTCCTGCTCTCTTCCGGTCTCGATCTCTCTTGCATTTTGTCTCACTAGCTAGCTTTCCCTCCCTCTCCACTAGCTAGTTAGGTAGAGCATCTCCTTCCAACTAGATCTACCATGCATCTTTGTCCTACTTCTTCCGACCCCTTGCTAGCTAGATAGCGGCACCGTACCGGCCATCTACCATATACGTTAACGTTGGCTCGATCGATCCCGGCCCTCTCTCGGGACGAAAGGTGAATAAAAAGTTGTGCTTTGCTAGAATTAATGGAAATATGTGTGTTTGCGCTATGATGGTGGGAATATGTGCGTGTGGCATGAGTTGCCGCCGCCTATGTGTGTTTATCGGATCGTGCTTGACATGAGTTGCTTATGTTTTGCTGAAATATTGATTTATTTCCATTTCGGCGAATTTCGGGCAAACTCTATATGACATATATTTAGGGAAGGTCATGTCGAAATTTTGTATGACTTTGATATATGCATGCATGATTAAAATTCTTTTGCTTATTATACCGCGCAGGCAATCATGAAGGTCAGTGGAAGGGTGGTGGAAAGATGGTTGCAATCCGCGGTGCAGGACATGTATTTAAATAACTGGACTATGGTTATATGTCCGTGTAGAAGATGCAAACTAATCACCATCTTGGACCCCTTTGACCATGGCAATTTGAAGGCGCACAAGCTCATGTATGGTTTCATGGATGGCTATACTCGGTGGATAACTGAAGATGATGATGAGGATGTCCACATGGCAGACAATAACTACATGGGGGTATACGAAGAGATGGTCGACGATGATGGACCCGAAGAAGAGTTTAAGGGCGCTGGACATGGTGGAGGAGAAGAGGCTGTACACGGCGGAGAAGATGCCGTATATGGCGGAGAAGAGGCCGGACACGACGTAGAAGAGGCGGATATACCGCAGTCTTCGACGTGACTAAGTTCAGTTGTGCAGGACCCCCATGTTCAAGACCTGCTTCACAAGAGTACGACTAGCGACAGAGCCGCTTCAAGAGAGGAGGCCAACCTGGCGCAACTGGAGGTAGACTCGAATACTCCATTGTATGACGGTTGCGATCCCGAGGTGACCCGCTTGAGTTTCACGCTCGAACTTCTAAAGACGAAGGCCAAAAACAAATGGACAGACACAAGCCTCGATGAGCATTTGAAGTATCTACATGATAAAGTTCTTCCCTCGGTGAACCTGTGTCCTACTAGCGTTGATGAGGCCAAGAAGATCGTGTGCCCTCTTGATCTGCCTCACATTAGATACCATGCATGCATCAACGATTGCATCATTTATCGGAACGAGCACGCGGAAAAAACCAGCTGTCCAGTGTGCAATGCTTCTCAATACAAGAAGGCCGGGAAGAAATATCCTCAGAAAGTTGTATGGTACTTACCGATCACTCCCCGTCTACAGCGTTATTTCGTAGATCCTAAGGAAGCAAAGCTCATGCGTTGGCACGCGGAGAGGGTGAAGCCCGACGACGGAGATGATCCGAAGCTGAGACACCCCGCGGATGCTAGCCAATGGCGAGCATTCAACGCGGAATATGGATATTTCGCAGATGATGCAAGGAACATCGTGCTTGGCGCGAGTACCGATGGCATGAATTTGTTTGACAACCAGAACACCAACCATAGCACATGGCCCGTGTTTGTATGGATGTACAACCTCCCCCTGGTTGTGCATGAAGTCAAAGTACGTACACATGAGCATGTTGATTCAAGGGCCAAGACAATCGGGAAATAATATTAATCTGTATCTGGGGCTACTTCAAGAGGAGTTAGACACGTTATGGAAAACATCGGCCAATACATGGGACGCTAGTAAAGGCGAGTATTTCTATATGAGAGCCATGCTGATGACGACGGTGCACGACTATCTCGGTTACGGATATGTCGCAGGACAGGTGTGCCATGGATATTGCGGATGCATGCGGTGCATGGATGTTACAACGTCTCAGTAGCTAACGTCAACAAAAGACGGCGGATCTGGAAAAATCATGTACATGGGGCATCGAAGATGGCTCGCGCAGGACGACCCGTGGAGAAACCGTGGAGATCTATTCAATGGTGAGGCTGAGCATCGAGGACCTCCACGTAAGCGGAGCGGCGCCAAAATCGATGAGATGTTGAAAAACTGGGAACAGTGCCCTGCGCTTGGAAAGACGATGAAAAAGGCGCCGGAGCCGCTGCTGAAGGTATGGAAAACAAGGTCTGTTTTCTGGGCTTGTCGTACTGGCCCAAATTCGACACGCCTCATTGCCTTGATCAAATGCATATCACGAAGAATATCCTTGAGAGCTTGCTTGCGACACTGATGAACATGCCGGATAAGACCAAGGATGGGCCGAAGGCAAGAAGAGACTTGGAAGATTTGAAAATCAGGGCAGATCTGCACATGTCGCCCCGTAAAAAGTCAAAGGAGACGGAGACAGAGATGGAGACGGAGGCGGGGGACAGGGGCAGAAAAGTCAACAAGAAGGACGAGAATTATTGCCCCCTTCTTGCTTCACCTTAAGTCCGAAGGAGATCGATCAATTCTTCAAGTGCCTTACCGGAATCAAAGTTAGTTCCGGTTACTGTGGGAAGATAAGCAGATTTCTAGACACCAAGAAGAAACGGTTCAGCGGGATGAAGTCTCATGACTGTCACGTGATGATGACACAGATCCTTCCGGTTGCCCTTAGAGGTATAATGGACGAGCACGTCCGTGAAACGCTTATTGGTTTGTGCAACTTTTTTGATGTTACCTCTCGAAAGTCGATCAGTGTGAAGCAGCTACGAAGGTTACAAGAAGAGATCGTTGTCATACTAAATGAGCTTGAGATTTACTTCCCGCCCACGTTCTTTGATGTCATGGTGCATCTCTATGTACACATTGTGGACGACATCATCGACCTCGGGCCGTCATTCCTTCACATCATGATGTCGTTCGAGGGATGAATGGGGTCATCAAAGGATTCGTGCGTACCATGTCCCGTCCGGATGGAAGCATCGTGCAGGGCTATCTGACCCAAGAGTGCATCTCCTTCCGCGAGAATTATCTAAGCGACGAAAACCCTGTTGTTGGTTTGCCCGTCAACAAGCACCTTGGGAGGCTCAGAGGAGAAGGTCACACGAATGGTTGGAGGGAATTGCATGTGGACTACTCGGGTCGACGCAACGACTTGGACATATCAAACTTAGTAGAGCTACAGCACCTAGACGTGGTAGATCCTTTCATGGAACTGCACAAAGAAACCATCGTAAAGAAGTATCGTGACCAGGGGCTACACAAGACGGACGTCGAAGTTACTAGAGAGCACAACTCCACTTTCTTGCGTTGGTTCAAAGAGCATGTTCTTGCTAATCCCCCGGAAGAGGGCAGTGAAGACGGATTATTCATACACGCCTTAGCACATGGCCCTGCGGCCAACCTCAAGACCTATCTGGCATATGATATCAACGGATACATGTTTTACACGGAGGCCAAAGACATAAACAGTGATTACCAGAACTCAGGGATGACGATGGAATTCATGACCGGTGACAACGGCGCAACAGAAAGATTCTATGAAAGTTTTGAAGAGATCTGGGAACTTGACTACCCTGGACTGCATAGTGCGACGATGTTCCGCGTCAGATGGGCTAAGGCCGTCATCAAAGAAAACAAGTATTTCACTACCATGTCTATACCCGACGTGAAGAGTGCTACCGTGAACGTTAACTTCATCGCCAAAACTGAGCCATGGGTACACGCTAAGCACGTGACACAATGCTTCTTCATAACCGACCCGAGCAATCCGAGCCGTGTTGTCGTGAGGAGAGGCAAAAGGAGCATCGTCGGAATGGACGTGGTCGCTAACGAGGAGGACTACGACCAGTATGGCGACCCGATGAGGGAAGATGACGATGGCGATGAAGCATAGGCCAAAAGAAGAAGCAAGACTACATTACCTGAGAAAAATCGCACTCCATGGAAAAGGAAAAGTCATAACGAGGGACTCAATTACTCGGCAGCGAACAAGAAAGGAAAGAAGCTCACTCAGAAAGGAAAGTGTCGACGCACTTAACCGTTATCGGCGACGAAGAAGAAGCAAACCATCATTTATATATATGTTCCTATTTTGTATACGCACTTAATTAACCGTTATCGGTCAAATGATATAATATATATGGCCCTTCACATCATGCATATCGGTCGTTTTTCAGAGTGAGAAAAACAAAGACAAAAATAAAATGAAAAATAAGATAAAACTAAAAATGAAATTTAATAAAAAGGAGAAAGGTAAAAAAGAAAATGAAAAAAAGGAAAGCAATAGCGGTAGAGCTGGTTTGGAACCAGCGCTATAGCTAACTTAGCTATAGCGCTGGTTCCAAACGAGCGCTACCGCTACGTTCACTTAACCTCTCCCCCGCGTGCTTCTTTCCCCAATTCCCCAAATCCCACCATACCGTTGTCGTCGCCCTCCTCTCCGCGCACGCCCTCCATCGCCGCCGTCACCCTCCTCTCCACGCGCGCCCTCCGTCGCCGCCGTCGTCCTCGTCGCCACCGTCGCCCTCTGTCGCCGCCGTCACCCTCCGTCGCCGCCGTCACCCTCGTCGCCACCGTCGCCCTCCGTCGCCGGCGTCTCCCCTGCCCCCCTCAAAGCCGGCGTCTCGCCTGCCCCCTGTAAGGCACCCGCCCTTCCTCTCTCTCTCCTCTCTCTTCCTAGTTTATTTAGAACCCTAGCTAGGTTAGTTAGAACCCTAGCTAGCTATAGTTAGGTTTGTTGATTCATTTCACTATGTATTACATTGTTTGCATTTGTTTTGCCGGAATGATTCCGAGTGGCCTATGTTTTGCCGGAATGTTGATTCATTTCCGTTCCGGCAAATTTCAGGCGCTCGATATGTCCACTTATTAGCAAAGGTCATGCCAAAATTTCGGCATGACTTGTGCTAGAAACTAGGACATATCGAGTGCCCGGGATTTGCCGCAACGGGAATGAATCAACATTCCGGCAAAACATAGGCCTTTTTCTATGTCATTATTCATTTTATTAGATCTAGAATTAATTGACTAGACTTAAGCGTAGGAAACATGGCTAACAATGATGAAGGAGGGCGTTCTGGTAATTGCGACATTTACGATGCGGCAAACAATTATTTTAACTATCTGGATGAGCAACAGTTGCCGTACCCCCCTGTCACATCCCAGGGTGGCACCGACACCAGCACCGACACCGCCACCGGCGCCAACACCGGCGCCGAGACCGGAACCGATGCTTGAAATTTAGCCGGTACAGAACCGCAACCGAAGAGGATACGACGTCCAAACCAGCTCAGCACTACTAGACAGGTGGTCACGAAGGTGGACCCTGGCAATTTCGAGCCAAAACAGCCTGAGGAAGCGCGCATGTGCAACGGCAATCAAATAGGCTGCATCCTATGGGAAACCGCCACCATCAACGACGGAAAATTACGGAAGATACAGAATATGGAGCACTTCCTCCTAACGAAGCTGCACTGGAGTTTCTTGTCCCCGGGCCGGGATGAATCCAAGTATCCTAGACCGTGGCAAGACCCGACAATGAAGAAGATAAACAACAAAGCCATGGGCAAGTTTAGCAACGCGTTGTCCCATGGAAAGTTAGGGTGAAACATCGGATCATCGTCAAAAAGCAACCCTACTCTGAGATTGTAAAGGATAATCTGACAATTACGGAAGAGCAGTTCGAAATATTCAAGGCGGCTTGCATTGCCGAAGGTGCCAAAGAAAAGTTGGAGTACATGAAGGGGCTTCAAGAAAGGAACATGGGGTACCACCACCTCGGAAGCCGTGGTTACTCAGGGAAGAGGTGCATATGGGACAAGGAGGACGCGGAACGCGAAAGTCTGGGGATCCCAGACCCCTTGGCGGAGTTCACCGTCCCGCGGGAGCGTGAAATCATCAGGGCCCAGTACCATTGGGACCCAGTCAACAAGGTTTTCGAAATAGCCGCGGTCACGAGGGAGTTCATGAGACTGCTAGTAATTATTAATTTACCCCCTAATTTTAGCTTCTGATCAATTCGACTGCATGTTTAGTCAAATTTGTAAATGATCCACGTTCCTTTTGCAGAAAGAGCAGCACAGGATTATGGCCGAAAGCGACTCGCCGTCTGAGGCGTCGGCGAGGCCCATGTGGGAAACACCTTTCAACTGGGCCTTGAACGTATTGAAAAGACTCCCGGTGGACACTCGACCGTCGTATGGACGCATGCACGGCGTCGGAGACGGCGCCACATGGAAGCACTACTACCGTGAGGATGCCCAGGAGAGAAAGGAAAGATGGAGGTTAAACGAAATAAACATCGACAAGAAGGTTGAGATTGCGGTCGATAAGAAGGTTGAGATTGCAGTCGATAAGAAGGTTGAGCTTGCGGTCGATAAGAAATCAGGTGAGACCAAAGAAGCGATACGACCAGTGTTGGTGAGGGAGGCAGTCCAAGCAGCGGTAGCTGCCGCAAGAGAGGAAATGGTATCTTCGTTTAGTGCCTTGATTCCGGCTGTCCTGGAATGGCAGAAGCAAAATCCAGGTAAAGAGGCAAAGGACTTTTCCCTTCCAAGCTTTGTCGGGAGCATCTCGTTTAGCGTTGCACCGCTAGCACCTGCTCACGCAACCGCACCTGCTCATAGCAGCCCGTCCTCCATCTCTGGCGCACTCGGCGAGGCTTCGTCTTTGGCTGAGCTCGACGCCCTCATGATAACTACCTATCACACCGGCCCTCTTCAATACATGTGTAATCTCCCGTTTCCGTTGCCTTTTGGATGCGTCACGTCGCAGACATGTCTTCGCAGACTGAGGAAACCCCGTGCACCATACTGTACATCATTAGCGGCCAGAAGGTGGACGTGGCAAAGGCGACGATAGTGAAGCCTAAGGAACAATTGTTCCACAGCCGGCCGATGCCCCATGGTGTCTTAAAGGTTTCCGTGGCCAGTGTCAAAGCGGGCTATGAGAATTTAGGTCCTCCGGTACTACAAGGGGGAGATGACGACGAGACCCCGTCATGGCTTGGCAATTGCAAGAGTTGGATCCTGTTGCGGCCTAAGAATCTCCTTCGTCTGGAGATGGCCGGGAGCACACCCACGACCAAGCAGCCTCAGCAAGGTATGGACACCACCACCCCACCTACCCAATTAGCGGCGCCTGTCGTGCCGGGTTATAGCAGACGGCATGAGGAAGAGGCTCCATTAGTGGCTGATGATGCCGCCACCGTCGAAGAAGCAATGCATGATGCCATGGACGAGGATGATGACCCTCTACGGTTTCTCAACAATTCCGGCACCGGCGGCTATGACGACGCATTATTTATGGCCCAGCAGCATGACTCAGGGTGTGAGCATGATGAGTTGATGCCTGAATTGCCGGAGGAGGAATGTCTTAAGGCTGATTACAAGAAGTCACTCTTCCTGCAATCCTCGCAGGACACGCCTCCAGATGCCACCTCAACCCAGCAACAACAACGTGAGGGTCAGTCATTATTGCTGAGCCCGACAACACTGGGGGCGGTGGTCAGGGACGGTATGATAGGCTCACTTCCGGTACAAAAGAAGCATAGGAAGAGAGTGAAGAAAGGCCCTAATGGCGGCAAAGCTGCTCCTATGAGCCAGCCGCCTCTACAGCCTCGGGTTGAATACCGTATACCTATCAAAGGTGCGGCCAAATACCATATCGCCGGTGATCCGATCCTACCTAAGGAAGCGGTAGGGGCCATAGACGGCGATCTAAGGAGACTTCATGATGATGTGCTATTGAGAGAGAAAAGCCTTATCGCCTCAACAAATCCAGGATACCCACTCTACATGGTTAACGTGCAGCAACAAAGGTTGTACGTCCAGACATTCCCCGCGGATAAGTTCTTTCTTCGATTCGATTACATCTTCGACATGTTTCACATGACAAGGCTGGATTTTACGTTCGTCCGCCTGTATGCCATGTACATGAACTACATCATCAGGTGCGAGCAAATATCTTATATCTGTGTCGCTGACCCGTACTTTATGCACGAGGGCTTCTTGGCAGTCTGCACAAAGCATCGTGAATATGCGAGGAACTACATCGCCGATTTCATGGTCGCCAATAAGGACAAGGAGTCAATTCTCCTGCCTTATCATCCCATGTAAGTCATCCGCGGATATCCTTCTTTCGATTTCAATCATTCATTTGCACGCATGGAGGCTAATTTGAGGTGTTCTTATTTTGAGCAGCGAGGGGTGCGCCGTCCTCATCATTCTTTACCCCCGATTCTCCCACGCTCTTTACTTGGACTGGTCGAAAACATAAAGAAAAAGGATTACACCCACATCAAGGCTATTCTCGACAGTGCTATCTTAAGCTACGGCCAACGGGGTGGAGAGATCACAGTCAAGAAGACAAGGAAGAGCGCGCCCTGCTTTAGCCAAAAGATCAACTTCTGCTGCATCCAGCAACCGAGAGGTACTCTCAGTGATGGATTCTATGTCCTCCACCACATGCTGGAGTACAGATGAGATTGCCAGAACCATCGCATGTCACCTAAATCCAGCGATGCCGATATTCTGCAATGGGCAAAGAAACTAGGAAATGTACCGGATCATCGACTCCGAGCTGAGTTCTATCACATCCAGCGTGAACGTTCCCAAGTCATCATGAAGGAGGTCGTCGAAAAAATACGGATGTTCTACAAAGAAGGGCAAATGTCGCGAGAAGATGTTCGAACACGCGTAGCCGCTCAGCGTCTCAACCTGAAGCCTTTCACTTCGCTCGGGTCCTTCCTCCCTGATTTGGAAGGATGGCATGACATGTTCGAGTGATTGACGATATATGACAATGTGTCCGTTTAGTCACTACTTTCTCTATGACGAAACTTTGAGTTATGCACGACGGAACTTTGTGATGTAATTAAACCGTCCTCCTCAACTAGCGAAGATCACTCTAGTTAGGGTAGTTTGGGTACGATGAACTTTGTTATTTATGCTTATGATATGTTGCTTCTATTTCTGCTAACTCTGTCTCTTTCTGTTGCTCAACTATATATGATGTTGCATATTATCGACTCATGTGACGATGCAGGTACGTAGATCATCGATGGCGAAGAAGTGCTACACTATGTATGTAGGGAAGGTTCCAGGAGTGTATGATGAGTGGCCTGAGTGTTAGGCCCAAGTGCACCAGTTTTCGGGTGGTAGCCAGAGAGGGTTCGATAGCAGAGCCGAAGCGGAAGATAGTTACTTGAGGTGGTGCACGCTAGCGCGAGAGAGGGATCGGAACCGGCGCCTCAAAAACTACATTATCGCGCTCTTGCTCATAGTGATCGCTCTTCTCTTCTATATCTTTGTTTAGATATAGATGATGAGACATGTGTATGTGATGACCATGCAGTTGCTTGTATTCGAGACATGTCGACACTTAACTTGTATTGCTATATCGTGATTATGATGAGACAATATGATTTGTGTTGGATGATGTGATGATATGATGAGACTATTATGTGTATGATATGATGAGCATATTGCATGTCTCTGATATGATTATAATACTATATAAAACCTGTACAAATACAGCGCAAATACATAGCAGCAAAAAAATACGCAAATGCGTAAATATAGCAGTAGAGCTCTTTAGGAGGAAGCAGTAGCGCAGGTTGCCAGCGCTACCGCTATATAGCGGTAGCTAAGTAGCAGTAGCGTTGGACCGGACCAACGCTATTGCTAAGTAGGATAGCAGTAGCGTGGGTAAACCAACGCTACTGCTACACGTTAGCTGTAGCGCCAACACCCGCGCTACTGCTACCCTTATTTCTAGCGCTACTACTAGCCTTTCTCCTAGTAGTGTTTCATGAGGCCGTGACTAACTTCTGGATTAACTAAACCCTAATTTCTAATTACCACAGAGTCACTGACATATGGGTCCCGCCGGTCAGGTTTGACCTGGATCGGGCCTTTGACCTGCTGACGTCGCTGTGACATAATGCTGATGAATAATTGGTTTTTTGGAATTGAAATAAATTAGAAAATGATTTATTAACTTTAGAAAATGTTTAAAAAGTATAAAATTCATAGAAAATAATCTATAACTCGGATGAAAATAATTTATATATGTAAAATGATCAGAAACTCTCCTCTTGTCAACCGCAACCGTGGCATATTTTTGTGTATGGCGCTCCACCACCCCCTTCCACGACGCTCCACCACCCCTCCGGCGATCTTGATATATAGCCAATAGAATCAAGTTTCTCTCCACTAGATCTCTTCGGCGTCTCAAGATCTACGTGCACATACCCATCTCTTATGGGTTCTCATGTGGGATCTACCCTTGGCTTGGATTTCTCTAAGGGTTAGGTTTTGCAGATGAGGTTTTTCGATCTACTGGTTTTTCGGTCCATCCCTCGGATGACATGGGATATTTTACAATGGTCGTGTCTTTTAGCCGTCATGATTTTCGTCTCACGAAGGATTCGGTGGCAGCGGCAAATGAGGCTGCGATTGGTGGTTCGGCCATTGAATTCATGGTTTTCTCCATTAAGGACAAGGTTTTTGGCTTTCATGTCTCCTGCAAGGAAGTAGGTTTGATGGTGCTCAATCTACGTTATTTCTCTTGCATCCACTTCAAATGTTTCTTTCATCTTTGGAGCAATGGAGGTCCAAATTGGAGTCGGGAGTTCAAGCTTTGGAAATTGGAATGTGATGCTGAATGGGTCCTTGCTAGCCCTTCCAAACATCGTGCTGATCTTGGTCTCTTGGCTATGCGTTCTAAGCCGGCTAAATCTTCCATGCGATCGGATCATTCTATCAGGAAAAAATTATCTTTTGCTACATGGCAGAATTATCCAGCTTGTTCTAATTATAGGTATCCGGCTACGCCAGATTGTATCACCACCACTGAAGTGGCTGGTTATACAATCCCTAGTCATGAACGGGTGATCATTCATCCAAAGCTGCCGGTTAATCTTTAGTGGACGTCGACATTACCATCGATCTCTTTTGGCATGGTGCATGATTTGGTTGCACCGGCTGATCGGGCGCCACCATCTTCGGGCGGGATTCTAGCTTCTTCAAATGATGGCGACATGTGCCTGGAGTCTCCACAGCCCGGCCCATCCGCACATGAGCCTGTCAATGAGGCGGTGCCTAGTTCCCCAATGGCCAATGAGGATTTTGATCAAATGGTTTCTGATATGGCAAAAAGAAATTGCGTGTTAGAATTGTCTCAAACCCGGGCATTTCACCAAAAATTGCACCTCTTCTTTGATCTGTATTGGGTGTTCTCGGGTAGGGCATACTAGACGGGATTGCAACAGATTTGCTAGAGATTTGGGTTTGGTTTGGCAACCGAAACCCGGTAACGTTGTGTCTTCCGAGGAGGGGACTGTTGGCCGCGAGAATATCTCTCTGAAAAATACTTTACCATAATTGGACTTCGCCCGCGCTTCGACACTAATCTCCCCGTCTAGTTCCATCAGTCCTGGTCCCAAGACACCGTCCACCGCGCCGCTGGAGACTCCGCCTCCACCATCGAGTCCTCCTCCTCCACTTTTAGCTTCCATGGGAAAATTCCCCTTGAATCCGATGCAGTATATGCCGGCTAGCCACCATATTGTTGATGGTGGGGAGGCCAGGGTGCCGCGGACCTTTGTGTCGCCATATATCCCAATTGTGCGGCGGCATAAGGAGTTCATGCTTGCAGAGGTAATGCCGATTCCTCCTCCTGATGAAATCGGTCCTGCTCGACAAGAGTTTGTTGATTGGCTTGAGGATCATGGTTTTGTGGTGCGTTCAGTGCAACCTTGGATTAACGTTGTTGGTCTCTTTGAGCTTCGAGATGCTGCTGCTCGATTTGCCCTCCTTCAGATGCCCCCTCAAGCTTTGGGTAATGATCGTTTTGTTCGGTTCATGAAACATGATAAGGGTGAGGGTTTTCGTGGGGCGCAGGGCTTTCATCAGGGCTTGCTCATGTTTCTGGGTATTCCTTTGGATCTTCGTAACATTGAGAACATCCGAGCAGCGGTCAACACTTTCGGTAAATTTCATCACTGGAACAGCGAGGACCCGTATCTGGTTCGAACGCTGGTATTTGAATCTTTTCGAGAGGATATTCTAGTGCCGCGGGATGTCGTTTTCACGGATTATGCTGATAGGGGGTGGCGCCCGTGTTTCTTAGATAGCTCCTCTGTACATCCTGGGGTTTGCTGAGCAGATGCCGCAAGATGAAGACTGGATGCCCGTCAATGGTAATCCGCATCCACTTCCTAGGGTGCCTTTTGCTGATATGCCCCCTTTCGTCTTGCCACCCTACCCGGCCATGGGGTGGAATAATGTACCACCACCCCCACCTGAACCAGCTGTGCATGAAGAAGTTGTAGACGATAACTGTGGGAACAGGAACATGGAGCCTGAGCCTGCACAGCCTGTGATGCAGGATCAGGAATCAATGGTGTTTGATTTATCGGATCACTCAGGCTCTGAAGCTATGCTTGCTCCGCCGCAAATCCCATTGGTGGTTCTTGAGGAGGACAATCTGGTGGAGCATGTCCAGGAGATGATTCCCCAACCGGATGCTGCTGCAGACACCAATAACTGGGCAATCATTGTGTATCAGCCGCCAGCATTTGAGATACCTCAAGCATGGGAGGTCATGGTGCCGCTAGGTTCTTCTTTGCCACCTGAGCTTGTTTGGAAGAGGACTTTTGAAAATCTGATGAAGTGTGATATCAGATATGAAATTCCCCTACCTATGCCTGTTATGCATGTCTCCCCACTAGTTCTGTCAAAGAGAACCTGGGACTTGGCATTTGTAAACGAGTTGCTGCTTCTCACTTGGAGGGAGCAGGAATCTCCTGAATATAGGCCGTTTGTGCGAGCTCTTTTCCCTACTCCACAGCCTGGCAATGGGGATTCTCAGGTACCTGGGGTCTCTGCAGAAGTGCAGCTGCCTGCCCATTGCGACAAAAAGGCTAGAAGGCCTTGAAAAACTTGGACGCCAACGCCTGTGGTTGAAACTGCAGTCAGGAGGTGCATGATGGGGTCAGTGCAGCGGGATGGATTCAAGCCCACATTTCATGAGTTGACCTCGCGACCTAAGAGGAAGAAGCCCAAGTCCAAGCTCTTCGCAGCAATGCTCTGTGAAGATCATGCTAGTTCTGCTGACTCTGGCGCTGTACCTCCAGCGACTCCGATCAAGAAGATTCAGGAAATTGGTGCAGAGCTGGGCATTGAAGGAAAGTTTCTTACAGTGGAAGCGCTTACAGCTGATCCACTTGCTTCTGTGAACAACTCTTCTGATGATTAGTGTGCCTGATGCTTTCTGGGCTTGGCAGGCCCCTGCCCATGCCTTCCTATGTACTGAATTATGCCCTTGCACTGTTGGGTTCTTTTTTGTAATATTCTTAGCTTTTGTGCTCATGCAACCTGTACCTGTGACATTGGGTGTCAGCGGGCTTCATGCTTTATTTCAATTCCATTTTTCATGAATAATTCATGTAGAAACTGGAATGTGTTGTGCTGGAATGTTAGGGTTCTTAACTCTGGGAAAAGGCAAAGTGATGTTAAGCAAAATATGGAGGAAATTCATTGTGCCATTGCCTGCCTACAAGAAACTAAGTGCTCTTCATTTGATAGTAGAACAATTAAAAGTTTCTGCCCAAAGAAGTTTGATTGTTTTGCCTTTTCTCCCTCTGTGGGTGCCTCTGGGGGTATTGTAGTGGTATGGAACTCTTCTGTCTTTGTGGGCACTCTATTGGAAGTTGATCAGTTTGCTGTGGTGATGAATTTTACCTCAAGACAGAATAATGAGCAGTGGACTTTAGTGTCTGTTTATGGACCATGTCAAGGTGAAGCAAGAGATTTGTTTGTTAGTTGGCTTTATAACTTTCACATTCCCTTGGGAGAGCATTGGCTTCTTGTAGGTGATTAGAACTTTATTAGGTCCATGGACAACAGAAACATACCTGGAGGGGATTTAAATGATATGTTCATTTTTAATGAAATTATTTGCCACTTGGGTATTCTAGAATTGCCTTTGAAGGGAAGATCCTACACCTGGTCAAATATGCAACATAGTCCACTTTTGGAGCAGCTGGATTGGTTCTTCACCTCTACTGACTGGATATCTGCATACCCAATGACTGAAGTGCTCCCCCTAGCCAAAACTGCATTTGATCATGTCCCTTGTATGGTCAAAATTAAAACTTCAATTCCAAAGTCCAATATATTTAGATTTGAAAACTATTGGTTGGAACTGGATGGTTTTATGCAATGTGTGGAGGATTCATGGAAGAAACAATCAAGGAAGGGTCATATAACAGCCAGAATTGCTGACAAACTAAAATTAATGAGAATGGATCTTAAAAAGTGGTAGACCAGTGTATCTAAACTTAAAACCTTAATTGCCAAATGCAATTCGTTGATCTTGTTGTTGGATGAATTGGAAGAACTTAGGCCACTGTTTAGGCCTGAGTTTAATTTCAGAAGGACTGTCAAGCTGTATGTGGAAAAATTGCTTAATTTGCAATTTTTGTATTGGAAGAAGAGATGTATTGTTAGGTACATTAAAGTGGGTGGAGAAAATACCAAATTCTTCCATGCAATGGCCACTGAGAGACACAGAAGGAATTCTATTGCCAGCCTGAAGTTGTCTGATGGGACTATAGTCATTGAGCACTCTCAAATGGAAGGCATTGTCTGGAGCTGTTTCAAAAACAGAATGGGGGTGTTTTGGGGCATTGTTATGGGTTTTGATCTGGCATCACTTCTCTGTCCCATTGAGGGGCTTGATGTGCTGATTAAACCCTTTGAGAAGGAGGAGATGGATGATATTGTGAAACATATGCCCATTGATAAGGCTCCTGGTCCTGATGGATTCAATGGTCTTTTCCTCAAAAGATGTTGGCACATTATTTGCAATGAATTCTATGAATTGGCCCAAGCTTTCTATGATGGCACAGGAGCTCTTGAGAATATTAATGATCATATATGACACTGGTGCCAAAGAAACTGGCCCCTGAGGAGGTGGGGAATTACAGACCTATCTCACTGACTGGAATGGGTTTGAAGTTTCTTTCCAAGATGGCTGCAAATAGATTCCAAAAAATAATCATGAAGTGCATTCACAAAAATCAATATGGCTTCATCAATAGTAGAACCATCCATGATTGCATTCGTTGGACCTTTAAATATTTTCATCAATGTCATCAATCAAAGAGGCCTATTGTAATCCTTAAGCTGGACTTTGAAAGAGCTTTTGATTCACTAGAACATGAGGCAATTGTGCAAATCGTGAGATACAAAGGCTTCAGTGATAAGTGGATTAATTGGATGAAACAACTCCTGTCTACTGGAACTTCATTAGTGCTACTTAATGGGGTCCCTGGGAGGAAGTTTTTGTGTAAGAAAGGGGTCAAGCAAGGAGATCCTGTTTCTCCTCTTCTCTTTGTCATTGCTGCTGATCTATTGCAGTCAGTGGTTAATGACATGCATAGGAGGGGCGTCCTTCAGCTACCAATTCCCTGTCATGACCAGGATTACCCTATCATCCAGTATGCTGATGACACCCTAATCATCCTGTGTGCTGACAAAGACCAGTTAATTGCTCTCAAGGATATGCTCAAGGTTTTCTCTCAGTCCACTAGACTAGATGTTAATTATCATAAGTCCTTCATCATTCCAATCAATGTGGATGATGCAACTATGATAGAACTGGCAGCAGCTTTTGCCTGCCAAATTGGTAAAATGCCCTTTGTTGGGGATATAGCTCCACGGTATGACCCGCCATATTGGGCCGGGTTAGCATATCGATAATTCTAGAACCAAGTTTAAATGGGTCGTGTCATCAAGACGAAGACAAACAAGGTGGTGGCTGACTGGAACCGCCAGATGGCCCAACACCTGAAGACGGCGGCTTAAAGCACATGAAGCTAGGGACAAGATAGAGATGTTGTAGGTCACAGGTCATGATATGACCCGGACTCTATTGTAAACCGTAGGGCTTGACCTGTATATAAAGGCAGGCCCCTAGGGCCAAAAGACTTAAGTCACAACCTCTCGATAGCTAGGTTAGCGATTCCCCACCCTTGTAATCGAGATATATCCATCAAATACACACAAAGCATGACGTAGGCTATTACCTCCATAGGAGGGGCCGAACCTGGGTAAACCTGACTCTCTCTCTCTCGTTCAACCCCTTAGAGTCTCCACCAAGCGGCGATGGCCTCACACCTAAGTCCTGTTACGAGGACATCTGCCGGGTTGACAAAACCACGACAATTGGCGCCCACCATGGGGCTCTCGCCCGGTGGAATTGAGTTCTCGAAGGGAGCCCTTCCAGGGTTTGGGAGTTACGGGGTCGGTTGATACGTCTCCAACGTATCTATATTTTTTGCTTGTTCCTTGCTGTTATATTATCATTCTAGGATGTTTTACAATCATTTTATAACAACTTTATATCATTTTTTGGGACTAACCTATTGACATAGTGCCAAAGTGCCAGTTGCTATTTTTGCTTTTTTTTTACTTCGCAGAAAATCAATACCAAACGGAGTCCAATCATGACGAAACTTTTTGGAGATTTTTCTGGACCAGAAGACACCCAATGGGAGAAAGAAGTGCCGGGGGAGTGGGTCGAGGAGACCACAACCCACCAGGGCGCGCCAGGGGGGCCCCGGCGCGCCCTGATGGGTTGTGCCCTCCTCGGGGCCGCTCTCCATCGCCTCTGATGCCTATATATTCCCAAATATTCCAAAAACCCTAGGGGAGTCAACGAAACACAATTCCAGCCACCGCAAGTTCCAGAACCTCGAGATCCAATCTAAACACCATCACGGAGGGGTTCATCTTCCTCATAGGTCCCTCTCCGATGATGCGTGAGTAGTCCTCCATAGACCTACGGGTCCGTAGGCAGTAGCTAGATGGCTTCCTCTCTCTCTTATGATTCTCAATACAATGGTCTCTTGGAGATCTATTTGATGTAAACTTTTGCGGTGTGTTTGTTCGGATCCGATGAATTTTGAGTTTATGATCAGTTTCTATCCATGAATATTATTTGAGTCTTCTTTAATCTCTTATATGCATGATTAGTTATAGCCTCATATTTCTTCTCCGTATCTTTGGTGTAGTTAGGCCGACTAGATCGATTTTTCTTGCCATGGGAAGAGGTGCTTTGTGATGGGTTCGATCTTGCGGTTCTTTCCCGGTGACAGAAGGGGCAGCAAGACACGCATGTATCATTGCTATTAAGGATAACAAGATGGGGTCTATTCCTACATGAATAGATCTTGTCTACATCATGTCCTCGTTCTTATTGCATTACTCCGTTTTTCCATGAACTTAATACACTAGATGCATGCTGGATAGCGGTCGATGTGTGGAGTAATAGAGGTAGATGCAGGCAGGAGTCGGTCTACCTATCTTGGACGTCTTGCCTATATAATGATCATCGCCTTGGATATCGTCATGACTATTCTATTTTCTATCAATTGCCCAATAGTAATTTGTTCACCCACTGTGCGCTATACTCATGAGAGAAGCCACTAGTGAACCCTACGGCCCCCGGGTCTACTTTTCCAACATACTGCTTTCAGATCTATCTTTTTGCATCTTTGTTTTCAGATCTACAAAACCAAAAACCCAGAAACATATTGCTCCATATTCTATTTGCTCTTTTTATTTTGTGCTCTTAAGAGATCTATCTCTCCTGTCTATCACTACCTAATCTATCTTTTTACCGTAGAGAGATTGACAACCTCTCTTTCGCGTCGGGTTGCAAGTATTTGTTGTTTGTGTGCAGGTGCTTCTTATTGGGTGGTGGTGATCCTCCTACTGGTTCGATAACCTTGGTTTCATAACTGAGGGAAATACTTATCGTCGTTGTGCTGCATCATCCCTTCCTCTTTGGGAAAATACCGACGCAGTCTGAAGCCACGTCAAAGAAATTTCTGGCGCCGTTGCCGGGGAGGAAGCGGTCTCTTCTACGAGCCTATCGTAGGCGCCGAGGGGACTCCATCATCATTTACTAGGTTCCTAATCACAAATATCATCTCCTTGCAATTACATTATTTGCCATTTGCCTCTCGTTTTCCTCTCCCCCACTTCACCAATTTGCCATTTTATTCGCCTTCTTTTTCATTTGTCCTTTTTCTTGCCGGATCTCTTCCTTGCTTGCAATCTTGTTTGCGTGGTCACGATGACTCAAGAAAACACCAAGTTGTGTGATTTTTCCACTACTAATAACAATGATTTTATTAGTATGCCTATTGCTCCTCCCGCCACTAGTGCGGAGTCTTGTGATATTAATGCCGCTTTGTTGAATCTTGTCATGAAAGATCAATTTGCTGGTACTCCTAATGAGGATGACGCGTCCCATCTAAACACGTTCGTAGAATTGTGTGATATGCAAAATAAAAAAGATGTGGACAATGATATTGTTAAGTTCAAACTATTTCCTTTTTCCTTGCGGGATAGTGCAAAAATTTGGTTTTCTTCTTTGCCTCGCAATAGTATTGATTCTTGGAATAAGTGCAAGGATGCTTTTATCACTAAGTATTTTCCGCCCGTGAAAATTATTTCCCTTAGGACACAAATCATGAATTTTAGCAACTTGAGCATGAACATGTTGCACAATCTTGGGAAAGAATGAAGTTGATACTAAGAAATTGTCCTACTCATGGTTTAAATCTTTGGATGATCATACAAAAAAATTATGCGGGGTTGAATTTTGTCTCTAGAAATCTTTTAGATTCCGCCGCGGGTGGTACTTTTATGGAGATTACTTTGGGTGAAGCTACTAAATTGCTAGATAATATCATGGCTAATTCTTCTCAATGGCATACCAAAAGAGCACCTACTAGTAAAAAAGTTAATTCGGTAGAGGAAATTAGTACTTTGAGTGATAAGGTTGATGCTTTGATGAAATAGGTTGCTAGTAAAAATGCTCCTATTGATCTTAATGATGTGTCTTTGTCTACCTTGATTGAGCAAAATAATGATTCCGTAGATGTGAATTTTGTCTCGCGAAACAATTTCAATAACAATGCTTATAGAGGTAATTTTAATTTTAGGCCTTTTCCTGGAAATTCCTCTAATAATTATGGTAATTCCTATGGTAATTATTCTGACAATAATAATAGGAACACCTCTGATCTTGAGAGTAATATTAAATAATTTATCATTGCGCAAAAAGCTTTTAATACTACGATAGAAGAAAAGTTGAATAAGATTGATGATATGTCTAGAAGCATTGATAGAATTTCTCATGATGTTGAAACTCTCAAGTTGAAAGCTTTTGTGCCTAAGATTGATGAATCTATTAAATCTTTATATGTCTCTATGGATGAAAGTAAGAAAAGAACCGCTATGCTTAGAGCTAAAAGAGAAATCTTAGAAAAATCGTTTTCTAGTGATTGCCTTCATAAAAAAGATGAAGATCTTAAAGTGATTGGTGTTTCTTCTACTGATTCCTTGTTTAGTAATATTAAAATTGATAATCAAGGGACTGAAGTAGAGTCAACTTTAGCTAGAAGGCGTCCCAATAATTTGGAGGGTGAAAATCTTGATGATATTTTTGATAAAAGTGGGTTTGAAGAGGTCAAAACTTTAACTAGTGATGTGCCCACTATTTTGGATTGCAAAGACTTTAACTATGATAGTTGCTATTTGATTGAATGTATTTCTTTGTTGCGATCCATGTTGAATTCACCCCATGCTTATGAGCAAGATAAAGCTTTTACTAAACATATCGTTGATGCCATGATGAAATCTTTTGAAGAAAAGTTGGAGTTGGAGATTTCTATTCCTAGAAAATTACATGATGAGTGGGAACCTACCATTAAGGTCAAGATTAAAAATTATGAATGCTTTGCTTTGTGTGATTTGAGTGCTAGTGTTTCCACGATTCCGAAATCTCTATGTGATGTGCTTGGTCTTACCAATATTGAAGAATGTTCTCTTAATTTGCAGTTGGCGGATTCTACTATTAAAAAGCCTTTGGGAAGAATTAATGATGTTCTTATTCTTTCAAATAGGAACTATGTGCCTATTGATTTTATTGTGCTTGATATTGATTGTAATCCGTCTTGTCCCATTATACTTGGTAGACCGTTTTTACGCACTATAAGTGCCGTGGTTGATATGAAAGAAGGCAATATTCCTTTTCAATTTCCCTTGAGAAAGGGTATGGAACACTTCCATAGAACAAGAATTAAGCCACCATATGAATCAATCATGAGGGCATCCTATGGATCCAAAACCAAAGATGACAATACTTGAATCTATGCGTTATGCCTAGCTAGGGGCGTTGAACGATAGCGCTTGTTGGGAGGCAACCCAATGAATAAATAATTTTTTTCTTTTTCCTTTCTGTTCTTGAGTGTTGAAACAATTATACCTCTGTTATGATTGTGTTTTTATGGTTTATTTAGCGTTTGTGCCAAGTAAAGCCTTTAGGATGATTCATAGGATGAGTAGAAGCGATGCTGAATCTGAAACAAAACTTTGCGTCCAGTATATGAATTTTCATTTTTTGCTGGAACGTGATCTTGAGCTTAAATTTTAACAAAGTGTTGGTATACAAATTCCTTACGTTTTCCTAATTTTTCAGAATTTTTAGAGTTACAGAAGTATGGTTAGAGTACAGATTACTACAGACTGTTCTGTTTAAGACAGATTCTGTTTTCATTGCAATGTGTGCTTTTTTTTGATGAATCTATGGGTTATATTGAAGGGTATGAGCCATGGTTAAGTTAAAATACAATAGTTATAATGCAATAATAAAATATGAATGGGTTTGCAACAGTTCTTAAAGTAGTGATTTGCTTTTTTATACTAACGGATCTCACGAAGATTTTGTTGAGTTTTGTGTGATTGAAGTTTTCAAGTTTTGGGTGAGATCACGATGGATGAAGGAATAAGGAGTGACAAGAGCCTAAGCTTGGGGATGCTACCGCACCCCCAAGATATATCCAAATAGTAACAAGCAACTAAGCTTGGGGATGCCCCCGAGTGGCATCCCCTCTTTCTTCTAATGACCATCGGTATTTTACTTGGAGCTATATTTTTATTCATCATATATCATGAGTTTTGCTTGGAGCGTCTTGTATCTTTGCTTGCTTTGTTTGTTAGTTTTTCACTTGTATCCTTGCTGGACACACCTATTTTAGAGAGCCAAAATCATGCTATGATTTGTTAGAATTGCTCTATGTGCTTCACTTAAACTTTTTGAGCTATGGAATTGCTCTAGTGCTTCACTTATATCTTTTTGAGCACGGTGTGCTTGTAAATTTTTGTAGAAATACTCTCATGCTTCACTTAGATTAATTTGAGAGTTATTAAATTTTTAATAAATCCTCTCATGCTTCACTTATACCTTTTTGAGAGATGAAATCTTTATGCTCATGTGCTTCACTTAAATTTGTTTGAGCTCGCTAAAAAGCAATGGCAATATATGAAACTAGTCCCAAAGTGATAGATATCCAAGGAGGATATAATAAAAACTTTCATGAAGATCATTGGGAAAATTAAACTTGATTCTTTGTAATAGTTTTGAAACATGATGATAGTAATATGTGAGTCATGCTAGTGAGTAATTATGTTTAGTACGAATATTGGTGTTAAGGTTTGTGATTCCCTATGCATGCACGAAAGTCAATAGTTATGCAATGAAGTTACATCCTACTTATGGTGCATTATTCAGTGTTAGTTATGCTCAATGCTCGCTTATGTGAATTTTCGTTTCTTGGTTTTGTTGCTTCCCAATCTATTTGCTAGCCTCCATTTATACTAAGTAGAAATACTACTTGTGCATCCAAAATCCTTAAACCAAGTTTTGCCTTATGAGTCCACTATACCTACCAATATGCGTTATTTCCATGCCGTTCCAAGCAAATTTGTATGTGCCATTTCTAAATTTTAAAAATAAATTTTCTCTTTTGTGTGCCCGTACCGCTCATGAAACGGTGGGGAGTGTCCAATATTTTTCCATGCTAGATGTGTTATTCTCAAGATGAGTGTTTATTCACTTGTCATTGCATGAGAGTGCGGCGGTAATACGGATGCCCATTCCCGAAATGAAAAAGAAAAAATATTTACTTTATGTTGTCAAATAATAAATTCCATGGAAAGTGTTGGTATGGAAGGCAACCGTGGATAGGGCCCACCATGGAAAGTGAAAGTTTGGTGGAAAAAGGAATAAACTTTATTTTCTGTTTGGGAACCGTCTATGATATATCTAGCATGGAAAGTATTGTGAGCTACTTTGTCGTTTTCGTTGACAGGAAAAGCATGCCACCCAAAATATTTTTTCTCTCTCAATTTAAACCTTGAGCTGTGGCACCTCTACAAATCCCTACTTCCCTCTGTGAAGGGCCTATCTTTTTTACTTTATGCAATTTTTATTTTTGCTTTGAGTCTCCATCTTCTCTTATAAGCACCAACTTGGGGGCACTATGATCGTACTTGAGCATTGGGCATAGTTAATATTTGAGTGTGTTTCATGAATGGATCAATGATTGATCATGATGGGCTAGGGATAACTTTCTTTAGTGTTGATATTTTGAAAGACATGGTTGCGTGTTGACATGCTTGAGTATTGAAGTCATTATGTTATAACTAGACTATTGCTTTGAATCATTTACAAGTCCAAATGTCCATGCTATACAAAATAAAAGAATATGATGAACATGTTAGGCAGCATTCCACATCAAAAATTCTATTTTTATCATTTACCTACTCGAGGACGAGTAGGCATCAAGCTTGGGGATGCTGATACGTCTCCAATGTATCTATAATTTTTGCTTGTTCCATGCTGTTATATTATCATTCTTGGATGTTTTACAATCATTTTATAAGAACTTTATATCATTTTTTGGGACTAACCTATTGATATAGTGCCAAAGTACCAGTTGCTGTTTTTGCTTTTTTTTACTTCGCAGAAAATCAAAACCAAACGGAGTCCAATCGCGACGAAACTTTTTGCAGATTTTTTCTGGACCAGAAGACACCCAATGGGCCAAAGAAGTGCCGGGGCCCCCCTGGCGCGCCCTGATGGGTTGTGCCCTCCTCGGGGCCCCTCTCCACCGCCTCTGATGCCTATAAATTCCCAAATATTCCAAAAACCCTAAGGGAGTCGACAAAACACAATTCCAGCCGCCGCAAGTTCCATAACCTCGAGATCCAATCTAAACACCATCACGGAGGGG
This sequence comes from Elymus sibiricus, assembly GCA_039707655.1. Taxonomy (NCBI): domain Eukaryota; kingdom Viridiplantae; phylum Streptophyta; class Magnoliopsida; order Poales; family Poaceae; genus Elymus; species Elymus sibiricus. The sequence goes on along the minus strand of CM077673.1, from coordinate 247,630,489 downwards.
TTCATCTTCCTCATAGGTGCCTCTCCGATGATGCGTGAGTAGTCCACCATAGACCTACGGGTCCGTAGGTAGTAGCTTGATGGCTTCCTCTCTCTCTCTCTTATGATTCTCAATACAATGGTCTCTGGGAGATCTATTTGATGTAAACTTTTGCGGTGTGTTTGTTGGGATCCGATGAATTTTATCCATGAATATTATTTCAGTCTTCTTTGATCTCTTATATGCATGATTACTTATAGCCTCGTATTTCTTCTCTGAATCTTTAGTTTAGTTAGGCCGACTAGATTGATTTTTCTTGCCATGGGTGAGGGAGTCCTGGTTTAAGGGGTCCTCGGATAGTCAGCCTGTCTATTATGGGCCGAACTGTATGGGCCGTTTGCCGGACACTCGATTGATTGAAGACCCGGACTCTGGAGAGGAAGCTTCAAGGATCATGGCATGTCGACCACGTTTAAAGTAGTGAATAGGCATGTTTATCCCCTTGGCGTGTAACCGACCATGTGTAACCCTAGACATCCTTGGCGTCTATATAAGCTGGAGGGTTTTAGGGTGTAGAACAACAGAACTCATCTACGGTTTAGTTACTCGATCTCGTGGTAGATCAACTCTGTAATCCCCATACAATCAATATAATCAAGCAGGACGTAGGGTATTACCTCCATAGGAGGGCCCGAACCTGGGTAAAACCTTGCCCCCTTTGTCTTCTGTTACCATCGATCCAAGTATCACAGTTCGTTACCCCCTACCCGAGATCCGCCGGTTTTGACACTGACATTGGTGCTTTCGTTGAGAGTTCTGCTGTGATCGTCAGAAGGAATCAATGGCTCGCCCTATTCCCAATGGCGAGATCTGTGCCCGGGGGATTCTCGCCCCGGATCAGACCCGCACGGGCGGCGACATCTCGTCGCACGCTCACCCGATCGGCCATCCATGCCAGATCGGAAACTTTCCCCCCGACCAAGGGATCAGGTTTGGAACCCTAGAGTTCTCGGTTGATTCTCGGGGAAGACTCGTACTGATGGAATCCTTGACTCCTACGAAGAAGCCCGCAGATCCCGACGCCTCGGCGCCGAAGACATTGGGCCTCATCTCCGGGGAACAAGTTGCTATTTCCGGGCCGTCCGGACCACCCGGTCCGGTCGTCGCTGCCGGATCTACCACGGTTGAGCAGAATCCGAGAACGCTCTCGTGCGACTCTGGAACCGCAATGCCGCTAGCCGACCCCACTCGCTTCAGCGACACGCACCCCACCATCGCCTCGTTTCTCAACGAGTTGTTTGATCGGATGGGGACTATGCAAATGGCCGATGACCAAACCCCGGTCTATGACCGGCTCGGGCTTAAACCCGATGACAGGGAGATCCACGTCCCCACGGTCACCCACCTTGTCGCCACCATCGAGTGTCCGACTAGGGGCTCGACTGCCCAGTTACCGGAATTAGAAACGGTTTACACTCCAATCTCCGATTACCGAGACCTTGCTGGCAACCCAGACTCGGGCGTTCGCCCCAGAAACAGTCCGGTATCGGTCCCTGATCCATCACATTGTTCGGAATTCCCGACTCCGAACTTCCACCGTGGCGTGGAGTCAAATCTTCACCCACCCACCACCCAAGCCGATGACTCGAACATCGCATCAGATCCTAGGTCTTTGGACCCACCGTACATAGTACATTTGTCAGGGGAGTCGGTTCATCATTACTGGGCCAGACTACTACTCGCCCGAAACAAAGTACGGGGCCTTAGTGATCAAGATAATGGCAACCTTCAAACGTAACTGCCATGACAAGGGAATCCACAATGCCCTGGCGCGGCGGCACATTGTTGACTTTGCCGAACTGTCAAACTTGGTACAGAAGTATTGTGCCATGGAAAGTGCTTGGCACGCTGATACGTCTCCAACGTATCTATAATTTTTGCTTGTTCCATGCTGTTATATTATCATTCTTGGATGTTTTACAATCATTTTACTACAACTTTATATTATTTTTGGGACTAACCTATTAACCCAGAGCCCAGTGCCAGTTTCTGTTTTTTCCTTCTTTTTGAGTTTTACAGAAAAGGAATATCAAACGGAGTCCAAACGGAATAAAAATTTACGGTGATTTTTTATGGACTAGAAGAGACCCACGGAGCATTGGAGTTGGGCCAGAAGAGCCACGAGGCAGCCACAAGCCACAGGGGCACGCCCCCCCCTAGGGCGCGCCCCCCTGGCTTGTGACTCCCTCGTGGCCCATCCTGACTTGTTTCCACCGCCATAAATTCCTATAAATATAGAAACCTCCGAAAATAAACCTAGATCGGGAGTTCCGCCGCCGCAAGCCTCCAGAGCCACGAAAAACCAATCGGGAGCCTTTTCCGGCACCCTGCCGGAGGGGGAAACCATCACCGGAGGCCATCTTCATCATCCCGACGCTCTTCATGACGAGGAGGGAGTAGTTCACCCTCGGGGCTGAGGGTATGTACCAGTAGCTATGTGTTTGATCTCTCTCTCTCGTGTTCTTGAGATGGCACGATCTTGATGTACCACGAGCTTTATTAATATAGATGAATCATATGGAGTGTTTTCCCTCTCTATCTAGTTGTGATGAATTGAGTTTTCCCTTTTGAAGTTTACTTATCGGATTGAGTCTTTAAGGATCTGAGAACACTTGATGTATGTCTTGCGATGGGATATCTGTGGTGACAATGGGATGTTCTATTGATCTACTTGATGTATGTTTTGGTGATCAACTTGCGGGTTCCGTGACCTTGGGAATCTATGCATAGGGGTTGGTACATGTTTTCGTCTTGACTCTCCGGTAGAAACTTTGGGGCACTCTTTGAAGTTATTTGTGTTGGATTGAATATGATGAATCTGAAATTATGTGATGCATATCGTATGATCAAGCCCATGGGTACTTGTGGTGACATTGAAGTATCTAGGTGACATTAGGGTTTTGGTTGATATGTATCTTAAGGTGTTATTTTAGTACGAACTCTTGGGCTGTTTGTGACACTTATAGGAATAGCTCATATGATTGATCGGAAAGAATAACTTTGAGGTGGTTTCGTACCCTACAATAATTTCTTCGTTTTTTCTCCACTATTTGTGACTTTGGAGTGAACTCTTTGTCGCGTGTGAGAGATTTACATATGATTCAACTATGTTAGTATTGTTGAGAGAAATTGCACTATTGAAAGTATGAACCCTAGGCCTTGTTTTCAAGCATTGCAATACCGTTTGTGCTCACTTTTGTTACTTGCTACCTTGCTGTTTTTATATTTTCAGATTACAAAAACCCATATCTACCATCCATATTGCACTTGTATCACCATCTCTTCGCTGAACTAGTGCACCTATACAATTTGCCATTGTATTGGGTGTGTTGGGGACACAAGAGACTCTTTGTTATTTGGTTGCAGCGTTGTTTGAGAGAGACCATCTTCATCCTACGCCTCCCACGGATTGATAAACCTTAGGTCATCCACTTGAGGGAAATTTGCTACTGTCCTACAAAACTCTGCGCTTGGAGGCCCAACACGAGTCTACAAGAAGAAGGTTGTGTAGTAGACAACAAGCTCTTTTCTGGCGCCGTTGCCGGGGAGGTGAGTGCTTGAAGGTATATCTTTAGATCTTGCAATTGAATATTTCAGTTTCTTGTTTTATCACTAGTTTGGTTTTATAAAAGAAAACAACAAAAAAATGGAATTGAGGTTGCCTCATATGCTTCATCTTTTTAATGTCTTTCGTGAGAATGATGGAAAGGAAAATTGTGCTCAAGTGTTAGAAGAAGAAGTTATTAAAATGTTTGGCACTAAATCTTTGAATGATGAGCATGATTGCAATGTTGTTGGAATGAATTCTTTGAATATCCATGGTACTAATGATGATTGCACTAGTCATGATAAAAAGATTTCTTATAAGCATGTCAACTTTTGTGGAGTGTATAGAGTTTGTGTAGACATGCCTAAAAGGGAAGATAGATTTTGTAAGAGGCATAAGTATTTAGAAACTAAATGGTTGCAAGAGAGGCTATATGTTTGTGCTGAAAGACTCCATGTTTCTCGCCATCCTTGTGAACTTTGCAATGAACGTGGTCATTATAATTTCCAATGTGAATTATTTCATGATCGAATTGTGTCCAAAAATTGTGATAACCTCATTACCCTTGAGCATCATAATGAACTTAGTCTATTTTTGGGGTATGAAGAAATGAAACGTGAAACTAAGGATGTTCCAGCATAGGCTCTCATGAAAATGTTTGATTTTGATCTAAATGAAATCTATATGTATTGCGTGGTGAATTGCATTGAGAATCCTTATATTGCCAATTACTTGAAGACAAGAAAACAAATAGAAGATGAAGAGAATACTAATGAAGGGGAAGAGGTTTCCCAATATCCTCCTATTTTTTCTTATGATGAATCAGGTAACGAGGAGGAGCTTTTTATTCAACCAACCTCTTCAAAAAAAAGCTTGGAGGAATTAAATAAACCCACACATAATGTGGTGAAGAAGAAGAAAAGAAGGAAAAGTAAAGGTAAAGAGGTATCTCTCCCAAATGATGACACCAACTTAGAAAATTGTGATGATAATAATTGTTATACGATTGCTGCTATTCATACTATTAATGATGAGAGTGATTATGCTTATGATATGCAAAGCCACGAGCTTGGGGATGCTATATTTGATGAGAATGACATGTTTGAGAATTTATTTGCTGCAATTAATGTTTGTCCCAAGCTTGGGGAGGCTTTGTTTAAGGAAGATGATATTTTTATTCCCCCAAGTTTTGATGTGCAAATTTACTATGATGATAGCATACCCCCTATTTATGATGATTGCAATATTTATGAGAGTGGGTTTGGAAGAGTGTCAACTTTAGATAATAATTATCCCACTATTTTGGAGGGTGTTGAATCTTATTATAATGATAAAAGTGGATTTGGAGAGGTCACGACTTTATTTATTAATGATTCCACTATTTCTGAAGAGGTTTCAATTGGCTATGATGAGAACAAAGTTGCTACTTATGATGATTATTGTGATGATACTTATGTTATAAAGAGTAGTGATAATTATTGTCATAATTTTGAATATCCTTTTACTGAACATTACTCTTTTAATGTGGAAACAATTTTTAGTATTCGAGCTTCATATGATACTCCCACTATTATGAATGAGAAGAAAATTGCTTGTGTGGAGAGTGACAAATTTGCTATGCTTGTGGATCATGAAGATAATGCTTTATGTGCTGGATATATTGTGAAATTCCTTCATGATGCTACTGAAAATTATTATGAGGGAGGAACATATGCTTGTAGGAATTGCAATAATATCAAGTTTCCTCTCTATGTGTTCAAAGTTTTGAAGTTATGCTTGTTTTGACTTCCTATGCTAGTTGATTCTTGCTCCCATAAATTGTTTGCTCACAAAATCCCTATGCATAGGAACTGGGTTAGGCTTAAATGTGCTAGTCATATGCTTCATGATGCTCTCTTTGTGTTTCAATTCTTATCTTTTATGTGAGCATCATTGAAATCATCATGCCTAGCTAAAAGGCATTAAAGAAAAGTGCTTGTTGGAAGGCAACCCAACACTTTTACTTTCTGTTTTAGTGTGTTCACATGATTAATATACTGTATTAATCATGTTTTGTGTCTTTTATTTGAATAAAGTGCCAAGTAAAGCCTTTGGGATAGTGTGGATGATAGTTGACTTGATTCTGTGCAAAAACAGAAACTTTTGCTCTCAGTCCAGGAATTTTGTAAATTCTCTGGAACGTGATTTTGATATGAAATTTTTACAAAGTGTTTATATACAAATTTCCTAGATTGTCCTAATTTTTCAAAAAATTTAGAGACGGGGAAGTATGGTTACACTACAGATCTTCACAGACTGTTCTGTTTTTGACAGATTCTGTTTTGCATGCATAGTTTGCTTGTTTTAGTGTTTCCATAGCTTATATTCAGTGATATAAATTATGGTAATGATAGAATACAGTAGATATCATGTGATAGCAATTATGAATCTTGTCTTGACAGTACCTAAGTGAATGATTTATCTTTATTACACTAACCCTTCTCACGAAGTTCCGTTAAGTTTTGTGTGATTGAAGTTTTCAAGTTTTGGGTGAGACACCGATATGAGGAGAATAAGGAGTGATAAGAACCTAAGATTGGGGATGCCGAAGGCACCCACAAGGTAATATTCAAGGAAGACTCAAGCGCCTAAGCTTGGGGATGCCCCGGAAGGCATCCCCTCTTTCGTCTTCAACACTATCGGTATATCTTACTTGGAGCTATATTTTTATTCGTCACACAATCTGTGCTTTGCTAGGATCATCATTATATTTTGTTACTTTCTGTTAGGTGTTATTTATAATCTTGTTTTTCAATAAAAAGTTCCAAGAATTGCCTTTAGGATGCTTGCATTGCATGTTTGATATGTGCTGTGTAAAAAATAGAAACTTTTTCTGTAGTGTTTGAATTTTCATATTTTACTGGAACGTGGAAAGTTTCTAAAACTTTTACACAGTATTTTCATATAAATTATTTAGCATGTCCTAAATTTTCATAATTTTTTGAGTTACAGAAGTACACTGTTTACATAAATTGCTACAGACTGTTCTGTTTGGACAGATTGCTGTCATAATTTTGTTATCTACTTATCCTATAGTTTCCATAGCATATATTGGTAGATATAAATTGTGGAAATGATAGTATACAGTACCTAATGTTTGAAAATTATTATGCAACTTGTCTTGGCAGTACATAAAGAGTTGATTTATTATTATGTGTACTAACCTATCTCACGAGTTCTTTTTAAGTTTTGTGTGGAAGATGTTTTTGAGAATAGGTGAAACCATGATATGAGAGGATTGAACGAGATACAAAAGCTCAAGCTTGGGGATGCCCAAGGCACCCCAAGTAAATATTTCAAGAAGTCTCAAGCATCTAAGATTGGGGATGCTACGCATTCCACCTCTCTTCATCAACAATTATCGGTCAGCCTATGTTGAGCCTAAATTTTTATTCGTTCACATGATGCGTGCTATTCTTGGACTGCTATTTTTCTTTTCCTTGCTGTTTAATAAAGTACTTAAGATCTGAAAATATTTATTGAGGGAGAGAGAGTCCTCACATAGCTACTTAATTGTTTGACTACTCATTAATCTTCACTTATATCTTTTGAGAGTAGCTTGTCATTTGCTCATGTGCTTCACTTAAATTTGTTTGAGCTTGCCAAAAAGCAATGGCAATATATGAAACTAGCCCCAAAGTGATAGATATACAAGGAAGATATAATAAAAACTTTCATGAAGATCATTGGACAAATTAAACTTGATTCTTTGTAATAGTTTTGAAACATGATGATAGTAATATGTGAGTCATGTTAATGAGTAATTATGCTTAGTAGGAATATAGGTGTTAAGGTTTGTGATTCCCTATGCATGCACGAAAATCAATAGTTATGCAATGAAGTTACATCCTACTTGTGGTGCATTATTCGGTGTTAGTTATGACTCTATGCTCACTTATGTGATTTTTCGTTCCTCGGTTTGGTTGCTTCCCAATCTATTTGCTAGCCTTCATTTGTACTAAGTAGAAATACTACTTGTGCATCCAAAATCCTTAAACCAAGTTTTGCCTTATGAGTCCACCATACCTACCTATATGCGGTATTTCCATGCCGTTCCAAGCAAATTTGTATGTGCCATCTCTAAATCTTCATAATAAATTTTCTCTTTTGTGTGCCCGTACCGCTCATGAAACGGTGGGGAGTATCCAATATTTTTCCATGCTAGGTGTGTTATTCTCACGATATGTGTTGATTCACTATCATTCACGAGAAAGTGGCTGGTATTTGGGATGCCCAGTCCCATGCTTAAAATTCAAATAAAAAAAAATAATGTAACAAAACTCCCCCAGGAATGTTATTGGTATGGATGGTACCCGTGGATTCGGCTAGCCGTGGAGTGTGATTGATTGGTGGAGGGGGAGTAAAAACTTTACTATTCTGTTTGGGAACCGCCTATAATGTATCTAGCATGGAAAGTATAGTGAGCTACTTCGTCGTTTTCGTTGATAGGAAAAGCATGCCACCCAAAATATTTTTCTCTCTCAATTTAAATCTTGAGCTCTGGCACCTCTACAAATCCCTAGTTCCCTCTGCGAAGGGCCTATCTATTTACTTTATGCAATTTTTATTTTTGCTTTGAGTCTCCATCTTCTCTTATAAGCACCAACTAGGGGGCACTATGATCGTACTTGAGCATTGGGCATAGCTAATATTTGAGTGTGTTTCATGAATGGATCAATGATTGAGCATGATGGGCTAGGGATAACTTTCTTTAGTGTTGATATTTTGAAAGACATGGTTGCTTGTTGACATGCTTGAGTATTGAAGTCATTATGTTAAAACTAGACTATTGCTTTGAATCATTTACAAGTCCAAATGTCCATGCTATGCAAAGAAGAAAAGAATATGATGAACATGTTAGGCAGCATTCCACATCAAAAATTCTGTTTTTGTCATTTACCTACTCGAGGACGAGTAGGCATTAAGCTTGGGGATGCTGATACGTCTCCAACGTATCTATAATTTTTGCTTGTTCCATGCTGTTATATTATCATGCTTGGATGTTTTACAATCGTTTTACTACAACTTTATATTATTTTTTGGACTAACCTATTAACCCAGAGCCCAGTGCCAGTTTCTGTTTTTTCCTTGTGTTTGAGTTTTACAGAAAAGGAATATCAAACGGAGTCCAAACGGAATAAAAATTTACGGTGATTTTTTATGGACCACAAGAGACCCACGGAGCATCGGAGTTGGGCAAGAAGAGCCACGAGGCAGCCACAAGCCACAGGGGCGCCCCCCCCTAGGGCGCGCCCCCCTGGCTTGTGACTCCCTCGTGGCCCATCCTGACTTGTTTCCACCGCCATAAATTCCTATAAATATAGAAACCTCTGAAAATAAACCTAGATCGGGAGTTTCGCCGTCGCAAGTCTCCAGAGCCACGAAAAACCAATCAGGAGCATTTTCCGGCATCCTGCCGGAGGGGGAAACCATCACTGGAGGCCATCTTCATCATCCCGACGCTCTCCATGACGAGGAGGGACTAGTTCACCCTCGGGGCTGAGGGTATGTACCAGTAGCTATGTGTTTGATCTCTCTCTCTCGTGTTCTTGAGATGGCACGATCTTGATGTACCACGAGCTTTATTAATATAGATGAATCATATGGAGTGTTTTCCCTCTCTATCTAGTTGTGATGAATTGAGTTTTCCCTTTTGAAGTTTACTTATCGGATTGAGTCTTTAAGGATCTGAGAACACTTGATGTATGTCTTGCGATGGGATATCTGTGGTGACAATGGGATGTTCTATTGATCTACTTGATGTATGTTTTGGTGATCAACTTGCGGGTTCCGTGACCATGGGAATCTATGCATAGGGGTTGGCACATGTTTTCGTCTTGACTCTCTGGTAGAAACTTTGGGGCACTCTTTGAAGTTATTTGTGTTGGATTGAATATGATGAATCTGAAATTATGTGATGCATATCGTATGATCAAGCCCATGGGTACTTGTGGTGACATTGGAGTATCTAGGTGACATTAGGGTTTTGGTTGATATGTATCTTAAGGTGTTATTTTATTACGAACTCTAGGGCTGTTTGTGACACTTATAGGAATAGCTCATATGATTGATCGGAAAGAATAACTTTGAGGTGGTTTCATACCCTACAATAATTTCTTCGTTTGTTCTCCGCTATTTGTGACTTTGGAGTGAACTCTTTGTCGCGTGTGAGAGATTTACATATGATTCAACTATGTTAGTATTGTTGAGAGAAATTGCACTAGTGAAAGTATGAACCCTAGGCCTTGTTTTCGAGCATTGCAATACTGTTTGTGCTCACTTTTGTTACTTGCTACCTTGCTGTTTTTATATTTTCAGATTACAAAAACACATATCTACCATCCATATTGCACTTTTATCACCATCTCTTCGCTGAACTAGTGCACCTATACAATTTGCCATTGTATTGGGTGTGTTGGGGACACAAGAGACTCTTTGTTATTTGGTTGCAGGGTTGTTTGAGAGAGACCATCTTCATCCTACGCCTCCCACGGATTGATAAACCTTAGGTCATCCACTTGAGGGAAATTTGCTACTGTCCTACAAAACTCTGCGCTTGGAGGCCCAACACGAGTCTACAAGAAGAAGGTTGTGTAGTAGACATCACACGCTGAGCGGCTATTTTCGGAACCCATCTCTACCGAATACCCTAGAGGAGATCGGCACAAGAGGATACCTCCGAACCGGCCAGCCAAACTCGAGCCCGCCAAAAAGAGGAACATGCCCCTTCCAGGGGTCAGTACTGTCCTGGATGGACTACTGGACAAACCCTGCCCTATACACTCCGTATTGCTGAACACAGCTCCAACTCACAGCCTTAGAACTTGTTGGATCGTCAGGCAGATCGCAAAAAGTGATGAAGCCATTCTTGAGGCATCACCATCTAACCGGCGCTCTGCAACGCCATCGGAATATAACGCCGAAGTACTGACGTTCTACGAAACATTCCCATCAAGGAACAGGAGGAAAAGAGCTCTTAAAGAACTCGAACAGGTATATCACGTGGCAGCAACAAGTGCATGGGCAGACATACCCATCACCTTCGGAGATACTGACCGACCAGCCATTCTTCCCGGTCATTCACCGGCCGCACTAGTCCTGAACCCCATCATTGATGGCTTCAGGTTACACAAGGTGCTAATGGACGGCGGTAGTGGTTTAAATCTAATCTACGAGGATACTCTAGAAAAAATGCAGTTCGACCGATCCCGCGTCTTGCATAGCAGCACAACTTTCCGGGGAATAATCCCGGGGAAGGAGGCGCGCTGTTCAGGATGTATCACCCTGGATGTAGTGTTCGGCACACCCGACAACTACCGATCTGAAGAGCTTCTCTTCCACATCGGGCCCTTCCCAAGTGGCTATCACACCCTGTTAGGACGTGGCGCCTTCACAAGATTCCAGGCTATACCACATTACGGGTATATGAAACTTAAGATGCCAGGACCAAACGGGGTAATCACAGCTGCTAGTGACCCGAATATAGCCCTGCATGCCGAGAACAAAACAGCGGTGCTTGCCCTCGAGGCTCTAGCCGAGACCTTTGCTGCAGAGGAGCTGACCACACTCCGGTCAACGGTAGACAAAGATGATGTGACCCTCAGCAAGAGGCCTAAATCTACATCCTTTAAGCTAGCAAAGGAAATCCTTAAATTTAAGGTACACCCGACGGACCCAAACAAAACAGCGTCCATCAGAGCTCAGCTCGATCCTGCAGTGGACGAAGCGCTACGAGCTTTCTTACAAGAAAACTGGGACATCTTCGCTTGGCATCCTTCCGATATGCCCGGCATCCCACGACGGCTGGCAGAACATAGTCTGAACATCATCGCAGGCTTTAAGCCCGTCAAGCAGACTCTGCGCCGCTTCTCCGAGCCCAGACGACAAGCTATGGGTGAAGAATTGGCCAAATTGCTAGAGGCCGGATTCATTCGGGATATCAAGCACCCCGAATGGTTGGCAAACCTGGTTATGGTACCAAAGAAAGATAAATCCTGGCGGCTGTGCGTCGACTTTAAAGACCTCAACAAGGCCTGCCCTAAAGACCCTTTCCCTCTACCACGAATAGACCAGATTATTGACGCCACAGCCGGACACGACTCGCTGTGTTTCCTCGATGCTTATTCCGGATACCATCAGATTAAAATGAAGGAATCCGATCAAGCGGCAACCGCATTCATCACCCCTTATGGGCCTTTTTGCTTCAACACAATGCCTTTCGGGCTAAAGAACGCTGGGGCTACATACCAGCGCATGATCCAGACCTGTCTCGAAAAACAAGTTGGAAAAACAGTCGAGGCGTACGTGGACGATGTGGTCATTAAAACCAAACATGTTAGCAATTTTATCGATGATTTAAGGCAAACCTTTGCCAGCCTACGCGAATATGATATTCGGCTCAATCCGGATAAGTGTGTATTCGGAGTTCCCGCTGGTAAATTACTCGGATTCATCGTTTCCCATAGAGGAATAGAAGCGAATCCGGCCAAGATCCGCGCCTTATCTGAACTTGCAGTCCTCATAGAGCTAAAGCATGTCCAAAGATTGGCGGGTTGCATGGCGGCGTTAAGTCGCTTTATCTCCCGCCTCGGGGAAAAGGCTTTACCGCTGTATAAGTTGCTGAAACGGACCAAGAATTTTGAATGGACCGACGAAGCAAAGGCTGCGTTAGAAGAAATTAAAACACTCCTGGCAAGTAACCCCATACTCACAGCACCAGGCGCAGGAGAGCCCATGTTATTATACATATCGGCCACCAACCAGGTTGTTAGCACGGTGCTCATAGTCGAACGAGAGGAGGAGGGACACAAATTCCAGACACAAAAGCCGGTCTATTACGTGTCAGAAGTACTAACGCAATGCAAGTCCAGAAACCCGCACTACCAGAAGATAGCCTATACAGTATTTATGGCATCTTGGAAACTAAGACACTACTTTCAAGAGTGTTCGGTCACGGTGGCCTCCGAAGTACCCCTGAATGATATAATCAACAACAGGGACGCCACCGGCCGTATAGCCAAATGGGCCATTGAGCTCCTTCCTTTTGAGATTACCTACAAACCACGCCGAGCTATCAAATCTCAGGTGATGGCAGATTTCCTTGCCGAATGGACAGAAGCCGAACTCCTCGGGGAATATAGTACATACTCCCACTGGACGATGTATTTCGATGGATCAAAAACTTTGGCCAGACTGGGGGCTGGAATTGTTCTCACATCCCCGACAGGTGACAACGTTCGATACGTGTTGCAGATTATGTATGCCGACTCAAAAACGCAGCCAAATACGAAGCCCTCTTGCACGGTCTTCGGATGGCAGCCTCAATGGGCATACAGTGGCTGGAGGTACGGGGAGATTCCAATCTGGCCATCTCTCAAGTAATCGGCGAGTTCGAAGCCAAAAATCTAAAGATGGCGGCATACAGAAACGCTGTCCTAAAGATATCCGCACGATTCGAGGGGCTGGAGTTTCACCACGTCGCTAGAGACGACAACCAAGCTGCCGATATACTGGCTCGTATAGGGGCCAAACGCGACCCTGTCCCGCCGAACACTTTCCTGGAATGGCTCTTTAAGCCATCCGTGGTTTGGCAGGACGATCAAAAGGGCGCCGATCTCACCAGCGCAGACACGGTTGTTCCCCATGTAAACGAACCAGACGACCAAATCATCGGCGGCTCCGTAATGGACGAGACGCCCTCGGCTCACGAGGTCATGACAGTAATCGCGCCATGGACCGAGCCCTTCCTCGCCTACCTCCTTCGCAAAGAACTCCCAGACGATCAGACGGAGGCGCGGCGCATAGTTCGGCGCTCCAAGGCCATCAAGGTACACGAAGGTGAGTTATACAAGAAGAGCACCACCGGAGTACTACAGCGGTGCATCTCTGAGGAAGAAGGGCGGCAGCTATTAGCTGATGTCCATGCAGGGATGGGCGGTCATCACGCCGCAGCAAGAGCCTTAGTAAGCAAGGCCTTCCGGGCTGGGTTCTTTTGGCCTACAGCTCGGGCGGACGCCCAGTCACTTGTGAAATATTGCGTGGTGTGTCAACTTTTCGCAAACCAAAGTCACATGCCCCCAACAGCTCTTCGGACTATTCCGATCACCTGGCCCTTCGCGGTCTGGGGGCTGGACATGGTCGGACCACTTAAAGGGGGGACCAAGAAAAATAAATATTTACTGGTCATGGTCGACAAGTTCACCAAATGGATAGAGGCCAAACCTGTTAAATCAGCCAAATCCGGACCAGTAATCGACTTTATATCCGGCGTGGTACACCGTTACGGTGTCCCGCACAGCATAATAACTGATAACGGATCCAATTTCACGGCCCAGGAGGTCAAAGACTGGTGCGCAAAGATGGGCATCAAGCTCGATTACGCATCGGTTTATCACCCGCAGACTATCGAACGAGCGAACGGCCTCATCATGAGCGGCATCAAGCCACGTTTGGTCCGGTCCCTTCAGGAGTCCGATTGTCAGTGGGTGGAGGAGCTCGACTCCATTCTCTGGGGCTTGCGCACCACGCCGAATAGATCAACGGGATACACACCGTTCTTCATGGTCTACGGGGCCGAAGCGGTCCTTCCTTGTGATAACATTCACGATTCACCAAGAGTGCGCATGTACGAGGAAAGAGAGGCCGAGTTAGATCGGCAGGACGACTTGGACGCTTTGGAAGAGGAGCGCGACATAGCTCGGGCCCGTTCTACTTTTTATGAGCAGCAGGCCCGGCGTTACCAGAGCAGGGAGGTTAGGGCACAAGCATACAACGTGGGCGAACTTGTCTTACGACTACCGGAGAAGCAGAAGCATAAACTCAAGCCCAAATGGGAAGGCCCCTTCATCATCGACGAGGTACTCACAGGAGGAGCTTACCGTCTTCGGAACCCACAGGATAAACGCCTTGAACCAAATCCATGGAACGCAGCTCGTCTTCGGCGCTTCTACGGTTAGACCGGTGTTGTCATACTTTTTACCTTTCTCCTCTCTTTATTTTCATTGTTATTTCTTCTCCCTCCCACCTTGATTTCCGGCAGGGTTGTTTTCTTTTTCTTCCCAACGCTATGCTCGGTTCAACCAATTTTGTACTAACGATGTTCGGCCTACACCTTTAAGTGCTAAAACCGAACACAGTACCCGGGGGCTTCTTTTCCGAAGCCAACGCTTTCATGTTATAAGCACTTGCGCCCATTTATTGTGTACGAGTCTTTCCTTGTCGTTTTGTACGCCATTTTATGCATCAATTCGAACTAAGAATTTGCCAAGCTGGGTTGCCTTGCTCCTGTGCTTACCCTCTACGTTCCCGATTGTTCGGCTAGAGGGTAAAGGGAGCACCTCTGCGATTGTTACGACCGGGTCATCCGGATACGTACTTCAGACGGGTGAAGCCAAAAGCTAGCTATCTTCGGCAGACAATTGATCGGCTACGACGGATTTAACCATGGTCGTCATGACCATTCTTCGGGCTTCTTCCCTCACACAGGCCCCTGGCCGCATACTAACAGTATACGGCCTTTTCCCTACGATCTACGTCATACCCCTGAAGAAAGGTATCGATAGAGTTACTATTCTCTTCAGAAGATGTTTCTTACGCTAAGCAGTAATATAACATATCTCCTTGTCTGCTTTCTGTCTGTTTGTACCACATGGCCGGATTGCCTGGTTCCCCGAACATAGTTCCCTCCCTGTCGGGTGATAACTTACAAGGAACACTCCCAAGCTCTTAGCACGGGAGGTTAAAGCCGATGGCCGGTTAAGACAAAGTTCACAACACAGACGGAGTAATTTTTCGATTATAAAGTACATAGCTACATATGATCATACATCTGGCTGCTAATCGAGATTATCGATTATGGTGTCCAGGGAGCAGTCCTGTTGTGAGAGACAGGCAGCAGGCATCACCTGGTCGTATACCAGGTGGAGCGGCACTTCTTGTCCATCTGCCCCCACTGGTCCAACCTGAGCCATACGCTCGGGGTCAAGTCTGGTATAACGGGTCTTGATCATCGCCCACGCCTCTCGTGCTCCCTCCCGGCAAGCCAATGTCTTCCACAGCTCGAACCTAGCTCGGGCTCCCTTGAAGCGATCGATTAGTTCGATCATCCCCTCCATAGGTTGCTCGGCAGGCCATGGTGCCTTCACCATGCTTTTCATGGCTTTCCGAGCACGCTCATGAAGGGTTGATAGCTCCTTTAGCAGATTCCCCTGGTAGGATCCGATTTCTTCTTCGGGTCGCCCAGACAATAGACCTGCACATGAGTCACGGCATGCGTATTACATCTCACTTATAAGAGACACTTTCCGATGTTCAAATCAAACTTACCGAACATGCCTCTCTGTAAATTCTGGTTTTCTTCTTGGGCCTGGGCCAATTGAGCCTTTAAGCTCTCAATCTGTTCGGCTTGTTGACTGTTCTCCTCCTTCAGGCGGTTCTTCTCTTCGAGATGCCATTGTAAAACGCGATGGCCAGCCTCCAGCTGGGACTCGGCTTATTGCTGAGAGTCTCGGGCTACATCCAAATCTTTTTGTAATTGCCCTATTGATTCAGCTGCTACATAGTACCCTTGCGTAAGCATGGGGATATACTAAAGATCAGCAGAATATATACACTAACCGTGTGCCTCCCGAGTAAAGCTCTTCACTTGCTCCAGTTCGACCTTCATAGAGTCAACCTGTGTCCGGCTGGTTTCCAGCTCCTTGGCCAGTTGCTCGCACTGCTGCTTCGAGGCCTGCATTGCCAGTAAATTAGTACGAGGATCCTTAATTCGGTCGTACCGACCAATTTAAGGCTCGGGGGCTACTGAGTCTACACAAGTGTTCGGACTCCAATAAACGACTACTTACCTGCAGGCTGGACGATATTAACTTAACAGCCTCCCCGAACCCAGCTCGAGCGGCCCCGAGATGTGCATCCGCCGTGCGCAGAGCACCGAACTCTTGTTCGGAAAAGGCCGGGTGATGCAGGGCTTCTCGTTGCCGCCGATGATGCATAGCACTCCCAACCTCTGATTTGGTGATAGATATGGCGTCAACAGAATCGGCTGGGGCCGGATTGGCGGTGGAGGCTCCTGCTACAGGATCAGCATGGGCGGATGGCTTGGAATCTTGGGCACCGCCGGACGTCCTTACGACGTCCTCGGCAGGTGATGACCGAACCCTTTGCCTGAATATTTCGGCAAAATGATCTCTTGTCAGACTCTGTCAAATCATGATGCTAAATCAAACGATCAAGCAAAATACCTTTGAGATGAACTCGGAGGCGCACTCACCCCTGTGATCGGCTCATCTGCCGGAGCCTTATTGCTTTCCAATCCGGACACTGCCGTCGCTGTCGTTGTGTGTCGCGCGGACCGACGACGTTTGGGGGAAGAGACCGGCATGTTGGGGTTAGTAGAGGACACTCGCCTCTTGTGGGACGTCTTTTTCTTCTTCTTGCTTGTTGCAGGGGAGGGGAAGGATCCAGGGTAATCGGCAATGATGGCCACCTTGGAGTCGTCAAGGCCCTCCTGGTAGAAAAATCCGTCTTCGAGTTCGACTGACAGGTCTGGGTCTTCATGATAGCCCGGATCGTCCTCGCGGGAATAGTCCTCGGGCTGAGGAGCCGGACAGTTGACTGTCTCGATGAAGCTCCTCCATTCCTGTTCATATAAAGATAAAAGACTCCGGTCAAGGAGGACAAATTAAGAAACCCAAATTGTGGTCATAGGGTTGAAAGGCTCACCCATTCGATGGGATTGTGGCTCGAGTATCCCTCCTTGGTCGGTCGCCAAATAAAATCTTCTTGCTCCCCTTTTTATAGGTCGGCAAGTGCGGCGGCCAATGCTGTTTGGTCGGCAGGACCAAGTCTTCGGGAGCGAGTAGTGTCGCTTGTCCCGTTATAACACCACAAAGGGTGTATCCTATGTTACAAGGGCTGGACACACCGGGTGATGGCAGCGGCCATGACATCTATCATAGTCAACTTATGATGAGCTAGTATCCTCACACGGGCTGCTAACCACTATACTTCGACACTGTCCTCTTGGGATGGGCTCTTCGGGCGCCAGTTGTACCTTTTCTTCAGAGGGGCGTCAGAGTATTCGGGTAGACCCCTCCGGGCTGGCTCGAATAGGGGGACATCCTCGATGTAAAACCATTCTGAGGTCCATAGTTTGGACTCCTTTGGTGTCCCCACGGGGTATCCCGTCCCCGCTATACGGCATACTTCGGCTCCGCCGACCACAAAAATTGTCTTGTCTCGAGTGCGAGGAACAAGGCAGAAGTATTTCCTCCACAAATCGAAATGCGCCTCGCAGCCCAGGAACATCTCGCAAAGGGCGACGAAGCCCGAGATGTGCTGAATAGACCCTGGGGTGAGGTGGTGGAGCTGGATCCCATAAAACACTAGTAGACCTCTCAGGAACGGATGAATGGGAAACCCGAGACCCCGTAGGAGATAGGGCACGAGGCATATACGCTCCCCCTTTTTCGGATTGGGGAAATTCTCCGCAAGGACCTCGCCGTTGAATGATGTCAAACCGGCGCGGATGGCTGTCAGATCCGAAGAGGGAAGGTACCCTTGGGTCTCAAGGTTGCGAAGTCGAAGAAGCGACACGGAGCAGCTAGTCCAGTCCCCGGGGCGGGTTCCGTAAGGATCCGAGGAGGAACCAGGAGCGCTCGCCATCCTTGGTGGAGACCTTTTTCGCTGGAGGATTTTTCTAGTGAGGAAGAAGAGGAGGAAGATGTGGCTTGGACCACGGCTCAGTTCGTTTGAATGGCCGATGCCTTATTTATCAGGGGTAGTTTTGTAAAAAGCTACTGAACCGCTCGTCTCCCCATGATGCGCGAAGTCCAAGAAACGCTATTATTATGGACCCGGCGATCCCGCGACGTTTGGGATTTTGCCGATGATAGGACGGTTGCCGAACAAGAAGGGTTGAGGGACTCGCCTCGCAAGCCGAAGACCTGCTAGATTGTCCGAACATGGCTCGGTGTTGGAGGCTAGTCCGTGGGCTACTGAGGGAGTCCTGGTTTAAGGGGTCCTCGGATAGCCAGCCTGTCTATTATGGGCCGGACTGTATGGGTCGTTCGCTGGACACTGGATTGATTGAAGACACGGACTCTGGAGAGGAAGCTTCAAGGATCATGGCGTGTCGACCACGTTTAAAGTAGTGAATAGGCATGTTTATCCCCTCGGCGTGTAACCGACCATGTGTAACCCTAGACATCCTTGGCGTCTATATAAGCCGGAAGGTTTTAGGGTGTAGAACAACAAAATTCATCTAGGGTTTAGTTACTCGATCTCGTGGTAGATCAACTCTGTAATCCCCATACAATCAATATAATCAAGCAGGACGTAGGGTATTACCTCCATAGGAGGGCCCGAACCTGGGTAAAACCTTGCCCCCTTTGTCTCCTGTTACCATCGATCCAAGTATCACAGTTCGGGACCCCCTACCCGAGATCCGCCGGTTTTGACACCGACAATGGGAAGATGTGCGTTGTGATGGGTTCGATCTTGCGGTGTTCTTTCCCAGTGACAGAAGGGGTAGCAAGACACGCATGTATCGTTGCTATTAAGGATAACAATATGGGTTCTATTACTACATGAAAAGATCTCCGTTTTTCCATGAACTTAATACACTAGCATGCTGGATAGCGGTCGATGTGTGGAGTAATAGAGGTAGATGCAGGCAGGAGTCGGTCTACCTATCTTGGACGTGACGCCTATATAATGATCATTGCCTTGGATATTGTCATGACTATTCGATTTTCTATCAATTGCCCAACAGTAATTTGTTCACCCACCGTGCGCTATACTCATGAGGGAAGCCACTAGTGAACCCTAGGGCCCCCGGGTCTACTTTTCCAACATATTGCTTTCAGATCTATCTTTTTGCATCTTTGTTTTCAGATCTACAAAACCAAAAACCCAAAAACATATTGCTGCATATTTTATTTGCTCTTTTTATTTTGTGCTCTTGAGAGATCTATCTCTACCTAATCTATCTTTTTACCGTAGAGAGATTGACAACCTCTCTTTCACGTCGGGTTGCAAGTATTTGTTGTTTGTGTGCAGGTGCTGCTTATTGGGTGGTGGGGATCCTCCTACTGGTTCGATAACCTTGGTTTCATAACTGAGGGAAATACTTACCGTCGCTGTGCTGCATCATCCCTTCCTCTTTGGGGAAATACCGACACAGTCTCAAGCCACGTCATCGGTCGTATGACCAAGAGCCGCCGCGGCAAGATCTACATCGACGACTCTGGCTCGGGCTCCGACGCCGAATCAATTGAGTATGGTTACTGGGTCCCCTTTGGTAAAATCCATGTCTTCATCGGCAAGATCGGCGCGACGGTGCCTGAGCCGGACATCTTCTCCAACATCATCGAGCCGGCTCAGCGTACTCAATCCGGCCGGCATCAAGCCAGCCGAAGTCATGACGTGGTCAGATCTTCTCGGCGGGTCAGCCCTCTGGACGAGCCGGCCGTCGAAGAAGCAATCGTCATCAACTCGGACTCTAAACTTGGAGGTTCCCCCGGGACGAAGACTTGCAATAAGCGTCGTGATCTCCCCCTGCAGGTTTCGACTCAAGCTACGATAAGCATGGCGGCGCAGGCGTCACTCACATCCGGAGCCCTTGGCAGCTCTGATGAAGCGCACGGCGACTCAGGAACGGAGTTCCACCAGCATGATGGCCAAGGTACTTTTCAGAAAAATCTGAGGCAGCTAAATTGTGGACAATACCACGTGTTCACCACCAATACCTGCAAGCGGGACAACAAAGTCAAGAGCAGGGCTGTCAACATGGCTGAGCCGGCGGTCCCTAGGTACCTTAACTGGTCCGAACACACAATCACCTGGAGCAAGGAAGATCATCCCTGCCCCCCCCCCCCCGGGTCGACAACCCAGGCGGCTTAGCTTTGGTAGTGGCACCGCAGGTTGGTGGATATACTCTATCCAAGATTTTAATGGATGGAGGTAGCAGCATAAACATATTGTATTATGAGACGTTTCATTGAATGAATCTGTCAGAGAGCATGTTGCTTCCTTCAACGACAGTTTTTCATGGGATCGTCCCTGGAAAGTCGGCTTATCTGATTGGGCGGATTAAGCTCGATGTGGCCTTTGGAGATGAGTTCAATTATAGGTGCGAGTCATTGATGTTTGAAGTTGTCAAGATAAAAAGCCCTTACCATGCTCTCTTTGGGCGGCCGGCTTACGCTCGTTTTATGGCTCGCCCGTGCTACGTGTATCTCAAGCTCAAGATGTCGGGACTCAAAGGGACCATAACCGTGGACGGAAACCGGAAGATAGCTCAGGAATGTGAGGAAGGAGATGCGGCCTACGCCGAGTCGGCCTGTGCGGCAGAGGAGTTGAAGTTCTACACCGCCAATGTTGACCCAGCTGACATGAGCCCGCTCAAGAAACCCAATACTGAGTTAGAACCCATGCTCAAGTTCAAGCCAGCTGAGGATACAAAGTAGATTGACTTCACACCGGGCGACTCATCCAAGCAGTTCACTATTGGGACCGGCTTGGATCCCAAATAGGAAAGCGCGCTCATCAAGTTCATCCGTGAGAATCAGGACATCTTTCCATGGAAACCATCTGACATGCCTGGAGTTCCGAGAGAACTTGCTGAGCACCACCTTAATGTAGATCCCAAGATGAAGCCAGTGCGCCAGTACCTCCGTCATTTTAATGAGGAGAGACGCAAGGCCATTGGAGAAGAAGTGGCCCGGCTCCTAGCCACCGGGTTCATTGTGGAAGTTTTTCATCCTGAATGGTTGGCTAACCCGGTGCTGGTTTTGAAGAAAAATGGCACTTGGCACATGTGTGTCGACTACACAGATCTCAACAAAGCCTGTCCTAAGGATCCTTTTGCCCTTCCTCGTATTGATCAGATCATTAATTCTACGGTGGGTTGCAAGCGTTTATGCTTCTTGGATGCATACTCTGGGTATCATCAGATCAAAATGGCCGTTGAAGATCAAGAGAAGACGGCTTTCATCACTCCCTTTGGGGCTTTCTGCTATGTCTCTATGCCTTTTGGGCTCAAGAGCGCCGGGGCGACTTACCAGCGCTGTGTCCAGAATTGCCTTAAGCCACAAATCGGACGTAATGTTCATGCCTACGTTGATGACATCGTGGTGAAATGTCAGAAGAAAGAGACACTCTTGTATGACATCAAGGAAACCTTTGACAGTCTTCGAGTATACAAGATGAAGCTTAACCTGGCGAAGTGTGTTTTTGGCATTCCTGCTGGCAAGTTGTTAAGGTTTCTGGTCTCTGAGCGAGGCATCAAGGCCAACCCGGATAAGATCAAGGCCATGACGTGATTATCCGAGCCGGCAAATGCGAATCAAGTTCAGCGGCTCACTGGACACATTGCGGCTTTAAGCCGGTTCATAAGCCGCCTAGGGGAGAAGGCGACCCCTTTTTACCAGTTATTGAAGAAATCAGGCGACTTCAAGTGGACAGACGAAGCTGGCAGGGCCTTTGAAGCCCTCAAGCAGCAGCTTGTTAACCCACCCGTCTTGGATGCTCCCACGGAAAAGAGCCTATGCTTCTGTACATTGCTGCCAACTCCAAGGTGGTAAGTGTTGCAGTTGTGGTCGAGCAGAAAGAAGAGGGAAAGGAATATCCAGTTCAACATTAGGCTTACTTCGTCAGCGAAGTCTTAACCCTATCCAAGCAACGGTACCCACATTGCCAGAAGCTGGTTTTCGGGATCTTCATGGCGAGCCGGAAGTTGAAGCACTATTTCCAGGAACACCCGATAACTGTGGTTAGTTCGGCACCTCTTGGTGATATCATACAAAACCGAAAGGCCATGGGCAGAATAGCCATGTGGGCCATTGAGCTTGGTGACCACCACTTGAAGTACATGCCCCGAACCTCCATCAAGTCTCAAGCATTGGTGGATTTCATCAACGATTGGATAGAGATACAGATTCCAGAGGATAGGCCAGATACCACGTACTGGACTATACACTTCGACGGGTCTTGACAGCTGGAAGGCTCGGGGGCTGGGGTCGTGCTATCTTCTCCAAAAGGTGACAAATTTTGTTATGTTCTACGGCTCATGTTCCCATGTACTAACAATGCAACTGAGTACAAGGCCCTCTTACATGGGCTTTGATAACCCACAAGTATAGGGGATCAATTGTAGCCTTTCTCGATAAGTAAGAGTGTCGAACCCAACGAGGAGCTAAAGGTAGAACAAATATTCCCTCAATTTCTATCGACCACCGATACAACTCTACGCACGCTTAACATTCGCTTTACCTAGAACAAGTATGAAACTAGAAGTACTTTGTAGGTGTGATAGGATAGGTTTGCAAGATAATAAAGAGCACGTAAATAAAAACTAGGGGCTGCTTAGATAAAGAAACAACAAAGTTAGTCTAACGAGTGTGGAAAAGTGGTGGTAGGAGTTGCGGAATTGTCCGTAGGCAATCGATAAATAGACCGGTAATCATTATTGCAATTTTATATGAGGGAGAGGCATAAGTAACATACTTTCTCTACTTGGATCATATGCACTTATGATTGGAACTCTAGCAAGCATCCACAACTACTAAAGATCATTAAGGTAAAACCCAACCATAGCATTATAAGGTACCAAGTCCTCTGTATTCCCATATGCAAACAACCTACTTACTCGGGTCTGTGCTTCTGTCACTCACGCCACCCACCATAAGCGAATCATGAACATATTGCAAACCCTACAGCGGGGATCCCTCACGCTTGCGCGACACGGAGAGCACCATAGGACAGCACCAATAATAAAACATGCAACTCAAACCAATCATGATCATCAAACAACCCATAGGACAACAAAAATCTACTCAGACATCATAGGATGGCAACACATCATTAGATAATAATATGAAGCATAAAGCACCATGTTCAAGTAGAGGATACAGCGGGTTGAGGGAGAGTGGACCGCTGTAGATAGATGCGGGAAGGTGATGGAGGTGTTGGTGAAGATGACGGAGTTGTTGGAGTAGATCGCAGTCACGATGATGGCCCCGGCGGCGTTCCGGTGCCACCGGGAGAGAGGGGGAGAGAGCCCCCCTCCTTCTTCTTCTTCCTTGACCTCCCCCCTAGATGGGAGGAGGGTGTCCCCTCTGGTCCTTGGCTTCCATGGAGGCGGAGGGGCGGGAGCCCCTCCGAGATTGGATCTCTCTCTCTGTTTCCTTCTGTTTCTGCGTTCCCAGATTCTGGCCTTTCACCGTTTCTTTAATTCCCGGAGATCCGTAACTCCGATTGGGCTGAAATTTTAACACGATTTTTATCCGGATATTATCTTTCTTGCGGCAAAAGAAGGGCACCAACGCCTTACGGGGTGGCCACAAGCTAGCCTGGCGCGCCCACGGGGGTAGGGCGCGCCCCCCTGGCTTGTGGTCACCTCGGGCATCGTCTCGCGTTGATTCTTTTCCCCAAAATTCACATATATTCCAAAAAAAATCTCCGTAAGTTTTTATCCCGTTTGGACTTCATTTGATATGGATTTTCTGTGAAACAAAAAACATGCAACAAACAGGAACTGGCACTGGGCACTAGATCAATATGTTAGTCCCAAAAATAGTATAAAAAGTTGCCAAAAGTATATGAAAGTTGTAGAATATTGGCATGAAACAATCAAAAATTATAGATACGACGGAGACGTATCAGCATCCCCAAACTTAATTCCTGCTCGTCCTCGAGTAGGTAAATGATAAAAAAGATAATTTTTGATGTGGAATGCTACCTAGCATAATCTTGATCATATAATCTAATCATGGCATGAATATTAAGACACGAGTGATTCAAAGCAATAGTCTATTTTGACATAAAAACAGTAATACTTCGAGCACACCAACAAGGCAATTGCGTCCTTTCAAAATAAGATGGCCTTAGAAAGTTATCCCTACAAAATCATATGGTCTGGCTATGCTCCATCTTCCCCACACAAAGTATCTAAATCATGCACAACCCCGATGAACAAGTCAAGCAATTGTTTCACACTTTTTATGTTCTCAAACCTTTTCAACTCTCACGCAATACATGAGCGCGAGCCATGGATATAGCACTATAGGTGGAATAGAATGTGGTGGAGGTGCAAGGGAAAAGGAGGAGATAGTCTCACATCAACTAGGCGTATCAACGGGCTATGGAGATGCCCATCAATAGATATCAATGTGAGTGAGTAGGGATTGCCATGCAACGGATGCACTAGAGCTATAAGTGTATGAAAGCTCAAAAAGAAACTAAGTGGGTGTGCATCCAACTCGCTTGCTCACGAAGACCTAGGGCACTTTGAGGAAGCCCATCATTGGAATATACAAGCCAAGTTATATAATGAAAAATTCCCACTAGTATATGAAAGTGACAAAATAGGAGACTCTCTATCATGAAGATCATTGTGCTACTTGAAGCACAAGTGTGGAAAAGGATAGTAACATTGTCCCTTCTCTCTTTTCTCTCATTTTTTTTTTTGGTGGGCATCTTTGGCCTCTTTTTTTTTATTTGGGCTTCGCTGGCCTCTTTTATTTTTTGTAAAGTCCGGAGACTCATCCCAACTTGTGAGGGATTCATAGCTTCCATCATCCTTTTCTCACACGGGACAAATGCTCTAATAATGAAAATCATCACACTTTTATTTACTTACAACTCGATACCTAGAACAAAATATGACTCTATATGCAATATGAAAGTGATGATGCATGTTATGAAAAACGGAACGGTGGAAGTTGCATGGCAATATATCTCGGAATGTCTATGGAAATG
This sequence comes from Elymus sibiricus, assembly GCA_039707655.1. NCBI lineage: Eukaryota > Viridiplantae > Streptophyta > Magnoliopsida > Poales > Poaceae > Elymus > Elymus sibiricus. The sequence continues at coordinate 247,605,105 of CM077673.1, read as the reverse complement.
CCATAATAGGTAGGTATGGTGGCTGTTTTGAGGAAAATATATGGTGGCTGTTTTGAGGAAGGTGGGTTTGATGTACCGGCGAAAGTTGCACGGTACTAGAGAGGCTAGCAAAGGTTGAAGGGTGAGAGTGCGTATAATCCATGGACTCAACATTAGTCATTAAGAACTCACATACTTATTGCAAAAGTCTATTAGTTATCAAACAAAGCATTAGACGCATGCTCCTAGGGGAGAGGTTGGTAGGAGTTAACCATCGCGCGCTCCCGACCCTCACACAAAGGTTGACAATCATTAAACAAATCATGCTCCGACTTCGTTACATAACGGTTCACCATACGTGCATGCTACGGGAATCACAAACTTCAACACATGTATTTCTCCAATTCACAACTACTCACTAGCATGACTCTCATATTACCATCTTCATATCTCAAAACTAGATGCTAGGAATCAAACATATCATATTCAGTGATCTACAAGTTTTATGTAGGATTTTATGACTAACCATGTGAATGACCAACTCCTGTTAACTCTCTAAATAGATATAAGTGAAGCATGAGAGTTTAATTCTTTCTACAAAAGATATGCCCACGCTCTAACAAATATAAGTGAAGCAAAAGAGAATTCTACAAATGGCGGTTTTCTATGTGTAGATAAAAAGGCAATCCAAACTTCAAATGATATAAGTGAAGCACATGAAGCATTCTACAAAGCCATACTCAAAAGATATAAGTGAGGTGCAAAGAGCCTTCTATAAATCAACCAAGGACTTTCTCATACCAGTATGGTGTATTATTAAAAGAAAAATAAAAAGCACACGACGCTCCAAGATTTACGCATATCATGTGACGAATAAAAATATAGCTCCAAGTAAAATTACCGATGGTTGTTAGAAGAAAGAGGGGATGCCTTCCGGGGCATCCCCAAGCTTAGTTTCTTGGGAGTCCTTGAATATTACCTTGGGGTGCCTCGGGCATCCCCAAGCTTAGTCTCTTTCCACTCCTTATTCCTTCATCCATCATGATCTCACCCAAAACTTGAAAACTTCAATCACACAAAACTTAACAAAACCCTCGTGAGATCCGTTAGTATAATAAAGCAAATCACAACTTTAAGTACTGTTGACAACCAATTCATATTTTATTTTTGCATTGTATCTACTGTATTATAATTTTTTTATGGCTTATACCACCGATAAAATCGATAGTTTCATCAAAACTAGCAAAACAATGCATCAAAAACAGAATCTGTCAAAAACAGGACAGTCTCTAGTAATCTGAACATTCACCATACTTCTGTAACTCTAAAAATTCTGAAAAATTAGGAAAAAATAAAAAAAAATTCATAGCAGTACTGTGTAAAAAATTCAGAAACTTTTGACATTCCAGTAAAAAATGTAAATTCACGCACTACAGCCAAAGTTTCTGTTTTTGCAGTGCACACACCAAACAAGCAATCTAATCATCTTAAAGGCAAATCTTGGCACATTATTTTTATAATACAATGGATTTATACAAGGGGATAATTATTTTTGTTGAAAATTTTCTGTAATCAAGATTGGCAAAGTTTCCATGGGCATGAACAAAGTTCAAGGAGCTCCCCCACTTCAACGGTGCTCGTCCTTCTTACTTTCACTTTTCTTTTTGAAAAAGTTTTAGGTTCCCCTCTTTATTTTTTTGTTTTTAAACTATATAAAAGCACACAACAGAATAAAATGACTCTCTAAAACTTCCGGGTTGTCTCCCTGGCAGCGCTTTCTTTAAAGCCATTAAGCAAGGCATATAGTGCTTAAGTAATGGATCCACCCGGATCCCAAGGTATATCAAAGCCAATTTTAATTAACAATGATTTGTAATTTAGTAGTGAGCACAAAGTAACATATATCATGCAACAGCGAAGTCTAACTCTCTTCCTATGCATCGGCATGTCATAAAAGAACAATTCATGCACACAAAGTAAAGGCCAATACATAGCATAAGCAGTTTCTTGCAATTTTATCATATTGAAAACATAGAGATGTGGAGATGTAGTTCCTCTCTCATAATAATTGCAAGTAGGAGCAGCAAGCACATGCATATTATATTTATAAAAATTATCATGTGCAATAGTAAAACGCAACCCATCAATATAATCCTTAATAAGCGCAAACTTCTCCGATATAGTGTAGTTGGGAGAATTCAAAAAGATAATAGGACTATCATGTGTGGGTGCAGTAGGAACAATTTCACGTTTAACATAAGGAACTATAGCAAGTTCATCTCCATAAGCATAATTCATATTGGCATCATGGCCACAAGCATAGCAAGCATCAAGTTCATCAAAAAGGAATAATTCGAACGAATCCAAGGGATCATAGCAATCATCATAGCATTCATCCTTCGGTAAGCACGAAGGGAAATTAAACAATGTATGAGTTGAAGAGTTACTCTCATTAGAAGGTGGGCACGGGTAGCTAATCCGCTCTTCCTCCTTTTGTTCTTCGCTCTCCTCCTCATCTTTTTCATCCAATGAGCTCATAGTGTCATCAATTTCTTCTTCCATAGATTCCTGCAAAATATTAGTCTCTTCCAAAGCAACGGTCATTCTTTCAATAAATTCAATAATATCAGCATTGCAATCATAATTCTCATAGCAATATTTAAGTATGGCAAAAATTTCAGATTCGTAAGGAACATCATCATCATACTTTTCAAGCAAAGAAGCAATTTCATAAGCACCTTTAAAAACAATAAATTCTTCTATTCGTTCCAAATTATAGTAATCATAAATACCTTTAGCATAAGAAGCTAAGGTTTCATTATCATTAAATTTGCATTGAAAGGGGAGGTGTCGAGCTTCTATATTAGAGCACCAAGTAAAGTCACATCTCAAGCATGCATCCCAAGCAAACCATCCCAGTATTCTAATTTGATCCTATAAGTGTTTCCCTTTTTGAGATAAGCGATAATCCCTAAAGTATTCACGTTGATCCAACGTGTATCCCATTATCAAGTTGAATGGGGTTTTCTCAGGATTATCAAAGTAGTGCATAATATTTTCCACATAACGAGCATCGAGGGTTTTAGGAGGTTCCCCATTTCCATGAGTAGCAAGTACACCTAATTTTTTTGGTATTTCGTGTTCCATATCCATAGCTAAAGATAGAGAACAACTTAGAACAGCAAATAAAATCTACCTAGTGATAAAGCAAACAAGCACACACGAGAATATTCACCCCACGCTATTGCTCCCCGGTAACGGCGCCAGAAAAAGGTCTTGATAACCCACAAGTATAGGCGATCAATTGTAGCCTTTCTCGATAAGTAAGAGTGTCGAACCCAACGAGGAGCTAAAGGTAGAACAAATATTCCCTCAAGTTCTATCGACCACCGATACAACTCTACGCACGCTTAACATTCGCTTTACCTAGAACAAGTATGAAACTAGAAGTACTTTGTAGGTGTGATAGGATAGGTTTGCAAGATAATAAAGAGCACGTAAATAAAAACTAGGGGCTGCTTAGATAAAGAAACAACTAAGTTAGTCTAACGAGTGTGGAAAAGTGGTGGTAGGAGTTGCGAAATTGTCCCTAGGCAATCGATTACTAGACCGGTAATCATTATTGCAATTTTATATGAGGGAGAGGCATAAGCTAACATACTTTCTCTACTTGGATCATATGCACTTATGATTGGAACTCTAGCAAGCATCCGCAACTACTAAAGATCATTAAGGTAAAACCCAACCATAGCATTATAAGGTATCAAGTCCTCTTTATTCCCATACGCAAACAACCTACTTACTCGGGTCTGTGCTTCTGTCACTCACGCCACCCACCATAAGCGAATCATGAACATATTGCAAACCCTACAGCGGGGATCCCTCACGCTTGCGCGACACGGAGAGCACCATAGGACAGCACCAATAATAAAACATGCAACTCAAACAAATCATGATCATCAATCAACCCATAGGACAACAAAAATCTACTTAGACATCATAGGATGGCAACACATCATTAGATAATAATATGAAGCATAAAGCACCATGTTCAAGTAGAGGGTACAGCGGGTTGCGGGAGAGTGGACCGCTGTAGATAGATGGGGGAAGGTGATGGAGGTGTTGGTGAAGATGACGGAGTTGTTGGAGTAGATCGCCGTCACGATGATGGCCCCGGCGGCGTTCCGGTGCCACCGGGAGAGAGGGGGAGAGAGCCCCCCTCCTTCTTCTGCTTCCTTGACCTCCCCCCTAGATGGGAGGAGGGTGTCCCCTCTGGTCCTTGGCTTCCATGGCGGCGGAGGGGCGGGAGCCCCTCCGAGATTGGATCTCTCTCTCTGTTTCCTTCTGTTTCTGCGTTCCCAGATTCTGGCCTTTCACCGTTTCTTAAATTCCCGAAGATTCGTAACTCCGATTGGGCTGAAATTTAAACATGATTTTTATCCGGATATTAGCTTTCTTCCAGCGAAAGAAGGGCACCAACCGCCTTACGGTGTGGCCACAAGCCAGCCTGGCGCGCCCAAGAGGGGTAGGGCGCGCCTCCCTGGCTTGTGGTCACCTCGGGCATCGTCTCGTGTTGATTCTTTTTCCCAAAATTCACATATATTCCAAAAAAAGTCTCCGTAAGTTTTTATCCCGTTTGGACTTCGTTTGATATGGATTTTCTGCGAAACAAAAAACATGCAACAAACAGGAACTGGCACTGGGCACTGGATCAATATGTTAGTCCCAAAAATAATATAAAAAGTTGCCAAAAGTATATGAAAGTTGTAGAATATTGGCATGAAACAATCAAAAATTATAGATACGACAGAGACGTATCAGGCTTCGGATAGCCAAAGAGATGAACCTTAGCCGGGTCAGATGTCTGGGCGACTCAGATCTAGTGGCACAGCAAGTTTCAGGGACTTGGGACTCTAAGGACCCTCTTATGGCGGCTTATTGACGAGCGGTCTCTGACGTGGCGGGTCATTTTCAGGGGTATCAGGTTGATCATATAGATCGCCGGCTCAATGAGGCGGCTGATGCTTTATCTAGACTTGGCTCACAGAGAAAGCCAGTACCGCCTAACGTTTTCTTGGACATCCTTCACAATCCGTCAGTCAAGTTACCATCGGAAGAGGATATAGCTGTACCTGACCCGGAGGCACACATGGTGGAGGCTCTATGTGTCACCCCTGATTGGATTGTGCCATATTTGGCTTATTTGACCCGAGGAGAGCTCCCAGAGGAGGAAGTTGACGCTCGTCAAATCATCCGGTGATCGAAGTCCATGACAATCGTCAATGGCGAGTTACATCGTCGAAGCAGCACTGGCGTGTTTCAATGGTGTGTTTCGCCTGAAGAAGGTCAGGAGATACTTAACGAAATCCATTCTGGCGATTGCGGACACCATGCCGTCTCACGATCACTGGTCGCCAAGGCTTTCCGGCATGGATTTTATTGGCTGACGGCTCATGCCGACGCTCAGGAGATTGTATGCAAGTGTGATGGGTGCCAAAAGTTTGGTCGACAAGCTCATGTACCGGCACAGGAGTTGCGTATGATCCCAATTACTTGGCCGTTTACAGTCTGGGGGCTAGATATGGTTGGTCCATTCAAGTCGTCTTCTCATAAAAAGACCCACTTATTGGTGGCGGTTGATAAGTTTACCAAATGGGTAGAGGCAGAGCCGGTCAGCAATTGCGATGCGGAGACCGCAGTCAAGTTTCTAAAGAAGCTGATTTTCCTTTTTTGCTACCCCCACAACATCATTACTGATAATGGTACCAATCTGTCCAAGGGAGCCATGGAACAATTCTACCAGCGGGAGCACATCCAGCTCGATTTAGCAGCGGTAGCGCATCCGCAGTCAAACGGGCAAGCTGAGAGAGCCAATCAGGAGATCTTGAGAGGAATCAAGCCCCGGCTCATGGTGCCTGATACGTCTCCAACGTATCTATAATTTTTGCTTGTTCCATGATGTTATATTATCATTCTTGGATGTTTTACAATCATTTTATAACAACTTTATATCATTTTTTGGGACTAACCTATTGACATAGTGCCAAAGTGCCAGTTGTTGTTTTTGCTTGTTTTTTACTTCGTAGAAAATCAATACCAAACGGAGTCCAATCGTAACGAAACTTTTTGGAGATTTTTTCTGGACCAGAAGACACCCAATGGGCCAAAGAAGTGCCGGGGGAGTGGGCCGAGGAGACCACAACCCACCAGGGCGCGCCAGGGGGGCTCCGACACGCCCTGATGGGTTGTGCCCTCCTCGGGGCCCCTCTCCACTGCTCTGATGCCTAGAAATTCCCAAATGTTCCAAAAACCCTAGGGGAGTCGACGAAACACAATTCCAGCCGCCGCAAGTTCCAGAACCTCGAGATCCAATCTAAACACTATCACGGAGGGGTTCATCTTCCTCATAGGTGTCAGATTTCGGGATCCGCAAAACCCAAAGAGGTTCGAACTCAGGGGCGTGTGCGAAGATCCCCACCAGCTTCGGCCTCAAGCTCACAGCTCCACAGCCTAGCCGAATCAACTCACTCAATCATGGGGAAGAAGACTAGCACGCAGATTTACCCAGGTTCGGGTGGATTGCCTCACGAGGAGGTTTTTGGATGAACTGGTACAGTGGTGAGCAACCTCGCGAGGGCACTCGGGTGGTTTTTTGGATCCGTCCCTCTATGGCGCAGCCGTGCCTCTATTTATAATGGCCCGGGTCCTCTTGCCTTATCGCACTGGTAGGTAGGGATCCCAGAGTGGCCAAATTCAAAGGGGGACAGGGAGTACACCTTATCCTGACAAAAGGTGGTCTTCGCCTGCAAAGTAGCTGGTAGTGATGCAGAGGTGGGCTCGGCGATGATGTCCGTCCTACGGGACTCGTGGTCTTGGTCTCGTTGCGCCAGAATGGAAACCTTTGGGGGGATGCCTTGGGAACCTGCGTACATCCTTGCCTCCTTTGCACCAAAGAGGAAACTGCTTCTTCTGTGCCCGCTGGCGCCCTCCTTGCCCAGCTGGCGTCACCTCAGCCTCTCGAGGCCGAACGCTGCATAGAGATCTCCGCCCCTCGGAAGGGGGCCTTGGGAGGCCTCCTCCCTTCGGGGGTCTTGGTGTCGTCCTCCTCGCGAGGGTGGGACTCGCGCGAGGGCCTTGTCTTGAGTGAAACCGCGCCAGACCTTACTAAGCCGCCGAAGTGGGCCACGCCCTGGGCCGCAGGCAGGCAGGTCTGGTACCCCCATTCCCAAAACGCCGACAGCAGCCCCCGGGCCCAAGGCGCGCTTGGGTTGGCTTCGGGGCGAAACCAAAGGAGGCAGTCCCGAGCGCCGCGGGCCCTATTTGCATGCGGGCCAGGCTTGACACGTGGCGCCCTCCGAGACGCTGACGCCTCCACTTCTCCGTGCCACCTAGGCAACTGCCCTGGCTGAGAAACAGCCTGGCGCACGCCACCGAACCGTCATTGTTCCTCTTCTAACATGCCGTCCGCTCCCCCTTCTCCCACGGCTCGCGTCTTCTATGACAAATCTTGCGCCCGCCCCGATCTGGCCGTCCGCCATGGCCCCCAAGAAGAAGGGGGGCGAGGCCCTGAAGGCGTCGGGGCCTTCGTCGGAGCCGGAGAACGTGTTGGGCCGATCCTTGGTGGTCAATCTTGAAGGGCTGGAGAAGGTCCGTCTGGCAGTCGCCACCGGCTGCAACAAGTGGGGGGCGACCGAGATCTGGCTTGGCTCGCGGCCTCAGACGGACCTAGAGGCCACCAACATTCCCCTTCATCTCCATGCTCTCTTCTCAAGCTTGATACCACAATTCTCAGACTTCTTCTCCGCCATGCTCGCGCATTATCAGGTCCATGCGCTGCATCTTGACCCTGGTTCCATCATCCTCCTTTCCGCTTTTGCGTTCCTGTGCGAGGCCTTTATTGGCGTATCCCCTTCTGTGGCTCTACTTCGCCACATCTTCTCCCTCCAGATGAATCTCGGGGGGCATTGTTCGGGATGCGTGTCCTTGCGGGCAGTCGATGCAACGGCCGACGGGGCTCTCGACGCCCGGATTTCCCCGAACTCAGAGGGCTTCCGGAGGCAGTGGGTGTACGTCGATGTTGTTGAGCCCAGCCCCCTGCTCCAAATCCCGTCGGTCCCTGGAGAGCCATGCCCCGGGTGGGGGCACGAGGAGCTTGACGACCCGCGGCTCACGCAGGTTTCAGCCAGGCTGGCCGAACTGAAGAAGTCGGGGTCACGATGGCGATGGTGGTGCGGGAGTTCATCCGCCAACGAATTGCTCCTCCTCAGCGCCATTCCCGCCCGATGTGGACCTTCACAGGCCCTCGCGACGCCATGAGGCTCCAGGTCCCCCCTCTTCCTTCCAGCGCGCTGCACGAACTGCTCCGTCGCCTGACCGGCGGGGAACCGGGTGAGCTTCCTCGAGATGGGCTCCCCCTGTACAACAACAGGGATGGGAAGCCTTCGCCCAGCAGATGCCATGCTTCGACGAGTGGGCATTACTTCCTCCGGAGGGAGCGGGTCCCCGGGCCGATCCTCTCGTGAGGACCTCGGGCCCTGAGGGTCCTGAGACCGAGGCCCCCCGCCTGGCCGCGGAGGGGCGCCCTGCATCGCCCGTCCCCCGGGCTCCTGTCACGGCCCTGCCTGGGGGTGAGGACGACACCTCGTTGGTGAAGACTGCTGCCGCCTCCTGATAACTCACACGTATAGGGGATCGCAACAGTTTTCGAGGGTAGACTATTCAACCCAAATTTATAGATTCGACACAAGGGGAGCCAAAGAATACTTGAGAGTATTAGTAATTGAGTTGTCAATTCAACCACACCTGGAGATTAAATATCTGCAGCAGAGTGATCAGTAGCACAGTAATATGATAGTTTTGATAGCAGTAGCAATAGTAACGGTAGCGGTAACAGTAGTAGCAATAGTTTTGTAGCAGTTGGAACAGCAACAACAGCAGTAGTAACTTAGCAGGAGCAATAAGTGGATAGGGTCATAGGCACTGGATCGGTAACTCATTGGATGATATTCATCATGTAACAGTCATAACCTAGGGAGATACGGAGCTAGCTCTAGTTCATCAATGTAATGGAGGCATGTATTACGTAAATAGTCATACGTGCTTATGGAAAAGAACTTGCATGACATCTTTTGTCCTACCCTCCCGTGGCAGCGGGGTCCATAAGGAAACTAAGGGATATTAAGGCCTCCTTTTAATAGAAAACCGGAACAAAGCATTAACACATGGTGAATACATGAACTCCTCAAACTACGGTCATCACCGCAAAGTATCCCAAATATTGTCACTATGGGGTTGACGGATCATAACACGTAATAGGTGCATATGACTAGGCAAGATCGGATCAAGAACATGGATATAGAGATGATAACATAAATGGTTCAGATCTGAAATCATGGCACTCGGGCCCTAGTGACAAGCATTAGGCATAGCAAAGTCATAGCAACATCAATCTCAGAACATAATGGATACTAGTGATCAAGCCCTAACAAAACTAACTCGATTACATGATGAATCTCACCCGACTCCTCACCGACCAGCAAGCCTACGAAGGAATTACTGACTCCTGGTGGGGAGCATCATGGAATTGGCGATGGAGAAACGTTGGTGATGACGAAGACCGAAGATTCCCTTCTCCGGAGCCCCAAACGGGCTCCAGATCTAGCCTCCCGATGAAGAACAGGAGGTGGCGGCGGCTCCATCTCGTGAAACATGATAATTCTTTTTTTCTGATTTTTTTATCCAAATTTAGGAATTTATAGTGGCGTAGATAGGGCAAGTGGGGCCCCGAGGTGTTTACCACCCACCAAGGCGCGCCGGAACGGGGCTGGCGCGCCCTGGTGGGTGATGCTCACCCTGGGCCCCCTCTCAGGTGATTTCTGTCTCCTGTATTCTTTATATTTTCCAAAATAAATCTCCAAAAAGTTTCGTTCCATTCCGAGAACTTTTATTTCTGCACAAAAACAACACCATGGCAATTCTGCTGAAAACAGCGTCAGTCCGGGTTAGTTCCATTCAAATCATGCAAATTAGAGTCCAAAAGAAGGGCAAAAGGGTGAGGAAAAGTAGATACGCTGGAGACGTATCAACTCCCCCAAGCTTAAACCTTTGCTTGTCCTCAAGCAACTCAGTTGATAAACTGAAAGTGATAAAGAAAAACTTTTATGAACTCTTTTGTTCTTGTTTACATATATATGCTTATGTAGCACCCAGGTTTTCAGCAAAGATTATGACTAACCATGTCAACAATAACTCTTAAAAATTATATTTACTCATATCAATAACATAAGCAACTAGCGAGCAATAATAATACATCTCAAGCGCCAACATTTTGTCAAAACAATCGTGATACAATATGACAATAGTGGTATCTTGCTAGCCCTTTCTGAGACCGCAAAACATAAATGCAGAGCACCTCCAAAGTTCAAGCAGCGACTAAACATTGTAATTCATGGTAGAAAAGATCCAGCCATGCTGCACCCAGCATCAACTATACACAATGCATGAGGATGACAATAGTGCTCTCAGGTCTGGCGCTTATTCGAGAAGGTGATAAGTCAACATAAAAGTAAATAGATAGTCCCTTCGCAGAGGGAAGCATGGATTTGCAGTGGTGCCAGAGCTAAAAGTTTAAAATAGAGATAGATATAATTTTGGGAGGTACACCCTTCCTGTCAACGTCACGACCAAGAGTTATCAATATCTTCCACGCTAAACAAATTAGCGGCGGTTCCCAAGCGGTAAAAGTAAAGGTTTACTCCCCCTCCACCAACAATCACACTCCACGGCGAGCCGCATCCACGGGTACCATCCAAACCAACAACATTCCTAGGGGAGTTTTGTTTAATTATTTTTGATTTTTTATTTCGGGACTGGGAATCCCTATTACCGCCCCTCTCGTGTAAGGACAAGTGAATAAACACTCGTCATGAGAATAACCCGCTTAGCATGGAAGATACTGACCGCCCCCTGTCGCTCCATGAGCGGTCCAGGCACACAAAACAGATGTTTATTTGAAATTTTAGAGGTGGCACATGCAAATTTACTATGGAACGGCAGGGTAATACCGCATATAGGTAGATATAGTGGACTCATCTGGCATAACTTGGTTTAAGGGTTTTGATGCACAAGCAGTATTCCCGCTTAGTACAGGCGAAGGCTAGCAGTTAGATTGAGAGGCAGCCAACTAGAGAGCGAAGACGGTCATGAACATGCATTACATATAATCGACATTGAACAGTAGCATGAGTAGGATATGGACACCATGAACATAAATATCATGAAGGTTATGTTGGTTTGATTCAACTACATGCGTGAACATGTGCCAAGTCAAGCCACTTGAAACATTCAGAGGAGGATACTGTATCATCATACCGCATCACAACCATTTTAATGCATGTTGACACCCAAGATAAATCATTATCCACTCCTAGCTACTTAAGCATGGCATGAACAACTATAATTTCTAATTGTCATTGCAAATATGTTTGATCATAATGAGCTGAATCAAGGGATACTAGGTTAAACATATTTACAAAAACAAAAACAAGTTGAGTTCATACCCGCCTTTCTCTGCCACAGTCAATTCATCAAATGTCATCATTATTGCCTTTCAATTGCACGACCGAATGATAAGGGAATAATAATAGTGCAAGAATGCCGTGGACTAAGCTGGAATCTGCAAACATTTTATTCAAGAGGAGAAGACAAGGTAATATGGGTTCTTTGTTAGGTAAACGATAATGCAGATGAGAACCACTCAACAATTTCATCGTGGTCTTCTCCTAGGTATGACTCGAGTAAAAAGAGAAGAATCTCAGAGAAACACACTAAAATATTATTGGAGTTTTTGGTTTTTTTAAGGAAACAAATTAAAGAATAAAAACTAAAATGAGAAAAACTATTTACACGGGATAGCTCCCAACAAACAAAAGAAGAAGCGAGAAATCTTTTTGGATTTTCTTTTAATGCAACAATTAAATTAGCTAGAAAGAAAAACTAAAAAGAAGTAGGAAATGTTTTTGGGTTTTCTCAAAGTTTTTCCAACACACAAGAAGAAAGCGAGAAAACAAATCTAGCATGGATATTACAATGAAAAAGTATGAACACCGACAACTAGAATGAAATGTGCGAACATGAATGTAATGTCGATGGAAATACGTACTCCCCCAAGCTTAGGCTTTTGGCCTAGCTTGGTAATCACCATCCGTAGTAGCCTTCCGGTCCCAAGTCATAATTTGGCTGAGGCGGCACCTGAGCATCCCACCCCTGGGACTCCTCCTCAGCAGCTGCTAGGTTGTTCCGGTAAGCTATAATGTTATCTGGCATAATCCTGTATCCATTCCTGGCAATAGGATCAAACAAAGCAGGTACAGGCAACGGGATAATATCACGTGTTTCCTTGCTAAATACTAAGTTATAGTGAATATCACGTGGAGATTCAGTTACATCAAGAAAATGGTGAGCCTGCAGTGACTTATGATCGAGGTAAACTCGGGGTAAGAGGTAATCATGTGGGCGAAAGGGGATTCTAAGGTGGTTCGCTAAGCGAGTAGCATAAATACCACCATGTATCTTTCCCTTAGTTTTATTGAGCTGTAAGCGCCAGGCAATAATAGCCCCCATACTAAAAGTGTGATCATCATAAAGTGCATGACGTAAAATAGCGAGGTCAGGAGCACTGAGTGAGCTAACCTTCTCCCTAGTGGTTAAACACTTAGTGATGACTAAGGCAAAATAATGTACTGAGGGAAACTGTAAGCTAATAGCAGTGGCGCTCGACACGCCTCTATCCTCACCCACGGTTAATGCGAGGAGAAAATCCTCAAACTTAGATGGCCTAGGTTCTCTCAAGTCCCCATCAAAAGGGATCAAGCATATGTTACAGAAGTCAGCTAGCGATAATGTGTGAGGTTCAGCATAAAGATTAAACTGCACTTCAGGAGGGTTGTTCCTCCCTAGATAAGTAAAACTTTGCGCAAAGGAATTTGTAAGGATGTGATATTGGTCACACTTATCTGCGAGGAACTCGGTTAACCCAGCGTTTGCGACAAACTGAGCGAACTCTTGGTGGATCCCGGCCTCCTCCAGGAAGGCATCATGCGGCCATTCGCATGGCCGCACCTCCACCTTTCTTGGAGTGTGAAGGTCATTGTCCGATGATTCCCCAATGACTCCCTTGGCATTTTTCTTGGAGGAGAACTTCCTAAATATATTCATTTTATTCCTATAAAAATTCTGAAAATTTTTAGTCCACGAAAATTTTGTCAACAAAACTTTGTAAGATTGTTAGCAACTACTCCCAAGCATGCATAGAGGCCATATTGAGCATTCAAACTACATAGAACTCTAAGAATTCAACATGCAAGCTCATCTTCAGCAGCACCAAGAGTAGCTAATTACTCTAAAAATAACCCACTAAAACAAAAATTAATTGGAGCAATGGAGGAGTCACATACCAAGTAGCAATCCCTCCAAATAGTTTCGGAAATGGAGCTTCGAGCAAAGAGATCGAAATCCGCGGGTTTGAGAGCAAGAACACAAAAAGAACAGAAAACAGGGGTAAGTGAGGGGGCCTACGTGGGGGCCACCACCCACCAGGGCGCGCCTGGGGGTGCTGGCGTGCTCTGGTATATTGTGGGCACCAGGTGCACCCCCCTCAGGTGTTATTTGCGCCAAAAATTCATAAATATTCGGAAAAAATTCATGTTCAATTTTCAGGGCATTCTGAGAATTTCTATTTTTGGGTCATTTTTTATTGCACGGAAAGAACAGAAAATAGGATAAACATGGCATTTTATTTTATTTGACTAACTAAAACAGAAAATAAAAGATAGGAGCAGAAAGTTGTGCTTACTAGATTCATCGACGTCATACATCTCAAAAATGATTCTTTAATAAGGTTGATCAAGTCTTATTAACAACCACTTCCGATTAGCATGAAACCGAAGAACTTTCGTAAGACACTAAGTTACCTCAATGGGATGTGCATATCCCCTACAATTAGTATATCATATTTCTTTTTGGCAGTAGGTAGAGGTAATAGAAAACTTCCAATAGTGATGGTTGGAGATTCTTCAATAACATTTATACCATTCACTTGAAATTGTTTCTTCGGAAAGTGCACTGTGTGCTCATTACCATTGATATGAAAAGTGACTTTGATTTTATTGCAATCAATAACAGCCACTGCAGTATTCAAAAAGGGTGTACCAAGGATAATCGACATGTTGTCATCCTCGGGCATCTCAAGAATAACAAAGTTCGTTAAGATAGTAACATTTGCAACAACAACGGGCACATCCTCACAAATACCAATAGGTATGGCTGTTGATTTGTCAGCCATTTGCAATGATATCTCAGTAGGTGTGAGTTTATTCAAATCAAGTCTTTTATATAAGGAGAAAGGCATAACACTAACACCGGCTCCCAAATCACACAAAGCAGTTTTAACATAGATTCTTTTGATGGTGCAAGGTATAGTTGGTATTCCAGGATCTCCATGTTTTGTAGGTAGTCCATCCTTAAAAGAATAATTAGCAAGCATGGTGGAGATTTCAGCTTCAGGTATTTTTCTTTTATTAGTGATGATGTCTTTCATATACTTTGCATAAGGGGCCATTTTCAAAATATCAGTTAAACGGGTTCGCAAAAAGACTGCCCTAATAATTTCAGCAAAGCACTCAAATTCTTCATCATCCTTTTTCTTAGATGGCTTAGGTGGAAAGGGCATGGGTTTCTGAACCCATGGCTCTCTTTCTTTACCATGTTTCCTAGCCAGAAAGTCTTTCTTATCATAACGTTTATTTTTAGGTTGTGGGTTATCAAGATCAGGGGCAGGCTCTATTTCAACATCATTATCTGGTTCTCTATCATTACTAGGTTGAGCATCATGAACATCATCATTATCATTTTCATTATCACTAGGTTGATGTTCACTACCAGATTGAGTTTCAGCATCGGAAATAGAGACATCATTATTATTAGGAGGTTTTTGTGTCTCTGAAAGCACAATGTGCTCCCTTGGTAGTTTTGATAATTCATTACAACATACATTGTCTCTTGGACTAATACTTTTACCTAGTGTATTTTAGATAAGGTCCACAGAGAGGGTTGGCAAAAAGGGTTGTGGAGAAACCCCAAGATGCAAGGAAATGGATTGGCAAAGCTTCAAGCAAGAGGATTCTACATTTTACTTTGTGAGAAATCACTTTGAGTCCATAGGAAAGCCAATACTATTAAAAGGGGGTAAGGTATTGTTGGTGAACAAGATGCTCCACGTGCACAAGTGATGGTCACCAAAAACACCCACAAACTCTTCCACAAAAGTCAGTCCAAGCCAAACATCCAAAATCGGTGCAACCAACAATTCCCACTCGGTCCCACCGATTCCCAAACTCACACAGACCCATGCCAAACCCTAGACATTCGGTGCAACCGATTTTGCATCGGTGCCACCGAGTTCAGTTGCCAACTTTCTGTTTAGCTATTTTCAGTCTTCGGTACCACCGAGTTTTGCCAGTCGGTCTCACCGAGACTTGGACCAACTTCCTGGTCAGCTATTCACAAGAATCGGTACCACCGAGAATTGTGAATCGGTCTCACCGAGTTTTTGGACCAACTCTCTGGTTAGCCATGGCCAAGAATCGGTACCACCGAGATTTGAGAATCGGCGTCACCGAGTTGTGCAATCTGACCGTTGGTCACCTAATCGGTACCACCGAGAGTTATGTATGGGTCTCACCGAGATTCAAAAGTTACTGCCTTTTGGTCACTTCGGTACCACCGAGTTTTATACTTCAGTCTCACCGAGTTGGTCACTGTAGGTGTAATGATTGGATTTTTGGGGATGCCTATATATACCCCTTCACCACCACCCACTCGAAAGGAAAGCACTCAGAACTATTCCATACTTGCCCCATCCAATTTTCTGAGAGGGAGCCACCTACTCATGTGTTGAGATCAAGCCATTCCATTCCTACCATATGAATCTTGATCTCTAGCCTCCCCAAGTTGCTTTCCACCAAATCAATCTCTTCCACCAAAGCCAAATCTGTGAGAGAGTGATTGTGTGTTGAGGAGTCTATCATCTTGAAGCACAAGAGCAAGGAGTTCATCGACATTGCCGAGCCTATTACCTTTTAGAGGGTGGTGCCTCCTAGATTGGTTAGGTGTCGCTTGGGAGCCTCCTACTTCGTGTTGTGGAGTTGAACCAAGAAGTTTGTACGGGCAAGGAGATCGCCTACTTCGTGAAGATCTACCCATAGTGAGGATAGTACTTCGTGGACGGAAGCCGTTATGGAATAGTCAAGGTTGCTACTTCATGGACCCTTATGGGTGGAGCCCTCCGTGGACTCTCGCGACCTTTACCCTCCGTGGGTTGAAGACTCCATAAACGTGGACGTACGATAGCACCACCTATCGGAACCACGGGAAAAAACTTCGTGTCCCTCATGCGTTTGATCTCCCTATCTCAACTACTTACTTCTATGTGCAATGTATTTACTTTCCGCTGCCATACTTGTTAACTTTCATGTGTAGGGTGTGCTAGACTTGCTATAGTTGCTAAAATCTGCCAACCAATTAACTTGGGAAAAGGTTAGGTTTTTAATTCCTGCTAGTAGTCTATTCACCCCCCCCCTCTAGACATACTCTTCTAGTGATCCCACAAGTGGTATCAGAGCTTTGGTCTCCATTGCAATGGTTTCATCACCGTGGAGGAAGATGGATGTGTCTAGTATAGGAAGTTTGAGTTGTAGAGTGCCTATTCTTGATGGGGAGTACTATAGTCAATGGAAATATAAGATGCTTGAACAATTCAATGAATTTCATTTGAGCAAGTATGTTAAGAACCCCTATGTACCTCCCATTGATCCTTTATATCCCACACACGAAGAGGAAATTGATATGCTATGCAATCTTAGAACTATTAATCTTATCGTTAGAGGATTGAATAGACCGGAATGGCCTGAGCCACTGATTATTTTAGTACCTCTTTTCCTCCAGCAAAGAGACACTTGCTCATCCATCCCTTCACCTTATCCCATACATGATCACTCAAGTATTTAAAAGTTCCTTTATTGGAGCGCATCCCTAGGTACCTGATAAACCCCAAGTGCAAGGAATCATCGTAGCAATTTCCAAAGGTGTAAGTGATAAGTATGGAGTGTCGAACCCACAAGGAGCTAAAGGTAAGATCAATATTCTCTCAAGTTGTATCTGCCACTGATATGACTCTACACACGCCGAACGTTTGCTTCCAACTAGGAATGAGAAATAAAACTACGTTGTGGGTATGAAGAGAATAGCTTTGCATGATATCGGAGAACTAAAATATAAAAATAGGTGCTGTTATCATAAAGTTAGAACATATTACAATATATTACAAATAGCGAGTGTGGAATAATGATGGGTCGGTGTGCGAAATTGATCTAGGCAATTGTTAACAAGATCGGTAATCCTTATTGCAATTTTATATGAGGGAGAGGCATAAGCTAACATACTTTCTCTACTTGGATCGTATGCACTTATGATTGGAACTCTAGCAAGCATCCGCAACTACTAAAGATCATTAAGGTAAAACCCAACCATAGCATTAAAGCATCAACTCCCCTTTATCCCATACGCAACAACCCCCTTACTCGGGATTATGCTTCTGTCACTCAAGCAACCCACTATAAGCGAATCATGAATGTATTGCAACACCCTACAGCGGGAATCCTTCATGTGTGCGCGGCACGGAAGGCACCATAGGACAGCACCAAAATAAACATACAACTCAAACCAATCTAGATCATCAATCAACCCAAAGGACAAAAGAAATCTACTCAAAACATCATAGGATGGCAACACATCATTGGATCATAATATGTGGCATAAAGCACCATGTTCAAGTAGGGGATTACAGCGAGGTGCGGGAGAGTGGACCGCTGAAAGGAGATGAGGATGGTGATGAAGAAGGTGATGTTGATGAAGACGATCACCGCGGCGATGGTTCCCCCGGTGGCACTCCGGCACCAACGAGAGAGAGGGGGAGAGGGTCTCCCCCTTGTGCTTCCTCCTCCATGGCCTCCCCCTAGGTGGGGAGAGGTTCTCCCTCTGGTCCTTGGCCTCCATGGTGATGATGGCCCCTCCGTCTTCCTCCTCTATGGTCTCCGGTGATGGTGACCCCCTCCGGCAGGGTGCCGGAGAGGGCCAAGATTGATCTTTCGTGGCTACAGAGACTTGCGGCTGCGGAACTTCCGATCTAGGTTTCTTTTCTGAGATTTCTATATTTATAAGAGTTTTTGGCGTTGGTCCCACGTCTAGAAGGTTCCCGAGGAGGTGACAAGCCAGGGGGGCGCGCCCTAGGGGGGGCGCCCCCCACCCTTGTGTCTTCCTCGGCCTTCCTCTCCGGTGACTTTTCGCTCCAGTATTTTTTATATTTTCCAAAAATATTCTCCGTAAATTTTCAGCTCATTCCGAGAACTTTTATTTCTGCACAAAAACAACACCACGGTAGTTCTGCTGAAAACAGCGTCAGTCCGGGTTAGTTCTAATCAGATCATACCAAAATCATATAAAATTATTGTAAACATGGCATGAATACTTCATAAATTATAGAAACGTTGGAGACGTATTAGCATCCCCAAGCTTAATTCCTGCTCGTCCTCGAGTAGGTAAATGATAAAAGAAATAATTTATGAAGTGTGAATGCTAGCAAGTGCACAAGTTTGATCAATGATAATTCCAATCACTTTTTCTAGCATCAATATAGACCATAAACAGTAGCTCATCTCATAAAACTTCTCATGATCAAGTAACAAGCTATTCACATGTTAAAGTATAGACCAGAAAGTTTCTTGAAAACTAACAAACCATATTCCTAGTCATCTAACAATTGCAATTCATCTTATTTTCAGGAAGGGTCTATGTAAGAGCTTTGATTTAGCAAATTCCACATACTCAACTATCATATAGTCTTCTATGATTATTGACACACAAAGCATATTTTTAGAACAAATAGCATCCATCGAACACAGAGAAAGATAGGGGCTTAATGTTTCGTCTCCCAACTTATTTATCATATAGATAATTGTCAACAATAATAATTCATGATCAAATATATTTGTGTGGATATATATGTCTAGATCATTCCCCAACACATGACGCTTGCCAAGAGAAAAAGGCGAAATATAGGAAGTGGTGAAGATCACCATGACTCTTGCATAAAGGTAAGTACTAGAAAGTAAAAGATAGGCCCTTCGCAGAGGGAAGCAGAGGTTGCCATGCACTTTTTGTTTTTGTACGTGCAAAACCTTTCATGCAAAGGAATCTCACGTTGTATTGCCCTTTGTGATATCAACCTTTATTATGTAGTCCGTCGCTTTTATTTATTTACCATCACAAGTTCGTACAACGCTTATTTTCCTTTACAATAAAAGATCATACATATTTAGGAGCAATTTTTATTGCTTTTTGCACCGATGACAACTTACTTGAAGGATCTTACTCAATCCATAGGTAGGTATAGTGGACTCTCATGGCAAAACTGGTTTAAGGGTGTTTGGATGCACAAGTAGTATTTCTACTTGGTGCGGAAGTTTTGGCTAGTATGAGGTGGAAGCAAGCACCACATGTTGGAGGATCCATAACAATATAACTTCTATACAAATATACCCAAACATAACTCATTAAGTTGCCTTCCTTGTCCAATTTTAACTAATTTGCTCGAGTTTGAAAATAATTAATGAGCTCACAATCATAGAAGATGTCCAAGATAGTATATTTTTATGTGGAATCTCTCTTCCTTCAATATTCTTTCATGAATTGTTCTAGTGACCAATGCGGTGTTTGCTAAGTTTCAATAAATTTTACCACCTATACTTATTATGTGTGAAGTCATTACTCCCCATGGGATAAGTATAAGAAGCATATTTAATTTCAGATTTATGATATTCAATTCATTCAACCATTTACTCATAGGATATAAGTGAAGCACGAGAGTGAAAGACAAACTACTCCAGAAAGATATAAGTGAAGATCAATGAGTAGTCAATTAGTTAAATAGCCATGTCAGGACTCTCTCTCTCTCTCTCTTATTCAGAATTTCAGATCCAATGCTTTTATTCAAACAGCAAAACAAAATAAAGGTGGCACTCCAAGAATAGCACGCATCATGTGAACGAATAAAAATTTAGGCTCAACATAGGCTAACCGATAATTATTGATGAAGAGAGGTGGGATGCGTAGCATCCCCAAGCTTGTGCTTTTGTATCTCGTTCAATCCTCTCATATCATGGTTTCACCTATTCTCAAAAACATCTTCCACACAAAACTCGAAAAGAACTCGTGAGATAGGTTAGTACACATAAGAATAAATCAACTCTTCATTTACTGCCAAGACAAGTTGCACAATAATTTTCAAACATCATCTACTGTTTACTATCGTTTCCACAATTTATATCTACCAATATAGGCTATGGAAACTAGAGGATGAGTAGGTAACAAAACTATGACAGCAATCTGTCCAAACAGAACAGTCTGTAGCAATTTATGAAAACAGTGTACTTATGTAACTCAAAAAATTATGAAAATTTAGGACATGCTATTAAATTTATATGAAAACACTGTGTTAAAATTTCAGAAACCTTCCACGTTCCAGTAAAATATGAAAATTCAAACACTACAGCAAAAGTTTCTGTTTTTTACACAGCACACATCAACCATGCAATGCAAGCATACTAAGGCAATTCTTGGAACTTTTTATTGAAAAACAAGATTATGAATAACACCTAACAGAAAATAACAAAATATAATGACGATCCAAGCAAAGCACATATTATGTGACGAATAAAAATATAGCTCCAAGTGAGGTTACCGATAATGTTGAAGACGAAAGAGGGGATGCCTTCCGGGGGCATCCCCAAGCTTAAGTGCTTGAGTCTTCCTTAGATATTACCTTGGGGGTGCCTTGGGCATCCCCAAGCTTAGGTTCTTTTCGCTCCTTATTCTCCTCATATCGGTGTCTCGCCCAAAACTTGAAAACTTCAATCACACAAAACTTAACGGAACTTCGTGAGAAGGGTTAGTGAAATAAAGATAGATCATTCACTTATGTACTGTCAAGACGAGATTCATAATTGTTTCCACATGATACCTACTGTATTCTATCATTCCCATAATTTATATCACTGAATATAAGCTATGGGAACACTAAAACAAGCAAACTATGCATGCAAAACAGAATCTGTCAAAAACAGAATAGTCTGTGAAGATCTGTAGTGTAACCATACTTCCCTGTCTCTAAAAATTCTGAAAAATTAGGACAACCTGTATAATTTGTATATCAAGACTGTGTAAAAATTTCAGATCATTATCACGCTCCAGTAAAAAATGAAAATTCCTTTACTGGAGTCAAAAGTTTCTGTTTTGGTTCAGCATCAATTCTACTCATCTTGTGAGTCATCCCAAAGGCTTTACTTGGCACTTTATTGAAATAAAAGATACGAAACATGATTACTACAGTATCCTAATCATGTTAAAACACAAAAACAGAAAGGGTAAATATTGGGTTGTCTCCCAACAAGCGCTTTTCTTTAATGCCTTTCTAGCTGGGCATGACATTGATACACTTCCAAGGCCAATTCTGATGGAAATTTTATTCGTACTCTAAAAGATATAAGTGAAGTTCATAGAGCATTCTACAATTAATGAGGATTAACCAATACCTAAGCTCAAAATATATAAATGAAGCACATGAAGCATTCTATAAAGCCATACTCAAAAGATTTAAGTGAAGCACAAATAGCATTCTACAAAGACATACTCAAAAGATTTAAGTGAAGCACAAAGAGCATTCTACAAAGCCATACTCAAAAGATTTAAGTGAAGAACATGAAGCATTCTACAAATAAATGAAGGAATATCTCATACTAGAAGGGTGCACAAAAGGAAAAGAAAAACACTAAAGACGCATATCATGTGAACAAAAGAAAAACCGAGGTATACCGATAATTGTTGAAGAAGAGAGATGGGATACCTTCCGGGGCATCCCCAAGCTTAGATGCTTGAGTCTCCTATAAATATTTACTTGGGGTGCCTTGGGCATCCCCAAGCTTGAACTCTTGTCTCTCCGTATTCTTCTTATATCAATACCTCCTCGATCTTCGAACACTTCATTCACACAAAACTTAACAAAACCCTCGTGAGATCCGTTAGTATAATAAAGCAAAATACTACTTTAAGTACTGTTTTGAACTCATTCCAAATTCATATTAGCATTATATATACTGTAGTCCAACTTCACCATGGTTCATACCCACCGGTACCACTCATAGATTCATCAAAATAAGAGCACAATGCATAGAAAACAGAATCTGTCAAAAACAGGACAGTCTGTAGAAATCTGGAAACTTCGTATACTTCTGTAGCTCAAAAAATTCTTAAAATTAGGACAAATTAATTTTTTTTTATAGAAGTACTGTGCAAAAATTTCAGAAACTTTTGACGTTCCAGTAAGAAATGTAAATTCATGCACTACAGTCAAAGTTTCTGTTTTTGCATCGCACAAAGCAAACAAGCAATCTAATCAACCTAAAACCAAATCTTGGCACATTATTTTTATAATACAATGGATATATACAAGGGGATAATTATTTTTTAGAAACTTCCATGAAAAATTCTACATTGTTTCCATGAGCATGAACACAAGTGTTCAAGGTCGACCCTCACTTCTCCAATGCACAATTTTCCAATCACTTCTCTTTTTGAAAAACTTCTTAGGCAAGAGGCAAGTAATTCTTTTTGTATTTTTCATTATTTAATTTTTTTGTTTGTTTCACCCCCAAATAAAGAAAGCAAAAAGGGAAATCAAAATCTAGTTAGTGAAGAAAGCAAACAAGCGAACACGAGAATATCAACCCCACGCTATTGCTCCCCGGCAACGGCGCCAGAAAAGAGCTTGATAAACCCCAAGTGCAAGGAATCATCGTAGCAATTTCCAAAGGTGGAAGTGATAAGTATGGAGTGTCGAACCCACAAGGAGCTAAAGGTAAGATCAATATTCTCTCAAGTCCTATCTGCCACTGATACGACTCTAGGCACGCCGAACGTTTGCTTCCAACTAGGAACGAGAAATAAAACTACGTTGTGGGTATGAAGAGAATAGTTTTGCATGATATCGGAGAACTAAAATATAAAAATAGGAGCTGTTATCATAAAGTTAGAACATATTACAATATATTACAAATAGCGAGTGTGGAATAATGATGGGTCAGTGTGCGAAATTGTCCTAGGCAATTGTTAACAAGATCGGTAATCCTTATTGCAATTTTATATGAGGGAGAGGCATAAGCTAACATACTTTCTCTACTTGGATCATATGCACTTATGATTGGAACTCTAGCAAGCATCCGCAACTACTAAAGATCATTAAGGTAAAACCCAACCATAGCATTAAAGCATCAAGTCCCCTTTATCCCATACGCAACAACCCCCTTACTCGGGATTATGCTTGTCACTCAAGCAACCCACTATAAGCGAATCATGAACGTATTGCAACACCCTACAGCGGGAATCCTTCACGTGTGCGCGGCACGGAAGGCACCATAGGACAGCACCAAAATAAACATACAACTCAAACCAATCTAGATCATCAATCAACCCAAAGGACAAAAGAAATCTACTCAAAACATTATAGGATGGCAACACATCATTGGATCATAATATGTGGCATAAAGCACCATGTTCAAGTAGGGGATTACAGCGAGGTGCGGGAGAGTGGACCGCAGAAAGGAGATGAGGATGGTGATGAAGAAGGTGATGTTGATGAAGACGATCACCGCGGCGATGGTTCCCCCGGTGGCACTCCGGCACCACCGAGAGAGAGGGGGAGAGGGTCTCCCCCTTGTGCTTCCTCCTCCATGGCCTCCCCCCTAGGTGGGGAGATGTTCTCCCTCTGGTCCTTGGCCTCCATGGTGATGATGGCCCCTCCGTCTTCCTCCTCCATGGTCTCCGGTGATGGTGACCCCCTCCGGCAGGGTGCCGGAGAGGGCCAAGATTGATCTTTCGTGTCTACAGAGACTTGCGGCGGCGGAACTTCCGATCTAGGTTTCTTTTCGGAGATTTCTATATTTATAAGAGTTTTTGGCGTTGGTCCCACGTCTAGAAGGTTCCCGAGGAGGTGACAAGCCAAGGTGGCGTGCCCTAGGGGGGGCACCCCCCACCCTTGTGACTTCCTCGGCCTTCCTCTCCGGTGACTTTTCGCTCCAGTATTTTTTATATTTTCCAAAAATATTCTCCGTAAATTTTCATCTCATTCCGAGAACTTTTATTTCTGCACAAAAACAACACCACGGTAGTTCTGCTGAAAACAGCGTCAGTCCGGGTTAGTTCTAATCAAATCATACCAAAATCATATAAAATTATTGTAAACATGTCATGAGTACTTCATAAATTATAGATACGTTGGAGACGTATCAGTACCTATCACTCAAAGATTCATTAGGAACATGTAGGTAACCCTTAATGGCATCCTTAACAAATTATGGACATCCTATACTAAAGAAAATAGATGATTTCTCCATGTTGATCCTTTGCCCTGACGCTAAGAAATAAGTATCCAAAAGGTGTGACACCTCCTCTGCTCCATTAATACTTGCCATGAAAAACAACAGGCTGTCATCCGCGAATAAAAGATGGTTTACCGCCGGTGCCGACGGTGCCGCCTTAATGCGGCCAAGCTGGATGACTGATTCTGGGATTTTAAGAGGCATGAAAGGCCCTCTGCTTCCAACAAGAAAAGATATGGAGAGATAGGTTCTCCCTGTTGAATACATCGTGTAGGTTTGAATTCCTCTAGTTTACTGCTATTAAACAACACTGAAAAGGAAACCGAGCTTACCATGTTCATAATGACCGTTATCCATGGTGTAGCAAATCCGAGTTTCTCCATAATTGACTTAAGGTAGCTCCACTCCACCCTATCATAAGCCTTCATCATATCTAATTTCAGTGCGCAAAAATTGTTGTTCTTGGATTTGTTTCCTTTTCATGAAGTGCAAACACTCGTACGCTGATATTATGTTGTCAGTTATGTGTCTCCGTGGGCAAAAGCCGATTGCTCCTCTGATATGATCTCAGGCAGAATGACCTTCAAACGATTTGCAAGAACTTTCGCGACAATTTTGTAGAAAACATTGCAAATAGCTATAGGCCGAAGTTGTGACAACAGTGTGCGGTTTTGTACCTTCGGTATTAACACCAGCAAAGTATCATTTATGCACTCTGGACTCTCCTCTCCTCGGACGATCCCTAGAACTGCTTTGGTGCCAGCTGCTCCACAAACACCCCAATGATGCTGGAAGAAATGTGATGTGAACCCATCCGGGCCAGGTGCCTTGGTGGGAAACATTTGAAATAACATCATTTTCACTTACTTTTCAGTGTATGGGGCCAGTAGTTGCTCGTTCATTACAGCAATGACTTTAACAGGAACATGCTAAAGCACTTCATCGACCCCCTGAACTCCTTCTGAAGTGTAGAGGGAATTGTAGTACTCCCGTGCTAGCTGTTGGATCTCTGTGAGATCATCAGTTATATGTCCGTCCGGCTTCTAAAGAGCCATTATTAAATTTTTGCGCCTGCACATAGACGCCCGGAGGTGGAAGAAGTTGGTGTTTCGGTCCCCCTTTGATAGCCACTGAATTCATAACCATTGCCGCCACATGATCTCCTCCCTCAAGTACAGCTCAATGAGCCTGTCATTTATTTTGATTTCAGCATCGTCCGGGCTCTCCTCTCCCTGACCTCCAAAAGCTCGCTATGACCCTTTGGGCAATAGGTGACTTAGGTTGGGTTGTATGGATCAATCCTACAACGAATAGCTCTCTTTCCTTTTAATGGAACAGAGATGCAAGGATATTGATTGAAGTCTGATTTGTTGGCCATGGAGTTGGGAGTATATGATGTAGTCCTAGGAGTAGACTGGATGAGGATCGACGACCCCCTCTGGCTCCGGGCTAGAGGTAATTTCGATGATCTCCCGAGCCCTTTGTTCCTCGTCACCATCGCAAAACAGTTGAAGGAATACATAAGAGAAGGGCTATGATTCAGCCCAGTACACAATGTGCTACTGCGCAGCCTCTCTAGCTCATTCTTTAGCTGCCAGATTTCTCTTCGGACGCTGCCAAAGGATGTCTTGCTCCACTCACCAAGATTACCAGTAAGTGCCTTTAACTTAGCTCGCACTTCACCTGGCGTTAGATTGCAGTCATTGGGCTGCCATGAAGAACGAATGGTCTCTTTCAAATCTAAATGTGTGTCCTACATTGTCTCGTACTGGAAGGGTTTTGCTCCTCTAGGTGGCCCCTCTTCATCCAACTCTACAAGAATCGGTGTGTGATATGAGGTTGCCATTGTTAAGTGCTGAACCGAAGCCAACGAGAATCGCTCCAATCGACCGCCGCAAGGGCCCTGTCCAGCCTTACCCTAGTGAAAGATCCACCGGTGACCTTTTTTTCGAATGTCCACTTCGTTCCGTTGAAACCAAGATCCATCAGGCCGCAGACAACAATCCTGTCCCTGAATCCCTGAATTTGAGATTGGCTTCTACTACCAATACCATCATGCTCGTCGTGCCTCAGCACCTCGTTAAAATCACCTAAATATGCCCAAGGAAGACCTTGAGTAGTTTCCTAACTTTTCATTATTTCCCAGGTTTGATGGTGGAAATGTGTCTGGGCTTCGCCATAGAAACACGTCATCCTCCATGGGGCTCCTCCCAGGTCACTTATTTTTGCATCTAAGTGATACTTCGAATAACTCAAAGTTTCAAGTTTTATTTCATTGTTCTAGAACATAACCATGCCACTACTTCTACCAGTGGGATCAACACCAAAAGAACAATCATAGCCTATAGTACTAGCTAAATTATCTGCACGAACTCTACTAATCTGAGTTTTGACAAGACATTGTACTTTAGGGGCAAACTTTCTTGCGAGTTCGCGTAGCTCTTGAGCTGTCAGGGCGTCGCCAATCCCTCGACGGTTCCAGCATAGAAGATTCATTGCGTTTGGCGGTCCTCCACCGAAGAGTCCGTCGATTTCGCATCAATGTTTTCCCCCGAAGATGGGGTCTTCTTTAAGCCAGCATTGCCATTCTTCTCATTCTGCAGAGTTGTACGACTCCTCTTTGGATCTTGCTTTGGAGGAGGGCTGGGTGGAACTTGCTTCCCACTCGCATTCGCTGACAGGACAATCTCCAGCCCCATTGTGTCCATGGGGCTAGGTGTCTCCACTACCTAATCTGACGCCCGCTTGCGTGTGCCATCTGACACCTCCATGTCCGTTGCCTCATGCTCATGAGTGTCCTCTTCCTATTGCTCGGCGCCGCTGCCCGTGTTCACATCATGATGCTTTGCCTTCTGATTATAGTTCCTCCTCCTAGTTCCCCAAGCAGTAGTCACTAGGGCACGCATGTTTTTAAAAAATAAAGCTGAGGGGGGTGGATTCCATCGCCATGCTCCTTGAACTGATGACCCATCATCCCGCAAACCTTGCACCAGTCAAGCAATCGCTCGTACTTGACCGCAAAGCTCTCCCTTTGTCCACCACAAATAAAAGATGTAACATCAAGGCGCACCCTGACCCTGTAGTAGTTACCCTCAAACTCAAAAGAAGATGGCTCCGATTCCACAAACTCGCCAAACTTTGAAGCAAGCACTTTCACCTTTCCATGGAACGCAATTGGGAGGTCAATGATGCGTGCCCATATGTCAAACTTGTAAAGCTCCATGGACGAAGGCTTTGAGTAACCATCATATGGGGCGATGATCACCGGATTTCCCCTGAAGTACCACGGGCCACCCTATGGAACCTTCTCCCAGTCTCCCAAACAATTAACTTGCATCTAAAAAGATTCTCCTCTAGGGTTTTAATCTTCACCGGTCATGCTAGATCCCACGCCATACGATATTGCGGAAGAACCAATAGGTGTTGAAACCCTTGTCCATGTGAACACGGACCAGAATCATCCAGCGGAGATCCTCCTCCGCCGGGGTGTCCTCTTCCTCGAACACGACATCATCGAGGTCATCCTCCTTGAGAGCCAACTCCTTCATTATCTCCTCTAGTTTTCCCTGACCCTTTGATCTAGATGAAGATGAATCTTCGCGATGCGCCATGATCGCGAGCAAGGTGTGACAGATCAATCTACTAGGCTGACGGCCAGAGTAAATATAACCCTAAACCCCTCCCATGGAGACAGGCTCCCCGCACCCGGGCCTGGGAAGCCGTCCGGGACTGCCCCGAAGACGGCCCGAGCAGAGAGAGATGAACTGGAGGCGGAGAAGGACGGTAAGGTCTCAACGTCGCCGATGGCGAGGAGACGAAGATAACCCTAGCGAGAGGGAAAGTACTAAAGCCGAGACAACACGAATTATTAGTTTTCTTGCGTTTTTGGTTTTCCTACGACGAACCATATATATTCCTGGCCCATTATTTGAACAAACAAGATGGGCCGAGGTAGGCCTGATTTTTTTAATCAATGGAGGAGAAGCAAAAAATATATGCCCGTGAGGGACTCGAACTACAGACCTCCGTCTCATGTATAGATCACGGTAGCCAACTCAGCTATGGCATGGTCTGTGGTTTGTGCTATGAACAAGGTCGTTACCGAGAGAATAGTCCCACGTCGCTCCTTTCTATCAAAATCCACCAATTTTTATATGTTTCTTTGTTGAAACCGACAAGCCACCTAAAGAATCAAAAGCGTGGGAGCGCAAGAGCAAAGGAACTAGAAGAAAAATCTTTCTGTCCTGAGATATAGAGGAAAGAAATTAAAGGATGGGAGAGAGAAGACCATGCAGCAGGGAGAGAGAATAAATTGAATAAGTTGTTCCCGGGCATCGACCGCGAGTCGTGGACTTATTCCAACTACGGCATTGCGATTACTACACGATGCAAGACTCACATAAGTTCTCAAATGATTTCATGGCATGCGTACAAGCAACAAAGAGGGGTATATAGTATGTTGGGTATTTTCGTGGAGACGGCCGGATCGACTGACTAGTTTCTGAGTTATGTGTTTTCGAACTATTAGCTCATTGCATTGGATGAAGTGCTCTTGTATTTTTTTTCTATTTTTGCCGATGACTGAGATATTGCATGTTATATTAAAAGTCTTGTGTTCGTCTCAGTTCTGTTCATGAAAAATGCTGCTATATGTTCCTCAGTTTTTACTGGAGACGGGCGGATCAACTGACCGGTTTCTGAGTTCTGTGTTTTCGAACTGTTAGCTCATTGCATTGGATGAAGTTCTCTTGTATTTCTGTTATATTTTGGCTATGACTGAGATATTGTATGGTATATTAAAAGTTTTGTGTTTATCTTAGTTCTGTTCATGAAAATTGCTGCTATGGAATTGAAGCAAACATTGGTAAAAGATGTTGCCGCTCCCCTCGCCCATGCTCCTACGCCGCGTTGTTCCGGCGCCCGCAGCCACCGTCTCTGCTATCACCGCGCCGCTTCTTGGCCAGTCGTTCCTCTCCCCTACAACGCCGTTGTTCCCCCCACCCCCACCCCCACCCCCACCCCGGGTTCCCCATGCCAAGGTTTGTTCGGGAGGGCCTCCTGCTCTCCATGTTCCCGTAGCTGGCCGCATCCAAACCAGATCCAGTCTCTCCGCTGAGGTTCCCTCCCTCTTGAGGCTATTCTTTCGTCTAGGATTCTATCCCCAAAGATCCACCAACGGTTGCTGCACCCGTTGCTTCTGGTCCAATCTGGAAGTTCCGCTTTGCTTCTGTTGAAGATCTGCTGCATCTGGCTCCCCTTGGGCTTGCCCATGCCCCCCCCCCCCGGTCATGCCTCATGGCATCGTCGTCTGCGCGCTTCAGTGCCGGCCGGCATACGGCGTGGACGGCCGTTTCTTCGGCCCCTGCATCGCCGCGTGCTTCTTCAATCGAGCCGTCCAGTGGGGAAGCCAGCTCGGAGGCGGGTTGGAAGTTTGTTCGAGCTCCGTACTGGTGGAGTGCCCTGTCTCCCGACCGCCGCCTTCCGCCCCGACGATCCTCGCCTTTGTTGTCCCCTCCAACTGGTAGAAGATTAGTCAAGCACCATCGTAGGACCTGCCATCGCTGCCTGGAGTGGGGACACTACAAAATTGACTGCCGCGATCCCTACAAATGCCTGATCTATCGACAGAGAGGGCACTGTGCTTGACAGTGCACCAGCAAGTCATCGCCTTCTCTGCAAGACCATCTCCCACCACCAACACACCTCACGCCACTGCTGCCGCACTGCCCGGATGATGCTGCCGGAAGGATTCCTTTCCGGCCGCTTTCGCAACTGTTGCTTCACGTACGTCAACCCTCAAGATCTCCCCTTGGGCATGCTGAAGAACAAGGCCGGGACTCACGCGACAATTGGCACCGAGAAGACTACGACATCAATGGTCGTCAGGAAGAAGACAAGCACCATGGTCTAGAGCTACCAATCCTTGATGCCTGGAAAATCAACAATGGATGTGTGCAACGCCTTCATGATGGTACCGTCATCCCGGCTTCGGGCAGGAGGTCCCGAGACCGCCCAACTGACATGACGGTGAGGTGTGCGTGCCCGAGAACTACGTGTATCATCCCGCGCAACGAAGAGAACCGTAGAAGATCTCCACCTCCTTCCCCACGCACTACTCAATGTGACATAATTGTGTTGCGGCCTTCGTCGACGGCCCCTGAGAACTGTGGTAGATCGACGCCACCTTCCCCCCACACTACTCATCGAGACATCATCGAGTTGCGTCCTACACCGGCTGCCCCTGACTAGCTGCGTCGCGCGGCACCGTGCCTCGGCTTGCAAGTGTCGCCCATGGACGCGTCACCAGGCTGGCCTACTCGGTCGTTGCATTGTATGCTGCAGTGGGTGTCGGTGTCAAAACCGGTGGATCTCGGGTAGGGGGTCCCGAGCTGTGAGACTTGGATCGATGGTAACAAGAGACGAAGGGGACAAGGTTTGACCCAGGTTCGGGCCCTCCTATGGAGGTAATACCCTACGTCCTGCTTGATTATATTGATGATATGAGGATTACAGAGTTGATCTACCTCGAGATCAAGTAGCTAAAACCCTAGACGAGTTCTGTTGGCCTACAACCTAAAACCCTTCGGCTTATATAGACGCCGTGGGTACCTAGGGTTTACACATGGTCGGTTACATGTCGAAGGGATAAACATGCCTATTTACTACTCAAAACATGGAGGACAAGCCACATTCCTCGAAGCTTCCTTCCTGGAGACAGGGTCTTCAATCCATCTAGTATCCAGCAAGTGGCCCATATAGTCCGGCCCATAAGTAATAGGTCGACCTCCCGAGGACCCCTTAAGCCAGGACTCCCTCAGTGGGCTACCTCCTCGACTCTAAGACCTCTCACACCGCTCCACTAGTCGGCTACCTCGCCCGGATCCCTCACGCCACCGCATCAACAGGCCGCTTCAACTGACTCTTTTGAAGAACTCATGGTGATTTCCATTCCAGAAGAGACTCCTTCCCATCCGGTCACCCCGATCCAGATCCCAATGTCCATGCCGCCTGGAAGCTCGAAAGCATCCCCATTGTTCATCGCCTGTCAGCTGCCACTCCTAGCTGATCCAAGCTCCTCTCCACCTCGTCCATCGGCGACCAGGTGGAAGACGCTCGCGGGCGTCTCAGGCTTTAATCTTCCAGGTGCAGCCCACGACTATGTGCCAAGAAGAGGGCGATGCCGATTGGAAAGATGGCATAGAGGTTGCTCTGTCAGCGTATGGGCATCATTGACGAAGGTCAGTAGCTCATCGAAGACACCATTGGCAAGGTCGTTGCTATTTTCGAGGGAAGGCTCCCCGACATCACTATTTCTGCCCTTCGACCCCCGTTCAACCTTGATTGTGACCTGGCGAAGGCAGTTGAAGATGCCCTTGTGAAACATGGTGGAGAAGCCAGGACGGAGCTACAAACGACGGGAGAGGAGGTCGCCGATAAGGCAACGTGATCTAGACTGTGTTTGTTCCAGCCGATGTACTTTGTTCCTTATGTTAGAAACAACCTATAGATGGTTCTTGTTCGCCTGTTGGTTGTTGGTCCTGGTGGCCGCTGCCGTCTACCCTTGGAAGGCACCCAGTGATGTTTTTTGGGGCTGTTGTTTGATGTTACAGGCATGTTGCTCCTCTTTGTGTTGTTGAACTCTACTTCTTGTGCTGGTCTTGCCAAGTTTAGCTCTACTGAAGTAATATGGTGCTATTTATGTTAGAACAAAACCTGAATATTCTGAGCTAGAATGTCCGAGGCTTTAATTGTCCTGGCCGTCGTGGTGTCATTCACGAGACAATCACCGCTACTCCGTGCCACCTCGTCTGTTTACAAGAGACCGAGCTTGAGCTTGTTGACCCTTTCAATGCTGCATTTCTAGGTGGATATAGATTGAAGAGCATTGCTCAACGCCCAACTCTAGGCACCCGTGGGGGCATCCTTCTTCTCTGGGATGAGAGTTTCGTCTCTGTCCAATATGTTAGCATCAGAGCCTTTTTCCTTTCGGCCACGGTCACCATCACCTCTTCGAGCACATCCTTCAAGCTAACAATCGTTTATGGCCTGACGCGAAGCAATCTTAAAGATGCCTTCTTTCAAGAATTAGTTAGTGAGAAGCCCCCCTTGGTGATAAGTGGTTGATCAATGGTGATTTCAACCAAATATACTGCGCTAGAGACTATAACCGTGCGAATGTTGATCCGAGCCGCCTCGTTCGTTTTCGCAACGCCCTCAATGCGTGTGAGTTAAAAGATATACACCTTCAAAACCGGAAATTTACTTGGAGTAATGAGCGAAACGATCCAACTTTGAGAAAGCTTGATACCTTCTTTTGCAATGAAGATTGGGACCTTCAGCTCGGCACACACATCTTGCATGCTCTTTCCTCTTCGCTCTCCGATCACTGCACTCCCCTCCTTGCTAATGATAAAGTGCCTCCGTGGACCAAGTCATTCCGCTTTGAAAACTCTTGGATTAAAATGCCCAGATTCAAGGGTGTTTTCCAAGGTGCTTGGAACCAGGAGGTGAACCATGTTGATCCTTACCACATACTCTTCCAGAAGATGAAAAATACAAGTTGCGTTCTCAGAAAGTTGAGCGGGACGATTTTTGGACATTCAAAGGTGAAAATTCACATGGCCATTGAGATCATACTTTGCTTGGACATGGCCCAAGAAACCTGACTTTTAAGTGCTGATGAGAGGGACATTCGTAGGAGACTCAATCACAAGGTGATTAGTTTATCTGTGCTTGAACGCGCATGAAAAAGGCAATGTTCGAGAACCACCAATCTCAAAGATGGAGATGCCAACACTCGCTTCTTTCACCTCTGGGTTAACCATAGAAGGCAAAAGAATTTCATCCACCATCTTAATCACTATAACGGTTGGGTCACTGACCATGAGAACAAAAAGTCCATCATTCAAAACCACTTCAGGGAAGTCACCAAGAGGGGTGTGGCCCATACCATTGACATCAATGTGGATAATATCCCGATCCCCGCTTGCGATCACTCAGACCTGGGGGCTGCCTTCTCGGAGGAGGAGGCCAAGAAGGCAATCTTCGATCTACCAAGTGACAAAGCTCCGGGACCGGACGGTTTCACCGGTGCCTTCTTCAAGAAATGTTAGAAATCATCAAAGGAGACATTATGAATGCGGTCAACCACTTCTCGAGCTTGCACACATCCAACCTTCATTGGTTCAACTCGGCAAACATTGCCATCATTCCTAAGAAAGATGGGGTGGAATGCATCTCTGATTTCCGTCCCATTAGTCTTATCCATGCCATTACAAAGATTATAGCTAAGATGATGGCATCGTGACTCGCCCCGCAGATGCAAAGTCTTGTCTCAAATGCCCAAAACTCTTTTATAAAGAAGAGGAGCATCCATGATAATTGCATGTATGTGAGAGGCTTGGAGAGAAAGTTGCATCGGAACAAGACCCCGATTTTGCTCTTCAAGCTCGATATCAAGAAAGCTTTCGACTCTGTGAGATGGGATTTCCTATTGGATCTTTTAAGGCATATGGGCTTCCCAAGTAGATTTTGCAACTGGGTTTCAGCCCTCCTTTCCACGGCTTCGTCGAGGGTTTTGATCAATGGCGTGTTCGGTGATCCGCTGAACCATGGTTGTGGCCTCAAGCAAGGCGATCCACTATCCCCCTGCTGTTCGTGTTGGAGATAGACCCTCTACACCATCTTTTCAACAAAGCCACGACTCAAGGACACCTCCATCCTCTTTGCGGTACAGCCATGACCATCCGTGCTTCGCTCTATACCGACGATGCTGCCATCTTTATCAAGCCCATTAAAGAGGATGTCTGATACTTGTGATCTGCGTTGGGTTTTCCGTGAAGAGGAACGGGTGATGCCGCACAATACAGATAAGTATTTCCCTCAGTTAAGAACCAAGGTTTATCGAACCAATAGGAGTAACACGCAACCACCATCTTCATCGACTGGACACAAAAGAGCAAACACTTGCACCCAACACGGGCAAGAGGGTTGTCAATCCCCTTGGACTCGTTATTTGCAAGCTAGTGAGGTATATGGATGATAGATGGATATTGTAAATTGTAAAATAAAATGAAAACAAATAAATGGCAGCAAGGTAATTAAGGATTTTGTAAATATATGGATGAATCGACCCGGGGGCCATAGTGTTTCTAGTGGCTTTTGTCATGTAGTAGGCATACGGTGGGTAAACAAATTACTGTTGGCCGATTGATAGAAAAGCGCATAGTTATGCAATCTTAATTCATGTCAATGATCATGTATATATAGGCATCACATCCATAAGCAAATAGGCCGACTCCTGCCTGCACCTATTACTATTACTCCACCAATCGACCGCTATGCAGCATGCATCTATTGTATTAAGTAAAACAGAGTAATGCTTGGAGAACAATGACATGATGTAGACAAAGAGAATTCAATCAATATGAATTAACCCCATCATTTTATCCTTAGTGGCAACAACACAAAAACGTATCTTGTCCCCTACTTTGTCACTGGGATATAGAAATTCGTCGGGTTGAACCCACTACAATGCACCCCTCTCACTAAAGAAATATCAATCTAGTTGGCCAAACTATTTCAATAGATTAGAGAGATTTACGAAGCTATAATAATCATGCAAATAAGAATCATAATAGATTTCAGACAAGACTCAAATCTTTTTCATGAATAATCTGAACAAAAACCCACAATTCATCGGATCCCAACAAACGCACCGCACAAAGTGATTACATCGAATAGATCTCCGTGAAGATGCGGTGAACTTTGTATTGAAGTTCAAGAAAGAGAGATATATAGCCATCTAGGTACTAACTACGGACCCATAGGTCTATAGGGAACTACTCACACATCATCATGGGAGCATCAAGGTTGATGTAGAGGCCCTGTGTGATTGATCCCCCCTCCGGCAGGGCACCGGAACAGGGCTCCATGGGGGGGCGGAACAGATACTTGCGGTGACGAAAATAGTGTTTTGGGAGGCTCCCTAGGGTTTTTGGGATATTTTATAATTTATAGGCCAGAGAGGGGTGTCGGGGGCCACCCGAGGGGGCCAGCACACATCAAGGCGCGGCCACTCGCCCTGGGCGTGCCGTGTTTTGTGATGCCTCCCTCGTGCGGCCTCCAGTCTCCTCCCGAAGCTTCCAGGTCTTCTTTTGGTCCAGAAAAAATCATAAAAAAAGTTTCGGGGCAATTGGACTTCGTTTGGTACTGTAAACCTGAAAAGTCAAAAACATGCAGAAAACAGTGACTGGCACTGGGCACTGGGTTAATAGGTTAGTGCTCAAAAATAATATGAATTGATATATAAACACCCAAAAAGCATCCTAGAATGATAATATTATAGCATGGAACAATAAAAAATTATAGAAACATTGGAGACGTATCAAGCATCTCCAAGCTTAATTCCTGCTCGTCCTCGATAGATATCAATGTGAGGAGTAGGGATTGCCATGCAACCGATGCACTAGAACTATAAGTGTATGAAAGCTCAAATGAAGCTAAGTGGGTGTGCATCCAACTTACTTGCTCATGAAAACCTCAGGCATTTGAGGAAGCTCGTCATCAGAATATACAAGTCAAATTCTATATAATGAAAAATTCACACTAGCATATGAAAGTGATAAAACAAGAGACTCTTGTCGGATTTTGTGCTCCGCAAAACCCAAAGAGGTTCAGGGGCGTGTGCGAAGATCCCCATCTGCTTTGGCCTCAAGCTCACAGCTCCACAGCTTAGCCGAATCAACTCACTCAATCACGGGGAAGAAGACTAGCACGCAGATTTACCCAGGTTCGGACCGCTGCGAAGCGTAAAACCCTACTCCTGCCTTTGGTGGATTGCCTCATGAGGAGGCTTTTGGATGAACTGGTACAGTGGTGAGCAACCTCGCGAGGGCGCTCGGGTGTTTCTTTGGATCCGTCCCTCTACGGCGCAGCCTCGCCTCTATTTATAGTGGTCCGGGTCCTCTTCCCTTCTCGCACTGGCGGGAAGGGATCCCACAGCGGCCAAATTCAAAGGGGGACAAGCAGTACACCTTATCCTGACCAAAGGTGGTCTTCGCCTGCAAAGTAGCTGGTGGTGATGCAGAGGTGGGCTCGACGATGACGTCCGTCCTGTAGGGCTCGCGGTCTTGGTCTTATTGCGCCGGAATGGAAACCTTTGGGGGGGATGCCTTGGGAAACTGCGTACGTCCTTGCCTCCTTTGCACGAAAGAGGAAACTGCTTCTTCTGTGCCCGCTGGCGCCCGCCTGGCCTGGCTGGCGTCACCTCAGCCTCTCGAGGCCGAGCATTGCACAAAAATCTCCGCCCCTCAGGAGGGAGTCTGGAGAGGCCTCTGATACGTCTCCAACTTATCTATAATTTTTGATTGTTCCATGCTATTATATTATCTGTTTTGGATGTTTTATATGCATTAATATGCTATTTTATATTATGTTTGGGACTAACCTATTAATCTAGAGCCTAGTGCCAGTTTCTGTTTTTTCCTTGTTTTTGAGTATTGCAGATAAGGAATATTAAATGGAGTCCAAACGGAATAAAATCTTCGGAATGATTTTTCTTGGACCAGAAGAAACCCAGCAAACTTGGAGATGAAGGCAGGAGACCTGCCGTGGCGTCACAAGCCACCAGGCCGTGCCCTAGGGGGGGCGCCCCCTGGCTTGTGGCCCCACGGCATCCCTCCTAACCCTATTCTTCAGCCTATAAATTCCCAAATATTCCCTGGATACCAAAGAGAGCCACGAAAATACTTTTCCGTCGCCGGAAGCCTCTGTTCCCGTGAGATCCAATCTTGGAGCCTTTTCCGGTAATCTGCTGGATGGGGATTCGATCACGGAGGGCATCTACATCAACTCCATTGCCCCTCCGATGATGCGTGAGTAGTTTACCACAGACCTTCGGGTCCATAGCTAGTAGCTAGATGGCTTCTTCTCTCTCTTTGTTCTTTAATACCATGTTCTTCATGATCTTCATGGAGATCTATCCGATGTAATACTCTTTTGCGGTGTGTTTGTCGAGATCCGATGAATTGTGGGTTTATGATCAGCTTATCTATGAATATTATTTGAATTTTCTCTGAATTCTTATATGCATGATTTCATATCTTTGCAAGTCTCTTCGAGTTATTGGTTTGGTTTGGCCAACTAGATTGGTAATTCTTGCAATGGGAGAAGTGCTTAGTTTTGGGTTCAATCTTGCGGTGTCCTCACCCAGTGACAAAGTAGGGGTAGCGAGGCACGTATTTGTATTGTTGCCATCGAGGATAAAAAGATGGGGTTTTCATCATATTGCTTGAGTTTATCCCTCTACATCATGTCATCTTACTTAATGCGTTACTCTGTTCTTCATGAACTTAATACTCTAGATGCAGGCAGGAGTCGGTCGCTGTGTGGAGTAATAGTAGTAGATACAGAATCGTTTCGGTCTACTTGACACGGACGTGATGCCTATATGCATAATCATTGCCTTGGATATCGTCATAATTATTCGCTTTTCTATCAATTGCTCGATAGTAATTTGTTCACCCACCGTATTATTTTCCTTCATGAGAGAAGCCTCTAGTGAAACCTATGGCCCCCGGGTCTATTTTCCATATTATACTTTCGTATCAAAAACCAAAAATACCAAAAATACCTCGCTGCATTATTTTTACTTTGGTTTTACTTTACGTTCTTGCAATCTTTTATATCTATCTCTATCAGATCTCATCCTTGCAAATAACCGTGAAGGGATTGACAACCCCTTTATAGCGTTGGGTGGAAGTGTTTGATTATTTGTGTAGGTACATCTATTGGGGACTTGCTTGTATCTCCTACTGGATTGATACCTTGGTTCTCAACAACTGAGGGAAATACTTATCTACTTTGCTGCATCACCCTTTCCTCTTCAAGGGAAAACCAACGCATGCTCAAGAAGTAGCAAGAAGGATTTCTGGAGCCATTGCCGGGGAGATCTACATCAAGCCTACCAAGTACCCATCGCAAACTCATCTCTTGCACTTACATTATTTGCCTTTTGCCTCTCATTTTCCTCTCCCCCACTTCTAAAACGATTTTCAGAAAAAACCAAAAAGATTTGCATTTTTATTCGCCCTTCTTCCGTTCGTCTTTCCGTTTGCTTTTCGTTTCCTTGTGTGTTAGATTACTTAAACTCATGGCTAGCCTTGCCACTATCGCTAGTACTCCCGAGAGTGAAGTTCTTAATTTTAAGCAAAGGGAGGGAGAAAACTTAAAAGATGCTTGGTATAGAATTTGCAATGCTCAAAATAGATCTACTCGTAAGCAATCTACTACCGTTCTCCTTCGCAATTTTTATGTGGGTGTCTCTCCTTGGAATAGATATGTTTTGGATACTATTATGGGAGGAAATTTCTTGGGTAGCCATACCTTTGATTCTTATAATGCTATGACAAATTTGGTAGGTTCACCCCCTCTCATGGTTAATGAAACAATCTTAACTTTGGAACATGTGATGCGAAGGCTTGATATTATTGAAAATAAAGTTGCTACTATTGAGCTCATTAAAAACTTGGATAAAATGATTCATAATCATATTACTCAATATGGATCTAAGGTAGGAGTTACTTTAAAAAACCTAAGGGAAAAAGAACCCATAGTTAATGAAAAATTGGATCAAGATTCCTCTAGAATTGGAAAGCTAGAGGACATTATTACCAACTTGGGTTCCGCTTTTGCCTCTGTTCAAACCACTCCAAAATTTTCTCCTCCTAAGACTGCCAAGTTTGTTTATGTTCCCAAAAATAAGGGTGAATCCTCTAGTAAAGGGGATGAAGATCTTAAGATGATAAGTGTTCACCCCAGCTTTATCAATATTGTTAGGGAACCTATTACCACAAGTGAATCTCTTGATTTCTTGCCTAGGAGCATTTATTGATAAGAGCAAAGAACCTCCTAGGGTTCATAAGTGTGCAATTGAGGAATTGCATACCAAAGATGATAATACCTAGATCTATTGCGTTATGCCTAGCTAGGGGCGTTAAACAATAGCGCTTGTTGGGAGGCAACCCAATTTTATTTTTATGCTTTTGTTTTTGCTTCTGTTTTTTGAGTGTTTCGCACATTATTACCTCTGTATTAATTGTGTTTTCTTGTTTAAATTAGTGTTTGAGCCAAGTAAGACCTTTGGGATGGTCTACGGTGTTTGTGATTTGATTTTGCTAAAAACAGAAACTTTTGCTCTCAGTCCAGGAATTTTGTAAATTCACTGGAACGTGTTTTTGATGTGAAATTTTTACACAAGATTGATATACAAATTTCCCTGCGGTAGGCTAAGATATGACGGCCTCTACTTAACGCTTCGCTTGGGAAAAAAATCAACACGAGCAGGAGGTCTTGTTACCTACAGAGAAGAAACGGCTGTTGGCAGGGAAGTAGACGGCGGTGGAGCGACGGCTCCGGCGATCAACGACGTCGGTGGTGATGTCCGGTGGGTGGGGAAGATCAAGAGTGACTGATTTTTTCTGAAGGTGAAGTTTGGTGATGACCAAAGCGAACGGGGTGTCGAGGTGAACTCCGTGAACTACGGCGGCGTTGCGAGCTCGAGGTGGTTGCTGTAGATGGAGAGGGGAGACAAGACCTTGTCAAAACCAATCTAGGGATCAAAAGAAGTCGAACTACAGAAAAGGAAGGCTTGGGATGGCTCACCGGCATCG
This sequence comes from Elymus sibiricus, assembly GCA_039707655.1. Classification (NCBI taxonomy): domain Eukaryota; kingdom Viridiplantae; phylum Streptophyta; class Magnoliopsida; order Poales; family Poaceae; genus Elymus; species Elymus sibiricus. The sequence goes on along the minus strand of CM077673.1, from coordinate 247,564,910 downwards.
GAATCCGACGATGAACCACAGCTTTTGCGGTGAGATCCAAACGGCGAGAGCTCCAAGTACAGATGGTTTCGGGCGTTGGGGTTTGGGCGAATCGGTCGAGGAGAGTCGTGGGTATTTATAGGACATCTTGCTTGGACGAGGGGAAGACTAGAGATAGGATTTTTGCAAGAGTTTGAATCGAAGGCGGCATCGGTACGTACGCGTACAGATGTTTTTGTTGGTGTTCGTGAGGAAGAAGGTCTTCGGTGGGTCCCTCTATGAGAGAAAGAAAAGAAAGAAAAAAATAAGAAAGAGAGATAGGTACGTGAGAGAGATTCACCTGAGGGAGAGAGAGATGGCCACGAGCGCTCGTTGACCAAGGATGGCAGCGGCTCGGGTGAGCGCTAGCTCCTGGCCACGTATGCTAGCATACCCTAGCGCTCGCTTGGGTTGGCTAGGCCGGCCGATGCACTGGCCTGGCCAGCAGTTTTTTTAAATAAAAATCAAATTTTAACAGCGGTGCAAAAATTCCTATAAAGCATAACAAAACATTTTGTAAAAATCTGAAATTTTGCACATAAATATTAGGGACTATAAATGTCCTTGTGTACATTTTAGTTTTCAAAAAACAATATATAAAAATATTTATAAAATTTGTAGAGGCATTTTAATGCACAGAAACAATACAAAGTGACTTTTCAAAATACCAAACTGCATCCAAAATATTTTTCCACCATTTTTCATTTTGAGGGAGTCATTTTACCCTTGCTCATAAATATATTTTTTAGCGGAAAAATAATTTGGACAAAAACCAATAAATCCAAGTAGAGAAAAATTTCAAATGCATGACAATGATGATGATAATGCATAGCTATATTATAACATGCCAAAATGAAATTTGGGATGTTACAGATATTTTTGGGGAAGAGGACCATGGCACTACAAAGGGGGAAGGGGCACGCCCATGTAAGGGGATCGGGCCATTCTCTCCCCCAACACCCCGTGTACTGGAGCCTCAAGTTCCTCCTTTTCCAAGGCAACCAAATCACAAACAGGAGTAGGGTTTTACACCGCACTGTGGCCCGAACCTGGGTAGTTCGCATGTCCCCGTCGTGTCCGGTGAGGAGGAGTGAGTTCGTCGTCGATCTTGCTTTGTTTGCCGTTGTGTTGCAGGTCGCAAGCCAAGCCCCCTAGTGTTCAAACCTTGTTCTTGGTGAAGTTCTTGGACGCAGATCCCAGACTCCAACATTTGGCGTGCCAGGTAGGGGGACTTGGCATCTTCACGCCTTCGATCTCGACGTCGCCTAAGGCATGGATGATGCCGCCACTCTCCGAGCGCGCGCCGGGTCATCCTAGCCATTACCCATGCGGCGCCTACTGCCCGAGGCGCCCTGGGGCGACGCCTTCGCGCCGCCGCTGAACTGGCGGAGGAGCTGGCGGCCTTTTCCATCCGCTCGACGACGCCTAAGCAGGCGTTTGGCCACTCCGTTGATGCTTCCTCATCGGAAAGGCCTGGCCCCTAGCTCTGCGCGGCCTCCCCGCCATCGACAGCCGCGACGTCTGGTTTGGGCCGGCCGCCCGATTCGTCTCCACCGCGTGCAACAGCCGGGCGTCCCCTCCCTCCCCGTCTGCTTCGTCGCCATGTGCCGGGCGTCTCGAGCGCTTAGCCATCCCGTGTGGCCTGGCCATGCTTGGCCGCGGCGGCCTTGCGACTCCTACCAGAAGCGTTGCCCCCGGTGGGGGCTCCCGGGAGCCCCATAGGGTGGCGTGCATCCTCGGTGGGGCCCAGGCCCCTCCATCAAGCCGCCACCTCAAGCGTTCTTCGCGAGAGGCAAACGCGGCCCTGCCGGTGCCTGAGCCCGCGAGCCGCCCCTGGTGGTTCGATACCCCCGTCGCTTTCGACGCCAGTGACCATCCCAAGTCTACCAGGACAGTAGGCGTTGTCCCTCTGCTGTGCACTCCCACCATTAGCGGTGTCAAGCAGAAGGTGCGGCGCCAGGCAACCGAGAAGCAGGACTTTGTTGTTCAGGAGGTCGAGAAGCTCCAAGACGCCGGCGTCATCCGTGAGGTAATCCACCCAGAGTGGGTCACCAACCCTGTGGTCTACGCCAAACCACACGGAGGCAAGCTTATGTGCGTCAACTTCACCAACCTCAACAAGGCGTGCCCCAAGGACCACTTCCCGCTGCCGCGGATCGACCAGATAGTGGACTCCACCACGGGGTGTGACCTGGTCTGTTTCCTGGACGCCTTCTCAGACTTCCATCAGATCAAGATGGCAAAGGAGGATGAGGAGAAAACCGCCTTCATCACCCCTTACGGAGTGTTCTGCTATGTGTGCATGCCTTTCGTCCTGAAGTGTGCGGGAGCCACCTTCCAGAGGCTGATGCGCATCTGCCTAGGGAGCCAGATGGGGAGAAATGCAGAGGCATACGTCAATGACATCGTCATCAAAACGCGTGAGGCGCGCACCCTCATCGAGGACCTGGAGGAAACATTCGTTAACCTCCGCAAGGTCAAACTTAAGCTAAACCCCACCAAGTGCGTCTTCGGTGTTCCCTCCGGCAAGCTCCTGGGTTTATCGGTCTCCCATCGCGGCATCAAGGCTAACCCTTGGAAGATCAAGGCCATCGAACAGATGTGGCCGCCTCACAATCTCAAGGAGAAGCAGCACTTAGTGGGGTGCATGGCCTCGCTTGGTCGCTTCATTTCCAAGTTCGGCGAGCGGGCTCTCCCCTTTTTCAAGCTCATGAAGAGGTCTGGCCCCTTCAAGTGGACCTCTGAGGCCGACGCCGCCTTCGAGGACCTCAAGAGGTACCTCACAGGCCCCCTGTCATTGTCGCCCCGCGCCCTCGCAAGCGCCTGCTATTGCACCTGCGGCCACCCCTCAGATGGCCAGCGCGGCCATTGTGGTGGAGTGGGAGTAGCAAGCCTGCATCAAGAAGAATCCCACTGAGTCCGCGCCCGTGGACGCCACCCCTACGGAGGCACCATGTGAGCGCCCCAAGGCCCCGCTGGTGCCCGCCGAGAGCCCCCCCTCCGGAGGCCCTAGCTCACCCCCAGGAGGCCACTTGGGGTCCCACCTTCGGAGGCCCCCGCGGCGCCGCCGTCGGGGCCCCATGGTGAGCACGACTCGGACACCACGGTCATGCGCCTCGTCAAGCACCCTGTCTACTTCGTTAGTACGGTGCTGCGAGAGGCACGTGAGCTATACCCCATGCAGTAGAAGCTCCTCCTGGCGCTCCTCATGGCCTCCAGGAATCCACGTCACTGCTTCCAGGGGCACCCAGTCCGAGTGATCTCCTCCTACCCACTAGAGCAGGTCCTGCGGAGCCCGAACACCACCGGCCGCGTGGCCGAGTGGAACATCGAGCTGCAGCCCTTTGATTTGGAGTTCCTCACCACCAGGACCATCAAGAGCGGGCCTTGGTGGACTTCACGGTAGAGTGGACGGACCCGCACCAGGACGAGCCCCATGAGGAGTCACCCTTGCCTGAGGAGGCCGTCTCTGGGGGCTAGAGCATGCACTTTGACGGGGCCTTCGCATAACAGGCCATGGGGGCTGGCATGGTTCTCATTACGCCCGGAGGTGATAAGCTTTACTATGCAGTACAACTCTGTTTCAGGTGCACCGACAAGGTCTCCAACAACATCGCCGAATACGAGGGACACATCACTGGGCTCAAGGCGGCCATCACGCTTGGATTCAAGCGCATCGTCATCAAGGGGGACTCGCAGCTCCTCGTCAACTTCTCCAACAAGAAGTACAAGCCAAAGGATGAGCACATGGCGGCTTATCTGGAGGAGGTGCGAAAGCTCAAGAAGGGCTTCATGTGCATGGAGCTCTAGCACATCCCTCGTGGCGACAACAGCGAGGCGGACGAGATCGCCAAGCGCGCATCTCGCCGCGAGCCCCAAAGCCCCCGCATCTTCGAAGGGCGGCTTCTGAAGCCCTCGGCAACGCCTCCGGTCGTCGGCCCTGCGGCGCCTCATGAGGAGCTCCCTCTCGCACCAGCCATGGGCGCACCAGACTGCGGTCCACCCTTAGGCGCCAGCCTGCTGCTGGCACTCGAGCCACAACCTGAGAGATGGACTGCGGAAATCAAGACCTACCTGGAGGGCGGCGCCCTCCTAGAGATCGACGCAGAAGCAGAGCGGGTGGTCCGCCAGGCTACCCTCTACCACTTAAAGGAGGGTGACCTATACCGCCACCGAATGAAGGGGGTCGCGCTACGGTGCATCTCCAAGGAGCAAGGGTGTGAGCTGCTCGCCGATATCCATGGAGGCGACAACGACCAACACTCGCCCTCGCGCACCATCGCAGGAAAAGCATTCCACGGCGGCTTCTACTGGCCCACAACGCTCACGGATGCTACGGAGCTGGTACAGGCGTGCGAGGTTTGCCAGTTCCACGACAAGCAAATTCATCAGCCAGTGGAGGGGCTCCAGACCATTCCCCTCTCGTGGCCCTTTGTGGTTTGGGGGCTGGATATCCTCGGACCCTTCCCTCACGAGGCCAGTGGCTATCGTTTCCTTTACGTCGCCATCGACAAGTTCACCAAGTGGGCGGAGGTGCAGCCTGTCTGGACCATATCGGCAGGCTCATCGGTCAAGTTCATCAAGAGCTTGGTGTGCCGTTTCGGCGTCCCCAACCGCATAATCATGGACAATGGCTCGCAGTTCACCATCGGCCTCTTCAAGACCTATTGCGCCTCCATCGGCACGAAGATCTGCTTTGCCTCTGTAGCACACCCTCAAAGCAATGACCAGGCTGAGTGGGCCAATGCAGAGGTCCTCAAGGGCCTCAAGACCAGGAGCTTCAAGAAGCAACTCACGACCTACGGCAAGGGCTGGCTGGACGAGCTCCTATCGGTGCTATGGTCCATCTGCACAACGGCGACCAAGCCTACCGGAGAGACACCCTTCTTCCTCGTCTACGGGATGGAAGCGGTCCTCCCGGCCGAGGTTAAGCATCGGTCCCCGTGGGTTTTGGCATTCGACGAATCACGTCAGGACGGCCTGCGGGAGGACGGCCCGCTCTTCCTCAAAGAGGCCCGCCGCTAGGATGCTCTACGCGCGGCAAGGTACCAGCAGGCGTTGCGTCGCTATCACAGCCACAACATACGCCCCCGCACCCTAGAGGTGGGCAACCTGTACTGCGCCGAATCCTCTCCTGAGAGGGACTCCACAAACTCTCACCCATGTGGGAGGGCCCCTTCAGGGTCACGCACATCTCCAGGCCCAGCGGGGCACGACTCGAAACGACGGAGGGTGTTCCGGTACAAAACACATGGAACATCCAACTTCTCCACAAGTTATATCCGTGAACCCACGGATACGAGCGAGATGGAGCTGTACACGCTCCGGGGCTCTCTCTATCCACGCTGCCTTCGGCACGTGAGAGTCCCTTCCCACTCTCGTGGAAGCCCAATGCTCAGCGCTGGCGGATGCTCCTACCTACTTTCGTGGAAGCCCCATGCTCAGCACTGGCGGAAACCCAATGCTCAGACATGGCAGACCTTTTGACATGAGGGCGCTTTTTAGCTGCATCAACCTCAGGCTGACCAGTGTCCATCACGACAACATGTCTGTCATCCTTTGAAGGGCGTCTTTTGGCCATGGCCTCAAGCTGATCCATGTCAAGCATGGCAGCATGTATCTTTCCATTATGTAATGAACCCGCTTCATGCATTAGTAAAGTTTATTTCCTCAAGAATTCCTGTGTACTTGTAGCTTAGTACGCCTCAGCAGAGGTGCGTGCTCGTGAACTCCTTCATGAGGGGCCGCGTCGCGAGGACTAGTGCGCGGTGCCGGTCACACGACCCTGCTGCCGGCACATGGGTGGCGCACCCATGTGGGGTAGGGTGATAGACGCCGTGCCAGCAGGCGTGGCTGGGTACAATTTCCTTTCTGGTGATTAGGGGGCAGCTCCTACTGCCCCACAAAAAGCAGGTTCCTCAAAGTTGGCCACTTTGGTGAAAGATTATTAGGACGGATCGGCGCGCCAGGACGGAGGTCATTGCCGAGCCCACGAGTTTGTCACGAAGACTGCTTTATCAGGCGAAGACCACCTTTAGTCAGGATAGGCCTAGCCCCTGTCCCCCTTCGAATTGACGCCCTGTGGCCACTCTTTCCCGTCGATATTTTCGGGGAAGAGGACCAAGGCACTACAAAGGGGGAAGGGCCACGTCTATGTAAGGAAATCGAGCCATTCTCTCCCCCAACACCCCGTGTATTGGAGCCTCAAGCTTCTCCTTTTCCAAGGCACCCAAATCACAAGCAGGAGTAGGGTTTTACACCACATGGTGGCCCGAACCTGGGTTGTTCGCATGTCCCCGCCGTGTCCGGTGAGGAGGAGTGAGTTTGCCGTCGATCTTGCTTTGTTTGCCGTCGTGTTGCAGGTCGCAAGCCAAGATCCCCAGTGTTCGAACCTTGTTCTTGGACAAGTTCTTGGACGTAGATCCCAGACTCCGACACGGCTGAATCACTATTCACTCCTAATCAGAATCATCACCCTCGCTCTTGATATGGGGGAGCTGTCGTCGTCGTCGCTCTCGCTGGAGGAGTCTTAGTTCCTGTCGCTCGAGCTTTCTGCGCAGCACTCCAGACGGCCGTTGGAAGCCCCGAAGAACTTCACGGCAAGCATGGTAGATCCATCGAACCTGAATTGAAGAAGGTGTCCCTGTCCCAGACCACGAGATCACACACATGACTTCCATCCCCATGTCAAGAACATGGAGCTGCCGGGAGAAATATCGACCGCCACCCAGGCGGGGCAGTTGCAATAACCATCCAGCCCAAGCCACAGGCCTAAGGGCCTACTGTCCTCCATGACCCTCACGAAGGGGTCTGGAAGACGCAGCCAGCTGCGGGGATGGCAGCGCAGTGCCACGAGGAACTCATACGCCACCTCCCCTATGTGGGTTTCCACAGGGGGTGGAGGGAGAGGTGCGCCTTGCCTCCCACGGCCCATAGACGCGCGCCTTCTGCGAGAACTAGGGCCGGCCCCCGTAGCCATAACTAGAATGCACGTCTGGCTCCAGGGAGAAGCCCTCGAAGCAACAATGGAAGCTCGGGCTCGGCCCCTACCTTTCGCCATCACGATGATGGTGTTCCGGGAGGAGCAGCATAAGGAGGAAGACGAAGGGAGGAAGCGACGGTAGCTGGCAGGTTGGAACGGAGAAGGGTGAATGAGCAACGGTCTCCGCAGCCTCCTCTTTATAGGGAAGGTGCGGGGGCTGGCTCTTTACTGTTCAAAATGACCGCGCATTATAAAGCACACTACTCCAGCAACCGCCCCTCTTCACCAATGCCACGCCTCGCATGTAACACGCGTCATAAAGGGCGCGGTAAAAGAGAAGAAGACGGAGAAAACGGCGAAAGAGGAAGACAGAAGGCTAGAATGAAGAGTGCACGTGCGTGTCCCTCTATCACAAGGTGAGAAGGCGTAGAGGCCTCCTCTCCCAGTCCGACGTGGCTGTGCCTTTTTAGGCACGCCCCTGAGATTATGTTTCGCTCCACCTCTCCCATGTCCCGCATTTAATGCGCGTCGTGGGCGGGCAGTAAAAACCATCATCACAACTACAGAAAAATTTGGCCACGTGTGTCTGTGCACCACTTTGGGCCTAGCCCAACAACGTCACAAACTTAAGTGTGGCCCAGGCCCAGGGGCTCCTGTCGGTGTACTAAAGAACGTGTCATTTAGCACCCTGACTTGTACACAGACGACAGCAGCCTCCGGCCCGGCAAGCACTGCCGAAAGGATACGATGACACAAGACAACGTCAAACAAAGACCAAGCCACCGGCAAGCCTCCTTGCCGGTGGAGAAGACCCGATAGCGTATGCACCCGGCAAGATCCCACTACCAAGCCACCGCTCCACCTCATCGACCTGATTGTCTACATCAGTTAGGTGTCAAACGGGCGGGCGGTTAGGTGGAGCTTGTCGGGGCGCGTGGTAGCTCGATAGAATTACAACAGCTTTAATGACACCTGTCCTATTGGCATGGCGGAAGAATAGGAGGTAGCTAGGCGAATGACACAGAAGGAGTGACGATCCTTGCCGGGAGAGGGTACCTGCGTGACACCTCACAGAGCATTTAATGCGCCTGTCCTAATCCGTCAGAGTTAGGTATTTCCCACTGTAACATGTTAGTAGCATGACCACTGTTACATCCACTATTTACCCCTATGTAATTACCGTTTTAGCCACTTTGTAACCCCTTTCATCTATAAAAAGAGGTCCATGGCTAACTTTACCATGGTCCAAACCCTGTCCATTTGCACGTGTAGCCGCACTCTCGAGCATCCTTGCCGGGTTGTTGCGCTCTCTGTACTTAGGACTCAATCATTCAAAACACATACACAAGACATAGGGTATTACGCCTCTGAGCGGCCCGAACCTGTCTTGTAGGTGCATCTAGTGCCCCTTAGTGATTTTGATATATTGAATATTTATAGGTTAAGGAACTAATGTGTTTGTGAGTGTACACTTGTTCTGTAAGTCCATGAGGAGTTTGATATATCCGAAGAATGTCGACCCCTAAAAATGAATGTCTTCAACTGAAGACTTTGATGCTTTCTTGAAGACTTTGAAAATGAAGAATTTGGTGTGACCTTGAAGATATTGTTGCGAGGACTATGAAGCTTGAAGACTTTGTTTTCGTAATGTCATTTGCTTTCTTTTGAGTCATAGGAAACACCGTAATGTTAAAGGGGGTCGAGGTAATACTAACGAAAATTTTCCATGTGATGCTCATCTCAAAGTCTACACCTACCAAAACCTTCGAGTGAAGCCTTTGGAAATCTCTTGCAATTCAGTCAAATCCTTTAGTGACAGAGACATAGTTCTTCTGGTCTCTGAGGAAATTGGTTTGACTGAGGAGTTTGAATTTCGCCAATGTGAATTGCCTACCATGAGGAATATGATAGCCCTGAGGAATTTGAGAGCTCAAAGTTCCTACCGTTGCTGTGCTTAGCGCCAGCTGTCAAGATATCTTCTCCACATAACGGTCATATTTGTAGGGGCATTTATGTCATATCATGTCGGGTTGCACCCTGGCTATAAATAGCCGCCCCCCTCAACCACTACCTGGTTGGCTGCTCCGAGAGAGATTGACAAGTGTCATTTAGAGCAACCCATCCTCTAAGGACTTTGAGAGAAAATCATCATTGAGGAAAAACCCAAAACCCAAACAACCAAAACCCAAAGTGATTGAGCATCACTGAAGAGATTGTTCCTGTGTGGAACCGACGCTTGCTACCTTTGAAGACTGTGCATCTTCCGGACGGTTAGGCATCATGGTCTAGAGCAACCAAGAGGAAATTATGGTTTGCCGATGACCAAGTTTGTGATGGTTTGGAAGTCTACCTTGAAGACTTACCACGAGTGTTGGGGAAGGTCTGTGTGACCTTAGCTCAAGGAGGATACGGTAAGGACTGTGTGTCCTTTTGGTTTAAATACCAAGACGCTCCAAACTAGACGTACGACTGTCACAACAGTTGGAACTGGGTCATCAAATCATTGTCTTCACCAAGCTCCTGGTGCTATTTCCTCAACTTTTTCATTTCCTCGTTAACTTGTTGATGAAATTGATCATTACTGTTTGAAGACTTTGACTGAAGACTTTCTCAATTTACTCATCTCAAATTCTTCAGTCACCTTGTCATTCGCCTGCTTATCCTGTTTACACGCTACTTGTGCTCTATGTATGTTTCATTTCATCATGATGTCTATGCTACTGTTATGTTATGCATGCAGTTCAGTACTTATTCTGCTGCTCGTATTTCGTCACTTAGCAAATTCCTCAAGTATTAATTCCTCAGTGAAAAATTTGTAAAAATTGCCTATTCACCCCCCCTCTAGTCAATATAACACACTTTCAATTGGTATAAGAGCAAGGTACTCCCTTGTTCTGTGTGATTTTGATTTAACCACCTGGAGTTTTAGTTATGTCGAATGCAGGCATGATCAAGGTCTCAGCTGGGTGTCCTACCTTCGATGGGACAGACTACCCCTACTGGAAGAACAAGATGCGCATGCATCTTGAGGAAATTGACAACGATCTCTAGTATGTTGTGGAAAATGGTGTTCCGTCCATCACTCCCACTGTCACTGCTGCTGATGTGAAGAGATTCAAGCAACTCGACTCTCAAGTGAAGAATATCATATGTGGCCATCTGAGCAAAGGACAGTATGGCAGAGTGAGTGCTTTGGTAACTGCTAAGCTTATCTAGGATAGGCTGTCCAAAGTCAATGAAGGGGTTTCAACTCAACGTGACTCCCGAGTTGATGTTCTTCGCAATCTCTTCAACCGCTTCAAAAGACTCGACAACGAAAATGTCTAGCAAACCTTCAATCGTCTCACTGATATTTGCAAAGAGCTCCAAACTCTTGGTGCCACTGACATCACCGACCATGTGGTGGTGAAGAAACTGCTGAGATCACTTGATTCCTCATTCGATACACTGACGTTGATGATTCAAGAACGTGGAGACTACAAGTCACTAGATCCTGTTGATATTCTTGAGAGACTCAATACTCATGAATTCCAACAGGCTGAAAAGAGATGCCTCTATGGACCAAGCTATGGAAGAACTTGTGCACTGAAGGCAAAAGCAATTTCCTCATCTGAAGGCGAAGAATCTGACAGTAGCCTTGCTGATCCTGAAGAACCGAGTCAGGAGCTATGAATGCTCGTAAGGAAATTCCAAAAGTTCTCAAGAAGAGGCCGATTTGGAAAATCTTCAAGAAGTGATGACCAGAGATCAGATTCCTCATCCCGTGATCACAAGAAAAGGACTTGCCACAAATGCAAGAAATCTGGCCACTACATTGCTGATTGTGCGCTCTAGGAAAAGGAATCAAAGAAGAAGAAGTACAAGGATGACAGATCTGATGACTCGAAGAAAAAGAAAAATCTTCAAAGTCCTCATCGTCAAAGTCATCATCTCACAAGAAGAACAGTTCCTGAAAGGCTCGGGCGTTTATTGGCAAGGAAATGGAGTCTGATGTTGAATCTGAGGAATATGAGGAAGAGGAGGAATCTGAGGAAGAATCAGACTTTGGTGTGGCGAGCTTAGCTCTCGCTACGGCTCTCATCAGCAAGTCCATCTTCAAAACTTCGGAAAGTGATAATGACTCTGACGTAAGCAATGCCGACTATGCTCCCACCTATTGCTTCATGGCAAAAGGTGCCAAGGTACTCAAACATCATTCCCCCTCTGAATCTAGTGAAGGCAAATCTGATGAAAACATGAAGACTAGTTATTCCAAACTTGCTAATATTGCCACTAAACAACAAAATGCTTTGGAAAAGATTCAGAAGCTGCTAGACAAAAGCGATGACCTGTTGAATGAGGAAATGGATCGAAATCAAACTCTGACTGATGATCTTCAAAGTCTTCAGTCTAAGTATGATGACCTTAAAAGTCATCATGAAACTCTCTTAGTTGATCATGAGAAGCTTTCCTATGAATTTCTTCAAAGAAAGCAAGATCTTGAGAAACTAAGGGTGTCTCATGAAGACCTTCAAAGGGATAATGATTATTTGCTTGGTCAATAGACCAGTTTCGCTCACGAAGATTTCATTCCACCATGATTGAAATGCATAGAACGTGAAACTGCTAATTCTTCACCTGAAAGTTCAAATGCTTCTATTGCTGCAACTTCTTCAACTGTTTCTGTGGTCACAAATTCCTCATCTGAGGATACCACAAGTGTCGCGGATATTACCCCGCGGTATAACCCGGCCTGAAGTATGACCTGACCGGGACTTGGCGACTCATTGGTGACCCGGCCGAGCTTGGCGGCTCATTGCTGACCCAGCAGGCGGGTCAGACGAACGACAAGACCCAACGGCCCAGAAGGCGGCTCATGGGAGGGCCGACTCATGTTATGGTGGGCCAGCTCATAGAGAAGGCCCAAGATGAGAAAGGATTCCCTCATAAAGGAAACAAGACCCAGATTTGGATTCAAGAGAGACTACTCCTAATCCTACTCCCAGTAGGACTCTACATGTAAACCTACCCCTTCAAACCTATATAAGGAGGGGTAAGGCGCCCCAAGAGGGACAAGTTCAAGTTATTAGAGATAGACAGATTAGAGGCTCTCGAGATTAGAGGTAGCGATCCCGCATCCTTGTAATCGAGATCATCCTCATCATCAATATACACAAAGCAGGACGTAGGCTTTTACCTCCATCGGAGGGGCCGAACCTGGGTAAACTCGCGTCTCTCGATTCCGACCAACCCCTCTCATGCCGCCACCTAGTTGCGATGGCCTCACACCTAAAGTTCTCTCACAAGAACATCTTGCCGTGACAAAACCATGACAGTTGGCGCCCACCGTCGGGCTTTGAACTTTGGTGTTGTGTTCTTGGAGGGAGATCTTTTAGGGATTGAGAAGCTTGCGACCGTCCGGATCAAGAAGAGCCGGTACAGAAGGACATATATCAACTCCGGATGCATCAGTCGAGATGGAAAAAAGTTTCAGCGGTGGTATGACAAATACCAAGCTTAGAAGATTATTTTGGAAAAGACTCCGCAAGCCATCCAATCCATACACTGTGGCCAGGACCACCTTAACCATAACAATCGGATTAGAGGTGATGAAAACCTCGGCAAAATCTGCATGCAAGAGGAAAATTTCAAAGGAGAAAATCACGATGCGGCGGCTGAGCAGAACCATCCAACGGCGCTGTCGTGGTAAAGCAAGGCGGGCGCTGCAGGCAGGATCCGTCGGGAAGCGAAAATAATAATAATAAAGCCAGAAGCTTTGCTATCGTATGCACAGATTCCACAGCAACATTTTTACGGTCCATCAGTCTAGAGCGCCAGGCGTCATGTGCTGGAGCTAGAAAGTTTTGCAGTCCCGGCGCACCATCACTTCCTGATAAAAAAGGGAGAAAAGCCTATAGTGCTACTACCCCACATGGGACCCACTAGGAGGCATATCAAGTTGATGGATTGGGCGTGTCACTCTCAAGCTAACCTGATCCAAATACTAGTCCTACTACAGTTTGATTTCTTTATTCCGTGTGCAATCTAAAGTCGAGGCCACACAAGCGTTCGGACGGTTTGACCCGGTCTCCACTACAATCCGTGGCGATCGCTGCATCCGCTGAGTTAAAAAGCCCGTGGGGATCGGTCAACAAGCCAGACACAATTCTATATTTGCCAGCACATATTTTAAATACAGAGTAATATTTTATCAGATCAGTTTATACATAGATTATGTATCGACAAAATACATCAGGTAATATCAGTCCAGTTTGTTTTAGCGCATATTAAATTCTTTAAAGAACAATTACTCGGTCTTGTATATTTTTATATGCCGAAGAATTGTGCAATGTAAAAGTGTTCGTCATGCCACGGATACAAAGCTCGTACTAGCGGCATCCAACGGCGGCATCCATGCCATACTGCTGACAGATGGGCGCGCAGGACGACGTCCATGTGGTCCAGTCTACAATGACACCCGGAGCCTGTACCAGCGCCTGCTTGCACGGGCTGCCTGGTGAATGCACGCACATCCCACCGTTCTACGATCCGGCTTGCCTCAAAATGCCAAACAAAGAAAAAGAGATCGATCGTCCGTGCCGGTTTCCAGAATTCCAGCTGAAAATGTCCCCGACGCCCGTCCATGATGCATCGTCCAACGGACGCGCGGTCCATCATCACTATGATCCAGCGAGGAGGCGTGAAAAATTCATCAATTAGAATTTTTGGGAGTGGATCGATCTGCATGTCTAAACTCGGGTTGCTACGTCTGCGTTCTCCCGAGAAAAAATACCAGGTGATATCCGCCTTATTTATTTTATCAGTATATATTAAAATTCCTTCGAGAACGAATCACTTTGGCCTGCAATATTTTTACGCAGGACAATTGTTCGTTACAAAAGTGGCATTATACCACGGCTTTCAACACCGTGTCGTTCTGCGCTGGTGTTCGTCCGTGTCGCATTACACCGGCTTTCAACGCCGCGACCGTCTCGCGCGTCCCCACCAGCTTATAACACCGCGGCCGACTCACGCGTCCGCACCGGCTTAAAACCCCGCGGCTGACTCGCACGTCCGTGCCGGTTTATAGCGCCGCGGACGACTCTCCCGTCCGCGCCGGTTTACAACGTCGCGGTCCGGTCTACATCGACCCGCTGGTGCCGTGCCTGCTCACTCAAGCCGTCCAACGGACGCTCGTGAGTCGCCGCCCCTGCGGTCTGGTCTACATGAACACGCCGATGTCACGCCTGTTCACTGGAGTCGTCCTACGGACGCACGCAAGACGCCCCCACTGCCCGTCTCCTCCAACAACGTGGGAGCAAAGGAAAAAATGACATTCAAAATCATGTCTTATGCAGCATCGCCAAAACAAGCACCGGCCTCAACTCACACCAGGTTGCCCAATGGGTAGGCACTTTGGCCTGTTATCACCGTGGTCCGGTCTGCTTCAGTACATCAGAGGAATACGAATCAGACATGGAGGAAACATCCCTGGAGAAGCTACAATTTGAGCCGGTCATTATCGAGCTGGCAATTCAAAAGTCAGCGGCAAAGAAAAATGACCCTGGAGGAGCCAGGAGAGCCGGACTATCCGAGAATAACAAAGCATGGGTCAAGAAGCGTATAAACTCAATTTGGCCACGACATTTGCCAAAGACATATGATGACTATCACGAAGATCATCAGCTCACTACATATCATTAAGCCGCCTCCTCGAGTCAACTTAAGACTCGGGGGATACACAAACATGACTTGGCAGAGTCAACCGGGCTCAAATATTCTGGAACCCCGAGTCATTACAGAGAAGATAACCCGGTCCCGGGGGCTGCTGCCTTATTATTAGAAAAATTTAAAGTCGCCCAAGAGGACGAGCTGCCATGATGCGACCGTTCAAACATGGGTGCCCTACCTTAATGGCGGAAGATTTAAAGTCGCCCAAGAGGACGAGCCGCCATGATGCGTCAGTTCAAACATGGGTGCCCTGATTTATTGAATCATCATATTATGATCAATGGAATAAAGCCGGCTCATCTGGACCCTAGATGTTTTGCAGTAGTAGCATTGTCTCCTATATATCCTATGGCCAAGCTTTTCCATGATCATAGGTCACTTGGGGGCTTCGAACTCAATGAGTTTAGCTTTCATACCCTCTTGACCGGCTTCCATGCCATATATGAGTTAAACCTGCCTGTTTGCAACTTGCTACTCCGCCAGGTGACATGCTGTACTCTTGACAGTCAATCTTTCAATAAGACCCTAAACTTGTCAAAGTTAAAACGGCGGCTTATGTCACGAGAGAGCCGGCTTACAGAGAGCTAGGATAAACTCACCTGTCCGCTGTAGTCTCTTCGCTATGTGGCCCGTTCGTACTCTTAACAGTCAATCTTTTTAATAAGACCCTGAACTAGTTAAGGTTAAAATGAAGGATTTATGTCACGTGAGAGTCGGCTTACGGGATTAAAGGCGTTCATGCCAAGCTTATTCGAAGCAAAAACTTTGAGTTTTTTCAAAAATAAGAACAAGAGTTGATCTCTTTTGGTTGTGCCTTCAAGGCCGACTTACAAATATTTGAGATATACATGTATATATTCTCTGTTTGTTGTCTTTATCATATACGTACATCATCCTGCATTGCATCATGCATCATACATGCATATCAAGCCGGTCATCAAGCCGGGTTACATCGTAACCTCTGCAGGAACAAATAGATCTTTGATAGCCGAAATGGCTGGATCTTCATCATGGTTTATCATAACTAGTATTAAATGATTGGGGTTTTTCAAGCCAGCTCGGAAGAATTGACTATTCTTGAAGAGCCGCCCTATCACCGTGTCATCTAATTGACCGGCTCTTGGATTTTTTCAACTTGTGGTCTGTAGTAAACTACAACACTTATGGATTTCTCAAACATATATTTGTCGGGTTGCACCGCAACCACGAGCAGGGATTTTCATTTCAAGGACAAAGGCATTATTCCAGGATATTCGAAAAAATATCGGGTTACATCCACGGTCAAGGAGTCATTCAAAAAATTATGATGAGTTATATTATTCTCACACAGTCCCAAGTCGCTGCAGGCATATGACCCGGCACTTGGGGGGTACACCACTAAGATCAAATTTTCTAAAGTCCCAAGTCGCTGCAGGCATGCGACCCGGCACTTGGGGGATACAGTATTCAGTTGTTCAAATAGATTACAAGGTCCAAATTGAAGACTCGGCCCATCATATACTGACAAGCTTACCCTTGGGGGCTACACTGGCTGCAGTTTTATAAAGTATAAAAGACAATTGCAAGTCCCAGGCTGTTGCAGGCAGGACAACCGACACTTGGGGGCTACACAATCAAAGATATTATTGAAAAGCACCATGTCATCAAGGATAAACTCGGATCTTGGGGGCTACAGGTAATATGGATATAAAAATATAAGAACACTTTCAAGATGTCAATTGTGAACGAGACACTCAAATGGTATCAACATTCTAACTCCCAATTTATCCTGAAAGGTGATTCGAATACTAGATACTTCCATGGTGTGGCCAATGGCAGACACCGAAAGAAAATTATTCATTCCCTACAACAGGACGAGGGCACGATTATGGGCCATGAGCAACTTAAATCTTATATCACTAATTATTATAAGAATCTGTTTGGAGCCCCAAAGGAAGGAAACTTCTCCATGGATGAGTCCCGAACAGATGACATCCCCCAAGTCTCTAGTGAGGAAAGGAGCCTTCTAACAGCCCCATACTCTGAGGAAGAAGTTAGAAAGGCAGTGTTCCTAATGGTGCATAACAAAGCCCCGGGTCCGGATGGTTTTCCCGCAGAGTTCTATCAGAACTTCTGGGAAGTCATCAAACCATGATGACTTCATGATGGTCAACTAGAATTGTTTCACTTAAACTTCGGTTAGATTATTTTATTACCTAAGGTTAATGAGGCTGAAAGGATACAACAATTTAGACCTATTTGCCTCCTTAATGTTAGTTTTAAAATATTCACGAAGGTTGCAACTATTAGGTTGAATTCGGTTGCTGAATGAGTTGTTCGCCCTTCACAGACTGCTTTTATGCAAGGCAGACACATCCTAGATGGAGTTGTTACCCTTCATGAAACAGTCCATGAATTACACCGGAAAAAGTTGAATGGGGTGGTACTCAAAATAGACTTTGAAAAAGCTTATGACAAAGTCAAATGGCCCTTCCTTCAACAGACTCTCAGAATGAAAGGATTTTCTGAAGAGTGGCGCGCTATGGTCCATAGCTTCATTTCTGGAGGTAGTGTTGCCATTAAGGTCAATGATGATGTTGGACACTATTTCCAAACAAAGAAGGGATTGCGACAAGGTGACTCGGTATCGCCCATGCTATTCAATATAGTGGCGGATATGCTAGCTGTCATGATTCAGCGTGCCAAGGTTGATGGCCAAATTGATGGGGTAGTAAATCATCTAGTTGATGGTGGTCTCTCTATACTTCAATATGCCGACGATACGATTCTCTTCATGGATCATGACCTCGAGAAAGTGAGAAATATGAAACTGATCTTATCAGCATTCGAGCAACTCTCGGGTCTTAAGATCAATTTTCATAAAAGCAAATTGTTTTGCTATGGCGACGCTCAAGATGAGGCCCACCTGTACGCTGAATTGTTCGGATGCGGGTTGGGCCAATTTCCGATCACATATTTGGGGATACCGATACATTATCGGAGACTCACAAATGCTGAATGGAAACACGTTGAGGAGAGACTACAAAAAAGACTTAGCAGTTGGAAAGGTAAATTGTTGTCTCTGGGTGGAAGATTGTTCCTCATAAATTCAGTACTAAGTAATATGGTACTATATATGATTTCCTTCTTCCAGTTGCTGAAAGGAGTCTTACATAGATTGGATTATTTGCAATCAAGATTCTTCTGGCAAGGAGATAGCGAGAGAAAGAAATATTGACTGAGTAAATGGAGCATGGTTTGCCGTCCCAAAGACCAAGGCGGGTTGGACATTCATGACCTTGAGGTTAAGAATAAGGCCCTCCTTGGCAAATGGTTGTTTAAATTACTAACGGAAGATGGTGTATGGCAAACCCTCCTAAGGAGCAAATATGTGGGTTCCAAGGCGTTATCCCAATTATACTGGAAGCCCGGTGATTCCCACTTTTGGGCGGGTCTAATGGCTACGAAGAAATATTTCTTCCGCTATGGATCCTTCTCAATTAAGGACGGCTCGGAAATTAGATTCTGGGAGGACAAGTGGCTAGGAGATTCCACACTCTGGGAACAATATCCGGCTCTATACAGCATTGTGCGTCACAAGGGTGATACTCGCCAAGGTAATGAAATCATTTCCGCCAAATGTGACGTTTAGAAGAGATTTAATCGGATCCAGACTCCAATCATGGAACATCCTGCTCCAGCGGGTGTTCACAGTACAATTGTCATATGGGTCTGATGTATTCCGACGGAACCTCCATGGGAATGGACAATTCTTAGTGGAGTCAATGTATAGAGCGCTAATCCAGTCTGATGTGCCACTTGATAATAACAAGAAGATCGGGAAGATGAAGATACCTCTTAAGAATAAAATCTTTGCATGGTATCTTCGTCGCAGAGTCATTCTTACTAAAGATAACCTTATTAAGAGGAATTGGCATGGAAGTACGCAATGTGTCTTTTGTCACCATGATGAGACAATAAAACATTTATTCTTCCAATGCAAATTAGCTCGTTCTATATGGTCAATCATCCAAATAGCTTCTCGCTTGTATCCTCCTTGTAGTGTTGCTAATGTATTTGGCAACTGACTACATGGGATTGATCACAGGTTTAGAACTATTCTTAGGGTGGGAGCGCTTGCCATTATTTGGTCGCTTTGTCTATGTAGAAATGATAAGGTTTTTAACGATAAAAGTACTTCTCTGATGCACGTTATCTACAGATGTACCAGGACTCTTCGTTTATGGTCCTCTCTACAACGTGTGGAGAATCGAGACCTCTTTACGGAGGTGTGTACATGATTGGAGGCTACGGCGAGGGATACTTTTACCCAACATGGGTGGCAGCATGATCTTAGGATTGGCCCCCCTACGCTTTAGGTGTTATACGGACTATACATGTCTCTTCTTATTTCGCCTTTTTTCCGTTTTACGTGAGAGGATCTTGTTTGGCTGTGTGCATCTTAGTTATGCAGAGGCCGGGTGTAATGCTTACCTTTTAAGTAATATAAAGCACTCCTTTTCAAAAAAAAAATTGTGTACGAGACGGGTTTCATTTCTTCATGGAGCTGAAGCATTGAAAGACCAGCTCAACATCGCACGGATTCCTTTATTCCCAATAATTTTAACAAGTCAGCTGGAGTCCAGTTGTTTGACCCGGTGTCACCAACAATCATGACCCGGCATTATCAAAAGATCATAACCCGAAAAAGTCTATATAAGCAACCCGGCTTCACAAGTTGAAAGTGGTTTAACAATGGACGATTTTCTGTTCCCAATCAAAGCAATGGAAAGCCAGCTCAACTTCATACGGTTTTCTTATCTCCAACATTTTCATCGAAGCCAAAGCAATCGAAGCTGAAGTATGACCCGGCCGGGACTTGGCGACTCATTGGTTACCCGACCGAGCTTGGCGGCTCATTGCTGACCCAGCAGGCGCGTAAGACAAACGACAAGACCCGATGGCCCAGAAGGCGGCTCATGGGAGGGCCGACTCCTGTTATGTTGGGCCAGCTCACAGAGAAGGCCCAAGATGAGAAAGGATTCCCTCATAAAGGAAACAAGACCCAGATTAGGATTCAAGAGAGACTGGTCCTAATCCTACTCCCAGTAGGACTCTACATGTAAACCTACCCCTTCAAACCTATATAAGGAGGGGTAAGGCGCCCCAAGAGGGACAAGTTCAAGTTATTAGAGATAGACAAGTTAGAGGCTCTCGAGATTAGAGGTAGCGATCCCACACCCTTGTAATCGAGATCATCCTCATCATCAATATACACAAAGCAGGACATAGGCTTTTACCTCCATCGGAGGGGCCGAACCTGGGTAAACTCGCGTCTCTCGATTCCGATCAACCCCTCTCAAGCCGCCACCTAGTTGCGATGGCCTCACACCTAAAGTTTTCTCACGAGGACATCTTGCCATGACAAAACCACGACAACAAGTGTCACTGATGAAAATGCAGGGTTGAAGGAATAGTATGTGACATGCATATACAAAAGTCTTAAAGGGCATCAAACCCTTTGCGATGTGCTTAAAAAACAGATTCTGAATAGGAACCCCAGGAAAGAGGGTATTGCATTTGAGAAGAAACTCAATGTTGATGGATCCTATTGGAAACCTGAGCAGTAACCCAAGACCTCATGGGTTGCTACAAAAGGCCCTCCTGTAGATCCATCCACTTTATCTGGCTTTACTTGTGAATCTTATTATTCCTCTGATGAGTCATTGGACTCCAACTATAAACTGTTCAAAAATCAGAATGGTGAAGTATTTGCCAGATACGTTGGAACTAACTGCAGGAATGGTTCTCCGATGTAGAAAATCTGGGTTCCCAAAAGGTACCTTCAAAATCTTCAGGTGAATGTCATCATGGCACCACCTGTGAAGAACAGGAACCCCTGATCAAATTCTTCATTTGGACCAAAAAGTCTTCACATGGACCAAAGTCCTCACATGGACCAAATTCCTCATATTCTAAAAACTCATATCATTCTCGTGCTAATGCTTTTGTTCGCAGGGAAAATCTAAGGGTCATGAATATGTGCATTATTCTTCAAATCATTATGTTCATCAGTCCTTGAAGAATTTCTCTGCTTATTCATATGAGTACTCTAACCCCCTCCTGTGAAACGAAGTGCACTTGCTTCATTGTCACCTTTCTCATATGGAGCTCGCAGAATGATGAACTCTTTACCACCCCTCCAGATGTGGGTGGTGAAGAAAATGAACTATCTCTTATGCAGGTGTCGATGCACTAGTACGGGGGTACCCAGTGCCCCTGACTTATGCACAGGCAGTAGTAGCTGAACCCTTCAACGTTCGTACAAGCCCGACGGATGATCAAGACCGGACTCCCACAAGCCCAACGCGGCAGCCCAAGCCTGGACTGCAACGCACCAAGCACGTCCCCGGCGCTTGCCGGGGACCAAGACATGCGCACCTTCCTGAAGACCCGACAAGCCATCCCCTGGCAGGCGCAAGCTAACCAGCCACCGCTCCACCGCATCGCTACGCCAGTCACTTGTCGATGCGGTGTTGAGCCCTCAAACGGCTAATCAACTCTCGCTAAACACGTGGCGACACACCGGGAGGCAAGTTATACTCAGTTGACACCCGCCCTGCAGCGTGTCAAGACCGTAAGCAACGACCAGCCAAGCGGTGGCAAAAGCTTGCCGAGGATGCACCCCCGAGCGCCACCTAGGCTGGTAATCATGGTATTTTGTCCGAAATGCCAGAGTTAGGTATGATAGCTCTGCTAAGCTATCCAATCGATAGATAATGACTGTTTTGTCATTGTGGTAACCACTTGCACTATAAAACGAGGCCCAAGGCTACCTAGCTCAAGATTCGGACCTATGGACATAGGTACTCGCGTAGTAGCTCACCCCGACAACAGCTCTTGCTGGGGTTAAGCGCTGCGCGTTCTTCATGTTCCTCTGATCAATCCACCAAAAGCAAGAGTTGGGTTTTACGCTTAGCAGCGGCCCGAACCTGGGTAAAATGCTTGTGTCATGATCGTCGCGCCATCTCATGCTCTCCGCTCTTCGTGCAACGTGACCCCCCTTGCCGAACCACAAGGGGCCTCTGGTCCCATAGGTGATCGTGAGCATCCGTGCACCGACATCTTTGGCATGCCAGGTAGGGGGCGTGCATCATTTGCACAAACCCGAGTTCGTGAACGGCGAATCAATCTTAATCATCATCTTCCCCAACAATGGCTCCCAAGAAGAAATCCGGTGCGGCCATGCGTCCCTCCACTTCGAAGGCTCCCTCACACGTGGCCGCTGGCGCCGTTGACGCCGCGGCGGCTGCGGTTGAGGCGGGCATCGTGGACGACGCAGTCAGCGCAGGCGGCGCCCCCGTCTAGTCCTTCACGGCCGGAGATGGAGCAGGAGACGCCGGAGGGGAGCGACTACAACAACAACTTGGCGAGCTCGGCCCCGGTGTCGGTGTCAAAACCGGCGGATCTCGGGTAGGGGGTCCCGAGCTATGAGACTAGGATCGATGGTAACAAAGGGACGAAGGAGACGATGTTTACCCAGGTTCGGGCCCTCCTATGGAGGTAAAACCCTACGTCCTGCTTGATTATATTGATGGTATGAAGGTTACAAAGTTGATCTACCTCAAGATCGACTAGCTAAAACCCTAGATGAGTTTCTATATCTTATGATCTAAAACCCTCTCGGCTTATATAGACACCGGGAGGGACTAGGGTTTACACATGGTGGGCCTCCTGCCGAGGATGGAGATGTCGACATTCTCATCTTGACTTGGAGTGCACGACGCGCCTTTGAGGCTTCCTTCTGGAACGCGGAGTCTTGATATATCTCGCCCTTCTTCGGAGAATGGCCCACCGAGCCGGCCTGTCGAGAGATAAACCGGCAACGCGAGGACCCCTTAGTCTGGGACTCCCTCAGTAGCCCCCAACGCCAAGGGTCTCAGCTCCTGCTACTTCGTATGACCAGAGTCTTCGGCTTGCGGGGTGAGTTCTTCTTCCCTTTCCATGATCGGCTGGGACTAGTTCGGTTTCCGATGACACGTATTTCTTCCGATCATATGTTTGACCGAACACCATGAATTGCTTAGCCCCGAAGGCCAATCGCCAAAGTGTAAATAGTGTTTTCTGACACCTCCTTCTGACGAAGGGGCGTGGCCTACCACGACCACTGAACCAGTTACGAAAACTCGATTCGCGGTCCGGGGCCGTTTTTTCAGCGACACGACTTATCAATGCGCGTATCGTGCTCCGTTTCACACGGGATATGATTAATCTCCACACGCGCATAACGACACGCATGTCTTGGGAAGCGGAGGGATTTGCGGCGCGGTAAGCGAGGCTAATCGGTGACACGTCCCATAAAAAGGAAAAAAAACGCCAAGGCCTATTCACGCTTCCCATTCGCATCCTTCGCCTCTTCAATCTCTCCGAGCCCCAAGAGCCCAGATCCAGTTCTACCTCACCCTTTCCTCCGAGCTTAGCCATAGCGGGTTCTGGTTCCAACGGCAAGTGGGAGGCCTCCACGGTCACTGACCAGGATATTCGGGACCTGAAGCAGGCCGGCTACCTCCCCGCCAATGTCTTCCACCGCGCCCCGGAGAAGAACCAGGTGATTCCCACCCGCAAAGCAGGCGAGAGGGTGGTGTTCGTCCCCCACTTTATCCGGGGACTGAGCTTTCCGTTCCACCCCTTCGTTAGGGGTCTCATGTTTTTCTACGGTCTGGACTTCCACGACCTTCTGCCGAACTCCTTCATGCACATATCGGCATTCATCATCGTCTGCGAAGCCTTTCTGCGGGTCGAACCGCACTTCGGCCTGTGGCTCAAGGTCTTCAACGTCAAGCCGAAGACCATGGCAAGTGAGCACGCGGACTGCAGAGGGGCGGTCATTAGCAAACTCCCCCGTGTAGATTGGCCATCTGGCACCTTCATCGACACGATCAAAACTTGGCAGAAGGAGTGGTTCTACATCACCGAGCCAAGGGACGAGAGCTGGGCGCCCCCCGCCGAATTCAGATCTGGACCCCCCACGAGATTGACCTCGTGGCTCAGGAAGGTCCTCGACTGTGGGTCGGACACCGAAGTTGAGCTGCTGCAGAAGCGCATCATCTCGGTGATCGAGGCGAAGGTGGAGCTGGTCAACATGGTCCAGGTCATGCTCCACCGCAGTATCCTCCCCTGCAAGCGCCGGGCATCCCCCATGTGGGCTTATCGTCCTGACGACGAGCCTACCGTGTGCCAATTCTTCCGCACCACCCCGGAGAAGCTGTGCAAGGCTCTGTTCAAGCCTCAGAAGAGCTAGCCGGCCAAGGAAGAAGATACAGGCCTAAGCACCGTCAACCCTCCGACCCAGGTATAGTGTAATTTCAATTCACTGATTCTATTTCTTCGGCAAAAAGATCTGAACGCCTTCTCCCTTACTTCCACAGAAGTGGCAGAGCAAAGCCGCGAAGGTTAATTGCCCGGCTCCACAACCCGAAGACCCCAGGTCAGAGCTGTTGGCGGCGATGCTTGTCGTGGCGCCGTACTCGGTGCCCGAAAAGAAAGAGAAGAAGAAGAAGAAGGCCAGAGAGGGCCTCCGCATTAAGGACCAGCGCGATGCTACGTCTGAGGAAACCCATGTCTCCTCCAGCCATGAGGAGGAGCATGACGACGGGGGGGAAGGAGTTTCCCCCCCGTAAGAAAGAGGGCGGCGTCATCGGACGCCGCGGAGGTGGCAGCTGCATGGTTGATCCTGCCCGACGACAGCTCGGATTCTAACACAGAATCCGAGGAATTCGAGAGGGTTCCCCGAAGGAACCCAAGGGTCAAGCCCCCCGCTCAAAGGTAATGAATCCGAGGACTCACTAAGTTTTTTATGCAAAGTCTTCAATGTTTTAAGTACAAAAATATTTCGCAACCCCCCGCGCGTCCTCCCTACCGACCAAATATCGGATGGGGAGTCTCCACCCGCCGAGCTGGCGGAGAGCGGGACCGCATCGCTCCCTACACCTCCAGAGGTTGCGAAGGATACCGCGGAGGTGTCATCCAGCCAGGCTCCGTTGGAGCCGAACACGGGCGGAGGGGGTGACCATGCCATGGCCGAGGCTGATGCCGCGGCCGACGAAGGCCAGGGAGAAAAAACTCCCAGGCTGCTGAGGACCATGGGGAGAACGCTCCCCTGATCGCCGAAGAAGAGGGGCGAAGAAATGCCCAGTCCCCTCCGCGGACGTCTCCGGAGCACTCCGTGCATCCGGAGTTACCGGCTCAGTCCCCGATCATAGATCGGACTGCCCGGTCATCACCGATGCCACCAACGGCCAGGTGGCCGGTTATGGAGGAGGCGCTAGCAAGCGTCCCCATCTCCGAGGATCACCGCACTCTTATGGGTGCAGTTTTGCAAGGAATTCAGTCCGTTGAGAACGGACTGAAGGAGGCCTTCAATGGTCTCCTGGCGGGCTTCAAGGTGAGTAAAGTAATATCCTTTTCCCGAACAATGCTAATATTAAGTTTTGTGCTATCTCTTTATATATGTACTAACCCCCGAGCCCTGGATGGGTATGCAAAGACGCATCCGGGGGTCAAATAGTGAGGAAGGAATCAATGATGCACAAGGCACCATCTAGTTCTGCAATGTTCGGAAAAGTCCTTGGAAGGGCCGAACAGGGAGTCATATCCTTCATAGTTCAGGGGATTTGAATCGCACATAACTGGATGCATAATTGTTGTAGGCCTCATCATCGGCGGCGGCCGATAATGCCGTTGAGCTGACCGAGCTAAATCGGAAGCTCAAAATCTCCGATGAGGAGCTTGATAGCCTGAACAAAAGGTTCGACGTGGCACAAGGTAAGCCGAATTGTAATTTCCGAGCTATATAACTGTAGTGAACCGCACTAGTAACCCAGTGTGACCGTTTGTCTATTGCTTCCACAGCTTCAGCTGCGGAGGTCGAAAAACTCATGGCCGAGCTCCAGGACATGAAGAAAAAGGCCGCGGATGAGAAGGCGGCCGCCGAACAAGCAGCAGCCGCCCTTTCCGATTTGAAGGCTGCAAGCGCCAAGCACGAGGCTCGGGTGGAGGAGGTGCAGCAAGAGCTCAGGGATGCCGGCGCGAAGTGCGAGGCCCTTGAGCAGAAAGGCAAAGAGCAGGCCGGTGAGCTAGCCGCGCTAAAATCCGAGCTCCAAAAGGAGCGGGTGGATAGGCGGTCCTTACAAGAGGAGGTTCGCCAGGCCAAGGCTGTCATCGATGGTAAGCCGTATTCACTGCAATGCACCTTTGGTGGTAGCAAGTTTGCTTTGCTTACCCAGGTGTGGCGTTCCTTAGGCGTCTTTGCGGATCTCCAAAAGAGTGCGGCGGACGCCAACAAGTTTTATGCTTCGCGGGCAGAGGATGATGAGGCTCGGCTATTCTGGGCGCAATTTGAGTCCCCCGAGCGGTCTCCTCTCCTCGTCGAGCAAATGAAGCAGCTGATGGAGATGCACAGGGTGGCAGAGCCGGCCATGAAGGACCTCTGCATCCGTCTGTGGCCCGATGAGCCGTTGCCGAGTAGCTACTTCAGCCTGGTGCAGAAGCTCCGAGATGTTGCGCCTCGGGTTGACGTGGTGAAGCGCTCTACATGCATCGAGGGTGCGCGGATGGCCTTTGCGAGGACCATGGTGCGCTGGCCAAAGCTCCAGCCGACCAAGATGGCCACCGCACCTCCGCCTCCTGACAAGAGTCATAGGTGCCCCGAGCTGTACTTCCCCCATGTAATGGAGGGTGCTCAGGCAATAGAGGCTCAGTGCTCCAAGGACGTTCTGTATGAATGAACGTGTTGTAATATGTCCGAAGACTTTAACGCTTTATAATTAATGTTGCATGGTTTATCATGTCTTATAAGTAGTTTTTATGTTTATTTATACTCCTATGTGGCTGGTTCATCTGAAAGTAGCGAGTCGTCGGCTTCGGCCCCCATGTACATACTGCGCGGGGTGTCCCTGTATCCGCACTTCTTACCCTTAGCCGAAGTATCGGCGCCCGAAGGCAGTAGTGCGAGCGGGACAAGGCAATCGGACTATGGTGCTCTATCGCTTTTACTTAGCCGTGGAATATAGAAAAATGCGGGGGGCTGATAACCAGCCCCCAGTGTGATGTTCGGGGCCGAAGCCCGCATCACATGGTTTGTACAAGAACGAAACCCCTCGTATAACATGGAAGAAGCTCTATCGATTGTTTAAGTATGACACTTATGCTCGGATTCGCAGACCGGTTCTCGCTTACTATGACGGTCAGTTTTCGGCTTTCTCCCCTGAGGTGCTTGACCAGACGAGCTGGAAGCACAATCGCAGTGGTTCTCCCTTTGCCCTTTTAGCCGAACAAGCGGAACGTAAGAGGGCAAGCACAGGAGCCGGGCAACCCAACTATTGACCCAAGACATAGTTCGGATCCGGTGCATATAAAGCAAAACCCAAGACACCGAACACACAACCAGTTGGACTGAGGTGACGTTCAAGGCGATTTTAAATTCGAGCCCCCAGTCTATAAGCCGGTTGCATCATAATATATACCGAATAGTTTTCGCAAGAAGCATGACCAAGATAAGAACAGAGAATGTATAAAAGACTAGAAAGTAGCCATATATAATGGTTTTGTACTCGCTCAATAATTCTTATAACTTGGATTGCGGAGGCAACTGTTTACAGGTAGATGAAATATAAAATTTACAGAGGGGAGGCTGTACCAAGAATCTTCGATTGATGACGTGACATCGTCGATGTGCCTTGTCGCCTGTTTGTTAATGCTCCTCTGTGAGGGTTGCATCCCATTAAGAGTGATGCTGCCGCCGAGAGGACCTTGGGAAGAAGGTCTTGAGAAGTCGCCGAAGTATTGATTAGCCTTACGCTTTTTAACAGGTCTTTGATGATACCTGTGTTTTGTCCAAGGACATGTACTGGTATTGGTCGGTCCAGCCGAACACTTACCAATTGATGGTTGCTCCCTATTGTTACCCATGGAATCTTGAGCGCAAAGTTGTGCCTTCTTGGCACGTGTTTGGCGGTCGTTAGGGCTGTGCAATGGGGGGCGTATCCCTATTTCTGGGGAGCAGAAGAGTCTGGGAATTCGGATTCAAACCGAACTCGTTTGTCAACCTTACAGGCCTTTATGGCCGATTTGGGTGTTTGCCGCCCGTCCTCATAATGGAATTCGGCCGTGAGGGCCAATGCATGCTCCTCAGTTCGGAGGGAACGCTCTGTGTTGCCGTTGACGGTGATGACCCCCTTGGGACCAGGCATCTTGAGCTTGAGGTATGCGTAGTGTGGGACGGCGTTAAAGCAAGCGAACGTTGTTCGGCCCAGCAGGGCGTGATAACCGCTGCGGAAAGGTACGATGTCGAAGATCAATTCCTCGCTGCAGAAGTTGTCGGGCAAACCGAACACTACCTCCAGGCTAACAAAGCCTGTGCACCGGGCTTCGACACCTGGGATCACTCCTTTAAAGGTAGTGTTGCTAGGCTTTATCCTTGACGGATCTATGCCCATCTTTTTCACCGTATCTAAGTAAATCAGATTGAGGCTACTTCCTCCGTCCATTAGGACTTTAGTGAGGTGATACCCATCGATAATGGGGTCCAGGACAAGCGCCGCCGATCCTCCATGACGGATACTGTTCGGGTGATCTCGTCGATCAAAAGTGATTGCGTAGGCCGACCATGGGTTAAACTTCGGGGCTACAGGCTCTACGGCGTAGACCTCTCGAAGGGCGCGCTTCCTCTCCTTTTTAGGTATATGAGTGGCGTATATCATGTTCACCGTTTTTACTTCTAGAGGGAATTTTTTCTGACCTCCATTGCCCGGACCGCGGGGCTCCTCGTCGTCCTCGCTGCGTGGGCCTTTGTCCTGGTCCTCGGCTGCGAGTTTGCCGGCCTGCTTAAACACCCAACAGTTACGGTTGGTGTGGTTGGCGGGCTTGTTCGGAGTGCCATGGATCTGGCAAGGCCTCTCCATGATCTTGTCCAGCGGGGTGGGTCCATCGCGGTTGCCTTTAGGAGGCTTCTTCCGCTGCCCGGATCTTGGGTTGCGGAAACCGGTATTAACGGCCGTGTCATTGGCGTCGCTAGTGCTGTGCCGTCGTTTGTTTTTGTTACGTCATGGTTTCCCATTTCCATCCCGGACTTCGGAAGTACCGGGGTCTTCGGGGTTGTGGCTTTGCCTTGCTAGCTAGTTATCCTCGCCTGCGCAAAAGCGGGTCATGAGCGATGTGAGGGCGGACATGGTCCTGTTGGGGAACATAGTAATAATTCAAAAAAATTCCTACGTGTCACCAAGATCAATCTAGGAGATGCTAGCAACGAGAGAGAGGGAGTGCATCTTCATACCCTTGAAGATCGCTAAGCGGAAGCATTGCAAAGAACGCGGTTGATGGAGTCGTACTCGCGGCGATTCAAATCGCGGAAGATCCGATCCAAGCTTCGAACGGACGGCGCCTCCGCGTTCAACACACGTACAGCCCGGGGACGTCTCCTCCTTCTTGATCCAGCAAGGGGAGAGGAGAAGTTGAGGGAGTGCTCCGGCAGCATGACGGCGTGGTGGCGGTGGAGCTCGTGGTTCTCCGGCAAAGCTTCGCTAAGCACTACGGAGGAGGAGGAGGTGTAGGAGAGGGGGAGGGCTGTGCCAGGGAAGGGGTGCAGCTCCCATGCGCCTCCCCACTATATATAGGGGTGGAGGGGGCTGGTTTCTTGCCCTCCAAGTCCATTGGGGCGTTGGCAAAGGTGGGAGGAAAGAAATCCCATCCTTTCCCTTCCCCACCGATTGTTATCCCCCCTTTTTAGGGATCTTGATCTTATCCCTGTGGGATATGATCTTATTCCTTCTAAGGGGGGATCTTGGTGCGCCTTGACCAGGGGTGTGGGGCCTTGCCCCCACTACCCACGTTCATGTGGGTCTCCCCATGCAGGTGGGCCCCACTCCAGAACCTTATAGAACCTTCCCGGTACAATACCGAAAAATACCAAACATTTTCCGGTGGCCAAAATAGGACTTCCCATATATAAATATTTACCTCCGGACCATTCCGGAACTCCTCGTGACGTCCGGGATCTCATCCGGGACTCGGAACAACTTTCGGTAACCACATACAATTCCCATTACAACTCTAGCGTCACCGAACCTTAAGTGTGTAGACCCTACGGGTTCGGGAACCATGCAGACATGACCGAGACACCTCTCCGGCCAATAACCAATAGCGGGATCTGGATACCCATATTGGTTCCCACATGTACCACGATGATCTCATTGGATGAACCACGATGTCGGGGATTCAATTAATCCCGTATACAATTCCCTCTGTCCATCGGTATGTTACTTGCCCGAGATTCGATCGTCGGTATCCCTATACCTTGTTCAATCTCATTACCGGCAAGTCTCTTTACTCGTTCCGTAACACATGATCCCATGACTAACTCCTTAGTCACATTGAGCTCATTATGATGATGTATTACCGGGTGGGCCCAGAGATACCTCTCCGTCACACGGAGTGACAAATCCCAGTCTCGATTCGTGCCAACCCAACAGACACTTTCGGAGATACCTGTAGTGCACCTTTATAGTCACCCAGTTACTTTCTGACTTTTGATACACCCAAAGCATTCCTACGGTATCCGGGAGTTGCACAATCTCATGGTCTAAGGAAATGATACTTGACATTAGAAAAGTTCTAGCAGACGAACTACACGATCTTGTGCTATGCTTAGGATTGGGTCTTGTCCATCACATCATTCTCCTAATGATGTGATCCCGTTATCGACGACATCCAATGTCCATGGTCAGGAAACCATGATCATCTATTGATCAACGAGCTAGTCAACTAGAGGCTCACTAGGGACATGGTGTGGTCTATGTATTCAAACATGTATTACGGTTTCCGGTTAATACAATTATACATTAGTGTAGCGCTGGTTTTAGGTATATCAGTAGCGCGGGGCAGCATGCTACTGATACGGCGCTACAGCTAAAGTGTAGCAGTAGCGTGTGCTCGCCCGCACTACTGCTATACCTGCTTAGCAGTAGCGCTTTTTGTAGAAAGCGCTACTGGTAGTTACTAGCAGCGCACCTCTCTACCCGCGCTACTACTATTATTACGTATTTCTTTTTTGTTTTATGCATCTTTTTTGTTTTATTTCTTATATTCAGATGCACTGCCATTATACAAGTTTTCATACAGTATCATCCTAATACATCATTGTCATATAACAACTCCTCATCATCATCATTTTCGTCCATGAGACATCATATAACAACTTGGGTCACTAGTTATAATAACAACTCCTCATCATCATCATCATATAACAACTCATCATCATCATCAACTTGGTCATCAACTTGGTCACTAGGTCACTAGTCATATATAATCAGCACTAACTAATTGTTCTTAATACCTAGGACCTACTCCTGCTGCTCTCTCTCAGGTAAAATAGCATAAAACATGTGTAGCACTCCTTCTTCATCATATTGGAGAATGCATATGAACCTGTCTCCTAATTGTGGGCTGCGCTTCTAATTGCTGCCCCCTAGTACTTCTCTGCGATCCTTCACAATTTTGCTCCAGTCTTTGACTATTAAGACTTGCTCGCTTCGAGAAATGATGAATGCACTTATGTGCAATACAGGATATCTTGGCCGTAAGCTAACCATTGCCATGCGACCTTTAGACTCGATCCAACGAGGCACAACACTCATCGGGAGTCCCTGTTGAAGAACATCATAGTAACATACTTAGCAATGAAGTTTAGCTTAAAAAATAATGTATGCAAAAGATGCACTGAGGACAAATAGTAAAAATCTTACCATCTTTCCTAGATAGATGTGACCGTAGTTCAATACGCACACAAGTGGCCGCACGTTTTGAGTACTAATATCTCGAAGTCCAGGAAAATAACCTGTCTTGACAGTATCAAGATCCTCCAGCCATTAAACATAATGACCTATCTCCTCGCAGTTTAGTTCAGCCCCGGGATAGTAGTAGGTGTTGTCTACCAAGCGCTGGACATGTTTGCTTGAATGGAAATACGCTGTCAATAGAAATTAGTTGTCAACTATTTTTAAATAAACAATATAAATTACTTAATAAATATGGTTGAGAAACTCACATAATGGTAGAACTGGAGGCGTCTGCACATCGACCCAGATGTCGATATTACCTTCAATTTCATCTTCCGGACGAATATCAAAGGTGATAAGCATATTAGGCTCAAATGCATAAGCCTTGCATAGTGCTTGCCAACTTTTGCATTCAAAATAGGAGTAGGTGTCTGCATTGTACAATTTTACGGCAAAAGTATAACCATGCTCGGTCCTCAAGTGAACTCTCTTTACCTCCATAATTTTTTTAGTATTGAAACCAGTCTTATCCAAGACATAAATTCTTGCATGGCAAGGGATACGCTAGTAGAATAGTAAAAAATTAAAATTATAAGTTGAAGCAAAAGAAGCAGAAGTCATGCTTAATTACAAAAAAAGACTTGTCGTTGTGACTTACTGTATCCACTTCGAAGGTCTCATCTAGCACGATGCTGAAGCGCCTACCATCAACTAGGTGAGGCTTGTCGCACAGGCCGCGCTCGTCTTCGCATAATTCGCACATAACGAATTTCCTTTCGTCGTCAGACATTTCCTATGTTCATAGTTGAAACATTTAAAATCGATCGAAGGCAACTACCAGGAAACTGATCAACACACAGATCACTATTACTCAATATGCAACGAGTTGACTTTAGGTCTGTCGAGTCTTTCCTTCCTAAACTGTCATCTCACGTATATGGTGGGCACTCCCTCTGGTATTGCGACCTTCGGTGATGGTGGCTCCTCCATTCGTTCCCGAGTGCATTACACCAAAATGTCTAGCACACGGGAACGAATGAGAAGCGACCCCCACGACAACAGTCGGGATTCTTCCTCTCTCATATTTCGACCGTCGGTGATGGTCGCTACTCCTCCTTTCCCTAGTGCATTACAAATATCTAGTACAAGGAAAAGAAGGAGAAGCGACCCACACGACAACAGTCGGGATTCTTCCTCTCTCATATATATATATGGTGGACACTCTCCCTCACTGAAAGACACACAAGGAGCCGAAACAGACCTAAAGTCAACCCGTTCCATATATCGAGCAATGACATAGAAAAAATGCCCTATGTTTTGCCGGAATATCATTGAATTCCCGTTCTGGCAAATCACAAGCACTCGATATGTCCTACATTGTAGCACAAGTCATGCTAAAATTCATGAAAAAAATTCGGCCTGACCTTTGCTAAAAACAGGACATATCGAGCGCCTGAAATTTGCCGGAACGGAAACGAATCAACATTCCGGCAAAACATAGGCCACTCGGAGGTACATTGCAAACAAGAACACCAAGACATCCTCTATATTCAGAATGCATCATCATCGACATCAATGACATGGCGACTAGCACTAGCATTTTCATCATCGACATTTCTGCATAAACAAAATATAAACAAAATATATTCTATCAACATGTATCTGAGTAGTATTAACAAATATGACATGTTCATTCTAGCAAATGAGTAAATAGTTTCAGGATCACTAGAAACTATCAACTATGTCTAAAAATAATATACTAAAACCCTAGTAATAATTCAGTTAACTAGAAACTATCAACTAAACCCTAGAAACTATCCTAAATCAAAGTGTTATATATGAACAGAGGCTTATATCAACTAAAAACTATCAACTATGTCTAAATTTTTACTAATCAGTTAATCATACTAAATCAAAATTGTTATATATCAACTACAAACTATTAAGTAAATCAAAATGTTGCATATCAACAAGAAAATATCAACTAGCCTACTAAATCAAAATGTAGCAGGGAGGAGGGGATGGAGGAGGGAGAAGGAGGGGCGACTGAAGGAGGGAGGAGGAAGGCGGAGCGAGGAGGGGCCGGCCGGCGGCAAATGGAGGAGTGGAGGGAGGACGGAGGAGGTGGGGCGGTTAGGAGGGAGGAGGGGGAGGATTACCTAGTCCAGGGGGGAGGGGCAGGTGACGGCGGCAGAGGGAGGAGGGGTAGGCGACGGCGGCGGCGAGCGGCGGGGGGCAGAGAGGGAGCGACAGTGTGAGGGGGGAGTGAGGGGCCGGGAGTGAGGAAGAGAGAGGGAGCGCACGGGGTGGATAAGGTGGGAATAGCAGCAGCGCGGGTTGGTGCCAAGCGCTACAGCTAAGTAGAATAGCAGCAACGCAGGTTGAGGAAGGGCGCTACTACTATACCTAGCCTGTCGGGAATGGTGTGGAAATTATAGTAGTAGCGCGTTTTATAAGTGCCACGCTACTGATATGAGTTTATTAGTAGCGCTGTTTTTGTACATGCGCTACTGCTAAGTAGCAGCAGCGCCTCCTTTTAAAAAGCGCTACTGGTAAGCTTCTGTGTATAAGGTTTTCCCTAGTAGTGATAGCATGAACAATAGACAATTATCATGAGCAAGGAAATATAATAATAACAATTTTATTATTGCCTCTAGGGCATATTTCCAATAGGTCCTCCGTTTATCCTGACCGAGCTAGCGAGCTAGCCACTCGTCCCGAATATTGTGCCTGAAAGAGGCTATAGCTTCGGCATCTGGGCAATCGACGATCTGGTTTTTCTTGGTCAAGAACCGGTTCCAGAATTGTCGAGCGGACTCTCCTGCGTTTTGCACGACATTGCTTAGGTCGGAAGAGTCCGGGGGCCGTACATAGGTGCCCTCGAAGTTAGATCAGAATGCATCCTCGAGGTCCTCCCAGCACCCGATAGAGTTTTCGGGGAGACTGTTTAACCAGTGCCGAGCTGGCCCCTTAAGTTTAAGGGGTAGGTACTTGATGGCGTGGATGTCGTCTCCTCGTGCCATGTGAATGTGGAGGTGGAAACCCTCGATCCACACTGCTGGGTACGTTGTTCCGTTGTATTGCTTGATGTTTACGGGTTTAAACCGTACCGGGAACTGATGCTGCATTACCTCGTCAGTAAAGCAGAGCGGGTGGGCAGCGCCTCTGACCCGTGCTATATCGCGTCGATAGTCGGCGTCTGTTCTGGCCTGGTTTTGGTCCTGAACTCTGTTGGTTCGGTCACGCCAGGGCCGGTACTCATCCCTTCTACCAGGGGAATACCCTCTAGATCCGTAGATGGATCTCGTGCGGCCTGTTCTATCATCCAGGTCGCGTCGCAGGTCATACCTGTCGTCGGGCTCCATTGGCTCCTTTCCCCTTCTGCGGGGTATCGCCGGCCTATAAACGGCCTCGCCAGCCGTCCTATCACGTCCTCGGGGAGGGCGGTCCGGCTGGTCGTATGGAGTGTGCTTGGGGGACGGCGTATTGGAGAGCTCGTCGTCGAATTGTGGCAGCAGCCGCCGGCGGGGGTAACTCTTGGGTTGGTCCCATAGACTGGCGCCGTGTTATTCCTCGGCCGATAGAACGCTTGTCCATCTATCATTGAGGGTGTCTTGTTCGGCCTTGAGTTGCTGCACTTTTGCCTTTAGGCTCCGGGCAGTAGCTAAAAGCTATTGCCTGAACCGTTTCTGATCCTCGATGGTCTCGGGGATGATGATGTCCTCGTCGTCCTGGCTATCCTCCTCCTCTACAGGGGGGAGGTAGTTATCATCCTCGGAGTCGTTCGGATCTTCGGGGTCGCGCTGGTCCTCCGGCCTTTCGTGGTCCTCCAACGGATACTCGAGGATATCGGGATCGTCTAGGTCTTCCGGGGTATTGTTTACCCCGGTGCTGGTAATAGCTTCCCTCCCCTTTTTTGTCTTTGACTGCTTACGCGGTTTCCGGCGCCTTGACGGCGCCTCACCTGAGTCATCGCCGTTGTTAGCTGGCGTGCGCTCGCCGTTACCGGACGGCGTATCCACCATGTAGACGTCGTTGGTGGAGGTGGCGGTCCATCGCCCGGTGTTGACGGGAGTGGGAACGCGATCTTCCTCCTCCATGTCTTCTGCCTCCTCGGAGGCGTAGTCCAACATATCGGTTAAGTCTTCGATAGTGGCTACTAAGTGGGTGGTGGGTGGGATGAAAAATCCCTCTTGACCCGCCTCAAGACCGATATGAGCATGGATCGGGATCGGGTCATCAATAGTTTTTGTCAAGGAGATCCGGTCTAGAGCTTCACAGAGCGTCGAAAGCTCGATCGGGTCAACCTACTCGGCGTGTTCGGAGTTATCCTCCGGCGCGTCCGCACGAGAAGTGTATTCGGCAGGAGTTGGTGTCCGGCGATCTGGCGCTATAGCCGGATCCGGACTTAAATCCAGATCGTCACCGAGATTGGCCCTGCGAGTGGGATTGAAAACGACGTCCGAGGTTAAGGCCTCGGAGTCCTCGGGCGCATCAGGTGAGACTGCGAGCCCGGTGAGCAAGAGATCGCCCCGAGGGTCAACGGAGAAATCTAAGTTCCCGAATCTGACTTCTTGATCAGGGGCAAGACTTCTGACCTGGCCAAGGCGGCCGGTCGGGTCAGCGTGCAGCACAATGCTGCCGAAAGCAAAGATCTGTCCAGGGACAAAGGAGTCCATGCTGCGGACCTCTTCGTTGATGAAGACGCGAGCCATCGATTCCTTGGGCGATCATAGCGGAACTCTCAATGAAAGCACCAATGTCGGTGTCAAAACCGGCGGATCTCGGGTAGGGGGTCCCGAGCTGTGAGACTGGGATCGATGGTAACAAAGGGACGAAGGAGACGATGTTTACCCAGGTTCAGGCCCTCCTATGGAGGTAAAACCCTACGTCCTGCTTGATTATATTGATGGTATGAAGGTTACAGAGTTGATCTACCTCGAGATCGACTAGCTAAAACCCTAGATGAGTTTCTGTATCTTATGATCTAAAACCCCCCCGGCTTATATAGACACCGGGAGGGACTAGGGTTTACACATGGTGGGCCTCCTGCCGAGGATGGAGATGTCAACATTCTCATCTTGACTTGGAGTGCACGACGTGCCTTCGAGGCTTCCTTCTGGAACGCGGCGTCCTGATATGTCTGGCCCTTCTTCGGAGAATGGCCCACCGAGCCGGCCTATCGAGAGATAAACCGGCAGCCTGAGGACTCCTTAGTCCGGGACTCCCTCACCCGGCGCCACGGGCGAGGGGAACAACCGTTCATCGCCTCCCCGCCGCGCGGATGGCCGCGGCCGCCTCGGTGGCGCCCGGTCCGGTGCGAGCCGTAACCCTTCGGCCGCGCCCGTTGCCGACGAAACTGCTAGGCATGCACCTCGTGCGGAACGAGACAGGGCACCAAGCAGGGCCGCAGCCCTGCAGGATCGGCCCCTTGCACGCCAGACATCCCCGGCGAGTGGCGCATGGCATCAAGAATGCGCGACGCATCTCTTGGTCCTACCAGGAGTCGAGCGACGTAACTGTCCGCCTCTTTCGCCATGCTAGGCACCGCAGAGGAAGCCATGGCACGAGTCCAGATGCTACTCAACTTTATGCCAACAGCTGATAAGATGGATGAATGGAGAGCCACCATTCAGAGTTTGCTTTCCTTCGTTGAAGCCAACAAGCCCCAGCATGCGGAGCCGTCGCGATGTACGCGAACAGCAGCAGCAGCCCGGGCCGGCGAGCGCGTCGAAGTGGCCACCCCAACGGTGCAGTCCCCTCCGCGACAACAGGCCCAGAGGCAGCTGCAGCAAGCTTCACATGCTGATGAGAACGATGAGGCGTCCACAGTCTCGTCTGGCCCGCGCGACCACCGAGATCAACGACGTGTCCTTGAAGACCGGCGAAAAGAAGACGCGCGCATCACCATCGAGCGACGTCGGGAAGCGCACCGTCAATCCGACAAGCGCAACGGTCCAGACGTCGGCGACCCCGCGCCTAGTGCTGGTGGGTACCTTCCCTATGAGGTTGGTTACCCTGCCTTCACTAGCAAGCTCGGACGGGTCCGCTGGCCGTCGACACAAGCTTTCAAACCTGAACTACCTGAGAAATACGACGGGAAGCTGAACCCGACAGAGTTCTTGGGCATATACACGGTAGCTGTTCAAGCTGTGAGAGGAAGAGATGAAAAGGTGCTCGCCAACTATTTCCCTTTGGCACTTAAGCCGAACGTGAGATCGTGGCTGATGCATCTGCCGGAAAATTCAATTTCATCATGGGCTGACCTATGCAACGAGTTCGTTGGCGCATTCACCGGTGGTCATCAAGAACCAGGCTAGCCCAGTGATCTCCAAGTCCTCCCGCAAAAGGAGGGAGAAACCTTGAGGAAGTATATCCAGAGATTCAGCCAAGTGCACCGCAACATCCCAGAGATACTTCCCGCAGCCGAGATTACTGCGTTCCATTTGAATGTGCGCAACAGGAGGATGCGAGCCAAGATGAACGTCAAGCTCCCCAAGACTATTAATAAGCTTTACACCCTGGTGGATAAATGTTCTCGACCTGAAAAAGGAATGCGACTTCCCGGGGAAGAGGCGAACGTCGAAATGGACTCCGATGACGACGACGACGCCCCTGACCCGAAGGGAAGAAGCAGGAAGCGCAACAAGAAGCGTAAGGGAAAAGCAGTATTGGCTATCGAGAGCTCCAGAGACCTCAGTAGAAGCAAGAAGGCGAAAGCCGAAACCCCCGGCAAGGGAGCTGACGCGTGCACTGATTGCAGGTAGGCTACTGCCGCTGAGAAGACCAAGAAGTCCGACGGGCCGTACTGCAAAATTCACCGCACCAAGGGCCATGATCTCCAAGAATGCCGACAGGTCGAGCAACTTGTTGAGAGCAGAGGGCCGAGTACGAGAAGCGCGACAAAGAAAAAGGCCAGGACGGTGCTGCCGGGAAGGGCAGTGGCAGCAGAGGAGGTCGCCGCGGCAAAACCCCGCAGCAAAAGGAAAAACCCACCAGAGGCCAAGAGAAGAAGGAAACAGATGATATGAGTGAGGATGAGGATGATGATGAGGATTCCAGTGATAGGTAGTTTCAGAAAGCAACCGAAGCCATGTGCGTTGACGGGGGTGCGTCCTTGCATTCCTCTCACCGCCAGCTCAAGCAGTGGGCACGCGAGGTCAATGCTGTGGAACCAACTGTAGAATCTAGGAAGCCACTCAAATGGTCCCGCACGCCTATCATCTTTGACGAAGAGGATCGTCCCGACCATACCACTACGGTCGGGTGTTTACCATTGTTGGTTTCTCCGACAATCCGCAACCTCAAGGTGTCCAAGATGTTAGTTGACGGTGGGGCAGGATTGAACTTAATCTCCCCTAAAGTGGCTGAGAAACTGCAGATCCTTGATGAAGAGCTCGAGGCCACGGGTACATTCCAAGGAATCAACCCCGGCAGGAGCCGACCCAAGGGAAATATCACTCTGCCTGTGACATTCGGCGGGGAACTGAACTTCCGGACAGAGAGGATAGTGTTCGACGTCGCCGAGATCCCGCTGCCTTACAACGGAATCCTCGGTCGCCAGCTCTGGCAAGGTTCATGGCGGCATCTCACTATGCCTACAATACCTTGAAGATGCCAGGGCCCATTGGGGTCATTTCCATCCCATCCGACAAGAAGAACGCAGTTATCTGCGTGGACCAGATGTATCGTGATGTGGTAGCAGCTGAAGCCACGGAAATCCCAGCTCCCGCCAAGGACACAGAGAAATTGAAGAAGGCTAGCAGGAACACCGGCAAGGACTCCGGGAAGCGCGCCTCTTCGGAGTGCGCCGCACCCGACGATGACCTGCCGGAGAGTTCCGCTAGCAAGAAGACCAAGGCCACCTATCCTGAGATGAAGAAAATCCCAGCAAGGCTGGACAACACTGGTGGCACGTTCACCATTAGTGCTACCCTTACTGACAAATAGGAAAGCGCGCTCATTACCTTCCCGCGGGAGAATGTCGATGTGTTTGCCTGGCAACCATCTAATATCCCCGGTGTTCCCAGGGAGGTAATTGAGCACCACCTCGCTGTCTGTCCTCATGCCCGGCCCGTCAAGCAAAAGGTTAGGAAGCAAGCCCTGGAGCGGCAGCAGTTCATTGCCGAGGAAATCAAGAAGCTTGAAGCAGCTGGTTTGGTCAAAGGGGTGTTGCATCCAACATGGCTGGCAAACCCGGTGGTGGTACATAAGGCAAATGGGAAATGGAGGCTTTGCATAGACTTCACTAACTTGAACAAAGCTTGCCCGAAGGACCCTTTCCCCTTGCCGCACATAGATCAGATTGTTGATTCCACCTCCGGATGTGACTTCCTCTCCTTTTTGGATGCCTACTCCGGATACCACCAGATATTTATGAATAAAGAAGATGAGGATAAAACCGCATTCATAACTCCCCGTGGCACGTACTGTTTTGTGTGTATGCCCTTCGGGTTAAAGAGTGATGGTTCAACCTTCGCCAGAGCTATTCAAATTGGTTTTGGACCTCAGTTGCACAAAAATGTGGAAGCCTACATGGATGACATCATGGTTAAGACCAAGGATGAAGCCACTCTCATACAAGATCTGGAAGAAACTTTTGCAAACTTGTGCAGAATCAACTTGAAGCTCAACCTTGAAAAGTGTGTGTTCGGTGTCCCATCTGGCAAGCTGCTTGGGTTCTTTGTATCTCAATGAGGAATAGAAGCCAATCCCGACAAGATCAAGGCAATTGAACAGATACAAGCACCCAAGACTATCAAGGATATCAGACGCTTGACCGGATGTGTTGCCGCATTAAGTAGGTTCATCTCCAAAGTCTGCTGAGCGCGCCTTGCCGTTCTTCAAGATCTTGAAGAAGGCCGGCCCGATGAAGTGGACCCCGGAGGCAGATGCAGCGCTGCAAGACCTGAAGAATTACCTATCCTCTGCTCCCACCTTGGTCGCTCCTAAACCGCAAGAGTCGTTACTGCTATATTTGGCAGCGACGAATCAAGTGGTTAGTGTAGCGCTGGTGGCGCAGCGGGAAGTGGATGGAGATTCAGCAGCAGCTGCTGATGCTACCGGGGATGAGAAAGAAACATTCGCGGCAGGACTCGATACAGATCAAGGGGGACCTCAGCAAATGATCGACAGCGACTCCAAAGAGGTGGCAAAGAAGAAAATGGTGCAGCGGCCCATGTACTTCGTTAGTTCCTTGCTACAGGGAGCTAGATCAAGGTACTTTGGAGTACAAAAGCTGATCTTCGGCCTCGTCATGGCCTTGAGGAAGCTGCGCCACTACTTCCAAGCCCATGAGATAACAGTTGTTACCTGTTTCCCATTTCAACGCATACTGAGGAACCCCGAAGCCACTGGCAGGATAGTTGAGTGGGCATTAGAATTGTCAAGTTTCGGATTGAAGTATGAGAGCACTTCCACCATTCAAAGGAGGGCGTTGGCGGAGTTTATTGCAGAATGGAAACCCACTCCAGACGATCAAACTCCGGAGACAATCCTCCCCGGCAAAGAAGCACCCAAGGATTGGATCATGTACTTTGACGACGCTTTCTCACTCCAGGGTGCCGGAGCAGGCGTGCTCCTCATTGCCCCTACCGGAGAGCACCTCAAGTACGTCGTCCAAATGCACTTTCCCCGGGAGGAAGCCACCAACAATACCGCTGAGTACGAGGGGATCCTTGCCGGACTTAGAATCGCAGTGGAGTTGGGAATAAAGAGGCTGAGTGTCCGGGGAGATTCTCAGATTGTGGTGAAGCAAGCCAACAAGGATTACCAGAGCCCGCTGATGGAGGCATATATGGAAGAAGTGAGGAAATTGGAGGAGCATTTTGATGGGCTGCAAACAGAGCACGTGCCATGAGCAGAAAACTGCATTGCTGACCATCTATCGAAGTGCACTACGCAGAAGCTTCCTGTGGAACCAGGGACTTTTGTTCTCCGCCTCGCTCAACCATCAGTATCCCCATCAACGATGTCCAAGAAGAGAAGGA
This sequence comes from Elymus sibiricus, assembly GCA_039707655.1. NCBI lineage: Eukaryota > Viridiplantae > Streptophyta > Magnoliopsida > Poales > Poaceae > Elymus > Elymus sibiricus. Next base: position 247,523,400 of record CM077673.1, on the reverse strand, counting down.
AGCTAAACTCCGGCAAGCATTTCCTGGCAGAGCTTCCCGAAGCCGCTGGTAGAGAAGCTGCCGGGGAAAATCCCGTTCCGGTTGACGAGCAGCTCCCTCCCGCAGGACCTCAGGTTCTTGCGGTTGAGACAAGTGCTCCCGGATACGAGGAGGTGCCTTTAGTCATTGTTGTCGAGCCGCAGGCTCCAACCTGGGCGCAGCATATAGTCCATTTCCTTCAAACAGGAGATTTCCCCGAAGAGCAAGAGGAAGCCGAAAGAGTAGCCCGTCGGTCAAGTATGTATCAGTTTGTCGATGACACCCTGTACAGAAGGCGACCGAACGGTGTGAAATTAAGGTGTATCTGCCGGGAGGATGGAATGAAGCTGTTGGTGGAGATTCACGGAGGAGTATGTGGTTCCCACATTGGATCAAGGGTCCTTGCCGGGAAAGCTTTCCGACAAGGTTTCTATTGGCCCACTGCTCATCAGGACGCTACTGAGCTGGTAACCAAGTGTGAAGCCTGCCAGTTCCATTCCAAGAACATCCATCAACCAGCACAAGCCCTGCAAACAATCCCTCTATCCTGGCCATTCTCAGTCTGGGGGCTCGATATCCTGGGCCCCTTCCCCCATGCTATCAAGTTCACAAAGTGGCCTGAGGTGGAACCAGTGAGAAAGGTGACCGCGCAGTCAGCTATCAAGTTCATGAAAGGACTGGTGTGCCGCTTTGGAGTGCCTAACAGAGTGATCACCGACAACGGCACCCAGTTCATGAGCCACGCCTTCATGCAATATATCCAAAACCTTGGAAGCAAAGTCTCCTTCGCCTTTGTTGCCCACCCAAGAAGCAATGGGCAAGTCGAGAGGATGAATGCTGAAGTGCTGCGAGGGCTCAAGACAAGGACTTTTGCTAAGCTACGGAAGAGCGGCAGGCGCTGGATAGACGAGCTGCCGGTGGTTCTTTGGTCCCCCAGAACGACACCAAATCGAGCTACTGGCCAGACGCCCTTCTCCCTAGTGTACGGGGTGGAAGCAGTACTCCCCACGGAACTCATATACGGGTCATCTCAAGTGCTTCCCTACGATGAAGTAGAGCAACAACAGCTACGACATGACGATGCCATGCTCCTCGAGGAAGACCATCTCCGGCTGTGATGTATGCTGCACGTTACCAGCAAGCCCTGTGCCGCTACCATAGCCGCAGGGTGCACGCCCGGAGCCTTGAGGAAGGCGACCTTGTCCTTAGGCGTGTTCAGTCCGCCAAGGGTGCTAACAAGTTGACGCCAAAGTGGGAAGGCCCTTACCGGGTAGTACGAGTCACCAGACCTGGCGCAGTCCGTCTGGACACCGAAGATGTCACCAAGGTGCTTAACTCATGGAACATTGAGCATATTCGTAAGTTCTACCCGTAAGGCGCGGCAGCCGAGTTCAATCCCCGGCAGCCACCTTTTGTACAAGCCATGACGATGTTGCATGTAACCCTTTGTACAAAGCCAGGCGCAGACCCTGTGCAACAACAATAAAGCTAGACATTGCATCATATCATCATTTTTACATGCTCATTAAGCATTTTTTTTATGATTGCAATGTTATCGCTTTTGAGTTATAAAGATTAGCTAGAATACTTGATGAACCCGTAATCTTTGTTACTATTCTCACCCTACATGTTTGACCATCGGAAAAACAGGGAAGGGAAACAAAGAAACAAGGATGGCGGCCCATCACATTCTAAAAGAGGATACTGCTTGGAAAAGATAAGTATATCGCATATCCCAAGTTCAGTACCTTTCGATTCCTCAAGGAAATCCTTAGTATCTTCCTTACTGCGGGTGGTGGAGTCATCCACGTGGTGAAAACCCTTGTCGGGAAGAGCCGTCCCCCTGTCCTTGTTTAACGACTGTGTGTGTGTGTGGGGGGGGGGGTGGCGGTGCCGATACCGACAAGGAGCTCTGCGGGGAACAACGCCAACCTGCTGCCGGGGGCTCGTTTACCCTTTTAGGCACTCGTGGTTTGAATGATGACCCGGCAAGCAGCTTCGTGTAGCAAAGACAAAACATACCAGTACAGTATAAACAAGGAAGGGAAAGGGATAGTACTAGCGAAAGAAAGACATCACATTTTCTCATTCATTTCCCACACAAATGGGATACAGATTACATAAGAGGGTGCCCCTTTTTAATAACTCTTTATTTGACTTTCTCCCCTAGGGGTAGATTACAAAGAGAAAAAGAGCAGAGGGAGGACCCAAGTAGAAGCCTAGCTTGACCCTGTCAAGACTATCGGGGGACGGCTCAGCGAGATCACCGGCAAGAAGGACGAAGCCAAAGTCCACGAGCCTGCCGGGGTCCAGCTGAGAAGAAGAGGCGGCTCCCGAGTCACGAACCCCCGGCAAATTGCTCTATCAGGAGGAGGAAGAGAAGCAGCACTTCGTCTTCCCCGGCCACGGGCCCCGCGTCGACTTCGGCCCCTTCCGGGTCCTCCACCACGAGCACTCGAACCGCCCTCCACCTCCGCGACTGAAGCGGTGGCATGATCCCGACGGGAACCCCTCGCCGTTGATGCGGAGGCCAGAGGACATCCTCGTCCCTTGGGCATGCTAGCGACGAGCGCGGCTCAAGACAGGGAAGCAGAAGGGCGAGCTCTGTGGATTCGGACTCAAGGAGGGAGAAAGGATGGATGAGCATCGCCCCTCGCGACCCCCAATTTATAGGGGAGAGCGCGGGGGCTGACTCTCCTCCACTCCAAAGGTCGCCGCCCATCTCCACCAATTCCACCACCCACGATCATGGGCGAACAGGTAACCACCCCATTGCTCCAATCCATGGCGCTGCGGTTTCTGCCATGACTAGGGCTTTAAGTCACGCACGCCCGTCGTTAACCCCCCGCTATGCATGCGGCGCGCGTGGCGGAAACGGCCTGAGGTGGTGGGTTAGTGCTGACCAATAAATTGGCAGTTACTCCCTCCCATTGCGTGCCTGTGCATAAATTTTGGCCCTGACCCAATGGCACTTGACGAGCGCGTGTTGGCCAGACCCGAGGGCTCCTATCGGTGCACTAGTATGGGGGTACCCAGTGCCCCTGACTTATGCACAAGCAGTAGTAGCTGAACCCTTCAACGTTCGTACAAGCCCGACGTATGATCAAGACTGGACTCCAACAAGCCCGACGCGGCAGCCCAAGCCTGGACTGCAATGCGCCAAGCACGTCCCCGGCGCTTGCCGGGGACCAAGACATGCGCACGTTCCTGAAGACCCGGCAGGCGCAAGCTAACCAGCCATAGCTCCACCGCATCGCTACGCCAGTCACTTGTCGATGCGGTGTCGAGCCCTCAAGCGGCTAATCATCTCTCGCTAAACACGTGGCGACACACCAGGAGGCAAGTTATACTCAGTTGACACCCGCCCTGCAGCGCGTCAAGACCGTAAGCAACGACCAGCCAAGCGGTGGTAAAAGCTTGCCGGGGATGCACCCCCGAGCGCCACCTAGGCTGGTAATCATGGTATTTTGTCCTAAATGCCAGAGTTAGGTATGATAGCTTTGATAAGCTATCCAATCGATAGATAATGACTGTTTTGCCATTGTGGTAACCCCTTGCACTATAAAAGGAGGCCCAAGGCTACCTAGCTCAAGATTCGGACCTTTGGACATGGGTACTCGCATAGTAGCTCACCACGACAGCAGCTCTTGCCGGGGTTATGCGTTGCACGTTTTTCGTGTTCCTTTGATCAATCCACCAAAAGCAGGAGTAGGGTTTTACGCTTAGCAGCGGCCCAAACCTGGGTAAAATGCGTGTGTCGTGATCGTCGCGCCGTCTCATGCTCTCCGCTCTTCGTGCAACGTGACCCCCTTGCCAAACCACAAGGGGCCTCTGGTCCCATAGGTGACCGTAAGCATCCGTGCACCGACAGCAGGGTCAAGTCTTTAGACGAACTTGAACATTTGATGAATTTGCTGGAGACCTGAGGAAATGCTTGAAAGGACGCAAGCTAATCATAAAGAAATGAATCATATTCTTCACTCTGAAGTATATGAGTTCGTAAACTGTACTAATTCATCTACAGGATGAGTCGCCTAAAGCAACAGAGTGGGTCCTCGATAGTGATGCACCAACCACATGACTGGTGACAAGAACCTATTGATGGATATACCACTTAATCCATCTCATCTGAAGCATATCGCCTATGCTGACAAAGGAAAAAAGCAAGGTATTGGGTCTAGGTAAGGTTGCGATCACGAAGAATCGACACATGGATAAGGTGATGCTTGTCGAATCCCTCAGATTCAACCTCATATCTGTCTCAATGCTTTGTGATCTTGACATGGTGGTCATCTTTGGCAAATATCATTGTGTTGTCGTCATGGAATCATACAAATCCAAAGTATTCGAAGGCTTTAGGAGAGGAGACTTGTATATTGTTGATTTTTCTACAGGTCCACAACCGGCCACATGTCTACTTGCAAAAGCTTCAGAAGGCTCGCTATGGCATCGACGATTTGGACATGCTGGCATGGGGAAATTGCACACGCTCGTGAAGAAGAAGCATGTCATTGGCATTGAGGGTCTCAAATTCCTCAAGGATCACTTGTGTGGGGCTTATGAGTCTGGAAAGATGACCAGACCCAAGCATCCCTCCAAGACTATCATGACTACCACTTGTCCTTTTGAATTGCTTCGCATGGATCTCTTTGGTCCCACTAATTATGCCACTCTAACCAATGTTGCATCACTATATGGCTTTGTCATTGTTGATGACTTCTCTCGTTATACTTGGGTGCATATTATCTGGTTCAAAACTGAAGTGCAGGAAGTCTCCAGACGATTTTCCTCATGGGCCGTGATGAATTTTGGCGTCAAGATCAAGCACATCAGGAGTGATAATGGGACCGAGTTCAAGAACACTAGTTTTGATGACTATCTTGATGAACTTGGTATTACTCATGAGTTATCTGCCCCATATACTCCTCAGCAGAATGGCGTCGTGGAGCACAAGAACAAGACTCTTGTTGAGATGGCTCGCACCATGCTTGATGAATACAAGACCCCTCGTTGTTTCTGGCCTGAGGCAATCAATACTGCCTGCCAAATCATCAACAGGGTATATCTTCACAAATTCCTCAAGAATACTTCTTATGAACTCCTCACTGACAAGAAGCCCAATGTGAGTTATTTCAAAGTCTTTGGTGCTAAATGCTGGATTAGAGATCCTCATCACAGTTCTAAATTTGCACTAAAAGCACATGAAGGTTTTATGCTTGGTTACAGAAAGGACTCGCACACCTACAGAGTCTTGAACACCTATCACAACAAGGTTGTTGAAACTGTAGATGTGCGGTTCGATGAAACTAACGGCTCGCAAAGAGAGCACCTGCCTCCTATGCTAGATGAAATGCCTCCTGAGGAATCTATTAGGTTCAAGGCTATTAAAGATATCATTCCCATTGAAGAACCTCTAACAACTGAAGAAGTCATCTCGAACAATGAAGACACTCATGCTGGTGCACCTGCAGAAAATGGCGCTGAAGAACATGGCTAGCCCCAACAAAGTCGTCAACCTGCTCATCCAAGAGTAGCAAATGAAGTGCAGATTGACAAAATCCTCGATGACATTAATGCACCAGGTCCCCTCACTCGCTCAAGAGCTTCACATTTGTCTAACTTTTGTGGGCACTTTGCTTTTGTCTCTATCTCAGAGCCCACCAAAGTGGATGAAGCATTTATGGATCCTGAGTGGATTCAAGCTATGCATGAGGAATTGCATCAATTCAAGCTCAACAACGTGTGGGAACTTGTCAAGCGACCAGATACTCGCAAGCTCAAAATCATAGGTACCAAGTGGATCTACCGCAACAAACAAGACGAACTTGGCCAAGTGGTGAGGAATAAGGCCCAACTTGTAGCACAGGGCTACACATAGGTTGAGCGAATGGACTTTGATGAAAATTTTGCACCTGTTGCTGGACTTGAAGCTATTCGCATATTACTTGCTTGTGCTAACCATCACAAAATCATCTTATATCAAATGGATGTGAAAAGTGCATTCCTCTGGTAAGCTTGAGGAAGAAGTATATGTTGCTCAACCCCCAGGTTTTGAAGATCCTAAGCATCCTGACAAAGTCTTCAGACTCAACAAGGCCCTCTATGGCCTCAAGGAATGACACTCTGAAGGAATTCCTCATGAAGAAACGCTTCAAACCCGGTCCAGTTGACCTAACTCTTTTCTCTAAATCTTATGATGATGAATTATTTGTGTGCCAAATATATGTGGACGATATTGTCTTTGGCTGTACTGACAAATGTTACAGTGACGAATTTGCTTACATGATGAGTGAAGAATATCAGATGTCTATGATGGGAGAGATGAAATTCTTCTTAGGCCTACAAATTCGTCAACAACGCAATGGCATCTTCATCTCTCAAGAGAAATACCTCAAGGATGTCCTAAAGAAATTCGGCATGCATGATTACAAAGGCCTCAAGATTCCTATGCCCACAAACGGCCAACTCTGCACTGACGAAAATGGTAAAGATTTCGATCAGAAGGTATATCGCTCCATGATTGGCTCTTTATTGTATCTATGTGCATCTAGGCTAGATATTATGCTTAGTGTTTGCATGTGTTCCCGTTTTCAAGCAACACCGAAGGAATCACACCATAAGGTTGTGAAGCATATTCTTCGATATCTAGCTCACATACCAACACTTGGATTATGGTACCCCAAGGGCTCACATCTTGACCTCATTGGATATTCTGACTCTGACTATGCTGGTCCTCGGGTGGATTGCAAGTCTACATCAGGCACATGCCATTTCCTTGGATGATCCTTAGTCTGTTGGTCCTCGAAGAAGCAGAACTACGTGTCACTATCTACTGCTAAAGCTGAGTACATTGGTGCTGGTTCTTGTTGTGCTCAATTGCTGTGGATGAAGCAAACCCTCAAGGACTACGACATCAACGTGAAGAATGTCCCTCTCTACTGCGACAACGAGAGTGCCATCAAGATTGCTCAAAACCCACTTCAATACTCGAAGACTAAGCACATTCAGATTCGACATCATTTTCTTCGTGGCCATGTGTTGAAGGGCAACATCTTCATCCACCACGTGAAGACTAAAGAACATCTGGCTGATATCTCCACAAAGCCCTTGGATGAAAAGAGATTTTGCAAGTTGCGGTGTGAGCTAAATATCTTAGAATCTTCGAATGTTATTTGAAAGGACACACATCATAACACTTATGCAAAATTGGCGACTTTGATGTGCAACACACGAAGTAACATTTTTTTTCAATCAATGAAGGCTAACTCTCTAAGTGTGAATAGATTAATGAAGAATTTGATTCTCAGAACCCTACGACAATTGTACGCGGTGTCTGAAATCATCATAATTCTTATACGGTGGGTCACGCCACCAACCATAGTTGAAATTATTCTATTTGAGTTCTTGCAAATTCTTAAAGTTTTCAAATCCCTCAAGTTTGCAAATTGCTCAAAATTTCAAGTTCTTCAACTTTTCAACTGGTGTTCGTCATTTGAGTTTCTCTTCATTGACTATGTATATATATATAGTTGAGTTTTCCATGTCCTCAACATCATTCACTTATTGCTAATTCTTCAAGTTGATTTTCTTCTAAGTGAATGTGATCGGATCGTTTATGCTAAACTCAACCCAGTCTGTTCACAAATTCTTCATATGCGTTCTTTTTGAAACCCGTTCAAAGTCTTCACTGTGCCCTTGTCAGCTGAAGAATTTGCGAATGAAACATTAAAATTTTAATCCCAAATTTTTGTCGGTTGCCGCTCAAAGTTATCCTGCTTCTCATGACTGGATAACCCACGACCCCCTACTATATCCACTTCTCAGTACGTGGGTGACACATGTCGATAGGATAGCAAGGGTCAGGGGTATACATGTCCAAAATCTTTGGACTGTTCAATTTTTCACCTCCCTATATATACCCCCTCCCTTTCACTGGCTCGAGTTACTCGTCACTTCCATCGCTCCCAAGCTCAACCCTAGCGCCGCCGCTAAGCTTCATCGCCGTTGAAGAGGAAGAACTTCACGGCCTCGACCTCCTCGTCGTCGTACTCACGCCTGCCGCGGAAATGTTCACTCCGCCGTCGCCGTAGTTGTCTTCCACCGCCAAGTTAGGGCGTGGGAGATCTGGACTGACAAACTTCTCCATTCTAACTCCTAGTTCGTCGTGTTCTTCATAAAGGGTAATTAAAATCTAATTTTTTAGCCCTATTTGATCCTTACGTTTTTCACAAAATCCTCAAAAGGTGTTTATTCTTCAGGAATCCATTTCTGAAACACCACAAAACTTCCTTCTCTTGATTTGTTTCCCTAAGATATGATTTTTTCCAGATTCCTCAATTGTGTGGATCTTCAAATTGTCACAACTCTGGAACCTAAGTCAAGAACACTTAGTGAAATTCTTCAATATATATATGGTCAAATTCCTCAACTTGATATATTTTTGAAAATTTCTGAGAACGCATATGACCTCTTCAAATTCTTCGCACCTATACTCTGTTCATAGGTACAAAATGTCTGCTGATGAATCTCTAGGTTCTCATCAGCTTAACTCATTTGCAACGTTCCTCGAAGAGAAATTGCATACATCTTTAGAATCTTCAAAAGTTCAAAATACTCAAGTGAAGAAAATGGCTGATGGAAAGAGACCATAGAAGGGAGGAAAGAAGGCAAAAACAAATACTGCTTTTGAAATCCCTAAGGATATATATCTTGAGTACTGTACTCCTGATGAGGAAACCTATGGAAATGAAACAAAAAGGAAGCACAAAATGCGCATCCAGAAAATTGAGAGAAGATGGGCGAAGGAATGGAAGGAATACAGATATGTTACTCCCAATACATGAAGAAACTCGTTGTTAATCCTCCCTGCCCAATACCTCCGCTAGCTAAAGGCCAACGTGCTGATCCCACTAGCATCAAAAGTGGTAAAGAATTTCCCAAGGAATGGGCTACGCGCCAAGAAAAGTTGAGAAAGATCACTGCAGAAGCAGTGAAGAAATTCAATCGCGATACTGCTGCTGCTGTTGCCACTGCTGAGGCCTCTACAAGTGGAACTGCTACAAAGAAGGCCATGCCAAAGAAATCAGGTGTGAAGCCAAAGCCTTCAAGCTCTATGCCCCCACGGCAAATTTCCTCTGTTTCAAAGTCCTCACAGCAGATTCCTCAAGCAACTTCTCAAAGGCTGCACCAATGTCCTCAGTTGCTACACAATCCTAAGTAGCTGCTGCAAAATCCTCAACACCTGTGCATCTTGCCACGTGTGAGCGAACTGCTGGATTTTCAATTGCTTCAGGGGCATTTCCAACTTCCTCAGCTCGCCCACATTCCTCAAGCAGTCCAACTCTACTGAAAATGAAGGCAACAGCTGGACGTGGCAAGCAACCGAGTCCCCATAAGAAGCAAGTAGTCTTCAATGTCGCCTCAGCATCTGAAGATGATGAAGCTGATGATGAGGAACTTGCTGATATCATCAGGGATAGGCAACCGAAGGGTGCTATAGCTAAGGGAAGCTCAGTACCACTTCTACTTGATCCAATGATCATCCTTGACTTCATTGATGTTTGGCACAAGGATCCCAATACTCCTCTTTCTGACCTCAAGCTGCCCATTGGTGTAAGTCATGTCCTCACCCATTTCATCGCTGAAGAGAAATGGAAATTTGAAAAGGCTTAGAAGGCCAAGAAGGACCAGTACAAGAAGGAAATGTTTTTGAGGAACAACATAATGAATCTGACTCCTACACAGCTTACCATTGTTCAATGATAAATCAAAAAGTAGAGTGAAGAATATGATCATTATTATGCTGATCGGCAAGGAGCCAAGGTTAGATTCGTCAATGTGGCTCACAAAGCCTTCAAGGATCACAACTCAAGGGTTGCTGCTCGATCGCAACCAAAAATTCCTCTGGCTGGCACATCTGCCCGGCCTGCTGAAGAAACTACAAGCGCAACTAAAGAAAATCCAGTCTGCTGAAGAATCTGCCAAGGCAACGTCCACTGTTGCGCCTGAAGAAATTGACAGGCCAGCTGAAGAATTTGCTGCGCCTGAAGAATCTGAATCTGTAAGGGCAACGTCCACTGTTGCGCCTGAAGAATGTTGTGCCTGAAGAAATTACCAGTCCAGCTGAAGAATTTGTTGTGACTGAAGAATCTGAGACTGCCAGGGCGACTGCATCAGTCGTGCCTGAAGAAATTGCACCAACTTCATCCTCTGCCCCAACTGCAAAATCTTCAAGGGTGAGGAAAGACACACTTCCTTTTGCATCAGAAGTGAAGAAAACGAAGGTTGCGAAAATGATAGCCACAAAGAAAAGGAAATCATCATCCACTGCAGAACCCTCAGCTGCCAAGAAAATGAGGACCTTGCCGCCAAGCTCCTCAGACGAGCCAATTAATGCAACTCCAATTTCTGCAGTGCCATCATATGAGATTGTCCCGTTTGGAGAGGAATATGTCATTCCTGAGGATAATGATGATGAAGAAACTCATTTTGCTGCTTCCTCAGAGCAGATTGATAAAGAAATTGAGGTGGAAGCAAATGCTTCACCCCAGCAGGTATCATCGCATCAGCCTCAGCTCACAGCTGAAGAGGCTGGTGTTGAAGAAATTGAAGAGGACGTGGACATTGGATCTACAACTTCTGTCATCAATGACGAATATTGGGAAGCATCTCACCCAAATTCGCCAATGACAACCCCTCTTAATCAAATTCCCAAGTCGCCTGCCCAAACTGAAGAAATTCTTACATGGTCTGAAGGACGTCATACTCCACTCCAATCTATTGCTGGAGAAATTCCAGCTACATCAGCTAAAGAAATTAACACCCAGACCGAAGCTGAGGAACCTTCTCAAATTCTTCAGTCTGAAGAAACTGAAATTGTGCAAAGGGAGTTTGCTGGGCGTTACAAGCCAAATCTTCAACCCAAGCCCTCTCTGCCCTTCAAAGGCATAAAGCGGCCCAAGTTCAACAAGGCCAATTTCTTCTATGAGCATCATTTCTTCACTGGAGAAAATCCCTATGACACACCAAGAATTATGCGCAAGAGATTCTGGACACAAACCCAATCCAATTTCTTTTCTGTTGTTCTTTTGACAAGAGCAAAGTTTTCCAGCACCACCAAATTCCTCATGTGGATATGGAGTCCATTCCATGCTTCACCCCAGTACTCAATGTTCTTCATGAAGCTGGCCTCCTACCATTCTGTGCTGACATGTTTGACTAGAATGACGATCTTATTCTTCAGTTCTATGCAACCTTGCACATCACAGGTGACGCCTCTGATGTTAACTCCTGGATACTCGATTGGATGACTGAGGACACCCACTACACTGCTCCAGCAACTGAATTGCTTCGTGCTGTTATAGTTGGTTTTCCTTCTGAAGGTGCAAGGCACATATATGAGGAACCTGAACTTCAAAATCATCTCATGCAAGTACTGATGAAGCCTTTGCATCAAGGCTAGCTCCAAGAACAACCTTCCTTCTGAAGGATTTGCTTTATGTGCCCAGAACAGTTTACCGCATCCTGACCAAAACCCTCAGTCCTATCAAAGGCCACAAGTCTGAAGAAGAAGAGGTTGTTGGCATCATGAAGAATATGTTGTTCAATATCATCCATGGGATTCCCATAAATTTTCACAATTTCATCATGAGGACTTTGGCGAATGTTGCACTGTCACCTTTTGAGTTGAAGCCTTATGCCCCCTATATTATGAAATTCATCAGATAAAGATGTTCAATTCCTTACAAGGCTGACTTTCAGAATCACTTCAGTTTTCTGCCTCCGATTGAAGTCCTCAAAAGGACATTTTCCTCAGTAGAAGGAAAAGGCAAAGCTGTTGTTGAAGAAGGCACTCGTCCATTGGATGGCCGATTTCGTAAGGCTGCATCTTACTCCACCAATGATGACTCTGCCACACAAGACTCAGCAGCCAAGGCCACAACCCAAAATCCTCAAGGTTCTGCCCCTCGCGTGATGACTGATCATGAGCTTCTGCTAAGTCTTCATTAGAAGAACGATCGCAACCACAAGTGGGTCAAGTGTCAGTTTGGTTCAATTCTTCAAAACATGACTGTGACGTAGAATTCTGTGTGGAAGAACCATTACTACGTGCATGAAATCTTCGACCGCACCTGGGCCATCCTCTCACACTTCAAGGCTCCAGAAGAACTCAAGGAGATGAATTTTGAGCAGAACTTTGACTAGTCTAATCCTCCTCACAAAAAATTCAGGAAGGTCAAAGTTCCTCTACTCGTCACAAGTTCATATTCTTCATCGCGCGAGATGGATGAAGCTGAGGATCTTGGCGACACTGCTGCGGGCCCTGCATCAACAAACGAACCCGACAACAACGCCGGCGCTCCTCCACCAACCTCAGGATGAAATTCTTCAGGGGCGTTAGTCCTCAATTTTTGTCCCTTTTGATCACTTGATGACAAAGGGGGAGAAATTTGAGTTAGTCTTTAGGCGGGTCTCTCTATGTGGGCTGTTTTTGTTTAAGTTACTACTCACGCTCTTCTGAGGTGTTTACTTATTGAGTTGTAAACTTAAGTCCGATGGTGGTCTTTACTCTTTTGAACTTCCTTTTGCATGCTTATTTCCTCAAGTTCCTTAATGCACGCATGCTGAATTTCGTCAGACACCATTTTCCATGATGCATTTTCAATTTCCTCATGATATATGTTAAATGCGTGTATGGATTACAAGATATAGGGGTAGATCTCTCAGATTTTATCCTGCCACGTGCATTTGCAGTCCAAAGCAAATTCCTCAAATATGCACATCTTCAGGGGGAGTTCTTCTCTATCTTGCAATCAAATTCCTCAAACTAAGTACTTACACTTCATATGTTTATCCCCGTTGAAAACTTAACCTATTTGTCATCAATCACTTCCTCCGGCGGCTTGAACGGCAATCGTGTAGATGCCCAGGAACTCTGCCGGGTTTAGCTTCTCGTCGTACTTCTCCATCAGCTCAGGCTTGAAGGCTCGGGCCGATGGCTAGCGGACCTGTCGCAGCTCGCGAGTGAAGGCTGGGCACCCAACCTCATAAGGTAGGTACCCGCCAACACTGGGCGCGGGGTCGCCAGCATCTGGGCCGTTGCGCCTGTCGGATTGGCGGTGTGCTTCCCGACGTCGCTCTATGGTGATGCGCGCATCTTCCCTCTGCCGGTTGTTCAGGACACGCTGCTGGTCCCGGTGATCATGCGAGCCGGACGAGACCATAGATGCCTCATCGGGCTCGTTGGCACGTGGAGCTTGTTGTGGCAGCCTCTGGGCATGTTGTTGCGGAGGGGATTGCACCGTTGGTGCGGCCCCCTCGACGCGACCGTCAGTCCGGGCCGCCGTCGCCGTCTGCAGGTATCTTGATGGCTCTGCATGCTGCGATTTGCTGGCTTCGACGAAACCGATCAAACACTGTATGGTGGCTCTCCACTCATCCATCTTGTTAGCCGTCGGCGGGAAGTTCAACAGTAGTTGAGCCCGCGCCATAGCTTCTGCTGCTGTGGTCGACATGGCTAAGGAGGCGGACCGCAACATTGCTCGACTCCTGGTGGAACCAAGAGGAGCGTCGCCGCATCCTTGCTGCCGCGCGCCGGTTGCCGAGGCGGTCTGTCATGGAGGAGGTCGAGCTTGTGGGTCTACGGCTCCGTTTGGCGCCCAGTCTTGCTCTGGGCGAGGCATGCGCCCAGCAGCCGCGCCTGCGACAGGCGCTGCTGGAGGATCATGACTGCCCCCAGATTGGGCGCCACTGTTGCGGCCGCGGCCACCAACGTGGTGGGGAGGTGGAGACCGAATGTTTCCTCCTCCCGCAGCGCTAGGGTCGCGCTCGCAAGAATGTTGCTGTTACTCTTCTTCGGCGTTCCTCGCTCCGGCTTCGGTTGCGGGGGACACGACGGTGGCGCCGCCTGTGCCAGTCGCGTCGCCCATGAGGCTCGCCTCATTTGCCGCCGCCGCAGTGCACACGGCGTCTGCGGCTACATGCGAGGGGGCCTTCGAAGTGGAGAGATGCGCGGTCACGCCGGCCTTCTTCTGGGGAGCCATGGGTGAAGAAGACGGCGATGAAGATCGACGCGCTGCCCACGGTCTCAGGTTTGCTCAAATGAAGCACGCTACCCCCTACCTGGCGCGCCAAAGATGTCGGGGCATGGATGCACATAATCACCTATGGGACCAAAGGCCCCTTTGTGGTTCGGCAAGGGGAGGTCAATTTGCACAAAGAGCAGAGGTCATGGGATAGTACGGCGATGAGACACTGGTGTTTTTACCCAAATTCGGGCCGCTGAGAAGCGTAAAACCCTACTCCTGCTTTGGTGGATTGATCAGAGGAGCACGAAGCACACGCAGCGCTCAAACCCGGCAAGGTAGCCTTCGGGGGAGCTGCCACGCGAGTACAAGTGTCCAAGAGTCTGAATCTTGAGCTAGGTTTTTTGGGCCTCCTTTTATAGGGCAAGGGGCAACCACAGTGGCAAAACATACATTATCTAGTGATTAGATAGCTAACAGAGCTATCATACCTAACTCTGGCATTTAGGACAAAATACCATGATTGCTAGTATAGGTGGCGCGCGGGGATGCATCCCCGGCAAGCTCTTACCACCGCTTAGCTGGCTGTTGCTTAGTGTCTCGACACGCCTTTGGACGGGTGTCAACTGGGCATAATCTGTCTTCCGGTGCGTCGCCACATGCTTAGCGAGAGCCACTTAGCCTCCTGAGGGCTCGACACCGCATCGACAACTGACTGGCGTTGTGGTGCGGTGGAGCGGTGGCTGCTTGGCTCGCGCTTGCTGGGGGACGGCTTGCCGGGTCTTCCGGAGGTGTGCACGCCTCGGTCCCTAGCAGGCACCGGGGACATGGCTGGCGCGGCTCGGGCCCGTCTTGGGCCATTGCATTGAGCTTGCTGGCGTTGCTAGCCAGGGTAGGCTGCCTCTGCCGGGGTCTTGGATGTTGGCTTCGTCTTCTTAATGCGCTCCTTGATCTCACATAGAGTAGCTTCTTTGTCTTGGGCTGGTCTTGGCAGGGTCGTGCTACTACTGCCTGTGCATAAGTCAGGGGCACTGGGTACCCCATTCCTAGTGCACCGACAGGAGCCCCCGGGTCTGGGCCAAACGCGCTCGCACAATGCCGTTGGGTCCGGCCCAAAATTTATGCACAGGCTCGCAATATGAGGGAGTAACTGTCAACCTTTAAGTCAGCACTTACTTGCTACCTCAGGCTATTTCTGCCACGCGTGCCACATGCATTGCGGGGAGTTTGCGGTGGATGCACAGGGCCCACAGGCGTGGGAGTGGCAGAAACCACAGCACCAGGGATTGGAGCATCGAGGCGGTTACCTGTTCGCCCGTGATCGTGGGTAGTGGGATTGGTGGAGATGGGCGGCCGCTCTGGAGCGGAGGAGAGCTAGCCCCCGTGCCCTCCCCTATAAATTAGGGGGTCACGACGGTGATGCTCATCCATCTCCTTCTCCTCCTTAATCCAAAGTCCACATTGCTTGTCCTTCTCTTATAGTTCGCCTGGCCGTCCCTTCCCTCCTGATGGCCAGGAGGAAGCGTCGGGCGGATGCTCTTGCCACCACAGGGTCTTCTTCTCATATCCGGGCTCAGCCCCCAGCTTTAGTCGATGGTTCCGGATCGAGAGCTGGCGGGAGGAGCCTTGGATGGGAGAGCGGGCGGCGTGGCGGCCATACCAAGGGAAGTTGCAGTGGTGCACTTGTTGCTGCGTCGCCCGTTGTTTCAGCTTCGGCAGAACGCCGCATGGACAACACTTCGCTGGATTCCATGGCGAAAACGTAGCATTGTGGTCGACTGTGGGTTCTGTGCTCCTTCTTCGAGGCGACGGCAAAAGATCATCCGTATGGCCATAGGCTACGCGTGAGTGATCGCGACAGCGGTTCTTCATGGGTCGCGACAGGGTTCTCCACCCATGGTGCTTGGTATCCTGCGCATGGGTGGGAGCCTTTCGCCTGCGGGCACACCTCAAGGGCAGGGAGACTTCTCTGCACCGGGCCGTCGGGGACGACCATGCTCTCTATGAGGTTCCTCGGCTGCCACGTCGGGAGTTCGGACGATGGCGGAGGCGTTTCCTCGAGCGGTGGCGATGAGGAAAACGATGGCGGTTGGCGACCCACGACGCTTCAAGAGCATGGATG
The DNA here is from genome assembly GCA_039707655.1 of Elymus sibiricus. Taxonomy (NCBI): domain Eukaryota; kingdom Viridiplantae; phylum Streptophyta; class Magnoliopsida; order Poales; family Poaceae; genus Elymus; species Elymus sibiricus. The sequence goes on along the minus strand of CM077673.1, from coordinate 247,507,236 downwards.
ACGGCTCCGACACGTCGCGCTCGCCGGCAGCACCATCATCACCAGCTGGGATACGGCAGCGCCACCATCTGCACCTGCCCTCCGGCTTCTTCCCCCTTGTCGGCTTTGTCCGCCCCGTCGGCTTCGTCCGCCCTGCATGGGGGCAGGTGCCTTTCGCTCCTCGGACGCGTCCCTCTGGACCTGGCGGGGAAGCGCCAAATCCCAGCCAGGTGCTCGTTTTGCCCTCTATTTCTTCTCCACCTAATCCATAGAAGGAGAGGGACAATAAAGGCATTACGGAGCACTTATCTTTTCATAAGTCAAGAGGTGTAGGTGCTTGCCAAGTTTTAGCTAATCATAATGTAATCCTTATCCAATTTGTATCAAAAAAATGAATGAATGAATGCTATTTTTCTTCCTTAAGTACTATCCTTTCCTTCCTTCTTGTTTGTACTGCGCCGCTATGTTTGTCCTCGCCGCATGGAACTACTTGCCTGGTCAGTATTAACCGCGGGCGCCAAGGGGGTAGCGAGCCCCCGGTAGCAGGCTGGTATCGTTCCCCGGCAAAGCTCCTTGTCGGTATCATCGCGGTGCCCCAGAGCTGATGATCAACAGGAGCCGAGAGGCGGCTCGTCCCGACAAGGGTTTCCATTGCGTGATGAACTTTGTGGCATGCAGTCAAAAAGGAACAAGGAGGTGTTTCCTTAAAGGAAGTAAAATAGCACCGAACTTGGGATATGCGATTAGACTTATCTTTTCAGGCAGTATCCCTCTCTGGAGTACGACGAGCCGCCATCCTTGTTCCCTTGCCCTTCTTCTTTGTTTTTCCTGGTGGTAAAACATGTAAGGCAATAGGTCTCTGTCCCTTGGGGAGGGAATACAGGGACAAGGATTACAGGCTCATCAAGTACTCTAGTAGATCTCTAAAACTTAAAAGTGATAACATTGCAACATAAGAAAACTGCATAGTAAACATGCAATTTGATGATATGATGCAATGCCTAGCTTTATTATTGCGTGTACAGGGTCTGCGCCTGGCTTTGTACAAAGGGTTACATGCAACTGCGGCAAGGCTTGTACAAAAGGTGGCTGCCTGGGACTGAGCCCGGCAACCGCGCCTTACGGGTAGAACTTACGAAGATGCTCAATGTTCCATGAGTTAAGCACTTTGATGCCATCTTCGGTCTCCAGACGGACCACGCCAGGTCTGGTGACTCGTGCTACCCGGTAAGGGCCTTCCCACTTCGGCGTCAACTTGTTGGTACCCTTGGCGGACTGAACGCGCCTAAGGACAAGGTCGCCTTCCTCAAAGCTCTGGGCGTGGACCCTGCGGCTATGGTAGCGGCCCAGAGCTTGCTGGTAGCGTGCAACACACACATTAGCCCGGAGACGATCTTCCTCGAGGAGCAAGTCATCGTCATGCCGTAGCTGCTTTTGCTCTAATTCATCGTAGAAAAGTACTCGAGGTGACCCGTATATGAGTTCTGTGTGGAGAATTGCCTCCGCCCCGTATACCAGGGAGAAGGGTGTCTGGCCGGTAGCTCGATTTGGTGTCGTTCTGAGGGGCCAAAGAACCACCGGTAGCTCATCTATCCAACGCTTGCCGCATCTCCGCAGTCTATCGAAAGTTCTTGTCTGAGTCCACGCAACACTTCAGCGTTCATCCTCTCGACTTGCCCGTTGCTCCTTGGGTGGGCAACAGAGGCGAAGGAGACCTTGCTTCTAAGGCTTTGGATGTACTGCATAAAGGTGCGGCTCGTGAACTGGGTGCCATTTTCGGTGATCACCCTATTGGGCACTCCAAAACGGCACACCAGTCCTTTCATGAACTTGACAGCTGACTGGGTGGTCACCTTCCTCACTGGTTCCACCTCAGACCACTTTGTAAACTCATCGATTGCTACGAACAAGAATTCAAAGCCCCCGACAGCGCGGGGAAAGGGGCCCAAAATATTGAGCCCCCAGACCGAGAATGGCGAGGATAAAGGGATCGTCTGGAGAGCTTGCACTGGTTGATGGATGCTCTTTGAATGGAACTGGCAGGCTTCACAGTTGGTGACTAGCTCAGTTGCATCTTGGAGGGTGGTGTGCCAATAGAAACCCTGCCGGAAGGCTTTTCTGGCAATGGCTCTTGATCCAATGTGAGAGCCACACACACACCTCCGTGAATCTCTGCCAACAGCTTCAGTCCATCTTCCCGGCAAATGCACTTCAATTTCACACCGTTTGGTCTTTTTCTGTACAGAGTGTCATCGACACACTGGTACATACTTGACTGACGGGCTACTTTTTCGGCCTCTTGTTGTTCTTTGGGAAGTTCTCCTGTTTGAAGGAAATGGACTATGTGTTGTGCCCAAGCTGGAGCCTAGGACTCGACAACTAGGACTAAAGGCATCTCCTCGTCCGTGGGAGCGCTTGTCTCGACTGCAAGAACCTGGGGTTCCGCAGGAGGGAGCTGCTCACCACGCGAAACGAGACTGTCCCTGGCAGCTTCTCTACCAGCGGCTTCGGGAAGCTCTGTCGGGAAATGCTTGCCGAGGTTGAGCTTTCTTCTTTTCCTGGTCATCGCTGACGAGGATACTGATGGCTAAGTGAGGTAGAGGAAGGTTCCTGGTTCCATAGGGAGCTTTTGCGCAGCGCACTTTGACAGAAGATCAGCGATGCTGTTTTCCGCACGCGGCACGTGCTCTGTTTGTAATCCATCAAAGTGCTCCTCCAGTTTCCTCACTTCCTCCACCTATGTTTCCATCAACGGAATCAGATAGTCTTTATTGACTTGTCTCACCACGAGTTGAGAATCTCCTCGGATGATCAGCTTTTTAATTCCCAATTGCACTGCGATCCTAAGCCCGGCAAGGAGCCCCTCATATTCAGCAGTGTTGTTGGTGGCCTCCTCCCGGGGAAAGTGCATTTGGACCACGTACTTGAGGTGCTCTCCGGTGGGGGCGATGAGGAGCACACCTGCTCCGGCGCCCTGAAGTGAGAAAGCACCGTCAAAGTACATGATCCATTCTTTAGGCATTTCCTTGACGGGGAGGACTGTCTCTGGGACCTCCTCGTCTGGCGTGGGTGTCCATTCTGCAATGAATTCTGCCAATGCCCTGCTCTGGATAGTGGAAGTGCTCTCATAGTTCAAACCAAAACTTGACAGCTCTAGCACCCACTCAACTATCCTGCCAGTGGCTTCGGGGTTCCTCAATATGCACTGCAGCGGAAAGCGGGTGACAATAGTGATCTCGTGGGCGGGCTTGGAAGTAGTGGCGCAACTTCCTCAAGGCCATGAGAAGGCCGAAGATCAGCTTTTGCACTCCAGAGTACCTTGACCTAGCCCCTTGTAACAAAGAGCTGACAAAGTACTCTGGCCACTGCACCACCTTCTTCTTCGCCACTTCCTTGAAACTGCTTTCGCTTGCCGGCTTAGGTTCCCCTGGGTTTGCATCTGGTCTTGCCGCGGATGTTTCGGTGCCACTCCCGATGATATCAGTTGCAGCGGCTGCGTCTTCATCCACTTCCCGCTGCGCCACTAGTGCTGCACTAACCACTTGATTTGTTGCCGCCAGGTACAGCAACAACAGTTCTTGTGGTTTAGGCGCGACGAAGGTGGGCGTAGAGGACAGGTAAGCTTTCAGATCTTGTAGCGCTGCTTCTGCTTCCGGGGTCCACTTCATCGGGCCAGCCTTTTTCAGAACCTTGAAAAACGGCAGGGCGCGCTCAACGGATTTGGAGATGAACCTACTCAATGTGGCAATGCATCCGGCCAAATGCTTTACGTCCTTGATGGACTTGGGTGCTTGTATCTGCTCGATCGCTTTGATCTTGTCGGGATTGGCTTCTATTCCCCGCTGAGACACAAAGAACCCAAGCAGCTTGCCGGATGGGATGCCAAACACACACTTGTCAGGGTTGAGCTTCAGATTGATCTTGCGCAAGTTCATAAAAGTTTCTTCCAAGTCTTGTATGAGAGTTGCTTCATCCTTGGTCTTGACTACTATGTCATCCATGTAAGCATCCACGTTTCTGTGCAACTGAGGCTCAAATCCAATCTGCACGGCCCTGGCAAAGGTCAAACCGGCGCTCTTTAACCCGAAGGGCATGCGTACAAAGCAATACGTGCCACACGGAATTATGAACGCGGTCTTTTCCTCGTCTTCCTTGGCCATGAATATCTGGTGGTATCCGGAGTATGCGTCCAAGAAGGAAAGTAAGTCACACCCGGAAGTTGAATCAATAATATGGTCGATGTGCGGCAAGGGAAAAGGGTCCTTTGGGCATGCTTTGTTTAATTCAGTGAAATCAATGCAAAGCCTCCATTTCCCATTCGCCTTGCGCACCACTACCGGGTTGGCTAACCATGTCGGATGTAACACTCCTCTGACCAAACCAGCTGCTTCGAGCTTCTTGATTTCTTCGGCATTGAACTATTGCCGCTCCAAGGCTTGTTTCCTAACTTTCTGCTTGATAGGCCTGGCATGGGGGCAGATAGCAAGGTGGTGCTCAATTACCTCCCTGGGAACACCGGGGATTTCAGATGGTTGCCAGGCAAACACATCGACATTCGCCCGCAGGAAGGCAACGAGCGCGCTTTCCTATTTGTCAGTAAGGGTGGCGCTGATGGTAAATGTACCGTCAGCGCCATCCTGCCCTGCCGGGATTTTCTTTGTCGTAGGATAAGTGACCTTGGATCTCTTGCTAGTGGAACACTCCGGTAGGTCATCGATGGGTGCAGCGCACTCCGGAGAGGCGCGCTTCCCGGAGTCCTTGCCGGCGTCTCTACTAGGCTTCTTCTTTTGATTCCTTGGCGGGAGCTGGTGCTTCCACAATTTCAGCGTCTCTATACATCTTGTCCACGCATATGACTACATTTTTCTTGTCAGATGGAATGGAGATGATTCCCACGGGCCCTAGCATCTTTAGAGTGTTGTATGCGTAGTGGGACGCTGCCATGAATTTTGCCGGAGCTGGGCGACCAAGAATTCCATTGTAAGGCAGAGGGAGTTCGACCACATCAAACACTACCTTCTCAGTCTGGTAGTTCAACTCCCCGCCAAATGTCACAGGCAAAGTGATCTTTCCCTTGAGTGGGCTCCTGCCGGGGTTGACTCCTTGGAACGTACCCGTGGCCTTGAGCCTCTCCATCAGGGATCTGCAGCCTTTCAACCACTTTAGGGGAAATCAGGTTCAACCCTACCCCGCTGTCAACTAACATCTTGGTTACTTTGAGGTTGCGGATTGTTGGGGAGACCAACAGCGACAAACATCCGACCGTAGTGGTGCGATCAGGATGATCCTCTTCATCAAAGATGATAGACATGTGGGACCTCATGAGTGGCCTTCTGGATTCTGCAGCTGGCTCCACAGCGTTGATCTCGCGTGCCCACTGCTTGAGCTGGCGATGAGAAGAATGCAAGGACGCACCCCCGTCAACACACATGGCTTCAGCTGCCCTCTGGAATTCTCGATCATTGGACTCTTCATCATCCCCATCATCACTCATATCATCTTCTTCTTTCCTCTCACGGCCTCTAGCAGGTTTTTCCTTCTGCTATGGGGCCTTGCCGCGGCGGCCTCCTCTACCACCACGGCCCTTCCCGACAGCACAATCGTGGCCTTTCTCCTTGTCACACTTCTCGTATTCAGCCTTCTGCTTCTCAGCAAGCTGCTCAAATTGGCGGCATTCTTGGAGATCATGGCCCTTAGTGCGGTGGATCTTGCAATACGGCCCGTCAGACTTTCCGGTTTTCTCTGCTGCTGCGGCCTCCCGGCAATCAGCGCATGCGGCAGCTCCCTTGCCGGGGGTCTCGGCCTTGGCCTTCTTGCCGGCAACGAGACTATCAGAGCTCTCAATGGCCAACACTGCTTTCCCTTTGCGCTTCTTGTTACGTCTTCGACTTCTCCCTTTCGAGCCGGGGGCATCGTCGTCGTCATCCAAGTCGACTTCGACGCCAGCCTCCTCTCCGGGGAGTCGCCTTCCTTCCTCAGCACGAGCACACTTGTCTGCCAATGTGTACAGCTCATTGACGGTCATGGGGAGCTTTACATTCATCTTGGCCCGCATCCTCCGATTGCGCATGTTCGAATGGAACGCGACAATTACGGTTGCAGGGTGTATCTCCGGAATATTGCGGTGTACTCGACTGAACCTCTGGATGTACTTCCGTAGGGTCTCTCCTTCCTTCGGCGGAAGGACTTGCATGTCGCTGGGCTGTCCTGGCTCCTGATGGCCACCTATGAAGGGGCCGACGAACTCGTTGCACAGATCAGCCCAAGATGAAATAGAGTTTTCCGGCAGGTGCATCAGCTACGATCTCACATTTGGCTTGAGTGCCAAAGGGAAATAATTGGCAAGCACCTTCTCATCTCTTCCTCCGGTGGCTTGAACGGCAATCGTGTAGATGCCCAGGAACTCTGCCGGGTTCAGCTTCCCATCGTACTTCTCCGTTAGCTCAGGCTTGAAGGCTCGGGCCTATGGCCAGCGGACCTGTCGTAGCTCGCGAGTGAAGGCTTGGCACCCAACCTCCTAAGGTAGGTACCTGCCAACACTGGGCGTGGTGTCGCCAGCATCTGGGCCGTTGCACCTGTCGGATTGGCGGTGTGCTTCCCGTCATCGCTCTATGGTGATGCGCGCGTCTTCCCTCCGCCGGTCATTCAGGACATGCCGCTGGTCCCGGTCATCGTGCGAGCCGGACGAGACCATAGATGCCTCGTCGGGCTCGTTGGCACGTGGAGCTTGTTGTGGCTGCCTCTGGGCCTGTTGTTGCCGAGGGGATTGCACCGTCGTTGCGGCCCCCTCGACGCGACCGTCAGTCCAGGCTGCCATCGTCGTCCGTGGGTATCTTGACGGCTATGCATGTTGAGATTTGCTAGCTTCGACGAAACCGATCAAACTCTGGATGGTGGCTCTCCACTCGTCCATCTTGTCAGCCGCCGGCGGGAAGTTTAGCAGTAGTTGAGCCCGCGCCATAGCTTCTGCTGCTGTGGTCGGCATGGCTAAGGAGGCGGACCGCGACGTCGCTCGATGATACGTCCATTTTGCATCATGATTTCCTACTGTTATTTATTATGTTTTGTTGAATAATAATGCTTTGGGGAGTGATTCTAATGCCTTTTATCTCATAATATGCAAGGTTTACACAAAGAGGGAGAATACCGGCAGCTGGAATTCTGGACCCAAGAAATGCACATCAGAGATACCTATTCTGCACAACTCCAATGAAGCTGAAATTTTACGGAGATTATTTTTGGAATAAACAAAAAATACTGGAGCAAAAAACTATCGGAGGGGGCCACCCTAGTGGGTGATACGTCTCCCACGTATCTTCTTTTCCTCACCCTTTTGCCCTTGTTTTGGACTCTAATTTGCATGATTTGAATAGAACTAACCCGAACTGACGCTGTTTTCAGTAGAACTACCATAGTGTTGTTTTTGTGCAGAAATAAAAGTTCTCGGAATGGAATGAATTTTTTTGGACAATTGTTTCAGAATATATGTGAATTATTGGAGCCAAAATGCACCGAAGAGGGGGGCCAGGGTGGCCAGCACCCACCAGGGCGCGCCCTGGTGGGTTGTGCCCACCTCGTGGCCCCACTGACCCTAATTCCGCCACTATAAATTCCTATTTTCGGAGAAAAAAATCAGAGAGAAAGTTTCATCGCGTTTTACGATACGGAGCCGCCGCCACCTCCTGTTCTTTATCGGGAGGCCAGATCTTGAGCCCATTTGGGGCATCGGAGAGGGGAATCTTCGGTCTTCGTCATCACCAACCTTTCTTCATCGCCAATTCCATGATGCTCCCCACCAGGAGTGAGTAATTCCTTCGTAGGCTTGCTGGTCGGTGAGGAATTGGATGAGATTCATCATGTAATCGAGTTCGTTTTGTTAGGGCTTGATCCCTAGTATCCACTATGTTCTGAGATTGATGTTGCTATGACTTTGCTATGCCTAATGCTTGACACTAGGGCCCGAGTGCCATGATTTCAGATCTGAACCGTGTATGTTATCATCTCTATATCTATGTTCTTGATCCGATCTTGCCTAGTCATATGCACCTATTACGTGTTATGATCCGTCAACCCCATAGTGACAATATTTTGGATACTTCGCGGTGATGACCGTAGTTTGAGGAGTTCATGTATTCACCATGTGTTAATGCTTTGTTCCGGTTCTCTATTAAAAGGAGGCCTTAATATCCCTTAGTTTCCTTATGGACCCCACTGCCACGGGAGGGTAGGACAAAAGATGTCATGCAAGTTCTTTTCCATAAGCATGTATGACTATTTACGGAATACATGCCTATATTACATTGATGAACTGGAGCTAGTTCTGTATCGCCCTAGGTTATGACTGTTATATGATGAATATCATGCAACGAGTTACCGATCCAGTGCCTTCGAGCTTTCCACTTATTATTCTTGCTAAGTTACTATTGCTGCTTTTCCTGTTCCAACTACTACAAAACTACTGCTACTACTGTTACTGTTGCTACTGCTATCAAAACTATCATATTACTGTGCTACTGATCACTTTGCCACAGATATTTACTCTCTAGGTGTGGTTCAACTGACAGCTCAACTGCTAATACTCTCAAGTATTCTTTGGCTCCCCTTGTGTCGAATCTATAAATTTGGGTTGAATACTCTACCCTCGAAAACTGTTGCGATCCCCTATACTTGTGGGTTATCAAGACCTTTTTCTGGCTCCGTTGCCGGGGAGCATAGCAATATTTGTTGAGTCACTTGGGATTTATATCAATTTATCACTATGAAGAATCTGAAGGATCCGAAGACTAAGATTTTTCCCTCTAAGACGAGGGGAGGTAAGGAACTGCCATCTAGCTCTGCACTTGATTCACCTTCTGTTATGAGTAAGCTTGCAACACCACCACATGCTAGTAATCCTGATATGTCGCAAGTTATTGATGATGCTACCTCTTCTATGAATTATGCTATTGATGATGCTAGTACCATGCTTGATCATAACGTGCCACTAGGAGAATCTCTTGACGCACAAATTGCTAGAACTAAAGAGAATGAAACCACTGAAACTGATGAGATTGCTGAAACTGATGAAGTTTATGGAACTAGTGATGACTATGAAACACCTGCTAGTCCTAGCTCTCCTAAGTTTGAAATGCCTAAGATACCTGAAGGTTATGTTATGGACGAAGAGATAACTATAGAAATTCTTTCTTGCAAGGATAGAAACGATCTTAAGAAATTGCCACGCAAGTATAAGGAAAAGACTTTGAATGCTAGAATGAAATGTGATGCTAAGTTTGCTACTTCACCTATCATTGTTACCAATAAGGATTATGAATTCTTTCTCGACCCAGAGTTAATTACTTTGGTTGAATCTGATCCTTTCCATGGCTATGAAACTGAAACTGTAGTTGCACACCTTACTAAGCTGAATGATATAGCCACCCTCTTTGCTCATGATGAGAAGATTCGCTACTATTACATCCCTAAGTTATTTCTGTCCTCATTAAAGGGTGATGCTAAGATATGGTACAATACTCTTGCTCCTGGTTGTGTGCGTAGTCCCCAAGATATGATCTACTACTTCTCTAAAACATATTTTCCTGCGCATAAGAAACAAGCTACCTTACATAAAATATTTAACTTTGTGCAAATTGAAGAAGAGAGTCTCCCACAAGCTTGGGGGAGGCTTCTCCAATTGCTTAATGCTTTGCCTGATCATCCTCTCAAGAAAAATGAAATACTTGATATCTTTTATAATGGACTAACCGATGCTTCTAGGGACTTCCTAGATAGATGTGCTGGTTGTGTTTTCGGGGAACGAACTGTTGAACAAGCTGAGGAATTATTGAATAACATATTGAAGAATTATGATGATTGGACTCTTCCTGAACCACCGCCTAAACCCACTCCAAAGAAGAGGGGTATCTTAGTTCTCAGTCCTGAAGATATGCAAGAGGCAAAGAAGTCTATGAAGGAAAAATGTATTAAAGCTGAGGATGTTAAGAATATGCCACCTATTGAAGAAATACAAGGCCTTGACACACCACCACCTCCACAGGTGGTAGAGGTAAATTCTTTATTAAAGTTTAATGAAGGTGACATCCCTCACAATAAACATCGTAGTCAATGCTTATATGAGTTTGACAACTATATTATGAAGCAAGATCATTTCAATGCTCATGTTCTGAAACAATTCAAATACAATTCCGATATGATTGCTCGCTTGAGTGACTTGCTATTTAGAATTAGTAATGATGTTAGAGGTGTAGGAAAGCATGCCTCTATGGTTGAAACTCAGTTAGAAAAAGTTGCTAAGTCTCAAAAAGAATTGCTTGATGAAATGAATAATAATATGCATGATTTTGCTGCTAGAGTAGTAACAAGAGGAGGTAGAATGACCCAAGAACCACTTTATCCTGAGGGTCATCCTAAAAGAATTGAACAAGACTCTCAGAGAATTAATACTGATGCACCTAGTCCTTCTAAGAAGAAAAAGAAAAACAAAAATGATAGGACTTTGCATACCTCTAGTGAACCTGAGACACAAAAACCTCCTGATAATAATTATGTCTCTATTTCTAATGCTGAAACTCAATCTGGTAGTGAACATTCACCTAGTGAAAATGAAAATGATAATGATGATGTTCACGATGATGCTCAACCTAGTAATGATGTAGAACCAGATAATGATGTTGAAATAGAACCTGCTCCTGATCTTGATAACCCACAACATAAAAATAAACGGTATGATAAAAGAGACATTGTTGCTAGGAAACATGGTAAAGAAAGAGAGCCATGGGTTCAAAAACCCATGCCATTTCCACCTAAGCCGTCTAAGAAAAAGGATGATGAAGAATTTGAACACTTTACAGAAATGATTAGGCCAGTCTTTTTGCGTACCCGCTTAACCGATATCCTAAAGATGGCCACTTATGCAAAATATATGAAAGACAACATCACAATTAAAAGAAAGATACCTGAAGCTGAAATCTCCACCATGCTTGCTAATTATTCTTTTAAGGATGGAGTACCTAAAAAACTAGGAGATCCTGGAATACCAACTATACCTTGCTCCATTACGAGAAACTATGTCAAAACTGCTTTGTGTGATTTGGTAGCCAGTGTTAGTGTTATGCCTTTCTCCTTATATAAAAGACTTGCTTTGAATAAACTCACACCTACCGAGATATCATTGCAAATGGCTGACAAATCAACGGCCATACCTGTCGGTATTTGTGAGGACGTGCCCGTTGTTGTTGCAAATGTTACTATCTTAACGGACTTTGTAATTCTTGAGATGCCCGAGGACAACAATATGTCGATTATCGTTGGTAGACCTTTTTTAAATACTGCAGGGGCTGTTATTGATTGCAATAAAAGCAAAGTCACTTTTCATATCAATGGTAATGACCATACGGTGCACTTTCCGAAGAAGCAATTCCAAGTGAATGGTATAAATGTTATTGAAGAATCTCCGACCATCACTATTGGAAGTTTTCAATTACCTCTCCCTACTGCCAAAAAGAAATATGATATACTTATTGTCGGGGATATGCACATCCCCATTGCGGTAACCTAGTGTTTTACGAAAGTTCTTCGGTTTCATACTAATCGGAAGTGGTTGTTAATAAGACTTGATCAACCTTATTAATGGATCATTTTTGAGAGGTATGAAGTCGATGAATTTAGTAAGCACAACTCTCTGCTCCCACTTTTTATTTTCTGTTTTAGCTAGTCAAATAGATTAAAATGCCGTGATTATCCTGTTTTCTGTTTTCTCCGTGCAATAAAAATTGACCCAAAAATAAAAATTCTTAGAATGCCCTGAAAATTAAACACGATTTTTTCCGAATATTTATGAATTTTTGCTGCAAATATTACCAGGGGGGTGGTACACCTGGTGCCCACAAGACACCAGGGCGCGCCAGCACCCCCAGGCGCGCCCTGGTGGGTTGTGGCCCCCACGTGGGCCCCCTCACATATCTCTTTAGCCCACATCATTCCCTACCTCCAGAAAAAAATCACCACAGCCACCATTCTCGTGTTCTTGCTCTCAAACCCGCGGATTTCGATCTCTTTGCTCGAAGCTCCGTTTCTGAAACTGTTTGGAGGGATTGCTACTTGGTATGTGACTCCTCCATTGCCCCAATTAGCTTTTGTTTTAGTGGGTTATTTTTAGAGTAATTAGCTACTCTTGGTGCTGCTGTAGATGAGCTTGCATGTTGAATTCTTAGAGTTCTAAGTAGTTTTAATGCTCAATATGGCCTCTATGCATGCTTAGGAGTAGTTGCTAACAATCTTACAAAGTTTTGTTGTCAAATTTTTTGTGGACTAAAATTTTCCAGAATTTTTATAGGAATATAATGCAAATCTTTAGGAAGTTCTCCTCCAAGAAAAATGCCAAGGGAGTCATTGGGGAATCATCGGACAATGACCTTCACACCCCAAGAAAGGTGGAGGTGCGGCCGTGCGAAGGGCCGCATGATGCCTTCATGGAGGAGGCCGGGTTCCATCAAGAGTTTGCTCAGTTTGTTGCAAATGCTAGGTTGACCGAGTTCCTCGCAGCTAAGTGTGACCAATATCACATCCTTACAAATTCCTTTGTGCAAAGCTTTTATTATCTAGGAAGAAACAACCCTCCTGAAGTGCAGTTTAATCTTTATGTTGAAACTTACAAAATACCGTTAACTGACTTCTGCAACATATGATTGATCCCTTCTGATGGGGACTTGAGAGAACATAGGCCATCTGAGTTTGAGGACTTTCTCCTCACGTTAACCGTGGGTGAGGATAGAGGCGTGTCGAGCGCCACTGCTACCAGCTTGCAGTTTCCCTCAGTACGTTATTTCGCTTTGGTCATCGCTAAGTGTTTAATCGCTAGGGAGAAGGTCGGTGCACTCAGTGCCCCTAACCTTGCTATTTTACGTCATGCACTTTATGATGATCACACCTTTAGTATGGGGGCTATTATTTCTCATTGCTTACATCTTAACAAAACTAAAGGAAAGATACATGGTGGTATTTATGCTACTCGTCTAGAGAGACACTTTAGAGTCCAGTTTTGCCCACATAGTTATCTCTTATCCCAAGTTTACCTTAATCACAAGTCACTGCAGGCTCACCAATTCCTAGATGTAACATATTCTCCCCGTGACATTCATTACAACCAAGTATTCAGTAAGGAAACACGTGATGTTATTCCATTGCCTGCACCTTCTTTGTTTGATTCTATTGCCAGGAACAGATACAGGATTATGCCAGATGACATTATAGCTTACCGGAACAACCTAGCAGCTGCCGAGGAGGAGCCCCAGGGGTGGTATGCTCAGGTGCCGCCTCCGCCTCACTACAACTTGGGACCGGATGGCTATTACGGATGGTGATTACCAAGCTAGGCGAAAAGCCTAAGCTTGGGGGAGTACGTATTTCCACCGACATTACATTCATGTTCACACATTTCATTCCAGTTGTCGGTGTTCACACTTTTTCATTGTAATATCCATGCTAGATTTTTTTTCTCGCTTTCTTCTAGTGTGTTTGAAAAACTTTGAGAAAATCCAAAAATATTTCCTACTTCTTTTTAGTTTTTCTTTCTAGCTTAGTTTAATTGTAGCATCAAAGAAAAGCCAAAAAGATTTCTCGCTTCTTCTTTTACTTGTTGGGAGCTTTCCCGTGTAATTAGTTTTTCTCGTTTTTGTTTTTCCTCTTTAATTTGCTTTCTTCAAGAAAAACCAAAAACTCCAAAAATATTTCAGTGTGTTTCTCTGAAATTCTTTTCTTTTTTTACTTGAGTCGTACCTAGAAGAAGACCACAATGAAATTGTTGAGTGGCTCTCATCTGCATTATTGTTTATCCAATAAAGAGCCCATATTACTTTGTCTTCTCATCTAGAATAAAATGTTTGCAGATTCCAACTTAGTCCACGGTACTCTTGCACTATTATTATCTTCTTATCGTTCGGCCGTGCAAGTGAAAGGCAATAATAACGACATTTGATGAATTCACTGTGGCAGAGAAAGGCGGGTATGAACTCAACTTGTTTTTGTTTTTGTAAATATGTTTAATCTAGTATCCCTTGATTCAACTCATTATGATCAAACATGTTTGCAATAACCATTAGAGATTATAGTTGTTCATGCCATGCTTAAGTAGCTAGGAGTGGATAATGATTTATCTTGCGTGTCAACATGCATTAAAATGGTTGTGATGCGGTATGATGATATGGTATCCTCCTCTGAATGTTTCAAGTGGCTTGACTTGGCACATGTTCACGCATGTAGTTGAATCAAAACCAACATAGCCTTCAGGATATTTATGTTCATGGTGTCCATATCCTACTCATGTTAGTACTCAATGTTGATTATATGTAATGCATGTTGATTATATGTAACCCCTGGGCGCGCCCTGGTGGGTTGTGCCCACCTCGGACACCTTCCTGACTCCGCTTTCCTTCCATACGCTTGTTTTCCAAGAATAAAAATTCTCTATATATACCTCGACTGTTTTGACAATTGCATCGCAGAACAATCCTCTGTTCTTGTTTCGCGCTATTTTCCTGCTAGATCTGTCAGGTCAGGCATCATGTCTTCTCCCTCTTCTAATAATGTGGAAGAAGATGCCTGGCTAATGAAGATAGAGCTGAAGAGGGAGGGGCCAGAAGAATCCAACAAGGAAGAGAAGGGCAAGGAGGCTATGGTGGATCAGCCCCCTGAAGGAGAGCAATCCATGCCAACAAAGGAGGGAGAAGAAGAAGATATCCTTCAGCCTTATTACAGTCATCTCACCCCTATTGAAATCGAAGCTTTTAGAGCTTTCGATGCGGTCCGTGATCAAAATAAATTTCTCATCCATGAAAATATTTTGCTAGAGGAGCACATCAATAACCTTCGGAGAGTCATCCGCAAATTGGAGCACCTTTTGAAGTTGAAGTGTAACACCTCTACACCATCACCTTCTTCATCGCCACCACCGAAGGAGACTTAAGCACACGGGTATGGGCACTCCCCTTGGCTTGCGCCAAGCTTGGGGGAGGTGCCCCGGTATTATATCACCATCACCTTTATTCACCTTTACCTATTTTAGTTCGATCTTTAGTTTCCCTTTGCTTTAGTTGAATAAAAGTTTAGCATGATCTATTTTCGTGTGCTAGTTTCGTGGCCTATCTATCTATGTAATCGAGTGAGAGTTATATAATAAAGTTTAGTTTGAGTTTTTGCCTCTCTACTTTCTTGTTGCAATCAAATAAAAGGAAAGAGAAATAAATTCAAAGAATCATATGCTAATCTTATGGTGAGTAATGACATCACATAAGGAAAAGTATAAGTAGTAAATTTATTGGAGATTGACAAACATAGCATTAGTCAATGATGCAATTCATGAAAGAATTAATAAGGGAAGAGAAGATTCACATGAAAATACACTATCTTGGACATCTTTTATGATTGTGAGCCCCCATTAAATATTATATGTCAAAACGGTTGATGTTGGACAAGGAAGACAACGTATTGATTTATGCTTGTTCATATCTACATAGATGTTATATTGTCATAGATCCTTCAACATGTGGTGCTTGCTCAATATCTTTGCTAGCCAAAAAACCCCGCGCTAAGTAGAGATACTACTTGTGCATCCAAAAACCCAAAACCAAACTCATTATTTGAGAGTCCACCATACCAACCTATGGATCGAGTAAGATCCTTCAAGTAAGTTGTCATCGGTGCAATAAGGCAAATTGTTTTTGCTTCTAAAAGTGTTTTGATCAATTAGTGTAAGAGAAAATTGAGCGCTATACGAACTTATGATGGCAAAGTAATAAAAGTGACGGACTGCATAATAAAGGTTGCTATCATAGGGGGCAATATAGCGTGACATTCTTTTACATTAAGGGATTGGGCATACAAACCAAAAAGCGCATGACAACCTCTGCTTCCCTCTGCGAAGGGACTATCTTTTACTTTTATATATTTACTTTTATGCAAGAGTCAAAGTATTCTTCCCTATTCCTTTTTACCTTTTCCTTTTGCAAGCATCATGTTGTGAGGAAAGATCTAGGCACATATATCCATCTGGATATGAGTGGGCATGAGTTATTATTGTTGACATCACCCTTGAGGTGAATACGTTGGGAGGCGAAACTATAAGCCCCTATCTTCCTATGTGTCCGGTTGAAACTTTTTGTTCATGGGTATGCCGTGAGTGTTAGCAATCATAAAAGAGTAAATGATGGTTGAGTATGTGGACTTGCCGAAAGGCTCCGACATGAGACCCTTCATGAAAATATGATGAATTGTAGTTGCAAAGTTGACTGAGAACATAGTTTGTTGGTTTTCAATAAGGTTTATGCTGCATACTTCTATGTTGTGATGAATTGTTACATGTTCATGAGAAGTTATATGATAAAAGTGTATGAATAAGTTTTATGTTAGAGTTTGTGGCTGTTATGATAATAAGCATGATGCTACTATGTCCATATTTTGTTTTTATCGACACCTCTCTGTCAATTCATGTGGACATGTGTAACGCCCAAGACGCGGTCCTATCCCTATTAAGGCAGGAGGGCCTCGACAGGGATAGAAGCGCATCTAGTCGTTTCGCAAGTACAGAATCATTGCATACATGTAGGAAGAGATGAATATATGAGTTGGCTTACACTCGCCGCAAGCTACCTTACAAGTCCACACAAATTATTCCTACATCATCCAGAAGACAGGGTCCGGCTACGGCCGAAATCAAATGATAAAAGCAGCAGTGATAAACTGTCTTGCTATCACAAGAACACCACCACGAAGGTCCCTACTCATCCGGATATGTAACGTACATACGACTACATTCTTCATCGTACTCCCACTGGAGTTGAGACACATCATCTGGCACGTAGTCGTCAACACCTGTACCTGTATTGTTGTAATCTGTGAGCCATAGGGACTCAGCAATCTCATAACCCGGGTACCGAAACTATGTAAGCCAATAGGTGAGGATTGGTTAAGTGGTGAGGCTGCAGCAAGTGCTAAGCATGTATTTGGCGTCTATCTTACGATAACAAGAATGTAAATATGGTGGCCTACGTATAACGGTCGTGAACTAGCATGATCACTAAGTGATCCTGAACACCTACTTACATCATACATAACCCCACCATCTTCTTTCTCGGTTCATGTTCATGAGCAGAGACAGTCACGGTTACGCACACAGTTGGTGTATTTTATTTGAATTCACTTCAAGTTAACTATTACCGGGTGTTAAACAAATTTCCAAGTTGCCACGTGACCGCGGGCACGGCTTTCCGAAAGATTTAACCCTGCAGGGGTGCTCCAACTCATCCATCACAAACTAACCACATGCCGCGGGAATAACCTCGACCACGAAACCCATGATTTTCTAGGCAATTCCGTTGGAAAACCTCAACCTCGAGATAGCCCGAAGTATCCTCGGAATTCCTTGCGCAAGACATTCGAGAAAGGTAAAACAAGTCCAGCAAGACCGCCCGACGTGTCGACGAACCCGATAGAAGCCGCGTATCTCGTTCTCAGGACACGACCGGATAAGCTAGTGTACAGGGCCTGATAGACATCTCCCGAGTTGCCCCGGGTTGGCCCGCACAGTGCTCTAGTTCGGACCAACACTCGTGAGGAGCACTTGTCCGGGGGGGGGGGTTGATTAATTATCCACTGCGTAGCTATGCCCTATGCAATTTTATTAAGTTGTTTAGCAAATGTAGTACCAAAGTTGGGTCTTGCCAGACAAGTTTTAATCTAAAACGAATGGTCAAGGGTGTCCCAAAAACAACCCCGAGCCTGTTAGGAGCGCAAAATATGGAACATAACACCGGTACTCGAAACTAGTGCAGCAAAAGTGGAACAAAACATCGGGCAAAAGGCCAAGCCTTCCACCGTTGCTAGATATATATGTGCATTAATTTAAATAACAGTAAATAAGTGTGATATCTCCAAATATCCATGTTGCACATGGAAAGCTTGCACCTGCAACTAGCAATGCTATAAGATAAGGGCTGAGCAACTGTAACATAGCCAATCAATGTTTGCTTGGAAGTGGAGGGGTTAGAGGCTTTCATGGCAATTTAGGAGGCTGACAGTTTAAGTGGTAGGTAACGAAACATAACGGTAGAAACGAGACATCTAGCATAGCAAAAATAGTGTCGGGATCCGTGTATGATCATCTTGCCTGTTGGGTCTTCAGAGGGACAAAGAGCTTGGTCCTCGTAGTTGTACTCTCCGGGATCCTCATACTCAGGCTCAACACTCCTGTCTACCCAAAGAGGCACAACACCAAATAAACATACAAACAAAGTGCAATGCACAATCAAGATGATGCATGACCAAGTTGAAGTATTTAACATGGCAACCCTATGCTAGTCATGTTTATCATGCAATTATTAAGTTCTTTAGTATTCTGAACAGAACCTCAATATTAGTTATTTGAACATTCATTATCATGGCAACAACGAATGCTCCATGTAAAATCGATGCAAATGCATATGTAGAACGTTGCAAACGGAGTAACGTAGCTCACGGTACACTCACGGCAAGGTACGAACGTTAACGGAGACAAAAACAAAGATGAGGGAGGTCATGGGCTATTCCTTGGTATTCCAAGGATGCCACTGGATAGGGAATGAAAAATCTAGCAAGAATATAGCTAAAGATCATACAAAACAATGGAGTATAGCTCCCACAAGTCACAAAACATTCAAACACACAATCTGTCCACAAACAACAACATGTCATCTTGTATCACACATATCCAGAGATACAGCAAGTTTCAAATCACAACCAAGGTATGGGCATGAAGTATACAGCATGCACAACAATTCATCTATCTACAGCAACATGAAAGGAAGCATAGATCAATGGCAATGAAGCTCACAAGATGGCATGTTGAAACAGTTTTTAGGGACTTAGTGAAAATTCCAGATTACAGAATCTGAGTTAACATGATAGCAACTTGACAGCAACTTTTATATATGCTACAGGAACTTTCATGGCATGAAAATTAACAGGGCGGTAGAAGGCAACATGTACTTCAATTAATTACTCTATGGCAACATGAAAATGCATGTATCAATGGCTCCCATCCTCACAATATGACATATTGAAAATAGCAGATTCACAGATTTAACAAGGGGCAAAACAGGTCACTTGTTAATAGAATAGCATGTTGACAACAAGTTTTATATAAGATGCAAAGGTCTAATCCACAAGATCTTGGCACACATCTACAGAGGATGACACGCATAACAATGCCTACCATTGTGCCAACTCTAAAAGAGCAACATATACATGGGAATCATCTAGGTAACATGGCTTCAAAATATCTTGTGTCAACACTTAGAAATATTTGGGCATGTGAAAACAGAATTTTAGTGGCATGTTAACATCAATTTTTTCACTCCTAGCTTGAACAATCTTGGCATGCAAAAATACCAGGGGCTAGCACATACACAAATGAGCAGATTTCATGTTGACAAGTTTATCATATATTGCAAGGATTAAATCATGTGAAAAAGACAATATGGCACAATATCACAAAATAACATTTTCTGCAAACATGTCCAAATGAACAAGCCAACCACACCATTGGATTCTCTGGATTTTTCTACCCCAAATTCATCTATCATAAGTATATGTTCCTGTAGAAAAATATCACTCAAAGCACAATCGAAGATCACAAGCTTCACTTATAACATGGTATATGCCTCATTAGGCATATCCATTTATAGACACTGCCAGAAATGGCATGGATAGATTTGGTAGGTTTCCTTAGATGGAAAAACGACATAAAACACATGAAAACAAAAATATTCGAGGGGGCTGGGATTGAACCCAGGACCTCCTGGTCTAATCATACTGTGCTGACCACTACGCTGAAGCTGAGTGCTTGAACCAAGCGAGGTCACACAGAATTTGTATGCAAGCGCGTGTGCGGTGATGACCCACAAGTATAGGGGATCAATCCTAGTCCTTTCGATAAGTAAGAGTGTCGAACCCAACGATGAGTAGAAGGAAATGACAATCGGTTTTCAGCAAGGTAATTTCTGCAAGCACTGAAATCTTGTAGTACGGCCCGTCAGACTTTCCGGTTTTCTCTGCTGCTGCGGCCTCCCGGCAATCAGCGCATGCGGCAGCTCCCTTGCCGGGGGTCTCGGCCTTGGCCTTCTTGCTGGCAGCGAGACTACAAGAGCTCTCAACGTCCAACACTGCTTTCCCTTTGCGCTTCTTGATACGTCTTCGACTTCTCCCTTTCGAGCCGGGGGCATCGTCGTCGTCATCCAAGTCGACTTCGACGCCAGCCTCCTCTCCGGGGAGTCACCTTCCTTCCTCAGCATGAGCACACTTGTCCGCCAATGTGTACAGCTCATTGACGGTCAGGGGGAGCTTTACATTCATCTTGGCCCGCATCCTCCTGTTGCGCATGTTCGAATGGAACGCCACAATTACGGTTGCAGGGTGTATCTCCGGAATATTGCGGTGTACTCGACTGAACCTCTGGATGTACTTCTGCAGGGTCTCTCCTTCCTTCTGCGGAAGGACTTGCATGTCATTGGGCTATCCTGGCTCCTGATGGCCACCTATGAAGGCGCCGACGAACTCGTTGCATAGATCAGCCCAAGATGAAATAGAGTTTTTCGGCAGGTGCATCAGCCACGATATCACATTTGGCTTGAGTGCCAAAGGGAAATAATTGGCAAGAACCTTCTCATCTCTTCCTCCGGCGGCTTGAACGGAAATCATGTAGATGCCCAGGAACTCTGCCGGGTTCAGCTTCCCATCGTACTGCTCCGTTAGCTCAGGCTTGAAGGCTCGGGCCTATGGCCAGCGGACCTGTCGCAGCTCGCGAGTGAAGGCTGGGCACCCAACCTCATAAGGTAGGTATCCGCCAACACTGGGCGTGGGGTTGCCAACATCTGGGCCGTTGCTCCTGTCGGATTGGTGGTGTGCTTCCCATCGTCGCTCTATGGTGATGCGCGCGTCTTCCCTCCGCCGGTCATTCAGGACATGCCGCTGGTCCCGGTGATCGTGCGAGCCGGACGAGACCATAGATGCCTCGTCGGGCTCGTTGGCACATGGAGCTTGTTGTGGCTGCCTCTGGGCCTGTTGTTGCCGATGGGATTGCACCGTCGTTGCGGCCCCCTCGACGCGACCGTCAGTCTGGGCTGCCATCGCCGTCCGTGGGTATCTTGACGGCTATGCATGCTGAGATTTGCTAGCTTCGACGAAACCGATCAAACTCTGAATGGTGGCTCTCCACTCGTCCATCTTGTTAGCCGCCGGCGGGAAGTTTAGCAGTATTTTAGCCCGCACCATAGCTTCTGCTGCTGTGGTCGGCATGGCTAAGGAGGCGGACCGCGACGTCACTCGATGATACGTCCATTTTGCATCATGATTTCCTACTGTTATTTATTATGTTTTGTTGAATAATAATGCTTTGGGGAGTGATTCTAATGCCTTTTCTCTCATAATATGCAAGGTTTACACAAAGAGGGAGAATACCGGCAGCTGGAATTCCGGACCCAAGAAAAGCACATCAGAGATACCTATTCTGCACAACTCCAATGAAGCTGAAATTTTACGGAGATTATTTTTGGAATAAACAAAAATTACTGGAGCAAAAAACTATCGGAGGGGGCCAGCCTGGTGGGTGATATGTCTCCCACGTATCTACTTTTCCTCACCCTTTTGTCCTTGTTTTGGACTCTAATTTGCTTGATTTCAATAGAACTAACCCGGACTGACGTTGTTTTCAGTAGAACTACCATGGTGTTGTTTTTGTGCAGAAATAAAAGTTCTCGGAATGGAACAAAATTTTTTGGAGAATTATTTCAGAATATATGTGAATTATTGGAGCCAAAATTCACCCAAGAGGGGGGCCAGGGTGGCCAGCACCCACCAGGGCGCGCCAGGCCCCCTGGGCGCGCCTTGGTGGGTTGTGCCCACCTCGTGGCCCCAGTAACCCTAATTCCGCCACTATAAATTCCTATTTTCGGAGAAAAAAATCAGAGAGAAAGTTTCATCGCGTTTTATGGTATGGAGCCGCCACCACCTCCTGTTCTTTATCGGGAGGCCAGATCTTGAGCCCGTTTGGGGCTCCGGAGAGGGGAATCTTCGGTCTTCATCATCACCAACCTTTCTCCATTGCCAATTCCATGATGCTCCCCACCAGGAGTGAGTAATTCATTCGTAGGCTTGCTGGTCGGTGAGGAGTTGGATGAGATTCATCATGTAATCGAGTTAGTTTTGTTAGGGCTTGATCCCTAGTATCCACTATGTTCTGAGATTGATGTTGCTATGACTTTGCTATGCCTAATGCTTGACACTAGGGCTCGAGTGCCATGATTTCAGATCTGAACCGTTTATGTTATCATCTCTATATCTATGTTCTTGATCCGATCTTGCCTAGTCATATGCACCTATTACGTGTTATGATCCGTCAACCCCATAGTGACAATATTTGGGATACTTCGCGGTGAAGACCGTAGTTTGAGGAGTTCATGTATTCACCATGTGTTAATGCTTTGTTCCTGTTCTCTATTAAAAGGAGGCCATAATATCCCTTAGTTTCTTTATGGACCCCGGTGCCACGGGAGGGTAGGACAAAAGATGTCATGCAAGTTCTTTTCCATAAGCACGTATGACTATTTACGGAATACATGCCTACATTACATTGATGAACTGGAGCTAGTTCTGTATCGCCCTAGGTTATGACTGTTATATGATGAATATCATCCAACGAGTTACCAATCTAGTACCTATGAGCTTTCCACTTATTATTCTTGCTAAGTTACTATTGCTGCTGTTGCTGTTCCAACTACTACAAAACTACTGCTACTATTGTTACTGTTGCTACTGCTATCAAAACTATCATATTACTGTGCTACTGATCACTTTGCTGCAGATATTTAATCTCTAGGTGTGGTTGAACTGACAGCTCAACTGCTAATACTCTCAAGTATTCTTTGGCTCCCCTTGTGTCGAATCTATTAATTTGGATTGAATACTCTACCCTCGAAAACTGTTGCGATCCCCTATACTTGTGGGTTATCAAGACCTTTTTCTGGCTCCGTTGCCGGGGAGCATAGCAATATTTGTTGAGTCACTTGGGATTTATATCAATTTATCACTATGAAGAATATGAAGGATCCGAAGACTAAGATTTTTCCCTCTAAGATGAGGGGAGGTAAGGAACTGCCATCTAGCTCTGCACTTGATTCACCTTCTGTTATGAGTAAGCTTGCAACACCACCACATGCTAGTAATCCTGATATGTCGTAAGTTATTGATGATGCTACCTCTTCTATGAATTATGCTATTGATGATCCTAGTACCATGCTTGATGATAACGTGCCACTAGGAGAATTTCTTGACGAACAAATTGCTAGAGCTAAAGAGAATGAAACCACTGAAACTGATGAGATTGCTGAAACTGATGAAGTTTATGGAACTGGTCATGACTATGAAACACCTGCTAGTCCTAGCTCTCCTAAGTTTGAAATGCCTAAGATACCTGAAGGTTATGTTATGGACGAAGAGATAACTATAGAAATTCTTTCTTGCAAGGATAGAAACGATCTTAAGAAATTTCCACGCAAGTATAAGGAAAAGACTTTGAATGCTTGAATGAAATGTGATCCTAAGTTTGCTACTTCACCTATCATTGTTACCAATAAGGATTATGAATTCTCTGTCGACCCAGAGTTAATTACTTTGGTTGAATCTGATCCTTTCCATGGCTATGAAACTGAAACTGTAGTGGCACACCTTACTAAGCTGAATGATATAGCCACCCTCTTTGCTCATGATGAGAAGATTCGCTACTATTACATCCTTAAGTTATTTCCGTCCTCATTAAAGGGTGATGCTAAGATATGGTACAATACTCTTGCTCCTGGTTGTGTGCGTAGTCCCCAAGATATGATCTACTACTTCTCTAAAAAATATTTTCCTGCGCATAAGCAACAAGCTGCCTTACATGAAATATTTAACTTTGTGCAAATTGAAGAAGAGAGTCTCCCACAAGCTTGGGGGAGGCTTCTCCAATTGCTTAATGCTTTGCCTGATCATCCTCTCAAGAAAAATGAAATACTTGATATCTTTTATAATGGACTAACCGATGCTTCTAGGGACTTCTTAGATAGTTGTGCTGGTTGTGTTTTTAGGGAACGAACTGTTGAACAAGCTGAGGAATTATTGAATAACATATTGCACAATTATCATGATTGGACTCTTCCTGAACCACCGCCTAAACCCACTCCAAAGAAGAGGGGTATCTTATTTCTCAGTCCTGAAGATATGCAAGAGGCAAAGAAGTCTATGAAGGAAAAAGGTATTAAAGTTGAGGATGTTAAGAATTTTCCACCTATTGAAGAAATACATGGCCTTGACACACCACCACCTCCACAGGTGGTAGAGGTAAATTCTTTATTAAAGTTTAATGAAGGTGACATCCCTCACAATAAACATCGTAGTCAATGCTTATATGAGTTTGACAACTATATTATGAAGCAAGATCATTTCAATGCTCATGTTCTAAAACAATTTAAATACAATTCCGATATGATTGCTCTCTTGAGTGACTTGCTATTTAGAATTAGTAATGATGTTAGAGGTGTAGGAAAGCATGCCTCTATGGTTGAAACTCAGTTAGAACAAGTTGCTAAGTCTCAAAAAGAATTGCTTGATGAAAGGAATAATAATATGCATGATTTTGCTGCTAGAGTAGTAACAAGAGGAGGTAGAATGACCCAAGAACCACTTTATCCTGAGGGTCATCCTAAAAGAATTGAACAAGACTCTCAGAGAATTATATGGATGCACCTAGTCCTTCTAAGAAGAAAAAGAAAAAGAAAAATGATAGGACTTTGCATACCTCTAGTGACCTGAGACACAAAAACCTCCTGATAATAATTATGTCTCTATTTCTGATTCTGAAACTCAATCTGGTAGTGAACATTCAGCTAGTGAGAATGAAAATGATAATGATGATGTTCACGATGATGCTCAACGTAGTAATGATGTAGAACTAGATAATGATGTTGAAATAGAACTTGCTCCTGATCTTGATAACCCACAACCTAAAAATAAACGGTATGATAAAAGAGACTTTGTGGTTAGGAAACATGGTAAAGAAAGAGAGCCATGGGTTCAAAAACCTATGCCATTTCCACCTAAGCCATCTAAGAAAAAGGATGATGAAGAATTTGAACGCTTTACAGAAATGATTAGGCCAGTCTTTTTGCGTACCCGCTTAACCGATATCCTAAAGATGGCCACTTATGCAAAATATATGAAAGACAACATCACAAATAAAAGAAAGATACCTGAAGCTGAAATCTCCACCATGCTTGCTAATTATTCTTTTAAGGATGGAGTACCTAAAAACTAGGAGATCCTGGAATACCAACTATACCTTGCTCCATTAAGAGAAACTATGTCAAAACTGCTTTGTGTGATTTGGGAGCCGGTGTTAGTGTTATGCCTTTCTCCTTATATAAAATAATTGATTTGAATAAACTCACACCTACTGAGATATCATTGCAAATGGCTGACAAATCAATGGCCATACCTATCGGTATTTGTGAGGACGTGCCCGTTGTTGTTGCAAATGTTACTATCTTAACGGACTTTGTTATTCTTGAGATGCCCGAGGACAACAATATGTCGATTATCCTTGGTAGACCCTTTTTGAATACTACAGGGGCTATTATTGATTGCAATAAAAGCAAAGTCACTTTTCATATCAATTGTAATGAGCATACGGTGCACTTTCCGAAGAAACAGTTCCAAGTGAATGGTATAAATGTTATTGAAGAATCTCCGACCATCACTATTGGAAGTTTTCAATTACCTCTCCCTACTGCCAAAAAGAAATATGATATACTTATTGTCGGGGATATGCACATCCCCATTGAGGTAACCTAGTGTTTTACGAAAGTTCTTCGGTTTCATGCTAATCGGAAGTGGTTGTTAATAAGACTTGATCAACCTTATTAATGGATCATTTTTGAGAGGTATGAAGTCGATGAATTTAGTAAGCACAACTCTCTGCTCCCACTTTTTATTTTCTGTTTTAGCTAGTCAAATAGAATAAAATGCCATGATTATCCTGTTTTCTGTTTTCTCCGTGCAATAAAAATTGACCCAAAAATAAAAATTCTCAGAATGCCCTGAAAATTTAACACAATTTTTTTCCGAATATTTATGAATTTTTGGTGCAAATAATACGAGGGGGGTGGTGCACCTGGTGCCCACAAGACACCAGGGCGCGCCCTGGTGGGTTGTGGCCCCCACGTGGCCCCCCTCACTTATCTCTTTAGCCCACATCATCCCCTACATCCAGAAAAAAAATCACCACAACCACTATTCTCGTGTTCTTGCTCTCAAACCCGCGGATTTCGATCTCTTTGCTCGAAGCTCCGTTTCTGAAACAGTTTGGAGGGATTGCTACTTGGTATGTGACTCCTCCATTGCTCCAATTAGCTTTTGTTTTAGTGGGTTATTTTTAGAGTAATTAGCTACTCTTGGTGCTGTTGTAGATGAGCTTGCATGTTGAATTCTTAGAGTTCTAAGTAGTTTGAATGCTCAATATGGCCTCTATGCATGCTTAGGAGTAGTTGCTAACAATCTTACAAAGTTTTGTTGAAAAAAAAATTGTGGACTAAAATTTTCCAGAATTTTTATAGGAATAAAATGCAAATCTTTAGGAGTTCTCCTCCAAGAAAAATGCCAAGGGAGTCATTGGGGAATCATCGGACAATGACCTTCACACCCCAAGAAAGGTGGAGGTGCGGCCGTGCGAAGGGCCGCATGATGCCTTCATGGAGGAGGCCGGGTTCCATCAAGAGTTTGCTCAGTTTGTTGCAAATGCTAGGTTGACCGAGTTCCTCGCAGCTAAGTGTGACCAATATCACATCCTTACAAATTCCTTTGTGCAAAGCTTTTATTATCTAGGAAGAAACAACCCTCCTGAAGTGCAGTTTAATCTTTATGTTGAAACTTACAAAATACCGTTAACTGACTTCTGCAACATATGCTTGATCCCTTCTAATGGGGACTTGAGAGAACCTAGGCCATCTGAGTTTGAGGACTTTCTCCTCACGTTAACCGTGGGTGAGGATAGAGGCATGTCGAGCGCCACTGCTACCAGCTTGCAGTTTCCCTCAGTACATTATTTCGCTTTGGTCATCGCTAAGTGTTTAATCGCTAGGGAGAAGGTCGGCGCACTCAGTGCCCCTAACCTTGCTATTTTACGTCGTGCACTTTATGATGATCACACCTTTAGTATGGGGGCTATTATTGCTCATCGCTTACATCTTAACAAAACTAAAGGACAGATACATGGTGGTATTTATGCTATTCGGCTAGCGAGACACTTTAGAGTCCAGTTTTGCCCACATGGTTATCTCTTATCCCGAGTTTACCTTAATCACAAGTCACTGCAGGCTCACCAATTCTTAGATGTAACATATTCTCACCGTGATATTCATTACAACATAGTATTCATTAAGGTAACACGTGATGTTATTCCATTGCCTGCACCTTCTTTGTTTGATTCTATTGCCAGGAATGGATACAGGATTATGCCAGATGACGTTATAGCTTACCGGAACAACCTAGCAGCTGCTAAGAAGGAGCCCCAGGGGTGGGATGCTCAGGTGCCGCCTCCGCCTCACTACAACTTGGGACCGGATGACTATTACGGATGGTGATTACCAAGCTAGGCCAAAAGCCTAAGCTTGGGGGAGTACGTATTTCCACTGACATTACATTCATGTTCACACATTTCATTCCAGTTGTCGGTGTTCACACTTTTTCATTGTAATATCCATGCTAGATTTGTTTTCTCGCTTTCTTCTTGTGTCTTTGAAAAACTTTGAGAAAATCCAAA
Source organism: Elymus sibiricus (assembly GCA_039707655.1). Lineage (NCBI taxonomy): Eukaryota > Viridiplantae > Streptophyta > Magnoliopsida > Poales > Poaceae > Elymus > Elymus sibiricus. Next base: position 247,479,380 of record CM077673.1, on the reverse strand, counting down.
AATATTTCCTACTTCTTTTTAGTTTTTCTTTCTAGCTTAGTTTAATTGTAGCATCAAAGAAAAGCCAAAAAGATTTCTCGCTTCTTCTTTTACTTGTTGGGAGCTTTCCCGTGTAAATAGTTTTTCTCGTTTTTGTTTTTCCTCTTTAATTTGATTTCTTCAAGAAAAACCAAAAACTCCAAAAATATTTCAGTGTGTTTCTCTGAAATTCTTTTCTTTTTTTACTTGAGTCGTACCTAGAAGAAGACCACATTGAAATTGCTGAGTGGCTCTCATCTGCATTATTGTTTATCCAATAAAGAGCCCATATTACTTTGTCTTCTCATCTAGAATAAAATATTTGCAGATTCCAACTTAGTCCATGGTACTCTTGCACTATTATTATCTTCTTATCGTTCAGCCATGCAAGTGAAAGGCAATAATGACGACATTTGATGAATTGACTGTGGCAGAGAAAGGCGGGTATGAACTCAATTTGTTTTTGTTTTTGTAAATATGTTTAACCTATTATCCCTTGATTCAACTCATTATGATCAAACATGTTTGCAATAACCATTAGAGATTATAGTCGTTCATGCCATGCTTAAGTAGCTAGGAGTGGATAATGATTTATCTTGCGTGTCAACATGCATTAAAATGGTTGTGATGCGGTATGATGATATGGTATCCTCCTCTGAATGTTTCAAGTGGCTTGACTCGGCACATGTTCACGCATGTAGTTGAATCAAAACCAACATAGCCTTCATGATATTTATGTTCATGGTGTCCATATCCTACTCATGTTAGTACTCAATGTTTTTTATATGTAATGCATGTTGATTATATGTAACCCCTGGGCACGCCCTGGTGGGTTGTGCCCACCTCGTACACCTTCCCGACTCCGCTTTCCTTCCATATGCTTGTTTTCCAAGAATAAAAATTCTCTATATATACCCCAACTGTTTTGACAATTGCATCGCAGAAAAATCCTCTGTTCTTGTTTCGCGCTGTTTTCCTGTCAGATCTGTCAGGTCAGGCATCATGTCTTCTCCCTCTTCTAATAATGTGGAAGAAGATGCCTGGCTAATGAAGATAGAGCTGAAGAGGAAGGGGCCAGAAGAATCCAACAAGGAAGAGAAGGGCAAGGAGGCTATGGTGGATCAGCCCCCTGAAGGAGAGCAATCCATGCCAACAAAGGAGGGAGAAGAAGAAGATATCCTTCAACCTTATTGCAGTCATCTCACCCCTATTGAAATCGAAGCTTTTAGAGCTTTCGAAGCGGTCCGTGTTCAGAATAAATTTCTCATCCGTGAAAATATTTTTCTAGAGGAGCACATCAATAACCTTCGGAGAGTCATCCGCAAATTGGAGCACCTTTTGAAGTTGAAGTGTAACACCTCTACACCATCACCTTCTTTATCGCCACCACCGAAGAAGACTTAAGCACACGGGTATGGGCACTACCCTTGGCTTGACCTAAGCTTGGGGGAGGTGCCCCGATGTCGTATCACCATCACCTTTATTCACCTTTACCTATTTTAGTTCGATCTTTAGTTTCCCTTTGCTTTAGTTGAATAAAAGTTTAGCATGATCTATTTTCATGTGCTAGTTCCGTGGCCTACCTATCTATGTAATCGAGTGAGAGTTATATAATAAAGTTTAGTTTGAGTTTTTGCCTCTCTACTTTCTTGTTGCAATCAAATAAAAGGAAAGAGAAATAAATTAAAAGAATCATATGCTAATCTTATGGTGAGTAATGACATCACATAAGGAAAAGTATAAGTAGTAAATTTCTTGGAGATTGACAAACATAGCATTAGTCAATGATGCAATTCATGAAAGAATTAATAAGGGAAGAGAAGATTCACATGCAAATACACTATCTTGGACATATTTTATGATTGTGAGCCCCCATTAAATATTATATGTCAAAACGGTTGATGTTGGACAAGGAAGACAACGTAATGATTTATGCTTGTTCATATCTACATAGAAGTTATATTGTCATAGATCCTTCAACATGTGGTGCTTGCTCAATATCATTGCTAGCCAAAAAACCCCGTGCTAAGTAGAGATACTACTTGTGCATCCAAAAACCCAAAACCAAACTCATTATTTGAGAGTCCACCATACCTACCTATGGATCGAGTAAGATCCTTCAAGTAAGTTGTCATCGGTGCAATAAGGCAAATTGTTTTGCTTCTAAAAGTGTTTTGATCAATTAGTGTAAGAGAAAATTGAGCGCTATACGAACTTATGATGGCAAAGTAATAAAAGTGACGGACTGCATAATAAAGGTTGCTATCATAGGGGGCAATTTAGCGTGACATTCTTTTACATTAAGGGATTGGGCATACAAACCAAAAAGCGCATGACAACCTCTGCTTCCCTCTCGAAGGGACTATCTTTTACTTTTATGTATTTACTTTTATGCAAGAGTCAAAGTATTCTTCCCTATTCCTTTTTACCTTTTCCTTTTGCAAGCATCATGTTGTGAGGAAAGATCTAGGCACATATATCCAGCTGGATATGAGTGGGCATGAGTTATTATTGTTGACATCACCCTTGAGGTGAATACGTTGGGAGGCGAAACTATAAGCCCCTATCTTCCTATGTGTCCGGTTGAAACTTTTTGTTCATGGGTATGTCATGAGTGTTAGCAATCATAAAAGAGTAAATGATGGTTGAGTATGTGGACTTGCCAAAAGGCTCCGACATGAGACCCTTCATGAAAATATGATGAATTGTAGTTGCAAAGTTGACTGAGAACATAGTTTGTTGGTTTTCAATAAGGTTTATGCTTCATACTTCTATGTCGTGATGAATTGTTACTTGTTCATGAGAAATTATATGATAAAAGTGTATGAATAAGTTTTATGTTAGAGTTTGTTGCTGTTATGATAATAAGCATGATGCTACTATGTCCGTATTTTGTTTTTATCGACACCTCTCTCTCAATTCATGTGGACATGTGTAACGCCCAAGATGCGGTCCTATCCCTATTAAGGCACGAGGGCCTCGACGGGGATAGAAGCACATCTAGTCGTTTCGCAAGTACAGAATCATTGCATACATCTAGGAAGAGATGAATATATGAGTTGGCTTACACTCGCCGCAAGCTACCTTACAAGTCCACACAAATTATTCATACATCATCCAGAAGATAGGGTCCGGCTATGGACGAAATCAAACGATAAAAGAAGCAATGATAAACTGTCTTGCTATCACAGGAACACCACCACGAAGCTCCCTACTCATCAGGATACGTAACGTACATACGCCTACGTTCTTCATCGTACTCCCACTGGAGCTGAGACACATCATCTGGCACGTACTCGTCAACACCTGTACCTGTATTGTTGTAATGTGTGAGCCACAGGGACTCAGCAATCTCATAACCCGGGTACCGAAACTATGTAAGCCAATAGGTGAGGATTGGTTAAGTGGTGAGGCTGCAGCAAGTGCTAAGCATGTATTTGGCATATATCTTACGATAACAAGAATGTAAATATGGTGGCATACGCATAACGGTCGTGAACTAGCATGATCACTAAGTGATCCTGAACACCTACTTACGTCATACATAACCCCACCGTCTTCTCTCTCGGTTCATGTTCACGAGCAGAGACAGTCACGGTTACGCACACAGTTGGTGTATTTTATTTGAGTTCACTTCAAGTTAACTATTACCGGGTGTTAAACAAATTTCCAAGTTGCCACGTGACCGCGGGCACGGCTTTCCGAAAGATTTAACCCTGCAGGGGTGCTCCAACTCATCCATCACAAACTAACCACATGCCGCGGGAATAACCTCGACCACGAAACCCATGATTTCCTAGGCAATTCCATTGGAAAACCTCAACCTCGAGATAGCCCGAAGTATCCTCGGAATTCCTCGCGCAAGACATTTGAGAAAGGTAAAACAAGTCCAGCAAGACCGCCCGACGTGTCGACGAACCCGATAGGAGCCGCGTATCTCGTTCTCAGGACACGACCGGATAAGCTAGTGTATAGGGCCTGATAGACATCTCCCGAGTTGAACCGGGTTGGCCCCGCACAGTGCTCTAGTTCGGACCAACACTCATGAGGAGCACTAGTCCGGGGGTGGGGGGTTGATTAATTATCCACTGGGTAGCTATGCCCGACGCAATTTTATTAAGTTGTTTAGCAAATGTAGCACCAAAGTTGGGTCTTGCCAGACAAGTTTTAATCTAAAACAAATGGTCAAGGGGGTCCCAAAAACAACCCCGAGCATGTTAGGAGCGCAAAATATGGAACATAACACCGGTACTCGAAACTAGTGCAGCAAAAGTGGAAAAAACATCGGGCAAAAGGCCAAGCCTTCCACCATTGCTAGATATATATGTGCATTAATTTAAATAACAGTAAATAAGTGTGATATCTCCAAATATCCATGTTGCACATGGAAAGCTTGCACCTGCAACTAGCAACGCTATAAGATAAGGGCTGAGCTGCTGTAACATAGCCAATCAATGTTTGCTTGGAAGTGGAGGGGTTAGAGGCTTTCATGGCAATTTAGGAGGCTGACAGTTTAAGTGGTAGGTAATGAAACATAACGGTAGAAACGAGACATCTAGCATAGCAAAAATAGTGTCGGGATCCAGGTATGATCATCTTGCCTGTTGGGTCTTCAGAGGGACAAAGAGCTGGGTCCTCGTAGTTGTACTCTTCGGGATCCTCATACTCAGGCTCGACACTCCCATCTACCCAAAAATAAACAGCACCAAATAAACATACAAACAAAGTGCAATGCACAATCAAGATGATGCATGACCAAGTTGAAGTATTTAACATGGCAACCCTATGCTAGTCATGTTTATCATGCAATTATTAAGTTCTTTTGTATTCTGGACAGAACCTCAATATTAGTTATTTGAACATTCATTATCATGGCAAATATGAATGCTCCATGTAAAATCGATGCAAATGCATATGTAGAACGTTGCAAACGGAGTAACGTAGCTCACGGTACACTCACGACAAGGTACGAAGGTTAACGGATACAAAAACAAAGATGAGGGAGGTCATGGGCTATTCCTGGGTATTCCAAGGATGCCACTAGATAGGGAATGAAAAACTAGCAAGAATATAGCTAAAGATCATACAAAACAATGGAGTATAGCTCCCACAAGTCACAAAACATTCAAACACACAATCTGTCCACAAACAACAACATGTCATCTTGTACCACACATATCCAGAGCTACAACAAGTTTCAAATCACAACCAAGGTATGGGCATGAAGTATACAGCATGCACAACAATTCATCTATCTACAGCAACATGAAAGGAAGCATAGATCAATGGCAATGAAGCTCACAAGATGGCATGTTGAAACAGTTTTCAGGGACTTTGTGAAAATTCCAGATTACAGAATCTGAGTTAACATGATAGCAACTTGACAGCAAATTTTATATACGCTACAGGAACTTTCATGGCATGAAAATTAACAGGGCGGTAGAAGGCAACATGTACTTCAATTAATTACACTATGGCAACATGAAAATGCATGTATCAATGGCTCCCATCCTCACAATATGACATATTGAAAATAGCAGATTCACAGACTTAGTGAAATTTTAACAAGTGGCAAAACAGGTCACTTGTTAATAGAATAGCATGTTGACAGCAAGTTTTATATAAGATGCAATGGTCTAATCCACAAGATCTTGGCACACATCTATAGAGGATGACAAGCACAACAATGCATGCCATTGTGCCAACTCCAAAAGAGCAACATATACATGGGAATCATCTAGGTAACATGGCTTCAAAATATCTTGTGTCAACACTTAGAAATATTTGGGCATGTGAAAACAGAATTTTAGTGGCATGTTAACATCAAATTTTCCACTCCTAGCATGAACAATCATGGCATGCAAAAATACCAGGGGCTAGCACATACACAAATGAGCATATTTCATGTTGACAAGTTTATCATATATTGCAAGGATTAAATCATGTGAAAAAGACAATATGGCACAATATCACAAAATAACATTTTCTGCAAACATGTCCAAATGACAAAACAAACCACACCATTGGATTCTTTGGATTTTTCTACCCCAAATTCATCTATCATAAGTATATGTTCCTGTAGAAAAATATCACTCAAAGCACAATCGAAGATCGCAAGCTTCACTTATAACATGGTATATGCCTCATTAGGCATATCCATTTATAGACACTGCCAGAAATGGCATGGATAGATTTGGCAGGTTTCCTTAGATGGCAAAACGACATAAAACACATGAAAACAAAAATATTGGAGGGGGCTGGGATTGAACCCAGGACCTCCTGGTCTAATCATACTGTGCTGACCACTACGCTGAAGTTGAGTGCTTGAACCAAGCGAGGTCACACAGAATTTGTATGGAAGCGCGTGTGCGGTGATGACCCACAAGTATAGGGGATAAATCCTAGTCCTTTCAATAAGTAAGAGTGTCGAACCCAACAAGGAGCAGAAGGAAATGACAAGCGGTTTTCAGCAAGATAATTTCTGCAAGCACTGAAATTGTAGGTAACAGATAGTTTGATAGCAAGATAATTGATAGCGAGCAAGTAATGGTAACAGTAAACAAGGAGCAGCAAGGTAGCCCAATCCTTTTGAGGCAAAGGACAGGCCAGAACAATCACTAGTAATAGGCAAAGTGTTCTTGAGGGTACACGGGAATTCCGTCTAGTCACTTTTATCATGTTGGTTTGATTCGTGTTCACTACTTTGATAATTTGATATGTGGGTGGACCGGTGTAAGGTATTGTTCTTACTTGAACTAACAACCTACTTATGATTAACCCGCTCGCAAGCATCCGCAACTATGAGAAAAGTATTAAGACAAAGTGTAACCATAGCATTAAACATGTGGATCCAAATCAGCCCCTTACGAAGTAGCGCATAAACTAGGGTTTAAGCTTCTGTCACTCTAGCAACCCATCATCTAATAACTACTCCACAATGCCTTCCCTTAGGCCCATGAATGGTGAAGTGTCATGTAGTCGACGTTCACATGACACCACTAAGGGAATCACAACATACATATCATCAAAATATCGAACACATATCAAATTCACATGATTACTCGCAACATGACTTCTCCCGTGAACTCAACAACAAAGGTAACTACTCACAAATAATAATCATGCTCAAGATCAGAGGAGTATTGAATAGCATAATGGATCTGAACATATAATATTCCACCAAATAAACCATATAGTAATCAACTACGCAAGGTAATCAACACTACTAGTCACCCACATGTACCAATCTGAGGTTCCGGTACAAATATTGAACACAAGAGATGAACTAGGGTTTGAGAGGAGATGGTGCTGTTGAAGATGTTGATTAAGATTGGCCTCCCAAAGATGAGAGGGGTGTTGGTGATGACGATAGCTTCGATTTCCCCCTCCGGGAGGGAAGTTCCCCCGGCGGACTCGCTCCGCCGGAGGGCAATAGTGCTCCTGCCCAAGTTCCGCCTCGAGGCAGCGGCGCTTCGTCCCGAAAGTCCTCCTCTGATTTTTTTCTAGGTCAAGAGTGACCTTATACCAGAAGATGGGCATTGGAGGTGGGCCAGGCTGAGCACAACCCATCTGGGCGTGCCCAGGGGGGCTGGTGCGCCCTGGTGGGTTGTGCCCACCTGGGAGGCCCCCTCCGGTAGTTTTCAGCTCCAGTATTTTTTATTAAATGCAAAATAGGTATCTCTGACGTGCTTTTCTTGGGTCCAGAATTATAGCTGCCGGTATTCTCCCTCCTTGTGTAAACCTTGTATATTATGAGAGAAAAGGCATTAGAATCACTACCCAAAGCATGATTATTCAACAAAACAAAGTAAATAACAGTAGGAAATCATGATGCAAAATGGACGTATCAACTCCCCCAAGCTTAGACCTCGCTTGTCCTCAAGCGAAAGACAATATTGAAAAGCATGTCCACATGGTTTGAGAGAGAGGTGTCGATAAAAACAAAATACGGGCATAGAAGCATCATGCTTACTAACATAGCAGCAACAAACTCTAACATAAGAACTTATTTCAATACATTTTTATCATAAGGCTTCTCATGAAGAAGTAACAATTCATCACTACATAGAAGTATGAATCATAAACCTTATTGGGAACCAACAAACTATGTTCTCAGTCAACTTTGCAACTACAATTCATCATATTTTCAGGAAGGGTCTCATGTAGGAGCCTTTTGGGAAGTCGACATACTCAACCATCATTTAGTCTTCTATGATTGCTAACGCTCACGGCATACCCATGAACAAAAGTTTCAACCGGACACGTAGGAAGATAGGGGCTTATATTTTCGCCTCCCAACTCACTCACCTCAAGGGTGATGTCAAAAAATAATAACTCATGCTCACGCATATCCAACTGGATATATGTGCCTAGATCTTTCCTCACCACATGATTCTTGCAAAAGAAAAAGTAAAAAGGAATAGAGAAGAATACTTTGACTCTTGCATAAAAGTAAAAGATAGGCCCTTCGCAGAGGGAAGCAGAGGTTGTCATGCGCTTATTGGTTTGTATGCCCAATCCCTTAATGTAAAAGAACGTCACGCTATATTTCCCCCTATGATAGCAATCTTTATTATGCAGTCCTTTTATTACATTGCCATCATAAGTTCGTATAACGCTCAATTTTCTCTTACACTAATTGATCAAAACATTTCTAGAAGCAATTTTTATTGCCTTGTTGCACCGATGACAACTTACTTGAAGGATCTTTCTCGATCCATAGGTAGGTATGGTTGAAACTCAAAGAAAGAGTTTGGTTTGGGTTTTTGGATGCACAAGTAGTATCTCTACTTAGTGCAGAATTTTTGTCTAGCAAAGATATTGGGCAAGCACCACATGTTAAAGGAGCTATGAAAATATAACTTCTATGTGGATATGAACAAACATAAATCATTACGTTGTCTTCCTCATCCAACGTCAACAATTTTGACATATAATATTTGATGGGAGCTCACAATCATAAAAGATGTCCAAGATAGTGTATTTGCATGTGAATCTTCTCTTCCTTTATTAATTCTTTCATGAATTGCATCATTGACCAATGCTATGTTTGTCAATCTCCAATAAATTTTACTACTTATACTTTTCCTTATGTGATGTCATCACTCACCATAAGATTAGCATATGATTCTTTTCATTTATTTCTGTTCCTTTATTCGATTGCAACAAGAAAGTAGAGAGGCAAAAACTCAAACTAAACTTTATTATATAAGTTTCACTCGATTACATAGATAGATAGGCCACGAAACTAACACACGAAATGGATCATGCCAAACTTTTATTCAACTAAAGCAAAGAGAAACTAAAGATCGAACTAAAATAGGTAAAGGTGAATAAAAGTGGTGGTGATACGATACCAGGGCACCTCCCCCAAGGTTGGCTCAAGCCAAGGGGAGTGCTCATACCCGTGTGCTCAAGTCTCCTTTGGTGGTGGTGATGAAGAAGGTGGAGGAGTAAAGGAAGCCTTCTTCTTCAACTTATATTTAAGCATAAAGTTTTCCTCCCTTAGATCATCATTCTCCAACTCAAGCTTTAATATCCTTTGGCATAAGGCCTTCTTGCTTTCCTGCAGAAAACGAGACGGGATAAATTGGACCTTAGGTTTGTATCTTCTAGGGAGGCTTGACTTCTTGAATTCCACATGCATGTCTCCGGGTTGAGGCAATGGATCATCCTCTTCCTCAGAGCTGTCGTATTTTGTCTCCTGCATGGTAGCATCTTCTTCCTCCTCCGAGGTCCATAGATAAGGGTAAATTTCCCTAAAGATCTATGGGTCTGAAACATAGGTATCAACATGGCTCTCCCCCTCTGAATCTTGAGACGACATATTCTCTGGTCTACCAGGGAAACAACACGAAACAAGAACAGAGGATTTTTCTGCGATGCAGTCATCAAAACAGTCGGGGCTATATATAGAGAATTTTCATTCTTGGGAAACAAGTATTTGGAAGGAAAATGGAGTCGGGAAGGCATCCAAGGTGGGCACAACCCACCAGGGCGCGCCCAGGGGCGCCTGGCACGCCCTGGTGTATCGTGCTCACCTCGATCACCTTCCGGTTTATTTTTTTATTTCCAAAATTTTAAAATATTCCAAATCTGACAAAAAAATATTTTTGCAGATCTTTCGGAGTCCGTTTACTTACCGTATCATGTACCTCCTATTTTTAAATAATCTGGAGTGTTCCGGAAGGTTTCTTTTATGTGTTCCTCCGGTGTCATGGTTTGGATAACATTGCTTTCAACGTTAATAGGCGTACCTAAGATATAATGCTCAATTCTTTGTCCATTGACTACCTTCGGGTTAGTACCCTTGGCGTTATTAATCTTGATAGCTCAGATCGATAAACCTCTTCGATAATATATGGTCCTTCCCATTTTGAGAGAAGCTTTCCTGCAAAAAATCTTAAACGAGAGTTGAACAAAAGAACATAATCTCCTATTTTGAATTCCCGCTTTTGGATCATTTTGTCATGCCATCTTTTTACTTTTTCTTTGAATAGCTTGGCATTTTCATAGGCTTGGGTTCTCCATTCATCTAGTGAGCTAATGTCAAATAGCCTCTTTTCACCGGCAAGTTTGAAATCATAGTTGAGTTCTTTAATTGCCCAAAATGCTTTGTGTTCTAGTTCTAAAGGCAAATGACAAGCTTTTCCATATACCATTTTATATGGAGACATACCCATAGGATTTTTATAAGCTGTTCTATAGGCCCAAAGTGCATCATCTAATTTCTTACACCAATTCTTACGAGACCTATTGATGGTTTTTTGTATATTAATTTTATTTCTCTATTGCGAAGTTCAACTTGACCACTAGATTGTGGATGATAGGGTGATGCAATTCTATGGTTAACATCATATTTAGCAAGCATCTTACGGAAGGCACCATGGATAAAATGTGAACCACCATTGGTCATTAAATATCTAGGGACTCCAAACCTCGGGAAGATAACCTCTTTAAGCATTTTAATGGAGGTGTGGTGATCGGCACTACTAGTTGGAATAGCTTATACCCACTTAGTGACATAATCAACCGCAACCAAAATATGAGTGTACCCATTGGAGGAAGGAAAAGGTCCCATATAATCAAAACCCCAAACGTCAAATGCTTCAACAACAAGTGAATAATTCATAGGCATTTCCTAACGCTTACCGATATTACCAATTCTTTGACATTCGTCACAAGACAAGACAAACTTACGAGCATCCTTGAAGAGAGTAGGCAAATAAAAACCAGATTGCAATACCTTATGAGCAGTTCTATCTCCCGCATGATGTCCTCCATAAGCTTCGGAATGACATTTCCATAGGATTTGTTCATGTTCATGCTCAGGTACACAACGTCTAATAATACCATCTACTCCTTCTTTATAAGGACGTGGGTCATCCCAAAAGTAATGTATCAAGTCATAGAATTTTTTTCTCTTTTGTTGATAAGTAAAGCTAGGTGGTATATATTTAGCGACAATGTAATTAGCATAATCGGCATACCAAGGTGTGTTTTGTGAGACACTTATTGCAGCTAGTTGTTCGTCAGGGAAACAATCATCAATAGGTAGTGGGTCATCAAGAATATTTTCTAACCTAGACAAGTTATCAGCTACGGGGTTCTCAGCTCCTTTCCTATCAACGATGTGTAAGTCAAATTCTTGAAGCAAAAGAACCCACCTAATGAGTCTAGGTTTAGCATCTTTCTTTTCCATAAGGTATTTTATAGCAGCATGATCGGTGTGAACAATAACTTTGGAGTCAACAATATAGGATCTAAATTTATCACAAGCAAACACAACTGCTAAAAATTCTTTTTAGTAGTAGCATAGTTTCGTTGGGCAATGTCTAGAGTTTTACTAGCTTAATGGATAACATTTAATTTCTTATCAACTCTTTGTCCTAGGACAGCACCAACAGCATAGTCACTATCATCACACATAATTTCAAAAGGCAAGCTCCAATCGGGTGGTTGAACTATAGGTGCAGAGGTTAAGGCTTTCTTGAGTGTTTCAAAGGCTTCCACACAATCATCATCAAAAACAAAAGGAATATCCTTTTGCAAAAGATTAGTAAGAGGCCTAGAAATTTTAGAGAAGTCTTTAATGAACCTCCTATAAAAACCAGCATGACCAAGGAAACTTCGAATACCTTTAATATCTTTAGGGCATGGCATTTTCTCAATTGCATCAACTTTAGCTTTATCCACCTCAATACCTCGTTCAGATATTTTATGCCCCAAGACAATGCCTTCATTAACCATAAAGTGGCACTTCTCCCAATTCAAGACGAGATTAGTTTGTCCACATCTCTGCAAAACTCGATCAAGGTTGCTTAATCAATCATCAAAAGAAGTTCCGTAAACGGAAAAATCATCCATGAAAACCTCCACAATCTTTTCACAAAAGTCAGAGAATATAGCAGTCATACATCTTTGAAAGGTAGCAGGTGCATTGCATAAACCAAAAGGCATACGTCTATAAGCATAGATTCCAAAAGGGCAAGTAAAGGTAGTTTTCTCTTGATCAGATTGTGACACAGGTATTTGAGAGAAACCAGAATATCCATCTAGGAAACAAAAGTGTGTGTGCTTAGATAGTATCTCTAGTATTTGATCAATGAACGGTAGAGGGTAATGATCTTTCCTACACTACTAGAATCAGGCACTTTGCCGTCTGCTATAGCAGACGGCAAAGGCATGCTTGGCGGACGGCAAAGGCTTTGCCGTCAGCCTTTGCACATTCCTCCATCTCATCGTCCGAATCCCGAGCATCATCAAAGTCTTCCACCATGTCTTCCATCTAGGTACCATGCTCGTCGGTGCGACGACGGCCCTCCTCAGCTCTGGCACGTTGGGCAGACTCACCATGAAATGTCCAGACCGTATAATCAGGCGTAAAACCCAACTTCTACAGGTGTTTGATCATTTCAAAATCGGACTTCTTATGAAAGTTGTCGCAGTCGACACAGGGGCACCAGTTTGTTTCCTGTCCATTTGCAAATGCGGCTCTCACAAACCCCTTGGTTTTTCTTAGCCATTCATGGGTCATGTCTTTCTGACTAGTGTGACCGGTGTACATCCACGCACGATCACTCATCTTGCCTAGCTACTGGACACACAAGAAATATATACATAATTCAGCAAACCATATTCATCAGTTAATAGAGTTTGTCAGTTTTATTACGTCCATGCAACCTAGACGCTAGTAGGTAAAGATAGGTCCTAATCCCACCCGAGTATGTGTAGATTGGGTTCGTTTTCCCATGCTCTGCTCCGGATCCGACGCAAAATTTCGGCAGCACCTCCCCGCTGTTCTCCTGATACACGACTCGGCAATAAGCAGAGAGGATGTGTACCCGGAGAACAACAGGGAGGCACTGACGAAACTCTGCATCGGATCTGGAGCAGAGCATATGGGAAAACGAACCCAATCTACACATACTCGGGCTGTCCATGGATAACGTTGGACAATTCGAAAGAATCACGGTTATAAATATGCAAATGCATGCATATTTATAGATGTAACCCTTTCGAACGGGAGACGCATAGTGGTCACGCATACTGATGATTGACACCTATAGCTAGCAAGTTTCATTGGCACGAAGACCGGAACAGAGCAAATGAAGGGGGGAGGAGGAGATGTCATTTGTGCTCACCCACGAACGCAGGGGCGGAGCTCGTCGAACGCACGGGGAGGTCGTCGAACACCAGACCCTCGCAGCCCCGAAAGAACTGCACATTTAAATCCACCCGATCAACACAAATATATATGATGTTTTTCTTAACAAAATCGGGAAATATACTTCCTAACTCATAATTCACAAATATATGACCCCATCGGCCTCTGGAAGGCCGAAGAGCACCTTTTCGGTCAACAGGAGGCCGAAGAGGTGTCGGGGGTCGGGGGTGTTGTGTCTGGGTGGCGTGGTGTCGGGGTGTCGTGGTGTCGAGGTGTCGTGGTGTCGGGGTGTCGGGGTGTTGTGTCGGGGTCGGGGTGTCGGGGGGTGTCGTGTCTGGGTGTCGTGGTGTCGGGGTGTCAGGGGTGTCGGGGTGTCGGGGTCGGGGTCGGGGTGTCGGGGGGTGTCGTGTCTGGGTGTCGTGGTGTCACGGTGTCATGGGTGTCGGGGTGTCGGGGTCGGGGTGCCGTGTCGGGGTCGGGGTGTCGGGTCGGGGTCGGGGTGTCGGGTCGGGGTCGGGGTGCCATGTCGGGGTCGGGATCGAGGTCGGGGTGTCGGGGTCGGGGTGTAGGGTCGGGGTCGGGTTGTCGGGTCGGGGTCGAGGTGCCGTGTCGGGGTCGGGTTTTTTTCTCTTTTTTTCTTTTCTTCTTCTTCCTCTTCTTTCTTTTCTTCCTTTTCTTCCTTTTTTTCCTTCTTCTTCTTCTTCTTCCTCCTTTCCTTTTTTCCTCTTCTGCTTCTCCTCCTCTCCTCTTTTTTCTTCTTCTTCTTCCTCTTCTTCTTTTTTCTTCTCCTCCTCCTCCTCTTCTTCTTCTTCATTTCCTTTTTTCCTCTTCTTCTTCTCCTCCTCTCCTCTTTTTTTTTTCTTCTTCTTCTTCTTCTTCTTCTTTTTTCTTCTCCTCCTCCTCTTCTTCTGTTTCTTCTTCTTATTATTATTTTTTGTTCTTTTTCTTTTTTATTTTTCCTTTTTTTCATCTTCTTTTCTTCTTTTTTTTCTTCTAGGTTTTCTTTCTACCTAAATGTCTAAATATTTTTTCCTATTTACCCAAACACCTAAACAACTATTTGCAAAACATCTAAAAACAGAAAACTAAAAATCTAATTAGAAAAACAGAAAAAAAATTTAAAAGGGGGGCAGGGGAAGCTCACCAGAGAGGGGCAGGGGGCAGGGCGGCCGGCGGCGAGGAGAGGAGGCCGCCGGGGAGGGGGCGGCGGCGGCAGGAGGGCCGTGAGGAGGGGGCGGCGCCGCGGTGGTGGAGGTGTGCCACGGGGAGGGGGGCAGGCGGTGGTGGAGGGCGGGGAGGGGGCGGCGGCGGCGGTGAGAGAGGGGGGGAGGGGGCGGCGGCGAGAGGGCGGGGAGGGGGCGGCGAGAGGGCGGGGAGGGGGCGGCGGCGGCGGTGGCGGTGAGAGAGGGGAACGGGCGCGGGTGTGAGAGAGAGAGAGGTGAGAGAAAGAGAGAGAGGCAGGAGGCGCGAGGGGATGGCGAAAGTTAAGCCCCCTCTTTGCCGTCTGCCAGCAGACGGCAAAGAGGGGGGCCGTTAGCCCGTCCCCGCCATTACAGTGTGGGGCCCCCTCACCTCTTTGCCGTCTGCTGGCAGACGGCAAAGAGTTCTTTGCCGTCTGCCAGCAGACGGCAAAGAAGTGGCCCGTGTGACCTGGCAAGTGCAGTACCAAGTGCGGCCCACTTTGTTCTTTGCCTTCTGCTGGCAGACGGCAAAGAACTCTTTGCCGTCTGCCAGCAGACGGCAACGAAGTGCAGATGGCAAAGAGCCTCTTTGCCATCACATGTTCTTTGCCGTCTGCTTTATAAAAGCAGACGGCAAATATCCTCTTTGCCATCTGTCAGCAGACGGCAAAGAGCTGGCAGATGGCAAAGTCCCTGATTCCAGTAGTGCTAGTAGCTTTATTTAATTTTCTAAAATCAATTACCATTCTATAGCCAATGACAATTCTTTGTGGAATGAGTTCATTCTTATCATTGGGAACAACGGTAATACCTCCTTTCTTAGGGACACAATGAATGGGACTTACCCATCTACTATCAACTATGGGATAGATTATACCTGCTTTGAGAAGTTTTAATATTTCAGTTCTTACCACTTCTTTCATCTTAGGATTCAATCACCATTGGTGATCAACAACGGGTTTAGCATCAGGTTCCTTATTGATCTTGTGCTGACATAGAGTGGGACTAATGACCTTAAGATCGTCAAGAGTATATCCAATAGCAGCCCGGTGCTGCCTTAGAACTTTCAATAATCTTTCTTCTTCATGTTCTGAAAGGTTAGCACTAATAATAACATGATATATCTTTTTCTCATCAAGATAAGCATACTTCAAAGTGTCAGGCAATTGTTTCAATTCAAACACAGGATCACCTTTAGTTGTAGGAGGACCTCCAAGAGTTTCAATAGGAAAATTGTGTTTCAAGAGAGGTTGTTGTTCGAAGAAAATTTGATCTATTTCATTTCTTTCACGCAAATGCATATCATTTTCATGGTCGAGCAAATATTGTTCTAATGGATCAGTAGGAGGCACAGCAATAGAAGCAAGACCAATTATTTCATCCTTATTAGATAACGCTTTATCACGAGGTTGTATACTAAACTTGGAAAAATTAAACTCATGGGACACATTACCGAAACTGACACCGACAGTTTTTTTTTTCACAATCTATCTTAGCATTGACGGTGCTCAAGAAAGGTCTACCAAAGATAATGGGACAAAAGTCATCTTGTGGGGAACCAAGGACTAGAAAATCAGTAGGATATTTTACTTTCCGACACAAGACTTCAACATCTCTAACAATTCCAAGTGGTGTGATGGTGTCTCTATTAGCAAGTTTAATAGTAACATCAATGTCTTCCATTTCAGCAGGTGCTATTTCGTCCATAATTTCTTGGTATAAGGTAAAAGGGATAGCACTCACACTAGCACCCAAATCACATAAACCATGATAGCAATGATCTCCTATTTTGACTGAGACAACAGGCAAGCCTTCTATGGGTCTATGTTTATCCTTTTCATCTGGTTTAGCAATTCTAGCAGCTTCATCACAAAAGTAGATAACATGCCCATCAATATTTTCTACCAAGAGATCTTTAACCATAGCAACACTAGGTTCTACTTTAATTTGCTCAGGGGGTTTAGGTGCTCTAATGTTACTGTTATGAACCATAGTTGATACCTTAGCATGTTCCTTTATCCTAATAGGGAAAGGTGGTTTTTCAATATAGGCGGTAGGCACAACTGGATCAACATTGTAAAAGATGGTTTCTGCTTTAGCTATGACCGGTTCTTTAATTTCTTCCTTAATAGGGGGGATGATATTTAAACCACTTCTCCTTAGGGAGATCAACGTGAGTAGCAAATGCTTCACAGAAAGAGGCTACTATCTCAGAGTCAAGTCCATATTTAGTGCTAAACTTGTGAAAAGTATCGGTATTCATAAAAGATTTAACACAATCAAATTCAAGCTTTATACCTGACTCGTTACCTTCGTCGAGTTCCCAATATTTAGAGTTGCGTTTAATTCTTTCTAAGAGATCCCACTTGAGTTCAATAGTCTTCATCATATAAGAACCAGCACAAGAAGTATCGAGCATGAATTGATCATTATGAGAAAGCCGAGCATAAAAATTCTGAATGATAACTTCCCTCGGAATGTCATGATTGGGGCATGAATATAACATTGAATTAAGCCTCCCCAAGCTAGAGCGATACTTTCTCCTTCACGAGGCCAAAAATTTTATATATAATTCTGATCACGATGAACTAGATGCATGGGATAAAACTTTTGATGGAATTCCAGCTGCAGACGATTCCAGTTCCACGATCCAAGATCATCACATAGCCTATACCATGTTAATGTTTTTCCCTCCAAAGATATAGGGAAAACCTTCTTCTTAACTTCATCTCCGGGTAAACCTGCAAGCTTAAATTATCCACAAATCTCGTTCACATATAAAAGGTGCATATCAGGATGTTCAGTTCCGTCTCCTGCATAAGGTTTAGGAAGCAGTTGTTCTAGCATACCCGAAGGAATTTCATAAGTAACATTTTCAGTAGGTGCTGTAGGTTGAGTGGCAACTAATTGTGGTTCCGGTTGAGGTGAAGATACCCCGAACAAATCCCTCAAAGGATTGTTCTCCATAGTAGCAAGTAGCGGCAAGTAGCGGCAACTTATTTCAGCACGTAGTATAAGTTTTTCCTTACCGATTTCCACTTACCAAGAGCGCTTCACTCCCCAGCAACGGCGCCAGAAAAGAGTCTTGATGACCCACAAGTATGGGGGATCAATCGTAGTCCTTTCGATAAGTAAGAGTGTCGAACCCAACGAGGAGCAGAAGGAAATGACAAGCGGTTTTCAGCAAGGTAATTTCTATGAGAACTGAAATTGTAGGTAACAGATAGTTTGATAGCAAGATAATTGATAGCGAGCAAGTAACGGTAACAGTAAACAAGGTGCAGCAAGGTAGCCCAATCCTTTTGAGGCAAAGGACAGGCCAGAACAATCACAAGTAATACGCAAAGTGTTCTTGAGGGTACACGGGAATTCCGTCTAGTCACTTTTATCATGTTGGTTTGATTCGTGTTCGTTACTTTGATAATTTGATATGTGGGTGGACCGGTGCTAAGGTGCTGTTCTTATTTGAACTAACAACCTACTTATGATTAACCCCCTCGCAAGCATCCGCAACTACGAGAAAAGTATTAAGACAAAGTCTAACCATAGCATTAAACATGTGGATCCAAATCAGCCCCTGACGAAGTAGCGCATAAACTAGGGTTTAAGCTTCTGTCACTCTAGCAACCCATCATCTAATAACTAATCCACAATGCCTTCCCTTAGGCCCATGAATGGTGAAGTGTCATGTAGTCGACGTTCACATGACACCACTAAGGGAATCACAACATACATATCATCAAAATATCGAACACATATCAAATTTACATGATTACTCGCAACATGACTTCTCCCGTGACCTCAAGAACAAAGGTAACTACTCACAAATAATAATCATGCTCAAGATTAGAGGAGTATTGAATAGCATAATTGGTTTGAACATATAATCTTCCACCAAATAAACCATATAGTAATCAACTACGCAAGGTAATCAACACTACTAGTCACCCACATGTACCAATCTGAGGTTCCGGTACAAATATTGAACACAAGAGATGAACTAGGGTTTGAGAGGAGATGGTGCTGTTGAAGATGTTGATGAAGATTGGCCTCTCAAAGATGAGAGGGGTGTTGGTGATGACGATAGCTTCGATTTCCCCCTCTAGGAGGGAAGTTCCCCCGGCGGAATCGCTCCGCCGGAGGGCAAAAGTGCACCTGCCCAAGTTCCGCGAGGCGGCGGCGCTTCATCCCGAAAGTCCTCCTCTAATTTTTTCTAGGTCAAGAGTGACCTTATACCAAAAGATGTGAACCGGAGGTGGGGCCAGGCTGAGCACAACCCATCAGGGCGCGCCCTGGTGGGTTGTGCCCACCTGGGAGGCCCCCTCCGGTAGTTTTCAGCTCCAGTATTTTATATTAAATGCAAAAAATAATCTCCGTAAAATTTCCGCTTCATTGGAGTTGTGCAGAATAGGTATCTCTGACGTGCTTTTCTTGGGTCCAGAATTCCAGCTTCCGGTATTCTCCCTCCTTGTGTAAACCTTGCATATTATGAGAGAAAAGGCATTATAATCACTCCCCAAAGCATTATTATTCAACAAAACAAAGTAAATAACAGTAGGAAATCATGACGTATCATGCGGGACTAAATTCAGAGAGAAAAAAAAACGAAAAAACAAAAGGAGGGGAGCAGGGATTGAACCCAGGACCTCCTGCTTGGAGAGAGGGTGCTCTTCCACTGGGCTATGCTAGGGGTTCATGTCAGATGAACAAATAGTTCTAATCTGACCTACCTATGTGGCGGAACCGAGTTTAAAAAAAATAGAGAAAACAGAGTAGCAACAAAATTAAACAATGTGCATAGGAATTGAACCGCAGACCTCCTGGATGAGAACAATGACTCCCACCAGTCGGGCTAGTGGTGGACGCATGCTTGATAACAGCGGCCTGACTTAAAACCCAACCATGAGAGGACGGACCCAAGAAGAAAAAACGAAGCTACAGCCATAGCGCACATGATTCGGCGAGGAAAGAAATTACAGCTGGGCGAGGCCCTTGCGAGTGCTCTCGCGCGCGTGGCATGCGCTGCGCGCGTGGTGCCCGCAGAGAGTGACCGAGTCTACAGGAGCGTGGCGTATCTAGCGAAGCACAAGCTTGAGCTTGGTTCCATGGCGATCATGGCTGATGCACGAACGAGACTACCCCTAGGGAAAGGAAACAACACTAGGGAGAGCTGAGGAGGGCGCGGAGCGTCACCGTGGTTGAGATGCCGTCGAAGAAATGGTCGAGACGGCGATGGAGGTGGCGCTTGGGTCGCGCTGTTCGTCGGCGGTGACTTGTCTCCCGGAAGAAGAAGACGAGGCAGACGACGTGGGAGAGCTCCGGGGACCACATTCGTCGAGGAAGAAGACGGGGCTCGTGAGGCGAAGCTCCTAACGGCGGAGGACGAGGGGTTCAAGTAGGGGACGAGCTCGAGCATCCCCTACCCATGGCGACGTCGAGGGGCTTGGGGAACTTGCCTGACGGCGCGAGAGGGAGGAGGGAATGAAAAAATGGAGAGGGGCTAGGGTTAGAGAGCCTCTGGGGGTTTTATGGGGCTCGTTGCGGAGCTGGGAGACCGTCTGATCGACCAGGGGAAGATCAATGGTGATCCTCTGGTTCGTACAGAGATGACGAACGCAGGAAGAAGAAAGGTGCTCCAAGTGGGCTGTGGGCTGAAATGAACGGGGGGCTTAAGTGGGCTTCTCTCTCTCCTGAAAAGAAAAGGTTTTGTTTTTATTAAAACACGAGAAAGCAAAAAAATACATAGCGAAAAGAGAGAGATGTGTAGGCATGAAATAAAAACATATTTGAACTCACAAAAATATGCTCTATTTAATAAAAATAGTCTTGGTATTTTTAGAGAAAATAAAACAATTCACTAAAAAAATGCTTTAGGGACCAGTTTGCAAAAAACAAAAGGCAAACATTTCCAAACCAGAATGAGAGCTAACTAACAATTATTATCAGGATATTTAGAAGAATTGCAACATTTATATTTGATGGAAAATGGGCAAGTGAATCACCACATATATAACATTGTTAATAAAAGGGTTTAGGCATGGTTTTGTAAAAGAGTCTTTGGAGGGGATCCACAGGCACAAACTCACTTGCTAGTACTCTCTCAACACATACACTCACGTCACCACAACACACAAGCTTATGATGCAACAATATTTCATGTGATGATGCCATGATGCCATGATGCATGAGGAATGACATGAAATAAAATATTGTTACTCAACCACATGATGGCAATATTGAAGGTTCACACATGACACATACAAGGGAAAAGCACTTGGGCTGTTACAACATGCTTTTCAATATCGGTTTTTCGCTTGAGGACAAGCGAGGTCTAAGCTTGGGGGAGCTGATACGTCCATTTTGCATCATGATTTCCTACTGTTATTTATTATGTTTTTCTGAATAATAATGCTTTGGGGAGTGATTCTAATGCCTTTTCTCTCATAATATGCAAGGTTTACACAAAGAGGGAGAATACCGGCAGCTGGAATTCTAGACCCAAGAAAAGCACATCAGAGATACCTATTCTGCACAACTCCAATGAAGCTGAAATTTTACGGAGATTATTTTTGGAATAAATCAAAATTACTGGAGCAAAAAACTACCGAAGGGGGCCACCCTGGTGGGAACAAGACACCTGGTGGGTTGTGCCCTCCTTGGCCCACCTTCGGTGCCCATCTTCTGGTATAAATTCACTTTTAACCTAGAAAAAATAAGAGGAGGACTTTTGGGACGAAGCGCCACTGCCTCAAGGCGGAACTTGGGCAGGAGCACTTTTGCCCTCCGGCGGAGCGATTCCGCCGGGGGAACTTCCCTCCCGGAGGGGGAAATCGAAGCCATCGTCATCACCAACACCCCTCTCATCTTTGGGAGGCCAATCTTCATCAACATCTTCAATAGCACCATCTCCTCTCAAACCCTAGTTCATCTCTTGTGTTTAATCTTTGTACCGGAACCTCAGATTGGTACCTGTGGGTGACTAGTAGTGTTGATTATCTTGTGTAGTTGATTATTATATGGTTTATTTGGTGGAAGATTATATGTTCAAATCCATTATGCTATTCAATACCCCTCTGATCTTGAGCATGTTTATTATTTGTGAGTAGTTACCTTTGTTCTTGAGGTCACGGGAGAAGTCATGTTGCAAGTAATCATGTGAATTTGATATGTGTTCGATATTTTGATGATATGTATGCTGTGATTCCCTTAGTGGTGTCATGTGAACGTCGACAACATGACACTTCACCATTCATGGGCCTAAGGGAATGCATTGTGGAGTAGTTATTAGATGATGGGTTGCTAGAGTGACAGAAGCTTAAACCCTAGTTTATGCGCTACTTCATAAGGGGCTGATTTGGATCCAAACGTTTAATGCTATGGTTAGATTTTATCTTAATACTTTTCTCGTAGTTGCGGATGCTGGCGAGGGGGTTAATCATAAGTGGGAGGTTGTTCAAGTAAGAACAACACCCAAGCACCGGTCCACCCACATATCAAATTATCAAAGTAGCGAACACGAATCAAACCAACATGATAAAAGTGGCTAGACGAAATTCCCGTGTACCCTCAAGAACACTTTGCCTATTACTAGAGATTGTTCTGGTCTGTCCTTTGCCACAAAAGGATTGGGATACCTTGCTACACCTTGTTTATCGTTACCGTTACTTGCTCATTACCAATTACCTTGCTATCAAACTATCTGTTACCTACAATTTCAGTGCTTGTAGAAATTACCTTGCTGAAAACCGCTTGTCATTTCCTTCTGCTCCTCGTTGGGTTCGACACTATTACTTATCAAAAGGACTACGATTGATCGCCTATACTTGTGGGTCATCACTCGACTCCTGGTGGAACCAAGAGGAGTGTCGCCGCGTCCTTGCCGCCGCGCGTCGGTTGCCGAGGCGGTATGTCGTGGAGGAGGTCAAGCTTGTGGGTCTACGGCTCCGTTTGGCGCCCCGTCTTGCTCTGGGCGAGGCACGTGCCCAGCAGCTGCGCCTGCGATAGGCGATGCTAGAGGATCACGGCTACCCCCAGATTGGGCGCCACTGTTGCGGCCACGGCCACCAATGCGGCGGGGAGGTGGAGCCAAGAATGTTTCTGTTGCTCTTCTTCGGCGTTCCTCGCTCCGGTTTCGGCCGCGGGGGACACGACGGTGGCGCCGCCTGTGCCAGTCGCGTCGCCCACCACGCCCGCCTCATTTGCCGCCACCGCGGTGCACACGGCGTCCGCGGCTGCATGCGAGGGGGCCTTCGAAGTGGAGGGATGCGCGGTCACGCCGGCCTTCTTCTGGGGAGCCATGGGTGAAGAAGACAGCGATGAAGATCGATGCGCTGCCCACGGTCTCAGGTTTCCGCAAATGAAGCACTCTACCCCTACCTGGCGCGCCAAAGATGTCGGGGCACGGATGCACACGATCACCTATGGGACCAAAGGCCCCTTTGTGGTTCGGCAAGGGCAGGTTAATTTGCATAAAGAGCAGAGGTCATGGGAAAGTACGGCGATGAGACGCTGGTGTTTTTACCCAGGTTCGGGCCGTTGAGAAGCGTAAAAGCCTACTGCTGCTTTGGTGGATTGATCAGAGGAGCACGAAGCACACGCAGCGCTCAAACCCGACAAGGTAGCCTTCGGGGGAGCTGCCACGCGAGTACAAGTGTCCAAGAGTCCAAATCTTGAGCTAGGTTGCCTTGGGCCTCCTTTTATAGGGCAAGGGGCAACCACAGTGGCAAAACAGACATTATCTAGTGATTAGATAGCTAACAGAGCTATCATACCTAACTCTGGCATTTAGGACAAAATACCATGATCGCTAGTCTAGGTGGCGCGCGGGGATGCATCCCCGGCAAGCTCTTACCACCGCTTAGCTGGTTGTTGCTTAGTGTCTCGACACGCCTTTGGACGGGTGTCAACTGGGCATAATCTGTCTTCCGGTGCGTCACCACGTGCTTAGCGAGAGCCACTTAGCCTCCTGGGGGCTCGACACCGCATCGACAACTGACTGGCGTTGTGGTGCGGTGGAGCGGTGGCTGCTTGGCTCGTGCTTGCCGGGGAACGGCTTGCCGGGTCTTTCGAAGGTGTGCGCGCCTTGGTCCCCGGCAGGCATCGGGGACGTAGCTGATGCGGCTCGGACCCGTCTTGGGCCGTTGCATTGAGCTTGCCGGTATTGCGAGCCAGGGTAGGCTGCCTCTGCCGGGGTCTTGGATGTTGGCTTCGTCTTCTTGATGCGCTCCTTGATCTCATGTAGAGTGGCTTCTTCGTCTTGGGCTGGTCTTGGCGGGGTCGTGCTACTACTGCCTATGCATAAGTCAGGGGCACTGGGTACCCCATTCCTAGTGCACCGACATATTTCCTCAACCCTTTCATTTCCTCGTTAACTTGTTGACGAAATTGATCGTTACTGTTTGAAGACTTTGATTGAAGACTTTCTCAATTTCCTCATCTCAAATTCTTTAGTCACCTTGTCTTTCGCCTGCTTATCTTGTTTACATGCTACTTGTACTCTGTGTATGTTTCATATCATCATGATGTCTATGCTACTGTTATGTTATGCATGCACTTGAGTACTTATTCTGCTGCTCGTATTTCGTCACTTAGAAAATTCCTCAAGTAGTAATTGCTCAGTGACGAATTTGTAAAAATCGCCTATTCACCCCCCTCTGGTCGATATAACGCACTTTCATGACTAAACCCCGAGTGTGCTTGGATTGGTGATGCTCTTTGCGTGCGTAGATCCCCACAGTTGAACCACAAAGGGGCCTCGTAGGTCCCGTAGATTGTCGTACCTCGACAACGACCGTCCTCCCCCCTCCTTCGTGCAGCAGCCATGGCAGATGGTTCCAGCTTTTAAAATCTTTTGCATATCTTTGAAATCAATGGCTCTTGCTTTTAAAATCACTGGTTGTAGCATTTTGTTCAGATGGTTGTAGCATTTTATTTAGTTTTTTAAATCGCCACTTGTGAGTTCCAGCTTTTTTGCTACAACCGTAGTCTATTTTTGCTACCACCGGTGACTTTTTTTTGCTACATGCATGCACAAGGTGTTTATCAACGGCGGCGATGTTTTTCTGTTGCTGCAACCATTTTAAAGTTTACTGGAAATAGCGCCCAAATTTGCTACAATCGACTTTTTGGGTTTGCTAGAATGTATCTCCCAAAATGCTTCCATCGGGTTGGGTTTTTGTGGGACCCGCTCCAAAAAATGCGACCACCGGATTTTTGGCTGTGAGCCATGCCGCCGTCAGCCATTTGATGCTGCCATTGGCAGTGGTGCAGTCGGTGTCCATGGTGCGAAGAGCTACAACTGAGGGTTTGCGACAATTTTTGTTACAACCGTAATCGGCGTTGGCTACAACCGGCTCTCAGATTTGCTACAACCACTGACAATGAAGTTTAGCCGACAGGGACGATGCACAATTTGTTTTTTGTTACAACCAGGCGATGACAAGCGTTGCCGGCGACGACGACGCACACTTTTTTTTGCTATAACGGGCAACCATGGAAGCTCCCACCGGCGCGGGATTTTTGCTGCAACCATGAGTGGGCTCTTGGAACTACGGCTTTTCGGCAGCGAGGATGGCGAGCGGTGGCGAGCTGGTGAGGGCATCAGCGTTGGGGGTGGTCGGGGAGGGGTGGGGTTTCTCTTGCATGTGTTGTTCGTGCAGCTCTGGTGCGTCGACGAGTGGGAAACAGAAAATAAGATGGAGAGGGAGGAACAAGACGACTCGGGGGCAGATCTGGCAGTCTCCGACTACTGTATCGGTTTGCTAGGGGCCGATCGGCCTAAATTTGGACCGGCGTGCCGGCGCCAAGCACTTCCCGTGTGTATCTATGGCTTGGTGAAAAAATTGAACTTATTTAGCATGTACGTACGTGGAATATATATTCAGGAACCAGCTGCGTCCACCGATACTGGGAGCAATGCATGTATGTGGTCCTGGGCTACGGCTAGCGTACGTCTCAGGTACGCTTGCATCGGCCACGTCAGCTTTTGGCCTATTGCAAGCTGATCAAGTGTAACAGCCCGGAACCGACGCTCCAGAAGATTCCCCTTTTATTCCATTGTCATCGCGTGATTTGAGTGGTTGTTGCATTCATCATCGCATCATTCGCATCATCTTCATAGCATCGTCACTCATTTTTGAAAACTTGCTTCCGTTCGTAGTCACCGGTTCTTTCCGTTCGTAGTTGCCGGTTCTCTCCGTTCATGTCGTTGACCGTTTCGAGACCAACCACACGCACGCGCCCGCGACATCATTTATAAAAAAATGTTTTAAAAGGTGCGCGAAAAATATTCTCGGATTGGGTCGAAAGTTGGCGTGCGGTCTTGTTATATTGTAGGTAGACCGCCTGCCAACTTTCGTCGCAATCGGAGGTCGTTTGATACCCGAACAGTCGACCGTAGCGGCACCGTCATCGGTTATTCGTCGGATGTTTCGGTATTTCAAAATCATGTCACGGGCCGCAAACCTCCCTCTAATCTCCAGCTAGCCCATCTACACAGCCCACTAAGCCCAGCAAACCCACCCCGCGACCGGAACCGTCCGATCGCGATCGGAGGGTCCGAAAACGGCCCCAAACCCTCAAACCCTAGCCCCTGCCCTATTTAAACACCTTCCCATGCCAAATTTGGGCAAACCAAGACCCTCCCCTAACCTCCAGCCGCCACACCTCGAAATCCGCGCGCAGCCTAACCTCCCACCTCAGGATTCGTGCCCCCTCCAACCTAGCGCCGCCACCTAGCACCGCAGCACCGCCGCCAAGTGTCGCGCGCCGCCGCCCACCTCCTCCCAGCTGCTGCGGGCCCGCCAGGCCAAGATCCGGCCTGCTCGGGCCCGGATGGAGCCGTCGCTGCCCGCGCCCCTGTGCCCACTCGGGGAGAGCAGCTCCCGAGCCTGCAGCGCCTCCGCCTGCCTCCGCCTCATTAGCTCGCCGGAGCTCCGACGAGCCCCGCCGGCGAGCCGCCGCCCCGCCGGACCTCGCTGCCCCCACGGCCTCCCAGCCCCGCCGCCCGAAGCTCCTTTGCTCTGCCCCGCCGTCGCCCGCGCGCGTCGCTGTCCTGCTCGCCAGAGAGAAGCTCCGCCTCCTCCCTGCCATGGCTGAAGCTCCGCCATGTCCCGCCCCGGATCTCCCTTCCGGCGTCGTCCCAGGCCCTCTCGTCGCCGGGAACGGAGCTCCCAGGCCCAGATCCGTCTGTTCCCCTTGCCTCCTCGTCGTTTCGGTCGCCGGAGCCCCTCCATGTCGCCGCCGGCTCCTTGCGCTGCCGCCGCCGCCTCGCTGGGGGCCTTCCCTGCCTCTCGTTCGGGAGGAGGAGGACGCCTCCAGACGTGCCTCCCGCGTGGGCCCGGTCCGGCTCGCCCAGCCCGCCGCTGCTGCGCCTCGGCCTGCTCCGCCCAGCTCCACCGACCGGCCTGCTAGGCCCTCTGGTGAGGCAGCCCATGTCCCGCCTTGTGCACTGCTTAGTATCCAGCGCCACGCGCGTGTTTTAGATATGTTGCGTCCAGTGATTTGCGCAGATTCAGCCCGTATCATATTTCTTTTAGATCTGTGAATTTCTCTATTGTCCAGTGAATAACAGATTTAAAAAAAAACCTTATTTTGCATTGATCATAATTAAATAAACCGTGCACCGCATGCAAATACTTTATATATGAAAAATGATTAGAATTTCGTGTAGATTCACAATATGCCACTTTCCCAAATGTTTAAAATGTTTAACATGCCATTTTCTGTTAATTAGCATCATTGTCATGATTTGCATTGTGCATATATTACTTAAGCGTGTATCCGAATTCAAACAAACGCTATACGTAAAATGTGTACATTATTTATATCGCATTTTCATGCATGATAAAAATGTTTAATGTGATGGTTGCATTTAATTTGCATACATAACTTGCTAAAACGGTTTATGTCCTAATCCCACATAAATGTTGTGTCATTTGTTTTATAGTAAAAACCCACATATTATATATGATTTTGGGGAGGAAAAATTCATAGAATTTATCTGCGCAATTAGTTTTGCCATTTGAGTAAATTTGTGTGCATGTCATTTTGCCATGATGCCCTTTTGTTATTTTCGCATGATTTAATCCTTGCATCATATGAATTATTGTTGAACATGAGATATGCCCTTTGACATGTGCACTAGCCACTGGTCTTTTTGTTTGCCATGATATTCCATGTTTAGATGTTGTTTTCTTGCTGCCATCATGTCTTAAAAATATTGCAGTTTTGAGGGTCCAAAATAATTCTAAGTCTGGAGCTGTTATTTTGTTGCCATGTTGCCATGTGATTTGTTATTGATCTAGGAGTCTTTTGTGGTTGCTCCCAAGGAGTCTTTTGTTAAGCATGTTGTTGTCTACCAGGTTGTCCCATTTGATGCCATGTATAGGATTTGCATCATAGTTATATTCATTGCCCAACATGCCAATCTGTTAAAAACTGCTGCACATGTCTACTCTAATTTTCACCAAGTCTGAGAATCTGTTTTCTTCAAAATGCCATATTGTGATGATGCTAGCCATGATTCTATGCATAATTAGACCTTGCCACCATGGAATGATTTGTAGTGCATCATGTCTACTACCATGCTGTTAATTTTCATGCCATAATATGCTCTGTAGCATATTGTTTTGCTGCTGCCAATATGCCTTCGTGAAAAACTGCTATGCTAAAAACTGTTATTTTCACTAAGTCCTAATCTGCTATATTTTATTACCATGTTGTGAGCTTCCTACCATGTGATCCATGACTCTTTTGAGTATGATAAGTGAAGATGAAATGAAGTGTGTGTTATATGCTACTGCCCCATGCTTAGTTTGTGCATTTTAGAATCTTGTAGGTTGTTGTTTTCGTGTGTGCAATATGCTATGTTGCTGTTTTGGACAGATTTGAACTAAATCTTGTGTTGCTTGGTAGTGTTCAACCGTAGCTCCGTTTTGAACATGCCTTATATGAAACTTGCTTAGAATCTCATGTAGTTTCATAATATCCTGTTGAATCCATGATTTGAGATGGTTATGGTTGATGTTTGCATGCATTTTGCATTCATGGCATATTATCTTGTGATGATCATATCTTTTAGGCCGTAACTCCGTTTTATATGATCTATATATGTAAATCGACTAGAATAGCGCGTAGAATCACATGGTCCTCTTAATTTTGCTGTTTAATAAATATAAAACCTGATTAGTTTAGATCTGGACAAATTTCGAAATTAACATATGGGGTCGTTTCGGAAATACTATAAGTTGTTTCCGGCCTCATTTAAGATGCATAGATAGTGTAGTTTCTTATGCTTCACCTATTCCCATGTTTAAAAACATTTAATATTGTTGTGTACCTAAACGAGAGTGAACTAAATATTCAAATGTGGAGTTTCGTCAATATGCAACTCGTTGCATATTGAGCTTCACTTAATGTGTAGTATTTGATTGTTGTGATTGCCATGCCTTGCATATTTAAACCGGACATGCATCATATTTGTTTGCGCATTATGTCATGCATATGTTGTGGTGTTCTCGTGTGTTGATTGTTGTTTTTGGATTGCTTCTTCTTGATAGAGTTCCGAAAGCGTTCGGAGTGTGAGGATTCGTTCGACTACGTTGGTTCGTCTTCTTCATGGACTCGATCTTCTTCCAAGCGGGATCTCAAGCAAGATGATCATTTCCCTGGATACCATTACTATCATTGCCATGCTAGATGTCTCGTTTCTATCGCTGTCTCGCTACCTACCACTTGTTTGTCAAGCCTCCCAAATGCCATGAAAAGCCTCTAACCCCTCCACATCCCAGCAAAACATTGTTTGGCTATGTTACTGCTTGCTCAGCCTTTCTTATAGTGTTGCTAGTTGCAGGTGCAAATTGTTCCATGTGCCAACATGGATATTTTTGATATATCACAATATTATTGCTATTTAATTTAATGCACATATATACTTGGTAAAGGGTGGAAGGCTTGGCCTTTTGCTCGGTGTTTTGTTCCACTCTTGCCGCCCCTAGTTACTTGTGTACCGGTGTTATGTTCCATAATTGAGCGCTCCTAACATGCTCACGGTTGTTATGGGGACCCCCTTGATTTTCGTTTTAGGATAAAACTTGTCTGGCAAGGCCCAACATTGGTACTACATTTGCCTAATAACAACTAAAATTGCATAGGGACCCGCCGGCACCCGCGGATCTTTAATCAACAACCCGGGCCAGTGCTCCTCATGAGTGTTGGTACACCTACCTAGCAGTCGGCGGTGCCACCTCGGGGCAACTCGAGGCATTTTCAGGCTACCGTCCACTTCGCATAGACGGAGGATGCCCGTAGATAGAGAGCGCGCGGTTCTAGATGCGTATCTGGCACCGGGAGGCCTTGCTGGATTTGTTTTACCTTTCTCGAACGACTTGTGCGAGGAATTCCGACAATACTTCGGGCTATCTCGAGGTTGCGTTTTTCTAATGGAATTTCCTAGGAAATCACGGGATTCGTGGTCGAGGTTATTCCCGCGGTGTGTGGTTAGTTTGTGATGGATGAGTTGGAGCACCCCTGCAGGGTTAAATCTTTCGGAAAGCCATGCCCTCGGTTACGTGGCAACTTGGAAACTTTGTTTAACACCCGGTCATAGCAAACTTGAAGTAAACTCAAATAAAATACACCAACCGTGTGCGTAACCGTGACTGTCTCTTCTCGGGAGTCCTTATCCGAGAGAGAACACGGTGGGGTTATGTTTGACGTAAGTAGGTGTTCAGGATCTCTTAGAGATCATTACTAGATCACGTCCGTTTATTCGACAATCATCCCCCTTTATTCTTGTACTCGTAAGTTAGCCACTCAAATAAATGCTTAGTGCTTGCTGCAGCCTGACCACTTAACCATATCTCACCCATTAAGCTTTAATAGACTTGATACCCTTGGAAATGAGATTGCTAAGTCCCTGTGGCTCCCAGATTACTACAACAACAGTTCCAGGTACAGGTAATTTGATGATATGACGTGAGCGCGATGTTTGTTTGATTTGGAGTTCTTCTTCTTCTTCTTCATCGATCTAGGATGGGTTCCAGGCGGCAGCCTGGGATAGCAAGGATGGATGTCATTTTATCGTTTGTTTTCGTCCGTAGTCGGACCCTGATCTTCTGTATGATGTTTGGATATGTTGTTGTATTGATGTGATATTGATGTAGCTTGTGGCGAGTGTAAGCCAATTCCATATACTCATCTCTTCTTTACATGTACTTGTAATGATATCCATTCTTGCGAAACGACGAGATGCGCTTCTATCCCTGTCGAGGCCTCGTGCCAAAATAAGGATAGGATCGCATCTTGGGCGTGACATCAAGTTCCTCGCCGGCATCAAATTCTCCAATCCCTCCGCAAATCCCTAGCGTTGGATTCCCCCCTTCCGGTCTCACCATGGGCAGCAGCAGAGTGACCGATAGCAAGTTTTGCATCGATGGTGCCTTTGTCGTCAGCTACGCCCTTTGCTCGCCACGGGTGGCGTGAGCCGTAGCTTGATCTCCAGGTCCTTTCTACAGGAAGCATAGCGACGGGGCGAACTCTGTCTATGTCCAGAGGAGCTTCTGGCGTACACGCCCACCATGGATGCGCTCGAGGCGTACTACCGTGGGCACACACTGCTGTGCTGGCGACGGCGGTCGGAGATGGCAGACGCCGGCGCACTTCATGGTGCCATCGAGAAGCAGTGCAGCGTCCCGCCGTCCGAGCTGGGTATCAAGGTCGCGTGCCTAGTGCACAACATGTGGCTGATGTTCCTAGCGTCGGGAAAGTGCAGCTATGTTTTTGAGGACATGACGCGGAGGCACACATTCACCATTGCTCTAGGCATGGTTGATGGCAGTGGCTTGTTTTGAACCGCATGTCTTGGTAATGTTAATGTCAGTGCTATGTATGTGAAATTAATGAACTTGGTTGTTAGCTATTTTATACATGTAGCTATTTTGTTAGTTATATAACCTGATATGTGCATTGAGAACTATGTTATTGGCAATGGTTGTGTTGCAAGGTTCTGTAATATCAAGTGTTGTCCTGATCAATCCGTGTGTACATGCATGTGAAGTGCATTTTGTAAAGTAGTAGAAGCAATAATTTAGCCATACATGTGACCTAATTTATCTGGATTTTGATAGATTGTGACTGAATTTTACAGAAACACGGAACGAAAATAGAACATCTCATTAGCTGAATCATGGCAGATTCTAACTGCATTTTGTAGGACTACCAAAACAGAAGTAAAAAGTGAGAGGAACATATAGCAGCATTTTTTTTGAAACAAGGCGAAATATTTGCCATTTCATTGATTAAGGAAGAAGGTTTAAACAACACCACAAGGTGGCAAAAGAAATAAAGGTCTACTCTTGTGCCATTACAATACTCAAGTGTTTGGCACCCGCCAAAGCCCAAAGAGATAGCTCCTCTTTAATATTGCTAATAAGGACCATAAAAGGAGCAGTCGTGGTGCGGAAGATTCTAGCATTGTGCTCCGACCAAATCTCCCATGAAATGAGCATTCTCAGTGAAGCAAGCGCCTTGGAGGTTTCGCTACGAATATGAACGTCTCCGGTCCACCATTCCCAGACCGAGGCCCTCCTCATCCAATCAACGGTATTGATGTAATGCATGCCAAGCCACTGGAGGATATCATTCCACACATGAAGGGTGAAACGACATTGGAACAGTAGATGATCCTCCGATTCCTGACTTCTGTTGCAAAGGGGCAAAGACCATAGTTGGGCCATCCATGACGAATAAGGCGATCCAATGTCCAAATCCTATTTTCAAGAGCAAGCCAGGCGAAAAATTTGCAGTGTGGAGGAGCCCACACCTTCCACACTGAATGGACCATGCCTGATGTAATAAGGCCCTCAAATTGCGCCTTATAAGTAGAGGAGGCAGAATACAAACCGTCCTTGGTGAACTTCCAAATGATGGAATCATCCATATCTTCAGCAAGTGTGACCTGAGCAATCTTTTCCCAGAGGTTGGCAAACTGTTGAACATGGTCAAGGGTTAGGCCATTGGAGATGTCGATGTGAGAGATCCAAATGTTGTTTGTTAAAGCTTGTTTGGACCGAGCAATTTTTCTTTTTTGGATAGATTAAAGATGGCAGGCGCAATATCACGCGGGTGCAAACCATTCAACCAAGAGGAGTTCCAGAATCTGGCTATACGCCCATTGCCAACCGTGACTGTAGTGGCAACCACAAAAAAATTATCTGTCCTCGTCCATGCATGGCGTACCCACACCAATCCATGGTTTTGTGGGCTCTTTCCATTCAAACCAGAGCCACCGAAGTCTAAGAGCCTTGGAAAATTTGACCAAATTGAGCACACCCAGGCCACCATGCTTCGTTGGCTTGGAAACAAGGTCCCAATTCACTTTGCATTTACCACCGGAAACCTTATCTGCTGCCGCCCAAAGATAGGCGTGACGTATACGGCCAGACTTCTTAAGAACCTCTACTGGGATATCAAGAGGCGTAATATGGTGAATGGCGATGGTAGTGAGGACAACTTTGACAAGAACAACTCGGCCAGCTGTAGCGACATGTCTTCCTTGCTAAGGAGGGAGCTTGCGAGCGACCTTGTCCTCAAGATGTTGAAAATGGATCCTCTTGAGATGCTTGATGGATAGCGGGTGCCTAAGGTATCTCATTGGAAACGAAGTACAGACAGCAGAGAAAGCATGTAGAATATCATCAAGGTCAACGTTTTCACATCGAATAGGAGCCACGAGGCTTTTGGCGTGGTTGGTGACTAAATCGGTAACATCTCCAAAGGAGGCCAGAGAGGAAGCAAGGAATTGGACGTTGATACGTCTCCAATGTATCTATAATTTTTGATTGTTCCATGCTATAATATTATCATTATAGGATGCTTTTTGGGTGTTTATATATCAATTCATATTATTTTTGAGCACTAACCTATTAACCCAGTGCCTAGTGCCTGTTCTGGTTTCTGTATGTTTTTGACTTTTCAGGTTTACAGTACCAAACGAAGTCCAATTACCCCAAAACTTTTTTATGATTTTTTCTGGACCAAAAGAAGACCTGGAAGCTTCGGGAGGAGATCGGAGGCTGCACGAGGGAGGCAGCACACAACAGGGCGCGCCCAGGGGGGTGTCGCGCCCTCGTGTGTGTTGGCCCCCTCGGGTGGCCCCCGACGCACCTCTCTAGCCTATAAATTCTAAAATATCCCCAAAACGCTAGAGAGCCTCCCGAAACAGTTTTTCTACCATAGCAAGTCTCTGTTCCGCCTCCATCTGGAGCCCTGTTCTGGTGCCCTGCCGGAGGGGGGATCGATCACGGAGGGCATCTACATCAACCTTGCTGCTCCCATGGTGATGTGTGAGTAGTTCCCTACAGACCTATGGGTCCGTAGTTAGTACCTAGATGGCTATCTCTCTCTCTTGATCTTCAGTACAAAGTTCACCACATCTTCCCGGTGATCTATTCGATGTAATCACTTTGTGCGGTGCGTTTGTTGGGATCCAATGAATTGTGGGTTTATGTTCAGATTATTCATGAAAAAGATTTGAGTCCTCTATTAAATCTATTATGATTCTTATTTTCATGATTTTTATAGCTTCGTAAATCTCTCCGATCTATTGAAATAGTTTGGCCAACTAGATTGATATTTCTTCAGTGAGAGGGGTGCGTTGTAGTGGGTTCAACCCGACAAATTTCTATAACCCAGTGACAAAGTAGGGGACAAGATATGTCTTTGTGTTGTTGCCACTAAGGATAAAACAATGGGGTTAATTCATACTGATTGAATTCTCTTTGTCTACATCATGTCATTGTTCTCCAAGCATTACTCTGTTATACTCAATACTCTAGATGCATGCTGGATAGCGGTCGATGGGTGGAGTAATAGTAATAGGTGCAGGCAGGAGTCGGCCTATTTGCTTATGCACGTGATGCCTATATATACATGATCATTGCCATGAATAAATATTGCATAACTATATCCTTTTCTATCAATTGCCCAGCAGTAATTTGTTTACCCACCGTATGCCTACTACATGAGAGAAGCCACTAGAGAACACTACGGCCCCAGGGTCTATTCATCCATATATTTAGAAAAGCCTTAATTAACTTGCTGCCATTTATTTATTTTCATTTCATTTTACAATTTAAAATATCCATCTATCATCCATATACCTCACTAGCTTGCAAATAACGAGTCCAAGGGGATTGACAACCCTCTTGCCCGCGTTGGGTGCAAGTGTTTGCTCTTTTGTGTGCAGTCGCTGAAGACGGTGGTTGCATGTTACTCCTATTGGTTCGATAAACCTTGGTTCTTAACTGAGAAAAATACTTATCCGTATTGTTCTGCATCACCTGTTCCTGTTCACGGAAAACCCAACGCAGATCACAAGTATCAGGAAGGATTTCTGGCGCCGTTGTCGGGGAATATCACCATCCTACTATCAAGTAACTTCACACAAATTATCATTCACTTGTTCTTCTTTTAATTTTTTTTTATATTTTATTATTTTCATAAAAATTCAAAAATACAAAAAATATTTATCTTTGCTAGTCACTAGTTTACTTCTTTGCTTGCTTGTTTACTTGTCCTGTTTGTTACTTTGCTTGTTCTGTCACCATGTCTCAAGATACTACTAAGTTGTGTGACTTCTCAAATATTAATAACAATGATTTTATTAGTACTCCAATACCACCCGCCACTAGTGTGGAGTTTTATGATATCAATGTTGCATTGCTGTATCTTGTCATGAAAGATCAATTTTTGGGAAGTCCTAATGAGGATCCCGCTACTCATCTTAATACCTTTGTTGAATTGTGTTATATGGAAAAGAAAAAGGATATGGATAATGATGTGGTCAAATTAAAATTATTTCCTTTTTCACTACGAGATAAAGCTAAGGCTTGGTTTTCGTCTTTACCGCATAGTAGTATTGGAACATGGGATAAGTGTAAAGATGCTTTTATTGCCAAGTATTTTCCTCCTACTAAGATCATCTCCATTAGAAATCAAATTATAAATTTTAAACAACATGATCGATAACATGTTGCACAAGCTTGGGAGAAATTGATGATTAGAAATTGCTCTACTCATGGTTTAAACTTGTGGATGATTATCCAAAATTTCTATGGTGGGCTAAACTTTGTGTCTAGAAATCTTCTAGATTCTGCTGTAGGTGGTACCTTCATGGAGGTGACCTTAGGAGAGGCCACCAAACTTCTCGACAACATAATGACAAACTATTCTCAATGGCATACCGAAAGAGCTCCAACTGGTAAGAAGGTAAATTATGTCGAAGAGATGACTACTGTGAGTGAAAAGGTGGATGCTCTTATGAAAATGTTTGCTAGTAAAAATACTTATGTTGATCCGAATGATGTGCTTATTATTGCAAATAGAAATTATGTGCATGTAGATTTCATTGTGCTTGATATTTAATGCAATCATACTTGTCCAATAATACTTGGAAGACCTTTCTTACGAACTATAAGTGCAATTATTGATATGAAAGAGGGAAACATAAGGTTCCAATTTCCATTAAAGAACGGGGTGGAACAATTCCCTAGGAAGAAAATTAAACCACCTTATGAATCTATCATGAGGGCTACTTATGGGTAGAGTGTCAAAGATGACAACACTTGAAACTATGCAATATGCCTAGCTAGGGGCGTAAAACATTAGTGCTAGGTTGGAGGCAACCCAATAGTTATCTTTATTTTTGCTTTTTAACTTCCTGTTTGTTTTTGATAACATGATTATTGCCTCTGTAATGATTGTGTTTTTATGTTTAAATTAGTGTTTGTGCCAAGTACATCCTTTGGGATGACTCACAAGATAAGTAGAATTGATATGGTGCAAAAACAGAAACTTTAGCGTCCAGTGGAAAATTTCTCTGATTTTACTGGAACGTCTTTTTGATCTCAATTTTTTACACAGTATTTATATACAAATTATTCAGATTTCCTTAATTATTCAGAATTTTTAGAGTTACAGAAGTATAGGTTCTCTACAAATCTTTATAGGCTGTTCTGTTTTAGACAGATTCTGTTTTTGCTAGCATGTTTTGCTTGTTTTGATGATGCTATGGATTGTATCAGGGGGTATGAGCCATGGAGAAGTTACAATATAGTACCTTATGCAATAATAAAATAAGAATCAATTTATAACAGTACCTAAAGTATATGATATGTTTTCTATACTAACGGATCTCACGAAGGTTTTGTTGAGTTTTGTGTGCTGAAGTTTTCAAGTTTTGGGTGCTATCACGATGGATGAAGGAATAAGGAGCGGCAAGAGCCTAAGCTTGGGGATGACCAAGGCACCCAAAAGTAATATTCAAGTAAGGGCATCCTCTCTTTCATCTCAATCCATTGGTATGTCACTTGGAGCTATATTTTTATTCATCACATGATATGAGTTTTGCTTGCAGCGTCGTTTGCTTTAGTTTGCTGTTTGTTTTTGCTTTTCCACAATAATTTTTTGTTGGACACACCCACTTGAGAGATACACAAGAAGACCATTATTTGTTAGAATACTCTTTGTTCTCCACTTATATCTTTTGAGCTTAGCAGTTGCTCTAGTACTTCACTTATATCTTTTAGAGCATGGTGGCGTATAGATTTTATTGAAATAATTGCACTCCTGTTCTTCACTTATATTTGTTTGAGAGTTAATAAATAGTGATGGTGATTTGCATGGGTTATAAGACTAGTCCAAAAAAAATAGTATCCAACGAGTGTATAATCAAAACCA
This sequence comes from Elymus sibiricus, assembly GCA_039707655.1. Taxonomy (NCBI): domain Eukaryota; kingdom Viridiplantae; phylum Streptophyta; class Magnoliopsida; order Poales; family Poaceae; genus Elymus; species Elymus sibiricus. Next base: position 247,441,778 of record CM077673.1, on the reverse strand, counting down.
CGTGTAGCATATAAAAGAGAAATTGTGGGTTAATGATATTTATGTGGTAATATGAAAGGGCATGAGTGCATGATCATTGGTTAGTAAATGTATTGTGAATTCGAGAGTGTTAACTTGTTGTTCATCTAAATATTTTATAGCATGGTGATGATGTGTGAGCATACTTATTCCTCGTTGAAATCCTAGTGTTGTTTAAGTCGGAGGCGCGCGATGGTTAACTCCTCCCAACCTCCTCCCTAGGGGCATGCGAGTAGTACTTTGCTTCGAGAGAGCTAATAAAATCTTGCAATAAGTATGTGAGTTATTTATGACTAATGTGAATCCATGGATGTACGCACTCTCACCACTTCATATTTGCTAGCCTCTTCGGTACCGTGCATTGCCCATTCTCACCTCGAGGATCGGTGCAACCTTCGCCGGTGCATCCAAACCCCATGACATGATACGCTCTATTGCACATGAGCCTTATTATATCTTTCTCAAAACAGACACCATACCTACCTATCATGGCATTTCCATAGCCATTCCGAGATATATTGCCATGCAACTTCCACCATTACTTCATATGACTAGTACACTCATTGTCATATTGCTTTGCATGATCATATAAGCTGACATAGTATTTGTGGAAAAGCCAATGTTCATCATTTTTATACATGTTATGCTTGATCATTGCACATTCTTGTACACTGCTAGAGGCATTCAAATACAATCATAGTATATTTTTCATGTTGAGTTGTAGGTAAATAAAAGTGTGATGATCATCATTATTAGGGCACTGTCTCAGTTAGGATAGGATGATGGAGACAATGATTCCCCCACAAGTCGGGATGAGACTCCAGACGAAAAATAAAAGAAAGAAAGAAAAAAAGAAAAAGAAAAAAGAAAAAAAGAGAAAAAGGAAAAAAATGACAGAAAAGAGAGAAGGGACAGTGCTACTACTTCTTTTTCCACACTTGTGCCTCAAAGTGGAACCATGTTCTTCATCTAGAGAGTTGTCGGCGCTCTGGGAACGGGGGTACCCAGTCCTGCCTGCCTGCAGGCCAGGGCGTGGCCCACTTCGACAGCCTGGCATGGCCCGGCGCGGCATCACTCACGACAAGGCCGTCGTGAGAGCCCCACCATCGCAAGGGGGACGATGCCAAGACCCCCGGAGGGAGGAGGCCTCTCCAGGCTCACTCCCGAGGGGCGGAGATCTCTGTGCAACGCTCGGCCTCGAGAGGCTGAGGTGACGCCAGCTGGGCCAGGCGGGCACCAGCAGGCACAGAAGAAGCAGTTTCCTCTTTGGTGCAAAGGTGGCCAGGACGTACGCAGTTTCCCAAGGCATCCCCCAAAGGTTTCCATTCCGGTGCAACAAGACCAAGACCGCGAGCCCCGCAGGACGGACGTCATCGTCGAGCCCACCTCTACATCACCACCAGCTACTTTGCAGGCGAAGACCACCTTTCGTCAGGATAAGGTGTACTGCTTGTCCCCCTTTGAATTTGGCCGCTGTGGGATCCCTTCCAGCCAGTGCGATAAGGGAAGAGGACCCGGGCCACTATAAATAGAGGCGAGGCTGCGCCGTAGAGGGACAGATCCAAAAAACCACCCGAGCGCCCTCGCGAGGTTGCTCACCACTGTACCAGTTCATCCAAAAACCTCCTCATGAGGCAATCCACCAAAGGCAGGAGTAGGGTTTTACGCTTCGCAGCGGCCCGAACCTGGGTAAATCTGCGTGCTAGTCTTCTTCCCCGTGATTGAGTGAGTTGATTCGGCTAAGCTGTGGAGCTGTGAGCTTGACGCCAAAGTCGGTGGGGATCTTCGCACACGCCCCTGAGTTCGAACCTCTTTGGGTTTTGCGGAGCCCGAAATCCGACATTTGGTGCGCCAGGTAGGGGGCGTGTCGAAGACTCTCCCTCCGTGACTGCAATCCGGCCTCGACTCATCAGCTCCATGGCCACCGTCGCCCCCGAGGCCGGGCAGCCCATGGCGTGCGGGAACGCCGCGGCTTTCCTGGCTGATCCTGCGGTCGCATGCATCCTCGGCGGATCGCAGGCACCCGCTTCCGGCCGCCATGTCAAGCAGTTCCTCCGCCAGGCGGGCGTGGTTCAGCTGGAGCAGGAGGAGGCGTTGGTGGCCTTTCTCCGCGCGAACAAGGACGCGTTTGCATGGAAAGCGTCCGACCTGGTGGGGGTCCCGAGGGATGTGATTGAGCACCACCTCATGGTGTGCCCCAACGCACGTCCGGTGAAGCAAAAGGCGACGAGACAGGCCAAGGACAAACAAGCGTTCATTGCCCAAGAGGTCGGCAAGCTGAAGGAAGCTGGGGTTATTCGAGAGGTGCGATACCCGGAGTGGCTGGCCAACCCAGTGGTCGTCCCGAAGAAGTGCGGGAAGGAGCGCATGTGCGTCGACTTCACGAACATCAACAAGGCTTGCCCCCAAGACCCGTTCCCGCTACCGCGCATCGACCAGATCGTGGACTCCACCGCCGAGTGCGACCTCCTATGCTTCCTGGACGCCTTCTCTGGGTACCATCAGATCAAGATGGGGGTGAAGGATGTCGAGAAGACGACCTTCCTCACCACGTGCGGCGTGTTCTGCTACACCTGCATGCCCTTCGGGCTGCGCAACGGAGGTGCAACCTTCCAGCGGTTGATGCACCTCGCCATGGGGCAGCAGCTCGGAAGGAACGCGGAGGCCTACGTCGACGACATCATGGTCAAGTCACGAGAGGCGAAGACCCTGATCGAGGACCTGGAGGAGACGTTCGCCAGCCTGCGGTGGGTGAACCTGAGACTGAACCCCGAGAAGTGTGTCTTCGGGGTCCCGTCGGGTAAACTACTCAGTTTACTGGTGTCGCACCGGGGGATCAAGGCAAACCCGGAGAAGATCAAGGCTATAAGCAAAATGAGCCCGCCTCAGACCGACAAAGAAATGCAGAAGCTAGCGGGCTGCTTGACCTCCTTGGGGCATTTCATCTCCAAGCTTGGCGAGTGCGCCCTCCCGTTCTTCAAGCTCATGAAGAGGAAGGGCCCCTTCGAGTGGACTATGGAGGCAGATGCGGCATTCGAAGACCTCAAGCGGTACCTCACGAGCCAACCGGTGATGGTGGCGCCCCGCCTTCGTGAGCCCCTGGTGCTATACCTGGCTGCCACCCCGCACTCCGCCAGTGCTGCGCTCGTGGCGGTCAGGGAGGAACGTGCCCGCGCGCGCGCAACACCCCCAGGCACCGGCGGGTCCCCAGGTATGAAGCAAGGTGACTCACAGGATGCCCGAAGCCCTCGCCTCCTCAAGATGGCACCCTTGAGGCCTCAGCCGCCTCGATGACCCATGAAACACCAGGATCTCATGTGCCCGATGTGGAGCTGGGTAGCGCGGATAGCTTGTCCCTCGTCGAGCACCCGGTGTACTACGTAAGTACCATACTGCGGGATGCGCGCTCGCGCTACCCTATGCAGCAGAAGCTCCTGCTCGCGCTCCTCGTCGCCTCACGAAAGCTGCACCACTACTTTCAGTGCCACCCCATCAAGGTCGTCTCTGCGTATCCCTTGGACAAGGTGGTGCGCAACCCCAACGCCGCGGGGAGAGTCGCAGAGTGGAACATCGAGCTGCAGGCCTTCGAGTTGGAGTTCTGTACAACTAGGGTCATCAAGGGAGCAGCCCTGGCGGACTTCGTGGCTGAATGGACGGACGCTCCCGACCGGGGGATGGACGAGGGCCCGATGGCTGGGTCATGCACTTCGATGGGGTCTTCGCGTGTCGGGGCGCGGGTGCTGGAGTTGTGCTCATCTCCCCGACCGGGGACAAGCACTATTACGCCGTACATCTTTGCTTCCAGCATGGCGAGAAGGTCTCCAACAACATCACGGAGTACGAGGGCTTGATCGCTGGCCTCAAGGCCGCGGCAGCCTTGGGGGTTAAGCGCCTCATCATCAAGGGCGACTCCCAGCTCCTCGTCAACTTCTCCGACAAGGAGTACAAGCCAAAGGACGAGCACATGGAGGCATACTTGGAAGAGGTACGTAAGATTGAAAAGCGTTTCCATGGCTTGGAATTGCAGCACGTCCTGCGTGACGCGAACAAGGAGGCAGATGACATCGTCAAGAGGGCATCGCGTCGTGAGCCTCAGGGTCCAGGCGTCTTCGAGGAAAGGCTCTTCAAGCCGTCCGCAGCACCTCCAGCCGCGGACCAGGCGCCGCTACATGAAGAGCTGCCCCCAGCACCGCCCTCGGGAGCCCCAACTTGTGGCCCGGCCTCAGGAGGCCGACTGCTCCTGGCGCTGGAGGCTCAGGCCGACGATTCGACATAGGAGTTCAAGGCGTACCTGCTCCACGGCACCCTGCTAGGAAAGGAGGAAGATGCAGAACGTGTGGTTCGTCAGGCCACGGCCTATTGTTTGCAGGACGGTGAACTATACCGTAGGCGTCCGAACGTTGTCGCGCTGCGGTGCCTATCTGAAGAACAAGGGCGCGAGCTGCTAGCCGACATCCACGGAGGAGACTGCGGACACCACTCCTCGTCCCGCACCCTTGTAGGGAAGGTGTTCCGCAGTGGCTTCTACTGGCCTACAACGCTCAACGACGCCACCGAGCTGGTCCGGTCCTACGAGGCTTGCCAGTTCCACGCCAAGTAGATTCATCAGCCTGCGCAGGGCCTCCAGACTATCCCACTCTCCTGGCCCTTTGCGGTCTGGGGGCTGGATATACTGGGGCCCTTTCCACGAGCGGTCGGAGGATACCGCTACCTCTACGTCGCCATCGACAAGTTCACCAAGTGGGCGGAGGTGGAGCCCGTCCGCACCATCCCCGCCGGCTCGACCGTCAAATTCATCAAGGGCCTCGTGAGCCTCTTCGGCGTCCCCAACCGCATTATCACTGACAATGGTTCACAGTTCACAAGCAACCTTTTCAGGACATATTGTACTAACCTTGGAACGCAGATATGCTACGCTTCGGTGGCGCACCCACGAAGCAACGGCCAGGCCGAGCACGCCAACGCGGAGGTCCTGCGGGGTCTCAAGGCAAGGAGCTTCAAGAAGAAGCTTGAGGCCTCGGCAGGGGTTGGCTCGATGAGCTTCAATCCGTGCTATGGTCCATCCGCACCACCGCGACTAAGCCCACCGGCGAGACCCCGTTCTTCCTCGTCTACGGGGCTGAAGCCGTCCTCCCACACGAGGTCAAGCATCGGTCCCCGCGGGTCTTGGCATTCGACGAGGAGCGTCAGGATGCCTCGCGGGGGATAGATCTCGTGCTTAGGGAGGAGGCCCGTCGCCAAGCCTCGCTTCGAGCTGCAAGGTACCAGCAGGCGTTGCGGCGTTACCATTGCCGTAGCATCCGCTCCAGGACCCTCGAAGTCGGAGACCTCGTCCTGAGGCGGGTCCTTTCCAGGGAGGGCTTGTACAAGCTCTTGCCCATGTGGGAGGGCCCGTTCAGGGTGGCCCGCGTCTCCAGGCCTAGCGTCGTGCGCCTGGAGACTCAGGACAGGGTCCCCATCCAGAATGCCTGGAACATCCAGCATCTCCACAAGTTCTACCCATGACAGTCTCACGTAATAATGAGTGGGCTGTATATGCCCGGAGCCCCCCGAGGACGCGGAGGGGTTCCCACCCACGTCCAAGTGGAAGCCCCATGCTCCGCGCTGGCGGACAACACTGTACTCCAATGACTATGCCCACGCCTAGTGGAGGCCCTATGCTCCGCGCTGGGGGAAGACGAAGACTAGCCTAGGGGCCGGACGCAACAGTTCTTTGCTTCTTTTTGTATTCAAATTTGCCATTTTCTGGAATGAAACCTGAAGTTTCACCGCTTTATTGCAAAAAAGGGGGTGGGAATCTTTCTCCTTGCAGTTTACTCTGTCTTGAAGTTTTGTTTTCTGAATCGACACCTATCGGTCTCACCCTCACGCGCCCCGCGAGCGGGGGCTGGGCACGGTGTGCACACCTCGCCAAGACCTTGGCATCCTGGTCCTCGCGCGGCGCCCTCGGGTAAACCAGCAGGCGCATGTTGCCTTAGAGGCATCCATCTCCTGACGGTCGACCCTCGCTCGGGGGCTCGGGCACCTCTCGAGGCAGGAGGTGGCAAGGAAAGGTATGGGAGCCGCTCGAGCGTCAAGGGGGACTCTTGAGCAACGCGACTCAGGAGCCTCACTGGTCACGTAGCCCCTCGCCCCTTGGTCTCGTCCTGATGATCCGGATGCCCCACCGGCGGACGAGGTATGCGTGGGATTGGGCCCTGCCGACGTAGAGCACCAAGAGGGCTCCCAAACCGCCCCGCTCGCAAGAAAGAAGACCCTCCTGGCAAGATCCCCAAGCTCCCCAGGTGCCACGGCCGGACCTCACGACGCAGAGGCCTGCCGTGGACGCATCAAGCTAAGTACCCTAACCACGATGGGCGGGAAGTCTCAATTGACAGTAATACGGGAATCTGGATGTGCGATGAAAATGCTAAAGTAAAGGCGCAAGCGCCATAATTCATTACATGCCCCATGGGGCCCTTCATGATTCTTGATTGCAGGGAAAGAAAAAGAAGAAGAAGGCGAAAGGTGGCCCCCTCAAGGGCTGCCACTCCTGAGGCCCAGGCTCCGGCACAACCGCGCTCAGTCGGAGTCCTCCTCCTCCTTGACGGGCCCATGGTGGCGCGCCGATGTGGCTGCTTCTTGGGCGGAAGTACGGCGCCGTCGCGGTGTAGGATCGAAAGTATGTCTAGAGGGGGGTGATTAGACTACTTGACCAAATAAAAATTCTACCTTTTCCCAATTTTAAGTGTTGGCAGATTTTAGCAATGATAGCAAGTCAAGTACACCCTACACATGCATGTCTAAGAGTATAGCAGCGGAAAGTAACAACAAGCATGTATAGTACAGGGTAGGAAGGAAGATCAAACGCAATTTGTAGACACAAAGATTTTTCCCGTGGTTCCGATAGGTGCTGCTATCGTACGTCCACGTTTATGGAGTCTTCAACCCACGAAGGGTAACGGGCGCAAGAGTCCACGGAGGGCTCCACCCATAAGGGTCCACGAAGTAGCAACCTTGACTATTCCATAACGGCTTCCGTCCACGAAGGACTTGCCTCACTATGGGTAGATCTTCACGAAGTAGGCGATCTCCTTGTCCGTACAAACTTCTTGGTTCAACTCCACAACATGAAGTAGGAGGCTCCCAAGCGACACCTAACCAATCTAGGAGGCACCACCCTCCAAAAGGTAATAGGCTCGGCAATGTCGATGAACTCCTTGCTCTTGTGCTTCAAGATGATAGACTCCTCAACACACAATCACTCTCTCACAGATTTGGCTTGGTAGAAGAGATTGATTTGGTGGAAAGCAACTTGGGGAGGCTAGAGATCAAGATTCATATGGATAGAGTGGAATGGCTTGATCTCAACACATGAGTAGGCAGCTCTCTCTCAGAAAATAGGATGGGGCAAGTATGGAATAGTTCTGAGTGCTTCTCTTTTGAGTAGGTGGTGGTGAAGGGGTATATATAGGCATCCCCAAAAATCCAACCGTTACACCTAAAGTGACCAACTCGGTGACACCGAAGTGTAAAACTCGGTGGTACCAAAGTGACCAAAAGGAAGTAACTTTTGAATCTCGGTGAGACCGATATATAACTCTCGGTGGTACCAATTAGGTGACCAATGGTCAGATTGCACAACTCGGTGACGCCGATTCTCAAATCTCGGTGGTACCAATTCTTGACAATGGCTAACCAGAGAGTTGGTCCAAAAACTCGGTGAGACCAATTCACAAAACTCGGTGGTACCGATTCTTGTGAATAGCTAACCAGGAAGTTGGTCCAAATCTCGGTGAGACCGACTGGCAAAACTCGGTGGTACCAAAGCTTGAAAATAGCTAAACAGAAAGTTGGCAACTGAACTCGGTGGCACCAATGCAGAATCGGTTGCACTAAATGGCTAGGGTTTGGCATGGGTCTGTCTGAGTTTGGGAATCGGTGGGACCGAGTGGGAACTGTTGGTTGCACCGATTTTTCATGATTGGCTTGCACAGACTTTTGTGGAAGAGTTTGTGGGTGTTTTTGGTGACTATCACTTGTGCATGTGGAGCATCTTGTTCACCAACAGTACCTTACCCCCTTTTAATAGTAGTGGCTTTCCTATGGACTCAAAGTGATTTCTCACAAAGTAAAATGTAGAGTCCTCTTCCTTGAAGCTTTGCCAATCCATTTCCTTGCATCTTGGGGTTTCTCCACAATCCTTTTGCCATCCCTATCATTGAACTTTTCCTGAAATATGCTTAGTGGAAACATTAGTTCAATGACATATATGTTGTCATTAATTACCAAAACCACCAAGGGAGCAAATGTGCTTTCACGCGGCCGGCTACCCCCCCGAGGTCCGAGCGCGCCGACGCAATGGCGCGTCGTAGGAGTCATCGCTTGGACTCTCCTCGGAGGAGGTGTCACTGCCGCTGGAAGCATGACGGCCATCGCCAAGGGCAAGCTCACCTCCAAGGGCGCCGCTGCCGCAAGGGCTGCCAGTTGCAGGAGGGTGATCGCTGCCCCCGCCATCACCCTCCGGGCAGCACCCCAAGCGCCTGCCATCCTCCTCGAAGATCCTGACGAAGAGCGTCGCTACGCCGTCGTGCTTGAAGTGGAGCGTGAGCCTCCCCTCCAGGCCATGGGCGCGGGCAAAGGTCTGGCATCCGCGGCTCAAGAAGGCGTAACCTGCGGGGGTAACCTCGATCTCCACCCACAACGTGCTGCGAAGAAGCGTGGGAGCTGCAGCCAGGTGATCGCCGGTCTCTCCACCCACACCACTAGCTCCGGACCCACATCGACAGTGTGGGACCGCGGGCGTGGCGGCCGGGCACCCCCTGTGGGCCTCCCTCCTTGGCCACGGTCGCCACGCCCACCACCTCCGCCTGCGCCATAGGAGGCGCCTGCCCTCACGGGGGTGCGGCCGCGCCCCCGAGGCGTCACCGTTGACACCACGGTATACTTACGGGGGAGGCCCCGGCCCCTCCTGGCGGGCCTTCCCCTTCTCGGCAGTAGAAAACCTCCTCACTGGCATCATGGTTGAGGGGGCGGGGGCCTTGAGTGAGGAAGCGAGAAATGGAGATGGGTTGTTGGCTCTGCCCCCTCCGCCTATTTATAGCAGGGTGGAGGCCAACCGGTGCCTCTTCACATTCCGGGTGATGATAGCCCTGCTTCACGTCGCCTCGTCTACCCTCGTCGGGTCACATCCGCATGGGTCGAGGGGAGAGAAGACACAAGGAGATGGCTACATTAAAGGAAGGACAATGATGGCCGCCGCTGCGCGCAGGCTTCGTGTCAGCTTGACCCGAGGCTATTCCCGAGGTCTTCGGGAAGTGGAGGCGTCGGCGTCTCGTTACGCGCCACGCATCAGACTGGGCCCGCAGGCGATTGGGGCCCGCGGCGCTTGGGTCGGATCCTTCGGCTTCGCCCCAAAGCCAGCCCAAGCGCGCCTTGGGCCCCGGGGCTACTGTCGGCGCTCTGGGACCGGGGGTACCCAGACCTGCCTACCTGCGGGCCAGGGCGTGGCCCACTTCGACAGCCTGGCATGGCCCGGCGTGGCATCACTCAAGACAAGGCCCTCGTGAGAGCCCCACCCTCGCGAGGGGGACGACGTCAAGAACCCCGGAGGGAGGAGGCTGCTACTTCTTGAGCATGCGTTGGTTTTCCCTTGAAGAGGAAAGGGTGATGCAGCAAAGTAGATAAGTATTTCCCTCAGTTGTTGAGAACCAAGGTATCAATCCAGTAGGAGATACAAGCAAGTCCCCAATCGATGTACCTACACAAATAATCAAACACTTGCACCCAACTCTATAAAGGGGTTGTCAATCCCTTCACGGTTACTTGCAAGGATGTGATCTGATAGAGATAGATATAAAAGATTGCTAGAACGGAAAGTAAACCAAAAGTAAAAATAATGCAGCGAGGTATGTTTGGTATTTTTGGTTTTAGATATGAAAGTATAATATGGAAAATAGACCCGGGGGCCATAGGTTTAACTAGAGGCTTCTCTCATGAAGGAAAATAATACGGTGGGTGAACAAATTACTGTCGAGCAATTGATAGAAAAGCAAATAATTATGACGATATCCAAGGCAATGATTATGCATATAGGCATCACGTCCGTGTCAAGTAGACCGAAACAATTCTGCATCTACTACTATTACTCCACACATCGACCGGCTCCTGCCTGCATCTAGAGTATTAAGTTCATGAAGAACAGAGTAACGCATTAAGTAAGATGACATGATGTAGAGGGATAAACTTAAGCAATATGATGAAAACCCCATCTTTTTATCATCGATGGCAGGCTCCAAGATTGGATCTCACGGGAACAGAGGCTTCCGGCGGCGGAAAAGTATTTTCGTGGCTCTCTTTGGTATCCAGGGAATATTTGGGAATTTATAGGCCGAAGAATAGGGTTAGGAGGGCAGCCGTGGGGCCACAAGCCAGGGGGCGCCCCCCCCTAGGGCGCGCCCCCCCCTAGGGCGCGCCCTGGTGGCTTGTGACACCACAGCAGGTCTCCTGCCTTCATCTCCAAGTTTGCTGGGTTTCTTCTGGTCCAAGAAAAATCATTCCGAAGATTTTTTTCCGTTTGGATTCCGTTTAATATTCCTTATCTGCAATACTCAAAAACAAGGAAAAAACAGAAACTGGCACTAGGCTCTAGATTAATAGGTTAGTCCCAAAAATAATATAAAATAGCATATTAATGCATATAAAACATCCAAAACAGATAATATAATAGCATGGAACAATCAAAAATTATAGATACGTTGGAGACGTATCAAGCATCCCCAAGCTTAATTCCTGCTCATCCTCGAGTAGGTAAATGATAAAAACAGAATTTTTGACGTGGAATGCTACCTAACATATTTATCCATGTAATATTCTTTATTGTGGCATGAATATTCAGATCCATAAGATTCAAAACAAAAGTCTAATATTGACATAAAAACAGTAATACTTCGAGCATACTAACATGGCAATTGTGTCCTTTCGAAATAACATGGCCTTAGAAAGTTATCCCTACAAAATCATATGGTCTGGCTATACTCCATCTTCCCCACACAAAGTATCAAAATCATGCACAACCCTGATGACAAGTCAAGCAATTGTTTCACACTTTTTATGTTCTCAAACCTTTTCAACTCTCACGCAATACATGAGCGTGAGCCATGGATATAGCACTATAGGTGGAATAGAATATGGTGGAGGTTGCGAGGAAAAAGGAGAAGATAGTCTCACATCAACTAGGCGTATCAATGGGCTATGGAGATGCCCATCAATAGATATCAATGTGAGTGAGTAGGGATTGCCATGCAATGAATGCACTAAAGCTATAAGTGTATGAAAGCTCAAAAAGAGAACTAAGTGGTTGTGCATAAGATGAAAAATTCCACTAGTTATATGAAAGTGACAAAATAGGAGACTCTCTATCATGAAGATCATGGTGCTACTTTGAAGCACAAGTGTGGAAACAGATAGTAGCATTGTCCCTTCTCTCTTTCTCTCATTTTTTTTATTTTTTTTGGTGGGCATCTTTGGCCTCTTTTTTTTATTTGGGCTTCGCTGGCCTCTTTTATTATTTGTAAAGTCCGGAGAGTCATCCCAACTTGTGAGGGAGTCATAGCTTCCATCATCCTTTTCTCTCACGGGACAATGCTCTAATAATGAAAATCATCACACTTTTATTTACTTACAACTCAAAAATTACAACTCGATACCTAGAACAAAATATGACTCTATATGCAATATGAAAGTGATGGTGCGTGTCATGAAAAACAGAACGGTGGAAGTTGCATGTCAATATATCTCGGAATGGCTATGGAAATGCCATAATAGGTAGGTATGGTGGCTGTTTTGAGGAAGGTGGGTTTGATGCACCGGCAAAAGTTGCGCGGTACTAGAGAGGCTAGCAAAGGTGGAGGGGTGAGAGTGCGTATAATCCATGGACTCAACATTAGTCATAAAGAACTCACATACTTATTGCAAAAGTCTATTAGTTATCGAAACAAAGCATTAGACGCATGCTCCTAGGGGAGAGGTTGGTAGGAGTTAACCATCGCGCGTTCCCGACCCTCACACAAAGGTTGACAATCATTAAACAAATCATGCTCCGACTTCGTTACATAACGGTTCACCATACGTGCATGCTACGGGAATCACAAACTTTAACACAAGTATTTCTTCCAATTCACAATTACTCACTAGCATGACTCTTGTATTACCATCTTCATATCTCAAAACTATATGCAAGGAATCAAACTTCTCATAGTATTCAATGCACTTAATATGAAAGTTTTTATTATATCCCTCTTGGATGCCCATTATATTAGGACTAAATTCATAACCTAAACCAATTACCATGCTGTTTAAAGACTGTCAAAATAATATAAGTGAGGTACGAGATTTCAATAATTTCTATAAAATAAAACACCACCGTGCTCTAAAAAGATATAATTGAAGTACTAGAGCAACATTGCCTAGCTCGAAAGATATAAGTGAAGCACATAGAGTATTCTAATAAATTCACGATTCAGCGTGTATCTCTCAAAAAGATGTGTGCAGCAAGGATGATTGTGGCAAACTAAAAAGCAAAGACTCATATCATACAAGACTCTCCAAGCAAAACACATATCATGTGGTGAATAAAAATATAGCCTCAAGTAAATTTAACGATGGATTGAAGACAAAAGAGGGGATGCCTTCCGGGGCATCCCCAAGCTTAGACTCTTTGGTAGCCTTGAATATGGCTTGGGGTGCCTTGGTGGCCGAGTGGTTTACCGTCGTCCGAGTGGATGAACATACTCGTCCGAGTGACCAGTATGTATGTAGTTATCTTTTCCGATCGATCTATTCAAGAGTTCATACTAACATAACCAAGTTATCCTTTCCGATCGATCTATTCAAGAGTTCGTACTAACATAACCAAGTTATCCTTTCCGATCGATTTATCTAAGAGTTCGTACTAGAATAACACCTTAAGATACACATCAACCAAAACCCAAATGTCACCTAGATACTCCAATGTCACCACGAGTACCCATGGGCTTGATTATACGATATGCATCACACAATTTCAGATTCATCATGTTCAATCCAACACAAAGAACTTCAAAGAGTGCCCCAAAGTTTCTACCGGAGAGTCAAGACGAAAACGTGTGCCAACCCCTATGCATAGATTCCCAAGGTCACGGAACCCGCAAGTTGATCACCAAAACATACATCAAGTGGATCAATAGAACATCCCATTGTCACCACGGATATCCCATCGCAAGACATACATCAAGTGTTCTCAAATCCTTAAAGACTCAATCCGATAAGAAAACTTCAAAGGGAAAACTCAATTCATCACAAGAAGATAGAGAGGGGAAAACTCCATATGATTCATCTATATCAATAAAGCTCGCGATACATCAAGATCGTGCCATCTCAAGAACACGAGAGAGAGAGATCAAACACATAGCTACTGGTACATACCCTCAGCCCCGAGGGTGAACTACTCCCTCCTCATCATGGAGACCGCCGGGATGATGAGGATGACCTCCGGTGATGGTTTCCCCCTCGGGCAGGGTGCCAGAACGGGCTCCCGATTGGTTTTTCGTGGCTATAGAGGCTTGCGGCGGCGGAACTCCCGGTCTAGGTTTCTTTTCGGAGGTTTGGGTATTTATAAGAATTTTTGGCGTCGGTCTCACGTCAAGGGGGGCCACGAGGCAACGACAAGCCAGGGGGGCGCGCCCTAGGGGGGGGCGCCCCCTAGGCTTGTGAATGCCTCGTGGCTCTTCTGGCCCAATTCCGATGCCCCGTGGGTCTCTTTTGGTCCATAAAAAATCACCGTAAATTTTTATTCCGTTTGGACTCCGTTTGATATTCCTTTTCTGTAAAACTCAAAAACAAGGAAAAAACAGAAACTGGCACTGGGCTCTAGGTTAATAGGTTAGTCCCAAAAATAATATAAAATAGCATATAAAACATCCAAAACCGATAATATAATAGCATGGAACAATCAAAAATTATAGATACGTTGGAGACGTATCAGTCGCGCACGACGAGTAAGTAACCTGTCTCGCCTTTGGTCGATTGTAGATTGCTCACATACTCACGGCCCCATCTCCTCTCGATGTCCAGGGGCGATGACATGTCGAAGAAGAAGAAGGCGGGCACCAAGCCGAAGGAGGCCCCTGCCCAGAGTTCACCATCGGCCTCTGGCCGCGGACGCGGTGGGTGATGGGGATATGTACCTAGGGTAGGGTCACAGGCCTGACCTGCATACCCTACCTAAGGACATCACATCGGAGAACTTAAGGATTACAAGATTACAAGGAAGACTCCGACTGAAATCACCATGGTGTGTGAGTCACTCGACAGCATCCACTCGGAGTCTCCTCCCTCCACTCGACAGTCAACCACTCGGTCGCATGGTCCACTCGGACGACAGCAGTCCAACCACCAGAGACAATTACCACCGTCATTATGGCTGAAACGGTCGGCCATTAGTACGCAATTGAACCTGTCTTTATGACTTGTAACTCCCGGGCAGCGGACTCTATATAAGCCGCCCGGGGCTTCTCATTCGAAAGGCTTCTGCTCCCTCCAGGGACTCATTTCCTCCAACCCTCTCACACACTCTGTAACCCCGTGTTCATACGCAGAGACAAGAACCCTCTCCGGAGGACAGGACGTAGGGCTTATTACTCTTCCGAGAGGGGCCCGAACCTGCTAAAAATACTCGTGTCACCCATATGCATCTCGGTAGATCATGCTCCTTTACCCTACCCACTTCGTACTGTCGGAGTCATTCCCACGACAGTTGGCGCCCACCGTGGGGCGTGGCGTCTATCGAGCCATGATGCAAATGGTTTTTTCTTCAATCTTCGGCAGCGGATCAACGGCCATCGCCGGAGAAATTCACTGGCCATCGCGCCATTCATACAAGCAAAAGGATCAGGGAAGTACCTATTCCATCTAGTCTTTTTTACAACAAATTGTCTAACAATAAGTTGATCTTTTCCTCCCGTAGGATCATACACTCTCATGCGTGATTGATCATGAAGCAGAGAACAAGAAAAAAGGACAAGTCGTTCCTCATATTTCTTGCCTTCTCACATGATCGTCTTCAATGGCGACCGTGACCAACGGCCAACGTCGCGGTCCGTCCCGTAGTTTTTGGCCTTCTGTATGACGTCGTCGATTCCGGCCGCCTTGTGTACGCCGCCGCCGTCGAGCACCTACAACTGGCCGCCGGCGTGGTCCGTCCCGTCGTCTCCCGCCTTGTGTACGACGCCGCCGTCAAGCTCCTGCACATGGCCACGGGCGCGGGCCGTCCCGTCGCTTGCCACCTCGTGTATGACGCCGCCGTCGAGCTCATGCACACGGCCGCCAGCGCCATCCGGCCCATCATCTCCGGCCTCGCCTGCGACGCCGTCGTCAAGCCCGCGAACATGATCGCCGGCGCGGTCCGCCCCATCGTCGTCTTCGGCATCATCTACAACGTCGTCGTCGGGCTCACACGCACGGCCACCTCCTCCCGCCGGCGTTGATCGCTAGACAACTGGTCTCGCATTTGTCACGCGTGCATGCAGGTTCCTCGTCTCGCATATCCCAATTGCATGCATATCAAGAACGGAAGGAGAAGGAAATTGCTTTCATTGCCAAATCAATGTCAATTAGTGCGTGGTCAAGAAAAGAAAACTGCCGTCACATGCGGCAACGCATATCCCAATTGCATCCACATTAAAAATGGAAGGACGTGGGCAGAGTTACTAATTGGCTGTCCTGGTCATTAATCCGGGCCATCAATGCTCTTTAATCCTTGCAAGCTGCATCCGTGTAGAGACTCTTTAGTTCTTCAAAAAAATATTCGTAGCTATGCTTGCTACTAACTTGCAGGGTCACCCGTATAAAGTTTGCGTTCAGACGATCAACATGCAAACCACTCGGCAGCTCCGCGCATCGCCACTCGGCGAGGCACGTCTTCGTCACTCGGCAGCTCCGCGCATCGTCATTCAGTCGGATGCTCCATCGCCACTCGGCGAGACACGTCTTCGTCACTCGGCAGCTCCGCGCATCGTCATTCAGTCGGATGCTCCATCGCCACTCGGCGAGACACCTCTTCGGCACTCGACAGCTCCGCGCATCGTCATTCAGTCGGATGCTCCATCGCCACTCGGCGAGACACCTCTTCGACACTCGACAGCTCCGCGCATCGTCATTCAGTCGGATGCTCCATCGCCACTCGGCGAGACACCTCTTCGGCACTCGACAGCTCCGCGCATCGTCATTCAGTCGGATGCTCCATCGCCACTCGGCGAGACACCTCTTCGACACTCGACAGCTCCGCGCATCGCCATTCAGTCGGACGCTCCATCGCCACTCGGCGAGACACCTCTTCGACACTCGACAGCTCCGCGCATCGTCATTCAGTCGGATGCTCCATCGCCACTCGGCGAGACACCTCTTCGGCACTCGACAGCTCCGCGCATCGCCATTCAGTCGGATGCTCCATCGCCACTCGGCGAGACACCTCTTCGTCAATCTACTGGACGCGTCGTCATCACTCGGCGGCTCCGCGCATCGCCATTCAGTCGGACGCTCCATTGTCGCTCGGCAGCTCCGCGCGCCTTCACGCTACGGGACGCGTCGCCTTCACTCGGCAGCTCCGCGCATCGCCGTTCAGTCGGACGCTCCATCGTCCCTCGGCAGCCCCGCGCGTCGTCAGACAGCTAAGTCATTCTTCACAGACTGCATCCAATTAAATAGTTATTGCATTACCGAGTGTTAAGTAAGTCGCACATGACGTTCGCTCGGAGGCCACGCCACCGAGTGTACCTCTGCGCTCGGTTGCTTATTTTCATTACTCCACTACACTTCCGCTTCATTTGGGTCCAGTACTCAAGCGAGTTCAGTCAGATTCTTCATTCTTTTATACTTTCGCTGGTCCTGGACCAGCAAACACCTGGCGCACCCAGTGGGTGTATATGGGTGTTATTTATGCAAATCATTTCAGCAAATTCAAAGTATTCCGAGAGATTTTTATGTTGGCCTGTGCTATTTTTCAATCACAGGTTACAAGATCACTCGACTCGGCTGCTCTGTGCGCCGTCATTGGGTCGACTCCTCTTCGACGACAAGCTCGACTCAGCCGCCCAAATCATTACCTGGAGTCATCTTCAGGACTGCAAAAGGGTGAAAATGACTCTCCTCTACGGATACACTTGGACTTGGAGATGGCCTGTGCTGGTGTTCCCCCGGGATAATGAGTGGCCTCTCTCCGAAGAGTCAGTCCACGCGCTAGGCTTGCCACTCGGGTTTTCATGGCACGTCCACCTCGGACCACTAGTCTATCTCCTCCGGGAGACATACGAGTGCCACCAAGTTTTTCCTCGCAGTGTCCAACTTTTCTCTCCAGTCGGCAGTTTCAAGACCGAAGTTACATACCGTGCCAAGTGCATGAAGATTCACCTGATTGACCCAGTTCCAGGCTGAACTTATTTACCATGCCGAGCCCACGAAGATCCAATACGAATACATGAAGACCCCCTCCGAGTGACGAGCATCCCTCCACTCGGGGGCTTGGCCGCGAATCCGCTTCGCCCAAGTAAAAACCTCCTCCGAGTGACGAGCGTCCCTCCACTCGGGGGCTTGGCCGCGAATCCGCTTCGCCCAAGTAAAAACCTCCTCCGAGTGACGAGCATCCCTCCACTTGGGGGCTTGGCCGCGAATCCGCTTCGCCCAAGTAAAAAACCTCCTCCGAGTGACGAGCATCCTTCCACTCGGGGGCTTGGCCGCGAATCCGCTTCGCCCAAGTAAAAAACCTCCTCCGAGTGACGAGCATTCCTCCACTCGGGGGCTTGGCCGCGAATCCGCTTCGCCCAAGTAAAAACCTCCTCCGAGTGACGAGCGTCCCTCCACTCGGGGGCTTGGCCGCGAATCCGCTTCGCCCAAGTAAAAACCTCCTCCGAGTGACGAGCCTCCCTCCACTCGGGGGCTTGGCCGCGAATCCGCTTCGCCCAAGTAAAAAACCTCCTCCGAGTGACGAGCGTCCCTCCACTCGGGGGCTTGGCCGCGAATCCGCTTCGCCCAAGTAAAAACCTCCTCCGAGTGACGAGCATCCCTCCACTTGGGGGCTTGGCCGCGAATCCGCTTCGCCCAAGTAAAAAACCTCCTCCGAGTGACGAGCATCCTTCCACTCGGGGGCTTGGCCGCGAATCCGCTTCGCCCAAGTAAAAAACCTCCTCCGAGTGACGAGCATTCCTCCACTCGGGGGCTTGGCCGCGAATCCGCTTCGCCCAAGTAAAAACCTCCTCCGAGTGACGAGCGTCCCTCCACTCGGGGGCTTGGCCGCGAATCCGCTTCGCCCAAGTAAAAACCTCCTCCGAGTGACGAGCCTCCCTCCACTCGGGGGCTTGGCCGCGAATCCGCTTCGCCCAAGTAAAAAACCTCCTCCGAGTGACGAGCATTCCTCCACTCGGGGGCTTGGCCGCGAATCCGCTTCGCCCAAGTAAAAACCTCCTCCGAGTGACGAGCGTCCCTCCACTCGGGGGCTTGGCCGCGAATCCGCTTCGCCCAAGTAAAAACCTCCTCCGAGTGACGAGCATCCTTCCACTCGGGGGCTTGGCCGCGAATCCGCTTCGCCCAAGTAAAAACCTCCTCCGAGTGACGAGCGTCCCTCCACTCGGGGGCTTGGCCGCGAATCCGCTTCGCCCAAGTAAAAACCTCCTCCGAGTGACGAGCATCCCTCCACTTGGGGGCTTGGCCGCGAATCCGCTTCGCCCAAGTAAAAAACCTCCTCCGAGTGACGAGCATCCGTCCACTCGGGGGCTTGGCCGCGAATCCGCTTCGCCCAAGTAAAAAACCTCCTCCGAGTGACGAGCATTCCTCCACTCGGGGGCTTGGCCGCGAATCCGCTTCGCCCAAGTAAAAACCTCCTCCGAGTGACGAGCGTCCCTCCACTCGGGGGCTTGGCCGCGAATCCGCTTCGCCCAAGTAAAAACCTCCTCCGAGTGACGAGCCTCCCTCCACTCGGGGGCTTGGCCGCGAATCCGCTTCGCCCAAGTAAAAAACCTCCTCCGAGTGACGAGCATTCCTCCACTCGGGGGCTTGGCCGCGAATCCGCTTCGCCCAAGTAAAAACCTCCTCCGAGTGACGAGCATTCCTCCACTCGGGGGCTTGGCCGCGAATCCGCTTCGCCCAAGTAAAAACCTCCTCCGAGTGACGAGCATCCCTCCACTTGGGGGCTTGGCCGCGAATCCGCTTCGCCCAAGTAAAAAACCTCCTCCGAGTGACGAGCATCCTTCCACTCGGGGGCTTGGCCGCGAATCCGCTTCGCCCAAGTAAAAAACCTCCTCCGAGTGACGAGCATTCCTCCACTCGGGGGCTTGGCCGCGAATCCGCTTCGCCCAAGTAAAAACCTCCTCCGAGTGACGAGCGTCCCTCCACTCGGGGGCTTGGCCGCGAATCCGCTTCGCCCAAGTAAAAACCTCCTCCGAGTGACGAGCCTCCCTCCACTCGGGGGCTTGTCCGCGAATCCGCTTCGCCCAAGTAAAAAACCTCCTCCGAGTGACGAGCATTCCTCCACTCGGGGGCTTGGCCGCGAATCCGCTTCGCCCAAGTAAAAACCTCCTCCGAGTGACGAGCGTCCCTCCACTCGGGGGCTTGGCCGCGAATCCGCTTCGCCCAAGTAAAAACCTCCTCCGAGTGACGAGCATCCTTCCACTCGGGGGCTTGGCCGCGAATCCGCTTCGCCCAAGTAAAAACCTCCTCCGAGTGACGAGCATCCCTCCACTTGGGGGCTTGGCCGCGAATCCGCTTCGCCCAAGTAAAAAACCTCCTCCGAGTGACGAGCATCCTTCCACTCGGGGGCTTGGCCGCGAATCTGCTTCGCCCAAGTAAAAAACCTCCTCCGAGTGACGAGCATTCCTCCACTCGGGGGCTTGGCCGCGAATCCGCTTCGCCCAAGTAAAACCTCCTCCGAGTGACGAGCGTCCCTCCACTCGGGGGCTTGGCCGCGAATCCGCTTCGCCCAAGTAAAAACCTCCTCCGAGTGACGAGCCTCCCTCCACTCGGGGGCTTGGCCGCGAATCCGCTTCGCCCAAGTAAAAAACCTCCTCCGAGTGACGAGCATTCCTCCACTCGGGGGCTTGGCCGCGAATCCGCTTCGCCCAAGTAAAAACCTCCTCCGAGTGACGAGCGTCCCTCCACTCGGGGGCTTGGCCGCGAATCCGCTTCGCCCAAGTAAAAACCTCCTCCGAGTGACAAGCATCCTTCCACTCGGGGACTTGGCCGCGAATCCGCTTCGCCCAAGTAAAAACCTCCTCCGAGTGACGAGCGTCCCTCCACTCGGGGGCTTGGCCGCGAATCCGCTTCGCCCAAGTAAAAACCTCCTCCGAGTGACGAGCATCCCTCCACTTGGGGGCTTGGCCGCGAATCCGCTTCGCCCAAGTAAAAAACCTCCTCCGAGTGACGAGCATCCTTCCACTCGGGGGCTTGGCCGCGAATCCGCTTCGCCCAAGTAAAAAACCTCCTCCGAGTGACGAGCATTCCTCCACTCGGGGGCTTGGCCGCGAATCCGCTTCGCCCAAGTAAAAACCTCCTCCGAGTGACGAGCGTCCCTCCACTCGGGGGCTTGGCCGCGAATCCGCTTCGCCCAAGTAAAAACCTCCTCCGAGTGACGAGCCTCCCTCCACTCGGGGGCTTGGCCGCGAATCCGCTTCGCCCAAGTAAAAAACCTCCTCCGAGTGACGAGCATTCCTCCACTCGGGGGCTTGGCCGCGAATCCGCTTCGCCCAAGTAAAAACCTCCTCCGAGTGACGAGCGTCCCTCCACTCGGGGGCTTGGCCGCGAATCCGCTTCGCCCAAGTAAAAACCTCCTCCGAGTGACGAGCCTCCCTCCACTCGGGGGCTTGGCCGCGAATCCGCTTCGCCCAAGTAAAAACCTCCTCCGAGTGACGAGCATCCCTCCACTCGGGGGCTTGGCCGCGAATCCGCTTCGCCCAAGTAAAAACCTCCTCCGAGTGACGAGCATCCCTCCACTTGGGGGCTTGGCCGCGAATCCGCTTCGCCCAAGTAAAAAACCTCCTCCGAGTGACGAGCATCCTTCCACTCGGGGGCTTGGCCGTGAATCCGCTTCGCCCAAGTAAAAACCTCCTCCGAGTGACGAGCGTCCCTCCACTCGGGGGCTTGGCCGCGAATCCGCTTCGCCCAAGTAAAAACCTCCTCCGAGTGACGAGCATCCTTCCACTCGGGGGCTTGGCCGCGAATCCGCTTCGCCCAAGTAAAAAACCTCCTCCGAGTGACGAGCATTCCTCCACTCAGGGGCTTGGCCGCGAATCCGCTTCGCCCAAGTAAGAACCTCCTCCGAGTGACGAGCGTCCCTCCACTCGGGGGCTTGGCCGCGAATCCGCTTCGCCCAAGTAAAAACCTCCTCCGAGTGACGAGCATCCCTCCACTCGGGGGCTTGGCCGCGAATCCGCTTCGCCCAAGTAAAAACCTCCTCCGAGTGACGAGCATCCTTCCACTCGGAGACTTAGCCGCGAGTAGGACCCCGTTTAAGATTCGCCTAGGTTCAAACTTCTTCTGAGTAATGAGCATCCATCTCCCTCGGAAACCAAACAAACGTAAAGGATTGAAAAGCAAACATGCAAACATTGTCTCTATCAGACCCCCGCCGATGCAAGCACTCGACGGCGGTCTCGGGGACTACACCCAGTGGGTGCACTCAGCGTGCCCCCACTGGACCTACAATCAAAACAAATCTAAGACCCCTGCCGATGACTCCGCGCATCGCCGCTCAACTGGACGCTCCTTCGACACTCGGCAGCTCCCCGCATCGCCATTCGGTCGGACGCTCCATCGTCACTCGACCGCCCCGCGCGCCGTCGTACTACTGGACGCGTCTTCATCGCCACTCAGTCGGACGCTCTATCGTCACTCGGCCGCCCCGCGCGCCGTCGTACTACTGGACGCGTCTTCATCGCCATTCAATCGGACGCTCCTTCGACACTCGGCAGCTCCGCGCATCGCCATTCAGTCGGACGCTCCTTCGACACTCGGCAGCTCCCCGCATCGCCATTCGGTCGGACGCTCCATCGTCACTCGACCGCCCCGCGCGCCGTCGTACTACGGGACGCGTCTTCATCGCCACTCAGTCGGACGCTCGATCGTTACTCGACCGCCCCGCGCGCCGTCGTACTACGGGACGCGTCTTCATCGCCACTCAGTCGGACGCTCGATCGTTACTCGACCGCCCCGCGCGCCGTCGTACTACGGAACGCGTCTTCATCGCCACTCAGTCGGACGCTCCATCGTCACTCGACCGCCCCGCGCGCCGTCGTACTACGGGACGCGTCTTCATCGCCACTGAGTCGGACGCTCCATCGTCACTCGACCGCCCCGCGCGCCGTCGTACTACTGGACGCGTCTTCATCGCCACTCAGTCGGACGCTCTATCGTCACTCGACCGCCCCGCGCGCCGTCGTACTACCGGACGCGTCTTCATCGCCACTCCGTCGGACGCTCCATCGTCACTTGACCGCCCCGCGCGCCGTCGTACTACCGGACGCGTCTTCATCGCCACTCCGTCGGACGCTCCATCGTCACTCGACCGCCCCGCGCGCCGTCGTACTACCGGACGCGTCTTCATCGCCACTCCGTCGGACGCTCCATCGTCACTCGACCGCCCCGCGCGCCGTCGTACTACGGGACGCGTCTTCATCGCCACTCAGTCAGACGCTCGATCGTCACTCGACCGCCCCGCGCGCCGTCGTACTACCGGACGCGTCTTCATCGCCACTCCGTCGGACGCTCCATCGTCACTCGACCGCCCCGCGCGCCGTCGTACTACCGGACGCGTCTTCATCGCCACTCCGTCGGACGCTCCATCGTCACTCGACCGCCCCGCGCGCCGTCGTACTACCGGACGCGTCTTCATCGCCACTCCGTCGGACGCTCCATCGTCACTCGACCGCCCCGCGCGCCGTCGTACTACCGGACGCGTCTTCATCGCCACTCCGTCGGACGCTCCATCGTCACTCGACCGCCCCGCGCGCCGTCGTACTACTGGACGCGTCTTCATCGCCACTCCGTCGGACGCTCCATCGTCACTCGACCGCCCCGCGAGCCGTCGTACTACTGGACGCGTCTTCGTCACTCGGTAACTCCGCGCACCGACACTCAGTCAGACGCTCCATCGTCACTCGGCCACCCCGCGCGCCGTCATTCTACCGGACACGCCTTCGTCGCTCGGCAGCTCCGCATATCAAGACAGAATCGATCAGGGTGAATGACAAAGACTCCAATCAACGAAGACTTCTATGAAGCCCAACAATGCATTCGGAATTTTTGTGTCATATCAGAACCTGCATCGATCCCTTTTTTCACTCAAACCCTGATCAATTCGGGGACTAATGATGGGGATATGTACCTAGGGTAGGGTCACAGGCCTGACCTGCATACCCTACCTAAGGACATCACATCGGAGAACTTAAGGATTACAAGATTACAAGGAAGACTCCGACTGAAATCACCATGGTGTGTGAGTCACTCGACAGCATCCACTCGGAGTCTCCTCCCTCCACTCGACAGTCAACCACTCGGTCGCATGGTCCACTCGGACGACAGCAGTCCAACCACCAGAGACAATTACCACCGTCATTATGGCTGAAACGGTCGGCCATTAGTACGCAATTGAACCTGTCTTTATGACTTGTAACTCCCGGGCAGCGGACTCTATATAAGCCGCCCGGGGCTTCTCATTCGAAAGGCTTCTGCTCCCTCCAGGGACTCATTTCCTCCAACCCTCTCACACACTCTGTAACCCCGTGTTCATACGCAGAGACAAGAACCCTCTCCGGAGGATAGGACGTAGGGCTTATTACTCTTCCGAGAGGGGCCCGAACCTGCTAAAAATACTCGTGTCACCCATATGCATCTCGGTAGATCATGCTCCTTTACCCTACCCCCTTCGTACTGTCGGAGTCGTTCCCACGACAGTGGGGGCAGAAGCGCATCGCGCCAACCCAGCGCAACCCTTGGGCGCCCCAGCGACACCGCACCCAGGCACACGGGTGTGACACCTACTCCTGGCGCCTTGCCGGCGCCGCTCGTGAGGTCGGGCACTGGTAGTGTAGAGGTTCACGAGGCGGCACTCCTTGCCGCGCCCGTGGCGACCCCAGCGCCGGTGGAAGGGGCGATTTCCTGCCCCCTCCCGGCGGAATCTGCCCCTGGGGGTGCAGTGACGCAGCTTCAGGAGGAGCCAGCCCCCATGGGCCAGTAGACTATGAAGGCGTCAGCCCTCATCGTGGTTGAGGAGAAACTAGAGCCCCCGGTGTCCCATGTCTGCCATACCACCGCCCCTTGGACGCAGCGCCCGCCGACGCGCTGATGCTGTCTCCTGGTCAGGCCCTTGCGCCCGTGGACCGCGGCCCTCTGATCAGGCCCGGCGCCTTGGACGCGGCCCTTACCGTGCTTGACCGGATCCGGGCCGACCTTCAAGACGCCGACAGGCGCTCCCTCGCGAGGGAACGCCTGGGGCTTATTTCTGGGTGGCTCCAGGCTGACGCGGCCACCAAGACGGCCTGGGATCGGGCCGAGGCTACCACCGTGGAGGGCAGTAAGGAGGCCGCCGCAGCCAAGGCGGCTCGTGATGCAGCCCTGGCCGAAGCAGCATCTGCCGTGAAGCACTGCGGCGAGGCAGAGGCCAACCTGAAGGCCCTTCGGGAGGAGCAAGCCGCGCACGCACAACGCCTCCACCAGTGGGAGGAGGACCTCAAGGCCCGCGAGGCGAAGCTTGCCGATCGCGACTCCGTGTTGTCCTAGGCAGCCGTTGACCAAGCCGCGGAGCGCGAGCGTCTGGCCAAGCTGCAGGAGAAGGTAGTAGAAGCCCAGACGTCCCACGCCCGACATGTCTCCGATGTGACGGCCCAGCTGGATGCCAGGGAGGAGACCCTTGCTGCTGCTGAGAAGAAGGCGGCCGCAGAGCGCGACATCTTCCCCTCCATCGAGCTCAGGCTTCGCCTGGTGCTGGACTTCATCTGCAGGGTATCATTCAAGGAGCCACTGGCGCCTCCTGAGAGCGGCTACGCAGCGCTCTCCTCCGAGCTCGCTGAGGTGCTCGAAGGTGCTGCCGCCAAGGTGGACGCCATCCTGGAGGGCGAGTGCCGTGACCTTTTCTCCACGGATGCGACGCGAGCCACCTCTACCTCCGCGAGCCGGCTTTGATTTCAATGCGCTGCTCGTCCCGGTTGCCCCTGAGTCTCGTGCCGCTGCAGTGCCGGACATGAAGGATTCCGTGGAGGCGTTGTTGAAGAAGTTCGCCTGTGTCCCAGACGCTGGGCCCCTTGCGGTGGAGGCGAGCGGCAGCGATGTTGACGACGAGCCCGCCGTGACTGGGGCAAGCGGCGGCGGCGGCCATGGCGATGACGGCTCCTCCCCCTAGATTTCAACCTGCGACATTTATCATGCCTCACGGAGGCATCAGACTTGTTTAAGTTCACAAACCATTCGGTGTTTGTAATAACTGTTTGAACTCTGTGATTTCCTTTCGTGCTTTGTTTCCTTCCTGCTTGCTTTAGTGCTCTGCGTCGGTAAGGCCCAATCCCACGCATGCCTCGACCGCCGTTGGTCATCCGGATCGCCAGGACGGGACCAAGGGGTGAGGGGCTACGTGACTAGTGAAGCCCCTGAGTCGCGATGCTCAGAGGTCCCCCTTGACGTGTGAGCAGCCCTCATGAGGGAAACGTGGCGACGACGGGGTTGATTTGGAGCGCCTTTGTGCTCTGCGTCGGCAGGGCCCAGTCCCGCGCATACCTCGTCTGCTGTTGGGGCGTCCGGATCGCCAGGACGAGACCAAGGGGCGAGGGGCTATGTGACTAGTGAGGCCCCTGAGTCGCGATGCTCAGGGGTCCCCCTTGACGTGCGAGCGGCTCCCATACCTTTCCTTGCCAGCTTTTACCTGGGAGGGACACGAGAAGACCAGGTGCCAGGAACCTGGTGAGGTGGCGCGCGCCAGGCATGGCCTGAGCGTAGCCCCTGTCCAGCCCCCTTGCGCGTGCATCCCAGGGGAACGCTGCATGACGGGGCCGTTTGAAGGGCCGAGAGGCCATCCTGAGGTTAGTGCAGCTGCTAGGGCGCCCTCAGTTGTTTATCGACCAGCACGGAGCATGGGGCTTCCACTTGGGCGTGGGCATAGCCGCTGAGCGACCATGTCGTTCGCCAGCGCGGAGCATGGGGCTTCCACTTGGGCGTGGGAAGGGAGCTCTGTGTTAGAGTCTCCGGGCGTGTACAACCCAATTTCGTTCGTACGCGTGATTGGCATGGCAGAACTGGAGGAGGTGTATCTGGGCACCCGTGAGCCAGCGCGGGTCTCACGAGGCCCTACCTCAAGGTGGGTTGCCCCTGAGCCTTCTGGCACGGGGCGCGCTTACAAAACCTGTGTGGTGGGGATAACCTGCCCCGAACGAATCTCCGGAGGCCATAGCATGAGAAGGCCAAACACCAAGGACCCCAGGAGGTGACGTGAACGGGGCCGGCCCGACAGACAGAGCTCAGTCGTTGGGTTTATCGACGCTGCAGGGACGGACCCGAGCACAGACGCCGTGCCCAGTCTTCTCATGCGACAAACCCGAGGAAAAAACACTCGGCGCGCGGCTTCTGCGACGGCGAAACGCCGAACTGCGGTTATACGAACAGGGCCGCGCGCCTTGAATCACCCAGTCCCGATTAGCTCATGGGAGGACAAAGCACCAAGGACCCCGGGAGGTGACGTGCACGGGACTGGCCCATGAGACAGAGCTCAGTCATTTGGATTTATCGACACTGCAGGGACGGACCCAAGCGCAAACGCCATGCCAACCATTAATCATGAGGCGGTCAAGGGCGGGGTTGTTAGGGCGCAGCAACATTCATGGTGACAAAGCACCGGGCATGCAGTTTGGAATACTTTGGAAACTCATCAAATTCATAACCAGTTCTGATACATGCGCAAAACGATACAGCTGTAGGGGCGGACCCTAAGAGCATGAGGATTATGTAGCCCGTGGGGCGCCCTCAAATGAATAAACCAAAAGGTCACCTGGTGATGATGCTGCTGAAGCGTCGAGGTAGTTGCTGAATCTTGATCCTCATAAGCCTGAGGGCTCCGGAGGCTCGAGGGGCCCGCGAGGCCCAGGAGGCTCGCGAGGGTCCGGGACCTCCTGAAGGACCGCGCGGCATTGGGCCTCATGAGACGCGTGCACGGCCTGTGCGAGGCGCTGGTACCTAGCGCCCAGTGTGGCTGTCGGGGATATTACCCTGCGGTATAACCCGGCCGGGACTTGGCGACTCACTGGTGACCCGGCCGAGCTTGGCGGCTCATTGGTGACCCGGCAGGCAGGTCAGACGAACGACAAGACCCAACGGCTCAGAGGGTGGCTCATGGGAGGGCCGGTTCACAGAGAAGGCCTAAGGAAAGGAAAGATTCCCTCACAAAGGAAACAAGACCCGGATTAGGATTCAAGAGAGACTAGTCCTAATCTTACTTCCAATAGGACTCTACATGTAAACCTACCCCTTCTACTTATATAAGGAGGGGTAAGGCACCCCTAGAGGGACAAGTTCAAGTCATTAGAGATAGACAGATTAGAGGCTCTCAAGATTAGAGGTAGCAATACAACGCCCTTGTAATCGAGATCATCCTCATCATCAATACACACAAAGCAGGACGTAGGCTTTTACCTCAATCGGAGGGGCCGAACCTGGGTAAACTCGCGTCTCTCGATTCCGACGAACCCCTCTCAAGCCGCCACTTAGTTGCGATGGCCTCACAACTAAGTTCTTTCATGAGGACATCTTGCCGTGACAAAATCACGACAGTTGGCGCCCACCGTGGGGTCTGATGACGGTGGTGTTGTTACTTGGAGGGAACTTTTCGAGGGATCGAGGAGCTCACAATTCGCCGAAGAAAAAAGAGCCGGCAAGAAAGGATGTACATCAACTCAGAGTTCGTCATTTGATATAGAAAGAAAGGGTTTCAGGAGCAACATAAATCAGATCATAGTCAAAAATAAACTTTGGCGGCGGTGGCCACAAGCTCAACCCTAGAAGATGTCTACTGCGTCCGTAGCTCGACCTTCGCGGAGGAACGTGGAAGTTGTACCGGCAGCCAGCTCTACTCGCGTACGAAGATTACGGCCACACCTTGCATATATGCATCGGGCTCCGAAAACACTCCATGACACACATTAGCAGTTGCCCCCGAGGTTTAAATCATGTTCCAGACCCTGCCAGGCGCAGGTGTTTGGACAGAAGTGCGATCTGGACAACACTAGATCGATCAATAGAAAAAGTATGGGAGGAAGGAAGCCGGGCCAGCATAATTACGGATTTGATCTCTTTACTCCGACTACCGCACGAGGCCGACCGGTGCTGTCCTTGTTAACAACGCACAGGATCCCGTGGAGATATAAAAGGAAAGAACCAAGTCAAAAGCGGACACACAGATTCCAATGAAATAGCTCCGGTGGTCACATTGTATTTTTGTTGGGAACAAAAACACAAGGCTCTTACGAACAGCAGGGAACGGAAGAGGAGACCAGGAAATATAACATTCTAAAGGGCAAGAGCTTAGGCAACCAGCTAGCACACGCTGAGACTAAGCAAGAGGAAAGGACTGTCACTTCAAAAGCTACAACCATAGCCAGTAGCGAAGGACTCAACTCCAGCGAGGGCGGGTCTTGCGGTGGGGCGCAAGTGCCGCCGACGTCGGCGGAGTGACACCGCGTGAGCGGCAGCCTGGACACTTCATGAACATACCGGGTCCGTCCGGGGCAACCATCGACGGACGGCTTGGTCCCAAATGGCCACCGGGACGCTGACCTAAGGCGGTAGCTACATGCACGTAAGCTGTCTCCTAGAGTTAATATACCACTGCTTTCTTCATGCGGAGAAAAAAAAGAGGGGAACACAATTGAGCGGAGTATAACTACGTACCTTGAGATGCCATGGAAGAGCAGATGAGAACCAGCACTGCCACAACGCGTGCTCTAACAGAAGCTGTTAATAATAGAATCAAGTATTGAGCGGAGAGCCTGGTCATCATGACAAGGAGAGAAAAATCAGCAGGCATGGATGCATGCTAGTACTACAATGGTCCAAGTCGGCCTCGCCCCTCCGCGCCTGCATCCTCCGCCATGACTCGCCACGGCCCGAGCCGCCCAAGTCGGTGCCTTCCTGGTCATCGCGGCCTCGGGTCGACCTCGCCTCATCCTGAGCGGCCTCGACTGGCCGGCACGCGTACGAGCCGCCCTGCCTCCGCCTCCCCGTCGCTGCGCCTCAATCCGAACCGAGCTCGACTCACCAGCGCGCGTACGAGCCGGCCTCCGTTGTGGCCTCGCCTTCGCCGCCTTCACCCCACCGTGCTTGCTGCACCGCGCCCACGTCGCTCCGCAGTTGCCGCCTCGCCACTCCAACGACGCGGCCTCGCCTCGAGCCAGCCCCGCCTCGAGTCGCCCGCTGCATTGTGGCCGGCTTCACCTTGCCCTGGGCCCTTGGCCGTGGCCTTGCCTCGCCCGCTGTGCCGTGGCCGGCTCCACATCGCCTCGCGCACTGCGCCATGGCCGGTTCCAACCCGCTTCCTAACCGCTCCACCACCGGCTCCGCTTCGCCCGACTCGTCCACCTCTCCCGCAATCGCCGCGCCCTGGCCGCTCTGCCTCGCCCTGCTCACATCGCAGCGCCCACGACGC
Organism: Elymus sibiricus; assembly: GCA_039707655.1. Taxonomy (NCBI): domain Eukaryota; kingdom Viridiplantae; phylum Streptophyta; class Magnoliopsida; order Poales; family Poaceae; genus Elymus; species Elymus sibiricus. The sequence continues at coordinate 247,412,080 of CM077673.1, read as the reverse complement.
GCTCCACTGTAAAGTGTTCACCTTCAATCTCTGTCAGTTTGGCGGCCCTTCTTCTCATGCGGGCACTACCATGCCTCTTCCCTCAACGGTTTACTTTCAGGACCTGGATGATGAACTGCAGTGCAGGATATATAACTTCGGTTTTGACGATGGTGAAACTAGGCAATTGACCTACGGTGCAAGAGAAAGTGGAAAGGTCCATGGACTGTGCGCATGAAGAGATGGAAAGGAAGATGGGATTCTGGTGGTCTCCTGATAGTAAAAACACTTTGCGTTTACTGAAGTAGATTCATCTGCAATTCCATTATACATAATTATGCATCAGGAAAAAGTTTTGTTGGTTTAGATGCTCAAGAAGATCATGCTTAACCCCTTTGCTGGAGCGGGTAATGTTAAAGTCCGACTGGGAGTTTTTTCTTCCTGTAGAGGAGCGATAACTTGGATGGATCTCCTTTGTAGAGAACCAAATGAAGCACAGATCTGTTCCCGGTCTCATGCTGCACTACTGTATGCCACCAACGGATAACCTCCTGAGGCAGGACCCATGCACATGGTGGATTCAACCAGATACAACAAGTCCCTGTAAAAAGAAAAGGGTTACACGGTGACGGCTATCTTTTTGGTCTCACTATGATCAACATTATCCCACACCAGTACCCGTATTCATCCGACAACAAAAACCAGGTGCTATCTGTTCCATCTATTTTATTAGCATATATTAATTTTTTTAAGGACAATTACTTTGACCTGTAATATTTTTATGAAGGACAATTGTTAATTACAAAAGTGTCGTGGCGTTAGACGACAAATATGGAGATCGCGCCAATAACATTATGCGCCAACCTCCGTCCATGCCGCACTGCTCGATGGACACGCGAGTTGGCCATCACCCGTGTGATCTGGTCCACCTCAACGCGCCACGACCAACTTGGGTGACCGCGTCGGTTTACAAACGCCGCGACCGACTCTCGCGTTCGCGCCGGTTTACAACTCCGCGGCCGAATCCCGCGTCCGCACGCAAGCCGCCGCCCCCACGGACCGGTCTACATTAACACGCTGGGGCCGCGAACGCCCATATGAGCCGTCCTACGGATGCGCGCAAGCCGCCACCTCTATGGCCCGGTCTATTCCTGGAGCAAATAATAATATACACATCAGGACAATTATTCATTACAAAGGTGGCATTATACTGCGGAGATGGAGCGCACGTCAACATCATTCTGCACTAGTGTTCGTCCTTGTTGCGTTACATTGGGTTCCAACGCCGCGGCCGTCTCAGACGTCCACGCCGGCTTACAAAGCCACGGCCGACTCGTGCGTCCCCACCAACTTATAACGAACGCTCGTGAGTCGCCGCCCCTGCAGTCTAGTCTACAGTAACACGCCGGTGTCGTGCCTGCTCGCTCAATCCGCCCGACGAATATGTGCGAGCCGCCGCTCCTGCTATCCGGTCTACTCCAACAATGCTGGAGCAAAGGAGAATCATATATATCTATTATTAGCCTCCAGCCGCGTAGGGTTGCCCAATGGGTAGGCACATTGTCCTGTTGTTCCTGCGGTCCGGTCTGCTTCAGCACATCGGAGAAATAAGAATTAGACATGGAGGAACCATCCGTGGAGAATCTACAATTTGAGTCGGCCACTATTGAGCTGGCACTTCAAAAGCCAGCAGCAACGAAAATAAAAAAATGGCCCTGGAGGAGCTAGGAGAGACGGACTACATGAGAGTAAAGCATGGGTCAAGAGGCATATGCACTCAATTTGGCCACAATATTTGCCAAATACATATGATGAGCATCATGAAGATCATCAGCTCAATACATCGTCTTCAGTTTGGATAAAATCCATCGTTCAGCCGTCAAACCTTATGCCAGCTTATGCCACAGCCAAGGATTGAAGACTCTTAAGCCGCCTCCTCGAGTCGACTTAAGACTCGGGGGCTACACAAACATGACTCAGCAGATTCAACCGGGCTCAAATATTCTGGAACCCTGGGTCATTACAGGGAAGATAACCTGATACCGGGGGCTGCTGCCTTATAGGCGGAAGATTTAAAAGTCGCCCAAGAGGACGAGCTGCCATGATGCGACCGTTCAAACATGGGTGCCCTGATTTATTGGATTACCATATTATAATCAATGGAATAAAGCCGGCTTATCTGGACCCCAGATGTTTTGCAGTAGCAACATTGTCTCCTGTATATTCTATGGCCGAGCTTTTCCATGATCATAGGTCACTTGGGGGCCTCCAACTCAATGAGTTTAGCTTTCATACCCTGTTTACCGGCTTCCATGTCATATATGGGTTAAACCTACCTGTTTGCAACTTGCTACTCCGCCAGGTGACCCGTCGTACTCTTGACAGTCAATCTTTCAATAAGACCCTGAACTTGTCAAGGTTAAAACGGCGGCTTATGTCACGAGAGAGCCGGCTTACAGAGAGCTAGGATAAACTCACCTGTCCGCTGTAGTCTCTCCTCTATGTGGCCCGTTCGTACTCTTAACAGTCAATCTTTTTAATAAGACCCTGAACTAGTTAAGGTTAAAATGAAGGATTTATGTCACGTGAGAGTCGGCTTACGGGATTAAAGGCGTTCATGCCAAGCTTATTCGAAGCAAAAACTTTGAGTTTTTTCAAAAATAAGAACAAGAGTTGATCTCTTTTGGTTGTGCCTTCAAGGCCGACTTACAAATATTTGAGATATACATGTATATATTCTCTGTTTGTTGTCTTTATCATATACGTACATCATCCTGCATTGCATCATGCATCATACATGTGTATCAAGCCGGTCATCAAACCGGGTTAGATCGTAACCTCTGCAGGAACAAATAGATCTTTGATAGCCAAAATGGCTGGATTTTCATCATGGTTTATCATAACCAGTATTAAATGATTGTCATGTCATCTAATTGACCGGCTCTTGGATTTTTTCAACTTGTGTTCTGTAGTAAACTACAACACTTATGGATTTCGCAAACATATATTTGCCGGGTTGCACCGCAACTACGAGCATGGATTTCGTTTCAAAGACAAAGGCATTATTCCAGGATATTCATACCGGGTTACATTAAAACCACGGTCAAGGATTCATTCAAATCAGATCAATATTAGTTCAAGAGAACTTCTGAAGTGCATTATGTTGGGTTATATTATTCTCATATAGTCCCAAGTCGCTACAGGCATGCGACCCGCCACTTGGGGGCTACAATATTCAGTTGTTCAAACAGATTATAAGGTCTAAATTGAAGATCCGGCCCATCATATACTGATGAGACGGCCCTTAGGGGCTACACATTTGAAATACAAGACACTCAGTCTATATCTGGTGACTCAGATGACAACCCAGATTTCTCAACATTCAACACCAAGTTCAAAGTCCTAGGTTGTTGCATGCAAGAGAACCCGGTACTTGAGGGCTACACTGGCTGAAGTTTTATAAAGTATAAAGACAATTGCAAGTCCCAGGCTGCTGCAGGCAAGACAACCCGACACTTGGGGGCTACACAATCAAAAGATATTATTGAAAAGCACCAAGTCATCACGGATAAACTCGAAGCTTGGGGGCTACAGGTAATATGGATATAAAAATTGAAGAACACATTCAAGATGTCAATTGTGAGTGAGACGGGTCTCATTTCTTCATGGAGCTAAAGCGTTGAAAGACCAGCACAACATCACACGGATTTCTTTATTCCCAATAATTTTATCAAGTCAGCTGGAGTCCAGTTGTTTGACCCGGCGTCACCAACAATCATGACCCAGCATTATTAAAAGATCATAACCCGGCAGAGCCTATATAAGCAACCCGGCTTCACAAGTCGAAAGTGGTTTGAGAATGGACGATTTTCTATTCCCAATCAAAGCAATGGAAAGCCGGCTCAACTTCATATGATTTTCTTATCTCCGATATTTTCATCGAAGCCAAAGCATTGTTGACGACTCAACGGCATATGGGTGTTTTATTCCCAATATTTTGCAAAGGACACGGACCTGCAAGATGTTTGTGAAGACGGCTCGTTAATAGGAAGAAGAAAACCGGATTTTCAAGGAGCTACTTCATTAAGCCGGCCAGTGGAGCAAGCCGGTCCCATAACATATTTGTTATTCTTATTTCAGGAGCTTACCATGAATAAATTCAAGCTAACCTGGGGGCTAATGTCGGGGATATTACCCCGCGGTATAACGCGGCCGGGACTTGGCGACTCACTAGTGACCCGGCCGAGCTTGGCGGCTCATTGGTGACCCGGTCGGCGGGTCAGACGAACGACAAGACCCAACGGCCCAGACGGCGGCTCGTGGGAGGGCCGGTTCACAGAGAAGGCCCAAGGAAAGGAAAGATTCCCTCACAAAGGAAACAAGACCCGGATTAAGATTCAAGAGAGACTAGTCCTAATTCTACTCCCAATAGGACTCTACATGTAAACCTACCCCTTCCACTTATATAAGGAGGGGTAAGGCACCCCTAGAGGGACACGTTCAAGTCATTAGAGATAGACAGATTAGAGGCTCTCAAGATTAGAGGTAGCAATACGGCGCCCTTGTAATCGAAATCATCCTCATCATCAATACACAAAAAGCAGGACGTAGACTTTTACCTCCATCGGAGGGGCCGAACCTGGGTAAACTCGCGTCTCTCGATTCCGACCAACCCCTCTCAAGCCGCCACCTAGTTGTGATGGCCTCACAACTAAGTGCTCTCACGAGGAGATCTTGCCGTGGCAAAACCACGACAACGGCCGACATGCGATGGCCAGAAGAGGCCCTGGGATGCGGCCCTGTTGAGGCCCGGGATGTTGACGTAGACGCGCAGCCCGCCGCCCACGTCGGGGGCGACAGCTGCACTGGGTGGTGCGGGCCGACGCTCGCCGCACATGGCTAGCGCCTCCTGAAGTTCCTTGATCACGTTGGTGATGAACTCCCATGAGCCCGGTGCCTCGCGCCGTGCTTCTTGCTTGTGGGGGCGCGCATCAAAGCACGCCTCCAAGTGGTGCCGGAGCACCTCCCTCATCGCACCGTTCAGGTCGGAAGCTCTCTAGATGGAAGCCCCGAGCCCGCCCTGAGGGAAGCGCCGGGCGCGCCTTCCTATGCGGGGCTAAGGGGCGCCCCAGCAATGGACGCAAGGCCTGAGGTGCCATTCTTGGGGGTCTCTGTCCCCTGACGACTCTTGGAGAGGAGCTCCTTCTTCTTCTTGGGGGTGTCCTCAGGAGGCAGGGTGCCGCCCTCGTCGTCAAAGTTTTTAGCCGCCGCGGCTTGGTAAGCGTGTTCGAGGGAGCAGACTGCATCCTTCTCATCACAGGCGACCGTGATGACACCACTGCACCCCGGCATCTTGAGGACGTAGTAGCCATGGTGGGTTGCCGCCATGAACTTGGCGAGTGCGGGGTACCCGAGGATGGCGTTGTACGGGAGGTGGATGTGGGCGACGTCGAAGTCGATGAGCTCGGTGTGGTAGTTATCGCACTTGCCGAAGGTGACTGGGAGGCGTACCTGCCCCAGGGGAACGGTGGAGCCATTGATCATTCCTGAGAAGGGATTAGTCGGCATGAGCTGATCATAGGGCACCTGAAGCGTCTCGAACGTCTCGACGGAGAGGACATTGAGCCCACCGCCACTGTCGATGAGGGTCTTGGTGACGACGACATTGCTGATGGTGGGCGTGCAGAGCATGGGGAGCGCGCCTGTGGCGGCCGAGCACCTGAGGTGATCCTTGGAGTCGAAGGTAATGGCGCACTGCGACCACCTGAGGGGATGCACAGCCTCGAGCTTCGGGAGGGCTGCGTTCACCTCACGAGAGAACTGCTTGAAGATGCTATTGGCGGGAGGGGCCTGAGCACCGCCCAGGATGCAGGCAATCGCACGGGGATCCTGAAAGCCCCCAGCCCCATCATCCTGCAGGTTATCGTCATTCCTCCTTGGCGGCGGCGGCAGTGGAGGGAGGCAAGCATTGCCCTGAGGACGGGCCTCGCGTGGCTCGTTACGCCAGCGGTCCTCACGAGGCTGGTCGCGCCAGTCCTGACGTGGGTCGCGGTTGTCCCAGCGGCCTCTGCCGCGACCCCCCTCCATGGCTTCATCTTGGGCTCTGCTGCCAGCACTGCGGGGCCCATGCGCTTCGCCTCCTAAGCCTTGGCCTTCTTCTCTTCAGGTCTGCCTCCGGAAGCTCGGGGAGGGAGAGGCGGCCCTCTTTGGCCCATGCGCACTTGTTCGCCAGGATCAACATCTCCAGGGCCGAGCACAGTTCGTCATGGATGGCGAGCTCCTCTTTCATCTTGATGTCCCGGATGCCATCGGTAAACGTCGAGATGATGGCCTCATCCGACGCCTTCGGGATCTTGAGGCGAACATTCGTGAAGCGCTGTATGTATTTATGCAGGGTCTCGCCCGGCTGCTACTTCACGCGCCGCAGGTCGTTCACTGCAAGGGCGCGGTCGCGAGTACCCTGGAAGTTGGCGATGAAGCGCTCGTGGAGTTCGTCCTAGGAGGAGATCGACCCCTCCGTGAGGTTATGGAGCCACGAGAGCGCGACACCTTTGAAAGCCATGGGGAACCAGTTCGCCATGACTTTGTCGTCACCGCTTGTGGCCTCGATGCTCAACGAGTAGAGCTGGAGGAACTCCGCTGGGTCGGTGGTGCCGTCGTAGCGTGGGAGGACAACGCCGTGGCGAGGACGAGGGACGGAGTAGCAGTGCGGCCATCGCGCTGAACTGTGGGTGGCTGCTATGAGTCCTGGTGCTCGTGAGCGGTCGGCTCGATTCTAGCGTTAGTTGCAGGAGAGGCGGAGCGGCGCGGGACACCGTGGCCCACGGGCACCGTCTGGGCGACGCGGGCAACCCGGCGCTCGGCGCGAACTCGGCGGGCGTCGGCCATCGGAGCGACAAAGCGGAGATGAAGCGGAACTGGAGGGAGGATTTCGACACGCCCCTACCTGGCGCGCCAATTGTCGGAATCGGGGCTCCGCAGACCCAAGAAGGTTCGAACTCTAGGGCGTGTGCGAAGATCCTTCCCAACATAAGTATCAAGCTCGCCAACCCACCACCAATCCTCGTCGAATACGTGCTAGCAAGCAAGAAGATGGACACATAGAGTTACCCAGGTTCGGGCCACCTTGCGGTCTAAAACCCTACTCCTCCTTTTGGTGGATTGGCCTCGCAAGGAGGTTTGGGGATGAACTAGTACAGTGGTTGAGTGACCTTGTGAGGGCTCAAGGCTGAGGATGGATCGATCGGTCCGTTTCTACGGTAGAGGCTAGTCCCTATTTATTGTGGCCTTGGTCCTCTTCCCTTATCGCACAGGCGGGAAGGGATCCCATAATGGCCAATTTTGAAAGGGGACAAGAAGTACACCTTATCCTGACTAAAGGTGGTGTTCGCCTACAAAGCTTCTGATCGTGACGCGGAGGTGGGCTCGGCGATGACATCCGTCCTACCGAGCTCGTGGTCTTGGTCTTGTTGCACTGGAATGGAGACCTTTGGGGGATTCCCTTGGGAACCCGCGTATGTCCTTGCCTCCTTAACACGAAAGAGAAAACTGTCCCCTCTGCGCCCGCTGGCACCCGCCTGGCCTTGGTCATCACGGCTCACGTCATCGGAGCCTCCAGAGGCCGGGTACCTGCATCGGAATCTTCGCTCCTCGGGAGGCAGCCTAGGGAGGCCGCTCCCCTGGAGGTCTTGGCGTTGCTGGCCTCGCGAGGCTGTGGCCCTCGCGAGGGCTTTGTCTCATAGGGTTTGCTTCTAGGCCGTGCCGGGCCGTCGAGGTGGGCCACGCGCTGGGCCGTAGGCAGGCAGGTCTGGGCACACCCATCCCAGAATGCCGACAGAGGAGATTAGACAAAGGCTTAGAAATTTTTCAGAAGTTCTTCACGAATCTTCTGTAGTAGCTTGCAAGCCCGAGGAAGCTTCGAAGCTTCTTGACATTGTGAGGAGGCTCCCACTTCACAATGGTCTTAGGATCCACCTTGATGCCCTCGGCGGAGATGATATGCCCAAGGTACACCACTTCATTGAGCCAAAACTCGCACTTGGAGATATTTGCATAGAACCGATGCTCTCTTAACTTGTCAAGCACAAGTCGGAGATGCTCTGCATGTTCTTCTTCGGTTTCCGAGAAGACTAGAATGTCATCTAGATACACCAAGACGAACTCATTCTTGAAGGGAGATAAGACGAAGTTCATCACGCGGGAGAATGTCGGAGGCGCATTTGCGAGACCAAAGGACATCACGGTGTACTCATAAGAGCCAAAACTTGTCCTGAAAGCAGTCTATGGAATATCCTCTTCACGGATACAGATTTGATGATAGCCCATCCGAAGATCTAGCTTTGAGAAAAACCTTAGCCCCCTTCAATTGCTCAAACAACTCGTTGATGTTGGGAAGTGGATACTTGTTCTTGATTGTCTTTTCATTCAATGGACGGTAATCAACACAACGTCGTTCCGTGTCATCCTTCTTCTTGACATATAGAACACCACAACCCCAAGGTGAAGAACTTGCTCTGATCAAACCCAGATGCTCTTGTTCATCTAGCTGCTTCTTCAACTCCTTCAGCTCTTCGGGGCAAAGCTTATCACGACGCTTGCATACCGGTTCAGTTCTAGGTTCGAGTTCAATCACAAAATCTACTAGCCGGTGAGGAAGAATTCCTGGCAATTCTTCTGGAAAGACATCTTCATACTCACAAACGACGGGGATTTGAGATATGGCTGAGATTTCACCCTTCTCATTGAGAGAAAAGAGTCGAATAGTGTCATCGCGAGCATTGAAAATGATCACATCTTCGGACGAATGCGTCAATTTGAATTCTTTGGCCGCACAATCAACATAAGCCTTGTTCATGTCCAGAAAATCCATGCCAAGAATTATATCAATATTGGAATTGCCGAGAACAATTGGAGAGGCCAGAAAAGAATAGTTTCCCATCTTGATAGAAACATCCGGAAGTAAGCAGTTGGAATTCATTAACTTCCCAGGAGACACAACTGATACTGGCCTAAGCAGATCTTGACAAGAAAACTCATGCTTTGCAAAGAACGGACGTGACATAAAACAATGCGATGCACCAGTGTCAAACAAAACTTTTTCTAGAATAGAATTAACCAAGAGATTACCCATTATCACTTGAGAAGACTCCTCTACTTGAGCTTCATTGACCATGTTCACTCTGACTGACTTTGGATTGTGCTTCACCATAGCATTTCCTGGAGGCCTGACTGGAGGAGGAAGCGGAAGATGCCGCTGGTTGGGGCACTTGTTGGAATAGTGGCGCTTCTGACAACACTTGTGACACGTAACCTCTGAGAGCGGACGGAATTTGCCTCGAGGAGTAGCATTTCCTGACTTGGGAGCCTGAGGCCTCTGCTGGAATCCTGGGTTGTGTGGGTGGGAAGAACCACGACCGCCGTGTTGCTTCTGCTATTGAGGAGGACGAAACAGAGGAGGTGGAGGAACCCAATACTTCTGCCGCTTAGGAACAATCTGAGAGGAGGACAAATAAGTGTAAGAGTCCCTGAACCGCTTTCTGGAATTCTCGACCTTGAGTTGAACTGCTTCATACTTTAGAGCCAAGTTATAGAATTGATCAAACTCAACGGGCTTGTGAAGGACGAGAGCAAGCTGAAGATCTTCCCTAAGGCCACCTTGGAACTGGTAAATCTTGCACTTGTCATTGGGCACATCCTTCTTGACATAACGAGCAAGATGCTGGAACTCGATGTTATACTAATAGATAGACGAGTTTCCCTGCTTGAGGTTTCTGAACTTCTCACGCATACCCTCGACAACACTCGTCGGGATATGATGAGCTTTGAAGTCACGACAGAAGTCAACCCAGCTAATCACATGGTCACCTATGGAATCCTTGTACTGCTACCACCACTGTGGTGCCTGGCCATTCAGCTGGAAAGTTGCGAACCTTACATAGTCCTGAGGTCTGACATATTCCTGAGGCTTATAACAGTTGGTGAAGGACTTGGGTTGATTGGCAATGAATTGATTCAGAGTTGCGAACTGTAGCTGATTATTGAAATTCCCTTGATGGCCATGATGCCCTTGATTTTGAAAGCCTTGCAACAAGTTGAGCAACATCTGGGTAATGGCATTGGATGCGGTCATCATTGCGTGCCATGCCTCCGGAGGTCAGACTGCTCCCCCTCACGACCTGGGTTCCCACGAGTTGCTGGAGCCATCCTGAAGATGGACATGAAGATTAGAACACCATTGACAAAGATGATTGAAATAAGCTGAATCAAATGGCTCAAAATATTGCAATAGGAGTATCCTCAATTGCATTCAAACAGAAAATTAGTAAGAACGCCTTCTACAGTTTCGTGATAACGTCATTTGATCATGAAGCCACTTAAATAACACAACAAGGTATTGAGCTAAGAGTTGCTCGGAACAAATGTATAAACCATCATACATCTGTCAGAAGATGATCCTAGGTAACTACTGGAATTCCCACCTAAGAACTTCCGAAATATTTGGTTAGGCAATCGGGTCCACGGATACACGGAGTAAAATCCATCACTCAACTCCTAGCAGTAATACTACTCTCCAATGTATCTCATCCATCAACACATAACCAGAGGTCACATAAATTCATCTACCTCAGACCCTCGTAACCAGAACGATACTTAACATGGCAGTAAATGTGATCCTGCTCCCCAGTACTGAGTGCCGCCACACTCTTCGCGCCATGAATTGTATTGAAGCAATTTCGAACATCCGCGTCCTGAAGTACTAAGGAAACTAAATGATAACGATGTGTCAAGAATCCCTTGGAGCTCTACACCTCGGAAACAGGAGGCACCAAGTACATAATTTGGTCACATCTGTATCACAGAGGCTCCAAAATACCCGCGTGATCCTAAAAAAAATTGTGTGAGAAGAAGGTAGAATTAAAATTCCTATGTCACGATTCCTCCGAAGAGCATAGAAGAGGAGTAGACAAAATTCTACTCTCCAATATAACTAGACTCAAAATAGTTTTTCAGTACACTCAAATCGGCCAAGTTCGATCAAGCAAGGGGCTCCAATGGTCGCTATGGCTCTGATTACCAACTTCTAATTCCCAAGATGCGGTCCTATCCTTATTTTGGCTCGAGGGTCTCGATGGGTATAGAAGCGCATCTCGTCGTTTCGCAAGTATTGACATCATTGCAATACATGTAAGAGAGGAGATGATTATATGAGTTGGCTTACACTCACCACAAGCTAAAGTACAAATTCCATACAATTATCCATAAATTCAGGGTCCAACTACGGACGGAATCAAATGACAAAAGCAAAAGATATCTATCTCGCTAAGCCCAGGAAGATGACCAAGTAGCTCCCCTACTCGTCCGGGTAAGTCATGTACATACGCCCACGCTCCTCGTCGAACTCCCACTGGAGCTGGGAAGCGTCAACTAGATCGAAATCATCAGTACATGTACCTGTATTGTTGTAGTAATCTCTGAGCCATGAGGACTCAGCAATATCATTAACCCGGGTACCGAGACTATGTAAGCTGGTGGGTAAGGTATAATTAAGTGGTGAGGTTTGCAGGAGCAGTAATCATTTATTTGAGTGGCTTATTTACGAGTAAAAGAGTAAGATGAGAAACTACACATTTCGGACGAGTACTAGTTATGATTAATAGGTGATCCTGAACACCTACTTACGAGTGAAACATAACCCCACCGTTTTCCCTTTCCGACTCCCTCAAAAAGAGACGGTCACGGTTACACATACGGTTGGTGTATTTTAATTGGGTTTACTTGAAGTTTACTATAACCGGATGTTAAACAATTTCCAAGTTGCCACATAACCGCGGGCACGACTTTCCAAAGGATTTAACCCTGCAGGGGTGCACCAACTCATCCGTCAAAAACTAACCACAAGCTGCGTGGAAAACCTCAACCACGAGATATCCCGTAGTATCCTCGGAATTCCGATGGAAAACCTCAACCTCGAGATAGCCCAAAGTATCCTCGGAATCTCGCGCACAAGACATTCGAGAAAGGTAAAAAAATCCAGCAAGACCGCCCAACGTGTCGACTAACCCGATAGAAGCCGCGTATCTCGATCTCAGGACACGACCGTATGAGCATAGCGTACAGTCGCAAACGGAGCTACGGAACTCTCGGGGCACTCACGACAAGGTACTAACGATAACAAAGACAAAATAGAGATTGAGATAGGCCATGGGCAATTTCCTCGTATCCCAAGTATGCCACTGTATTGGAAATGAAATTCTAGTTGAAATGGACCTAAAGATTATGGAAAGCAAGTGGGTAGAACTCACACAAAGTGCCAAACAATCATTCATTGCAATTTGTCCAAAAACAGCAACATGGCATATTGCAACCCACACATCAACAAGTTGCAACACACTAAAATGCACAACGAGGACATGGGGATGTTGGCAACATGATGCACAACAATTCATTTCATGGCAGCAACTTGAATACAAGCATGGATCAACAACAATTGAGCACAAGATGGCATATTGGAATAGCAGTTAATGACTTAGTGAGAATACCAGTGTTCCACAATCAGAGTTATCATGTTGGCATATTGACAGCAATAAATCTATATTCTACAGAGAATTTGATGGCATGAAAATTAATAGCATGATAGATGACAAGATGTTCTTCAAATAACTCCATTACAGCAACATCAAAATATGTATAGATTCTTGGCTAGCATCCTCCCAGCATGGCATATTGAACTAAGCAGTTCTTCAAACTTAGAAAAATTATCAAGGTGCAAGGCTGAGCAGTTTTATCAGATTGACATGTTTGACAAAAAAACTAACTAGGATACAAAACCTCTACTTGACAACTATTGGCACATTCTAACATAGGATAACATGCTCAACAATTCATTCCATTGGATCAACCACAAAGGAACTACAGATTCATGGCGATTAACATGGAAACATAGCAACAAAATAACACAGATTCCATACTTAGAATTTATTTGACACTACTAAACAGCATCATCGCCATAGCATGTTGACAGCAAAAAATCCACACCTAAACATGGTTTTTCATGGCATGCAAAATTACCAGGGGCTAGTACCCATAACAAAGGACAAATTTCATGTTGACAAGTTTACAAAAGTGTGCAAGGATTAAATCACACAAAAATAACTAAATGACATCTTAGCACAAAATAGCTTTCACACAAACTTGCTCCAATGACAAAACTAATGCCACATCTAGATTCATTGGAGCTTTCTACCCCAAAATCATAGAACATAAGCATATGTTGCAGTAGGAAATCATGCCACAAATCAATTGCAAAATACCATCTAAGTTATAACCTAGGACATGCCAGATTTGGCATATACCTAAAACAGAAAAAAAAACAAAAACCACCTGAGCTAGGGCACCCAGGGGTTGGCTAGCCACTACCACTGACAAGTAGACCCTGGTGCCACCTCTGTGCGGGTGAGGCTGAAAGATGGGACCCACACGTTAGTCACACATGATTATATCCACGGAAAAAGGGAAAAAATGGGGCTAGGGGGGTTCGAACCTGAGACCTCCGGCATCCGAGCGGGCAAGTTGACCACTGCGCTGGAATTGATCCAGAAGGGCAAAGCACCCCTTCTAAATAGACTAAGAGGGGATCTCCCTCCACCACGGCAGGAAACACACGACGGCGGCGACCCGCTCTGCGGTGACCACCGGAGGGGAAAACCAGCGGCGAGGCTGCGGAATCCAATGGGGGTTCCATCTCCGCAGTAAATATGCCTGCGGGGCAAGCATGGGGTGGCGCTCGAGCTCGAGCTTGGCTCGGCTCGGGCAATTGCGAGGCTAGGCGATGTAAGGCGAGGAGACGCAGGGCGCGCGCGTTCTCGGAGCGCAGTGCTCACCTACGAGCACTAGGAGGCACGAGCGACCGCGGCTGAGCCCCACAAGCAACCATAGAAATATCAAAATAACGCGCTTTATCGGAGCTCCGAGAGCATGACGATGACATGGACGTAGCAGCATCTACTAAGAACTATGGACGACGAGATGGAGCAAGAAGGCATTGCAGCTCACCTAGTGTCCACTAGACATGTAGGCGTGGTCGGAGAGACAATGGAGATGATGCGCGGTTCGATGAAAAACCGGTGAGCGTTCTGTTCCGAGACGAAGAAGAAGGTGGGGTCGGGGAGGTATCGATCCCGGCAGTGCAGAGGCGTGCATAGAGGTAGAAGAAGGCTGGGTCTTCGGGGCATCGATCCACGTTGTCGGGGAGGAGGAAGACAATGCGGAGGTGCTACTCCGAGCACGAGCTTGAGCTCGGCCGGAGCATGGCGGACAGGCGACGGCTATGGCGTTGGAGAGGCTTACCGGCAGCGGCGAGGGAAGGATAGGGATGAAATGGAGCGAGGGAGGTTGGGGCTAGGGCTAGGATGGGTTAAATAGGGCTCTAGGGCGACCTCTGGCCGTCAAATCAATCGGTCGCCGACATGGCGTCCCTGGATCTCCTGCCGTATATGGCTAGGGGACGATGCGTCGTGCGGGGGGGGATAAATGGAGAGGTGTTTTGCTGGGAGAAAAATACTTTTAGGACCCTTGAATAATACTCTTTTTAATAACATTGCTTTGGGCAGTTTTAAGAGGGAAGAAATAAAAGGCCCTTAATTTATAAAACCAACCATAAATGTTAATGACAAAAGGTAGGGAGGTTGCACATGGTCAAGATAGATTTACAAAAAAACACAAGCAGAATATTAGAGAACTTATCAATATTTCTACGAAGAACTAGGGCAAAGCAAAATCACCAACATTCCTAATGGTTGAATTAAAGAGAGGTGGAGGCATAGCTCAAAAGTTGAAGGGAGGGGGTTTCACATAAGAATACCACTTGGATAGCAAGCACAACATCACCACACACAACTCCACTCAATCATAGCATGCTGCAACAAAATGGAATGGATTGTATGATGCCATGATGCAAAAATGATTGTGATGAAGCAAATTTTATTGACTTAAACCAAAAGATGACATGGCATACAAGGTTCACACGTGAAAATGATTACATGATTTGGAAAGGTTCTCTTGGGCTGTTACACATGACACCTAGGTAACTGCACCTGCGTGGTCTTAAGACCATCCCGCACGTGGAAACAGAATCATCATTGCTTTCCTTCCTCCAAATACCTCCTCTGTGTCGGGCTTCTCCTTCATTGTGAATGCACTGCTCGCCGCTCTCCTTCCCCGCCTCCAATCCGCGCCACCATTGCCATGGCTCCCAAGAAGGGAAGCAATGCTGCCGCTGGAGCACAGCTGGAGCCGACCATGCTGCCCTCCACCATCAGGAATCAGGAGGGGCTAGACAAGCTCATCCCCCCGACGGCTGCCGCTCACAACGAGCATGGGGCCACGAAGATCTGGCCCGGCACGAAGCCGGCCAGGGAGTTGACGATGACGACCTTCCCGTTCTTTTTCCACTCCATCTTTGGAGGTTTGCTCCCACCCTTCCCTGATTTTTTCCGCGCTGTCCTCGAGCACTATCAGATCCACGCTCTCCATCTTCATCCCAACTTCGTCTTCCTCCTCGCCAACTTTGCCTTCCTCTATGAGGGATTCCTGGGGGTGAAGCCCTCTTCCACAACTTCTACAGAATGAGGTGCAAGCAGGGGCATAGCGCAGGGTGGTCCTCCTTTCGCATGGTGGATAGGATGGCAGAGCACTTCATTGAGATGAAGACCCTCAAGAAGGTGGAGAACTTCCGGGCGCGCTGGGTCAACATGGAGGTAGGCCAGTGCAGCCCTCTATTCGTGCCTCCCATCGAGCCGGCAGTGAAGAGCTCAGGCTGGGAGCACCCCAAGGTGGTGAAGTCTGATCTCAGGCCCATCGCCGCCAGGCTGCGGGAGCTGTGGGCAGCGGGGCTCACAGTGCCATGGTGGCTCGGGAGTTCATGTGCCGCCACATCTCTCCCATCCAGTAGCGCCCGCAACCTGCATGGGCATACCAGGGGAGCATGGACAAGACAAGGTTGTGCACTGACACCCTCGAGACGCCTATGGTGAGCGGGATCATGGAGATCATGTTCGCTGAGGAGGTGCCAAAGGTGATGCCGCTGGGCGGGCTCCCTCTGTACAAGCATGATGACGGGGCGGACCTCCAGGCCTTGATACCCGTGTTTGATGTGTGGGGCCTTGTCCCCGAAGGCCACGAGGGGCCTCACGACAACCGCATCATCATCGTACCCGCCTTGGGGGACTTCGAGGTTGTTCGGCCCTCCTTAAGCGTCGGCCCAAGCAGTAGCAAGGGGCACAAGCCTAGCCACCGCAAGCTGCTATTGGGGGCCAGCGATGATGATGACGATGACGACGAGGGCCTCCAGTTTGTGGTCACGCCCTCTCGGCCCGCGGAGCCGGATGACGAAGATGATGAGGTGGTGGTGGTGGTTTTGGAGGACCCATGCAATGGGGCGACGAAGGGAGCCTCTAAGTCATCCAAGGAGAAGGGCCAGCCCAGTGGGGCTGGCACGAGCTCTTGCAGGCCCCACAGAGCGCCCTTCGGGGGGAGCTCTCGCGCGCCGCACGGGAGTGGCAGCGGCAACTGCTCCATTACCCTCCTGAAGAGGAGGCACTGGGTCGCCACTTGACGAGTGAGTTCTCTTTTGTCTGTCTTTCTTTTTATTCCTGCTTAACGTGCTTGAGGCTTGGAGCTGAGCCGTTGATTTCATAGGGCACCCGCGCGCAAGAAGTAGAAGGCCGCGTCATCGGCGTCGCTCTCGCCCGCAGCGCTTGCTGGGGGAGCCCATGTGCCCCCGCCAGGCCATTCGGGGCATGAAGAAGTCACCCTTGGGCCAGGAGGTGCCTCCTGCACCATGCAAAGACCTACCTCCCCTACTTGGAGAGGAGGAGGAGAAGAACATGCCTCCGGAGGCGCCCGCTGCAGGCGGCGCCACTGCGATGGAGGTGGAGAACAAGGCGGACCTCCTGGCGAGCTCCACGCGTGCCGGGGGGAATGATGCCCACCGAGGGACCGCGGTGAGCCCCCTGCACACGCCGCCGCAGTAGGGCCAGGAGGAGGCCGCGCAAACCCCCAGCACACGGCCAACAAGGCGGCCCTCATTAAGGGAACGGAGCCCGCAGAGGAGGAGGATGAGACCCAGTAGGGACCTTGCGGATGGCGGCTGTGGGCGGCGATGCTGACAAGCGTCCATGCCTCGCCCTACAGCTGGTCAACAGCAGCGCCCTGGTGTGGTGAGGAGCCATCGAGAGAACCAGGGCCGCACTGGACACGCCCGAGGCCGACCTCCAGGCGGAGGAGGCGCCCTCGCAGCCGAGCGCCTAGGCTTGGCTACTGGGTGGCCGTCAAGCTGAGCCACCGGCACGATGACGCCGCCAAGGCGAAGAGGGACAAGACCGCCCACGATGGCAAGGAGCTCTGGGACAACTTTTTCTGGGAGGTGGACGTGGCCGTCCAGCGGCACGACGACGCAGAGGCCCACGCCAAGGTGGTGGAGGAGTAGATCTCCATGTGGGAGTAGCAACTCCAGGCACAGAAGGATGCCGCCACAGTGCGCGAACGATACTTTGCCACCCGCAAGGAGCATCTCACCAAGAGGGAGGAGGGCCCCGCAGCTCGCGAGGGGGACCTAACGATCTAGGAGGGTGAGCTAGCTAGGACCACCTCCGAGAAGGAGGTGGAGCATGACCGCCTAACGACGCTGGAGCGTCAGGTGTCCACCGCCCAGGCTGCGTTCGAGGAGGAGCGCACCAAGGCCAATTCATGACTCGCCAAGAAAGAGGAGAAGGTTCAGGCTGAGTCTAATGCTAGGGTCGTGAAGGAGCGAGAGGAGCTCCAGAAGATACAGCGTGGCAAGCTGAAGCAGCAGGTGTCACGCTTCACCACGAGGCACGCTGAGCTCCAGAAGGAGATCGACGGGCTCAAGAAGAAGCTCCGGCAGGCTGAGGCTGACCTCCACCTCGTGCTCAAGGGCAAGGAGGATGTTGAGGGGGATGCCGAGGCAGGCCAGGACGATGCAGTCGAAGCACTTCAAGTTGTTCTAGGGGCTTGTGGGCACGCTCGCGGGGCACTCAGCCGCTTCGTCGAGGACATCCCGGACCTACCCATCACGGATTATGATGGCGGCTCCTTCGACTTCTTCACCAAGGTGGTGGAGGATCTGGAGACGGGGGTCTCGAGGCAGAACACTGTTATCGAGGATGAGGCCCGCGGCCTCATGGGCCAGGTGGTGACACGCGTCTTCATCAACCTCCTTCGTGCCAACCCCTCCTTCGACCTTGCCAGCGTGGTGGAGCCCATGCCCGCAGAGCTCCAGAACCAACTCTGGAGGGAGGTGGGTGACCACATGGATGCCTTGGTCGAGCGGTTTGAACATTCCCCCGAGGCCTTCGAGGAAGATGGCGAGCTTGTGGCGGCCACCCCTGATGAGGAAGACGACACCTTCTCAGTTTGAGGCCTTATACTATCTTTTGTTTCCTGTTGCAACACCATTCGCACGGCCCCGTGGGGGCGTAAATACAATTTATTGATGTAATCATATTTTTAAGTTCTTATTCTTTTGCTGCCATCCCGTCGTTTCCCTCGTGAGATTTGCTTCTTCTTTTTGCATTGCCTTTTTGCTCTAAGTTACTTGGACCCAGCCGCCGAGCATGCTACAACCATTGCTGGTATGTTGAGACGTGCGTCCGACAAGGCCAGAGAGTGTAGGGCTCTGCATGGCAGTAAGGGCTCCTGAGGCGCAATGCTTAGGATGCCTCCCTTTTACGTACAAGCGGCTCGTGCCAAGGAGGAAAGATAGATACTTAACGAGATTACGAGGCGAGAGACCTTAGGAAGCACCAAGAAATTCGCAAAGTGTTTGGACTTAGCTTTTCGTGGAACCTAAGCCTTGCGGTGTTGTAGCTTGTAGGATAGGCCTCGCGAGGCGTCCTCTCATGAAACTTCATGTTGATGCTTGACGGAGATGGAGACGTGGGCTGCCTCATGAGGCGGGGCTCATGAAGCCTCTGTTGCCTTGCACCTGCAGCGACAGTTATGCCAGCAAGTTTTTTGTCACACCCTATGTTTGTACCACTTTTCTATGATTATGGGTTTAGTTTGTTTGACCAATTAAAACTTTTGTGTGCATGTGGATGCTAGAATTGATTGTTATTTGCTTGTCTGCTTGTTTTAGTTTAATTCACAAAAATCCACCTAATCTCTAGACTCATCTCCTTGATCCAAATATTTGCTCAATGATTATGCCATGTGTATATGACATAAAACTATTTTTATAAAATATCATTTTGGCCAAAAAGAAATTATTTTATTTAGGATTTCAAAAACACCTGAATTGAGGTTTATACTAGAAGTCCTCAAATTACGGTAAGTGTTTTGCCCCAAAGATTTTATTTGGATCCTAATATATATAAGACTTCCCAAAACCGCAAAATTATCATTTTAAAAGTTATTTATGTATTTTATTTAAATACATTTTTCTAGGGCCAAAAATGGCCTTTAATAGGGAAAAATTGTTTTTATGTTTCAAAAATATTTGAGAAAAATTATGGAAACTCAGTGGACATATATTTTCCATATATATGAGTTTCAACACATGGTCATGTTCAAAATATTGGACAAAACCCTCCAAAGCCCTTTCTGGATGTTTCAAGTATTTGAAATATTTCTATAAGAAATATTGTCAAATAAATCCAGGAAAATTCCAGGATATCACATATGCCATATGTGATGATTATGCGAAGTTTCATCTCAATCAAAATAGTTTTGGTTCACAAAGGTGCCCCAAAACCTTCTCCATTCAGATCCAAATTTGAGCAACTTTACATTGTGAAGTATATCCATTTGATCTCAAACTTTGCAGGCATCCTGTAATCCCCAAATGATGCCACCACACCAAGTGGTGCATCAAGGATAATAGATTAGCATGGCTGGATCTAAGGAAATCAGATTCTATCCATTTCTAGGGTTTATACAATTTGCATTGGCCACTTTCTCCAAATGGGATGAAAATTGGTTTGCAAGCCTTAAATAGACCCTCATCCAATCATGTGAAGTATCAACATCATTAGAATCTTCTTAGTCCTTCAAAACTACACAAAACACCTTCTGCCTAGTTCCAAAAACCAATTATTGCAGGGGCAAACAAGTTCACCTTGAGATGTAATTTTTACCACAGCTCCAGCATCTCTCTCCCTCCCTCGAGTAAAAAGTTAAGTAGCTAGGTCCATTATTGCAGGGGTGAAAACCCACTTGCACCTCACTAGAAAGCCAATTTGTTCCTTCCCCTTAGCTCTCTTCCTTCTCTCTCTCTCTCCCTGTTGCCTTTGCTTAGAAGCCACGCCACCCAGGGCATCCCCAGAACCCCCAGACACTAGAGGACAACCGGGGCACGCAAGAACGTGCGGATGCCGATCAAACGGACGCTTTGGAGCGTGCAACCGCGCTCCTGAAAGTTGACCCCACACCCTTGACCACCTGGGGTCCTCCCCGCGCACCAGAAGACAGGTCTCGATGTACGCGTTGTGCCAGGGAAACGTCCCCATCCTCCCTCACTCTCCAGAGCCCTCTGTAGCGCGTGCACGGCACCGCCCGGCTCGGCCAGTGAGTGTGCAAGCGCGGGGCCCACCAGGAGCACGCCCTGATCTCCCCTCTCTCTTCTGCCCGACCTGGACTACGCCCAGGAGCATCCCAGACACGCGAGCTCGAGCTCCCTCAGCCTCTAGCGACAGCTACGACCTCGCCGGCGCATGGATCCGTGGTGCACCAGCGCCAGCCTATAAGAGGTTGTCCCGAGCCCTCCTATCCACCTCTCTCACCCTCTCTCACTTCTAATCGAGCGCCCGTTCCCCCTCTAACCACCTAAGAAGCCCCTGAGCTCGGGATTGAACCCGAGCTCCGCCGCCTCGGGTTACCAGTGATCTCGAGGTAGGAAGCTCCCCTGGCTCCCCTTTCCTTCCCTCTGGTCCTCCCTTGCCTTCCTAATGCGGATCCGTCCCTCTCCCATGCAGTTTGTTGATGGAAACGACAACCTCTCCCGAAACTGCTCCGTCGCGGGACCTTGTCGCCGGCGAACTGCTTCTCTTCTCCGTCCAACTCCACCTCCAACAGAAGTGCGGCTCGCCCCCGAGCTTGTAGCCACCCTCCGCTTGCCTCCCCGATGACCACAACGCCGCCGATGAGGCCCTGACCCCTCCTGGTCGCAAAGAAGGAGATTACAGGCGGGGGCCGCCTGTCATCCTCTCCAACTCGCTCCCCTTCTCTCTTTCTCTGTTGCTGGGCCCCGGCTGCCGGGTTTAAAACCCGACCGGCGCACGCGCCAGGCTCGTCTAGGCAGCTTTGGCTCCAGGACGGCCTAGCTGCGGATTGTTCTTGCCCGGGGGAACAATGCCCTTACTCTTTTTCTTTTCTGGCATTTTTTGCAAAAATTCCTCAAGGCATCATATTTGTCCAAATAAGGTGAACTAAATTCCTAAATTCTCAGAATAATCTAGCCTATCTAATGATGCCACTTGTGCACCATTTGGAAAATATTTTCTGTATTGTCCTTATGAAAACCCTATTTAATTATTTAGAACCACTCTTAAAATGCTGTTCACTGTCTTTGGTACTCCAAACCCAGAAACTAGGAATTATGGTATTTTTAGTTTTCACTCTAGTATCTTACCAAAATGTAGTGACATTTTTTTCTAAGTGTTTTTATTTTCCTATTTTGTGCTATTGTCTTATTTGTGCCCGTTATTTTTGCGACGATAGATTACGTTATTGACGAAGATATTGGACCAGAAGCATTTGAATACCCCGAACACCTTGTTGAGCCAGGCAAGCAGCCCTTGACCATGTCGATGAAATTATTTCCTTGCATGGTATTTTAGCACTTTTTATTTATTGCATCAAAAGCATGATGATGTGGTGACAACCTTGCTGGGTTGTCCCCGTTGCATTTCCTCGTTGATACTTGCATGTCATGACTCTACCTTCCATTAGAGTTATGCGGGGAGGAAGTACATAGGATGCTAGTAGATGCTATGCAAGTGGGACGGGAATATGCATAGTGATGGAAACGATAGTGTTTTCATAGACTTTTCGAAAACCCCATCGGGTACCATTAATGCCCGAGAGAGAAGTTGAGCTAGGTAACCACTTGATACAGAAGTGGTGTACCAAGGCAAGTGAGTGTTGTTTTCGAAAAGGGATTGGTTTAAGTTGCGACCGTTACTCCATCCTTACATGTACGACCACGATACCGCTTATGGGCCGGATCCTTGTTGATTACTTTGGTCAATGCTACCAGAGAGCCTGCATTATTAGTGCCGAGAGGGCCAGAGTCACCCTCTCGATACGGGGTCATGCCTGGAAGGACGACTATGACGGTTTTCACAGACACCGGACACACAGTTGTGTCCCCTCAGGGATGGTACTTGTGATGTACATCATGAGGACGTGGGCCAACGAGTGGACTCTTTGTTTAGTGTTGTCAAGGCGAAGACATTGTTCGGGTGCTTACCTCGGTTATGTAATATACCATGAGTCGTGGCTAGACACGGAAGTTCCTCGTGTCTTGTGGGTAAAGTCTGCAACCTCTACAGAGTGTAAAACTATTCGAATAGCCGTGTCCACAGTCAAGGACAGTTGGATGACCGCTCTTGGGCTACGTCCATTGTTTTACAAAACTTTGCGTGTGTGTGTGACAAAAGATAAACTTGAGCTAAGTCCAATGACAGTTGGATGACCGCTCTTGAGAAACTCTATTTATATTGATATCTGTAACCTGTTCATATGGTTACCAGTAACCTCATGATGCATGATTTTACAAATGTTTGGACATGACCCTACACTTAAAATTAGCTTTCTGCAAAATCAGCTGATAGTGATAAACCATGTAGGAATACCTTATTCCGAACATGGGTTGCTTGCAAATACATTCAAAGTACCCATTGGCTTTCCACTGGTTATTTAATTGGCCAAGCATGGAAGAGCAGGAATATGGTGAAGAGGACCTTGCTGACGAACATGCGAACTAGGCCGCTTCCCAGTTAGAATTCATTTAGGGTTAAGGCAGATGGCATGGGTCCACGCTATCGTTCAATATTTCTGCTGCGAGTTTATGTTTGATGTTTGGCCTTCATGGCCCTATATATGTAAGACTTGACCATAATGGTCATAATTTGTGTAAGACGGTATGTATGGATGTAAGACTCTTGTTATTCAACTTCCATGTTTCCAATGAGCATTGATCTCTGGGATAACTGTAGACATGCATTCGGTGATCATGACTTATGAGTTGGGGTCGCCACATTTTTGTAAGTGACGCAACCGTGCGCGCTGACGGGGTAGCTTATGGGTGTCGTGCGAGGACATAGAGCACCAATGACCTTGGTGAGCTGACATGCACGGGAGTAGGCCCGCGAGCCAGAACTCAGTCGCTTGGGTTTTGCGGTGCTGAGTACAGGCACCGTGCCCAGCCCCGCTCGCGTGATAGGCATGAGGAAGGTTGCGAGCGCGAACTACTGCTACAGTAAAAAGTTTACCCAACACACAAGATGCTTCATGAAATAACTTTACTGCTGCATGAAAGAGTACATTACACAACCAAAAAGAGACAGTGTTGCCATGCTGTACACGGGTCAGCTTGAGGATGTGGCCAAGAGGCGCCCCTCAAAGATAGACAAAAATGCTGCCATGATGGACACGGGTCATCCTGAGGATGTGATGTAGCTGAAAGGCGCCGTCATGTCAAAAGTACGCCATGACTGAGCATGGAGCCCCACCGTAGCATGGGCGAAGAGCTATTGCGGCCTTGTGGCGACGCATGAAGAGAGACTCTCGGGGTGTGTACAGCCCCAAGTCGTTCTGTACTCCGTGGGCTCACAAATAGAACTTGCGAAGATGTTGGATGTTCCATGTGTTTTGCACCAAAACACCCACCTCCGTCTCCAGCCGTGCTGCTCTAGGCCGGGAAACGTGGACGACCCTGTACGGGCCTTCCCACATGGGCGAGAGATTGTGGAGTCCTTCCCTAGAGAGGATTCGTCGCAGAACAAGGTCGCCAGCTTCAAGGGTGTGAGGGCATATGTTGGGGTTGTGATACCGATGCAATGCCTGTTGATACCCGGCTGCTCGAAGGGCAGCCTGACGACGTGTTTCCTCAAGGAGGAGCATATAAGCTTCCCGCAGGTCATCTTGGGTATTCTCGTTGAAGGCCAAGACCCACGGTGACCCGTTCTTGAGCTCAGTGGGGAGGACCGCTTCCGCCCTGTAGACGAGGAAGAAGGGAGTCTCACCGGTAGGCTTGGTTGCTGTTGTGCGTATTGACCAGAGCTCGGACGGGAGTTCGTCGAGCAAGCCTTTGCTCCAGGGGACGATCTTCTTGCTAAAGCTCCTTGTCTTGAGGCCTTTGAGGACCTTAGCATTTGCACGCTCGGCTTGGCCGTTGCTTCGTGCGTGTGCCATGGAGGCGTAGCAGATCTATGTTAGCTGTTGTCGGTGATGATGCGGTTGGGGACACCGAAGCGGCACACCAAGCTCCTGATGAACGTGACATCAGATTGTGTTGGATGGAGCGGATTGGCTCCACTTCCGCCCAATTCGTGAACTTGTCGATGGCAACGTAGAGGTAGCGGTAGACTCCAGTTGCGCGAGGAAAGGCACCCAGAATATCCAGACCCCAGAGCGCAAAGGGCCATGTGAGGGGGATAGTATCGAGGCCTTGCGCTGGCTGATGAGTCTCCTTGGCGTGGAATTGACAGGCTTCATAGGATTGGACAAGCTCATGCCATCTTCGAGCGATGTGGGCCAGTAAAAACCAATGCGGAATGCCTTGCCCAAAATGGTGCGTGATGGAGAATGATACCGCAGTCTCCGTTGTGGATGTCAGCCAGGAGCTCGCGACCTTGCTCCTCGGAGATGCACCATAGTGCCGTGCCGTTGGGGGCCCTTCTGTAGAGATCTCCATCTTGGAGGTACTAGGATGCAGCCTAGCGGGCTACACACTCTGCTTCAGCATCGTCTACCGGGAGTGTCGTTCTCCAAGTAGATTTCGAACTTCGTGGTCTAGTTCTCCTCATGTGGCTCTAGCTCCAGCAGCAAGGGAGCGCCTGAGGGTGGACCACAGTTGGGTGCGCCTGTGGAAGGCGCGGGAGGCAGCTCCTCCTAAGGTGCCATGGTGCTGACGGCTGGTGGCATGGCAGATGGTTTCAGGAGCATTTCTTTGAAGATGCCAGGGTCTTGAGGCTCGCGGTGCGATGCTTTCTTGGATATGTCATCGGCTTCCTGGTTGCAGCTATGAGGGATGTGCTGCAGTACCATGCCCAAGAAGCATTTCTCGAGTTTTCGCACCTCCTCGAGGTAAGCAGCCATGTGTTCGTCCATGGGTTTGTAGCTCTTGTTGGAGAAGTTGATGAGAAGTGCGAGTCGCCTTTGATGACTACGCGCTTGACGCCAAGCACAGTGGCACTCTTGAGTCCCGCGATGAGGCCCTCGTACTAAGCAATGTTGTTGGAGACTTTGGCGTCGTGCTTGAAGCAGAGCTGTACAACATAGTAGAGCATGTCTCCTGTCGGCAAAGTGGGCATCATGACAGCCTACATGCCCTTCCAGGAGAATGCTCCATCGAAGTGGATAGTCCAGCCTTCAGGGGCATTCTTCCTAGTCAGGAGGGACTCGGCCTCGCGAGGCTCATCTTGGTGCGGGTTTGTCCACTCTGCAATGAAGTCAGCAAGAGTCGCAACCTTGATTGCCCTTGTGGTGAGGAATTCCGACTCGAAAGGATGCATCTCAACATTCCATTCCGTGATGCGGCCTCTGGCATTGGGGCTGCGAAGTACTTTCTCCAGGGGGTATGATGTGATCACCTTGACGGGATGTCCTTGGAAGTAATGTCATGTCCTTGGAAGTAATGTCGCAGCTTCCTGGAGGCGATGAGGAGTGCGAAGAGTAGTTTCTGCTGCATGGGGTATCGCTCACGCGTATCTCGCATCACATTACTCACGAAGTAGACGGGATGCCCAATGAGGCATGTGGATGTGGTGGCCATAGCTTGGGCTTCACGGAGTTCATCAGGTGGCTCTCCTGGGATCTCTTGAAGGAGCGCCTCGGCAGGCGCCGCTGCAACCCCATGATGATCTGACGGCCCCCAGGAGGTGCCGGAAGAGTGACCTCAGGAGGCATCGGCTCGGAAGGCATCGGCTCGGGCGCAGTGGGCTTCTTCTTGACAGGGACTTGCTCCTCTCGTTCCACCACCAGGACCGCGCTGGCCGTCTGGCGGTGGCTGACAAATACAATCGTAGAGGCTCGCCAGGTCACGGTGCAACCATGACAGGAGGGCTTGTCAGGTACTTCTTGAGGTCCTCGAGAGTTGCATCAGCTTCGGGAGTTCACTTGAAGGGCTCGTTTTCTTCAGGGGCTTCAAGAAAGGCGGAGCCCTCTCGCTGAACTTGGAGATGAAACGCCCGAGTCAGGCTACGCATCCAGTCAGCTTCTGCATCTCCTTGAGGTTGCGGTAATTCGATCTTCTCAGGGTTAGCCAAAATGCCGCGGTGGGAGACCAGGAAGCCCAGGAGCTTACTTGAAGTGACTCCAAAGACACACTTGGCGGATTGAGCTTGAGGTTGATCTTGCGTAGGTTGGAGGTCTTCTCGAGGTCCGTGATGAGGGAACTCTCTTTGCACATCTTGATCACGATGTCGTTGATGTAGGCCTCACTGATCCTTCCCATTTGTGGCCCTAAGCCTTTGCGCATCAGCCTCTGGAAGGTTGCTCCTGCACTCTTCAAGCCGATGGACAGACAAACGTAGTAGTACACTTCGTAGGGAGTAAGGATGGCAGTCTTCTCTTGATCTTGCTTGGCCATCTTGATCTGATGGTAGCCTGAAAAGGCATCCAGGAAGCATAGCAATTTGCATCCTGCTGTGGAGTCCACGATCTGATAGATGCGCGGCAGTGGGAAGTGGTCCTTGGGGAAGGCCTTGTTCACGGATGAAGCCTGACTCTTGGAGCTTCTTAGTCTCCTGAATGATGAACTTTTGTTTCTCTATCACCTGGCGTCGTGCCTTTTGCTTCACGGGTCGTGCATTTGGACATACGACTAGGTGGTGCTCAATCACCTCCCTTGGCAATCAGGGCATGTCTGATGTATCCAGTTGAACATATCAGCGTTTGCCGGAAGGAAGGTGACAAGCTTGCCTTCCTATTTGGCCGAGAGGCCATTGCCGATGGTGACAGTGGTCCTAGAACAGGTACCGTCTAGAGAAACTTTCTTCGTCTTGGTGCGCGCCTGAAAATACATTGGCTTATTCTATGATGGTGTAGGCTCGATGTCGTCCTTGTCAGCAGGATGGGTGGTGGCGGCAGACTTGTAGGCGGTCTCAAGGGTGCGCACCGCATCCTTCACATCACAGCGGAGGGTGATGGTGTCGCCGTAGCCTAGGAGCTTGTTGGTGTTGTAGGCATGATGGGTCACTGCCATGAACTTGGCGAGTGCAGGATAACCCAGGATGGCGTTCTAAGGAAGGACAATGTGTGCCATGTCAAAATCGATGAGCTCGGTACAGTAGTTCTTGCGGCTGCCAAAGGTTACAGGAAGATGCGCACTTGCCCCAGGGGTAGGGTGGAGCCATGAGTTATGCCTGAGAAGGGCCTCATCGGCACGAGGCACTCATAAGGCACCTGGAGCACCACAAAGGTCAGAGCACATTTAGGCCTGCGCCACAATCGATAAGTGTCTTGGTGACTGCAACATTATTGATCATGGGTGTGCACAGCAGAGGGATCATCCCTACATCCCTTGTGGACTTGGGGTGGTCGGTCGAGTCCAAGGAGATCAAGAACTGCAAGCACTTGAGTGGCGTGGAGACGTTAACTCCAGGGAGGGCAGTGTTAACCTCGCGAGAGAAATGCTTGAAGTAGCAGTTGGAGGCGGCAGCCTGGGCTCCGCCAAGGATGCACGCCACCTCATGGGGTTCCCGGTAGCCCCCATCGTCCTCGTCCGGCAAGTTGTTCCTATTGGCATGAGGCGGGGTAGCGTTGGCTTGAGGAGGATTGGCCGGATAAGGCTGCTTTCGCCAGCCCTGCCGGTAGTTGTTGTTGTTGCGGTCATTGTCGTTGTTGCAATCGTTCTGGTGGCCTCCTGCATGGTCATTGTGGTTGTTGCGCCTGCCTTGGCGGTTTGACTGGAGCATCTTGAGCTCGTGGAAGTCCTCAGTGCGATGTGTGTTCACGTTTTGGAAGGTGCACGCGGGACGACCATCCTTCCTGGGCGCGGGCTCGTCGTGGTCGTGTCCATGCTTTTTCTCACGCTCTTGCGCAATCAAAGCAGGGCCCTTGTGCTTGGCGTCCTTGTTTTTGACATTGGCAGCGTCGAGAGCCGCGTCTTAATCGTTGTGGGCGAAGAGACTGCCATCCTCAGCCTTGGCGCATCGGTCGGCGAGGTCGAAGAGTGTAACGACGGTGTCGAGATCGTCGTTGATGGCGAGCT
This sequence comes from Elymus sibiricus, assembly GCA_039707655.1. Lineage (NCBI taxonomy): Eukaryota > Viridiplantae > Streptophyta > Magnoliopsida > Poales > Poaceae > Elymus > Elymus sibiricus. The sequence goes on along the minus strand of CM077673.1, from coordinate 247,383,648 downwards.
TCTCGCACATCTTGACGACCGTGACGCCCTCAGAGAATGCAGATATTATCGTGTTGTCAGAAGAACGCAAGATCTTGTTGCGCACTTGGCAGAAGCGCTGGATGTATTTGCGTAGAGTCTCTCCAGGCTGCTGGCGCACGATACACAAGTCATTGAGAGTGAGGGGATGCTCATATGTTCCCTTGAAGTTGGAGACGAACAGCACACAACTCAGACCAAGAAGAGATGGAGCCCTCATGGAGGTTCATCAGCCATGAGAGCACAGCGTCCTTGAGGGCCATCGGAAACCAGTTTGCCACGACCTTATCGTCACTGCCCACGGCTTCGATGCCGATGGCGAAGAGATATAGGAACTCTGTGGGGTTGGGGGAGATGTCATAGCGAGGAGACAACTCCGGCTTGATAGGTGTGGGCCACACCACGCGGCGCAGCTCGAGGGTGAAGGCACGACAGCGACCACTGCTGGACGGAACACCATCGGTGAGAGCAGCACGATTCTGACGCCCGGTCGTGGTGACGTCCTGGAGAGTGCGGTTCTGGCGCTCGCGCTGCCGTTCGAGGATCACGCGCATGTCGGGAGCTGTGTGATGAATGATCTGGCAACTTGGATCTGGATGGGGCGGCAAAGATGCTCCGTGGAACGGCACCAGAGCGCGCTCACCATGAGGGGGCCCATCGCCCTCACTAGGTTGAGGAGGTGGAGGAGGAGCGCCCTGCCCTGCCCTTGCGCCCTGCGATGAAGCGGGAGGAGGCAGGGAGTGGGTGAGAGTCGAGGCATCTCCAGTGGTGTTGACAAGCTTGGGGATGCATGCGAGCCAGGCGTCGTAGCCGGCCAGAGTTGGTTGGTAGCGCTACAGATCTTGCGCCATGAGGAGCACGGCGTACGTGCGGGCGGCGGGTTTGCCTTCACGGAGGGGATGGATGGAGGAAGCCTGCTCCTCCCCGGACGCGGGCTCGGTGGCATCACGAGGATTCCAGCGGTGAATGGCATTGACGACAGGCTCCTGGCGGACCATCTGGGGCCTGCACGCGTACCTCTCACGGCGCGCCTCGGCCATGTTGATGTCGAGCGGAGTCGAGGAAGAAGACACACAAGGAGCACCCCTACCTGGTGCATCATATGTCGGAGGGCCTCGACTGCCGATGCGCTGTCTGTTAAAGAATAGAAAAACATATCAGTATCCTCTCAATAAATAAGAGAAGGGCGCAAAGCTTATACCGAACGAAGTATTAGACTTACCTTGCGTACCGTCCAATTGCATGTCGTCCAACTCCTTAGTGTTGGAGGCCGAGTGGAGGCGGAGACCTGAAATTATATGGTTAGCCCTTGATGGTGCTAATCGATCCTCTATTCGGCTTCTTTAATCCAAACAGAGTCTCGGGGGCCACTGGGCAGCAGCTTCCGAAAGAAGTTCATCTTCACGGCGACCCCCCAAAGTCAGTTTCTGTAAACTCACTTCGGGATCGAGGGCTACTGGCTTTATGCTCTTATACAAACTTTGATGCATTTCAGTGTCGTTATCATTTAAAGTCTTCGGACAATGGTATTTCACTAAACCTAGTTTGTTAAGGCCTACTGGTCATACTAGCTACTACTTAATAGAAAGGCTATGAAAAGTGCTCGGAAATACATACCTTGAAGCCTTTATGTAGGCCGTTGATGGCTGACAAGTCCAATTTACATGATGTTTTTCCTATTTATTACTCCCTCCGTTCCTTTATGTAAGGTGTATTTGTTTTTTCAAAAGTCAAATGAGTCCATGTTTGACTGAGTTTTTAGAAAAAATATATCAATATGCACAATTCAAAATTTATACCATTTGATCCATGATGAAAAGTAGTTTCGTATTTTATCTATTTGGTATTTTAGATGTCGTTAGTTTATTCTATAATCTTGGTCAAATATTCAAATGGTTGACTTGCATGGAAAACAATACACCTTATATTCTGGAACAGAGGGAGTATCTGCGTACAAGATGGGAGTTGTGGAATTTTACCGCGTTCGCGCAATTCTTTTTGTTGATAATCCCTCAGGTAACGTCTCTTGGAGCAATATTCATTTAATGGAGAAAATCTCCGAAAATGGTAGTGGAATCATGTATTGAAGGTGATAAACACTTTACATAAAAAATCCAGCAAGGAGGCCAAGGAAATAGCCGTCGTTGCGCTTCCAGAGTGAACGATGGCGTTCCATTCGACCGCACGCGCTCGCAAAGATGAACAGAGTCCAAAAACACATCCAGAAGGCGGAACCCTAGCCTCCGAAGCCCATCCGGAGGGAGGATTGACCAGGAGAAAAGGGGATACCTCTCACCGCGAGGGGAATGACATCATCGCCAATATCTACATCATCACCACCATCATCATCCCCATCCTTATCATCTGCAACATCAAAAACCCTAATGGATCCTTCGGTGTACTGGTTGAATCGTCTGTCCATGTATTCCATTACCATTACTGTCGTGGAATTTTCACACGGCCAGATGTCCTCGTGAGAGAACTTAGGTGTGAGGCCAACGCATCTAAGAGGTAGCTTGAGAGGGGTTGAGCGAGACGAGAGACGCAAGGTTTTACCCAGGTTCGGCCCCTCATGGTGGAGGTAAAAGCCTACATCCTGCTTGATTGATATTGATCATGAAGGTCTCGGTTACAAAGGAGGTGTTACGAAGCCTCTAATCTCGAGAGCCTCTAATCTGTCTGTCTAGACCTAACTTGTGATTGCTAGTCTAAAACTTGTCCCTCTTGGGGTGCCCTGCCCCTCCTTATATAAGTTGGAGGGGAGGCTTACATGAAGAGTCCTAGTCGGACTTGGATCTAAGATATTCTGTCTTCTTATCACGGCCTTCTCATCTTGGGCCTCTCATCTTGGGCTTCTCTTCTTCCAGGCGACTTAAGCCCAGAGATCTCGTCAGGGCGGCTCTCAGCATAAGCCTCAGGGCGGATCTCAGCATAAACCTCAGGGCTGCTCTCAGCATAAGCCTCAGGGCGGCTCTCAGCATAAGCCTCAGGGCTGCTCTCAGCATAAGCCTCAGGGCTGCTCTCAGCATAAGCCTCATGGCGGCTCTCAGCATAAGCCTCAGGGCTGCTCTCAGCACAAGCCTCAGGGCTGCTCTCAGCATAAATCTTCAGGGCTCATCTTCAGGGACTCATAACCACGGGGTATATCCCCGACATTAGCCCACAGTTTAATTTGGATTTATCCATGTTAAACTTATCCTGTAAAGCAAACAAAAATGATAAATTTGATAAGGTTGTACGCCGGATCAAAGGTTCTTCTGAGCCGGCATATGTTCCTCCTTGCTGAGTTATAACGCCGGGTCATGATTATTGCTGACACCCGGTCATGTAATAGAATGTCTTCGTAGGATATGTCCTTCCAAGCCGGGTCTTCTCATCCCGGGTCAATTTGAATTTTTCTTTCAATTTCAACATATATATGTCCACTGTAGCCCCCAAGTCTTAAGAAGGGAACGTAGTGATAGCTTAAGACTTGCTTCAATATAAGCGTTGCAACCTTGGAGAAATATGGATTGTGCATCTGAATCTTCAGTCATGAACTAAAAATCCTTGTACCTCCCATGTGTAATCCCCAAGAGCCGGCTGTCTTCTTGAAACAGTCGGGTCTTAGATAGAGCGAAGAACCACTTGTAGTCTCCAAGAGCCGGCTGTCTTCTTGAAACTGCCGGGTCTCAGATAGAATGAAGAACCACTTGTAGTCCCCAAGAGCCGGCAATCCTCTTGAAACTGCCGGGTCTCAGATAGAATGAAGAACCACTTGTAGTCCCCAAGAGCCGGCAGTCTTCTTGAAACTGCCGGGTCTCAAATAGAATGAAGAACCACTTGTAGTCCCCAAGAGCCGGCAGTCTTCTTGAAACTGCCGGGTCTCAAATAGAATGAAGAACCACTTGTAGTTCCCAAGAGCCGGCAGTCCTTTTGAAACTGCCGGGTCTCAGATACTTCCATCTGCATAACATACTGATTTCTCTTTCTTTCAGACCCAACTATCTTCACTGCGAACCCAGCTGGCCGACTGTCAAATGGAGCTTAAATCCAAACAAGAGCTGAGAGTCGCCGCTGAAGAAAGAGTGAAGTCTTTGGAGAAAAACGCGTCTGAGGCGGCTGCCAGGTTTGGTCACCTTGACCGCTGAACATGAAAAAGAAAGGCAGCTCCTTGTCAAACGTGCTGAAGAAATTGAAGGAACTGAAGCATTGGATCCCCTTAGAACTCCTAAGTTTAAAACGTGCTGAAGAAATTGAAGGAACTGAAGCATTGGATCCCCTCAGAACTCCGAAGTTAAAAACGTGCTGAAGAAACTGAAGGAACTGAAGCATTGGATCCCATCAGAACTCTGAAGTTTAAAACGTGCTGAAGAAACTGAAAGCCGCCTGAAGCCTGTTTCTGACGAGCTCAGCGATCTTAAACTTCACATCCGGCAAATGAACCATGCCATCTTCGGTAAGCCGCCAACTTAACCTGAAACCTCCTGAAGGCCATAAAAACGAGTTTGCTCCTGCCGTTGACTCTTCAAGCCTTATAGGCGCTGAAGAAGTTTTTGAAGCTTTTGCCAATGTTGACTGGAATGTTGATTATGCCCAGATAAATCCTTCAGCAGACGCGGCCTCAGCCGGAGGCAATAAGACCCAGGAGTAAAGCTGGAACCCTTTAAATGCCTACTGGCTTCCTTGGGAAGCAAGTCTGATACCTTTGCATGAAGCTTCCTTATGAAAATTATTCTGGCTGCTTCTGAAAGAAATTGAATTCTTTGTATGATGCTGGCGGCTCTCGACCAAACATCAAGATAGTCATAAAACTTGATAAGATGTATGAACTACTTTTAACAAGTATTAAACAAATAACTAAATGAGTCATGGCGGCTTATAGCCAGCAAACTTGCAGATGCGTAAGATATAACCAGTATAATAAAAACTGGCGGCTCTCGGCCAGACACGAACACTAGAAAGAGTTCGTAAAGAAAAAATCATAAAACTCGCAAAAGCAGTGAATCTCAAGAAAGTTTTATCAAACTTGTAAAAAACATCAAAAAGGCTGCGAAAGCCCCCAGTATGATGGCGGCTTCCAGGAAGTTCGGCCCATAAGGTTATTTTCTTCCCAATATGGTGGCGACTTCCAGGAGGTTCGGCCCATAAGGTTAATGATTTCAAGATGGCGAAGGCTTCTGGATTACCAGTAAGCATCGTCCCATCTAAGTCATTTGTGCATGTACACGGATGAAGGTTCTGGATTACCAGTAACACGACCCGCTTATTGGGTGCATGTACACGGATGAAGGTTCTGGATTACCAGTAACACAGCCCGCTTATTAGGTATTTTACCCAATATGGCGACTTCTGGATTACCAGTAAGTTTAGCTTCATAAGGGTTGATGGTCCCAAGATGGTGAAGGCTTCTGGATTACCAGGAAGCTCAACCCACATGAGTCTTTTATGCCCGTACACGGATGAAGGTTCTGGATTACCAGTAACACAGCCCGCTTATTGGGTGCATGTACACGGATGAAGGTTCTGGATTACCAGTAACACAGCCCGCTTATTAGGTCTTTTACCCAATATGGCGACTTCTGGATTACCAGTAAGTTTAGCTTCATAAGGGTTGATGGTCCCAAGATGGTGAAGGCTTCTGGATTACCAGGAAGCTCAACCCACATGAGTCTTTTATGCCCGTACACGGATGAAGGTTCTGGATTACCAGTAACACAGCCCGCTTATTGGGTGCCTGTACACGGATGAAGGTTCTGGATTACCAGTAACACAACCCGCTTATTAGGACTTTAACCCGATATGGTGGCGACTTTTGGATTACCAGTAAGTTCGGCCCATAGGGTTGGTGGTCCCAAAATGGTGAAGGCTTCTGGATTACCAGTAAGCACAACCCATATGGGTCTTTGTTGTTCGACTAAGTGCAGGATCCCCGTTAGGATTGACTTTACAAAGCTCAGGGTCCTGGAAGCGGGATTAACTTAGAGAATATGATTGCAGCTGCTAACACAGGTGGATCTGCCAACTATTTCTTCAGAACTTCAAAAGCTTTCGCTGGCGGCTTTGCCCTTCTTGAAGTCATCTGTTTTCTTCAGTTTCTGATACAGAGGGACAGCCTTTTCTGAGGACTTGATCCTTGCGAGAGATAATCTCCTCTTGAACCGGACGTTGAACCAGAAACTTCCACCAATGTGGTAATAGTCAATTCTGCCGAGTCATGTCGGTGTAGCCCCCAAGTCTTAAGTCAACTCGAGGAGTTGGCTTGAGATTCTTCATACTTGGCCATAGCATGAGCCGGCGCATAGTTTGACAGCGGAACGCTGGAATGTGTTGAAGCTTGACCTTGGCGGGTTATGAGTGATCCCGTAAGAGTGGCGTCAGTAAGCCGGCGCGGACGTAGAAGTTGGCCGCAAAGGTGGACGGGCGAGTCGTCGACGGCGTTGTAAGCCGGCGCAGACGGGTGAGTCGGCCATGGGCGTTGTAAACCGCCGTATAAGCCACGTTTGTAGTGGAGAGTTGTCCTGCATATGTATATACAGACAAAGTAATTGCTCTTTCACAAAAACAATGTGTTAATTAAAATAGACTTAGATGGATATCACCTGATATGTCTTATCAGATGAACGCAGATGCTGATGATGCATAATGCTGGACCTAGTGTGGACGAAAAAATAGATGAAATAATGATCTGTAAATATCATAGTACTTGTAGTACTGTGCCAGGCCTCCACGTGACTGTAACCCGGCAGTTTAGCTAGCCATTGGCCTTTGGTTCTTTCCTGGTAGCCATCCTGATGTGCTTGTAGGAGTTTTGAGGGATTAAAAATCCGAAGTGCCTTGTCAACTTGGCCTTTACGTAAACAGTACTCAACTAGTACTACTACGTAACTGAATTGGCTTCGCTCAATTAGCATCAGACATCCTCTCTACGACTGATGTCTGTTGGTCTGCAGATTTTGACACATAGCGGTAGAAATTCCTCCGAACTTGTAGTGAGTAGTAGAAGTATGCGTAGCTGCGAGCAGCAGTCGGTTGACCCCTTACTTGAAAATGTAGAGAGCTGCAGCACAAACAGACGCCTTGGCCATTTGAGCTTTCACTTACGGTACGGCCTCAGGACCTGATCTTTGGTGACTTGCAACGCTGCACAAACGTCGGTAGCTCGGCATGGTACGGGCGCACGCTTTTCTCTCTTTCTTTCTTTTTCACCATGGCATGCAACGCTGGAAACCTTGACCCTTTTGAAGCTTTTTGCCATCCGGTGGATTTGAACGGACTGATAATATTAAATTACCAAACGAATTATCAGGTCTCGCATGTAGAAGTAGCAGACCAGTCCAGCTCAATTAGATCTTTGTAGGCTTGTGCAAGTAAGAGCCTTTGACTTTTTCCAACCGGCTCAACGCTTTCTTTTCCTTGAGCACACGGACGGAGCTGACTGCTGGAGCTGACGCGCCCGCAGGCCGGAGGCGGAGCTACGCACAAGGTCAGGAAAATACGACGCAGTGCACCGGGGTGGTCGTCGAAGCCGCTCGGCGGGGCGGACGGCGAGTCAAACGCCGTGGCAGCTCATTGGCAGGACCATGGCGGTTTGAAGTGGAGGCGATGCGAGCCAGCGACGCAGTGGAGATCGCAGGCTCGAGCGGCAGGTCAGCGGCCGGTGGCTCGCAGCGGCAGTTGAGGCTGCCCAGGGGCAGCATGAGGGCGGTTCGATGCCCGACGGCGGAGCAACGCGCTGGCGGCTTGACCATGGCAGAACGGGCACCGTCGGGGTGATGGTGAAGACCGGCGACTCGCGGTAGTGGCGGCCAAGGTGATTCAGCTGTGTTCGGGGCCCCGACGCGGCTCTGGCGGCGGGGGCGGCTCGGTAGCAGGCGGCCACAACGGCGAGGAGTTCGCGGGCGAGGCGGAGCCGCGGCGGAGGCGGCTCTCGGCAGAAGACGGAGGCGATGGCGGCGATTTGAAGGCGACCGCCGGAGCGGGGCCGCTCGACGAAAGAGGCTCGAAAGCAGAGGCGAGCGATGACGGCGGCTTGGCGCGGCGACAGCAGAAGAAGCGACTTGGTCGGGAAGCAACTCGGAGCTGCGAGGCGCGACGTCGGCTCAAAGGCGCGGCGACCCCCAGGCGTGACTTGAAACAGAACGGCTGAGGCCCCCGGCTGGTGACGAGGTGGCCGTGGGAGGAAAGCACAGGCACGGCAGCGGGCGGCTCAACGCGCCACGGCAGCTCATCGCGGAGGTAACGGCGACCTGAGGTAAGGCCTCAACAGAGGCGGGTTAGAAGCGGCCGGTGGCGGATGTGGCTTCAGCTGTAACAGCGGAGACTGGGCGGCTAATAGGCACGACGAAGGTGACCCGGCGAGGTAAAGCAAACGGCCTGGCAGCGGTGGCCGAGCCGGCGAGGTGGAGCGAGGTCGTAGGCGGCTCAACGATAGCGGTTTGGATCAGGCGGCTCGTCGCGCAGGGCGGAAGCAGCCGGCCGGCGAAGAGGCGGCCTGAATCCACTGAAGAGGCAAGTCAAGCTCCGTGACGGAGAGGGCTGGCTTAGAGCGACGCAAAGCAGCAGCGGGAGGCGAAGATGAGGTGGCGACGGCGGCTTGGTCAGGGCCGAAGCCATAGCAGAAACAGCACAGGGCCAAAGGCGCTCGGCACGGGAGGCCGAGGCAAAGTGCACCAGAGGGGAGGCCACCGCCCACGGGCGGCTCAGAGGCGGCTCGGCGAGATCTTCGACAGAGCCGGCGGCGAGGCGAACCGGCAACGGCAGCTGTGGCGACAAGGGCCGGCTCAACCCGGCAGCGGAGGCGGCTTCAGAAGCGTTTTGTTGATAATTATGGTGTAAACGGTGACTTATGGCCGGTTTGACTGTGGCGGCACAGCCCGACCATGGATCAGAAGGCTTCATGGCAAAGCAGCTTGAAGGCGCTGGCGACCTGGACGGAGGCCCGGAGCGGAGACGTCTCGACCCCAGCGACTTGGCGATTTGGACCGGCGGCTTTATTGTGTTGAATCCGGGTTGTCGAGGTAGCAGTTTTACATTATCCGGGTCGTCGAGGCTTTTTTTTTTCAACAGCGTGTACTAATCCATCCCGGCAACCTGACTTGTTGGCAGTGCCTACTCGATTTTAATCTCGGCGACTGGTGTTGATCTTGTAGATCTCGGCGACTTGTGGTGGCATATGGGTGTAACCCTAATTCCTCTCAAACTTGAATCTCACAGATCGGAAATCTGGACTGACGAACTCAAAGCTGACCCATATACTTCCAAATAGGCTCTTCTTCCGAAAATTGCGAACTTCTCGAAACCCTAGAAAAGATCCCTCCAAGAACTCAACACCACCGTGCGTGAGCCCCACGGTGGGCACCAACTGTCGTAGAATATTCACACGGCCAGATGTCCTCGTGAGAGAACTTAGGTGTGAGGCCAACGCATCTAAGAGGTAGCTTGAGAGGGGTTGAGCGAGACGAGAGACGCAAGGTTTTACCCAGGTTCGGCCCCTCATGGTGGAGGTAAAAGCCTACATCCTGCTTGATTGATATTGATCATGAAGGTCTCGGTTACAAAGGAGGTGTTACGAAGCCTCTAATCTCGAGAGCCTCTAATCTGTCTGTCTAGACCTAACTTGTGATTGCTAGTCTAAAACTTGTCCCTCTTGGGGTGCCCTGCCCCTCCTTATATAAGTTGGAGGGGAGGCTTACATGAAGAGTCCTAGTCGGACTTGGATCTAAGATATTCTGTCTTCTTATCACGGCCTTCTCATCTTGGGCCTCTCATCTTGGGCTTCTCTTCTTCCGGGCGACTTAAGCCCAGAGATCTCGTCAGGGCGGCTCTCAGCATAAGCCTCAGGGCGGATCTCAGCATAAACCTCAGGGCTGCTCTCAGCATAAGCCTCAGGGCGGCTCTCAGCATAAGCCTCAGGGCTGCTCTCAGCATAAGCCTCAGGGCTGCTCTCAGCATAAGCCTCATGGCGGCTCTCAGCATAAGCCTCAGGGCTGCTCTCAGCATAAATCTTCAGGGCTCATCTTCAGGGACTCATAACCGCGGGGTATATCCCCGACAATTACCATGATGATTTTTGTTCCCATGTGTGAGTAGACCCCTAGTTCTTAGGGATATGGATGAACCTTGATATGTATAGGATCTGAAATGTTTATTATGGATATGAGGTCCTCTTTTGAATGCTTAGTTTAATAACTTCGTGAATGTTGTGAAGGGCCCCACTCATCATTTGTGCCTTTCTGGCCACGAAGTATATCACTGTCTTTGCATAGGTTTAGTATGTGGAGGTAATTAGAGGTGATAGTAAAAGACTACTACTCCTAACCTTTAAAAGTGGTTGGGAATCACGGAGAAACCTTATTGAGGCCGCGTCCATGGAGAAACCCTTAATTATCATGAGTTGTAACCCACAGGGGGAGACTATGATGGTGGCGTGCTTGGCACGAAGTCTACCACGAGTAGAATGTGTTTTGTACCCGGCTCCGCCCAGCATAATCATCAACAATGTCTCAAATATCCGCTCCATGCTATGATTATGCATAGTGTTACTAGAAACATACCCATGGGGATTCCAGACTCCCTGAGAACGCCTTTTTAATTCTCTTGTTTCATAGTCCTTTACCATTCTTGTCTTTTATTTACTTTCATGTTATTAAGTTACAAGTCACCATTTTACTCAAATCGTATTTAAATCCGCCCTATCTCTGCTTCAAGTCTACAATTATCTGCAGGCACAAAGTTACATAATTCTCTGCAAGGGGCAAAAGCCTGATTCCTATGCTCCCTGCAGGATCGATACTCTTACTTCGAAAAGGCTACAACTAAACCCTGTGCACTTGCAGGCTATGAAGCTTTTTGTGGAGCCGTTAGCAGGGAGCTGAGAGATTTTGGGACTTGCCTTAAGTTTTGAATTATTTTGTGACCTAATGGTTTTTGTAGACAAAGAGCAGCCATGGTCTTTCAAGAACAAGTTTATCAGGTAGGTGCCGAGTTAGTGGCAGGACCAGCCCGAGGAGAGAACTTTATAACAACTGGTCTTGACCTACCTGGTAAAGTATATGAGATAAATCCTCGGCTAAATTCAATGAGAAAATAAAATATATTCCAAGGTGAGGCAACTGAATATCCTTAAGGGCATATTGATAATTTCAATCTTGCATGCGGAACTCTTCAATTGCAGGAGTTAACCAATAACGAGATCAAAGCCAAAGTATAAATACAAGATGGTTAAGATGCCAAGATATAAATACATCGAGTAGATGGCCAAAATTATTGGCTTCATATTATTATTATTATTTTCCTCAGGGAAAGCTAAATATAATCAGGAGGAATATAAGCAGTTTTGGGCAGCGTGAAGGTGATAAGCTAGTAGATGAATATATAAGGTATCGTGAAATACTTCTTGCATTCGTTTAACATCAGTACCTTGAATTTTTAATAGTCAACTTATTTTATGGTGGTCACAATTCACAGAGTAAACAAGCCTTAGATCTTGCCTCTAAAGGTTCCTTTTTGGGAAGTTGAGGGAGTCCTGGTTTAAGGGGTCCTCGGGAGGCCGACCAATTTCTTATGGGCCGAACTGTATGGGCCGTTTGCCGAGCACTGGATTGATCGAAGACCTTGTCTCCAGGATGGATGTTTCAAGGATCTGGCGTGTCCTCCAAGTTTAAAGTAGTGAATAGGCATGTTTATCCCTTCGACGTGTAACCGACCATGTGTAACCCTAGGTACCCTCGGTTTCTATATAAGCCAGAGGGTTTTAGGTTGTAGGCCAACAGAACTCATCTAGGGTTTTAGTCATACGATCTCGTGGTAGATCAACTCTGTAACCCTCATACCATCAGTATAATCAAGCAGGACATAGGGTATTACCTCCATAGGAGGGCCCGAACCTGGGTAAAACACTGTCCCCTTCGTCTCCTGTTAACCTCGATTCTAGTCTCACAGCTCGGGACCCCCTACCCGAGATCCGCCGGTTTTGACACCGACATTGGTGCTTTCATTGAGAGCTCCGCTGTGATTGCCAGAAGGAATCGATGGCTCGCCTTGTCATCAACGAAGAGGTCCGTAACCCGGGCACTTTCGTCCCCGGTCAGATCTTCGCTTTCGGCAGCATTGTGCTGCACGCCGACCCGACTGACCATCTAGGCCGTGTCGAAAGTTTCGCCCCTGATCAAGACGTCAAATTCGGGAACTTAGAGTTCTCCGTAGACTCCCGGGGCGATCTGTCGCTAACCGGGCTCGCAGTCTCGCCTGCCGCGCCCGAAGACTCTGAGGCCTTAACCTCAGATCCATCTTCCGGCCCCGCCCGTGGGATCTACCCCGACGAGGGCCCGGCTCTCAGTCCGGACCCGGTCATAGTGCCATACGTCCGGACATCTATTCTTGCCGAACACTCTCCCCGTGCGGACACATCGGAGGTTTGCTCCGGAAGCTCTGGGCAGGCCGATCCGATCGAGCTCTCGATACTGAACGAGGCTCTAGATCGGATCTCATCGATGAAGATTACCGACGACCCAACCCCAATGTGTTCTCAGATCGGGCCTCAGATGGGTCAGGACGAATTTTTCGTCCCACCCACCACCCACTTGGTAGCCACTGTCGAGGAGTTAACTGACATGCTGGACTATGCTTCTGAGGAAGCAGACTACATGGATGAGGATGATCGTGCACTCACCCCCGTTAACACCGGACGGTGGACTGCCACCTCCACATACGACGTCTACATGGTAGACACTCCGAAAAACGACGGCGACAAATCGGATGAAGCACCGTCAAGACGCCGAAAGCCGCATAAACGGTCAAAAGGAAAAAAGGGAAGAAAATCCATCGATGGCACCAGGGACGGAGAGACCCCGGAAGACATCGGCGATCCCGAAATCCCCGAACACCCGTTAGAGGGTCAGGAGAGGCCGGAAGACCGGCGCAACCCCGATGATCTAGATGATCCCAAGGACGACGACCACCTCCGCTCTATCGAGGGGGAGGACAATGCGGAAGCCGATGACTTCGCCGTCCCCGATAATCCTGCAGATCAGGAACTGTTCCGGCAACAGCTTATAGCCACGGCCCGCAGCCTGAAAGCAAAAGAACGACAGCTTAAAGCCGAACAAGACAACCTCAACGATCGATGGACCAGAGTCCTCTCAGCTGAGGAAGGATACGGTACTGGTCTATCGGACCAACCTAAGAGCTATCCACGCAGAAGGCTGCAGCCACAATTCGATGACAAGCTTACTGATACGCCATCTCCTAAACATACCCCATACGACAAGACAGACCGCCCTCCTCGAGGACGAGACATGACGGCTGACGACACCGGCTATAGGCCGACGATACCCCGTAGACGGGGAAAGGAGCCACTAGAGCCCGATGATAGGTTCGACCTGCGATACGACCTGGACCACAGAGCAGGTCGCACGCGATCCATCTACGGATCCAGAGGATACTCACCCGATAGACGGGAAGGGTACCGGCCTTGGTTTGACCGCGACAATGAAGATCGGGAACAAAACCAAGCTAGGACAGACGCCGATCACCGGCGCGTCATAGCTCGGGTCAGTGGCACGGCCCACCCACTGTGCTTCACGAACGAGGTGATGCGGCATCAGTTCCCGGAAGGGTTTAAACCCGTAAACATAGAGCAATACGATGGGACAACTGACCCAACCGTATGCATCGAGGATTTCCTCCTCCACATCCACATGGCACGAGGAGATGACCTCCACGCCATTAAGTACTTACCCTTGAAGCTCAAGGGGCCAGCTCGGCACTGGTTAAATAGCCTCCCCGAAAACTCCATTGGGTGTTGGGAGGACCTAGAAGAGGCATTTCGATCTAACTTCCAGGGCACTTATGTCCGGCCGCCGGACTCCTCCGACCTAAGCAACGTCTTCCAGAAGCCAGGAGAGTCCGCGCGGCTATTCTGGAATCATTTCTTGACCAAGAAAAACCAGATCGTGGACTGCCCGGACGCCGAAGCAATAGCCTCTTTCAGGCACAATATTCGGGATGAATGGCTGGCTCGTCAGCTCGGCCAGGAGAAACGAAGGACAATGTCCGCCCTCACATCACTCATGACCCGCTTTTGCGTGGGCGAGGATAACTGGCTAGCTAGACGTAGCCATAACACCGAAGACCCCGGAACCTCTGAAGTTCAGGATGGAAACGGGAAACCGAAGCGCAACAAGAACAAGCGCTGGCAGAATAATAGTGATGCCGATGACACGGCCGTTAACGCCGGCTTCCGCAACTCTCGGCCTGGGCAGCGGAAGAAGCCTCCTAAAGGCAAACACAATGGACCCACCCCGCTGGACAAGATCCTGGAGAGGCCTTGCCAGATCCACGGCACTCAAGAGAAGCCCGCCAATCACACCAACCGTAACTGTTGGGTCTTCAAACAGGCCGGCAAGCTCGCATCCGAGGACCAAGGCAAAAGCCCACGCAGCGAGGACGAGGATGAACCCCGCGGTCCGATCGGTGGCGAACAAAAGAAATTCCCTCCAGAAGTGAAAACAGTAAACATGATATACGCCACCCATATACCCAAAAAGGAGAGGAAGCACGCCCTTCAGGATGTCTGCGCCATAGAGCCGGTAGCCCCGTTGTACAACCCATGGTCGGCATACCCGATCGCCTTCGATCGACATGACCATCCGACCAGTATCCGTCATGGGGGTTCGGCCGCACTCGTCCTAGACCCGATCATAGACGGGTATCACCTCACTAAAGTCCTGATGGACGGAGGAAATAGCCTCAATCTGATTCACTCAGATACGGTGAAAAAGATGGGCATAGATCCGTCAAGGATCAAGCCCGGCAACACTACCTTTAAAGAAGTGATCCCAGGCGTCGAAGCCCGGTGCACAGGCTCTGTAAGCCTGGAAGTAGTGTTCGGCTCGCCCGATAACTTTCGAAGCGAGGACTTGATCTTCGACATCGTACCTTTCCGCAGCGGCTATCACGCCCTGCTCGGCCGTACAGCGTTCGCTCGCTTTAATGCCGTCCCGCACTACGCATACCTCAAGCTCAAGATGCCCGGCCCCAGGGGGGTCATTACAGTCAATGGAAACACAGAGCGCTCTCTCTGAACTGAGGAACATGCGTTGGCCCTGGCGGCCGAATTCCGTTACACTGATGATCGGCAAGCACCGACGTCTGCCATAAAGGCACCCAAGGCTGGGAAGCGAGCTCGGGCTCAATCCGAAGTACCAGAACTTCCTTCTCCCCATAAATAGGGATTCGCCCCCCATCGCACGGCCCTAGAACCGGCAAAGTACGTGCCGAGGAGGCACAACTTCACGCTTCAAATTCCATGGGCAGCGGTGGGGAAAAATTATTAAATGGTAAGTGTTCGGCTGGACCGAACTATCACCATCAACATGTCTTCGGACAAACTACAGGTACCATAAAGTACCTGCCACGGCGTAAAGCTCATTCATATTCCGACGACTTCTCAAGACTTTTCTCCAAAGTCCACTCGCCGAACATTACACCCATCGCGGTATATAACTCCTTGGGAGACACAGGAGCGGACAAGCGACAAGGCACATCGAGGACGTCAGGTCACCTATCGAAGACCCTTGGTACAACCCCTCCTGTAAGGTTTATAATCCATTTTTAATACCTGTAAACAGTTGTATCGGCAATTCGAATAATAAGAGTTGATGAGTAAAATACAGATGTATCTTGCATGATTGTTTCGCTGTTTTTGGTGCACTCTCTATTTTCCCTCTCTTCTTGCGAACCTGTTTGGTATACTATGCGATCCAACCGGCTAATAGACTGGGGGCTCGAACTAAAGAAAATCGCCTTCAGCACAACTGATTTTTGCGTTCAGCGTCTTGGAATTCCGCTTTATATGCATTGGTTCCGAACTATGTCTTGGGTCAATAGTTGGGTTGCCCGGCTCCTGTGCTTGCCCCTTTATGTTCCGCTCGTTTGGCTAAAGAGGCAAAGGGAGAACCGCTGCGATTGTGCTTCCGGCTAGCCTGGTCAAGCACCTCAGCGAAGAAAGGCGAAAACTGACTGTCATGGTATGTGAGAACTGGTATGCGAATCCGAGCTTAACTAAATCTCGTCAGAGGTTATTCCGTGTTATACGATGGGTTTGGTATTAGTACAAACCATGTGATATAGGCTTCGGCCGCGGCTCATCCGAACATCACAGACACCTGGGGGCTAGTCATTAGCCCCCCGCACTCCTTTCTCGTGCCCCTACGGCTAAGTGCAAGCAATAAAGCATTATGGTCCGATTGCCTTGTCCGCCCCACACTACCGCCTTTGGGTACCGATAGCTCGGCTAAGGGTCACAGTGTGTGGGCAGGGACACCCCGCGTAGTATCTACATGGGGGCTGAAGCCGATGACTCGCAACTTTCAGTTTTAATGGCCACACAGGAGATATAAAGGGTGCAAAACATTAAATACATGATAAACCATGCACCTTAAATATAAACGCGTTAAAAACGTCTTCGGACATATTACACGCTTTACTCATACACGTTCTCTCTCGAGGAGATATAAAGGATGCAAAACATTAAATACATGATAAACCATGCACCTTAAATATAAACGCGTTAAAAACGTCTTCGGACATATTACACGCTTTACTCATACACGTTCTCTCTCGAGCATTGAGCCTCTATTGCCCGAGCACCCACCATTACTCCGGAGAAGTACAGCTCGGGGCGCCTATGCTCTTTTCCAGGAGGCGGAGGGGCGGTGGCTATCTTCATTGGATCCAGCCCCGGCCAGTGCACCTTGGCCTTCGCAAAGGTCATTCGAGCTCCCTCAATGCAGGAACATCGCCTTAGCGCGTCGATCTGAGCCAAGGCGTCGCTCAGCTTCTGCACCAGGCCGAAGTAGCTGTCCGGCAACGGCTTGTTGGGCCATAGCTGGATGCAGAGATCCTTCATGGTCGGCTCCGCCATCTGGTGTAGCTCCATCTGCTGCTTCAGCTGCTCAAGAAGGAGAGGAGAGTGCTCGGGGGCTTCAAACTGCGCCCAGAACAGCCGAGCTTCATCCCCTTCTCCCCGCGAACCATAGAACTGGTTCGCGTCCGCTGCGCTCTTCTGGAGGTCCGAGCAGGTGCCTGAGGAATGCCATACTTGGGTAAGCAACTCGAACTTGCTATCCCCATAGACACACTGCAATAAATATGGCTTACCATCCATTATAGCCTTGGCCTGGCTAACTTCCTCTTCAAAAGACCGCCTATCCACCCGCTCCTTTTGGAGGTCGGTTTCCAGGGTGGATAGTTCGGCGGCCTGCTCCTTGCCTTTCCGCTCAAGGTCTTCACACTTTTGGCCGGCGTCCTTGAGCTCCTGTTGGATCTCCTCCACCCGCGCCTCGTGCTTGTCACTGGTGGCTCTTAGGGCGGAGAGCGCGGTAGCCGCTTCTTTGGCCGCCGCCCTCTCAACCGCAGCCTCCTGCTTTGCTTTCTCAAGCTCGGCCTTGAGCTTCTTAATTTCTTTCACCGAGGCTGCGTCAGCATTACAAATATATCAAACATACTTCTTTGACAGTACAGCAATGAAGAATTTGGATATTCTAGTCCGGCTTACCTTGCGCCTCGTCGAATCTCTTATTCAGAGCTTCGAGCTCATCTTCGGAGCTCTTGAGCTTCCGATTCAGCTCGTACAGCTCGGCAACATTCACAGCCGCTGCCGATGACGAAGCTTGTACAAAAAAACCATATAAAGTTACGCGGGTTCAGGACTTCCGAACTATCATAAATATGATCCTATGTCCGGTCCCCTTAAAGACTGTTAGACCGTTCTGAACAAATACTGTTTTATACATAGTTTGGATAATGATCTATGCTTGACCCCCAGGTAAGTTTTTCCAAACTTACCTAGGGCTTGGGGGCTGCCATGTATATAATCATAACTCAAAGAAGTTAATATTTCAAAGAACAAAGCATTACGTGGCTCACCTGAAAGCCCGTCAGGAGACCGTTGAAGGCCTCCTTCAGTTCGCTGTCCACGGTGCTCCTTGGAGAGGGGGGCGCTTGACAGAGCCTCCCCCATAGCCGGCCACCCATTGGTTGGTGGTGCCGGTGGGTATCGATTGACCCGATCTTCAATCGGGGATTGAACCGATGCCTCCGGAGGCACAATGCGCTCTGGAGACAGCCTTGAAGGTGACTGGACATTTCCTCGTCCGGTCTCCTCAGTGTCTGGGAGGGGCTCGTCCCCCCGGTCTTCGGCGGCCGAGGTGTTAGCCTCGACCATGACGTCGTCGCCCCCACCTCCAGTGTCCGGCTCCAAAGGGGCCTGTTGGGAGGACACCTCCGCGGCATCCTTCGCGGCGCCCGGAAGAGAGGGGTGCGATGCGGTCCCGCTCTCCGCTAGCTCGGCGGGCGGGGTCTCCCCGTCCGAAACTTGATCGGTGGGGAGAACTTGTGGTGGGCTACAAGTCAATAAGGCGCTCACATGTTAATCATATTCAAAACTTAGTGCTAATAGCTCGGGAGGTCTTCGGATCCGTACCTTCGAGGTGGGGGCTTGACCCTGAGGTTCCTTCGCGGAACCCTCTCGAAATCCTCGGACTTGGTGTCCGAGTCCGAACTATCGTCGGACAAGACCACTTGTGTCCGGCGCGCTTTCTTCTGGGCGGGAGGAGGTACGTCCTCTGAGGCGTCCGATGACGCCGCCCTCTTTCCTGCGAGGGGGGAATCGCCTCCCTCCTCACCCTCGTGCTCCTGCTCTTGATTCGAGGAGGCGTGGGTTTCCTCGGACGCAGCCTCCGGCTGGTCCCTGATGCGCAGGCCTGTTCGGCCTGGTTTCTTCTTCTGCTCCTTGTTCTCTAGTGCCTTGTAAGGCTCCACGACGAGCACCTCCGACAGCAGCGGGGACCTAGGGTCTTCGGGCTTTGGAGCCGGCCATTTGATGCTCGTAGCCTTGCGCAACAATTCCTGTGGAAAGTAATCGGAAAGCACTTAGATTTTTTTCGGAAAGACAAAGCCGATCTAATAAAACTATGTTATACCTCGGAGGGAAGCTTATCGGCGCGCAGGCCCTGGTCCTCCTTCTTGGCCGGCCACTTCTCCTGCGCCTTGAACAACGCCTTCCATAGCTTCTCCCGAGTGGTGCGGAAGAGCTGACGAATCGTAGGATCGTCGTCAGTCCGGTAAGTCCACATAGGGGAGCCCCGGCACTGGCAGGGGAGGATGCGCCGCCGAAGCATGATCTGGACCACGTTGGTCAGATCGATTCCATCCTTGATCATGGAGGCGATGCCCCTCTGCAGGTCATCCACCTCTGTGTCCGACCCCAGTCGAGGCCCTTTCGGACCCATGAGGTCAATCTGGTCGGGGGGCCGGATCTGAATTCGGCAGGAACAGTTCCACCCTCCTCCCTTGGCTCGGTGATGTAAAACCACTCTTTTTGCCAAGTCTTGATGGTGTCGATGAATGTGTCGGATGGCCATACTGCGCTTGGAAGCTTGCTGATGACCGCCCCGCCGTAGTCTGCGTGTGCGCCTGCGACACACTTTGGCTTGATGTTGAAGATCTTGAGCCAAAGTCCGAAGTGTGGTTCGACCCGCAGGAAGGCCTCGCAGACGATGATGAAGGCTGATATATGCATGAAAGAGTTCGGCGGGAGCTCGTGGAAGTCAAGTCCGTAGAAGAACATGAGGCCCCTCACGAAGGGGTGGAGCGGGAAGCTCAGTCCTCGGATGAAATGAGGAATGAAAACCACCGTCTCGCCTGGTTTAGGGGTGGGGATCACCTAGCCCTCCTCCGCGGCGCGGTGGAAGATGTTGGCGGGGAGTTAGCCGGCGTCCTTGAGGTCCCGGATGTCCTGGTCTGTGACCGTGGAAACCTCCTACTTGCCATTGGAGCCTGAACCGGCCATGGCTGAGCTCGCAGGAGGAAGGGTGGAAAACGTAGATCTGGGCTCTGGGTGCTTAGGAGATTGGGAAAGCGAGGGTGCGAATGGGAAGTGCGGCTAAGCCTTGGGGTTTTCTTTCCCTTTTATTGGGCTTGTCGCCGGTTAGCCTCCCTTCTGCGCCGAGAATCCCTCCGCTTCCCAAGGCATGTGTGCCGTTATACACGTATGATTAAACATATCCCGTGTAAAACGGAGCACGATTTGTGCATTGATGGGTCGTGCTAATGAAAACGGCCTCGAACCGCGAATCGAGCTTTTGTGACTGGTTTAGCGGTTGTGGTGGGCCGTGACCTTTCATCTGAAAGGTCGCCAGGGAACACTATTTACTCCTTGTCGTTTGGCCTTCAGGGTCGTGTTATACATGACGTTCGGACGATCTATGATCGGAAAATTACACGTCGTCGGAGGCCGAGCTAAACTCGGCTGATTACTATGTGGAGAAAGGAACTCGCCTCGCAAGCCGAAGACTCTGATCATTTGAAGCAGTTGGAGCTTGGACCCTTGGCGTTGGAGTCTAGTTTGGGGGCTATTGAGGGAGTCCTGGTTTAAGGGGTCCGCGGGAGGCCGACCAATTTCTTATGGGCCGAACTGTATGGGCCTTTTGCCGAGCACTGGATTGATCAAAGACCTTATCTCCAGGGTGGAAGCTTCAAGGATCTGGCGTGTCATCCAAGTTTAAAGTAGTGAATAGGCATGTTTATCCCTTCGACGTGTAACCGACCATGTGTAACCCTAGGTACCCTCGGCGTCTATATAAGCAGAGGGTTTTAGGTTGTAGGCCAACAGAACTCATCTAGGGTTTTAGTCATACGATCTCGTGGTAGATCAACTCTGTAACCCTTATACCATCAATATAATCAAGCAGGACGTAGGGTATTACCTCCATAGGAGGGCCCGAACCTGGGTAAAACACTGTCCCCTTCGTCTCCTATTACCCTCGATTCTAGTCTCACAGCTCGGGACCCCCTACCCGAGATCCGCCGGTTTTGACACCGACAGAAGTGAGATATCAGATGCTTGGTACCTTTGTTCGAAGGAAAAGAGTAAAGTTGACCCTGTTTATGATTGTATTAAATCTTTCCTTAGAACTTCTATAGTAAAAGATTTACGTCATGATATAAATATTGGAACCGACCCCATGTTGCATGTTTTAAAAGATTTTTCTAAGTTCTTGAACTTGCCCGAGAAGAAGTAATTAAAATTCAGCAGGGAGTCTAAGCCTATTCATATGGTGGAAGCTATAAAGAAAAATACCACTCCACCTGAAAAATGAAAAAAGCCTATTGCAAGCCCAATGGTAAAAAGCTGGAAGGAACACCTTCAGAGAAGGGGAAGAATAATGTCAAGATGGAGCAATATGGGACTCCACCTTATGTCAAGATAATTAAAAAGCTTGCTACACCTATACCAGTGGTGAATAAAGGAGTTAATTTTGATAGGGACACTACTTCTTATCTTAAAGGGTGTACCAAAGTTAAAAAATGTAGGTAGACCAATTTTATCATGTTCCTTTGTAAGCAAGACTTATTTTGGGTTTTGTGACCCCGGTTCACCGGTTAATATTATTCCTTATAGTCTTTATGCTAAAATTTATGATGAGACTTCTCCCTACACCTTTGAGCCTACTAACGTTATTATTAAGCCTGCAGATAAAACCGATAGGAAACCCTATGGCATCCTTAAAGATGTCAACATAATAAAGGCTCTCTCATTTATCCCATTGATATCTATTTACTAATGATCTCCGAGGATAATGATTGCCCTATTGTTTTTGGAACCTCCTTTTGAATGTTGTAGGAGTCCACATAAATAAGAAATCCACCTCCATTAAGTGGGGAGACGAAATGATAAAGTTTCCATTTTCCTCATTATTAAGCAAGACATATGAAGAGGAAGCTCGGAATAATGAGGAGCAGGAACTAAATCAACTAGCTGAAATCCATGTCCAAACACGAGAGGATGAAGTTGAACGGGTATTGGTGAGTCCAGGATCCTTATATGAAGATGAAGAGAAAGAGGAAATCAAGATGATAATGGATACTATAGCAATAGTATGCCCACGTCTTAATAAAGTTTATGAAGCACTAGAAAGAATGGGAGATGAGGATTTGCCTCCTCCCACTTTAAAACTGTCGGAGTCTAGGATCTCCGTCCAAGAAGCTTCTCCAAGAACTAGGGTTCGAACTCTGAGGGGATTTGCGTGGCAACCCATGACTCGACGGCAACTACGACAAGATCTCGAGAAGCACACTCACTCACACCGGACACGACGGGGACGTGCGAGCCACCCAGGTTTGGGCCACCGTGCGGTGTATTACCTTACTCCCGCCTGTGTTGGATTGCTCTATAATGGAGAACTTGTGGCTCGAGGTACATGAGGTGTGGGGGAGAAGAATGGTTCGATCCCGTTACATGGAAGCAGCTCTGCCCCTCTTGTAGTGCCTTGGTTATCTTCGCCAAAAATATGAGCAGGAAAGGGTGGCCACAGGGCGGTAATTCAAAGGGGGACAGGTGCCTAGACTTATCCTGATTAAAGGCGGTCTCCGCCTAATAAAGTAGTCATCCTGACGCGCGAGTGGGATCGGCGATGACCTCCGTCCTGGCACGTCGATCCGTCCTGATCTCCTTGCACCAAAGAGGAAACGCTTTGGGACTTGCTTTGGGGGAGGTAGACGCCGCTTCTCCCTTATAATCAAAATGGAAAATGGCTTCGGTCACGCCCCGCCGTCCTTATCCTGACAGTGGGACATCATCCACGTGATGGGCGTGGAGCCCCGTGGCTGGCGCCATATGCCTTGCTTTGAGAGGAGGCCTTTCGAGGGGAGCCTCACGAGCGATCTTGTGCTTGGCGGCCTCGGCAGGGCTTCATCTGGCGTCAAGGGGCCTCGTGAGGCTTGCCCCTCGGGAGGCGGCTCCCTCCAGAGGGGCCGCGGCAGGGCCATCTTCACTGGGCCGGCCCAAGTGTTGTCCTCAGGGCCAGCGGCAGACGGGCCATGTACCCTGGTTCCCACTGGGCCGTTGGGGTATGAGTTTATGGATAATACAGAAAGATTCTCTATTATGTTAATTTTGACCTTTCAGGTAAACAGAAAGAGAAACTCTTAGCGGTGTTGAGTAAGCATCGAAAGGCTTTGGGTTACTCGATCTGGGATGTTAAAGGGATACATCCATACATATATTCTCATGCAATACCTATTGAAGAAGGGGCTAAACCCGTGATTGAGAGCCAACTGAGATTTCATGTGGCGTCCAAAAATGAGGTAAGAAAAGAAATACTATGTCTCCTTAATGCAGGAGTAACTTGTCATATCCCTAGTTTTCCCCCTTTTCTTTGTGCTAGCACGTGTGTTGCATCATGTTTAAATTTTTGCTAAACTTGAGATGGGGAGGAACAAACCGTAGCACCCCACTTGATTAAACCAATTCAAACAATTGTGATTTTCAATGAATCCAAAATGCCCATAAAAAATGTCGACCATGTCTGATAAATGTTGGCAACAACATAGTGAATCATATTTTCACAACCCTTTTGGCATTTTATATAACTCAGCAAAGCTTCTGGAAATAAACAAATAAAGCACTATAATTATTTTAGTTGCTCCAAAAATTTTGAAACTTTTGTGGGAACTTGGAAATATTCCAACTATACTCCATAAAATATTTCAGGATCTTTTTGCTACGTATTTGAGCCCAAACAAAAATAAAACAAAAGTTAGAAATAGAAAACAGGAAACATAATAAGAAAAATAGGAAGCATGCCTACCTAGAGCCCAGCAGCTGGCTGGCCCACCTGGCCCATGCCAGTCATCCCTAAGCTCTGCCAGAAGGCAGAGGCAAAGGATGGCACGGCGCAGCGCGGGAGCTCCACACCAGCTGCCTGTCTATCCTCCCCGCCGCTCTGGAGGCGGATAGGCTCCGGAGAGAGCCGTCCCGATCAGCCCCTTTCCCCCATTCGCCTCCTCTGCTCTCTCCCTCGCCTCTGTCTCCATGGCCGCCTGCACCCGAGCGCTCTTCGCCGTCGCCGCGTAGCCACACCCGCTCCCGAGCCTCCCTGACTAGCCTCCGAGCTTCGCCTCATCGCCCTCGTCCTCTACGCCGAGCCAAGCTTCGCCGGAGCACCTGGAGCGACGCTCTCGAGCACTTCCTCCACCTCGGCTCCGACAGTTGTCGCCGTCGATTCGCCGTCACCAAGCCGACCCCGAGCCCGATCTCGACGTCATGGCACCCGCCGTGAGCCCCTGGATCCATCCCCCTTCTTCCCGCAGCCGTTTTCTCACCGTAGCCACTGAAGCGCCTGAGCCCGAGAGCTCCTCACCGCCGGCGATGGTGCTGCCGTAGCCGTGGCCACAGAAGCTCGCACCTGAGCACGCATACGTACTCAGGAGGACTCTAGGAACGCGTAGGAGCCTTCGACTCCTCCTCTAGTGCGCTGTGGCGTCGACTTGATCGGCGCCCGAGCTCCGGCATCCGCCAAGGCCGCCGCCTGTGATGTTCCAGGCCCCCTCAGCACCTGGGGTGTGTTCTGTTAGATGTGCACGTGCGTGCTCATTCAGTAAATGCTCTCCACCATCGTTTTGGTTGCCCGAGGATGAATCCCGAGCCCCTCTGCCGTGTCTATGGTCGTCGGCGGCTCAACGCCGGCGAATCAGCCCCGGTTGACCACGGGTTTGACCCCCTGGGCCACGTACAGGTGGGGCCAGGCTCTGGATAAGTTTAGTTTAGGCACTAATTTAATTTAATTAACTTAATGACCCACTAACAGTGGGCCCAATCCCACTAATTAGGATTAAAGTTAATTCTAAACACTGCTTAGTGCCTGTGTCATTGACCTGGGGACCCCAGTGGTTAGGTTTGACCTGGCAACGGTCTGTTGACCTGCTGATGTCATGCTGATGCAAGGCTGATGCAATAAATGATTTTCTGATTTATAGAAATTCCATAAAATAGTTAAAATATCAAAAAATCATAGAAATTAATTTGTAGCTCAGATTGGAATAATTTATATATGAAAAATTATCAGAAAAATCCAAAGAATCCATTGGTGCTATTATCATGCATGATAGAGCAGCCTAAATAGGAGAACATTGACATTTTGCATAAATGCAATATGTGACATAATACATGGAGTTGAATTTGAACCTAGTTTCAAACCAACTTCATTTAAACATGATGCTAGGTGCATTAGCTCATCCAAATCATGTTGCCATGTCATGATCATGCATCATATTGTTTCACTTGCCGTGTAGTGATTGTTACCCCGTCTATGTCGCGGTAGGTCCTGCTCCCGAGGATACACGTGAGTATCCAGCTGAAGGGCAGTACCCTGCCACTAACCTGCAAGGCAAGCACCCCGATTGATCATTCCGATAACATCCCACTCTATCGCTCCTTCTCTCGTTTATTACATTAGGACTATTCGATTCAACTCTTATCTATTTCGGTAGTTGAACCCATTCCTATGCATGACTTGTTATTGTCACAGTAAATAGCTAAACCACGCAACCTTGCATACGTGGTAGATGCTTGAGCCTTGATGTGCTTTACCCTGCTTGCTTGCTATGCTTAGAGTTGTGTCAGGTCAGATTCATCTGGGTGATGAACCAGACTGGGACGGTGTTGTTCTGATGTGATGAACTAAAGGATGAACCTGGTTTGGTAAAGGTAGCGATGAGAGGCTATGTAGGAGTCCATAGCGGGATGTCTTATTCTCGTCGTTTTCTCACGACAGATGTCATGGGGTGGCTTATCGAGAGTGATGGGGGCCAAAGGACGCTGGCGGGCTCCGGCGACGGGATTGGGGACAAGCGGTGAGAGACACGCGATGTACCCAGGTTCAGGGCCCTCTTTGAGAGGTAACACCCCTAGTCCTGCTTGTCTAGTTGATAGACCAAGAGAACTACAATGGTGCTCCTTGAGCTGTTGGCTAGAGGAGGAAGAAGGAGCTAGCCTGCTCTTCTTGCCTCTCTAAGTGTGTGAGTGGGAGAGATGGTGAGAATGCTTGCCCCCGTGCATGGGAGGCGTCAGGAGTTTTTATAGGCCAACCCCCGGCTTACAATATACTTGAATGGTATTGGGAAGGGGGACTCGGCTGGCAGCCTCTCTGGCCGGCTGGAGACCCCTCTGGCCGAGCCGTCTTGTCGCCTGCGGGGTCCACCGGCTGCTGGGCCCCGCCGCCCGCAAAGCCCGCCAGCCACCTGCCCCGGCACGGGCCGCACCAAGCGGCGTCGCCTTATGGCAGCCGACCGCGGTCTTTGCCATGGCGGGTTGCCCTGTAGCCATGCAGGGGCAGGTAATGGAGTGGACGGGGGCGTGCCGGTACTGTCGCCCCGTCCATTCGCGGTCAGCCGTGGTCAGCGGTACGATCGCCCGAATTGTAGCCATGCGCGCTCCTCTGTCAGCGGTCACTGCAGCCATGCGGGACCGGTCGTGGAGGTTACGTCTTGTCAGCGTACGCGGGTTCGGTGGGAGGGGACCGGTGCTAGCCTCCCGCGGGTCAGCGGTAGAGCCGGTCGGTTGTCACGCCCGCCGGCTGCTCGTCGGGCGGCCGTGCGGCAGCCGGCTCGGGGCCAGCCGGCTGCGAGCCAGCCGGCCATGCGTCAGCCGGTCATATGCCAGCCGGTCGTAGGCCAGTCGGCCATATTGTTTTGAAGGGAGGCGGAACCCTCTGACTTTGGCATACCCAGGGGTTAAGACCCCGTCAGTAGTCCCCGAAGCCGGCGGGCGCCCGAGTCCTCCCGACGGAGGGGCGCCGGCGGCTTCATCCGACGGCCCTGCCCCGGGGCAGCGGCCCAGCTGGCCAGGCGTGCCAGCAACTACGCGCGACACCTCGGGTTCCGCCACCACGCTTCGGGGCATGCGCCGGGCCGCGGTACGCCACGCGTGGCGTCATAGGCACCGTGGGGCCCACCCCTTGGGATGCGACGGGACGTCGCTGCAAGCCTAGCCCGGTTAGGCCTTGGGCCGAGGGCGAGGATCCTTTGCGGCTGGGCCCCGGCGGTCGCGGCCCGCTTTGCCCAAGTCTCGCGGGTTTTTCGGGGGAGTGGGCCCAGTAAATCCCACGTCCCTCGGCGTTCGCCCCCTTACTTATAAGGGGAGGGGGAGGCAGAGGCAGTTAGCGCTCCCCTCTCTGTGCCATCTTCTCCCTCGCGCCGCTCGTCGCATCGAGCTTGTGCCGCACCGCAGCTCTCGCCCGTTATGCCGCTCCCGACAAGGTCATTGACGGAGGATCGCGGGGATCCACCGTGTCTCGAGTCTCCGCCGTCCTCGCCTCCGCGCGCTTGACCACCCCGGAGATGGCCGACGGACCATCCGGCAGCTGGGGCGGCTCCGTGGTGACGGCGGAGGACATTGCGTACCTCCACCGCACCCGGATGCTGCCGACGGAGGATCGCGTCGCCGCCCATGCTCCGGGCGATGAGCTGGCGCCGGAGCCCGAGGAGGGGGAGTATGAGGTGTTTTCCTCGCACTTCTCTCGCGGCTTTGGCCTGCCGATGAGCAGGTTCTTCAAGCTTCTTCTCGACTCGTTCGACCTCCAGCCACACCATATGGGGTCGAACTCCATCTTGTAGCTCTCCAGTTTTGTGACTCTCTGCGAGGGTTACCTCGGCCTTTTCCCCTTCGTGGAGCTGTGGAGGAAGCTCTTCTACCTCAAGTGCCCGAAGAATGGCAATGACCCGTACGCCTGTCGGGGGCGGTGGTGTGCGTCCGCGGCACGATCTTCCCCCGCCTCACCCTCATCGAATCCGTCAAGAAGTGGAACTGGACATTCTTCTACGTGAAGAACGTCGACCCGGCGCGGGACTACATCCGGCTGCCACCCTTCGTCAACGTCCTGTCCTCGGGGACGAACTAGGCGAATGACGTGGCGTTCGAGGGGCTCACGGTTATGCTGGGCCGGCTGCAGACCATGAGGAGCGGGAAAGGGCTGGTCGCGGCCGACCTGGTGGCTGCCTTCATCGACCGCCGGGTGCTTCCCCTGCAGCAGAGGCCGCACCTGATATGCGCATGGGGGGCTGGCACGACCCATGCCGGCTGTCCACATTTGACCTGACTCCGGCTCAGGTGGCGGAGCGGGTGAACTCCGTCACCGACTTCAAGCTGGCGACGCACACTTGGCACTTTGGCAAGCTGCCATATAGCCGGCTCGACCCGGCGCCCCTTGTACGCTTCGTTGCGAACATACCTCCTCCTTTCCGATTTCCTTCTCCCGTCCCATGTGCTTACGCGCCATGATGACCGCAGCATTTTGTGCGGCAGAACACGTCAGATGGCCCGCACCCTCAATTGTTTGCGGCGGACCGCGCCGACTCCGATTCGGAGGACTTCGAGTTGGGGAGGGGCGATGAGGAGGAGGTCGAGTCCTCCGGGGAGGTGGAGGAAGATGGGACGATCGGCGATCCGGGGGCCGGCGGCTCCAGGGCGGCTGGTGAGTTTGCCACTGCACCCCTGATCAGAGATTGGACCGATGACGATGATGATGATGATGTCCGGATCTTGGACGCCCCCCCCATAGCTTGACGGGAACCGTGCGGAAGGAGCAAGGAGCTGCCGGCCAGGGGTCGGGCGGGCGAGGCATCCCTAAAGGAGAAGAGGCCGGCCGCTGGGCAGCCGGCAGCGCTCTAGCCAGTACGTAAGAAAACGCGCGTCACCGTCGCGAAGCCACCACCCCGGGCCAGGCGTCGCTTCCCGTGGTCGCTAGGTTAGGTTTTTCCCTCGGGCCCTGCGGGCCGCTTCTCTTTCTTGTCTCGAGTCGGTCAGCATTTGAGGACTTTTCTCCCCCGATCGCGGCGAGGCCCTCGAGCTCTAGGACACGGGGTCGGCTACCGATCCAGTGGATGCCGCCAGCCGGCAGGCCCTGGAGTATGCGGCCACGGTGCGGGAGGAGAAGAGGCGGCTCGCCAAGGTGCGGGCCGCGAAGGGAACGACGAAGGGCGGAGGCGGCGCTTGGACCCGGTGCGCGGGACAGAGTTGGCGGCAGAGTCGACCCGTGTGTCGAGGCCGCCGTCGGGCGAGCCACAGGAGCCGGCGCCGGAGATGGTCCAACCATCGATGGAGGCGCCCCGGCCGGCGGATGCGGTCCTTGAGCCTGTGGTTGCGGTCACCGCACCAGTCAAGGAGGCAGCCTAGTCGACGGTGTCGGCCATGACTCCGTCTCCAGTCGAGCCGGTCATGGTGGAGGGGCCCGTTGCCCCTGCTGTGCCAGAGACGGTGCCTGGAGGAGGTAGCGGGCAGGCCGTTCCAGCTGTCGAGGCGAGTCGGCCAGCGGCGGAGCCGTCCGCGCCGGTCACGGGGGAGCTTGGGACCGGTCCCCGCGCCCTTGTGGTTCCAGCCACACCACCGCCGACCAGAAACATGACGGAGGCAGGGTCGAGCGGTGGAGCGGGCCACTCAAGGAGGAGCATGCTAGATGTGCTCAGGTACTGGGGGACGCTGACCCGTTGGTCGTCCGCCCTGTCCCAGCCGGCTGGCGAAGGTGGGCCGGCTGGCGAGCGGGCCCTTGTGCCCGGAGTGCCGAGCCGCATCATGGCTTACTGCCATGATGGGCTGGCCAGGTTTGCCGACCCCGCCGAGAGCAACTTCCGGCGCGTGGAAGAGGCGGTAGAGGTGAGGCTCGTTGTTCTGTTTTTCAAGTGGGGGCGCGCTAGTGCACCCACTGGGTGTAGCCCCCGAGATTCGGGCCGGTTGTCCGACTGCATGGCAGCCGGGTTGAATCTTCTTCTTATGTGATTTGACATTCCGCCTCTTGGTGCGTGGCAGGCTGAGAACGCTAGGCAGCAGGCGCTTTTTGACGAGGCGGACGCCATCCACAACAAGGACTAGGCCGGCTACTACCAGGCCCAGGAGGAGTTGAGGAAGGCGCGAGGTACGATCGTTCCAGTGGGGGTGCGCGAGCACACCCACTGGGTGTAGCCCCCGAGAGTCGGGCCGGCTGTGTGGCAGCCGACTTGAATCTTTCGCGCCTAGCTAACTTGGGCTGAATCTTCTGCAGAGGAGCTGGCCGGTCTAACCTAGATCTGGCAAAAGCGGGATGAGGTGCCCTCCGAGCGGGACCGGCTGGTGCGGGACCTCCAGGCGGTCACGTCGGAGTGGGACCGGCTGGGCAGTCTGGTGGTTGACGGCCAGTCGGCATGGGAGCATCTCACTGCGGAGCTTTGGAAGGAGGTGGCGGGCAAGGAGGAGGCCGTCAAGCAGGCGGCCGCCGCCAACCAGCGGGCCACAGTCCTTCAAGACGAAGTGGCTCGCCTCAGGGGCGAGCTTGAGAGGCGTGTTCCTGCCCTTGCCCAGGCGGTGAAGGCGCTGGAGGAGGAGCGGATCCTGAGCCTCAAGTTCAAGCTTGAACTGGACGACGCCTTCCAGCGTGAGTGTTTCTCACGTTGAGTTTGTTCCTTTTCGCCGACTATTTTGGCTTTTTTCCTGATTTTCGCTTCTTCTTAGATTGCTTTCCGGATACCCAACACCGTGCGAGCGGGCCGTGGCGGAGCATCGGGAGTGCTTCCGGCAGCGCGGGCAGGAGATTGACGCGGATGAGGGCTGGAGCCGCCGGAGATCTCGCTGGGCACCGAGTACCGGCTGCTCTTCCTGCAGCGCTGCATGAACTGGCTCCACGCAGCCGGCATGTGGGTTATTTCGGCCCTCTGGCCGGACCCGGAGATCCCTGAGGGTCGCGTAGCGCTGTGGCTTGAGCATGCGGTGGCGTGGCTCAACGCCTGGAAGGCCTCCGCGGCCCGCTCTGGGGCGTAGATGGCCCTACGGTTCATCACGTCATGGTACTGCAGCATCGACTTGGACCGGCTAGCCACAATGCATCAAGTCCCCGAGGAGGAGTGGGTCGCTCGCGAGAGCGCCCTCGTCCGTCGAGCCGGCGTGCTTGCCTCTTACGTCGACCCGGACGAGTTCCTGTCGGCGCTTGGTGAGGACGGCGAGCCGGTCGCGGAGGATTCCTTCGGTATTCCCGAAGGGCCCGAAGATGGGGAGGTCTCGGACGATAGCACCGACTCCAGCGACGGGAGAGACACTGACGGCACGGCGGCAACGGAGGCGGACCCGAAGACGGCGACCACCACCGGGCAGTCTGCCGAGCTGGCTGGCGGCGCGCTTGAGGCCTAGGCGGGCTTATGCTTACTATGTTTTTTCCCTTT
The DNA here is from genome assembly GCA_039707655.1 of Elymus sibiricus. Lineage (NCBI taxonomy): Eukaryota > Viridiplantae > Streptophyta > Magnoliopsida > Poales > Poaceae > Elymus > Elymus sibiricus. The sequence goes on along the minus strand of CM077673.1, from coordinate 247,352,622 downwards.
GCTGTAAGCCTTGTTAGGACGCATTTCCACCCACTAGGGGTTTATTGTAAATAATCTTTTGGCCCGTGGCCTCGACCCTTTTAAATTTTCTTTGAAATGGACAATGTTTGCGTGCCGGCTCATCCTTCGCTTTTGCTTCTCGACCGTTATTATTTGCGCAAGTTCCTTTCCGGCTTCTGCCCCGCCTGTCGGCCAGCCGGGAGCCGGCTGGGGCAGGTGCGGGGCATCGTCCTTGGGGAAGCGCGCAAACCTTAGGGTCATCCGGCTCCAGCTGGGGTGAGCTGCCACAGGCCAGTTACGGAATGAGTAATCCGGCTGGGCCTACCCGATCGCTACTCTTCGAACAGTTTTTCATGTGGTAAGTTGTCCTGCCCCAGAGTCCTGCCAGCTGGATAGACGGGAGCCGGTCTGTAGCCGGACGGGGGGGGGTGTGGGATTTTGCTTGGCCACATTACTTGTCTGTCTCAGAGACGAAGGGTTTAGGCTTGCCGGCGAGCCCCCGGGTCCGGGGAGCCGGACCCGGACGCTCGTTTTCAGAGGCGAAGTGTTTTTGGTGAAATCGAAAGGGCGTGCCCCAACTGCCGGCTTGGGGCACACGTTTGCATTCATTAAATCCCAAAAGGGAGGATACATACATACACTGGTTTAGCAGTACAACGGATGAAGAAGCGCCGCATTCCACGGGCGCTCCGTCTCCTCGCCGGAGGCGTCTCTTTTGCGCTTCTACGGCTTCTGGGCGTCTATTAGGTAGTACGCGTTGTTGTGCAGCGCCTTGCTGACGATGAAAGGGCCCTCCCATGGGGAGGACAGCTTGTACTGGCCGGCAGTTCGCTGGATCCACCATAGCACCAGGTCCCCCTCGCAAAAGGAGAGGGGCTGGATCCACTTGCTATGGTAGTGCTGGAGCTTCTATTGGTAGATGGCCATTTGGCTCAGGGAAAGTTCGCGTGCTTCTTCGAGTAGGTCGACATCGTCTTCTCTTGCTTCTTTTGCATCCTTCTCCGTGTATAGGTCGATTCGAGGAGAATCGAACTCAATGTCCGTAGGGATGACCGCCTCGGACCCGTACACGAGAAAGAAAGGGGTGAAGCCGGTTGACCGGTTGGGCGTGGTCTTGAGGCTCCACAGGACAGCCGGCAGCTCCTCGATCCAGCAGCCGGCTGACCGCACGAGCAGCTCCACGGGCCGGGGCTCGAGGCCAGCCAGGATCAGGCCGTTTGCCCTCTTCGCCTGGCCATTTGATTGTGGGTGAGCCACCGACGCAAGATCGAGCCGGATGCCTTCCTGAGAGCAGAAACGTGCCATTGCACCCTTGGCGAAATTGGTGTCGTTGTCTGTGATGATGCTGTGAGGGACGCCATAGCGGACCGTGATGTCCTTGATGAACCGGACGGCCGTGGGGCCGTCTAGTTTCTTGATGGGCCTGGCCTCGATCCACTTGGTGAACTTGTCGACGACCACCAGTAAATGTGTCATGCCGCCTCGAGCGGTCTTGAACGGCCCCACCATGTCGAGTCCCCAAACCGCGAAGAGCCAGGAGAGGGGGATGGTCTGGAGCGCTGTGGCCGGTAGGTGGCTCTGCGTGCTGAAACGTTGGCACCCTTCGCACTTGTCGACCAGCTGCTTTGCTTCTTCTAGGGCCGTCGGCCAATAGAAACCGTGGCGGAACGCCTTGGCCACCATGGTTCTGGAGGCGGCATGATGCCCACACTCGCCCTGGTGGATGTCTCGAAGGATCACCTGCCCCTTTTTCGGCTCGACAAAGCGTTGGAACACGCCGGTTGCACTGCGATGGACCAACTCGTGGTTGATGATGTTGTAGGCGGGGGCCCGGTGCTGGATTTGCCGTGCCGTAGCCTCGTCGGGCGGGAGCTTGCCGCGCAGGTGGAAGGCTAGGATGGGCTAGGCCCAGGTGGGGGCCGTGACAGGAGCCGGTACCGGCTTGGTGTGGATTTCGGGGTCAGCCATAGCTCCCGGGCTAGTAGCCAGAGACCCCGGGCCCGAGCCGTCAGTCCCCGGGACTGAGCCATCAGTCCCCAGGGCCGGCAGATCGATCGCCATTAGGACGACCGTGGGGGCGTCAGTTGTCGGAGCCGGTTGAGCTGGAGTGGTGGTTGGTGCCGGCATGGTCGACGGAGCCATCGGGCCTGACGAGGAGCCGGCGGGGTCAGCCTGCACGAAGATGGACTCTGATTCAGTGGAGGGTTTGATCGATGGCTTGAGTAGCTGCTCGATGGAGACGCCCACTGGGATTGCTTGCCGGGTGGAGCCGATCTTGGCCAGCGTGTCCGCCACCTCATTGTCCGCCCGGGGGACATGGTGGAATCACACCCCTCGAAGGAGCCGGTGAGTTGTTAGATGAGGAACCGGTAGCTGGCCATGTTGGCATCCCTGGCGTCCCATTCGGCAAAGACCTGCTGCACCACCAGATCCGAGTCGCCGAAACACAGAATGCGCCGGATGCTGATTTCCTTGGCGAGCCGGAGGCCGTGGACGAGCGCCTCGTACTCGGTTACGTTGTTGGAGGCGGTGAAGAGGATATGGAGCACGTACTTGATCTGGTCCCCTTTCGGGGACGACAAGACGATGCCGACTCCTAAGCCGGTCCGCATCTTCGAGCCATCGAAGTGCATGCGCCAGTGCGTGGAGTCCGGAGGTGGAGGCACGAACTGGTTCTCCGCCCAGGCGACGAGGAAGTCGGCCATTGTCTGCGACTTGATGGCAGTGCGCAGCTCATACCGGATTTCGTAATCGGCGAGGGCGATGGCCCACTTGGCAATCCGGTCGGTGGCGTCCCGGCGGCGCCGTGCTCACCACGGTGATGGTGTGCTCCTGGAAGTACTGATTGACCTTCTTGGCGGCGAAGTATATGCCGTAGCACATCTTCTGGTAGTGGGGGTAGTTCTGCTTGGAGGCGGAGACGATCTCGCTGAGGTAGTAGACGGGGCGCTGGACCGGCAGCGCGTTGCCTTCCTCCAGCCGCTCCACTATGAGGACGACGCTGATCACGCGCGTGGTTGCCGCCATGTACGCGAGCAAAGGCTCCTTCTCAGCCGGAGCCGCCAGGACGGGTGCGATGGAGAGAGCGCGCTTGAGGTCACGGAAAGCTTCGTCCGCCTGGTCGGTCCACTCGAACTTGGTCGTTTTCTTCATGAGCTGATAGAGGGGCAATGCCTTCTCGCCCAGCCGGCTGACGAACCGGCTGAGCTAGGCAAGGCAGCCGGCGAACTTCTGGACGTCGCGGAGCTTGGCCAGCTTGTGTATGCGCTCAATGGATTTGATCTTCTCCGGGTTGGCTTCGATGCTGCTGGTGGACACGAAGAAACCTAGGAGCTGGCTGGCCGACACGCCGAAAACACACTTCTCCAGGTTGAGCCGGACCTTCTACTTGCGCAGGTTGGAGAAGGTTTCCCGGAGGTCGTAAAGAAGGCTGAGATGCTTCTTGGTCTTGACGACGATGTCGTCCACATAGACGTGGACATTCCTGTCTATCTAGGGCAGGAGGCACTTCTGCATGCAGCGCTGGAAGGTGGTGCCTGCGTTCTTCGGGCCAAAGGACATGGTGATGTAGCAGTAGGCCCCAAAGGGGGTGATGAAGGAGGTCTTCAGCCGATCGTCTAGATCCAGCTTGATCTGGTGGTAGCCGAAATAGGCGTCCAGGAAGGATAGCAGGTCGCAGCCGGCCATGGAGTCGATGACTTGATCGATCTGGGGCAGGGCGAAAGGGTCCTTGGGACAGGCCTTGTTCAGGCTGGTGTAGTCGATACACATGCGCTAGGTCTTGTTCTTCTTCAGCACCAGGACTGGGTTGGCTAGCCAGTCCGGGTGGAACACTTCCATGATGAAGCCGTCTGCGAGCAGCCGGCCGATCTCTTCTCCTATAGCACGCCGCTTCTCCTCGGAGAAATGGCACAGGGGTTGCTTGACCGGCTTGGCATCCGGCCGTACATGAAGTTTGTGCTCGGCGTACTTCCTCGGAACACCCAGCATGTCTTTTGGAGACCATGCAAAGATGTCCCGATTCTCACGGAGGAAGTCGACGAGCTCGCCTTCCTATTTGCTGCTGAGGTTGGCGCAAATGGTGACGCACTGCTTGGGGTTAGCCGGGTCGAGCGGCACCTGCTTGGTGTCCTTAGACGGCTTGAACGTTGCCTCACTGGCCGGCTGGGATGGGGGACTCGGTACGGCCGGCTGCTCGGTAGCTTGAGCCACGAGCCGGTCGAGCTGCTGCTTCTCCTCCGCAATCACTAGTGCCTCGGCCAGCCGGCTGTCGTCACGAGCGCACTCAGTCGACTTCTTGTAGTCGCCACTGACGGTTATGATGCCCTTGTGGCCCAGCATCTTCATCTTGAGGTAGGCTTAGTGGGGCACCGCCATGAACTTGACAAGGGCCGGCCTGCCCAGCAGCGCATGGTAGGGACTGTTGAGGTCCACCACCTCGAACCATATCGGCTCACGGTGGAAGTGTCTCTTGTTGCCGAAGAGGACGTCGAGCCGGATCTTGCCGATGGGGGAGCAAGACTGCCCTGGCACGATGCTGTGGAAGACCGTCCGGCTCGGCTGCAGGTCTTTCTCCCTGAGCCCTAGCTTGAGCAGCGTGTCACGGTAGAGGATATTGATGCTGCTGCCCCCGTCGATCAGCACCCGTGAGAAGCGGCAGGTGAGCCTCTCGGAGGTGATGGTGGGATCGAGGACGAGGGCCTAGCTGCCAAGGTTTGGCATTACTGCCGGGTGGTCCGCCCGGCTCTAGGTGACCGGCTTCTCGGACCAATGCATGAACTGGGGGACCGAGGGCACCGTGGCGTTCACCTCGTGCCGGCGCTGACGCTGGCTGTGTTTGTCGGTTCCCTTGCTGGTGAAGACGACATAGGCCTCGTCCTGGTCGGGGAATTGGTCATGGAGGTGGCCGTTGTTGGGGGCCTGGGCCGGTAGTGGAGCCGGAGCCGGTGTGGGTGCCGGGGCCTGGGGAGCCAGAGGGGGAGGAGTCGGAAGGCCCTCGCCCCGGGCTAGCCGCTGGGAGAAGCTGCACTGCCGAAACGTGTGCGTGGCCGGCTTCGCCCCAGAGTGCATCTTGCACGGAGCATCGAGCATCTGCTCGAAAGTCAGCTTGGGCTGCCAGGTGTTCTTGCCGGTCCGTAGGCGCTGGCTGGGCGCTTGGGTGGCCGGCTGTTCTTCCTCGACGGATGCGACATGGTAGCTCCCATAACGGGGCTCTAGCCGGTCGGCCTTCCGCTTGTTGTTCTGTTGCTGCCGGTTGTCGGCGGTCGGCCGTGTTGCGGCAAGCGGCGGGTTAGCCCTGCCGGATGCGCTGACCTTGATCCGCATAGCGGAGTCGGCCGCGGCGTAATTGTCTGCCCTGGCCATGAGTTCTGCCTAGGTAGCCGGCTCCGAGCACATGAGCTTGTGCTTGAGGAGGGTGCCGTCCCGGCAGCCTTCAGAGAAGTACTGGATGGCCTGTACCTCGTGCACCCCCTCGCAGGAGTTGCGGAGCTCTGTCCATCTCGTGAGGTTGTCACGGAGGGATTCTTCCTCCCCTTGGACGCACATGGCCAGCTCGCGGGGGCGGCCAGGCTGCTTGTAAGTGCCGGTGAAGTTGCGGACGAACGCCTCCTCGAAGTCCGTCCAGGCATTGATGCTGCCGACCGGCAGGCTGTTAAGCCAAGTCCGGGCCGACCTGATCAGCATGAGGGGAACGTAGCGCACCGCGACGCGCTTGTTCCCCCTGGCGATGCCGACCGCGGTGGTGTAGTCGATCAGCCTGTCTTCCGGCTTGGCGGTGCCGTTGTATTTTGGAGTGTCGCGGGGGAGCGTGAAGCTGGTAGGGAACGGCTCATCGCTGATCCGGGGGCCGAAGCATGCCGGCCCAATCGGACCCTCCTCCTAAAGGAGGGCAGATTGTGCCAGCCGATCGATGCGGGTTCGGGCGTCGTTCTCGCTCTGCGGGACGTGCGGGTCGAGCCGAGCGGCGAGCTCGGGGCGGACAATCGGGGCGGGCGAGCGGGCCCGCTCCTGCCGCGGGGGCGTTGTGTGGGCATGGCTGCGCCGGCCGCCTCCTGCCGCGGCATCATTGTACCTGTTCGTCACAGCCTGCAGCCTGTCTCCCTGATGGGAGCACCCGTTATGATTACCAGCACCCCGTCGGCCGGAACCGCGGGGGGAAGAGGCTTGCTGGGCCGGCTGGCGCTGGCCAGCGGTTGGTGGAGTGTCCCCCTCGGGGATAGGTATTTCGGAGCCGACGTTGGCGCCGTCTAGCCGGGGCTGCTGAGTGTTGGCGGCGGCGATGAGGTCGTGGATGTGCCGCTCCTGCTGCTTACGCTCTTCGCCCTCCAGGTCAGCCAGGTCGGCATAGGCCACCTGGGCGGCCCTCATGCTGGCCGCCGGTGTGTCTAAGGTGGGGAGCCTGCCACCAAGGATTTCTGCGACCACGCGGCCGCGGTTGCGGACGTCACCACGCCGGCTACGCTCGTTGTCGGCGGGGGTGAGACCGTAGGCGGTGGTTGCGAGCATGGTTGCCTCCGCGAACAGCAGCTGGCGAGCTGCCTCCAGCTCAGCCGTAGCTGTGGCCGGGTTTTTCGTAGGCGCGACGGGAGTGCTGAGGCCGTGAAGCATGGAGCTGAGGGGGTCGGAAGTGCCGGTGCTAGCGGCTGCGGTGGCCGCCTGCGCCTCTGCCCTGGCGCGACCGGTGTTCGTGGAGGAGCCGGTGACCATTACCCGAGGCGATTGCGCCTGTAAACGAGGGCGGGTCGAGGCAGTCGACCACCTCACTAGGGTACTTGTCGGCGACTGTCTCGCCAGCGACGCTCAGCCTGCCGAAGCATTCGGCAAGGGTGGCGATGATGGACAGAGTGGCGCTGCTACGCAACTCGTCGGAGAGGTCGGTAGCGATGCCCGCAGGGCGGGCGGGAACCAGGTTCCTCGCAGCGGGACCAAGCCCCACGAGCGTGCTGGTCCACTCGGACGCGGAGCGGCCGGGGGAGTTGGCGAAGCGTCACGCTCGGAGCATGACTCCAGTCGGCGCCGCAGATGGCCCAACGGTGGGCGCCAACTGTCGTCGTTTTCTCACGACAAACGCCATGGGGTGGCTTATCGAGAGTGGTTGGGGCCGAAGGACACCGGCGGGCTACGGCGACGGGATTGGGGACAAGCAGTGAGAGACACGCGATGTACCCCAGGTTCGGGGCCCTTTGTGAGAGGTAACATCCCTAGTCCTGCTTGCCTAGTTGATAGACCAAGAGAACTACAATGGTGCTCCTTGAGCTGTTGGCTAGAGGAGGAAGAAGGAGCTAGCTGGCTCTTCTTGCCTCTCTAAGTGTCTTTGTGGGAGAGATGGTGAGAATGCTTGCCCCCGTGCATGGGGGGCGTCGGGGGGTTTTATAGGCCAACCCCCCGGCTTACAATATACTTCAATGGTAATGGGAAGGGGGACCCGGCTGACAGCCTCTCTGGCTGGCCGGAGACCCCTCTGGCCGAGCCGTCTTGTTGCCTGCGGGGTCCACCGGCTGCTGGGCCTCGCCGCTCGCAAAGCCCGCCGGCCGCCCGGTCCCGTCGAGGACTGGGGCCTGTCAGCCGGCCGCCGCCATTGGCCCGCAGCCACCTGCCCCGGCACGGGCCGCACCAAGCGGCGTCGCCATGCGGAAGCCGGCCATTGTCTTCGGCATGGCGGGTCGCCCCGTGGCCATGCGGGGGCAAGTAATGGAGTGGACGGGGGCGTGCCGGTACTGTCGCCCCATCCGTTCGCGGTCGGCCGTGGTCAGCGGTACGACCGCCCGAACTGTAGCCATGCGCGCTGCTCTGTTAGCGGTCACTGCAGCCATGCGGGACCAGTCATGGAGGTTATGTCTTGTCACCGTACGTAGGTTCGGTGGGAGGGGACCGGTGCTCGCCTCCCGGGGGTCAGCGGTAGAGCCGGTCGGTCGTCACGCCCGCCGGCTGCTCGTCGGGCGGCCGTGCGCCAGCCTGCCGGGAGCCAGCCGGCTGCGAGCCAGCCGGCCGGGGGCCAGCCAGCTGCGAGCCAGCCGGTCGTGCCTCAGCCGGCCATATGCCAGCCGGCCGTAGGCTAGTCGGCCATATTGTTTTGAAGAGAGGCGGAACCCTCCGGCTTTGGCATACCCAGGGGTTATGACCCCGTCACTCATTGGGACCGATCTTTGGAACTGAGTTCCATGTTTGTGATCCAAGACTAGTTACTACCGCACATTGAGCTTCGGGCACTCCAAGCTCTCTCGACTTATCAACCGCCTAGTCCTCGGTCCAGGAGTTGCAAGTAGTTTCTAGTGTTTAATGCTGGAGGCCGTGCGTAGTGCTGACCCTAGGGGTGGTCTATGACGTGGTAGGCAGTGGCATGGTTTACCAAGGGTCACCCGGATGGTGGGCTTGGGAACTCTGCGCACATTGTTTGAGGCCGTAGCGGTAACTTCGGTCGGACTTCCGTGCGGGTTCAGTCTCAAATAGGCGATAGCCTGGACTAGGATCTTGTGTGATTGATAGTTGTGGCCGACTCACTCACTAGGCTTCCGCTTGAAGGTTGCCGATGTGCCTTTTTACGTGCACATAGCGATAAGTGACGAGAGTGTGTGTGAAGAAGTACACCCCTGCAGGTTATGAATCTGTTTGAATAGTCGCGTCCTTGGATATGGACAACTTGGAAACATATGCTGTTCATAGACAACTTTAATCGCTACTCATAAAAGTATCAAGACAAGTGTGAGTACCTTGGATGGCACTATCGTAGGTGACGGGAGTGGATCCATGGTGGAGTGTTGATGTGGTGTTAGTGGACTCGTGTGCGCTATCTCAAACTTGTTCAAAGAACTAGTAGTCGTAGTACAGGTTAGCCAAGAGTCAAAGCTGGCTTGCTGCATAAACCCCACAACTCCCCTTGTTGATACATGAGCATGATTAGACTAGGTCTGATCTAAAGACTTGCTGAGTATGTTTGTCCTGATGTTTTCTTAATAACTGTTGCAGATGAGAACCAGGATCCATCTGCTGGGTTCTATCTAGACGTCGACGACGACGAGTAGCTGGTACCCCAGCTATGATCTGATGCCCTGGGTTGGGCTGTTGATAGTCAGGCTTTATGCCTTTTACCTTTCATCTGTTTGTACTCAAATAGCTTTAAGCTTCTGCATGGCTTGTATGACTTTGCTTGTATGACTTGAGTGTCGGGTCATGTGACCCCTACCTGTATGAACATATTATGTAAGGCTCTTCTGAGCCTTCTAAATAAATGTTGTATTGTTGTATGGTTATGTTGTGATGCCATAGTTATATCTATGCATATCAGGCATGTCGTGCATACGTGTGACGTGCAACGGTATGTATGGGATTCGACACCTAGTTGTGTGCCTTTATTAGTACTCTTTACAGGAAAATGCCTCTTTGTGCTTCCACTCAGCCTTGGTAGCTTGCTACTGCTCCGGACACATTGATTGACCGGCATGTATCCTTCTTTTGCTGCTGTGTCTGTCCCTTCGGGGAAATGTCTCACAGTGTAATGGAGTCCTTGTGGCCTGCTATGACTCGTCTACACGCAATTAATGACATAAATGTGTCACGACGTAATGGAGTCCCTGTAGCTTGCTACGACTCGTCTACACACGTTGATGACCGACACCTGCATTGCCGGGTTACGTATGCCTGTTCCTATACGGATGTGTCGCTTGGGTTTACGACTAGTCATGTCGACCCGAGTTCTTTGACATTTGAATGCTAGCGACATATTCACATTCGTGAGCCAAAAGGCGCTAACGGTCCCGGCCCAGGTAACGTGGAAGCCGTGGAGATAACCGTGCATGAGGCCGCAAAGTAATGTGAGGTGTTACATGCTGGGTTCTTATGGCTTAGGATCGGGGTCCCGACACTTACCCCAGATCTGATAGCAAAATGGGTGAGTCCGGTCCATTGCATTCCAAAGAAAGGAGGAGTTTTATTAGTAACTAATGCAAATAATGATCTAGTCCCTACTAGGGATGTTATTGTATATGGAATATGTGTTGATTTAAGGAAATTGAACAAGTACACAAAGAAGGATCACTACACATTGCCATTCATAAATGAGATATTGGAGAGATTGGCCCACAACTCTTATCTTTGCTACGTTGATGGATATTGTAGGTTCTCTCAAATACCTATCCGACCTGAAGATCAAGAAAAGACCACCTTCACTTGCCCGTACGGTACATATGCCTATCGTTGGATGAAATTTGGTCTATGTAATGGACCACCCTCGTTTCAAAAGTGCATATCTAATTTTTTTTTCTTATTATATTGAAAAAATGGTTGAAGTATTTATGGACAATTTTTTGGTCCAACGCACATCCTTTGCTAATTGTCTCTATAATCTCACAAAAGTATTGCAGATATGTGAGGAAACAGGTTTTGTGCTAAATTGGGAGAAAAGCCACTTTATGGCACTGAAGTTGTGGTGTTGGGACATAGACTCTTAGGAAATAGTATTGAGATAGACCATGATAGGATTGAGGAGATAGAAAAATTACCTTATCCTCACGATGTGAAAGGTATGCAAACTTTTATGGGACATGCTAGTTTCTAGAAAGGATTTATCAAATATCTCTCCAAAATATCTAAACCCCTGATTGATCTATTGCACAAAGATGTGCCTAATTCTTTTGATAAGATCTGTGTGCAGGCTTATGAGAAATTAAGGGAAGCCTTGATCACAACCCCCGTCATCCAAGATCCAAAATGTGATTAGCCCTTTGAAATCATGTGTGACGCTAGCAATTATGCTATTGGTGTTGTTTTAGAACAACGTGATGATAAGAAACTTAATGTGATCTTTTATGCTAGCAGGAGTTTGGATGAAGACCAAGTACAATTGGCAACTACTGAAAAAGAATTGCTAGCTATTTTTTTCGTGTGATAAATTTCGTCCTTATATTATTAATTCAAAGTGATAGTCCACACCGATCACCGTGCTTTACATTACCTACTTTCAAAGAAGGACGCTAAACCCCGGTTGATTAGGTGGATATTACTACTTCAGGAATTTGATTTGCAGATAATAGCCAGTAAAGGGGGAAGCAACCCACTAGCAGACCACCTATCACGCATGGAAAGAATACCATATGATCTAGTACATATAAATGAATCCTTTCAAGGTGAGAGTTTGGCTATGATAAAAAAGATAGACCTTGGTTTGCAAATTATACTAACTTTCTTGTAGGAAAGTACATACCGCCCGATATGAATTATCATCAAAGGAAAAAGCTCTTCAATTATCTGAAGTATTATTTCTAGGATGACCCTTTTCTCTATCGGCATGGATCGGACGACATGATAAGACGTTGTGTCTCTCAGCATGAGATGAATGCTATAATTGAAGGGTGCCATAGTAGCCCTTATATAGGACATCATGCTGGAGATAGGACCGCCACCAAGGTGCTTCAATCAGGATTTTACTAGCTGATACGTCTCCAACGTATCTATAATTTTTGCTTGTTCCATGCTGTTATATTATCATTCTTGGATGTTTTACAATCGTTTTATAACAACTTTATATCATTTTTTGGGACTAACCTATTAACACAGTGCCAAAAGTGCCGGTTGCTGTTTTTGCTTATTTTTAACTTCGCAGAAGATCAATACCAAACAAACTCCAATTGCGACGAAACTTTTTGGAGATTTTTTCTGGACTAGAAGACACCCAGTGGGCCAAAGAAGTGCCGGGGGAGTGGGCCGAGGAGACCAAAACCACCAGGGCACGCCAGGGGGGGCCCCGGCGCGCCCTGATGGTTTGTGCCCTCCTCGGGGCCCCTCTCCACCACCTCTGATGCCTATAAATTCCCGAATATTCCAAAAACCCTAGGGGAGTCGACGAAACACAATTCCAGCCGCCGCAAGTTCCAGAACCTCGAGATCCAATCTAAACACCATCACGGAGGGGTTCATCTTCCTCATAGGTGCCCCTCCGATGATGCGTGAGTAGTCCACAATAGACCTACGGGTCCGTAGGCAGAAGCTAGATGGCTTCCTCTCTCTCTCTTATGATTCTCAATATAGTGGTCTCTTGGAGATCTATTTGATGTAAACTTTTGCGGTGTGTTTGTTGGGATCCGATGAATTTTGAGTTCATGATCAGTTTCTATCCATGAATATTATTTGAGTCTTCTTTGATCTCTTATATGCATGATTACTTATAGCCTCGTATTTCTTCTCCGAATCTTTGGTTTAGTTAGGCTGACTAGATCGATTTTTCTTGCCATGGGAAGAGGTGCTTTGTGATGGGTTCGATCTTGCGGTGTTCTTTCCCAGTGACAGAAGGGGCAGCAAGACACGCATGTATCGTTGCTAGTAAGGGTAACAAGATGGGGTCTACTCCTACATGAATAGATCTTGTCTACATCATGTCATTGTTGAAAATGCAATCATGCCCTTAATCATATTTTAATGTTGTTGACAACATACATATAGGGAACTAATCATTTTCATCAAGTGTTTCTCAGGTTTAGTTCCCAAGAGACTGTTGTGTGGATCGTGACTATCATGTCCAGAATGCTTAAGAACGAAGAAACAAGACGAAATGTTCTATCATTTTGTTTATCCTTCTTGAGTATAGGGACCCCGCACTATTAAGAGGGGATCATTGGGTCTTGCAAGAAACTTGCTCGAAAATCTAGGAAATACCTCTCTCTCTCTATTTCCTTTAAGGTTGTTCTGCTCTTGTTCGGACGACCGGTGGTTCTCGGACGTCCGGACGTCGGATGACCGACGTCCTCCAGATATCCGGAGCCACCCATCAGATCCAAATCCTCGGATTTCCGGTCCCTCCGGTCGACCGAGCTCCGGACGTCCGGGTACGGTCGGAAATCCCTGGACACCCACCAGATCCAAATTGTCGGACTTCCGACACCTTTCGGATGGCCGACGTCCTCCGGACGTCCGTATGCTGTTCACTATTTCCACCGAATGTTGTGCTGACCTGCTCCTTCCTGTTCTTTGGACAACCGACTCCTGTCGGACGTCCGACTCCTCGTGACTGTCCGGACGACCGAGAACTGTCGGACGTCCGGCAACTGCACAGCATAAGTGGCTCCAACGGCCATTTTTCTATCACCACTATATATAGTCTTCTCCCACCTCGTGTGGGGGTCGTCCAACACAGTCAAAAGATTCCAAGAACACCTTTCTCTCTCACTCCCATTTGTCTACACCAAATCCTAGATCCCAAGTGCATCTGTGAGTTCCTTTGAGTGTTGTTCCAATCAAAAGATAGATCGTCTCCCTCTCCTCCTCTCAACCAAAGCTATTTGCGATTTGAGCAAGTTTTGAGCAGTTTCCGTGATCTTGTTACTCTTGGAGGTTGGAGACTCCTAGGCGGTAGGAGTTCTTCGGAGAGGAATCAAACCTTTGTGATTTCCCCCGGAAAGTTTGTGAGGGTTTGGAGGCCACCTCAAAGGCCTACCACTAGTGGTTGAGAAACGCCTTGGTGGTGTTATCTCAAGCAGAGAATAGGGTGAGCCTTCGTGGTAACATCCACCTCTCTAAATGGTGACGTAGCTTCCCTCTAAGGAAGTGAACATCGGCATATATCCTCGTCTCTCGGAGTTGCGGTTATTCCTAACCCTAACTCCCTACTTGTGGTTAATTATCTTTGAGTACTTACTTGTATTACTTGTGCTTAATTATCTCCTACTTGTTGCCTTGCTTAGTACACATAGCTTAACCTTCTTCCTTGCAATTGTTAGGCTCACTTTCATATTCCGCATTATTTTCTAAAATTGCTAAGTAATAATTAAAATTTGTAATTGTACCTATTCACCCCCCCTCTAGGTCCATCTCGATCCCTTTCAATTGGTATCAGAGCCTCGTGCTCTATTCTTGTGGCTTAACCGCCCTAGAGCGAGATGAACCCCGATGGGACTCTCCTTGTTGCGGATCCGAAGGATAAGGATGTGGCTTCCACGGAAGTCAAGTCCTTCACTTCTGAGGATCTGGAATGGGCTCTTGCTAAGAAAAAGGAGGAGCACGATGCTTCTCTTGAGGCCATGGTCCAAATGAGATTAGCCACATTAACCACGATGCTTGCATCACCTTCGGGTGGTGCGGCCTCGAGGCCAACTGTGCCTATTCCTTCACTTGGCCAACAACCTCTTAGCAATGATCAATCTAGTGTTCCATGGCTTTATGCTAGACCTCAAATTGAGAAACCTAAGTATAATCCTGGAGGAAAACCTCCTTTGCTTGATGACAGTTCAGACTTTGCTTTGTGGAGAGTTGGTATGCAGGATCATCTTAGGTACGCCAATGATGAAATGTTGGACATTCTGGAGCATGGCTACCACCCTGTCGACCCAAAGAATCTCACTCCAAGAGAAACTTATGACAAGCATCGCAACGACACCGCAATCATGTGCATAAGAAAAGGAATGAATGATAAGCAAAGGAGACCTTACATACACATCACAAGTGCCAAGGAATTATGGGACAGCATTGTAAGGACCAAGACCGGTACCTCCACTCTCCGGCTTGCTCAGTATGAAATTGCCAAGGGCCAACTGCAAAACTTTTGTATGGAGCAAGGGGAATCCCCCAAGCAGCTCCTTGAGCGTCTCATGACTCTCACCGCCGAAATTGAGTCCTGTGACTGTGACAAGACACAAGATGGATTCAACTTGACTAAGAGGTTTCTCGTGGACAAGCTACTTCATGCTCTTGCTCCATATCATCACCAAATGGTGTGGGACATAAGACAACATCATGGATTCAAGTAAATGACTCCGGATGACATCATATACACTTTCCAACTATTCGAAGAGTCAAAGGCAAATGCTACAAAACATCTTGCCATGCATGGTACCTCAACATCAAAGATCAATCTTGCTTTGAAGGCCAAACATGTATGTGATGAAGAGCAAAGTGAAGAAGAAGAAGAAGATGATGATGATGAAGATGGTGATGAGATTGACTCCGATGAGAGCCCTTCATATGAAGACATTGCCCTCTTTGTCAAGAAGTTTAGCGCGGGAAAATTCAAGGGAAGATTCCAGACGAAGAAAGTGAGAAAATGCTACAATTGTGAGGAAACCAACCACTTCTCCAACGATTGCCCTTATGAGAAGAGAGAAGATAAACCAAGGTTTCCCAAGACCTTTTCAAATAAGAAGTTGCCAAATCCTATGAACTCCAAGCTCAAGAGCAGAGATGGGAAAGCAATGGTTGCTCATGAAGAATCTGATCCAGATGATGTTGGTGGGGTTGCCGGAGTAGCTCAAGATTCACAAAACACCTTGAGGTTAGTCAACAAGAGTGGTGATGTTGTCACCTACAACTATATGAAAGACTACAAGGGCAACGCTCACAAGTGCTTAATGGCAAAGGCCGTCATAGAAGATGGAGAGGACCAAAACTCTCCTGACAAGGTCAAGGTAACCCCACGCTCAAATCCCCTTCTTTTCACTCCGTCTACTCCTTGTGATGAGTATCTTGATGCGGAGGATAATTACGATGATGACGATATAGACGATCCTATGCTTGCTAAACTAAATAAGTTCATGTGCTCCCTTAAAGGAAAGAAGCTCACTATGTTTCGTATGCTTATGGAGATGGTGAGTAAGCACACCAATACCATTAAGGAACTCGAAACCCTCGTCACCGAGGAAAAGGAAAAGTACGAAATCCTTGAGCGGAAAGTCCAATATGAGGAAGCACGAAATGATGAACTATGCTTAAAAATTGGTCCAAACATTGATGATCATGCTAAAAATCATGCCTCCTTGAAAAAGGCCAAGAACTCTTGCAAGGAGTTGATGAATGCTAAAAGTAAGCTTGTGGAATCTCATGCTTCTCTCTCTAAGGATTGTGAGCTTCTATCCGTGTCCCTCAAGACTAAGGAAAAGGAGCTCACTCTTCTTACAAAGAGCTTTGAGACGCTCAAACTTACTTATCTTGAAACTCTAGCCAAGGTTTACTCCTCACCTATTATCAATGTTGATGCTTGTACTACTAACTCTAGTGGTGACCTAGCATCTATTCTTGAGGAAACCCGCTATCTAAAGGCACAACTCGAGAGAGTACTCATGACATGTGCTCAAGGACAAAAGCACCTTAATGAGGTACTGCGCTAACACAATGAGGTGTTTGCCAAGGAAGGGCTCGAGTTTAACCCAAGCACAAGCAAGAAGAAGACGTCTTCTCACAAGTGCACCACCCCTCTCAAAGAATCATTTGTACGAGAAGGGCACAAGGAGAAAGGTAAGGTTGTGAGTGGGAAGGCCACTAGGGGCATGCCCACTCTCAACAAGCCAAAAGAGTTCATGCCTCCATCCTATGTACTTCGTAAAATAAAGGATGGAGAGGTTTATGCTAAATTTGTTGGTCCTCATAGTGCATTCCGGTTCTATGCTATTTGGGTCCCTAAGACCCTTGTGACTAACTTGAGAGGTCCCATTGCAAAATGGGTGCCTCTAACCAAGTCATAAATTGTGTGTAGGTTGCTTTCTCTGGTGGAGTCAAATGGGTGATCGATAGTGGATGCACCAACCATATGACCAGAGATAGCAAATTGCTTTTTGATTTCATGGAAGCTATTCAACCATTTATGAGCATTGTGTTCGGTGGAGGATCAAAAGGACAGGTACTCGAGTTGGGCAAGGTGGCTATCACAAATGACATGTCTCTTGCAAATGTCATGCTTGTCCAATCCCTTAAATACCATTTGCTTTCTGTTCGCCAATTGGCTTCCATTGGTTATGATACACTATTTGGACTAACGGATGTGAAAGTATTTAAGAGAGATACTCTCGAAGTGGATTTTGTTGGAGAGTTGGATGGCAACCTTTGCACGGTTGATTTCTCAAAAGAGAGCACATTCCATGCAACTTGTCTAATGGCCAAGGCCAACAAGGGGTGGCTATGGCATCGCCGGCTAGCCCATGTCGGCATGAGAAATCTTCAAAATCTCTTAAAGGGTAATCACATCCTTGGACTAACCAATGTCTCTTTTGAGAAAGATCGTGTGTGTAGTGCATGCATAGCCGGGAAGTAACATCAATCAAAGCACCCAGCCAAGAATGTTGTATCTACTTCAAGGCCTTTGGAGCTCCTTCATGTGGATCTTTTTGGGCTTCCATCATGGGATAGTCTTGGTGGGAAAAAGTATGGAATTGTCATTGTTGATGATTACTCAAGATATACATGGGTGTTTTTCCTCAAGTCCAAGGACGAGACGAAGATCACCTTCATTGATTTTGCCAAGCAAGCCCAACGCAAGTTTGACAAAGAAATCTTGGCAATAAGAAGTGATAATGGCTCCGAGTTCAAGAACTACACCTTGGAAGAATTTCTTAGTGATGAGGGGATTGAGCATCAATATTCCGCACCCTACACTCCTCAACAAAATGGTGTAGCCAAGAGGAAGAACCGTACACTTGTGTAAATGGCAAGGTCCATGTTGGATGAATACAAGTCACCACATAGTTTTTGGGCCGAGGCTGTCAACACTGCATGCCATGCATCAAACCGGCTCTTCCTCCGCACGATATTGGAGAAGACCCCATATGAGCTCCTAACCGGGAACAAGCCAAATGTCAAGTACTTTCGTGTATTCGGGTGCAAGTGTTTCATCCTCAACAAGAGAGAACGGTTAGGAAAATTTCAATCCAAAACAATTGAGGGGATATTTGTTGGTTATGGATCAAACTCTCACGCCTATAGAGTCTACAATAAATCCAATGGATGTGTTGTAGAAACTTGTGACGTGATGTTTGATGAATTTAATGGCTCCCATGGGGAGCAAGTTGATCTAAGTGATGTAGGTGAAGAAGATCCCTCTCAAGATATTTTGACCATGGGTGTTGGTGCTCTTCTTCCAATGGAACAAGAACCTCATGATGACGATGAAGAAGATGGAAGTTTCTCTCATCCTCAAGTCACTTCAACACCCATACCTCCACAAGATCTTAATGCTCAAACTATGCCCGTTGTCCGAGATCAAGAAGGAGAACACGTCCCTCACCATGATCACACTCAAGAACCAGATCGTCACCAAGAGCAAGACCAAGAAAATGCAATCATTGATGATGAACCTCAACAAATGAAACATGAAGAAGATCTTCCACCACACATTAATGATCCATATGTTGAGGATGTGGATGATGGAAATGAAGTTGAACCTCGTGAAACCCTGACCTCCATCATGCCACGAGTGGCCGGTCATGTCGATGTTGATCAAATTCTTAATGGCATATCGGAAGGTAGAGTCACTCGTAAACAATTGACAAAATTTTGTGCTCACTTTTCGTTTGTCTCTAGTGTTGAGCCACTCAAGGTACAAGATGCATTGAGGGACAATGATTGGCTCGTTGCTATGCAAGAAGAGTTGAACAGTTTTAAACGCAACAAAGTATGGTCATTAGTCAAGAGACCAACTAAGGAACACAATGTCATTGGAATAAAATGGATTTTTAAGAACAAGCAAGATGAGAATGGCATAATCATCCACAACAAGGCAAGGTTAGTGGCACAAGGGTACTCCCAAGTTGAAGGTTTGGACTTTGGTGAGACCTTTGCTCCCGTTGCCCGTCTTGAGTCTATTCGCATCTTACTTGCTTATGCTACTTTCAATGGTTTTACGTTACATCAAATGGATATGAAGAGTGCTTTTCTTAACGGTCCTCTACAATAAGAAGTATATGTATCATAACCACCTGGATTTGTTGACCCCGATCACAAGGACTATGTGTATAAACTTCACAAGGCTTTGTATGGCCTCAAACAAGCACCACGTGCTTGGTATGATCATCTTAAGAAGTTTCTACTCGATGATGGTTTTGTGAGAGGGGTGATCGATCCCACTCTTTTTACTAAGAGGGAAAAAGGTGATTTGATCTTATGCAAAATTTCTGTGGATGACATCATTTTTGGTTCTCCAAACATTCATTTGTGCAAGAAGTTTGCGGCCTCCATGACCAAGACCTTTGAAATTTCACTCAATGCGGACTTGAAGTTCTTTCTCGGATTTCAAATACAACAATTTCAAGAAGGTATTTTCTTATCTCAAACAAAATACCACAAGGATATTCTAGAGAAGTTTGACATGACAAATGCGAACCCATGTAAGACACCCATGCCCACAAAACTTGTTCTCACTGAAGACACCAACGGTATTCCTTTTGACCCATCTATTTACCGCTCTATGATTGGTTCATTGCTTTATCTTTGCGCATCTAGACCAGACATCATGTTAAGTGTAGGCATATGTGCAAGATTTCAAGCTTCCCCTAGGGAAAGTCATCATAAGGCGGTTAAGCATATTCTTAGATACCTTGTTCACACCCCAAAGTTGGGTCTATGGTACCCCAAGGATGCAAAGTTTGACCTCATTGGGTACACATATGCGGATTGGGCCGGTGACAAAGTGGGACGGAAGTCTACCTCCGGTGCATGTCAGTTTCTTGGACGCTCCTAGGTAAGTTGGTCCTCCAAGAAGCAGAATTGTGTCTCCCTCTCCACCGCCGAAGCTGAATACATTGCAACCACAAGTTGTGCAACTCAATTGCTATGGATGAGGCAAACTTTGAAGGATTATGGTATCACCTATAGACATGTGCCTCTTTTATATGACAATGAAAGTGCCATCAAGATTGCTGAGAACCCTATTGATCACCCTCGCACAAAACACATTGATATTAGGTATCACTTCTTGAGAGATCATGTGCAAAAGGGTGACATTGATATTGCTCATGTTGGTACAAATATGCAACTAGAAGACATCTTCACCAAACCATTGGACGAAGCAAGGTTTTGTCAACTTAGGCGTGAACTTGGTATCTTGGAGCTTGATAACATTATGTGAAATCTTGTACACCTGTATACATTTACTTCATGTCTTGTCTAGGTGTAGGCATGTATTTAGGGGGAGACATTCAGTTCATGAGTTCTCTCACCCTATATATGATGCATAAATCAACCCAACACTCTCAAAGTTACTTTGTTCGCTTTTGTGACTTGGTGCTTCAAATGATGGAGTTGTGGTGATGGGCTCAAGTTCATATCTTCGCAGTGCCATCCCACGTTTACTCAAACATGGTGGCTTAAACCACCACCCCCTTTCATGAACATCGTTAGAAGCTGTTTACCTAGAGTCATTGCTATTTGACACAATCTTGGTTGTTATATGTGTTAGGCTATCCTCTATCATCTCACTATCATGGGTGTCACCGAACACTGCAAATTCTCCCTGATTGCCTCTGTTTCCTATATGTCCCTCTCGGACATCCGACATCCTTCGGTCGTCCAACCCCTCCTTGATGTCCGGACGTCCGACGGGTCTCGGTCGTCCGACGTTTCTCGATCGTCCGACGTTTTGGCCCCCATATAAAATCTGGAGGCCCGCTGGCCTGGGCAGTTGCCCTACCTCCCCGCGCCGGTTCCCCTCTTCCGTCTTCTCCCTTGTGCCGCCAGGCCGCCGCCTGGCTCCCTCCGGTTGCGCCTTCGGCTGGAGCTCCTCCCTCCTTGCGTCCCAAGGTAGATCTCCTCCTTCCCTCTCTTTTCCACTGGCTCTTTCCTCGCGATTTGGCTCTGGGTGGTCAAGATGCATCAGATTCAATATCTTAGGTGTTTCTCAAATGTGGTTGTAGGGGATTTGCTATGCCGAAGATCAAGCACTCCGCACGCAAGAATCCCGTGGGTTCGTCCTCTCGTGTCTCCCATGGTGCGGGGTCCGACGACTCCCAAGACTGGGCTCGTCCACCCAAGCACCTTGCCAAGCATCCGTTCGTGAAACCGTTTCATCCTTGGAGGCTTCCGACTACGAAGAAGAGATGGAGTATGAAGAACGGGCTGAATTTGTTGGGATTCGCAGAAATTTTCCAAAGCCCGGCACTCGGAGGCCGTTGTACATGCCTCCTCCGCCTCCGGATCAGCCTCAAGGTGATGCCCGCCGCATCTCTCTTGAGCACCCTCCCTCTCTTGGTCGCGTGATAAAGGATTTCACCAAAGTCCCTAAATCTGCCTATCTTAAGTTTCGTCGCGACACTGATCAATTCTCTGTTTTGCGTGATTCTATGGACTCTCGGTTTTGCACAAATGTTCAGGAAGACATTTTCTCCACTGTCATTCTTCCCAAAGGTCTGTCTATTCATCACTATATTGACTTAGAGCATATTCACACTCATCCGACAAAATATCTGGGTGCCATTAATCTCATTGAGTCTTCTGGTCTTGCTGCACCATTTGCTTTTAAACATGACTTCAATCATGCTGCCATTCATCAGTTCTATGCCACTTGTTTCTTTGGTCCGGATAAGACCGTCACTTGGATGACTTCCGACACCGAGCTCTCAGCCTCTTATGCTCAGTTTGTCGCCGCTCTTGGCTTTCCTGACACCGGTTTTAAAATCCATAAGAGTGATCCAAATCATGCACCTAGAGCCGTTGAAGCCTATGGCTATCTTTTAAAAGGCATTGATGATCTTGATGAAGAGGAAAAGGGCAAGGAAATCAATCAAGTTTCTATTTGGAGGTCTCCTTTCTTCATTATTTTTCAGTGCGTCATTCACACCATCTATCCCAAGATGGGTGACAAGGAAACTTGTACCGGGTATTGCATTGATCTCATGACTCACCTTAATGAACATCCTAAAGGGAAAATCAATGTTCCTCACTTTCTATGGCATGAGATTCGCCTCGCTAGTTTTCAATACAAGCGAGCCTTTCCTCATGCTCCTTTTATTCAGGCTCTCATTGAGCATGTGCCCCCCTTTCCCATTGCTCGAACTCATGTGCATCACCAATGGGTCATTACCCCTCACATGGCGGATGATTGGGCTCCCAAGAAATTCTCATCCTCTCCTGCTCGACGGGCTGCTGCTCGTTCTCGTCCTGTCTCATCTGGCTCTGCCTCTTTCGGTCGCTTTGCTTGTTTTCTTGGGAAAGCCCATTCTGCCATGATGAAGGCTTTCACTTTTCAGTGCTCACAAAACCACGATGTGGTCACTCGCATGATCTCTTCTAAGAATGCTCTAAAGGCTCGTCTGAGAGACTCTGGAGCAACTGATGTGAGTGAGGATGAGGGTCTTCCTTCTGCTCCTCCCTCCGACTTTGGTTTTCCTTCTGGCCCCGAGTGGGCTGATCTCCTTGACGAGGCAGGTGGCAGTGGCACCCATGGTGATGATGATGATGACAGTGATCTCTGAGTGCGTGGTTGGTTGTCATGGTCCTTCCCTTTTCGGTACTTTATGTCAAAGGGGGAGGAGATTATCTTAGTATTCGACTTGTTAGTCATGTGAACCATTACGATATGCTATCTATGATTGTAATGCCATCTATGTATGATGAACCCCTTTTATGATATGCTATCTTTGATGTAATGCTATTTATGGATGATGAATCATTATGCTTTATATGAGTGATGTGTTATCATGAGACATTCTAATTCCTTATGACATATTGATTTATGTGATATTTTCGATGCACTCATTATCAAGTAAGGGGGAGCTCCTGACCATAATTATTTTGCTATGCATATAATGAGGGGGAGCTCTATAACAAATCTCTCCTAAGTTATATAAGCCTACTTTACTTTTTGAGAGCTATATGTATGTTGTCATCAACTACCAAAAAGGGGGAGATTGAAAGTGCAATCATGCCCTTAATCATATTTTAATGTTGTTGACAACATACATATGGGGAACTAATCATTTTCATCAAGTGTATCTCAGGTTTAGTTCCCAAGAGACTACTGTGTGGATCGTGACTATCATGTCCAGGATGCTTAAGAACGAAGAAACAGGACGAAATGTTCTATCATTTTGTTTATCCTTCTTGAGTATAGGAACCCCGCACTATTAATAGGGGATCACTGGTTCTCGCAAGAAACTTGCTCAAAAATCTAGGAAATACCTCTCTCTCTATTTCCTTTAAGGTTGTTCTACTCTTGTTCGGACGACCGGTGGTTCTCGGACGTCCGGACGCCGGATGACCGACGTCCTCCGGATATCCGGAGCCAGCCATTAGATCCAAATCCTCAGATTTCCGGTCCCTCCGGTCATCCGAGCTCCGGACGTCCGGGTACGGCCGGAAATCCGTGGCCACCCACCAGATCCAAATTGTCGGACTTCCGACCCCTTCCGGATGACCGTGCCCCAGACGGCCGACGTCCTCCGGACGTCCGTATGCTGTTCACTGTTTCCACCGAATGCTATGCTGACCTGCTCCTTCCTGTTCTTCGGACGAACGACCCCTGTCGGACGTCCGACTCCTCGTGACTGTCCGGACGACCGAGAACTGTCGGACGTCCGGCAACTGCACAGCATAAGTGGCTCCAACGGCCATATTTCTATCACCACTATATATAGTCTTCTCCCACCTCGTGTGGGGGTCGTCCAACACAGTCAAAAGATTCCAAGAACACCTTTCTCTCTCACTCCCATTTGTCTACACCAAATCCTAGATCCCAAATGCATCTGTGAGTTCCTTTGAGTGTTGTTCCAATCAAAAGATAGATCGTCTCCCTCTCCTCCTCTCAACCAAAGCTATTTGTGATTTGAGCAAGTTTTGAGCAGTTTTCGTGATCTTGTTACTCTTGGAGGTTGGAGACTCCTAGGCGGTAGGAGTTCTTCAGAGAGGAATCAAACCTTTGTGATTTCCCCCGGAAAGTTTGTGAGGGTTTGGAGGCCACCTCAAAGGCCTACCACTAGTGGTTGAGAAACGCCTTCGTGGTGTTATCTCAAGGAGAGAATAGGTTGAGCCTTCGTGGCGTTGGTGTGCCTTCGTGGTAACATCCACCTCTCTAAACGGTGACATAGCTTCCCTCCAAGGAAGTGAACATCGGCATATATCCTCGTCTCTTGGAGTTGCGGTTATCCCTAACCCTAACTCCCTACTTGTGGTTACTTGTCTTTGAGTAATTACTTGTATTACTTGAGCTTAATTATCTCCTACTTGTTGCCTTGCTTAGTACACATAGCTTAACCTTCATCCTTGCAATTGTTAGGCTCACTTTCATATTCCGCATTATTGCCTAAAATTGCTAAGTAATAATTACAATTTTAATTGTACCTATTCACCCCCTCTATGTCCATCTCGATCCCTTTCAATCGTTCTTATTGCATTACTCCGTTTTTCCATGAACTTAATACACTAGATGCATGCTGGATAGCGGTCGATGTGTGGAGTAATAGAGGTAGATGCAGGCAGGAGACGGTCTACCTATCTTGGACGTGATGCCTATATAATGATCATCGCCTTGGATATCGTCATGACAATTCGATTTTCTGTCAATTGCCCAACAGTAATTTGTTCACCCACCGTGCGAAGCAACTAGTGAACCCTACGCCCCACCAGTCTACTTTTCCAACATATTGCTTTTCGATCTATCTTTTTGCAATCTTTGTTTTCAGATCTACAAAACCAAAAACCCAAAAACATATTGCTTCATATTTTATTTGCTATTTCTATTTTGTGCTCTTGAGAGATCTATCTCTCCTATCTATCACTACCTAATCTATCTTTTTAACGTAGAGAGATTGACAACCTCTCTTTCGCGTCGGGTTGCAAGTATTTGTTGTTTGTGTGCAGGTGCTGCTTATTGGGTGGTGGTGATGCTCCTACTGGTTCGATAACCTTGGTGTCATAACTGAGGGAAATACTTACCGTCGCTGTGCTGCATCATCCCTTCCTCTTTGGGGAAATACCAACGCAGTCTCAATCCACGTCAAAGGAATTTCTGGCGCCGTTGCCGGGGAGGAAGCGGTCTCTTCTACGTGCCTATCATAGGCGCCGAGGGGACTCTATCATCATCTACCAGGTTCCTAATCACAAATCTCATCTCCTTGCAATTACATTATTTGCCATTTGCCTCTCGTTTTCCTCTCCCCCACTTCAACCATTTGCCGTTTTATTCGCCCTCTTTTTCGTTTGCCTTTTTCTTGCCGGATCTCTTCCTTGCTTGCAATCTTGTTTGCGTAGTCACGATGACTCAAGAAAACACCAAGTTGTGTGATTTTTCCAATACTAATAAAAATTATTTTATTAGTACGCCTATTGCTCCTCCCTCCACTAGTGCGGAGTCTTGTGATATTAATGCCGCTTTGTTGAATCTTGTCATGAAAGATCAATTTGCCGGTAATCCTAATGAGGATGCCGTGTCCCATCTAAACACGTTCGTAGAATTGTGTGATATGCAAAAGAAAAAAGATGTGGACAATGATATTGTTAAGTTGAAACTATTTCTTTTCTCCTTGCGGGATCGTGCAAAAATTTGGTTTTCTTCTTTTCCTCGCAGTAGTATCGATTCTTGGAATAAGTACAAGGATGCTTTTATCACTAAGAATTTTCTGCCCGTGAAAATTATTTCCCTTAGGACGCAAATCATGAATTTTAAGCAACTTGAGCATGAACATGTTGCACAATATTGGGAAAGAATGAAGTTGATGCTAAGAAATTGTCCTACTCATGGTTTAAATCTTTGGATGATCATACAATTTTTTTATGCGAGATTGAATTTTGTCTCTAGAAATCTTTTAGATTCCGCCATGGGTGGTACTTTTGTGGACATTACTTTGGGTGAAGCTACTAAATTACTAGATAATATCATGGCTAATTATTCTCAATGGCATACCGAAAGAGCACCTACTAGTAAAAAAGTTAATTCGGTAGAGGAAATTACTACTTTGAGTGATAAGGTTGATGCTTTGATGAAATTGGTTGCTAGTAAAAATGCTCCTGTTGATCTTAATGATGTGCCTTTGTCTACCTTGATTGAGCAAAATAATGATTCCGTAGATGTGAATTGTGTCTCGAGAAACAATTTCAATAACAATGCTTATAGAGGTAATTTTAATCATCGGCCTTTTCCTGGAAATTCCTCTAATAATTATGGTAATTCCTATGGTAATTCTTCCTACAATAATAATAGGAAAACCTCTGATCTTGAGAGTAATATTAAAGAATTTATCAATGCGCAAAAGGCTTTCAATACTACGATAGAAGAAAAGTTGAATAAGATTGATGATATGTATAGAAGCATTGATAGAATTTCTCATGATGTTGAAAATCTCAAGTTGAAAGATTTTGTGCCTAAGATTGATGAATCTATTAAAGCTTTATACATCTCCATGGATGAAAGTAAGAAAAGAACCGCTATGTTTAGAGCTATAAGAGAAATCTTAGAAAAATCATTTTCTAGTGATTGCCTTCATAAAAAAGATGAAGATCTTAAAGTGCTTTGTGTTTCTTCTATTGATTCCTTGTTTAGCAATATTAAGATTGATAATGAAGGGACTGAAGTAGAGTCAACTTTAGCTAGAAGGCGTCCTAATAATTTGCAGGGTGAAAATCTTGATGAAAATTTTGATAAAAGTGGGTTTGAAGAGGTCAAAACTTTAACTAGTGATGTGCCCACTATTTTGGATTGCAAAGACTTTAACTATGATAGTTTCTCTTTGATTGATTGTATTTCTTTATTGCAATCCATGTTGAATTCACCCCATGCTTATGAGCAAAATAAAGCTTTTACTAAAAATATCTTTGATGCCAGGATGAAATCTTTTGAAGAAAAGTTAGAGTTGGAGATTTCTATTCCTACAAAATTACATGATGAGTGGGAACCTACCATTAAGGTCAAGATTAAAAATTATGAATGCTTTGCTTTGTGTGATTTGGGTGCTAGTGTTTCCACGATTCCGAAATCTCTATGTGATGTGCTTGGTCTTACCAATATTGAAGATTGTTCTCTTAATTAGCAGTTGGCGGATTCTACTATTAAAAATCCTTTGGGAAGAATTAATGATGTTCTTATTCTTGCAAATAGGAACTATGCGCCTATTCATTTTATTGTGCTTGATATTGATTGTAATCCGTCTTGTCCCATTATACTTGGGAGACCGTTTTTACGCACCATAGGTGTCGTGATTGATATGAAAGAAGGCAATATTCATTTTCATTTTCCCTTGATAAAGGGTATGGAACACTTTCCTAGAACAAGAATTAAGCCACCATTTGAATCAATCATGAGGGCATCCTATGGATCCAAAACCAAAGATGACAATACGATAGCGCTTGTTGGGAGGCAACCCAATGAATAAATAACTTTTTGATTTTTCCACTCTGTTTTTAAGTTTTGACACAATTATGCCTCTGTTATGATTGTGTTTTTATGTTTTATTTAGTGTTTGTGCCAAGTAAAGCCTTTAGGATGATTCATAGGATGAGTAGAAGCGATGCTGAATCTGAAACAGAAACTTTGCGTTCAGTATATGAATTTTCATTTTTTTTGCTGGAACGTGATCTTGAGCTAAAATTTTAACACAGTGTTTCTATATAAACTCCTTACGTTGTCCTAATTTTTCAGAATTTTTAGAGTTACAGAAGTAAGGTTAGAGTACAGATTACTACAGACTGTTCTGTTTAAGACAGATTCTGTTTTCGTTGCATTGTGTGCTTGTTTTGATGAATCTATTGGTTATATTGAAGGGTATGTGCCATGGTAAAGTTAAAATACAGTAGGTATAATGCAATAATAAAATATGAATGGGTTTGCAACAGTACCTAATGTAGTGATTTGCTTTATTATACTAACGGATCTAACAAAGATTTTGTTGAGTTTTGTGTGATTGAAGTTTTCAAATTTGTGGTGAGATCACGATGGATGAAGGAATAAGGAGTGACAAGAGCCCAAGATTGGGGATGCTACCACACCCCCAAGATATATCCAAAGATTAACATGCAACTAAGCTTGGGGATGCCCCCGAGTGGCATCCCCTCTTTCTTCTAATGACCATCGGTATTTTACTTGGAGCTATATTTTTATTCGTCACATATCATGAGTTTTGCTTGGAGCGTCTTATATCTTTGCTTGCTTTGTTTGTTAGTTTGTCACTTGTATCCTTGCTGGACACACCTATTTGAGAGAGCCAAAATCATGTTATGATTTGTTAGAATTGCTCTATGTACTTCAATTAAACTTTTTGAGCTATAAAATTGCTCTAGTGCTTCACTTATATCTTTTTGAGCACGGTGTGCTTGGAAATTTTTGTAGAAATACTCTCATGCTTCACTTAGGTTGATTTGAGAGTTAGTAAATTTTGAATAAATCCTCCATGCTTCACTTATACCTTTTTGAGAGATGAAATCTTTATACTCATGTGCTTCACTTAAATTTGTTTGAGCTTGCCAAAAAGCAATGGCAATATATGAAACTAGTCCCAAAGTGATAGATATCCAAGGAGGATATAATAAAAACTTTCATGAACATCATTGGGCAAATTAAACTTGATTCTTTGTAATAGTTTTGAAACATGATGATAGTAATATGTGAGTCATGCTAGTGAGTAATTATGCTTAGTAGGAATATTGGTGTTAAGGTTTGTGATTCCCTATGCGTGCACGAAAGTCAACAGTTATGCAATGAAGTTACATCCTACTTATGGTGCCTTATTCGGTGTTAGTTATGCTCAATGCTCGCTTATGTGAATTTTCGTTTCTTGGTTTGGTTGCTTCCCAATATATTTGCTAGCCTCCATTTGTACTAAGTAGAAATACTACTTGTGCATCCAAAATCCTTAAACCAAGTTTTGCCTTATGAGTCCACTATACCTACCTATATGTGGTATTTCCATGCCGTTCCAAGCAAATTTGTATGTGCCATCTCTAAATTTTGAAAATAAATTTTCTCTTTTGTGTGCCCGTACCGCTCATGAAACGGTGGGGAGTGTCCAATATTTTTCCTTGCTAGATGTGTTATTCTCAACATGAGTGTTTATTCACTTGTCATTGCACGAGAGTGCGGCGGTAATAGGGATGCCCATTCCTGAAATGAAAAAGAAAAAAATATTTATTTATGTTGTCAAATAATAAATTCCTTGGAAAGTGTTGGTATGGAAGGCAACCGTGGATACGACCCGCCATGGAAAGTGAAAGTTTGGTGGAAAAAGGAATAAACTTTATTTTCTGTTTGGGAACCGCCTATGATATATCTAGCATGGAAAGTATTGTGAGCTACTTTGTCATTTTCGTTGACAGGAAAAGCATGCCACCCAAAATATTTTTTCTCTCTCAATTTGAAACTTGAGCTCTGGCACCTCTACAAATCCCTACTTCCCTCTGCGAAGGGCCTATCTATTTACTTTATGCAATTTTTATTTTTTGCTTTGAGTCTCCATCTTCTCTTATAAGCACCAACTAGGGGGCACTATGATCGTACTTGAGCATTGGGCATAGTTAATATTTGAGTGTGTTTCATGAATGGATCAATGATTGAGCATGATGGGCTAGGGATAACTTTCTTTAGTGTTGATATTTTTAAAGACATGGTTGCTTGTTGACATGCTTGAGTATTGAAGTCATTATGTTAAAACTAGACTATTGCTTTGAATCATTTACAAGTCCAAATGTCCATGCTATACAAAACAAAAGAATGTGATGAACATGTTAGGCAGCATTCCACATCAAAAATTCTGTTTTTATCATTTACCTACTCGAGGACGAGTAGGAATTAAGCTTGGGGATGATGACACGTCTACAATGTATCTATAATTTTTGTTTGTTCCAGGATGTTATATTATCATTCTTGGATCTTTTACAATCATTTTATAACAACTGTATATCATTTTTGGGACATAGTGGCAAAGTGCTAGTTGCTATTTTTGCTTGTTTTTTACTTCGCAGAAAATCAATACCAAATGGAGTCCAATCATGACGAAACTTTTTGGAGATTTTTTCTGGGCCAGAAGACACCCAGTGGACCAAAGAAGTGCCGGGGGAGTGGGCCGAGGAGACCACAACCCACCAGGGCGCGCCAGGGGGGCCCCGACGCGCCCTGATGGGTTGTGTCCTCCTCGGTGCCCCTCTCCATCGCCTCTGATGCCTATAAATTCCGAAATATTCAAAAACCCTAGGGGAGTCGACGAAACACAATTCCAGCTGCCGCAAGTTCCAGAACCTCGAGATCCAATCTAAACACCATCACGGAGGGGTTCATCTTCCTCATAGGTGCCCCTTCGATGATGCGTGAGTAGTTCACCATAGACCTACGGGTCCGTAGGCAGTAGCTAGATGGCTTCCTCTGTCTCTCTTATGATTCTCAATACAATGGTCTCTTGGAGATCTATTTGATGTAAACTTTTGTGGTGTGTTTGTTGGGATACGATGAATTTTGAGTTCATGATCAGTTTCTATCCATGAATATTATTTGAGTCTTCTTTTATCTCTTATATGCATGATTACTTATAGCCTCGTATTTCTTCTCTGAATCTTTGGTTTAGTTAGGCCGACTAGATCGATTTTTCTTGCCATGGGAAGAGGTGCTTTGTGATGGGTTCGATCTTGCGGTGTTCTTTCCCAGTGACAGAAGGGGCAGCAAGATACGGATGTATCGTTGCTATTAAGGATAACAAGATGGGATCTATTCCTACATGAATAGATCTTGTCTACAACATAGGACCTTTCCCTGTTTCAGATGGGTACACTCATATTCTTGTGGATGTAGATTATGTTAAAAAAATGGGTTGAGGCCCTTCCAAACAAGCATGTATATGCGGCTACTTCGTTGAAGATGATAAAGGACATCATACTACCCATGTTTGGAGTTCCTAAAA
Source organism: Elymus sibiricus (assembly GCA_039707655.1). Lineage (NCBI taxonomy): Eukaryota > Viridiplantae > Streptophyta > Magnoliopsida > Poales > Poaceae > Elymus > Elymus sibiricus. The sequence continues at coordinate 247,322,065 of CM077673.1, read as the reverse complement.
TTCTTATCACTAATGGTTGGTATTCGTGAGTTGCGTTGGGGTTTCCCCCAAAGAGGAGAGGAGATGCAACAGAATAGAGATAGGTATTTCACTCAATGAGAACTAAGGTTATCAAACCAATAGGAGAACCAAGAAAACTCCCTTCGACAGCACCTACACACACAAAACCAAACACCTGCACCCAACGCGGGCAGGAGGGTTGTCAAGCCCCTTGAACTCGTTACTTGCAAGGATTAAATATTGATAGAGATAGAAGATATAAAAGAAAAATAAAATAACAGTTAATAAATTGCACCAAAGTATTTTTAGGGTTTTAGTATTTATGACTAAGTAGACCCAGGGGCCATAGTTTTCGCTAGAGGCTTCTCTCTTGAACATAACATATGGTGGGTAGACAAATTACCGTTGGGTAATTGACAGAATTGCGCATAGTTATGACATGTTATTCACGGCAACGATCATGTATATAGGCATCACATCCATAAACAAGTAGACTGAAATGATCCTGCATCTACTACCATTACTCCACCAATCAACTGAAATGATTCATCATCTATGGTATTAAGTTCATCACAAACAGGGTAACGGATTAAGCAAGATGACATGATGTAGACAAAGTAAGACAAGAAATATGATCAGACCTCGTCGTTTTATCCTTAATGGCAACAATACAAATACATGTCTTGTTCCTTCTGTCAGTGGGATATACAACATTGCAAGATTGAACCCATTACAATGCACCACTCCCACTGAAGATAATTGAATCTAGTTGCCCAAACTAAATTGATTGATTAGAGCGAAATACGAAGCAATAAAAATCATGCACAATAGAATTAAGAAAAGACTCAATTACTTTCAATGAATAATATTATCATAAACCCCCAATTCATCGGATCCCAACAATCACACCGTAAAAGAGGATTACATCGGATAGATCACCTCGAGGATCGCGGTGAACATGGCATTGAAGATCAAAGAGAGAAAGAGAGAGAGAGAGAGAGACAGAGAGAGCCATCTAGGAACTAGGTATGGACCCGTAGGTCTGTGGTGGACTACTAACACATCATCATGGAGGCAACAAGGTTGATGAAGAAGGCCTCCGTGATCTATTACCCCTCCGCCAAGTTACCAAAAAAGGTTTCCAGATGGTCTCCTGGCGGAACAGAGACTTGCGGTGGTGGAAAAAGTGTTTCGCGTGGCTCCCCGTTGGTTTCCCAATTTTAGAGAACTTATGGAGGTGGAATTAGTTCAGATGGAGCCAGGAGGGCCCCATAAGGCATCAGAGCACGCCTACCCCTGGGCGCGCCCTGTTATCTGATATGTCTCCATCGTATCTACTTTTCCAAACTCTTTTGCCCTTGTTTTGGACTCTAATTTGCACGATTTGAATGGAACTAACCCGGACTGACGCTGTTTTCAGCAGAATTGCCTTGGTGTAATTTTTGTGCAGAAATAAAAGTTGTCGGATTGACCTGAAAATTTACGGAGAATATTTTTGGAATTAATAAAAAATACTGGCGAACGAATCAACCGGAGGGGGTCCACCACCTGGCCACAAGCCAGGGGGGCGCCCCCCCTAGGGTGCGCCCCCCTGTCTTATGGGCCCCCTGGAGCTCCTCCGAACTCAACTCCAACTCTATATATTCCTATTCGTGGAGAAAAAAATCAGAGAGAAGAGTTCATCGCATTTTACGATATGGAGCCGCCGCCACCTCCTGTTCTTCCTCGGGAGGGCAGATCTGGGGTCCGTTTTGGGCTCCGGAGAGGGAAAATCGACGCCGTCGTCATCACCAACCATCCTTCATCACCAATTTTATGATGCTCTCCGCCGTTCGTGAGTAATTCCATCGTAGTCTTGCTGGACGGTGATGGGTTGGATGAGATCTACCATGTAATCGAGTTAGTTTTGATAGGGTTTGAGCCCTAGTATCCACTATGTTCTGAGATTGATGTTGCTATGACTTTGCTATGCTTAATGCTTGTCACTAGGGCCCGAGTGCCATGATTTCATATCTGAACCTATTATGTTTTCATGAATATATATGCGTTCTTGATCCTATCTTGCAAGTTGTAGACACCTATTACGAGTTATGATCCGCATTCCCCAGGGTGACAATAACAGTGATTCTTTCCGGTGATTACCGTAGTTTGAGGAGTTCATGTATTCACTAAGTGCTAATGCTTTGGTCCGGTTCTCTATTAAAAGGAGGCCTTAATATCCCTTAGTTTCCATTAGGACCCCGCTGCCACGGGAGGGTAGGACAAAAGATGTCATGCAAGTTCTTTTCCATAAGCACGTATGACTATATATGGAATACATGCCTACATTAGATTGATGAATTGGAGCTAGTTCTGTGTCACCCTATGTTATAATCGTTGCATGATGAATGCCATCCGACATAATTTTCCATCATTGATCCATTGCCTACGAGCTTTTCACATATTGATCTTTGCTAAGTTACTTTTCCGTTGCTACTATTACAATCACTACAACACTGCTACTGTCACTTTGCCATTGTTACCGTTACTTCCATACTGCTTTGCTACTGAATACTTTGCTGCAGATACTAAGTCTTTCAGGTGTGGTTGAATTGACAACTCAGCTGCTAATACTCGAGAATATTCTTTGGCTCCCCTTGTGTCGAATCAATAAATTTGGGTTGAATACTCTACCCTCGAAAACTGTTGCGATCCCCTATACTTGTGGGTTATCAAGACCTTTTTCTGGAGCCGTTGCCAGGGAGCATAACTCTATTCTCTGAGTCACTTGGAATTTATATCTGTTGATCACTATGAAGAATTTGAAAGACGCTAAAACTAAGATCTACCTCTCAACTACGAGGACAGGTAAGGAATTGCCATCTAGTTCTGCACTAGATTCACCTTCTGTTATGAGTAAATTTGCGACACCACCACCTGCTATTGATTCTGATGTGTCGCAAGTAATTGATGATGTCACTTCTGCTATGCATGATGCTTATGATGATACTTTGCTTGATACTACTATGCCACTGGGTGAGTTTCTTGATGAACAAATTGCTAGAGTCAATGCTGCAACTGATGAAACTATTGAAACTGAACACTATGAGACACCTGCTAGACCTAGCTCTCCTAGATATGAATTGCCTAATATACCTAAGGGTTATGTTATGGAAGGAGAGGTAGCTAGGGACTTTCTTGCTTGTAAAGATAGAGATGATCTTAAGAAATTACTATAAAAGTGGAAAGAAAAATCTTTGAATGCTAGAATGCAATATGATCCCAAGTTTGCTACTTCACCTATCTTTGTTACTGATAAGGATTATGAATTCTCTGTCGATCCTGAGTTAATTACTTTGGTAGAATCTGATCCTTTCCATGGTTATGAATCTGAAACTGTTGTGGCACATTTTACTAAATTGAATGATATAGCCACCCTATTTACTCATGAGGAAAAAATTCTTTATTACTATATTCTTAAGTTGTTTCCTTTCTCATTAAAAGGTGATGCTAAGATATGGTTTAATTCTCTTGCTCCTGGTTGTGTGCGTAGTTCCCAGGATATGATATATTACTTCTTTGAAAAATATTTTCCTGCCCATAAGAAACAAGCTGCCTTGCAGGAAATATTTAACTTTGTGCAAATTGAAGAAGAGAGTCTCCCACAAGCTTGGGGGAGGCTTCTCGAGTTACTTAATGCTTTGCCTGATCACCCTCTCAAGAAAAATGAAATACTTGATATCTTTTATAATGGACTAACTGATGCTTCTAGGGACCACCTAGATAGTTGTGCTGGTTGTGTTTTCAGGGAACGAACTGTTAAACAAGCTGAACTACTATTGAATAATATATTGAGCAATGATAATGATTGGACTATTCCCGAACCACCTCCAAAGCCAACTCCGAAGAAAAGAGGTATTCTATTTATCAGTCCTGAAGATATGCAAGAGGCAAAGAAATCTATGAAAGGGAAAGGTATTAAAGCTGAAGATGTTAAGAATCTACCACCTATTGAAGAAATACACGGTCTTGATAACCCGACACAGGTAGTAGAGGTAAATTCCCTCCATAGATTTGATGAAGGTGATATTCCTTATAATAGGTCTGCTAGCCAATGCTTGGATGAGTTTGATAACTTTATTGTTAAGCAAGAAAATTTCACTACTTATGTACGTAGACAATTGAAACATAATGCTTACATGCTTGATCGCTTAGGTGATTATATGAGTAGAATTGTTAATGACCTTAAGCTTATTAGTAAACATGCTTCCATGGTAACTACTCAAGTAGAACAAGTACTTAAGGCATAGAATGATTTGCTTAATGAGATGATTAGTAAGAACAATGATCATTCTGTTAGAGTTGTGACTAGAGGTGGTAGAATGACTCAGGAACCTTTGTATCCTGACGGCCATCCTAAGAGAATTGAGCAAGATCCTCAGAGAATTAATACTTATGCACCTAGTCGTTCTAATAAAAGGAAAAAGAATGACGATAGGACTTTGCATGCTGCTAGTGAACCAATTATTGATACTCATGAAAACCCAAATGATATTTCTATTTCTTATGCTGAGACACAATCTGGTAATGAACATGAGCCTAGTGATAATATTAATGATGATGTTCATGTTGATGCTCAACCTAGTAATGATAATGATGTGGAGATTGAACCTGCTGTTGACCTTGATAACCCACAACCTAAGAACAAAAGATATGATAAAAGAGACTTTGTTGCTAGGAAACATGGTAGAGAAAGAGAACCATGGGTTCAGAAACCCATGCCCTTTCCTCCTAAACCATCCAAGAAAAAGGATGATGAGGACTTTGAGCGCTTTGTTGAAATGCTTAGACCTGTCTTTTTGCGTATGCGCTTGACTGATATTCTGAAAATGTCTCCTTATGCTAAGTATATGAAAGATATTGTGACAAATAAAAGAAAGATACCGGAAGCTGAGATTTCCACCATGCTTGCTAATTATACTTTTAAAGGTGGAATACCAAAGAAACTAGGAGATCCCGGAGTGCCTACTATACCTTGCTCTATTAAAGGAAATTATGTTCAAACTGCCTTATGTGACCTTGGAACTGGTGTTAGTGTTATGCTTTTCTCTTTGTATCGTAGACTTGATTTGAATAAGTTGACACCCACTGAAATCTCTTTGCAAATGGCTGATAAATCAACTGCTTTACCCATCGGTATTTGTGAGGATGTGCCTGTCGTAGTTGCAAATGTCACTATCCTAACGGACTTTGTTATTCTTGATATTCCCGAGGACGACAGTATGTCGATCATCCTTGGTAGTCCCTTTTTGAACTCTGCAGGGGCTGTTATTGATTGCAACAAGGGCAATGTCACTTTTCATGTTAATGGTAATGAGCATACGGTACACTTTCCGAAGAAACAACCTCAAGTTCATAGTATCAACTCCATTGAAAAAATTTCAACGATTATTATTGGAGACTTTGAATTCCCTCTCCCTACCGTCAAAAAGAAATATGATATACTTATTGTTGGGGACATGCATATCCCCATTGAGGTAACCTAGTGTTATTCGAAAATTCTCCGGTTCCGTGTCATTCGAAAAAAGTTTGTCAATAAGACTTGATCAACCTTATTGATGGATTCTTTTTGATGAGCATGAGATGGATGAATTTAGAAAGCACAACCTTCTGCACCCAACTTTTATTTTCTATTCTTTAGTTTCAACTTAGGAAAAATGCTATTATTTCTCTGTTTTCTGATTTATCCGTGCAATAGAAAAATGACCTGAAAATAAAAGTTCTCAGAATTCCCTGAAAATTTAGTATGATTTTTTCTGGAATATTTTAGAATTTTTGGCACTGAGAACACATCAGGGGGCTGCACCAGTGGGCCACAAGCCTGCAGGGCGCGCCCACCCCCCCTGGGCACGCCCCTGGCTTGTGGGGCCCCCTCACTTATTCCAGCACCCATCCACTTCGTCTTCCTCCAGAAAAAATCCCACCATTGCTCAAACCCGTGTTCTAGCTCATCTTGCTGCCATTTTCGATCTCCTTGCTCAAAGCTCCATTTGCAAAACTATTTTAGGGGATTGTTCATCGGTATGTGACTCCTCCAATGGTCCAATTAGTTTTTGTTCTAGTGCTTTAAATATTGCAAAAAAATTGCTGCTGTGGTGACCTTGTTCTTGAGCTTGCATGTCAAATTTGTATGGTCCCAAGTAGTTTTGATGCATGATATAGCCTCTAGGCACTTGTGGGAGTAGTTGCTATAAGTTTTGTTGAGCTTTGTTCACTTTTATTCGGAGTCACTAAAAATTTCAGAATTATTCTCCAGAGAAAGAAATGATGAGGAGATTGTTAAGAGGCTCTTCAAGCCGGGGTTCTAAAGAAAATGAAAATGAGAAGCCCAGGTACAATATTCCTCGCACCGCGGAGGTTCGACCATGTGAATGGCCAAGTGAAGCATTCTTGAGGGCGGCCGGTATTTATGAAGATTTTTATTATCTGGCAGAAAATGCAGGCATCACCGACTTCCTCAACGATAAGTGTGACCAGTACCTCCTACTTACTAATATTTTCGTGGAAAATTTTCACTTTTATCCTAGGAAGAATCCTCCCATGGTAGAATTTTACTTATATGATGTGCCTAAGGAGATGAAACTTTACGATTTTTGCAATATTTGCAAAATACCTTATGAGGGCAGTATCAGTGAGCCACGTCCTAGAGACATGGAGGACTTTATTGCCGCAATCAGTATGGGGAAAGACAGAGGGGTGTCAAAGGCCAGAGCAGCTAGTTTGCATTTTCCAGTTCTATGCTATTATTCATTATTTGCGGGGAGATGTCTTGTTGGTCGAGGGGAGAGTGGAAGCCTTAGTGCTCCCGACCTCACCATTCTATGCCACGCTTTATTTGCTGATAGAACTTTTAGTCTGGGCGCTATAGTGGCCCAACGGTTGAACTTAAACCGTTCGAAGGGCCCCATATTCGGAGGTATCTATGCATCTCGTCTAGCCAAACACTTCGAGATACCCATTAGGCTTGACGAGGAAGAAGAAATGCTGCAGTGGGGTTTAACCCTACTGTTTATAGTCAAAAAAAAGAAGAAATGCTACTACCTACGAGATATTTAGACTATGACAGCATGGTAGCACATGATTTTATTAGGAAAGATAATGATAAGAGGCTGCTTTACAACTTAGTATTCAGTCAGGGTACTTGTGAGATTATTGCTTTGCCTGCTTCTTCTTTGTTCAATATTCGTTCAGGCAGGTACACTATTATGCCCGAGGACATTTACAGATATTGGGGCATGTCGCAACCCCCAGCACCTGAGCCGGCACCAGCCCTTGATCCGTATCAGAATCCCGTTTTTCAGTGGGAGCCACAGGAGCTCGCCAACCAGTGGAACCCTCAGTATCCTCCGGAGTATATAGGAGATGGTTATTACCAGCCATGGCCCTAGACCAACTTAGGCCAAAAGCCTAAGCTTGGGGGAGTACGTATTTCTCACCGACATTACATTCATGTTCACACATTCATTCCAGTTGTCGGTGTTCATACTTTTTCATTGTACCATCCATGGTAGTTTATTCCTTATTTTTGCTTTCTTCTTGTGTGTTTAATTAACCTTGAGAAAATCCAAAAAAATTAGTTCTAGCTTTACCTTTTAGTTTGTTTAGTTGTAGCATTAAAAGAAAACCCAAAAAGATTTCTCGTTCTTCTTTTGCTTGTTGGGAGCTTTCCCGTGTAAATAGTTTTCCTTTCTTCTTTGGGTCGTAAGGAGAAGACCACGATGACATGTTGAGTGGCTCTCATATGCATTATTGTTTATCTATCAGAGAGCCCATATTACCTTGCCTTCTCCTTTGAGTTATTGCTTGCAGATTCCAGCTTAGTCCAATGCACATGCACTCTTATTATTATTCACACCGTTCGGTCGTGCAAGTGAAAGGCAATAATGACGATATATGATGAAGTGATTGAGATGGAGAAAAGCTGGTATGAACTCGACCTATTTTGTTTTTGTAAATATGATTAGTTCATCGTTCTGGATTCAACTCGTTATGGATTGAACATGTTTGCAATGACAATTAGAGATTATAGTTATTCATGCCATGCTTAATTAGCTAAGAGTGTATAATGGTTTGTCTTGAGTGCCAACATGCATTTTAAAATGGTTGTGATGTAGTATGATAGGATGGTATCCTCCTCTGAATGATTCAAGTGGCTTGACTTGGCACATGTTCACGCATGTAGTTGAAACAAAACCAACATAGCCTCCACGATGTTTATGTTCATGGTGATTTATATCCTACTCATGCTTGCATTCAATGTTGGTTAATCTCAAAGCATGTTTATGACTGTTGTCGCTCTCTAGTTGGTCGCTTCCCAGTCTTTTGCTAGCCTTCACTTGTACTAAGCGGGAATACTGCTTGTGCATCCATTTCCATAAACCCAAAGTTGTTCCATATGAGTCCACCATACCTACCTATATTCGGTATTTACCTGCCGTTCCAAGTAAATTTGCATGTGCCAAACTCTAAACCTTCAAATAATACCCTATTTTGTATGCCCGAATCGCTCATGTAGTGACTAGGGGCTGTCAGTATCTTGCATGCTAGGAGGGTTATTCTCACGATATGTGTTTATTCACTATCATTCATGAGAAAGTGGCTCGTATTCGGGATGCCCAGTTCCATGCTCAAAAAATCAAATCAAAGTATAATGAAACAAAACTCCCCCAGGATTGTTATTTGTATGGACGGTACCCGTGGATTCGGCCCGCCGTGGAGTGTGATCGATTGGTGGAGGGGGAGTAAAAAAACTTACTATTTTGTTTGGGAATCGCCTATAATGTATCTAGCATGGAAGATATCGAGATCTCTTAGTTGTTATGTTGACAATGAAAGCATACCTCCCAAAATTATGATTCATCCCTGTTTTAAAAGCTCGAGCTCTGGCACCTCTGTAAATCAATGCTTCCCTCTGCGAAGGGCCTATCTATTTCATTTACTGTTGAGTCATCCTCCTCTTTTAAAGAGCACCAGTTAGAGAGCACCTCCATCATTTTTATGCTTTGTTATTAATTGATATTGAGTATGAGTGTGACTAGATCTCTTTTACCATGAATTACAATGTCTAGTCAGTCCTTGTTCTTCAGAGGTTCTCTGCATTTATGTTTTGCGGTCTCAGAAAGGGCTAGCGAGATACCATTATATCATATTGTATCTTGATTGTTTTGATAAAATTGTTGTCATCCGAGACTTATTATTATTGCTCGCTAGTTGATCATGCCATTGATATGAGTAAATGTGAGACCTAAATGTTATTGTGAATGTGGTTAGTCTATAATCTTTGCTGAAAATCTGAACATCAGTTAGACATATTTACAACAGCAAGATCAAATAGAGTTTGTAAAAGTTTTTCTTTATCACTTCTAGTTTATCAACTGAATTGCTTGAGGACAAGCAATGGGTTAAGCTTGGGGGAGTTGATACGACTCCATCGTATCTACTTTTCCAAACTCTTTTGCCCTTGTTTTGGACTCTAATTTGCATGATTTGAATGGAACTAACCCGGACTGACGCTGTTTTCAGCAGAATTGCCTTGGTGTTATTTTTGTGCAGAAATAAAAGTTCTCAGATTGACCTGAAAATTTACGGAGAATATTTTTGGAATTAATAAAAAATACTAGCGAAAGAATCAACCGGAGGGGGTCCACCACCTGGCCACAAGCCAGGGGGGCGCGCCCCCCTGTCTTGTGGGCCCCCTGGAGCTCCTCCGACCTCAACTCCAACTCTATATATTCCTATTCGTGGAGAAAAAATCAGAGAGAAGAGTTCATCGCATTTTACGATACGGAGCCACCGCCACCTCCTGTTCTTCCTCGGGAGGGCAGATCTGGGGTCCATTTTGGGCTCCGGAGAGGGGAAATCGATGCCGTCGTCATCACCAACCATCCTTCATCACCAATTTCATGATGCTCTCCGCCGTCCGTGAGTAATTCCATCATAGGCTTGCTGGACGGTGATGGGTTGGATGAGATCTACCATGTAATCGAGTTAGTTTTGTTAGGGTTTGAGCCCTAGTATCCACTATGTTCTAAGATTGATGTTGCTATGACTTTGCTATGCTTAATGCTTGTCACTAGGGCCCAAGTGCCATGATTTAGATCTGAACCTATTATGTTTTCATGAATATATATGCGTTCTTGATCCTATCTTGCAAGTTGTAGACACCTATTACGAGTTATGATCCGCATTCCCCAGGGTGACAATAACTGGGATTCTTTTCGGTGATTACTGTAGTTTGAGGAGTTCATGTATTCACTAAGTGCTAATGCTTTGGTCCGGTTCTCTATTAAAAGGAGGCCTTAATATCCCTTGGTTTCCATTAGGACCCTGCTGCCACGGGAGGGTAGGACAAAAGATGTCATGCAAGTTCTTTTCCATAAGCACGTATGACTATATATGGAATACATGCCTACATTACATTGATGAATCGGAGCTAGTTCTGTGTCACCCTATGTTATAACCGTTGCATGATGAATGCCATCCGACATAATTTTCCATCACTGATCCATTGCCTACGAGCTTTTCACATATTGATCTTTGCTAAGTTACTTTTCCGTTGCTAATGTTACAATCACTACAACACTGCTACTGTCACTTTGCCATTGTTACCGTTACTTCCATACTGCTTTGCTACTGAATACTTTGCTGCAGATACTAAGTCTTTCAGGTGTGGTTGAATTGACAACTCAGCTGCTAATACTCGAGAATATTCTTTGGCTCCCCTTGTGTCGAATCAATAAATTTGGGTTGAATACTCTACCCTCGAAAACTGTTGCGATCCCCTATACTTGTGGGTTATCATTGCCTTGTTGTCTCCTCACTTCGTGTCTGGTCTCCTCCAGAAGCTTCCATGGTCTCTTTTGTCCAGAAAATTTGTCAAAAAGTTTCATAGCGTTTGGACATCGTTTGGTATTTATTTCCTGGAAAACGAAAAACAAGCAGAAAACAACAACCGGCACTAGGCACTGGTTAATATGTTAGTTCCCAAAAATGATATAAAATAGAATACAATTTCATATAAAGCATCCAAGATTTATAATATAATAGCATGGAACAATAAAAAATTATCGATAGGTTGGAGACGTATCAGAATACCCAAGCTTAATTCATGCTCGTCCTCGAGTAGGTAAATGATAAAAACAAAAAATTTGACGCGACATGCTACCCAACATGTAATCACTTTAAGGTATGATCATTTAGAAACAATGAACTAATTGATATCAGCATAATAATATCCATAAACATAAAGAGCATAATCATCACTTCTCATAATATATGATCCTTAAAGAATGTTATACCCTACTCATTTTATCATATCAAGCATAGCATGACTCCGTCTTCACCGCATAAGTATAAATCATGAGCACCCCGGTGTCAAACCATACAATTGGATCATACTTCTAACGTGCTTCAACATTTTTAACTCCACTCAATACACAAGCGTGAACCATGGAGATAGCAGATGGAATACAATATGGTGTTAGAGATAAAAAGGAGTCAAAGTAGAAAGAAAGTCTTGCATCAACTAGGCGGACCAATGGGCTATGGAGATTCCTATCAATTGATATCAATGCGAGGACTAGGGATTGCTATGCAACGGATGCACTAGAGCTATAAGAGTATGAAAGCTCAATGGAAGCTAAGTGGGTGTGCATCCAACTTGCTTGCTCATGAAGACCTCAGGCATTTGAGGAATCCCGTCATCAGAATATACAAGCCAAGTTCTATAATGTAAAAGTCCCACAAGCATATGAAAATGAGAACTCAGGAAACTCTCTATATGATGAACATGGTGCCACTTTGAGGCACAAGTGTGTTAAATGGATAGTAACACTGCCCCTTCTCTCTTTTCTCTTATTTTTTTCATGGTTGGCTTTTCCCTTTTTTTCACCTCACCCATTTCTTTTCTTTAATTATTTTATTTTTCGTCCGGACTCTCATACCGACTTGTGGGGGAATTATAGTCTCCATCGTCCTATCCTCATTGGGACAGTTCTCTAATAATGATGATAATCACACTTTTATTTACATACAACTCAACAAAGAATAATACGTCTCTATATGAATGCCTCTGGAGTGTACCAGGATGTGCAATGATCTAACGTAACATGTAGATAATGATGAACGGTGGCTTTGCCATGAATTCTATATCAGTTATATGATCATGCAAAGCAATATGATGATGAACATACAAGTCATGTGACGGAACAGGTGGAAGTTGCATCGCAATTTATTTCGGAATGGCTATGTACATGCCATAATAGCTAGGGTGGCTATTTTATCGAAGATATAAGGAGGCTTTTGTGTGATAGAGTGTATCATATCACGGGGTTTGGATGCATCGATGAATGTTGCACCCACTCTCGAGGTGAGAATGGGTAATGCACGGTACCGAAGAGTCTAGCAAATTATGGAAAGGTGAGAGTGCGTATATCCATGGATTCACATTAGTCCTAAAGAACTCATATACTTATTGTAAAGCCTTATTAGCTCTCTCGAAGGAAAGTACTACCGCATGCCTCTAGGGAGGAGGTTGGTAGGAGTTAACCATCGCGCCCCCCCAATTCAAAAAACATGATAGGATTTCATTATGTCGGTCCAGTGGAAACCAGGGTACCACGAGCCGACTGCCCGTGGCCCAGGAGTGACACCTGGCGAAGGTCCCGGTAGGAGGCCCACTCAAGATCTCCATAGGCAAAGCACCTCGCGAGGCTCGGACCTCGTGAGTCCCCCTCCCCCCGAGGCAGGACTCTCCAAGTCAAGCATCTTTAGCATTAGCAACCTCGCGCAGCTCCCCTCGCGAGGTGACTCCCCACGAGGTCCTCCGCCTGGAGGGGATATGCAGTGCTGATCGCGCAGCTGCATGCCCCCATGTGGATAACGCTCTCGTGCAAGGAAGGACAACAGGACCGTACCAGCAGGCACGGACAGAGAGAATTTCCTTTCTAGTGATTAAAGGGAAGCACCATCTGCCTCCTCCAAAGTAGCTTTCCAAATCTTACCATTTCGGTGCCAGGGGACAAAGGTGAAACCGGTCGCCAGGGCGAAGGTCATCACCGATCCCACAAGCACGTCAAGGGCGGCGCCTTTGCAGACGAAGATGAACTTTTGTCAGGATAGACTTAGCGCCTGCCCCCCTTCGAATTGCCGCCCTATGGCTTCCCTTTCCTGCCTATATTTCCGGGGAAGAGGACCAAGGCAGGGATGAGAGGGGTAGTGCTGCTACCTTGGAGAAGGATCCGATCCAATCCATCCAGAGACAAATCAACTCCTCCGACCCCCAATCATTCATTTGTACGGTCAACTTCCACCTCGGAACGCCCAGAGCAATCTCACCAAGCAGGAGTAGGGTTTTACACCGCAATGTGGCCCAAACCTGGGTAAACTGTGTGTCCACTGTTGTGCCTCGTGTTTGTGTTCTCTCGCGAAGCTCCATTTGCCGTAGCCATAGTCATCGCCATGTGGTGAGATAGCTGCACAAAAAGGCCCCACAGTTCAAACTAGGGTTTTGGAGAGCGTACCGTTGCTCAAACGCTTCTCCGACATTTGCGTGCTAGGTAGGGGCCTTTCTTCGGTCACAGCGCTCTCGACCTCGTCCTCGACATGGCCGACGCACGTCAAGCTCGCGCCCAGCACAGGGCCAACCATGTCCGCACGGTGCCCGTCATCAACTACAACCGCCACAGACGTGCGCGCGCCACCACCGAGCCGGCGGCAGGGGAGCAGCAGGCCTACTACGTCCACCTATCCACTCATGAGCAGCAAAAGCATCCGCCCGAGTGCACCAACACTTTGTCTTCGCTCGCTCGCCGCGGGCCACCGACACCACTGGCCGCAATGCTCATGGCGCAAGAGCTTCTATGCTATCGTCTAACTCCGGCCGGCTACGACGCCTGGCCCGCGTGCATCACCAAGCTCGTGAACACTCCAGGGGATGCCCTGGTGCCCTCTCACCCTCTTCAACCTCTATCATCGCATGGCGCATGGTCAGAGCACCACGCTCCTCCTCCGCCTCCTCCTGGCGGCGGTGACGCAGAGCTTCGCAGTCACGCGCATGGGTCACATCCGTCCCAGGGTGTGTCCTCGCCCAACGATACCGGCACCAGCTACTAGATCATGCAGCGTGTGCAGCCATATGCGGGCATCCTCCTCGAGAAGCACCGCATCATCCAAGACATCTCAATGGTCGGACGCCAGAAACGGCCCGCCCACACCGGCGGAGTCACCACCGTTTGCGGCGGCTGCCTTGCCTTCACTCCCGAGCTGCATCACATGGTGTGGCCGTTCAAGTGGAAGCCCGAGCTGCCCCCTCGCTATGACGGCACCCCAACCCTGTGGAGTTCCTGACGCTCTACTCCACGGGCATCCAAGCTGTAGTCCGCGATGACAAGTCCATGGCGAACTGGCTTCCCATGGCACTCAAAGACAACAATCGCCCGCGGCTGATGAACCTCCATGATAACTCCATCTCCTCGTGGTCCGAGATGTGCAAGCAGTTTGTTGCAAACTTCAATGGTACGTATGAGCGCCCCCTCATGCTCAAGAACCTGTGTGCCATGCACTATAGCCCTGGAGAGACCCTCCGAAAATACATTCATCACTTCAGCCAAGTGCATGTTGGGACACCGATCCTAAGTCACATAGATCTAGCATGTAACTCATCATATCGCTTTGCGACCTCACGCATGGTATTTCCACGGCTGCAGCCATTACCTTGGTCGGGACCGTTTGTGCCTTTTGGCTCACGTATATGACTATGTCGCTAGCATCCATTTGCCAAAGAACCCGGGTCGACATTATTAGTTATAAACCATGGTGGTACAAACATACAAGACATACATAGGTAACCCAGTAATGCACGTGTCGGTCAACAGCGTGTGTACCTAAGTCAGGGCATGCTCCAAGGACTATGGTAAACACCACGTGACATTTCCCCGTAGGGACATACACTGGAGCAAGAAGGACACATGTCGGTCAATCAATGTGTCCGGAGCAGTAGCGAACTACCAAGGCTCAAAGGAAGCACAAAGAGGCATTTCCCTGTAAGGAAGGCTACCATAGGCATACAACTAGGTATCGAACGCCACACATGCAATACATATCACACGTACGCATAACATGCAAGTATGTGTTGGTACAACATGGTATCCCAACATAACTTAAGTATAGATAAGGCCCGAAAGAGCAAACATAGTATGATATTACAAATAGGGGTCTCATGGCCCAACATACAAGTCATACAAGCAACAACGGAAGCTAAACATGTCTCGGTACAAACATCTGAAAAGAAAGAAGGTTGATAAAGCATGTCTATCTACAAGTCCCTCCATAGGAGCCAGACCTCTGTATGGGATTCCCAGGCTAATCGATCAGCATCGAACTTATCGTTGAAACCACTAGTGAGACCAAGGTCTCTTTGCAAAAACATAAATAAGCAATTGTGAGTACAAAGGTACTCAGCAAGACTTACATCAAAACTAGCTACTCATGCATCAGTATCAATGAAGGGGGTTGTGGAGTTTAAAGCAGCAAGCTAGCTTTGACTCTTGGCTAACATGTACTACGACTAAGAGTACTTTGTTTGAGGTGAGAGAGCGCACACGGGTCCACATAGTCACCACATCAATACACCACTATGGATCCTCTCCTGTCTCCCTACGAGAAGGCTATCCATGTCACTCACTCTTATCTTGGAATTTTAGAGTATCCATTTAAATTGTCTATGAACAATGCATGTCTGCAAGTAGTCCATATCCGTGGATACGGCTATTCGAATAGATTTGTAACCCTGCAGGGATGTACTTCTTCACACATGTTTCCACCACTTAGCACCATATACATGTCATGTATCTAGGCAACCTTCAAGATGAAGCCCGGCATGGGTGTAGACCATGACCATTAACTACACAAGACTCTAGTCCAGGTTTATCGACTATTTGAGACTGAGCCCGCAAGGAAGTCTAGCCGAAGTTTCATTATGGCCCAAACGAGGTGAGGAAGGTCCCACAAACCCACCATTCGGATGCCGCTTGGTACACCGTGCCACAATGCATCTACCGCACCGAAGCCCACCCCATCGGGCACCACGGCCCCCAACACATATCCTACAACCACCAAAAACTAATGGCAACTCCTAGACAGAGATTAAGGCGATTAATAAGTCGAGCGGGGTCATATTTCAGGGCCCAATGTGTGGTAGTAACTATCTTGGATCACTTACACAGAACTCAGTTCTTAAGGATGGTCCCAATGAGACAACCCGCCATGTACTCCCTCATGGCCTCTCATCGCTACCTATACCAAATCGGGATCACACACTTAGCTCTCACACAGTAGGACATGAATACAACCATTCCAATTCATCGCCAAGATGGATCAGACCCAACACGACTCTAAGCATAGCAAGCAAGCAAGAATGAGTAGTCACATCATGGCTCAAGTAATTCCTACTCATGCTAATAGGTTTCATCTATTTACTGTGAAAAAGACAGGTCATGTAGAGGAATGGGTTCAACTACCGAGAACAAGTAACATTTGAATCGTTGTTGTCCTAATGCAGTAAAAGAGAGAAAGAGCGAGCGAGCATGATTTGTATTGGAATGCTGAAAGGTGGCTTGCTTGCCTGGCACTTCTGAAGACACCATTGTGTCTTCATCGGTGACATCGATCTCAACATGGAAACAATGTCTACCAAGAGGGAACAAATACCGACAAACAAGAGGGAACAACATTCAGTTCATGCAATGCACATCCAAATATATGTTATGTCATATTAAGGTGCTAAATTGACCTAATGCAAGAAATGACCAAATTAATTGAAGTGGAATTCAAATATATATCAAATTCCAATCCAAAGCTATTTATCAAATATTCCATAATCATTAATTGTCCTAGTTGGTGATGTTAACTTGCTCAAATATACATGAACATGGCATAAACAGATTCTTCATATTTTTACGATCATTTTTCATATATAAATTATTTTCATGTTAGTTACAGATAATATTCTATGATTTTTAGAAATTTTAAACATTTTTTGGAATTTTCAGATTTATGTCTAAATAAAAAAATCCAGTAATATAATTACGACGTCAGCAAAGTCAATACTGACATCAGCAAGTCAACCATAGTCGCTCACCAATAGGGCCAGGTCAACAGATGATGTGGCCATGTCAAACTGATTAGTGGGGCCACGATGATTAACATAGACTAACCAAGAATTAATATTGCGCTCAATTAAGGTGTGGGCCCTGGCTGTCATGCACTCACGGGGGATTAATTTGGTGCTAATCATGGGATTAACCTGTTGCTAACCGCCGGCGACCACACAGCAGTGCGGAGACACGCCGGATACTCCTCTGATGACCATTTGCGACGGGGTTTGGTCCTACGGCTCACTGGACGTGCGGTGCATCCAACAGAGTAAGTAGCTAGGAGAGGGAAACCTTTAGCAATGTCAACAACGATAAAGGCGGTGGCCGATGTTTGGTTGCAACGACTGTGAGGTTATGGCTTCCAATTTAGCGAACAGAGTGGCTTGGAGGCCTCTATGGGACTCCAAGAGCACATCAATGCTCGTCAGCCATGCCGGCGGCCGGAGCTCGGCATGGTGGGGGAGCTAACTAGGGGGCGTGCGCGGCCAGGGAGTCAGAGGGTGAACGGAGAGGAGCTCACTGCGGGAGGGTCAGTGCATTCGGGGACGTCCTCGCGAAGGCGAATCAGGTGACGCCATCCGACGGGTCCAAGGTGGAAGAATGGCTCAGAGGCGATGGCACTACCATCCCAGGTTGCGTTCTTTGGCTTGGAGCTCCAAGGCATCGAGGTGGACCCAGTGGACAAGACAAGGAGGCGTGGGGTGGTCAGCGGCTATGCAAACGGTGGTGGCACGGCCATGAAAGGCTCGACCATGGAGGGGGAGGAGGAGAGGAGAGCAAGGGGCGAATGGTAAGGCATTGGCTTGATCCAGACGGGTCTCTAGAGGCAATCCATGCATCCAAGCACTCAGCGGCAGGCAGGAGGTGGCTAGATGTCGTCGGCAAGCTCACCACAACTCTGCCTATCCTCCTAGTAGGAGGAAGAAGACGGTCTAGCCCCTGGTGTGCTGGGGCAAATCAACTTGGCCGCCATGTAAGATCTTTCTCTCCTATTTCCCATTTTAGTTTATGTATTCTATTTGTATAAATCTGTTTTGATTTGAGTTAGAAACCAAATCATTTTCATAAATTCTAAAAAATAGTTGCATTACTGGAGCATTTAAAACATTTATAGCAATTAAATGACTCCAATGCAAATAGTTTGACTTGATTCAAAATCCAAGATGGCTAGGAAAAGAGGGCATCAGCTCTGGTTGATGTTTTCAACAATTTCCAAAAAAATCATCCTCATTTTTGAAGGCCATTTTGGATTCATTGAAAATTAATCTAGTTGAACCTATTTGAATTAGGTTGGTGCTAGGATTTTATCATCCCCATTTCAAATTTCCTTTGAAATTAAAATGATGCATGGATGGTAATGCAACTATTTACAAACAAATTCTAGGGTTGTGACAACTCACCCCCACTTAACAAGAATCTCAACCAGAATTTAACGTAGGTTAAGAGGAAGGGGGACACTAAACTATCACGATCTTCATGATCCAATTGCCTTTCTTGAAGATGTTGATTCACTGCATCATGTTGATGTTGACAACTTTGCGTTCGAGTGCTTCACCCAACACGATGACGAGGAAAGATACTCTACACGAATCGATCTTCTTGAAGATCAAGCAATTCATGATCAACTCATGGAATGAGATGTAGAAACATCTCCTCAGCTAAGACCCAGAACACACATCAGGAGAGATGAAAAGGAAAAGATGAAGAGCGTTCAATTTGGTAGGCGGCAATTCCACCCTGAAGCAGATGGTGTAGAGGTTTCAAGTAGCAAGGAGTTAATTGCCCTTCATACCATAACGGGGCACCTTGGGGGTGACTCATAGAATTATTCCCTTGAGTGGCAAAACGAATTACTTTTGATACATAGATCATTGAAACTCTTCATAACAGTCTAAGGCAATCCACAAACGATCGTTTGAAAGAATTCGAAAGAATGGCATACTCAGCTTGGAAAGGAAACTAGAGTTATAGAAAAACTTAAAAACGGAAGAGACATTCCAGTTGATACCAAGGATATAACCTAGTGTCTAAGCGTGCTCTCAGGAACTTAAGCATTTCCACATTCATCAGGGTTTTACCAACATCCGTGCCAAGGATTCTGGCAACACTTCATACAACCATGATGAATGATGATGGAGGATGCAGATGCAAAGGAAGACAAACACTCTCTCATATTTCACCTTAGCTATGCCAAGGGAACGGAATCTAGATGATCGACCAAGAGACATTTAGCACTCCTCTTCTAATGTTCTCCTTGATCTTCTAGCGCAACCCAATTATAGATATTGTTTCGCATCTAGAACATCGAGTAAAGGTCGGGCTTCGGGAGCACACGCAATCCACAAGGATCAACTTTTAGAACAAGTCGTAGGGAATCCTCATGGGGAAGTGGCTAATGTTGTTGATAGAAGATGTCATAATAATAGGTCTTCCGGCAAGGTGTGTTAGCCACAACATCACTTTACCGGGTTACATAGAAGCAAATATTCTAATTCTTGGAAATGTTCCAACCATCATATCTGGCTGAGATTTACATCTAGTTGGTCATAGAATACTTCAAACTCAGCTTTGCAACACAAATCGATGAGATGACATTGCGAGATTCTCGGGAAATGAACTACGGAAGCCAGCTCCAAAACATGAGCTAGATTGCAAGATGCACGTAAACACATTGTCCAAGACAAGCATGACCACATAGAAGTCTCACGACAAAACACTACCGAGTTCTGGTTGGGAACCATCATTGGAAGTAACAAAGCATTGTGCACGTCCGTCTGGGCCCTTTGGGATTAACACTTAACTTATTTTCCTTGAACAAATCAATCAGTGGTCTGCTAGGGAATACAGATGGAATGAAGATGATCAGTCTAACAAACCATAGAATACTTTGCACATGCATGACTGACTCAAAATGATTCCAGAGGAAGCAAACCAACTTCCATCCAATTCACGGCGACAACTTGCATCAAATGCATGTGAACTTAGCGGAAGTTACTTCTTACACCAAACATATACTTTGTGAAAGTAACACGAGGAAAAACAAAAGTTTCCAACACTAGCTAGATGTTCAACATAAATCAATGAGAATATGAAATTATGTTGATGGGCTCAATAAAAATTAATCAGCGAGATTTCCATGGAAATGGAATTCCACAACTATGTGAACAAGCTGATAGCATCGATCAGACCAAAGGATATAATGGTGTATGCTCGAGGAAACAACCATGAGTATAACAAGATTATGAAAATCCTTGGTTATGCTTTCGATTTGACGATAGCCCACACTCAAATCAAAGTTTGGACAAGACAATAGATGCAACAATTGATCACGAGGACCATCGGTGAAGATATCATCCTTCTTCAACACACACACCCACCCACCCACCCACCCACACACAAAGATATCCCTTGGAATGAACTAGGTTAGGGAAAGCTTTTATCTTCCAACTTTCCAAGTAGTTGTTTAGCTTAACCATCTAGTTTTGGGTATCCAACACCGATTCTTGGAGAAGAGGTGGTTTAAACAAAAACCAACTTGATCACGAACTCAACATAACGGTCATGGAACAACTTGTCCAGAAGATATTAGGAAATTACGAACAACCGATATGTTCTTAATCTCTAGAACATTCTTGCTTTTCAGGGCAAGATGATATCATCAAAGGAGCTTGGAACAAACCTATCTCATTGATCCAAGGGTGCACCAGGGAAAATGGACTAGGTAGCACGATCAATCTTAGAGTGGTGATTAATTAACCAACACATCAAGAATGAAATTATTGCCCATTAACTTCCAAGCAATAGGGTTGCTAGGAGTATTGATTTCACACATCACAGTTTACTTGTCGGCTTTTCGGTTACAACCGACACGGAGACCAAGAAATGAATGATGATGGCGAGAAGTATCAGTATATCAATAACTCATAAGAGGTTGTGCAATTCTCAAGACATTCCTCACTAAAGAGGGTATACTCCAAGGTATAACAGAAGAGAAGATGGATTGGCATTTTGATCTGCTGAATACAACTGCTTTGACCCGATCCAAGAAATGGACGGGGTATTGGAGTTTGTTTCTCCTAGGCATTCTGAAATAGAATGGCTTGATGGACCACACAAGTAAAAGGCATCGATGAATATGAATGCACGACTACTCTTGACTATCCACTAATGGATGTGACAACTCAGAAAAAGCATATGATTTTCTGAGTCGTGGACACATAGATTAACATGTCGAGCAAGGTTCCAAATATTTCTTCCATATAACCCATGTGGAAAGGTAGGATTAGCAGAGTCACAACTATAGAATGGAGAACTCATCACGAGCACTCTTGTTGTGATCTTTTGGTTCAGGAGGAACTTCAGCCGAGGATGGTTCATGGTATTGGAAGAATAATATATCATGGACCTCGAAGACTAAAGCAATGTTGTTAATATCCTAAAGGAACGAGCAAACATCATCAACAGAAATGAGTGGGATCATGGGTTCAAGAACCCAGAAATAGAATACCTATAAACTAAATAACATCACGAGATACTTTCGATAATAAATGCCAGAATCGTCACACTAGGATCGCAAAACATGGATAGATTACTTTGTGGTTCTCTGAGATATAACATGGTTCCTATTAAATTCAACAGATATATTAAGGTAATGGAATAACTCAACACAACAATTAGTGTGTCTAGTCTGGCCAAAAGACATCGAATCGGGATGGAAGGATTTGTAGATGCATCAGATTATTTAGAAACCTTGGATAACTCAAACAGCATAACGGCTGCATGGGCATGGACAATGAAACAACCTGCAAGACAATTGACAACATAACATTGAATTCTTATGGGAACACCGATCCAAGAAAGCGGCAATCTTGCTATAAGTCTCCAGCATCGTAACTCATCATCCTGATAGATAGATGAGAAGCCTAGTTCTTAAACCCCATATAAAAGAAGAGGTGACTCAGAATTCGAATGACACAAGGGTAGAAATAAACATTGTTGAACACAAGCCTAGTTCTTATGTTGCCTTACACAATCAATTACCTTATATAAACATTGTTGAACTTAAGTTCTGGTATTTGCATTGTACTGTTAGAAGTTGATTTAATTATTGTTCTTAAACTTGATTATGATGTCATTTTGCTTGGGACTGTGCTGTTGTACAACTTTTATTTCAAATCTGAAAATAAAATTGATGGCGTTGCACCAACATGGCATGCCACTATTGATGAATATTATTGTTCGCGTTGGCCACGTGGCACACCATCAGCATGTGAAATACTGTTGGTTTGGGCCCCAACGCCACCACTATTTTTTTAACAATGGTGACATATTGATGGCGTCAAGTGTCCACACGAGCAAGGCCTATTTTGGCACACCATAGCTAGGCTTTTATGCACTAGTGATTTCTTAAACCTTTGTGTGTTTGGACCGGGGGCGCGCGATGGTAGACCCCTACCAACCTCCTCCCTAGGAGCATGCAAGTTATACTTTGCTTTGAAGTCTAACTAAGTTTTCGGAATAAATACTTGAGTTCTTTATGTTTAATATGAGTTTGTCTGTAAACACTTCCACCTATCCATACTTTGCTAGCGTAATCAGTTGTGCAAAATACACTTATAGCTATAGCGCATCCATTGCATGGCACTCCCTACTCCTCACATCAACATAAATTGTAAGGCCTTAACGATCTCTCCTCATTGATGTGATACCTTCTTACACTTTTTTTCTTCCCTTATGAACCCCCACAATCATTTTGTTTGGCATCATCAGTGCTAAAGACACTAGATCATGCTTAAGTATTGTGTGAAAGATTAAATAGCTGAAGCGAGAAACGGTATGATTTAATTGCTTGGTTTGGCACCGGGGTTGTTCATGATTTGATATCTCTATAGTAGGAAGACTAAGCGTGCCATGCTTATTATGATTAGTGTGTAAAGACCACTATTTAGCATCAATATTTCAAAAGACAATAATTATTTACTAAATGTTTATGTATTAGTATTTCATCATCAGATTGATAGAGTATTGCCTTCAATCACCCGTATCCAAATATTCATATGCACGTTACATCAATTGATCAAATATATGTTGGGTAGCATTCAATAACAAAAATTCTTTTGTCATCATTTACCTACTCGAGGACGTGTCGGAATTAAGCTTAGGGATGCTGATACGTCTCCAACTTATCTATAATCTTTTATTGTTAAATGCTATTATGTTATCACTTTTGTATACTTTATATGTCATTTTATATTATTTGTATGGAAAAACCTATTAATTTAGTGCCCAGTGCCAGCTATTTTCCACATGTTTTTTGTTTTGCATAAAAACCAAACCTACCAAAGTCAAACACAACGAAACTTTTTGGTGAGTTATTATGGAACATAAGGACATTAGAAACTTTGGGGAAGAACGAGAAGACCCACAAGGGGCCCACATGCCTGGTCGGCATGCCCTGGGGGCACCCCTGACTTGTGGGCACCCCATGGCTCTGTTTTCCCTAATTCTTGGCATATAATTCTATAATATTCACAAACCCTCAAAGCGAGACCCGAAACAATTTTATCACCGCCAGCAAGCTTTTGGTCCGGCGCAATCTCATAGATAGCCCTTTTCTGCTACTCTGTCGGAGGGGGAAATCATTGGGGAGGCCATCTTCATCAACCTTGTTGCCTCCATGATGATGTGTGAGTAGTTCCTACACGACCTACTGGCCCATAGCATTAGCTAGATGGATTTCTCTCTCTCTTTTGATCTTAAATACAATGATCTTCTCTAAGATCTATCCTATGTTCTTTTGTGATGTGTTTGTTAGGATTCAATGAATTGTGCGTTTATGATCAGAGTATTCATTGATCTATTTTGAGTTCATGAGCCTACCTATTCGCGTAATTTTATAGCTTTGTATTGCTCTCCATTCTATCGGTCTACTTTGGCCAAGCTTGATTGATTTATCTTTAGCAGAAGAGGTGCGTTGTAGTAGGTTCAACCTTGCGGCGATGCTTTCCAGTGATAGACAGAATCAACACACGTATTTGTGTTATTGCTTCTAAGGATAAAACGATGGGTTTTGATCATATTTGTTGGTCCTACTTTGTCTACATTATGTCATCTAGCTTATTGTGTTACAATGTTTATTATGTATTTAATGTTTGAGATGCATACTGCATAGCGGCTTTGAGATGGAGTAATAGTAGTAGACATCGGTATGTTTAATGGTCTACGTATCATGGACGTAATGCCTATTCATGATTATGCCATGGGTGATTTTCATAACTATGCGCAACTCTGTCAAATGCCTAATAGTAATTTGTTTACCCTTTGCTATCATGCTTTTGAGAGAGATGCGGACAAGGTCACACTCTTAGGTAATTACAATTTATTGAGTTATGTTGGATTGAAGAATATGAGAAAATATTACCAGCTAAGTTTCGGTAATAGAAGAATAGTTTCGAGAGAATCCAAAAGAGTTTCAAGGTTACCAAAAGTGTTTCAGGAAGACCGGGTAATGATATAAAGGCGAAAATGTTTCCGGGTACCTAATATAAATACTAGAGGGCTCTAATAATTATCGAAAGGTCCTTATTATTTATTTACTCGCTGTGGGCGAATTAAAATAGCTAAAGGCTACACAGGGAAAAGTTAATGAGATCTAAGGGCCCATTAAGGTTAGGATGCCCCCTAGCTTGTCAAACAAGCTATAGGCGGCCTAATGGAACTTTGAGGAGGAGTGCTCCTATTTCGCTGATGCACCAAGAGGAGAATCCCTTCCCGAGTCTGCCACCCCTTCTGCCCACCTATATATATGTGAGAGGGGCGCCAACTCTAGAGATACAATTCCGTTTGCTCCGAGCGCCCCCCTCTCTAGTTCTCTTGTTCTAGTTCTTGTCTAGAGTTTTGTTCTAGACTAGTTCTAGTTCTAGTTTTCTTTAGTCCACATAATAGAGAAACCCCGTGAGGTTCTCTTATCCCCCCTCTAGTTCTCCAACATCACAAGGCTCTGGATGGCGAAGCACCATTGGATCATTAATCCCTATGCGTGCAATCCATAGAGAGGCCATGCTTTTGGTCTTCGGCTCGAGGGACAGTTCGTGAACGATTCGAGGGACTTCATCAATGATCTACACCGACTATTCTTTCTATGCAACTTGGTAATGATCTGATCTGACCTTGTATGCATCTTCATACTAATCTGGGATCTTGATCGTAGGTTGATTTTTTTTTTTTTTTTATAAGTTCCCCAACACTTCCTTCCCTTCCCGGTGGACTGGCCGGCCACAAGTATAGCATTGAAAATAATGGGAGGCACCATGGGGATGACCAATACGGAATCAACAATTTTAGTTAACCCGACCCGAGATGAGGTGGGGAAGCGGGAAATTCCTCGGTCATGTACAGGAAGGTTCCCATATGTCGGTGGCGATGTTGTCATGGAGGGTAACTCCGGAAGCCTGGGCGGGCGGGCCACCGATGAGCATGTATTGGCTACTGTGGAGGTGGCTGCGAGAAGAGCCATCTCGCGGATCAACGCTAGCATCAGGAGGGAAGTTTGCGCGGCTTTATCGGCGATGGCCTCTGTGTCCGCAATGATGGGTCGTGGCTAAACTAGCTGGTAGTGGAGGCGGTTTCTTAATGTGCCTTCTCCCTCCTCCGGGTGGCCCACTTCCCCATCTCGGACACTCTCTGCTTTTTCGAGGCCATGACGGCAAAGGGATGGGAGGGTTGGCTGCGTCGCCCATGGCTCTAGGGCGGGATGGTTTTGGGAGAGGAAATGTCGGAGTGGACATGGTGTGCCATAGATAGGCGGACCTGGAGAGGACAAGGGAAGGACAATGTGGGCATCCAGAGCGTAGTCGCGCGGACAAAAACCCTTCCCAAAGATAAGTTGGAAATGGGTCGAAGTGGACATGAAAACGGACAACCGAAGGGATGTTTGTTGGAAATGGGTCTATTATCCATGCTACAATTGTATTGATTGGAAACTCAGATACATGTGTGGATACATAGACAACACTATGTCCCTAGTGAGCCTCTACTAGACTAGCTCGTTGATCAAAGATAGTTAAGGTTTCCTAACCATAGATATAACGGGATCACATCATTAGGAGAATGATGTGATGGACCAAACCCAACCGTAAGCATAACATTTGATCATATCACTTAGTTTATTGCTACTGCTTTCTTCATGTCAAGTATCTGTTCCTAAGACCATGTGTCCGTGTAAAAATCGGCAGAACTCGGGGTAGGGGGTCCCGAGTTGTGGATCTTGGACGGATGGTAACAGGAACAAGGGAGACGATGTTTACCCAGGTTCGGGCCCTCTTGATGGAGGTAAAACCCTATGTCCTGCTCTTGTTTATTTTGATGGTGAAGTATCGAGTACAGAGTTGATCTACCTCGATATCATGAAATATGTTCTAACCATAGAGCTAGATGAGTAAGGTTATGTTTGAGTCCCTTCTACGGGCTAAAAGCCACGGCTTATATACACGCTAGGTAGGGTATCTAGGGTTACAAGGTCGGTATCGTGGCGTGGAGGCGACAGGAGATGTTTTCGAGTATACGTCAAGTCTTTGGCAGATGTAGTCTTGAACGCGTTCCATCGTGCGGCTTCCAGAGTTCATATCGAGAGGACAGAGGGACCCTCAGCCCAGTCCTAGGAGATTGGGCCAATTAGGTTGAGACCCCCTAGTCCAGGACACCGTCAGTAGCCCCCGAACTAGTCTTCTATGCTGAGGACTATTCCTTTGATGGAGATTACTTCGGTCCCGAAGTCCTTTGCTTGACAGACGAGTTCCCCCTTTATGATTTTAAAATGCCCGAACCATTCTCAAAAGAAACAGTCGTCTCATAATAAAACCCGAGCTCATCCTCTATCCGAAGAGGTGAGATAGCTTAACCTCGAAGGCCAACAACATAGCTGTGAACAGTGCCACCTATCCTGACAACTTTATTGAAGCGGCATACCTCCCTATGGATCGAGCAGTTACTGCCTTCCTCAAATCGTGGCCCGAGGCATCCTTTTTACTGGCATGTCCCATCAAGGTGGAGAACGTGCCCGTTTTTGTCGGATTTCGGGCTTCGCAGAACCCAAGGAAGTTCGAACACAGGGGCGTGTGCGAAGATCCCCAATGTGGCACCCCGGCTCACAGAACCAGATTACCAGTGTTTCCAACCCAGAGATCATGTCTTCTGGGAACACTCAACAACTTGGTACAGAACAGAACTGAATTTTATTGATAAGAGTCGAGTACAAGCGCATATTTTACAATGATGACGAGGCCAAAGGCACCCTTGGTGCTACGACAATATCTACATTATTTATGTCACATAGCAGGGCCTCGGAATACTAAGTACTTCTACGGCGTAGCGGAACAAAGCGCAACTCCATCCACAGGGACACTACTGTGGACACGTCCTAGTTATCATAGCACGAACCATCAGGACATCCGTCCTCGGCTTCTCCTGCATCTGGCATGATATGCCAGGTGAGTACTTTGAATGTACTCGCAAGCTCACGACAACCAAACAATGCAGCAAACAATAGCATGGCAATCGAGGTATTAAAAATACTTAGGCTATTCACTTACAGTAACGGTATCAACTTACTCTCATTCGGGTCATCCCACGACCCTCAGAATACTCATCGAGTACTTCTGATCATACGAAGAATTTTTCCATCATTACTAACACTGTTACGGTTGACCATCTACTGAGGTCTTGATGGGCTATCCATTACCATGGACGCGGCTATTCGAATAGATTTGACACTCTGCAGAGGTTGCGCACTTTACCCACACCATGAAGCACCTGGCCTCGCGATCCCACTCGGATGGACCAGCGTTGCTTCAACAAAACCTGCCTGACCCGTGACTCTTTCATCGTACTACCGGCACTCTTCCTCCCCCGGAGGTCAGCCTTGGGTGGCCCCAGTGTCCTCATGACACCTGCCACCATCGTGGCCAAACTATGTAGACCCAAACGGGGGCTACTATCCCAAACGGGGACGCCGGCACAAACTCAACTATCAACTGGGCTCACAGGGTTATCACCGCCTACCTGATCAGGGTAGCACGCGTCCATAACCCTCCCTCTTTGGAGGTACCGGTGAAAGATCACGCAGTCAGGCCTGGTTAGGGCCGTCCCATTCCGGCAAATGTGGTTGCACGAGTATGCCAGGATTGGTGACTCAAGATCAACCACTAAGTTCATTTGTCAACTATAGTGGTTCAACACAATTCTTAAATATTTAAATATTACTAGGAATTATCTATATCAATTAAATTAACCTAATGCATATAAAGATGCAATGCTGTGGAAATGCATGCCTGAAATGGGTATCATGGCTTGCCTTGATCTGTTGGGTGGTTCAAACACTCTTGATCTTCAAGGGCACCAAACTCTCCCTCTGAAATTGTTTTCAAAATACAATTGATAATGTCACATAAATCATTTTTATTAACCAGATATTCTGTGGGTATATGAAAAATACCAAAATTTGGCAGAAAATAAAGGGGCTCAAAACAATCTCAATGCAAAAAGAATCAACTGATTTGGAGCTATAGATAAAAAGTTATTAATGGTCAAAGTCTGGTAAAAAATCTGAATTTAAATAGCAAATCAGAAAATCAAAAGGGGGCCACGTCGAAAGCGTAAAGTGGAGGGGGCGCCTCCACTTACCGCTTCGGGCACGGGCAGGGGCCGCCGACAGGTGGGACCTGCCAATTAAAACAGGGAGAGAGAGGGAGAAGACAGAGACAGGGCGGGGCTCCGGCGACGATCGCCGGCGACAGAGACGGCGGCGGCGCTCGGAGATGATGTGGATGGATCGGGCGCTCAGAGACGAACACGCACGTACCCGCAGCTTCTAAGGGGATGGACGAACGGCGTCGACCCCTTCTTCTCTGGCGGCGTCGGCGTTCGGTGATCGTCGGGGAGGTCCAATCCGACAGCAATCCGATCGGGGAAGAGCTCTAGGAGAACCAGAGAAACCTACTGGTCTCAATGGAGCGCTCAGGAGGGCTAGGAAGGAGGGTGAAGGAGGCTGGCCACAGGGAAGATTCAGGCGGCGGAGATTTCCCATTGGGCAACAAAATATTTTTGGAGAATATGGAATCCTATGATGATGAGAAGATGAGGAAAAAGTTTGGGAATTAATTGACCACCCAAACTATAGGTTGCTTCACAACCCATAGTGATGACCTAAATTCCCAGATTGATAAAATAATTTTAGAGAAAAGATTAAATATTGGAAAATTGTCCAAGAGAGGCATGGAAGGGTTTTAACAAGATGATAAAGGTTTTGGGATGCTTGAAGAAAAATTTAACAAGACATAGGTCAACTCAACTGAAAACGTTTCGAAAATCAACTAAATTGCAAATAAAACCCAGATGTTTTTCAAATTTTTTTTGCCAAAAATCAGGGTGTCACAAACCTACCCCCCTTAGGATGAATCTAGTCCTCGAGATTCGGTTGCTCAGGGAACAAGTACGGATAAGAAGATCTTAGGAAGTCTTCCCTTTCCCATGTAGCCTCTTCCTCTGTGTAGTGCTCCCATAGCACCTTGTAAAACCGGACTACCTTGCTCCTGGTAGTTCTTTCCATTTCATCCAGGATCCTGACAAGTTTCTCTTCGTAGGTCTGGTCTTTTGCTAGTTCTGACTCACTCATGTCCGCTTGCTTGATTGGTGGTGCAATGCACTTTCTTAATTGTGATATATGAAAGACATCGTGCACTTCAGACAATTCTGGTGGTAGTTCCAACTGATATGCCACTCTTCCTCTTCTAGCCACCACTGGAAAGGGACCAATATATCTCGGTGCAAGCTTTCCTCGAGTATGGAATCTCTTTACGCCCTTTATGGGGGTTACTCTGAGGTATGCATACTCTCCGGGTTCAAAGGTCACTTCCCGGTGCTTTGGATCATAGTAACTCTTCTGACGAGACTTGGCTGCTCGAAGACGTTCTTGGATATCCTTGACTTGCTTCTCAGCCTCGAGCATCAAGTCTGTACCAAAGATTCGGCTATCCCCGGTCTGAGACCAGTTTAATGGGGTGCGGCACTTTCGCCCGTACAATGCCTCAAATGGTGACATCTTCAGACTGGACTGATAGTTGTTGTTATAGGAGAATTCCGCATAAGGCAGACTGTCTTCCCACTTGGGTCCATGGGTGAGAGCACATGACCGAAGCATATCCTCCAGTATCTGATTCACTCTTTCTGTCTGCCCGTCTGTCTGAGGGTGATATGTCGTGCTATGCTTCAGCATGGTTCCCAAGGCTTGATGTAACCGTAGCCAGAATGCTGAGGTGAATAGGGAACCCCTGTCTGAGGTGATGGACTTGGGTACTCGATGGAGGCTGACTATCCGGGACATGTAGAGCTGTGCCAGCTGATTTGCGTTGAATGTGGTCTTTACTGGAATGAAGTGAGCCACTTTCGTGAGTATGTCCACAATGACCCAAATAGCATCATTGCCTCTTGTCGACTTGGGTAGTCCAACAATAAAGTCCATGCATATGTCGTCCCACTTCCACTGGGGTACCGGTAAGGGTTGTAGTAGCCCAGCAGGTTTCTGGTGTTCCGCCTTAACCTTGTTGCAGATATCACAGCATGCGACGTAGTATGCTATATCTCTTCGCATTCCTGGCCACCAAAATGTCTCTCTCAGGTCCTGATACATTTTTGTGCCTCCCGGGTGGATAGAGTATGAGGACTCATGAGCTTCTTTGAGTATTTGCTGCCTTAGATTATCCTGATCGGGCACGCATATCCGCTTCTCGAACCATACGGTGCCGTGAACATCTATGTGGAAGGACTTGGCTTTCCCTTTCGGAATCCGTTCCTTGATCTTTTTGATTCCTTCATCTGGCTCTTGGGCCTTCTTAATTTCTTCCATGAGGGTGGAAGTAATTTCCAACGTGTCCAAGGTAGTTGGGCCGCATAGCACCATGTTGAGTTCGGCGAACTCTTCTTGTAACCTTGGATGCATACTTCCCATTAGTGCATTCGCGGTGCCTTGTTTTCTGCTGAGAGCATCCACAACCACATTGTCTTTCCCCGGATGATAGTTTATCCCAATGTCATAGTCCTTGACTAGTTCGAGCCATCTTCGTTGCCTGAGGTTCAGGTCAGGTTGGGTGAAAATATACTTGAGACTCTTATGGTCCTTGTATATTTCACAGCGTTGTCCAATGAGGTAATGCTTCCAAATCTTCAGGGCATGAACTACGGCCGCTAATTCCAAGTCATGAGTGGGGTAGTTCTCCTCATGGGGTCGTAGCTGTCTGGATGCATATGCTACAACCTTCCCTTCTTGCATCAATACGCAGCCGATTCCACGTCTGGAAGCATCACAGTAGATATCAAAACCCTTGTGTATGTCTGGAAGGACTAGGACAGGTGCTGTAGTGAGCCTGGTCTTTAATTCCAGGAAACTGCTATCGCATTCCGACGTCCAGACAAACCTTTGATTCTTCTTGAGCAACTCCGTCAGGGGCTTGGCTATTTTAGAGAAGCCTTCTATGAAGCGTCGGTAATAGCCTGCCAATCCCAGGAAGCTACGGACTTCGGTCACCGTGGCTGGTGTCTTCCAATTTAGCACCGCAGTTACCTTGATGGGGTCGACGGCTACTCCTTGTTCTGACAGAATGTGCCCCAAAAATCCCACCTCTTTTAGCCAAAATTCACACTTGCTAAATTTGGCATACAGACGGTGGTCTCTTAATCTTTCCAGGACAGCTCGGAGATGCTGCTTATGCTCTTCTTCATCCTTGGAATATATCAGGATATCATCGATGAACACCACCACAAATTTATCTAGAAAGTCCATGAAGACTTTGTTCATCATGCTCATGAAGTAGGCTGGAGCATTTGTCAATCCAAAGGACATGACTGTAAATTCATATAGTCTGTATCGGGTGGTGAACGCCGTCTTGGGGATATCCTCCTTTCGGATTTTTAGTTGATGATATCCGGTTCGAAGGTCAATCTTTGAGACTACCCGGGCTCCATTCAACTGGTCGAATAAGTCATCGATGCGAGGAAGCGGGTACTTATTCTTGATAGTGACTTCGTTCAGCTGGCGATAGTCTAGGCACATTCGTAGACTTCCATCCTTCTTCATAACAAAGAGCACTGGTGATCCCCATGACGAGATGCTGGGGCGAATGTACCCTTTTTGCAACAATTCATCCAACTGCTTCTTTAGTTCTGCCAGCTCTGGACCTGGCATACGGTAGTATTTCTTGTAAATTGGGGCTGTACCAGGAACCACTTCGATTGCAAACTCCAATTCCCGGTCAGGTGGCATTCCGGGTAATTCTTCGGGAAACACATCCGGAAACTCGCATACTACCGGAATCAAGTTCATATCCTTGGAGGTAGTTTGGTATGCCATTCCCTTCTTTGATACCATCTTGCTGGCAAGGAATTAGATGGTTTGTCCTGCTGGGTTAACCAACGTTACTGTTCTGCTGGCACAATTAATGCACACCTGATGTGGTGTCAACCAGTCCATTCCCAGTATTACGTCCAATCCCGAGGATTCAATGGCAATGAGGGCAGCTGGGAACTTAACTCCATGTATTGAAATTTCCAGATCTCTATAGATCAAATTTGTTCTGAGCAGGGAGCCAGGGGATTGTACCACCATGATTTTATCCAAAAGCAAAGGAGAAAATTTGTGCACGGTGGCAAAATTCCGCGAAATAAACGAGTGGGAAGCCCCGGAATCAAATAAAATTACTGCAGGTATGTCGTTAACAGAAAACATACCAAGGACTACTTCTGGAGCTTCGCAGGCTTCCTCGGCGGAGATATGGTGGACGCGTCCATGGCAGAAGTTGTGATTGGGGCGGCATCCAATAGTGTTGACCTGCGGTTGACGTCGGCGGATGACTTCCCATTGTTGGTGGGGCACTGTTTGGAGTAGTGTCCACTTTGGCCGCAAGTCAAGCAGGTATTGTTGCGACGGTAGTCCTCTATCACGGGCTGTTTGGCGAAGGTCTTGGTCTGGCTCACTGTCTTGTTATTGTTGCTGCCGTTGCTCCAGGTAGGCTTATATTCAGATGTGTCTGGATGCCAGAGGCGTGGCTTCTGCGCAAACGGCTCCCGGTTGTCCTTTTTGGGTTCAAACTTCCATTTTTGGCTATCGTGCCCGGACTTGTGCTCCCGTTCTGCTATGAAGGCCTTGTTTACCAGTGTCTAAAAGTCGGGAAAGTCTAGCATGCATAGCTGACAATGGAGGGAGTGATTCAGTCCTCCCAGGAACCGATCTATCTTTCTCTCTTCGGTGGCCACATCATAAGTAGAGTACCATGATAGATTGTTGAACTTGTTAAGGTACTCTGCTACTGACATGCTTCCTTGTGTCAAAGCAAGGAACTCCCTTTGCTTCACCTTCATTATGCCGGTAGGAATATGATATTTGCGGAACAATTCCTTAAACTTTTCCCAGGTAATTTCTTCTTCAGAAGACCATGTTGCCTTTGTATTATCCCACCATATAGCTGCTGGCCCTTCCAGGTAGTGAGTGGCAAACGGAACCTTGTCTGAATCCTCGCAGCGGGCTATTTCCAACTTCTTTTCTATGGTCCTTAGCCAATTGTCTGCTTCTATCGGATCCACAGCTTGGCCGAAATTGGGTGGCTTTGTGCGCTGGAAATCAGACAACCTGGAATGTGATCCATTATGATTGTGATTCTGACCTACCATAACTTGCATACTTTTCAGGAATTCCATAAGGTCCTGGTTTCTCTTTTCCTCAAACATTCTCATGATCTGATCAGAAGTAGGTGCTTGAGGTGGTGGGGGTGGTAAATCTTCTGGTGGTTGGCCTGCTTGTCTGGCGGATCGACGAATGGAGGGTCCATCGCCGCCTTGGCTACAACTTCTCTTCATCCTAAATTTTGTTCCCATTGCAAAATACCGAATCGATGAGCAACACCCATAGGGAAACACAGTTATGTGACATCGGAAGGAAAATATGCGAAAAAGGCGAATAAAGCAAACCACATAATTATACAAGACAATCCAACATCATACGTGGCAAGCTAGTAGGGGAATAACATGGCTAACTGCTCATACGGCTGTTGACATATGCAAAGATGCATGCTCAACACCTCAAGCCTCCACTCTAGTGGCGCTGATGGCACGAACACTGCCAGACCACTGACTCCTCGTCATCTGATCCTGAGTCCGAGTCGGAACTGATGATATGAATCTCATCCTCCGGATCAAAGGAAACACGATGACGCTGCTGGGACGGTTCTCCTTATGGGGAAGAAGAAGCACGTCGCCTTAGCATCGGAGCTGCTGGAGTGGCAAGAAGTGAGGCCCACTCTGCCGGGGTCTCACGACGGCTACCAGACAAAAGGCCTGGTGGCACAGTGGAGGTGGAAGGAGCCTCAAATCTGGGTGGAGGTGGAACTGGTGGTGGATATATGGGTGGATAGATAGGCTGAGGTGGAGGTGGCACCGGAGTCACGGTTGCAAGTGCCTCTAAGACATGAGACAGCTCCTCGGCCAGGGATATGATCATATGATAACTGGCGTTCAGATAACGAGACAGCACAGCAGTCACACGGTCACATGCCGGGTCAACAGGAGCGAAAATGACTCGCCCTGTCGTAGGCGACAGGGTGGGATAGTGGAAGAAACCTGGATGAGTCTGCATCTCAACCTCGTGGAAGCGTAAGTCAGTGAGAGCCTCCATCACGGCAAACTGGATCGCTAAGTACGGGGTGGAAGCCGTTCCACCCTTGGAAGAGCGAGAGTAGCAACCAAGGTCCGAGCTCGCGACCAGGAAAGCCTCCGCATGGTACTCGTACACTGACTCAGCAAGCTGCTCCCGAAACACCTGGTACACTGGATCTTCGCCGTGAGGGTACAATCGAAGCCAGACGTTCCGGAACAGTACTGGAAAGGTGGATGGTGCAGGCTCAAACTGAAAGTGGTATGGAACTGGTGCCATCTACACTCACAATGCCAACGGTTAGTAGAATAATGAATTATGATGCATGCCATGTAGCAATCAAATGCAGCAAGCAAGATGCACACTCAAAGCCCTATGCTAATCGCGGTTCTAGCGCAGGCTAACTAGGGTGTCCTCAGTCAGCACGGCTCTGATACCAAGCGTTGTGGCACCCCGGCTCAGAGAACCGGATTACCAGTGTTTCCAACCCAGAGATCATGTCTTCTGGAAACACTCAACAACTTGGTATAGAACAGAACTGAATTTTATTGATAAGAGTCGAGTACAAGCGCATATTTTACAATGATGACGAGGCCAAAGGCACCCTTGGTGCTACGACAGTATCTACATTATTTATGTCACATAGCAGGGCCTCGGAATACTAAGTACTTCTACGGCGTAGCGGAACATAGCGCAACTCCATCCACAGGGACACTGCTATGGACACGTCCTAGTTATCATAGCACGAACCATCAGGACCTCCGTCCTCCGCTTCTCCTGCATCTGGCATGATACACCAGGTGAGTACTTTGAATGTACTTGGAAGCTCACGACAACCAAACAATGCAGCAAACAATAGCATGGCAATCGAGGTATTAAAAATACTTAAGCTATGCACTTACAGTAACGGTATCAACTTACTCTCATCCGGGTCATCCCACGACCCTCAGAATACTCATCGAGTACTTCCGATCATACGAAGAATTTTTCCATCATTACTAACACTGTTATGGTTGACCATCTACTGAGGTCTGGACGGGCTGTCCAATACCGTGGACGCGGCTATTCGAATAGACTTGACACTCTGCAGAGGTTGCGCACTTGACCCACACCATGAAGCACCTGGCCTCGCGATCCCACTCGGGTGGACCAGCGTTGCTTCAACAAAACCTGCCTGACCCGTGACTCTTTCATCGTACCACCGGCACTCTTCCTCCCCCGAAGGTCAGCCTTGGGTGGCCCCTGTGTCCTCATGACACCTGCCACCGACGTGGCCAAACTATGTAGACCCAAACGGGGGCTACTGTCCCAAACGGGGACGCCGGCACAAACTCAACTATCAACTGGGCTCACGGGGTTATCACCGCCTACCTGATCAGGGTAGCGCACGTGCATAACCCTCCCTCTTTGGAGGTACCGGTGAAAGATCACGCAGTCAGGCCCGGTCAGGGCCGTCCCATACCGGCAAATGTGGTTGCACGAGTATGCCCGGACAGGTGACTCAAGATCAACCACTAAGTTCATTTATCAACTACAGTGATTCAACACAATACTTAAATATTTAAATATTACTAGGAATTATCTATATCAATTAAATTAACCTAATGCATATAAAGATGCAATGCTATGGAAATGCATGCATGAAATGGGTATCATGGCTTGCCTTGCTCTGTTGGGTGGTTCAAACACTCTTGATCTTCAAGGGCACCAAAATCTCCCTCTGAAATTGTTTTCAAAATACAATTGAAAATGTCACATAAAGCATTTTTATTAACCAGATATTCTGTGGGTATAGGAAAAATACCAAAATTTGCCAGAAAATAAAGGGGCTCAAAACAAACTCAATGCAACAAGAATCAACTGATTTGGAGCTATAGATAAAAAGTTATTAATGGTCAAAGTCTGGTCAAAAATATGAATTTAAATAGAAAATCAGAAAATCAAAAGGGGGCCATGTCGAAAGCGTAAAGTGGAGGGGGCGCCTCCACTTACCGCTTCGGGCGCGGGCAGGGGTCGCCGACAGGTGGGACCTGCCGATTAAAACAGAGAGAGAGGGAGAAGACAGAGACAGGACGGGGCTCCGGCAACGGTCGCCGGCGACAGAGACGGCGGCGGTGCTCGGAGATGATGGGGATGGATCAGGCGCTCAGAGACAAACACGCACGTACCCGCAGCTTCTACGGGTATGGACGGACGGCGTCGGCCCCTTCTTCTCCGGCGGCGGCGGCGTTCGGTGATCGTCGGGGAGGTCCAATCCGGCAGCAATCCGATCGGGGAAGAGCTCTAGGAGAACCAGAGAAACCTACTGGTCTCAATGGAGGGCTCAGGAGGGCTAGGAAGGAGGGTGGAGGCGGCTGGCGACAGGGAAGATTCAGGCGGCGGAGCCTTCGCCGGAGTCGAGGGAGACGAGCTCCCGGCTCTTGCTGGGGAATTCTATGGGCGATTCAGAGGTGGGAGACGGGTTGAGGAGCTAGTAGGGGCTGGGCAGAGCCTTTTATAGGCCAGCGGCGAGCTCTGCCGAGCTGTCCCGAAGCGGCGAGGCTCGGGCCTGCCACTGGAGCTAGGACGGTGAGCTGGTCATTGCGACGCGAACTGAGGTGATGGAGGAGGGCAGGGGGGGCGACGGGACAGGTTCGAAGCCATTAAGGGCTTTCGGACGACCACAGTGGCCGGAGCCCACTGTTCGGCCCGTGGCGGAGCTTGGCCGGACGCGGTGGCGGCCTTCGCCGGCGGTCCGGAGGGTTCGGGAGACGCCACGCGTTCGCCAGGGCGCTGTCGGCACCAAGGACAAGGGGGGGGCGGCAGCGAAAGTCGGCTCGGGCGAGCGGACCCATCTCTAGCGCTGCGCAGAGCGCGCGCTATGGCATGCCAGCACCGTGCTCACCACGGGTGTTGCCATCAGGAGGCCACGCAGGTCTGGCGCTCCTTGTCCAGGGTGTCGACTCTCGACCCCCTAGTCCCTCTATACCACTGGCTCGACGAGGTACACACTGGTGCGATGGGTAACCTCAGCAACAGCTTCTGCCAGCCAACTTGAGAGGGTTCTGGAGGAGAAAAGAGATAGAGATGGAACCTATGGAGATGTCTGGGATCATCTATGTTGGAAGGACTATAGACTGGCAAAGTTTGAGAGAGATTGAGAAAGAAATGAATAGGGTTGCTTTGAAAACCATCATTCTGGTCCAGATTCCAAATGAGCTTGTGGTACTCAACTAGTTGCTCTACAAATGATGAAACTTGGTGAAAAGAAGTTATTTGGTAGTGCACACATACCAGAAAAATTGTAGCTCAAATGTGCACCCCTAGCTTGTACTTCCTTCACAAAGGTTCAAAATAAGCGGAAACTTGACAGAGTCCTGCTGCTCAAAATTTGTACTGGACCAGATGATGTTTTAGGATATTGGGGCTAGATAAGATCCCTAGGAGCTTGGGGAATTTATTGGGAATTTTCTGGAATAGAAATTATAGGGTTGCTTCACAGTGGACAGATTCTGGTCAGAAACAAAATAATTATTCTGGCCAAAATTTCCCATTGGGCAACAAAATATTTTTGGAGAATATGGAATCCTATGATGATGAGAAGATGAGGAAAAAGTTTGGGAATTAATTGACCACCCAAACTATAGGTTACTTCACAACCCATAGTGATGACCTAAATTCCCAAATTGATAAAATAATTTTAGAGAAAAGATTAAATATTGGAAACTTGTCCAAGAGAGGCATGGAAGGGTTTTATCAAGATGATAAAGGTTTTGGGATGCTTGAAGAAAAATTTAACAAGACATAGGTCAACTCAACTGAAAAGGTTTCAAAAATCAACTAAATTGCAAATAAAACCCAGATGTTTTTGAAAAACAAAATTGCCTAAAATCAGGGTGTCACACCCAACAACTTAGCCCCGCAAGCTCATAGCTCGATGGTCTAGTTCGACGAACTCGCACGATGGTGAGGAAGAAGATAGCACACGAGGATTTACCCAGGTTCGGGCTGCTGCGAAGCGTAAAACCCTACTCCTGCTTTTGGTGGATTGCCTCACGAGGAGGTTTGTGGATGAACTGGTACATTGGTGAGTTGCCTTGCGAGGGCGTTTGGGTGGTGTTGGATCCTCCTCTACAGAGCAGCCTCGCCTCTATTTATAATGGCCTGGGTCCTCTTCCCTTATAGCATTAGCGGGAAGGGATCCCACAATGGCCAAATTTGAAAGGGGATAGGATGTACATCTTATCCTGACGAAAGGTGGTCTTCGCCTACAAAGTAGGTGGTGGTGACGCGGTGGTGGGCTCGCTGGTGACATCCGTCCTGCCGCGCCTACTGGCCTGGTCTCGTTGCACCAGGATGGAAACCTTTGGCGGGGCGCCTCTGGAACCTGCGCTCGTCCTTGTCTCCTTTGCAGCAAATAGGAAACTGTCCCCTCTAGCGCGCTAGCGCCCGCCTGGCCTGGCTGGCGTCACCCTTGACCTCCCGAGGCCGAGCATTGCATAGTGATCTCCGCCGCTCATGAGGGGGTCTGGGGAGGCCTCCCCCTTACGGGAGCCTTGGCGTCATCCTCCTCACGAGGGTGGGACTCTCGCGAGGGCCTTGTTTTGAGTGAAGCCGCATAGGGCCGTACGGACCGTCAAGTGGGCCATGCCCTGCACCGCAGGCAGGCAAGTCTGGGTACCCCCATCTCCAGAACGCCGACAGTAGCCCCCGAGCCCAAGGCGCGCTCGAGTTGGCTTCGAGGTGAAGCCAAAGAAGATGACCCGGAGCACCGCGGGCCCTCATTGCGTGCGGGCCAGGTCTGGCGTGCGGTGTGCAGTTGGACGTGGGCGTCCCCGCTCCCGTGTCTCCTCGGCAACTGCCCGAACCGACTAAAGCCTGACGTCTAGCGTTGAGCCATTATTGCTATCCTCTCCTGCGCTCCTGCTCCTCCTTCCAGATCTCCATACCTTGTGAGAACCTCTCCAGATCTCAGCACCACACCGTCTTCCTTCTTGCTTCCTCGGCCCCAAGGACTTCTTGATGGCTCCCGCTGGCAAGTCGAAACCTGAAGCCCAGAGCTCGGCTTCCGCTTCTATCTCGCCGGCGCTCTCAGAGTCCACCATAGCCAAGGATGGGGAACTCACCCCGGTGCTTCCGTTGACGGCGGATGGTACCAATGAGTGGGGGCGGACCTTGATATGGTGCGGCTCCGTGGAGAAGCATCGCCTGGCCAAGTCAGCCTACCCTTTCTTCCTCCATAGCATCTTCTCTGGGCTCGTTCCGCCTTTCTCCAAGTTCTTCACCGCCATCCTTGAGCACTACGGGATCCAAGCTCTCCATCTCCAACCCAACTCCATCCTTCTCTTGTCCGTCTTCGCCTTTTACTGTGAGGCCTTCTTAGGCGAGAAGCCTTTGGTGGCCCTCTTCCGCCGTTTCTTCAGCTTGCGGCTTCATGACGGCGCTCAGCGGTCGGCATCCGTCTCCTTCGTCGCGGTCCAGAGCGAGAACATGCTCTTAAAGGCCGGGAAGAAGGTGGAGAACTTCAGGCACCGCTGGGTCTTCTTGGACCTCAAGAGCGTCAACTCCCGCCTGGATCTTCTGAAGGGGTTGCCGGAGAAGACTCTTGTGTGGAGCTCCGCGAAGCTCTCCGACCCCCGGGCCAAGCCCGTCCTGCAGCGGATCTCTCGCGATATCAACGCCAGGAAGTTGACCGGGGGGATGATAGTGAAGGAGTTCCTGGCGCAGCGCCTGGCACCCATCCAGTCTCACTCGAGGCCCATGTGGGACTATCAGGGCAGTGCGCGACGACATCAGGCTTCGGTCCGCACGCCTGCCCCTAGGGAGCTGAACAGGGCTATGGCGACCCTGCTCAACTGTGATCCCTGGGACCTCCCCGAGGCCTATGCCCCGTTGTACTGTCGCGACGACAAGGCTGATCTAGTCGCCGCGATGCCCACCTTTGACGAACTGGGGCTCTCCTCGGCCGAGTGCTCTGGTTCCCCAGTGGCGGTGTCCTCCGGCGATGCCGTGGACGGGGAAGACTCGGAGGGGACAGCGGACGACGATCTGGAGGAAGTGTCCCCTCCGTCGCGGAGCGCGCTTCTCTGAGGCTTTGAAGACGATCACGATGTCGGTGAAGCCTCTGCTGCAAGTCCTCCGCGTCTTGCCAGGGTCCTCAGGGGGCCGGGGCCCACTCCTCGTGCCGCTCGGTCCGCTGGCCGGGCGACCCCGAGGAAACGCGAGGCCGGGCCCCCTCCGGAGTGCCCTGGGGATGGGGCCGAAGCGCCTGCCTCGCCCCTTCCCAAACTGCGGCCTGTGGGCGAGACGGACGTGTCTGGGGCCGGAATGGCCTCTCCGGCCGCGACCCTTGCGGACAGTGCCCCTGCTCCCCCACGCGGCGGCGCTTTCCCAGAGAATGGCGAGGGCATTCCCGCCTTCGTCGAGGTTGAGAACAAGAGGAACTCGGTCGACGTCGAAGAGTAAGTAATCCTACTTAGCTTTGGCAGCCTACCGGTGGCTTACGTGCTGATGGTCCCTCCTTTGCTTGGTAATCAGGAGTTCTGCCGTGCTGAAGGCGAGGAAGAAGAAGGCGGGCATCAAGCCAAAGGTGCTTTTCAACGCGACACCCATTCTTGGTGCCCTACCGACGCCTGACGAGGCGCCAGATGTCGCGGGTGAGGAGGCTCGCGGGGCCAGATGTCAGGGCCGCGGAGCGCCCGATAACTATTGGATTGGCCGTTTCCGCCCTTGGGGGCGCGTTCGCGCCACTATTTGAAGGGCCAGCCCCGGAGGGCCAGCTGGCCGTAGGACCGTCTGTCTCTGCCTTGTATGTGGTAGTAGCGCCGACCCCGGCGCCTTCTGCTCTCCATGCTTCTGCCCCCCTGGAGACGGTTCCTGCCACCACGCAGGCGCCACCTCCGGGCCGGGCACTGGTGCCTCCAACCTGCGGCCTTCTGGTCGAGTCAGGTGCCCAGGATGGGGCCTATGCTGCTCTGGATCAGGTCCGGGGCTCCCTTGGGAGGGACGATGGTCGCCTTGCGAAGGAGCGTTGGGGCTCCTTTCCGGGTGGCTCCG
The DNA here is from genome assembly GCA_039707655.1 of Elymus sibiricus. Lineage (NCBI taxonomy): Eukaryota > Viridiplantae > Streptophyta > Magnoliopsida > Poales > Poaceae > Elymus > Elymus sibiricus. Next base: position 247,280,143 of record CM077673.1, on the reverse strand, counting down.
GGCCGACGCTTCTGTCATGGCGGTCTGGAGCTAGGCCGAGGCCACCGCGGCCAAGAGCAGGAAGGAGGCCGCGTCAGCCAAGGCAGCTCGTGACGCGGCACTGGCTGACGCAGCGTCTGTCATGAAGCGCTGCGATGAAGTGGAGGTTCGCCTGAAGGCTCTTCAGGAGGAAAAGACTGCGCTCGCAGATCAGCTTCGCCAGCGGGAGGAGGACCTCAAGACCTGCGAAGCCAGGCTCGTCGATCGTGATGCCGCGCTGTCCAAGGCGGCGGCCGACCAAGCCGCGGAGCGAGAGCGTCTGGACAGGGTGAAGGAGGAGGTAGCTGCGGAAAAGGCTCGGCTTGACTCCAGGGAGAAGGCCCTCGCCGCGGATGAGGAGGGGAAGGCTGCGGAGCTCATCGCCCTCCCCTCCGTCGAACTCAGGCTCCGCCAGGCGCTGCAGTCCATCTGCCGGGGGGATTCACGGAACTCCTGGTGGCTCCTGAGAGCAGCTTCGTGGGGCTCTCTTCAAAGCTCGTCGAGGTGCTTGAGGGTGCCATCGCTAGGGTGGAGAACATCTTGGAGAGTGAGTGTCGCGACCTCTTCTCCGCGGCCGCGACGCGCGTCTTCAGCCACCTCTACCTTCACGAGCCGAGTTTCGACTTCGGCTCCGTGATCCGTCCGGTTGATCCTGGGGTTCGCGCCGCCACGGAAACGGCCATGGAGGGTGCCGTGGAGATGCTGCTGAAGAAGTTCGCATGCGTTGTCGTTCCCCCACCTCCTCCTGCAGCCGCAAGGGTTAGTGATGACGATGATAACGGCAGCGATATCGACGACGAGCTCCCCGTGGTCGGGACGGGCGGTGGCGCCAGCTCCTCCTAGTTCCTCTTCCTGGGTCTTTTCCTGCAACGTTCATTGTGCCTCGTGGAGGCGTTAGACTTGTTTGCATTTCCGGAGACATTTTAATGCTTGTAATGACTGCTAAATTGTGTGGTTTCTTTCCTCGCCTCGTTTCCTTCCTGCTTGATGTAGTGCTCTGCGTCGGCAGGGCCCGGTCCCATGCATACCTCGACTGCCGTTGGGGCGTCCGGATCACCAGGACGGTGCCAAGGGGCGAGGGGCTACGTGACCAGTGAGGCTCCTGAGTCGCGATGCTCAGGAGTCCCCCTTGACGTACGAGCAGCCCTCATGAAGGGAATGCAGCGAAGGCGGGGTCATCTTGGAGATTTGGAGCGCCTTGAGCTCTGCGCCGGCAGGGCCCGGTCCCGCGCATACCTCAACCGTCGTTGGGGCCTCCGGATCACCAGGACAGTGCCAAGGGGTGAGGGGCTACGTGACCAGTGAGGCCCCTGAGTCGCGATGCTCAGGGGTCCCCCTTGACGTACGAGCGGCTCCGATACCTTTCCTCGCCAGCTTTCATCTGAGATGGACGCGTGAAGACCAGGTACCAGGGACCTGTGAAGGTGGCGTGCGCCAGGCCTGGCCTGAGCACAGCCCCCATGCAGCTCCCTCATGCGGGCATCCAAGGGGAATGCTGCGAGATGGAGCCGCTAAGGGCCGTCCTGTGGTTGGATGAACCCGCTAGGGCGCCCTCAGTTGTTTATCCCCAGCGCGGAACATAGGGCTTCCACGTTGCGTGGGCATAGCAACTTGGGCGACAGTGTTGTCCGCCAGCGTGGAGCATGGGGCTTCCACTTGGGCGTGGGAATGGGGGGCCCCGGCCCCTGAGCCCCCCGGGCGTGTACAACCCATTAAGTTTGTACACGTGGCCTACACGGTAGAACTGGGACGTGTATCTGGGCACTCGCGAGGCAGCTCAGGCCTCACGAGGCCCTACCTCAAAGGTGGGTTGCACCTGAGTCTTCTGGTAGAAAGCTCTGTCTGAAGTCCAGTATATTTTGACAAACCTACGCCGAATGGATTTCCAAGGGCCATCGCATGAGAAGGCGAAACAGCAATCACCCCAGGAGGTGACGTGAACGGGCCGGCCCGCCAGACAGAGCTCAGCCATTGGATTTGTCGACGCTGCAGGGACAGACCCGTGCACAGACGCCGTGCCCAGTCTTCTCATGCGACAACTCCAAGGAGAAAACACCCGGCGCGCGGCTCCCACGGCGGCGAAAAGCCGACTGTGGTTGTAGGAACCATGCCGCGCGCCCTGACTCACCCACTCCCGATTAGCTCATGCGAGGACACAGCACCAAGGACCATGGGAGGTGACATGCACGGGGCTAGCCCGCGAGACAGAGCTCGACCAATTGGATTTGTCAATGCTGCAGGGACGGACCCAAGCACAGACGTCGTGCCAGCCCTTAATCACGAGGCGGTCGAAGGCAGGATCATTAGGGCGTGGCGACATTCATGGTGGCGAAGCACCAAGCAGGCATGTTGGAATATTAGGAAATAGATCACATGGATGAAAGGTTCTGATACATGCGTAAACGATGCGGCTGCGGGGATGAGCACTGACCGCCTGAGGATAATGCAGCCCGATGGACGCCCTCAAACTGAGCAAACCAAAAAGTTACCTGGTACGGACCAAAAAGTCACCTGGCGGCAATACCGCTGAAGCGTCGAGGTAGTCGTCGGAGCCTGACCATGTGTCTCCGCGAGCTTGGCCTTCATGAGTCCGGTGCCTCCCGAGGCTCGGGGCACTCGCTCGGACCTGGCACCTCCTCCAACTCCTCGCGGCGCCTGGCCCGGTAAGGCATGAGCATGGCCTGAGCAAGGCGCTGGAACGTGGCGCCCGCGTTCGCCAGGCCGAAGGGCATGCGGACGTAGTTGCACGGGTAGACCCCACCGCGACCGACACGCGTCAGCCATAAGATATCCTGGGATGCGGCCCTGTTGATCCCGGGTACGTTGACGCAGACACGCGGCATGCCGCCCGAGCCGACGACGGCGACTGCAGTTGGTGGTGCAGGGCAGCTCCCGCCTCGCATGGCCTGTGCTTCCTGAAGCTCCTCGATTGCTCTGGTGACGAACTCTTGCGAACTTGGCGCCTCGCGCCGTGCTCCTTGCTTGGGTGGATGCGCATCGAAACACGCCTCCAAGTTGTGCCCGAGCACCTCCCTCGTCTCACTGGTCAGGTCGGTAGCTTTCCGGGTGGAAGCCCCCAAGCCCGACCCAAGGGAGGCATCGGGCGCGCCATCCTATGCGAGGGAGGAAGGGGCCTTGGCCCCAGGCGTGGGGCCTGAGGCGCCGTCCTTAGAGGTTTCAGCCCCCTGGCGCCCCTTGGAAAGGAGCTGCTTCTTCTTCCTGGGGACATCCTCGCGAGGCAGGACATCTCCTTCGTTGTCTGAGTGCTCGGCCGCTGCAGCACGGTAGGCGTGCTCGAGGGAGCAAACGGCGTCCTTCTCATCGCAGGCGACGGTGATGACGCCGCCACTCCCCGGCATTTTGAGGACATTGTAGCCATGGTGAGTCACTGCCATGAACTTGGCGAGGGCTGCGTACCCGAGGATCGCGTTGTACGGGACGTGGATGTCGGCGACGTCAAAGACGATGAGCTCGGTGTGGTAATTGTTGCGCCCACCGAAGGTGACGGGCAGGCGCACTTGCCCAATGGGGACTGTGGAGCCGTCAGTGACTCCTGAGAAAGGCTTGGTTGGCATGAGCTGGTCGTATGGCACTTGGAGCGTCTCAAACGTCTCGATGGAGAGGACATTGTGCCCCGCGCCACCGTCGATGAGGGTCTTGGTGACGAGTACATTGCTGATGGTAGGCGTGCACAGCATGGGGAGTGCGCCCGCCCTGGCTGAACACCTGAGTTGATCCTTGGAGTCAAAGGTGATAGCGCACTGGGACCACTTGAGGGGGCGCGCAGCCTCGAGCTTCGGGAGAGCCACGTTCACCTCCCGCGAGAACTGCTTGAAGATGCGGTTCGATGCTAGGGCTTGTGCGCCGCCCAGGATGCAAGTTATTGCCCTGACCTCCTTGAAGCCCCCAGCCCCATCGTTCTGCCTGTCTTCTTCCTTCCTCCTGGGTGGCGGCAGCAGCGGGGGAAGGCCGGCCTCACGAGGGCGGGCCTCACGAGGCTGGCCACGACGTGACCCCTCCGGAGGTTCGTCGCGCCAGCGGTCCTCCCGAGGCCGGCCAAGCCACTCCTGACGCGGGTCTCGATTGTCCCAGCGGCCTCCGCCGCGGCCTCCACCGCATCCAAAGCCATGGTCGCTATGCCCAGGGCGCCGACAGAAATGCTCGTCACGGACCACCCTGAGCTCCTGACAGACGATGGTGTTGTGGCTATTGGTGCCATGGAAGATGCAGAACGGTCACCCTCCCACGGGGGGTTTCTCGTCTCGACTGCGCTTTGCCTCAGGTTTAGCCGCTAGCACCGCGGGGGCCTTGCACTTCGCCTCCTTGGTCTTGGTCTTCTTGTCCTCGGGTTTCACCTCCGGAAGCTCGTGGAGTGAGAGGCGGCCCTCTTCGGCCTTCGCACACTTGTTCACCAGGTTGAACATCTCCAGAGCCGAGCTCAGGTCATCGGTGATAGTGAGCTCCTCCCTCATCCTGAGGTCCCTGACGCCGTCGGTGAATGCCGAGATGATGGCCTCATGCGACGCCCTCGGGATCTTGAGGCGGACAGTCGTGAAGCGCTGTATGAACTTGTGCAAGCTCTCATCCGACTGTTGCTTCATGCGACGCAGATCACCCACTCCAAGGGCGCGGTCGCGGGTGCCTTGGAAGTTGGCGACGAAGCGCTCACGCAGGTCTTCCCAGGAGGTGATCGATCCCTCTGGGAGGTTGAGGAGCCAGGAGAGCGCACCACCCTTGAGTGCCATAGGGAACCAGCTTGCCATGACCTTGTCGTCTCCGACGGCCGCCTGGATGCTCAGCGAGTAGAGCTGTAGGAACTTGGCGGGATCTGGGGTGCCGTCGTAGCGAGGAGGTAGGTCAAGCTTGAACTTGCAGGGCCACACTGCCGGATGGAGCTCTGGGGCGATGGCGCGGCAACCCACTCGACCCGCGGGTGCCGCGCGCACGGGAGGGACCCGGTCTTGATGCTGCTGTGCGACTGCCTCTAAGGGTGCCCGGTCGCGACGCTGATGCAGCGGTGTAGGTAGCGCACGCGCGTCAGCGCGCGGCCGCGGCACCACCTGGCGGCTTACTTCATCTCTCACCCTCGCCGGGGGCTCGCGCGACTGGTTGTGCGGGCGTGCTTCACGCCTGGGCTCGGGGTCGAGGTCGCATTGGGGAGGAGGAGGCGGTCATCATGGGCCTCGTTGCCTGCCAGAGAGGGCTGGGGCCAGAACGAGTAGGAGAGCGCCGAGGCGTCGCCGGCGGTGCTGACGAGCTCTGCAATGCGCCTGAGCTAGTCGTCGTAGCGGTTGGGGGCAGGGCAGTAACGCAGCAGCTCGTGCGCCATGAGGAGTGCGCCCGACCCACGCGCCGGCCCGGGGCGAGCTTGGGAGGACGAGCCAGTAGCTTTAACGATCGACGAAGTAGCAGTGCGGCCGTCACGCCGCACGGTGACCGGCTGTGACGAGCATGCTGCTCGTGGGCTTCCAGGCCCGTGGCGGCTTTGGCCACAGGAGAGGCGGACCGGCGCACGGCGGTGCGGCCCACGGGCGCTGTCTGGACGATGCGGGCAGCACGGCGCCCGGCGCGGGCTCGGCGAGCGTCAGCCATCGGAGCAGTGAGGCGGAGAAAGACTTCGACATGCCCCCTACCTGGCGCGCCAAATGTCGGATTTCAGTCTCCACAAAACCCAAGGAAGTTCGAACACAGGGGCGTGTGTGAAGATCCCCAACAGCTTTGCCCCCCCAAGCTCACAGCTCGATGGCCAAGTTCAACGAACTCGCACGATGGCGAGGAACAAGATAGCACACGAGGATTTACCCAGGTTCGGGCTGCTGCAAAGCGTAAAACCCTACTCCTGCTTTTGGTGGATTGCCGCACGAGGAGGTTTGTGGATGAACTGGTACAGTGGTGAGTTGCCTTGCGAGGGCGTTCGGGTGGTGTTGGATCCTCCTCTACAGACCAGCCTCGCCTCTATTTATAATGGCTTGGGTCCTCTTCCCTTATCGCATTGGCGGGAAGGGGTCCCACAACGGCCTAATTCGAAAGGGGACAAGAGGTACATCTTATCCTGACGAAAGGTGGTCTTCGCCTGCAAAGTAAGTGATGGTGACGGGGTGGTGGGCTCGCTGGTGACATCCGTCCTGCCATGCCCGCTGGCCTAGTCTCGTTGCACCGGGATGGAAACCTTTGGCGAGGCGCCTCGGGAACCTGTGCTTGTCCCTATCTCCTTTGCACCAAAGAGGAAACTGTCCCCTCTGGCGCGCTGGCGCCTGCCTGGCCTGGCTGGCGTCACCCTTGACCTCCCGAGGCCGAGGATTGCATAGAGATCTCTGTCACTCAAGAGGGGGTTTGGGGTGGCCTCCCCCTTCCGGGTGCCTTGTCGTCGTCCTCCTCACGAGGGTGGGACTCTCGCGAGGGCCTTGTTTTGAGTGAAGCCGCGCAGGGCCGTACGGATCGTCAAGTGGGCCCTGCCCTGGGCCGCAGGCAGGCAAGTCTGGGTACCCCCGTCCCGAGAACGCCGACAATTTTATTGGGGATATCATCAAGATTTTGTTTCCCCGCCATACGCACAACGACATGTTTTGCAGAGGTGGCATTTTATCGGTGCGGTAAGGGGGACTCTTGGCCTTTCAACATCCCATAAGAGTGGAAAATTACATCGTAAATGGCCACGCTTCTCATTTCCCCCCTTCTCCCACTACCTCGTCGAGCCCCAGCACCCAGATCCAAGCTTGCTCCTTTCTCCACAGCAAATCCACACTCCCCCTTTGGCCATGGCCGATACCCTCGGGGGGGGGGGGGGGATGCTAGGGTGGCTCTGTTGTGACGGGGGGCACTCTTCAGGAGCTGCGGGCGGTGGGGTACATTCCTACCAACGCCAGTACCGACGCTCCTTGTGCCAATGAGCAAATTCCTGCTCCCCAGCAAGGGGAGCAGGTAATCTTTCTCCCCCACCTCATCCGGGGCATGGGGTTCCCACTACACCCCTTTATGCGCAGGATTATGTTTTACTACGGTCTTTATTTCCACCAAGTCACGCCAAACTCCATCCTCCACCTCGCCTCCTTCATTATGGTTTGAGAGGACTTTCTTTGCTGCGAGCCACACTTTGACCTTTGGCTGAAGATCTTCGGGGTTAGACCGAAGTCTAGTGGCTCTGAGCTGGCGGAGTGCTGGGGAGACATGGTCAGCAAGAACCAAAATGCTGACTTGTTCAAGAGCACCTTCATCAAAAGGGTGACGGAACGGCAGCGTGAATGGTTCTACATAACCGAGATGCTCTCCCTGGCCAAACCGAAGCCCCAGCTTTCATGGTTGGGCAACCTAAAAAGCTCAAGTCCTGGAGGTAGAAGGGCATCGCCTGGGGTAACCTTGAAGAGGTAACAACACTGATCAAGAAGATCAAGTGGGGGTCCACCGAGAAGAAACTCAAGCTCCCTGTCGTAATCAACGTTATGCTCAAGCGCCGGATACTCCCACTCCAACTTGTGGCCATCCCTATTTGGGAATTCAAATCCGAAGACACGGGGCCCGTCCTTCATTTTTTCGTGCTAACCTGTCTGTCGAGTGGACGTGACTACTCAAGGTGGCCAAGGACAAGGTCCTCGAGGAGGGATGTGATCTCGGCTTCGAGTCTGGCTATGGGTCTCCACAGTAAATGTTACACAAACCTTTGCGTTCCCCTGCCTCTTCATGGTGAGACAGTTTGGTTTATAACTCACTTTGATATGTGCAGAAATGGTTCGCCAAGGTGAAGGGGATGCGGTGCCGGACACCTCTTCCGAAGGAAGAGAGATCCCCCTGCTCACGGTGCTCTTGGTTGAAGAGCCACATGTTGTGGTTCCTAAGAGGCTGAAGTCTCAGAAGGGGAAGCCGGGTCGGAAGACCTCAGCTACCCGATTTGAGGAGACCCACACCACCACCACCCATGTAGATGGGAGGAGGAAAAAGATATCCTTTCCCATAAAGGGAAGAGGGAGGCATATGAGGACGCCGAAGTGCGGCCCGAAAGCCTGAAGAAGTTAAAGAAAACCTTGGCCAGGGCCACCATTAAGTCATCGGACAAAATCGTGTTCTCCCGTGAATCCAAAGATGATGCCATTGCATTGGGGAGGGAAAAACCGGCGCCCTGCGGGTACGTTATTGTTTCCCATATTTTATATTTCATCAGACATACACTTTAATAGGAATAAGATCATACGAGTATTTTTTCAGCAGTCTGCCTAAGGCGCTTCCAAGCGATTCCTCGAGCGGTCTACCTCCCGCCATTGGAACCCCGGATCGCTCTGCTCCCCCTTTAGCTCACCATGAGCTGGGTGAAGTGACCTCCTCTCTGGCTCCCCAGGTCGACCCAATGGGCGCAGGAGTGCCGACCGACATTACCGAGGTTAACACCTCGGTCTTACCAAACCAAGGGGACAAGATCCCCGAGGTTGTCGAAGAGACGCCAGGCCAATCTTTGGTCCAGCAGAAGCTGGCCGCAGCTCTATTATCGCGGCCGAAGACCCCTCTGCCCGGCACCCAAGTGCTTGGGTCCGAGGTGTCACCACCTCCACCTCCTGCCCAAGGATGGGCTAGTGCGGGGTGGACCGAGGATATGGAGGAGACCTTAAAGAGCTCCTCCCTTAAGGAAGAATATCGTGCCTTGATAGGCGCGGCACTGCAAGGCTTCCATTCGGCTGGAGCTGTATTGCACGAGGTCTTTAAAGGCCTTGTGACGAGCTTTGAGGTATCCTGTCTTTACCCTTTTGCAAAAAAAAATCCGTGTGGGATTTATCTTGCAAATCCATGTACCTATATGGTCGGTGAGTATCCCCCGATCCCAATGCTGGATTTGAAGAACCGACGTTGGGATCGCATAGGAGTAAGAACTTGATTGCTAGCCCCTAGGACGCTGCTCGTCCAAGGTTAATTGACCATAGGGCTTATGTGGAAAACATCATTGTTTTGCAGGCTTCCACCTCGACTCCGGACTCCGTCTCCAAAGAGATGGCGGAGATGAATCGGAAGCTTGGGAGGTCAGATAAGGACCTCGACCGGATGAACCAACAGTTCGAGCAGTCTCAAGGTGAGCGATTCATTCTTCGTATGCTTCGAGAAGAGCTTTAAAGACGAGAAGCATGCTTTATTATTTTAATTATGATGTTGATACCGAACTGTTCAAATGAGAACGTCCCTAGCTGAGCTTGAGGGGCTCAAGGACGAGCTCACTCGGCAGGAGGTGGAGAAGCAGAAGGCTGCGGCCGTGGATGCGGAGAAGGCCCAGGTTGCCGAGCACCTGGCAAGGGAGGAAGGCTAAGCGCAGGTTCTAGAGCTCGAGGAGACTCTAAAGGGTGTGTTCGAAGCAAGCGATGCCCTTTAGGCCGAGGAGAAAAAGGCGAAGGAAGAGCTACAAAATCTTCAGCTCGCATACTCTGATCTCCAGGTCGTGGCTCACTCCAACCGCCAAATGCTCAAGGAAGTGGAGCAGATAGCTGCAGGTAAGCCATATTTACTACAATATGTGTTTGGCAGTCAAGGGTGCGTCGATCTCACCCAGTCGTGGCATTCCACAGAGGACTTCGTGGATCTTCTAAAGAGTTTCGCCGACGCCGTCCAGTACTTCAGGCAACTGGAGGGTCGGGAGGATGGGAAGGCATTTTGGCGGTAGTTCTCAGATGCTCTGTCATCGCTGCTGCTGAATCATCAAATGAACCAGGTGGCGGAGCTATTTCGCATGATGAAGCCTACGCTTCAGGACCTTTGCATCAAAGTATGGCCCATCGGAGCTCTGCCAACCAACCTCTATAGTCAAGGTTGCTGCCGGCCCGTAGGTGGATCGCTGGAAGCTTTCCGCTTGCTTTGAAGGAGAACGGCAGGTGTACACCTGTGTGAACACGCACTTCCGGAAGGTCGAAGCATCGATCGTTGCTGTGGGGTCTCCCATAGGCAAACAACACAACACTGAGCAGTTCTATGCCGAGGTGGAAGAGGGCGCCCGGGTGACCGAGTCCCATTGTCCAATGGACATTTTGTATCAACTGTAGTACTTCAGAGTGTCGAAGTGTGTGGGATGAAAGAAACATCTTTTGTCTTAATGAGTATATCGTTTGATTTCCTCATATGTGTGTTTTATGTTAATGTGCTTTCCTCCTGTTTGACCGTTTTGAACTGAAAGTTGCTAGTCGTTGGCTTCTGCCCCACTTTAGAGTATACACAGGCTGTTCCCTAAAGCAACTTGATATGTCCATTTTGCATCATGATTTCCTATCAATATTTATAATATTCTTGTCCATTATTCCACTTTATGATAGAACTCTTATGCCCTTTCTCTCTGAATTTACAAGGTACATCACAAGGAGGGAAATTGCCGAGAACTGGAATTCTGGACCTGAAAACCAAGAAAAAGGGTGAAAATTCACTTGACTCCAAATGACCTGAAACTTTTATGGAATTTATGAGGATTTATGGGCCAAAAATATACTGGCCACAAACCAAAAGGGCGTGCCCACTCCCCTAGGTGCGCCCTGTTAGCTTGTGGGCCCCTTGCAGGTGCCCCGGCCTCCCTCTTCTGCTATAAGATGTGTTTTGACCTAGAAAAAAAATAAGAAGAATCTTTCGGGACGAAGTGCCGCCTTCTCGAGGCGGAAACCTGGATAGAGGCCCTTTTGCACTCCGGCAGGGTGATTCTCCCGGGGAAACCTCTCTCCGGGAGGGGTAGATCGAAGCCATCGTCATCACTAACGCTCCCTCCTTCGTGGGTGGACCAATCTTCATCAACATCTTCACCAGCACCATCTCATCTCAAACCCTAGTTCATCTCGTGTATGCAATCTTTGTCTCAAAACCTCAGATTGGTACGTGTGGGTTACTAGTAGTGTTGATTACATCTTGTAGTTGACACTTGTTGGTTAACTTGGTGGAAGATAATATGTCATATCCTTATTCATCATTATTACACCTCTGATATTGAACATGGTGATGATTTGTGAGTAGTTACATTTGTTTTCGAGGACAAGGGAGAAGTCTTGTTATAAATAATCATGTGAAGTTTGTATTCGTTCGATATTTTGTTGATATGTATGTTGTTGCTTCCTTTAGTGGTGTCGTGTGAACGTCGACTACATGACACTTAACCATCTAATGGCCAAAAGAAGGCATTGTCGACTACATGACACTTAACCATCTACATGACACTTAACCATCCTCAGGCCGCTGGAGAGGCCACGGAGGTGATATCCCGGCGGACCCCTCCATGGACGAATACTGAGGGTGAGCAGGTCATGACCGAGGCCCATACCTTGGTGGCCGAAGACCAGGGGGTCGAGCCCCAACTGGTAAACAAAGAGGGAGGCCGGGAGTCATCGGAGCTCCCTCCGCAAACGGCTCCGGAGCCCCCCAAGCCTCCTACATCGACGACTCTACCTTCTCAAGAAGGGGAGCACAGGTGCCGCCACCGGTGCCGCCCGTGACGGGGCAGGCCACAACCGGGTGGCCAGCTATGCTGGACGAGGCCTTGCGTAGCTCCTCCATGGCCGAAGACCACCACACCCTTATGGGTGCAGTTCTGCACGGCATTCAGTCCGTTGATAGTGGACTGAAGGAGGCCTTCGGCGGTCTTTTGGCGGGGTTCAAGGTAAGCCATGTAATGCTCCTTTTTCTAAGAGAAATTTATTTGTGAGGTTTATGTATTCCGTATAGGTATAGTATCCCCCGAGCCATGGGTGAGTTTGAGAAACTATCCCGGGGATCAGAGAACCTAAGGTTCCGACCAAAAGATCCGAGTTCTTTGGAAATTGATTGGTTCCGGAGATGATCTGGCGAGAAAGGGTCTAAGACCAACATCTAGGAGGTGTGCCTCACACAAGTTTGCTTTGTAGGCCTCGTCTTCGGCAGCGGCTATCCACGATGTGGAACTGGCCGAGCTAAACCGGAATCTCAAGAACTCCGGCAAGGAGCTTGACCGTCTGAACAAATGGTTTGATGAAATGCGAAGTAAGTTGGGATTTTACCGAGAAGACCTGTATCATCCTCATTGATTGATTTTTTCGATTTTCGCTTCCTGAAATTTGGCCTCCCTTTGTATTTGCAACCATTACTTCCGAGGTCGAGAACCTCAAGGCTGAGCTGGAGAGGGCCAAGCAAGAGGCCGCCGATCATAGGATGGCGGCCGAACAAGCAGCTGCCGAACTGAGCTCCATGAAGGTTGCCAGCGAGAAGCACGAAGCTTGGGTGACCGAGGTGCAACAAGAGCTCCAAGATGCAAGCACTAAGTGCGAGGATCTTGAGAAGAAGACCAAGGACCAAGCGGCTGAGCTATCCACGTTGTCTTCCGAGCTAAAATCGGAGCATGTAGATAGGCGGTCTTTTGAAGAAGAACTTCGCCAAGTCATGATGATCGCGGATGGTAAGCCGTACTTACTGCAACGTGCCTTTGGTGGTAATAGGTTTGCTCATCTTACACGGCTGTGGCATTCCTCAGGCGCCTTTACGGATCTTCCGAGGAGTGCGGCGGACACGGCCAAGCACTTTGCGGCTCGGGACGGGGATGCTGAACAGGGGCTGTTCTAGGTGCAATTTCAGACCCCCGAGACCCGTCCTCTTCTCAGTAAATGGAGCTGCATCGAATGGCAGAGCCGACCTTAAAGGACCTCTGCATACGGTTGTGGCCTGCAGAGCCACTACTGAATAGTTATTTCGGCCTGGTGCAGATGTTTTACGACGCCTCCTCCCGCATTGAGGTCCTGAAGCACTCTGTATGCATTGAGGAAACGCGGATGGACTTTGCGAGGACTATGATGCACTGGCCAGGGATGAAGCCGCTGGAGATGGCTACAGCGCCCCCTCCGCCTGGGAAGGAGCATAGGCGCCCCAAACTGTGCTTTACTGCTGCGATGGAGGGTGCTCGGTTGGTAGAGACCTAATGCCCCAAGGATGTAATTTTCAAATGAACACATTATTTTATGTCCAATGAACACTTCGTTTTGTAATGCGTATGCACGGTTTATCATGCTTTTGGTGTTTGGATTATTTTGACTCCTATGTGGCAGTTTTGAAACTGAAAGTTGCCAGTCATCGGCTTTAGCCCCTATGTAATTATTACAAGAAGTGTCCCGTCCTCCGCAGTTTTATCATTAGCCGAATTATCGAAACCCAGAGGCGGTGGAGCGAGAGGGGGGGGGGGGGACAAGGCAATCAGAATATGTGGCTTTAGTTCTTTCACTTAGCCGAAGGAGCTTAACTGCGGGGGCTGGTTACTAGCCCCCAGTGTTTTGTGGTATTCGGGTATAATGAGGTAAAAAACCATTACCACATGGTTTGTGAAGATACAAAACCCCTCGTATGAAACGGAATAACTTCTATTGATTTTTAGTTTGACACTTGTGCTCGGATTGCAGACCTGTTCTTGCTTATTATGTCAGTCGATTTTTGGCTTTCTCCCTGAGGTACTTGACCAGGCGAGCTGGAAATACAATCGTAGTGGTTCTCCCTTTACCGTTTTAGCCAAACAAGTGGAACATAAGAGGATAAGCACAAGAGCCGGGCAACCCAACCTTTGACCTAAGACATAATTCCGAACCGATGCATATAACGCAAAAATTCGAGACGCCGGACATATAAAGGATAATGTCGGGTCGATGATTGGGACGAGCTTTATAGTCAAGCCCCCGGTCTATTAGCCGATTGCATCAAACATGTACCGAACAGTTTTGTTTCCGGAGGCGGGGAGTTAGAAAACACTTTATAAAATGCCATAACAAGACCATAAAAAATGATCTTTATATGATGAATTTTTACAATTCATACTGCGGACAAAACTGTTATAGGTATTTTGTTTTAGAAACAAAATTTCTACAAAGGGGAGGTTCGCTCGGGGTTCTTGATAGGCGGCTTGATGTCCTTGGCGTGTCCCGGTGCACCTCCACTCCTGTGCTCTTGAAGAGTAGCATGCTCCTTTAAAGGTGGTTTCTATCGACGAACGGTCCTTTGAGAGAGGTACATGTAGGATCTCTGTGGCATGCGTGAGCTTGGCGCTTGCTAGGTCCTAGATGGCGCCTGCTGTGTTGAGAGTAATTGAGTCAAGCCGACCACTCGGTGTTGATAACGTGTCCCCCCCCCCCCAGCTGTCCATGGTATTTTAAGTGCGAAATTGTGCCTTCTAGGTGCGTACCTGGCGGGTAGCAGGGCCATGCTGTGGGGGCGTATCCCTATTTGTGGTGAGCAGGGGAAAGCTCCGGGAGATCGGTTCACGCTCGAACCTGCTTGTTCGCCTGTCGCAGCTTGTTGTCTGGCTGGGTCCTCGGCGCCTCGATGCCGGACTGGAATTCGGCTGCTAAAGTCGTTGTGTGTTCCTCAGTCCGGAGGGAGCGTTCTGTATTGCCGTTGATGGTGATGAGCCCCTTGGGTGCAGGTATTTTGATCTTCAGGTATGCATAGTGGGGAATGGCGTTAAAGCGAGCGAGCGTTGTCCGGCGAAGCAGTGCATGATAGCCGCTGCGGAAAGGGATGATATTGAAGATCAAGTCTTCGCTGCGAAAGTTGTTGGGCGAGCCGAACACTACTTCCAGTGTCACGGTGCCCGAGCAACGTGCTTCAACACCAGTGATGACTCCCTTGAAGGTAGTGTTGTTGGGTTTAAATCTTGAAGGGTCGATACCCATCTTTTTCACCATGTCTGAGTAAATCACGTTAAGGCTACTTCCTCCGTCCATAAGGACTCTAGTGAGGTGATACCCATCTATGATGGGGTCTAGTACAAGGGCGGCCAAGCCTCCATGACGGATACTGGTCAGGTAATCCCTACGATCGAAGGTGATCGGGCAAGCCGACCATGGATTAAACTTCGGGGCTATGGGCTCTACGGCGTAGACCTCCTAAAGGGCGCGTTTCCTCTCCTTTTTGGTATATGTGTGACATATATCATGTTCATAGTGTTTACCTCAGGAGGGAATTGCTTCTCCCCGCCATTTCTCGGGCCGCGAGGCTCTTCATCGTCCTCGCTGCGCGGGCCCTTGCTCCGCTCCTCGTCTGCGAGCTTCCCGGCTTGTTTGAATACTCAACAGTTTCTGTTGTTGTGGGTGGCCGGCTTGTCTTGTGTGCCGTGGATCTGATAGGGCCTATCCATGATTTTTTCCAAAGCGGTAGGTCCATCCCTGTTCCCTCTAGAGGGATTCTTCCGTTGTCCGGATTTGGAATGGCGGAAGCCGGCGTTTACGGCCGTGTCTTCTGAGTCGCCGTTGTTATGGCAGCGTTTGTTTTTATTGTGCCTTTGCTTTCTGTTAGCATCCCGCACTTTAGAGGTGCCGGGGTCTTCGGCATTATGGCTTCGACGAGCTAGCCAATTGTCTTCGCCCGCGCAAAAGCGGGTCATTAGTGAGGTGAGGGCGGACATTGTTCTCGGCTTATCTTGGCCGAGCTGGCGGGCTAGCCATTCATCCCGGATGTTGTGTCTAAACGAGGCTATTGCCTCGGCATCTGGGCAGTCGACGATCTGGTTCATCTTTGTCAGGAACTAATTCCCAATGGAGTTTTCGGGTAGACTGTTTAACCAGTGCCGAGCGGGTCCCTTCAGTTTGAGTGGTAGGTATTTGATAGCATGGAGATCGTCTCCTCCGGCCATGTGGATGTGAAGGAGGAAGTACTCGATCCACACGTTCGGGTCCGTCGTTCCGTCATATGGTTCTATGTTTACGGGTTTAAACCCTTCGGGGAACTGGTGCTGCATGACCTCGTCCGTGAAACACAGTGGGTGTGCGGCGCCTCTGATCTGTGCTACGTCACGCCGGAAGTTGGCTGTTGTCTGGGCCTGGTATTGTTCCCGGTTTCTGTTGTTGCGGTCAAGCCACGATTGGTAGCCATCCCGTCTAGCAGGAGAGCGTCCCCAATATCCGTAGATGGATCTAGTGTGACCTACCCGATAGTCCAGGTCCTGCCGTAGATCATATCGAACCTCAGGCTGTGCTGGCCTCTTTCCCCCCCTGCGAGGTGACGTGGGCCTATATTCGGCGTCTCCAGCCACCCTGTCCCGTCCTTGAGGGGGCGGTCCGGCTGGTCATACTGGGCACGCCTGGGAGATTCGGGCTCAAAGGCCTCGTCATCGAATTGCGGCAGCAGGCGCTGGCGCGGGTATCTCTTGTTTCGATCTGGCTGCTCAATGCCGAACCCTTCTTCGGCTGCTTGGACTTTCGTCCATCTATGGGTGATGGTTTCTTGTTCGGCTTTGAACTACTGCGGTGCCTATGACTTGTCGCCTGAATTGTTCTTGGTCCTTGGGGTTTTCGGGGATGGTGAAGTCTTCGGCTTCGAGGCTTTCCTCCACCTCAGCGGGTGGAAGGTAATTGTCGTCCTCGGAATCATTGAGGTCCTCAGCGTCCTGTTGATCCGTTAGCCTTTTCGGGTCAACTAGCGGATCCACGGGGGCTTCAAGGTCGTCGAGGTCCTCCGGGTGTCAATTTCCCCGGTGCCTGCGATGGCTTCCCTTCCCTTGTTTGCCTTGGATCGTTTGCGCTGTTTCCGACGTTTTGATGCTTCACCAGACTTGTCGTCGTTCTTCTTGGGGGTGTGGTCGTCCCTGTCATTGGGGTTGGCCACCATATAGACGTCGTAGGTGGAGGTGGTTGTCCAACGCCCAGTAGTCACAGGGGCAGAGGCGCCAGTCTCTTCATCCATGTCGTCTGCCTCCTCGGAGGCGAAGTCCAACATGTCGGTTAAATATTCGACAGTGGCTACTAAATGGGTGGCGGGTGGGTCGTAAAATTCCCCGTAACCGGCCTCTAGGTCGGCCGGAACGTGTGTCGAGGTAAGATTGTCCTCGATTGCCATTGATTGGATCCGGTCTAGAGCCTCGTTCAACCACGAGAGGTCGATCGGATCAGTTTCCTGGGGACCCTTGGGGTTAAACTCCAGGGTGTCTTCGGGATGGGCGTGTTTGGCGAGGAACGAGCCGTGGTACTCAGGTACTATCGACGAGTCCGAGCTCAAGGCTGGTTCTCCAGCGGAGATAGATCTGAGGGTCAAGCCGGATGGAGGGCACGGAGTTAAAGCTCCAGGACTTTTGGGTCCATCGGACGAAACCGAGGACCCCGCAAAGAACAAATCGCCACGGGAGTCGGCGGTGAACTCTAGGTTCTTGAACATGATCTCCTGACCGTGGGCGAAATTTTTGATCTGGCCTAGATGGCCGGTCGAGTCAGCATGCAGTATGACGTTGCCGAATGCAAAGACCTGTCCAAGGATGAAGATGTCCTCGTTATGGGCCTGTTCGCTGATGATTAAGCGAGCCATCGATCCGCGAATGATCTCACAGTGGAACTCTCAATAAAAGCACCAATGTTGGTGTCAAAACCGGCGGATCTAGGGTAGGGGGTCCCGAACTGTGAATCTAGGATTGATGGTTAACAGGGGACGAAGGAGACGATGTTTACCCAGGTTCGGGCCCTCGTGAGGAGGTAAAACCCTATGTCCTGCTTGATTATATTGATGAGTATGATGGTTACAGAGTGGATCTACCTCGAGATCAATGAGCTAAACCCTAGATGAGTTGACTTGTCCCTCTACGAACTAAGCCCCCTGGTTTATATAGACACCAAGGGTACCTAGGGTTACACATGGTTGGTTTCCATCCGGGCATAGATACGCCCATTCTTTACTTGGAGGACACACCAAGTCTTCGGAACCTTCCCCCCTAAGCATGGGGGCATTCTGTAGTCCGGTCTTCCCGAAGATGCCACAAGGCGGCCCACCGGGCTGGTTCACAAAAGATAAGCCAACAGCCCGAGGACCCCTTAATCCCGGACTACCTCACATGGCTAGATAAATAGGGCATGATATTTAGAGCCTCTGGAAATTTGAATCACTCCATTTGGAGTTGATTTGGACTCTCTAGGAATTTTTCAATGTGGGCTTTACAATAAAAGAAATGACCAAACTATTGGTGGAGGAGAAAATGTTATATGAAAAATGTGCAATGCACATATTTGGATAGCACCTGAGTTTAGAAGCTCCCATGAATTTGAATCATCAAATTTGGGGGGTCAAAGGAATTATTTATGAATTGTTTTGTCTATCTGAAAAAAGGAAAAGGAAAAAGGACCAATACCTAAACGGGCCAATACCTCTGGGGCGCATAGCACACCGGCGCGGCAGTGACTGGGCCGGCCCAACAATCCAGTCGGCCGGGGCGACGTCGAAAGCACCTTCGAGGCTAGGCGCCTTCGCCGCAGGGAAACGGATGCACGCGGGAGCCGCGTCCACTTAACTCGACAGGCTGGGACCTGTCGGCAGCCGCTGTCGCTCCAGGTGGGTGCCACCTGCCAGGGTTGTCTCCTTCCTCCTGCTTGAGCAGAGGAGAGACAGGGGAGGCGGGCACGGAACGCGCCGGCATTCGTTCCAGCGGCTCTGTCCACCCCTGGCAAAGCTCGGCACACCGGCGAGCTCCGGGGAGAGTCCCCCATCGCCCTGGGTGGTCTTCGGAGTCAGGGAACGCCGGGTTGGAGCGAGGGGTTGGCCACGGCGGAAGGTACTGACGGAGATGGGGGCACGGTGATGTGGCCACCGAAAAGGGAAAAATGGAGCATGGGTAATGTTTGGAGGTGGTGGTGAGGCTCTGGTTCAGACCTTGGGAGAGGAGGGTGTCGGGTCCAGGGAAATTTGGCCGAGGCCGAGGCTGCGTCATGGCAGCCATTGGTGGAGGGAGAGGTCACGGGAGGAGCCAGGGATCGTTAAAGAGGTAACTAGAAGGGAGAGGGGCGACTTAGGGGCGTCCCGCGGGCTCGGGAAGAGATAGAAGTAGGCGAGCACCGGAGCACCATGGGCGGCGTCTATGGCCATGGCACGGCTGCCACTAGGGGCCATAGGGGCGCTCTGGGACGTGTCTACGGGCTTCGTGGAGGTGGCCTACATCTAGAGAAGGAGCAAGGGTAAGCCAGGGAGACAGGGGTCGCGTGTGTGTGAGCTTTCTCACTGGAGCTCTCGGGGCGCCCCGATGCGCGTGTGAGGGAGACCACGGGGGGAGAGAGAGGAGGGGGGAGACAGTGTCGTGTGCTGCAGACGCCGAGGGGCTCCAGCAGGCGTGCTGGGGAGACCCGAGGCTGTCGGGGGAAGGGATTGCGCGCCGTCTAGAGTGCGGGTGTGCACTGTAGCGTGCACTAGAGCGCGCCAACTGCATGCCAGGGCATGACTTTGGCATGCAGGGCATGGACACTTGCGTCCTGGGCACGACCAAGCTTCTCCACTAGCATGTGGGGCTTCTGGAGGTGCTCTAGAGGCTAGGACGGTGATACGTCTCCATCGTATCTACTTTTCCAAACTCTTTTGCCCTTGTTTTGGACTCTAATTTGCATGATTTGAATGGAACTAACCCGGAGTGACGCTGTTTTCAGCAGAATTGCCTTGGTGTTATTTTTGTGCAGAAATAAAAGTTCTCGGATTGACCTGAAAATTTTCGAAGAATATTTTTGGAATTATAAAAAATATTGGCGAAAGAATCAACCACAGGGGGTCCACCCAATGGCCACAAGCCAGGGGGGCGCCCCCCCTAGGGCGTGCCCTGGCGGCTTGTGGGTCCCACAGACCTCATCCGACCCTAATTCCAACTCTATATATTCACATCCGTGGAGAAAAAAATAGAGGAGAAGAGTTCATCGCGTTTCACGATACGGAGCCGCCGCCACCTCCTATTCTTCCTCGGGAGGTCAGATCTGGAGTCCGTTTTGGGCTCCGGAGAGGGGAAATCGACGCCGTCGTCATCACCAACCATCCTCCATCACCAATTTCATGATGCTCACCACCGTGCACGAGTAATTCCATCGTTGGCTTGCTGAACGGTGATGGGTTGGATGAGATTTACCATGTAATCAAGTTAGTTTTGTTAGGGTTTGATCCCTAATATCCACTATGTTCTGAGATTGATGTTGCTATGACTTTGCTATGCTTAATGCTTGTCACTAGGGCCCGAGTGCCATCATTTCAGATCTGAACCTGTTATGTTTCCATGAATATATATGTGTTCTTCATCCTATCTTGTAAGTTGTAGACACCTAATATGTGTTATGATCCGCATACCCCAAGGTGACAATAATTGGGATTCTTTCCGGTGTTTACCGTAGTTTGAGAAGTTCATGTATTCACTAAGTGCTAATGCTTTGGTCTGGTTCTCTATTAAAAGGAGGCCTTAATATCCCTTAGTTTCCATTAGGACCCCGCTGCCACGGGAGGGTAGGACAAAACATGTCATGCAAGTTCTTTTCCATAAGCACGTATGACTATATACGGAATACATGCCTACATTACATTGATGATTTGGAGCTAGTTCTGAGTCACCCTAGGTTATAACTGTTGCATGATGAATGTCATCCGACATAATTATCCATCACTAATCCATTGCCTACGAGCTTTTCACATATTGATCTTTGCTAAGTTACTTTTCCGTTGCTACTGTTACAATCACTACAAAACTACTACTATCACTTTTTCCATCGTTACCATTACTTCCATACTACTTAGTTACTAAATCTTTTGCTGCAGATATTAAGTCTTTCTGGTGTGGTTGAATTGACAACTCAGCTGCTAATACTTGAGAATATTCTTTGGCTCCCATTGTGTCGAATCAATAAATTTGGGCTGAATACTCTACCCTCGAAAACTGTTGCGATCCCCTATACTTGTGGGTTATCAGGTGCTAGGGGAAGTAGAGGTAAGAAGGAGGAGAGGTAAAAAGAGCTGGTAACCCTGCTGTCCAGAGAGGAAATGTAAGGTTTTACCCCACTAATAATTGGGCTATGGCCATGCAAATTTTACTGGAGGTAAATGGGCACTAGGAGGTGATGTGGTAAAAATTTGAGCTCATGGAGAAGGGAATAAGGGGTCAAAATGGTTATTCCTAGATTCTGCTAGAAGGTGTTTGATGTTGGTTTGAGATAATTATCTTGATCTGCTTGACATGATATTTAATAGGTTTGAGGAATAGGACAAATGAGTTTGATCACCAAATTTGGGATTAGGAGATGAAAGTTGCCAATGTAATTTTTGTAAACCCTTGAAATGGGAAGAAATGGATTTGCTTGGATCTTGCTATGAAAATCCATTATCCTTGATGCACCACTTTGTGTGGTGACATCATGTAGGGATTAGAACATGCACAAAAAGTTTGGGACCAGATGAAGAAACTTGACAATGCAAAAATTCCCAATTCCTAAAATCAGCAGAGATGGGTTTGGGGAGATTTGGACAAGTGGATCTGTTCTAATTGATGCATCACTTGGTGTGGATGCAATATTAGAGAATTAGAACATGTCCAGAAAGTTTGAGAATAATTGGAGACACTTGGCAATGTAAAGTTGCTCAAGTTTGGATCTGGACAGGGAGGGTTTTGAGGGGTTTTGGTGAACCAAAATCATTTTTATTGGAATGAAACTTGGCAAGATCATCACATATAGCATGTGTGACCTGCTAGAATTTTCCTGGATTTATCTGAGAATATTCCTTATAGAAATATTTCAAATGCTTAAAATATGCAGAAAGGGTTTTGGAAGGTTTTTGAAAGCCTAAATTAATAAAATGCTTTTTGGCCAAAATAATATTTTATAAAATAGTTTTATGTCATATACACATGGCATGATCATTGGGCAAGGTTCTTGGATCAGGGAAATGAGTTTGGAGTGGAGGAGATATATGTTGGTACATGGCACAATAAAAGACCTTTTTCTGGCGCCGTTGCCGGGGAGCATAGCTTTATTCTCTGAGTCACTTGTGATTTATATCTGTTGATCACTATGAAGAATTTGAAAGATCCTAAAACCAAGATCTATCCCTCAACTACGAGGACAAGTAAGGAACTGCCATCTAGCTCTGCACTCGATTCACCTTCTGTTATGAGTAAATTTGCGACACCACCACCTGCTAGTAATTCTGATATGTCGCAAGTAATTGATGATGCCACTTCTGCTATGCTTGATAATACTGTGCCTTTGGGTGAATTTATTGATGAACAACTTGCTAGGGTTAGAGAGAATGAGATCACTGAAACTGATGATATTTCTGAAACTAATGAACTTATTGAAACTGAACACTTTCAGAAACCTGTTAGACCTAGCTCTCCTAGATATGAATTGCCTGTTATACCTGAGGGTTATGTTATGGATGGAGAGGTATCTAGGGACTTTCTTGCTTGTAAAGATAGAGATGATCTTAAGAAATTACTATGCAAGTGGAAAGAAAAATCTTTGAATGCTAGAATGCAATATGATCCTAAGTTTGCTACTTCACCTATCTTTGTTACTGATAAGGATTATGAATTCTCTGTCGATCCTGAGTTAATTACTTTGGTTGAATCTGATCCTTTCCATGGTTATGAATCTGAAACTGTTGTGGCACATCTTACTAAATTGAATGCCATAGCCACCCTATTTGCTCATGAGGAAAAAATTCGCTACTACTATATTCTTAAGTTGTTTCCTTTCTCATTAAAGGGTGATGCTAAGCTATGGTTTAAATCTCTTGCTCCTGGCTGTGTGCGTAGTCCCCAGGATATGATATATTACTTCTCTGAAAAATATTTTCCTGCTCATAAGAAACAAGCTGCCTTACAGGAAATATTTAACTTTGTGCAAATTGAAAAAGAGAGTCTCCCACAAGCTTGGGGGAGGCTTCTCCAATTACTTAATGCTTTGCCTGATCATCCTCTCAAGAAAAACGAAATACTTGATATCTTTTATAATGGACTAACTGATGCTTCCAGGGACCACCTAGATAGTTGTGCTGGTTGTGTTTTCAGGGAACGTACGGTTGAACAAGCTGAACTACTATTGAATAATATATTGAGCAATGATAATGATTGGACCATCCCCGAACCACCTCCAAAGCCAACTCCGAAGAAAAGAGGTATTCTATTTCTCAGTCCTGAAGATATGCAAGAGGCAAAGAAATCTATGAAAGAAAAAGGTATTAAAGCTGAAGATGTTAAGAATTTACCACCTATTGAAGAAATACATGGTCTTGATAACTCGACACAGGTAGTGGAGGTAAATTCTCACTATAGATTTGACGAAGGTGATATTCCTTATAATAAGTCTGCTAGTCAATGCTTGGACGAATTTGATAACTTTATTGTTAAACAAGAAAATTTCAATGCTTATGTTAGTAGACAATTGAAACATAATGCTTACATGCTTGATCGCTTAGGTGATTATATGAGTAGAACTGTTAATGATCTTAAGCTTATTAGTAAACATGTTTCCATGGTAACTACTCAAGTAGACCAAGTACTTAAGGCACAAAATGATTTGCTTAATGAGATGAATGGTAAGAACAATGATCATTCTGTTAGAGTTGTGACTAGAGGTGGTAAAATGACTCAGGAACCTTTGTATCCTGAGGGCCATCCTAAGAGAATTGAGCAAGATTCTCAGAGAATTAATACTGATGCACCTAGTCATCCCAGTAATAAAAGGAAAAAGAATGATGATAGGACTTTGCATGCTGCTAGTGAACCTGTTATAGATACACATGAAAACCCAAATGATATTTCTATTTCTGATGCTGAAACACAACCTGGTGATGAACATGAACTGGGTGATAATGTTAATGATGATGTTCATGTTGATGCTCAACCTAGTAATGATAATGATGTGGAGATTGAACCTGCTGTTGATCTTGACAACCCACAATCTAAGAATAAAAGATATGATAAAAGAGACTTCGTTGCTAGGAAGCATGGTAAAGAAAGAGAACCTTGGGTTTAGAAACCCATGCCCTTTCCTCCTAAGACATCCAAGAGAAAAGGATGATGAGGATTTTGAGCGCTTTGTTGAAATGCTTAGACCTGTCTTTTTGCTTATGCGCTTGACTGATATTCTGAAAATGTCTCCTTATGCTAAGTATATGAAGGATATTGTGATTAATAAAAGAAAGATACCGGAAGCTGAAATTTCGACCATGCTTGCTAATTATACTTTTAAGGGTGGAGTACCAAAGAAATTAGGAGATCCAGGAATACCAACTATACCATGCTCCATTAAAAGAAACTATGTTAAAACTGCTTTATGTGATTTGGGAGCCGGTGTTAGTGTTATACCTTTCTCTTTATATCGTAGACTTGATTTGAATAAGTTGACACCTACTGAAATCTCTTT
Organism: Elymus sibiricus; assembly: GCA_039707655.1. Taxonomy (NCBI): domain Eukaryota; kingdom Viridiplantae; phylum Streptophyta; class Magnoliopsida; order Poales; family Poaceae; genus Elymus; species Elymus sibiricus. Next base: position 247,256,033 of record CM077673.1, on the reverse strand, counting down.
GCAAATGGCTGATAAATCAGCCGCTTTACCCATCGGTATTTGCGAGGATGTGCCTGTTGTGGTTGCAAACGTTACTATCTTAACAGACTTTGTTATTCTTGATATTCCCGAGGACGACAGCATGTCGATCATCCTTGGTAGACCCTTTTTGAACACTGCAGGGGCTGTTATTGATTGCAACAAAGGCAATGTCACTTTTCATGTTAATGGTAATGAGCATACGGTGCACTTTCCGAAGAAACAACCTCAAGTTCATAGTATCAACTCTATTGGAGAAATTCCAACAATTGCTATTGGAGGTTTTAAATTCCCTCTCCCTACTGTCAAGAAGAAATACGAAATAATCATGGTAGGGGACACGCCTGTCCCCGTTGAGGTAACTTAGTGTTATTCAAAAATTCTCCGGTTTCATGTTACTCGAAAGAAGTTTGTTAATAAGACTTGATCAACCTTGTTAATGAATTCCTTTTGACGGGCATGAGATGGATGAATTTAGAAAGCACAACCTTCTGTACCCAACTTTTACTTTCTGTTGTTTAGAATAAATAAAGCAAAAATACTATTATACTTCTGTTTTCTGAATTATCCGTACAACAAAAAAAAATGACCTGGAAATAAAAGTTCTCCAAATGCCCTGAAAATTTAGTATGATTTTTTATAGAATATTTAAGAATATCTGGCACTGAGAACACACCAGGGGGCTGCACCAGTGGGCCACAAGCCCAGGGGGCGCGCCCACCCCCAGGGCGCGCCCTGGTGGTTTGTGGGTCCCACGTAGCCCCCCTCACTTATTCCAGCACCCATCCACTCCGTCCTCCTCCATAAAAAATCCCACCATTGCTCAAACCTGTGTCCTAGCTCATCTTGCTGCCATTTTCGATCTCCTTGTGCAAAGCTCCATTTGCAAAACTGTTTTGGGGGATTTTTCTTCGGTATGTGACTCCTCCAATGGTCCAATTAGTTTTTGTTCTAGTGCTTTATATATTGCAAATTTTTGCTGCTGTGGTGACCCTGTTCTTGAGCTTGCATGTCAAATTTATATGGTCACAAGTAGTTTTGATGCATGATATAGCCTCTAGGCACTTCTGGGACTAGTTGCTTTAAATCTTGTTGACTTTTGTTCATTTTTATTTTGAGTTACTAAAATTTCAGAAATTTTTCAGACGAAGAAAATGATGAGGAGATTGTTAGGAGGCTCTTCAAGCCGAGGTTCTAAAGAAAATGAAAATGAGAAGAAAGAGAAGCCCAAATACAATCTTCCCCGCACCGCGGAGGTTCGGTTTATCAGTGGGAGCCACAAGAGCTCGCTAACCAGTGGAACCCTCAGGATCCACCTCAGTACCCAGGAGAGGGCTACTTTGATCCATGGGCATAGTCAACTTAGGCCAAAAGCCTAAGCTTGGGGGAGTACATATTTCTCACCGACATTACATTCATGTTCACACACTCATTTCAGTTGTCGGTGTTCATACTTTTTATTGTATTATCCATGTTAGTTTATTTCTTTTTCTCGATTTCTTCTTGTGTGTCAGAAAAACCGTAAGGAAACAAAAAAAATTAGCTCTAGTTTTACTTTCTAGTATGTTTAGTTGTAGTATTAAAAGAAAACCCAAAAAGATTTCTCATTCTTCTTTTGCTTGTTGGGAGCTTTCCCGTATAAATAGTTTTTCTTGTTTTTGTTTTGAAATTCTTTTCTTTGGGTCGAGAGGAGAAGACCACGATGAAAATGTTGAGTGGCTCTCATATGCATTGTTGTTTATTTTACAGAGAGCCCATATTACCTTGTCTTCTTCTTTAAATAATTGTTTGCAGATTCCAGCTTAGTCCAATGCACGTGCACTCTTATTATTATTCACACAGTTCGGTCGTGCAAGTGAAAGGCAATAATGATGATATATGATGAAGTGATTGAGATGGAGAAAAGCTGGTACGAACTCGACCTATTTTGTTTTGGTAAATATGATTAGCTCCTCGTTCTGGTTTCAGCTCATTATGGATGAAACATGTTTGCAATGACAATTAGAGATTATAGTTACTCATGCCATGCTTAATTAGCTAAGAGTGTATAATGGTTTGTCTTGAGTGCCAACATGCATTTTAAAATGGTTGTGATGTAGTATGATAGGATGGTATCCTCCTTTGAATGATTCAAGTGACTTGACTTGGCACATGTTCACGCATGTAGTTGAAACAAAATCAACATAGCCTCCATGATATTTATGTTCATGGTGATTTATATCCTACTCATGCTTGCATTCAATGTTGGTTAATCTCAATGCATGTTTATGACTGTTGTCGCTCTCTAGTTGGTCGCTTCCCAGTCTCTTGCTAGCCTTCACTTGTACTAAGCGGGAATACTGCTTGTCCATCCACTTCCTTAAACCCAAAGTTGTTCCATATGAATCCACCATACCTACTTATATGCGCTATTTACCTGCCGTTCCAAGTAAATTTGCATGTGCCAAACTCTAAACCTTCAAATAATATTCTGTTTTGTATGCCCGAATCGCTCATATAGTGACTAGGGGCTGTCAGTATCTTCCATGCTAGGTGGGTTATTCTCACGATGAGTGTTTATTCACTTGTCATTCACGAGAAAGTGGCTGGTATTCGGGATGCCCAGTTCCATGCTCAAAAATCAAATCAAAATATAATGAAACAAAACTCCCCCAGGACTGTTGTTTGTATGGACGGTACCCGTAGATTCGGCTAGCCGTGGAGTGTGTTTGATTGGTGGAGGGGGAGTAAAAACTTTATCATTCTGTTTGGGAACCACCTATAATGTATCTAGCATGGAAGATACCGAGATCTCTTGGTTGTTATGTTGACAATGAAAGCATAAAGCTCAAAATTTTATTCATCTCTGTTTTAAAAGCTCGAGCTCTGGCACCTCTGCAAATCCCTGCTTCCCTCTGCGAAGGGCCTATCTATTTACTTTATTGTTGAGTCATCATCTTCTTATAAAAAGCACCAGTTAGAGAGCACCACTATCATTTGTATGCTTTGTTATTAATTGATATTGAGTATGACTGTGACTGGATCTCTTTTACCATGAATTACAATGTCTAGTCAGTCCTTGATCTTCAGGGGTGCTCTGCATTTATGTTTTGCGGTCTCATAAAGGGCTAGCGAGATACCATTTTGTTATATCATATCATGATTGTTTTGAAAAAAGTGTTGTCATTCGAGACTTACTATTATTGCTCGCTAGTTGATTATGCCATTGATATGAGTAAATGTGAGACCTAAATGTTATTGTGAATATGGTTAGTTCGTAATCTTTGCTGAAAGCCTGAATGCTGGCTATACATATTTGCAACAACAAGATCAAACAGAGTTTGTAAATGTTTTTCTTTGTCACTTTCAGTTTGTCAACTGAATTGCTTGAGGACAAGGAATGGGTTAAGCTTGGGGGAGTTGATACGTCTCCATCATATCTACTTTTCCAAACTCTTTTGCCCTTGTTTTGGACTCTAATTTGCATGATTTGAATGGAACTAACCCGGACTGACACTGTTTTCAGCAGAATTGCCTTGGTGTTATTTTTGTGCAGAAATAAAAGTTCTCGGATTGACCTAAAAATTTACGGAGAATATTTTTGGAATTAATAAAAAATATTGGCTAAAGAATCAACCAGAGGGGGTCCACACATTGGCCACAAGCCAGGGGCGCGCCCCCCCTGTGGCGCGCCCTGGCGGCTTGTGGGTCCCACAGACCTCCTCCGACCCTAATTCCAACTCTATATATTCACATCCGTGGAGAAAAAAATAGAGGAGAAGAGTTCATCATGTTTCACGATACGGAGCCACCGCCACCTCCTATTCTTCCTCGGGAGGGCAGATCTAAAGTCCGTTTTGGGCTATGGAGAGGGGAAATTGATGCCGTCGTCATCACCAACCATCCTCCATCACCAATTTCATGATGCTCACTGCCGTGCGTGAGTAATTCCATCATAGGCTTGCTGGACGGTGATGGGTTGGATGAGATTTACCATGTAATCGAGTTAGTTTTGTTATGGTTTGATCCCTAGTATCCACTATGTTCTGAGATTGATGTTGCTATGACTTTGCTATGCTTAATGCTTGTCACTAGAGCCCGAGTGCCATGATTTCAGATCTAAACCTGTTATGTTTCCAATGAATATATATGTGTGTTCTTGATCCTATCTTGCAAGTTGTAGACACCTATTATGTGTTATGATCCGCATACCCCAAGGTGACAATAATTGGGATTCTTTCCGGTGATTACCATAGTTTGAGGAGTTCATGTATTCACTAAGTGCTAATGCTTTGGTCTGGTTCTCTATTAAAAGGAGGCCTTAATATCCCTTAGTTTCCATTAGGACCCCGCTGCCACGGGAGGGTAGGACAAAAGATGTCATGCAAATTCTTTTCCATAAGCACGTATGACTATATACGGAATACATGCCTACATTACATTGATGAATTGGAGCTAGTTCTGTGTCACCCTAGGTTATAACTGTTGCATGATGTATGCCATCCAACATAATTATCCATCACCGATCCATTGCCTACGAGCTTTTCACATAATGATCTTTGCTAAGTTACTTTTCCGTTGCTACTGTTACAATCACTACAAAACTGCTACTGTCACTTTTGCCATCGTTACCGTTACTTCCATACTACTTTGCTACTAAATCTTTTGCGGCAGATATTAAGTCTTTCAGGTGTGGTTGAATTGACAACTCAGCTGCTAATACTTGAGAATATTCTTTGGCTCCCCTTGTGTCGAATCAATAAATTTGGGCTGAATACTCTACCCTCGAAAACTGTTGCGATCCCTGAGGGAGTCCTGGTTTAAGGGTTCCTCGGATACCCGACCTGTTTCTTATGGGCCGGACTATACGGGCCACTTGAGGAGCATTAGAAGATCAGAGGCCCGGTTGCCAAGATGAAAGTTTGAAGGAGCCATGGCGTGTCCTCCAAGATCCCGACAGTAGATAGGCATGTTTTTTCCCTTTGATGTGCAACCGACTATGTATAAACCCTAGGCGTCCTTGGCATCTATATAAGCCAGAGGGTTTTAGGCTGTAGACCAAGAGAACTCATCTAGGGTTTAGTTATTTGATCTCGAGGTAGATCAACTCTATAATCCCCATACAATCAATATAATCAAGCAGGACGTAGGGTATTACCTCCATAGGAGGGCCCGAACCTGGGTAAAACCTTGTCCCCTTCGTCTCTTGTTACCATCGATCCAAGTCTCACAGTTCGGGACCCCCTACCCGAGATCCACCGGTTTTGACACCGACATTGGTGCTTTCATTGAGAGTTCCGCTGTGATCACTAGAAGGAATCGATGGCTCGCCTTTTCATCAACAGCGAAACCTGTGCCCCGGGGACTCCTGCCCCGGGCCAGATCCGCGCGAGCGGCGATATCTCATCGCGCGCTTACCCGATCGGCCATCCATGCCAGATCGGACACTTTCCCCCCGACCAAGGGATCAGGTTCGGAACCCTAGAGTTCTCAGCCGATTCCCAGGGAGAACTCGTACTGACGGAATCCACGACCCTTACGGGGAAGCCCGCAGATCCCGACGCCTCGGCGCCGAAGACATTGGGCCTCGTCTCCGGAGTTGAAGCTTCTATCTCCGGACCATCTAGACCACCCGGTCCGGTTATCGCTACCGGATCAACTATGGTTGAACAGAATCCGAGAACGCTTTCACGCGACTCTGGAACTGCGACGCCGCATACCAACCCCACTCGCTTCAGCGACACGCATCCCACCATCACCTTGTTTCTCAACGAGTTGTTTGATCGGATGGAGACTATGCGAATGGCCGACGACCAGACCCCGGTCTATGACCGGCTCGGGCTTAAACCCGATGACAGGGAGATTCACGTCCCCACGGTCAACCACCTTGTCGCCACCGTCGAGTGTCCGGCGGGGGGCTCAACCTCCCAGCTACCGGAATTAAAAATGGTTTATACTCCAATCTCCGATCACCGAGATCTTGCTTCCAACCCGGACTCTGGCGTTCGCTCCGGAAACAGTCCGGTGTCGGTCCCTGATCTGTCACACAGTTCGGAATCCATGATTCTGAACTCCCATCGTGGCGTGGAGTCAAACCTTCTCCCACCCACCTCCCAAGCCAATGACTCAAGCATCGCAACAGAGCCCAAGTCTTCGGACTTACCGGACATTGTGCATTTATCAGGAGAGTCGGTCCATCATTACTGGGCCAGACTACTACTCGCCCGAAACAAAGTACGGGGCCTTAGTGATCAAGATGTAATGGCAACCTTCAAACGTAACGACCACGACAAGGGGATCCTTAATGCCCTGGCACGGCGGCACATTATTGACTTTGCCGAGCTGTCAATCTTGGTACAGAAGTATTGTGCCATCGAAAGTGCTTGGCAAGCTGAGCGGCTATTTTTGGAACCCTAGAGGAGATCGGCACAAGAGGATACCTCCGAACCGGCCAGCCAAACTCGAGCCTGCCAAAAAGAGGAACAGGCCCCTTCCAGGGGTCAGTACTGTCCTGGATGGACTACTGGACAAACCTTGCCCAATACATTCCGTATTGCTGAACACAGCTCCGACTCACAGCCTTAGAACTTGCTGGGTCGTCAGGCAGATCGCAAAAAGCAGTGAAGCCATTCTTGAGGCATCACCGCCTAATCGGCGCTCTACAACGCCATCAGAATATAGCGCCGAAGTCCTGACGATCTACGAAACGTTCCCGTCGAGGAACAGGAGGAAAAGAGCTCTTAAAGAACTCGAAGAGGTATATCACGTGGCAGCAACAAGTGCATGGGCAGACATACCCATCACCTTCGGAGATGCTGACCGACCAGCCATTCTTCCCGGTCATTCACCGGCCGCACTAGTCCTGAACCCCATCATTGACGGCTTCAGGTTACACAAAGTGCTAATGGACGGCGGCAGTGGTTTAAACCTAATCTACGAGGATACTCTAGAAAAAATGCAGTTCGACCGATCTTGCATCGAGCATAGCAACACAACTTTCTGGGGAATAATCCCGGGGAAGGAGGCGCGCTGTTCAGGATGAATCACCTTGGACGTAGTGTTCGGCACGCCCGACAACTACCGATCTGAAGAACTTCTCTTCCACATCGTGCCCTTCCCAAGTGGCTACAACGCCCTGCTGGGACGTGACGCCTTCGCAAAATTCCAGGCTATACCACATTACGGGTATATGAAACTTAAGATGCCAGGACCAAACGGAGTTATCACAACCGCTAGTGATCCGAATATAGCCCTACGGGCCGAAAACAAAATAGCGGCGCTTGCCCTCGAGGCTCTAGCTAAGACCTTTGCTGCAGAGGAGCTGACCGCACTTCGGTCAACAGTAGACAAAGATGACGTGACCCTCAGCAAGAGGCCCAAATCCACGTCCTTTAAGCCAGCAAAGGAAATCATTAAATTTCAGGTACACCCGACGGACCCCAACAAGACAGCGTCCATCGGAGCTCAGCTCGATCCCGTAGTGGAAGAAGCACTGCGAGCTTTCCTACAAGAAAACTGGGACATCTTCGCCTGGTATCCTTCCGATATGCCCGGCATCCCACGACGGCTGGCAGAACATAGTCTGAACATTATCGCAGGCTTTAAGCCCGTCAAGCCGACTCTGCGCCGCTTCTCCGAGCCCAAACGACAAGCTATGGGTGAAGAGCTGGCTAAATTGCTAGAGGCCGGATTCATTCGGGACATTAAGCACCCCGAATGGTTGGCAAATCTGGTTATGGTACCAAAGAAAGATAAATCCTGGCGGCTGTCCGTCGACTTTAAAGACCTCAACAAGGCCTGCCCTAAGGACCCTTTCCCTCTACCACGAATAGACCAGATTATTGACACCACAGCCGGACACGACTCGTTGTGTTTCCTCGATGCTTATTCCGGATACCATCAGATTAAAATGAAGGAATTCGATCAAGCGGCAACCGCATTCATCACCCCTTATGGGCCGTTTTGCTTCAACACAATGCATTTCGGGCTAAAGAACACTGGGGCTACATACCAGCGCATGATCCAGACCTGTCTCGAAAAACAGGTTGGCAAAACAGTCGAGGCGTACGTGGACGATGTGGTCATTAAAACCAAACACGTTAGCAATCTGATCGACGATTTAAGGCAAACCTTTGCCAGCCTACGCGAATACGATATTCGGCTCAATCCGGTGAAGTGTGTATTCGGCATTCCTGCTGGTAAATTGCTCGGATTCATCGTTTCCCATAGAGGAATAGAAGCGAATCCGGCTAAGATCCGCGCCTTATCCAAACTTGTTGTTCCTACAGAGCTAAAGCATGTCCAAAGATTGGCGGGCTGCGTGGCGGCATTAAGTCGCTTTATCTCCCGCCTCAGTGAAAAAGCCTTACCACTGTATAAGTTGCTGAAACGGACCAAGAATTTTGAATGGACCGACGAAGCAAAGGACGCGTTAGAAGAAATTAAGACACTCCTGGCAAGTAATCCCATACTCACTGCACCAGGCGCTGGTGAGCCCATGTTATTATACATATCGGCCACAAACCAAGTTGTTAGCGCGGTGCTCGTCGTCGAACGAAAGGAGGAGGGACACAAATTCCATATACAGAAGCCGGTCTATTACGTGTCAGAAGTACTAACGCAACGCAAGTCCAGATACCCGCACTATCAGAAGATAGCCTATACAGTATTTATGGCATCACGGAAGCTAAGACACTACCTCGAAGAGTGTTCGGTTACGGTGGCATCTGAAGTACCCCTGAATGATATAATCAATAACAGGGACGCCACCGGCCACATAGCCAAATGGGCGATCGAGCTCCATCCTTTTGAGATTACCTACAAACCACGCCGAGCTATTAAATCTCAGGTATTAGCAGATTTCCTCGCCGAATGGATAGAAGCCGAACTCCCCAGACAATATAGTACATAGTCCCATTGGACGATGTACTTTGATGGATCCAAAACTTTGACCGGACTGGGGGCTAGAGTTGTTCTCACATCCCCCACAGGTGACAACGTTCGATACGTGTTACAGATCATGTATGCCGACTCCAACAATGCAGCCGAATACGAAGCCCTCTTGCACGGTGTTCGGATGGCAGCCACAATGGGCATACAGCGGCTGGAGGTACGGGGAGATTCCAATTTGGCCATCTCTCAAGTCAACGGTGAGTTCGATGCTCAGAATCCAAAGATGGGGGCATATAGAAACGCTATCCTCAAGATATCCGCACGGTTCGAGGGGCTGGAATTTCACCACGTCGCTAGAGACAACAACCAAGCTGCCGATATACTGGCTCGCATAGGAGCCAAACGCGATCCTGTCCCACCAAACACTTTTCTGGAACGGCTCTTTAAGCCATCTGTGGTTTGGCCAGATCAAGAGGACGCCGATCCATCCAGTGTAGACAAGGTTGTTCCCCCTGTAAACGAACCAGACGATCAAATCATCAGCGGCTCCGTCATGGACGAAACGCCCTTGGCTCACGAGGTCATGGCAGTAATCGCGCCATGGACCGAGCCTTTCCTCGCCTTCCTCCTTCGCAAAGAGCTCCCCGATGATCAGACGGAGGCACGGCGCATAGTTCGGCGCTCCAAAGCCTTCAAGGTACACGAAGGAGAGTTATACAAGAGGAGCACCACCGGAGTACTACAGCGGTGCATATCTGAGGAAGAAGGGCGGCAGCTATTAGCCAAAGTCCATGCAGGGATGGGCGGTCATCACGCCGCAGCAAGAGCCTTAGTAAGCAAGGCCTTCCGGGCTGGGTTCTTTTGGCCTACAGCTCGGGCGAACGCCCACGCACTTGTCAAATACTGCGTGGGGTGTCAACTTTTCGCAAACCAAAGTCACATGCCCCCAACAGCTCTTCGGACTATTCCAATCACCTGGCCCTTCGCGGTCTGGGGGCTGGACATGGTCGGACCACTTAAAGGGGGGACCAAGAAAAATAAATACTTACTGGTCATGGTCGACAAGTTCACCAAATGGATAGAGGCCAAACCTGTTAAATCAGCCAAATCCGGACTAGTAATTGACTTTATATCCGGCGTGGTACACCGTTACGGCATCCCGCACAGTATAATAACTAATAACGGATCCAATATCACGGCCGAGCAGGTCAAAGATTGGTGCGCAAAGATGGGCATCAAGCTCGATTACGCATCGGTTTATCACCCACAGACTAATGGACAAGTCGAACGAGCAAACGGCCTCATAATGAGCGGCATCAAGCCACGTTTGGTCCGGTCTCTTCAAGATTCCGATTGTCAGTGGGTAGAGGAGCTCGACTCCGTTCTATGGGGCTTACGGACCACCCCGAACAGATAAACGGGATACAGACCGTTCTTCATGGTCTACGGGGCCGAAGCGGTCCTTCCTTGTGATATCATTCACGATGCACCAAGAGTGCGCATGTACGAGGACAGAGAGGCCGAGTTAGATCGACAGGACGACTTGGATGCCTTGAAAGAGGAGCGTGACATAGCTCGGGCTCGTTCTCCTTTTTATCAGCAGCAGGCCCGGTGTTACCAGAGCAGGGTGGTTAGGACACAGGCATACAACGTGGGCGAACTAGTCTTTCGACTACCGGACAAGCAGAAGCATAAACTCAAGCCCAAATGGGAAGGCCCCTTCATCATCGATGAGGTCCTCACAGGAGGGGCTTACCGTCTTCGGAACCCGCAGGACAACCGCCTTGAACCAAACCCATGGAACGCAGCTCGTCTTTGGCGCTTCTACGGCTAGACCGGTGTTGTCATACATTTTACCCTTCTCCTTTCTTTCTTTTCTTTGTTATTTTTTCTCCCTCCCACCTTGATTTCTGGCAGGGTTGCATTCTTTTTCTTGCCAACTCTATGTTCGGTTCGACCGATCTTGTACTAGTGATTTTCGTCCTACACCTTTAAGTGCTAAATCCGAACACAGTACCCGGGGCTTCTTTTCCGAAGCCAATGCTTTTATGTTATAAGCACTTATGCACATTTATCGTGTACGCATATTTTCCTTGTCATTTTTACGCCATCTTATGCATCGATTTGAACTAAGAATTTGCCAAGCTGGGTTGCCTTGCTCTTATGCTTACCCTCTACGTTCCCGATTGTTCGGCTAGAGGGTAAAGGGAGCACCTCTGCGATTGTTACGACCGGGTCATCCGGATACGTACCTCAGACGGGTGAAGCCAAAAGCTAGCTATCTTTAGTAGACAATTGATCGGCTACGACGGATTCAACCATGGTCGTCATGACCATTATTCGGGCTTCTTCCCTCACACAAGCCCTCGACTGCATACTAACAGTATACGACCTTTTTTCTACGATTGACGTAGAACCTTGAAGAAAGGTATCGATAGGGGTACTATTTTCTTCGGAAGATGTTTCTTACGCTAAGCAGTAATATAACATATCTCCCTGTGTGCTTTCTGTCCGTTCGCACCACATGGCCGGATTGCCTGGTTCCCTGAACATAATTCCCTCCCCTAGGGCGATAGTTTACAAGGAACACTCCCAAGCTCTTACTGCGGGAGGCTGAAGCCGATGGCCGGTTAAGACAAAGTTTACAACACAGATGGAGCAACCCTTCGATTATACAGTACATAGCTACATATGATCATACACCTGGCTGTTGATCGAGATTATCGATGATGGTATCCAGGGAGCAATCTTCTTGCGAGAGATGGGCAGCAGGCATCACCTGGTTGTAAACCAGGTGGATCGGCACTTCTTGCCTGTCTGACCCTACTGGCCCAACCTGAGCCATACGCTCGGGGTCAAGTCCGGTATAGCGGGTCTTAATCATCGCCCACGCCTCTCGCGCTCCCTTCCGACAAGCCGATGTCATCCACAGCTTGAACCTAGCTCGGGCTCCCTTGAAGCGATCGATTAGTTCGGTCATCCCCTCCGGTGGTTGCTCGGCAGGCCATAGTGCCTTCACCATGCTTTTCATGGCCTTCCGAGGCCGCTCATGAAGGGCGGATAGCTTCTTCAGCAGATTCCCCTGGTAGGATCCGATTTCTTCTTCGGATCGCCCGGAGAATAGACCTGCATATGAATCACGGCATGCGTATCACACATCACTTATAATAGAAACTTTCCGATGTTAAAATCACACTTACCGAACATGCCTCTCTGAAGATTCTGGTTTTCTCCTTGGGCCTGGGCCAATTGAGCCTTTAAGCTCTCAATCTATTTGGCTTGTTGTCTATTCTCCTCCTTCAGGCGGTTCTTCTCTTCAAGATGACGTTGTAAAACGAGATGGCCTGCTTCCAGCTGGGACTCGGCATATTGCTGAGATTCTCGGGCTACATCCAAATCTTTTTGTAATTGCCCTATTGATTCAGCTGCTACATAGTACCCTTGCAGCTGAGTCTACAGAAGTGTTCGGACTTTAACAAACAACTACTTACCTGCAGGCTGGACGATATCAGCTTTACAGCCTCCCCGAACCCAGCTCAGGCGGCCCCGAGGTGTGCATCCGCAGTGCGCAGAGCACCGAACTCTTGTTCGGAAAAAGCCAGATGACGCAAAACTTCTCGTCGCCGCCGATGATGCATAGCGCTCCCAACCTCTGATTTGGTGACAGATATGGCGTCACCAGAATCGGCTGGGACGGGATTGACGGTGGGGGCTCCCGCAGTAGGATCGGCATGGGCGGAAGGCCTAGAATCTTGAGCACCGTCGGACGTCCTGGCGACGTCCTCGTCATGTGACGGCCGAACCCTTTGCCTGAATATTTTGGCAAAATGGTCTCTTATCAGACCTTATCAAATCATGATATTAAATCAAGCGATTAAGCAAAATAACCTTTGGGATGAACTCGTAGGCGCACTCACCCCCGTGACCGGCTCATTTGCCGGATCCTTGTTGCTTGCCAGTCCAGGCGCTGCCACCGCTGCCGGTGTATGTCACGCGGATCTATGGCCTTTGGGTGTAGAAGCCGGCGCGTTAGGGCCAGTGGAGGACACTTGCCTCTTGCGGGATGTTTTCTTCTTCTTGCTTGTCATGGGAGAAGGGAAGGACCCAGGGTAATCGGAGATAATGGCCACCTTGGAGCCGTCAAGGCCCTCTTGGTAGAAAACCCCGTCTTCGAGTTCAATTGATAGGTCTGGGTCTTCATGATAGCCTGGATCGTCATCACGGGAATAGTCTTCGGGCTGAGGAGCCGGACAATTGACTGTCTCGATAAAGCTCCTCCATTCCTGTTTGCATAAAAATAAAAGACTTTCGTCAAGAAGGGACAAATTGAGAATCCAAGCTATGGTCATGGGATTGGAAGGCTCACCCATTCGATGGGATTATGGCTTGAGTATCCCTCTTTGGTCGATCGCTGAATAAAATCTTCTTGCTCTCCTTTGTATAGGTCGGCAAGTGCGGCGGCCAATGCCGTTTGATTGGCAGGACCCAGTTTTCGGGAGCGAGTAGTATCGCTTGTCCCGTTGTAACACCACAAGGGGTGTATCCTCTGTTGAAGGGGTTGGACGCACCGGGAGATGGCGGCGGCCATGACATCTATCATGGTCAGCTTATGATGGGCTAGTATCCTCACACGAGCTGCTAAGCGCTGCACCTCAACACTGTCTTCTTGGGACAGGCTCTTCGGGTGCCAGTTGTACATTTTCTTCAAGGGGGCATCGGAGTATTCGGGCAGACCCCTCCGAGCTGGATCAAATAAGGGGACATCCTCGATATAAAACCATTCCGAAGTCCATAGTTCGGATTCCTTTGGCGTCCCCATGGGGTATCCCGTCCTCGCTATGCGGCATACTTCGGCCCCGCCGACCTCAAAAATTGTCTTGTCCCGAGTGCGAGGAACAAGACAAAAGTATTTTCTCCACAACTCGAAGTGTGCCTCGCACCCTAGGAACATTTCGCAAAGGGCGACGAAGCCCGAGATATGCAGAATAGACCCTGGGGTGAGGTGGTGGAGTTGGATCCCATAGAACACCAGTAACCCTCGCAGAAATGGATGAATGAGAAACCCGAGACCTCGCAGCAGGAATGGCACAAAACATACGTGCTCCCCCTTACGCGGATGGGGAAAAATCTCTGCGAGAGCCTCGCCGTTGAATGACGTCAAACCGGCGCGGACGGCTATCAGATCCGAGGAAGGAAGGTACCCTTGGGTCTCAAGGTTGCGAAGTCGAAGGAGCGACACGGAGCAGCTGGTCCAATCCCCGGGATGGGATCCGTAATGATCCGAGGAGGAACTAGGGGCTCTCGCCATCTTTGGTGGAGACCTTTTTCGCTGGAGGATTTTTCCGGTGAAGAAGAAGAGGAAAAAGATGTGGCTTGGACCACGGCTCAGTTTGTTTAAATGGGCGATGCCTCATTTGTATTAGGGGTAGTTTTGTAAAAAGCTACTAAACCGCTCGTCTCCCCACGATGCGCGAAGTCCAAGAAACGCTATTACTGTGGACCCAGCAATCCCACGACGTTTGGGATTTCCTCGAAGATAGGATGGTTGCCGAACAAGAAGGATGGAGCGACTCGCCTCGCAAGCCGAAGACATGCAAGACTGTCCGAATATACCTCGGCATTGGAGGCTAGTCTGGGGGCTACTGAGGGAGTCCTGGTTTAAGGGGTCCTCGGATGGCCGACCTGTTTCTTATGGGCCAGACTATACGGGCCACTTGAGGAGCATTAGAAGATCAGAGGCCCGGTCGCCAAGATGAAAGTTTGAAGGAGCCATGGCGTGTCCTCCAAGATACCGATAGTAGATAGGCATGTTTTTCCCTTTGATGTGCAACCGACTATGTATAAACCCTAGGCGTCCTCGACATCTATATAAGCCGGAGGGTTTTAGGCTGTAGACCAAGAGAACTCATCTAGGGTTTAGTTATTTGATCTCGAGGTAGATCAACTCTGTAATCCCCATACAATCAATATAATCAAGCAGGACGTAGGGTATTACCTCCATAGGAGGGTCCGAACCTGGGAAAAACCTTCTCCCCTTCGTCTCTTGTTACCATCGATCCAAGTCTCACAGTTCGGGACCCCCTACCCGAGATCCGCCGGTTTTGACACCGACAATCCCCTATACTTGTGGGTTATCAGGGGGCTAGGGGAAGTAGAGGTAAGAAGGAGGAGAGGTAAAAAGAGCTGGTAACCCTGCTGTCCAGAGAGGAAATGTGAGGTTTTACCCCACTAATAATTGGGCTATGGCCATGCAAATTTTACTTGAGGTAAATGGGCACTAGGAGGTGATGTGGTAAAAATTTGAGCTGATGGAGAAGGGAATAAGGGGTCAAAATGGTTATTCCTAAATTCTGCTAGAAGGTGTTTGATGTGCTTGACATGATATTTAACAGGTTGGAGGAATAGGACAAATGAGTTTGATCATCAAATTTGGGATTAGGAGATGAAAGTTGCCAATGTAATTTTTATAAACCCTAGAAATGGGAAGAAATGGATTTGCTTGGATCTTGCTATGAAAATCCATCCTCCTTGATGCACCACTTTGTGTGGTGACATCATTTAGGGATTAGAACATGCACAAAAAGTTTGGGACAAGATGAAGAAACTTGACAATGCAAAAGTTCCCAATTCCTGAAATCAGCAGAGATGGGTTTGGGGAGATTTGGACAAGTGGATCTGTTCTCCTTGATGCACCACTTGGCATGGATGCAATATTAGAGGATTAGAACATGTCCAGAAAGTTTGAGAATAATTGGAGACACTTGGCAATGTAAAGTTGCTCAAGTTTGGATCACGACAGGGAGGGTTTTGAGGGGTTTTGGTGAACCAAAATCATTTTGATTGGAATGAAACTTGGCAAGATAATCACATATAGCATGTGTGACCTGCTAGAATTTTCCTGGATTTATCTGAGAATATTCCTTATAGAAATATTTCAAATGCCTAAAATATGCAGAAAGGGTTTTGGAAGGTTTTGTCCAATATTTTGAACATGACCATGTGTTGAAACTCTTATATATGGAAAATATATGTCCATTGAGTTTCCATAAATTTTCTCAAATAATTTTCTCCTATAAAATACCATTTCTGGCCTTAAGAAAAATCCTTTCAATAAAATATGAAAATAATCATTAAAAATAATATTTGGTGGTTTTCGGAATTCTTATATATGGTAGGATCCAAATAAAGTATGTGGGGCAAAACATCCACCCTAATTTGAGCACTTGTAGTACAAACCTCAATTCAGGGGGTTTTGAAAACCTAAATTAATAAAATGCTTTTTGGCCAAAATAATAGTTTATAAAATAGTTTTATGTCATATACACATGGCATGATCATTGGACAAGGTTCTTGGATCAGGGAAATGAGTTTGGAGTGGAGTAGATATATGATGGTACATGGCACAATCAAAGAAGCAAGCAAATAGCACACAAGTCAAACGTTCATATGCACATAAAAGTTTTTGTTGGCCCTAATTTTTGAGTCATGCTATCTTAGTCATGAGGCAAAACACAGGGTGTGACAGGGGGCTCCCACCATCGGACGCAACGCTGGAGGGGCGCCCACGGTGCAGTCTCCCCCGCAATATCAGCAACCTACCCGCCGGACCGACATACAAGACGAGGTGTCGTACGCCTCAACGAATCCGCGAATGAGTAAAGACCAACACCAAGTCTTGAAGGATAGACACAAGGAGGATGCCCGCACCACCATCGAGAGGCGGCGAAACGCGCCAGCAGTCCGATGGGCGCGCGGACCTAGCCGTCGACGCGCTTACGCTGGGGGTGACCGGCAACTTGCCCTACGAGGTAGGTTGCCCGGCATTCACCCTCGAGGTACGGCATGTCCGCAGGCCCTCCAGCAGACCCTTCAAGCCCGAGTTGCCCGACAAGTATGATTGCAAGATCAACCCCTCAAATTCCTCGGCATTTATATCGTCGTCGTGGAAGCTGTCGGCGGGACTAAAAAGTATTCGCCAACTACTTCCCGTTGGCGCTCAAGCCCAATGTGAGGAGTTGGCTGATGAACTTGCCGGAAGGATCCATCTCCCCTTGGACGGACCTGTGCAACTAGTTCGTTGGCGCATACCATGGAGGCCACAAGCTTCCTGGCAGTCCAGTGATTTGCATGTGATCCCTCAGAGAGACGGTGAAACCCTCCGCAAGTACATCCAGAGGTTCAGCCACGTGCATCACAACATCCCAGACGTCCACCCAGCCACGGTGATCTCTGCGTTCCACACGAACGTACGGAATCGCCAGATGCACGACGAGATGAGCATCAACAAGGTGTGGGATGTCGCCGAGCTCTATGCTCTGGCCGACAAGTGTGCCCGGGCTAAAGAAGGAAGGAGGCTCCCCGGGGAGGACGCTGGCGCGGAGGTCGACTCAGACGACGACAGCGCACCCGCCTCCACGAAAAAGGGATGGAAGCGCAACCGGAAGTGTAAGCGAAAAGCGGTGATGGCTGTCGAAGGAAACGACAACGCCAACTCCGGCAAGTAGGCCAAGTCCGAGGGGTTCGGCAAGGATACCACGGCATGCTCCGAAGAGTATGAGGCCGCGGCCGGGGAGAAAACAAGCAGGCCATACTGCAAGATCAATCTTACCAAGAGCCACGACATCACTGAATGCCACCAAGTAGAACAACTTGCTGAGAAGCAGAAGCAAGAGTATGAAAGGCGTGACAAGGAGAAGGGCCAAGACGGTGCGGGTGCTTCCGGCAAGAAAAACAGCGGTGGTTGTGGTGGCCGCCGCATCAAGGCCAAGCAGCGCAAGGAGAAACCTGCTAGAGGCCGACACAAAAAATATGACGATGAAGACGATGATGACGACAGTGATGAAGAAGAATCTGAAGGCCAAGTATTCCAGAAGGCTGTCGATGCCATGTCCATTGATGGAGGCGCATCTTTGCCCTCCTCTGACCGGCAGCACAAGCGATGGACTCGTGAGATCAATGCGACAGAGCTAGCGGCAGATGCGAGGAAACCCCTCAAGTGGTCCAACACTCCCATCATCTTCGAAGCTGAGGACCACCCTGACCGCATCTCTGCCGTCGGGTGCGTGCCATTGTTTGTTTAGCCAAGAATACACAACCTCAAGGTCACGAAGATGTTAGCCGACGGTGGGGCTGGGTTCAACTTTATCTCGCCCGATGTGATCAAGTGGCTGCAGATTCCTGACATGGATCTTAAACCGACGAGATCCTTCCAAGGGGTCAACCCAGGAAGATCTCACCCCAATGGTAAAATTACTCTACAAGTGATGTTCGGCAGCGAGCTCAACTTCAGGATAGAGAGGGTAGTCTTTGATATCGCAAAGATGTCGTTGTCATACAATGGGATTCTGGGCCGACCGGCATTGGCGAAGTTCATGGCGGCAACACACCACGCCTACAACAACCTCAAGATGCCAGGGCCGATGACCATCATCACCGTCCACACAGACAACAAGGACGTGGTCCTCTGCGTCGACAAGCTATTCCGGGAGGCAGTGGCAGTGTCTGCTGATGAGGCACTCGCTCCTGCCGGCAAAGCTCCCTGGGGGAAGAACAAGAACTCTGGCGAATCTCGTAAAGACTCCAGGAAGCACGCTAAAAAGTGCAGCACGCCCATCGAGGACTTACCTGAGACCTCTTCTGCAAGGAACAAGAAAGACATGGTGACTATCCCCAAGATGAAACATGTGGCCACACGGGAGAACGGCGGGGGCTGCACTTTCACCATAAGTGACACCCTCGACAGCAAATAGGAAAGCGCACTCGTCACCTTCATGCGGGCGAATGTCGATGTGTTTGCCTAGCAACCATCCGACATCCCCGGTGTTCCTAGGGAGGTGATTGAGCACCACCTTGCCGTTTGTCCCCACGCGCGCCCCGTCAAGCAGAAGGTCCAAAAGCAAGCCCTGGAGCAGCAAGAGTTTATTGCCGCAGAAATCAAGAAGCTGGAAGCAGCAGGTCTAATAAGAGGCGTGATCCACCCAACTTGGCTGGCGAATCCTGTGGTAGTGCACAAGGCAAATGGGAAATGGAGACTTTGCATCGACTTCACTAATGTCAATAAGGTTTGCCCGAAGGACACTTTTCCCTTGGCGCGCATCGATCAGATAGTGGACTCGACTGCTGGTTGCGGTCTCCTATCTTTCCTTGACGCCTACTCTGGTTACCACCAGATCTTCATGGCCAAGGAAGAAGAAGAGAAAATGGCGTTCATTACCACTTGGGGCACGCACTACTTCACGCGCATGCCGTTTGGATTGAAGAGCGTCGGTTCGACATTCGCAAAAGCTGTTCAGATTGGTTTGGGGCCGCAACTGCACAGGAATGTGGAAGCCTATATGGATGATATAGTTGTCAAGACCAAGGAGAAGGACACGATGATCCCAGACCTGGAAGAAACCTTTGCGAACATGCACAAGATCAATTTGAAGCTTAACCCCGAGAAGTGCATGTTCGGAGTCCCTCCCGAAAGCTCCTCGGGTTCTTTGTATCATAGTGCGAGATAGAAGCCAACCCCACCAAGATTGAAGCAATTGAACAACTAGAGGCGCCTAGACACAGCAAAGACGTGCGTTGTCTGGCGGGCTGCATTGCCGCCCTCAGCACGTTCATTTCCAAGTCTGCAGAGCATGCCTTGCCATTTTTTAAGATCCCGAAGAAGGCGGGCCCAATGGCATGGACCCCGGAAGCAGAGGCAGCGCTGCAAGACTTAAAGAAATACTTGTCCTCAATGCCAGTCCTAGTCGCGTCAAGATCAGAGGAACCGTTGCTGCTATATTTGGCAGCAACAAACCAAGTGGTTAGTGCCGCGCTAGTGAAAGAGAGGGAAGATGAGGAGGATGAGGCAGAAACCACGGAGTCTGCGGCCGACAAGCCAGAGCCAACCACAACAAACTAAGGAGCAGAACAACAAATTATGCAGAAGAAGAAAATGGTGTAGCGACCAGTGTATTTTGTTAGCTCCCTTCTGCAGGGGGCTAGGTCGAGATACTCTGGGATGCGGAAGATGCTTTTCGGCCTCCCCATGCCCCCTCGGAAGCTGCGCCATTACTTCGAAGCACATCACTTCACCGTCGTCACTCGGTTTCCACTGCAACGCATCTTTTGAAATCCAGAGGCAACCGGCAGGATCGTCGAGTGGGCATTGGAACTGGCATGTTTTGACTTGAGCTTTGAGAGCATGGCAACAATCCAAAGCAGAGCCTTAGCAGAATTCATAGCAGAATTGAAACCGACAGGAGACGAAGAGATTCCAGAAACAACCCTTCATGGTAAGGAAACACCTCAAGAATGGATCATGTACTTTGATGGAGCTTTCTCGCTGCAAGCGCCAGTGCCGAAGTGCTGCTAGTAGCACCCACCGGACAACACCTCATGAATGGGATCCAAATGCATTTCCCCAGGGAGGAATCAACAAACAACATGTATGAATATGAGGTGTTGCTTGCCGGATAACGGATAACAGCTGATATCGGCATCAGGAAGTTGATAGTCCAAGGAGATTCACAGCTTGTTGTATGCCAGGTGAATAAAGACTACCAGAGACCCCTGATGGAGGCATATGTTGACAAAGTGTGGAGATTGGAGGAACACTTTGATGGGTTGCAAATGGAGAACGTCCCTCGTGCTGGGAATAACATTGCTGACGACCTGTCAAAGAGAGTTGCATAGCAGTTGCCCGTGGAGCCAAGCACTTTTGTACTCCAATTGACCCAACCTTCAGTGACCCCGTCAGCACGGCAGAACAAGTAGAAGAAATGTCAATTTTGGCGACTACTTTCCGGCAGAGCCACCAGTGTCTGCCAAGAAGGTTACCGGGAACGACAAACCGCCTGCCGAAGGGTCCCAATCTCAGGCAGACCCCATGGTCTTTGCCCTAGAAGCTAGAGCCCCTACGGCGGAGTGTCGGTGCACTAGTACAGGGGTACCCACTGCCCCTAACTTATGCACATGCAGTAGAAGAAAAAACCCGGCGAATGATCAAGACGAGTCTTCAACATGCTCAAAGCGGCAGCCGAAGCCCAGACTGCAGCGCGCCAAGTACGTCCCGGACGCTTGCCGGGGACCAAGACGTGCACACCTTCCAGAAGACCCGGCAAGCCACTCCCCGGCAGGCGCAAGCCAGCCAGCCACCGCTCCACCGCCTCGCTACGCCTGTCACTTATCGATGCGGTGTCGAGCCCTCAGGTGGCTAATCAGCTCTCACTAAGCATGTGGCGACATATTGGAATGCAAGTTACGTTCGGTTGACACCCGCCCTGCAGTGTGTCAAGACCATAAGCAATGACCGGCCAAGCGGTGGCAAGAGCTTGCAGGGGATGCGCCCCCGAGTGCCACCTAGGCAGGTAATCATGGCATTTTGTCCTAAATGCCAGAGTTAGGTATGATAGCTCTGCTTAGATATCTAATCGATAGATAATGACTGTTTTGCCATTGTGGTAGCCCCTTGCACTATAAAAGGTGGCCCAAGGCAACCTAGATCAAGGTTAGGAATTCGGACCCCCGAACACTTGTACTCGCGTAGCAGCTCTTTCCCCGACAGCAGTCCTTGCCGGGGTTAGGCGCTGTGTGTTCTTTGTGTTCCTCCAATCAATCCACCCAAAAGCAGGAGTAGGGTTTCACACTTAGCAGTGGCCCGAACCTGGGTAAAATGCCTGTGTCCTGATTGTCACGCCGTCTCACGCTCTCCGTGCTTCGTGCAACGTGACCCCCCTTGCCGAACCACATGGGACCTCTGGTCCCATAGGTGATCGTGAGCATCCGTGCCCCGACATCTTTGGCGTGCCAGGTAGGTGGCGTCCATCATTTGCACGAATCTGAGTTCGTGAACGGCGAATCGATCTCCATCATCATCTTCTTCGACAATGGCTCCCAAGAAAAAATCCGGTGCGACCACACATCCCTCAACTTCGAAGGCTCCCTCACATGTGGCTGTCGGCGCCGTAGGCGCTGCGGTGGCTGCGGGCGAGGCGGGCATCGTGGACGACGAGGTCGGCGCAGGCGGCGCCCCCGTCCAGCCCTTCGCGGCCGGAGATGGAGCAGGAGGTGCCGAAGAGGAGCAACTACTGCAACAACATGGCGAGCTCGGCCCCGACGCCACGGGCAAGGGAAACATCAGTTCATCACCTCCCCACTGCGCGGATGGTCGGGGCGGCCTCAGCGGCGCCCAGTCCGGTGCGAGCCGTGACCCTCCCGCCAAGCCCATCGCCAGCGAGATTGTTGGGCGTGCAGCTCGAGCAGAGCGGGACGGGGCGCCCAGCGGAGCCGCATGCCCTGCAGGATCGGACCACTGACCACCAGAAAGCACCGGCGAGTGGTGCACGGCATCAAGGACGCGGTGACACTTCTCTTGTCCCTACCAAGAGTCGAGCGACGTCGCGGTCCGCCACTTTCGCCATGCCGAGCACCACAGAGGAGGCCATGGCGTGAGTCCAGATGCTGCTCAACTTCATGCCAGCGGTCGATAAGATGGACGAATGCATAGCCACCATTCAAAGTTTGATTTCCTTCGTTGAAGCCAACAAGACCTAGCATGCAGATCCATCGCGACGTACGCGAACAGCAGCAGCGGCCCGGGGCGGCGAGCGCGTTGAAGGGGCCACCCCAATGGTGCAGTCCTCTCCGCGACAACAGGCCCATACGCAGCCGCAGCAAGCTTCGCATGATGATGAGCACGACGAGGCGTCCATAGTCTCGTCTGGCCCGCGCAACCGCCAGGATCAACGGTGTGTCCTTGAAGACCGGCAGAGAGAAGATGCGCGCATCACCATTGAGCGACGCCGGGAAGCGCACCATCAATCCGACAAGCGTAACGATCCAGACGTTGGCGACCCCGCGCCCAGTGCTGGCGGGTACCTTCCTTATGTGGTTGGTTGCCCTGCCTTCACTAGCGAGCTGCGACGGGTCCGCTGGCCGTCGACCCGAGCTTTCAAGCCTGAGCTACCTGAGAAATACGATGGGAAGCTGAACCCTGCGGAGTTCTTGGGCATATACCCTGAAGAGATGAAAAGGTGCTCGCCAACTATTTCCCTTTGGCACTCAAACCAAATGTGAGATCATTGCTGATGCACTTGCCGGAGAATTCCATTTCGTCTTGGGCTGGTCTATGCAACGAGTTCGTTGGCGCCTTCACCGGTGGTCATCAAGAACCAGGCCAGCCCAGCGATCTCCAAGTCCTCCCGCAAAAGGAGGGAGAAACCTTGAGAAAGTATATCCAGAGATTCAGCTGAGAGCACCACAACATCCCAGAGATCCATCCCGCGGCGGTGATTGCCGCGTTCCACTCAAACGTGCGCAACAGGAGGATGCGAGCCAAGATGAATGTCAAGCTCCCCAAGACTGTTAATGAGCTTTACACCTTGGCAGATAAGTGTGCTCGAGCGGAAGAAGGAAGGCGATTTCCCAAGGAGGAGGCGGGCGTCGAAGTGGACTCTGATGATGATGATGACGCCCCCGACCCGAAGGGAAGGAGCAGGAAGCGCAACCAGAAGCGTAAGGGAAAAGCAGTATTGGCTGTTGAGAGCTCCGGAGACCTCAGTGCAGGCAAGACGGAGAAAGCTGAAACCCCCGACAAGGGAGCTGCCGCGTGCGCTGATTGCCGGGAGGCTGGTGCCGCTGAGAAAACCGGGAAGTCTGACGGGCCGTAGTGCAAAATTCACCGCACCAAGGGCCATGATCTCCAAGAATGCCGAGAGATCGAGCAACTTGTTGAGAAACAGAGGGTCGAGTACGAGAAGCGCGACAAAGAAAAAGGCCAGGTGTCGGGATCCCGATCTTAAGCCATAAGAATCTAGCATGTAACACTTCACATTAGTTTGCGGCCTCACGCACGGTTATCTCCACGGCTGCCACCTTACCTGGGTCGGGTCAAATGTCAAAGAACCCAGGTCGACATGACTAGTCATTGAACCCAAGTAGCACATCCATACACGGATAGGCATACGTAACCCAGCAATGCCGGTGTCGGCCTCAACGTGTGTAGACGAGTCATAGCAAGCTACAGGGACTCCATTACGCCGTGGGACATAAATGTCATCAACTGCGCGTAGACGAGTCATAGCAGGCTACATGGACTCCATTACACTACGAGACATTTCCCCGAAGGGACAGACACAGCAGCAAAGAAGGATACATGCCGGTCAATCAATGTGTCCGGAGCAGTAGCAAGCTACCAAGGCTCAGTGGAAGCAAAAAGAGGCATTTCCCCGTAAAGAGTACTACTAGAGGCACTCAACTAGGTTTCGAATCCCATACATACCGTTACACGTCACACGTACGCACGACATGTCCGATATGCATAGATACAACTATGGCATCACAACATAACCATACAACAACACAACATTTATTTAGAAGGCTCGGAAGAGCATTACATAATATGTTCATACAGGTAGGGGTCACATGACCCGACACTCAAATCATACAAACATGTTCATACAAACCAAGTGGAAGCTAAAAGCTGTCTGAGTACAGACAGTTGAAAGGTAAAAAGGCATAAAGCCTGACTATCTACAGCCCATCCCAAGGCATCAGATCGTAGCTGGGATACCAGCTACTCGGCGTCGTCGACTCTAGATAGAACCCACCAGATGGGTCCATATTCTCATCTGCAACAGTTATTAAGCAAACATGAGTACAGTCGTACTCAGCAAGTCTTTAAAGCAGACCAAAACTATTCATGCTCATGTTTCAACAAGGGGAGTAGTGTGGTTTATGCAGCAAGCCAGGTTTGACTCTTGGCTAACCTATACTACGACTACCAGTTCTTTGAACAAGTGTTGAGATATCGCACACGAGTCCACTAACACCACGTCAATACACCACCATGGATCCGCTCCCGTCACCCACGAGAGTGCCATCCACGGTACTCACATTTGTCTTGAGTCTTTTAAGAGTAACCATCAAGTTATCTATGAACATAATAAGTTCTCCAAGTAGTCCATATCCGAGGACGCGGCTATTCGAACAGATTCGTTACCCTGCAGGGGTGCACTTCTTCACACACGCTCTCGCCACTTATCACTGTGTGCTCATAAAACCAGGCACCTCGGCAAACTTCAAGCGGAAGCCCAGCGAGGGAGTCGGCCACGACCGTCAATCACACAAGACCCTAGTATAGGCTATCGCCTATTTGAGACTAAACCCGCACGGAAGTCCGGCCGAAGTTTCCGCTATGGCCTCAAACGATGTGCGCAGGGTTCCCAAGCCCACCGTTCGGGTGCCACTTGGTACACCGTGCCACTGCCTACCGCATCGCAGCCCACCCCTAAGGTTAGCGCTATGCACGGCCTCCAGCATGGCTACAAACACCACAAACTACTTGCAACTCCTGGACAGAGGACTAGGCGGTTGATAAGTCGAGAGGGGTCGAGTTACCGGAACCCAATGTGTGGTAGTAACTAGTCTTGGATCACAAACACGAAACTCAGTTCCTAAGAACGGTCTCAATGAGACAACCCGCTATGTACTCCTACATAGCCTCTCATCGCTACCTTTACCAAATGAGGTTCACCATTTAGTTGATCACATCAGAACAACACTGTTTGACTCCGTTTCATCACCCAGATGAATCAGACCTGACACAACTCTAAGCATAGCAAGCAGAGCAGGTAAAGCACATCAAAGCTCCAGCATCTACCAGGTATGCTAGGTTGCATGGTTTAGCTGTTTACTGTGACAATGATAGGTCATGTAGAGGAATGGGTTCAACTACCGCAACAAATAGATAGTAGAAGCGTTTGTCCTAATGCAATAGAAAAGAGCAGGAGCGAGAGAGTGGGATGTTATCGGTATGATCAATGGGGTTGCTTGCCTTGCAGGTTGGCTGGGAGGTACTCTCCTTCAGGGGGATACTCAAGGGTATCTAATGGAGCAGAACCTACCGCGACATAGACGGAGTAACAATCAATGCACGGCAAGTGCAACAATATGATGCATGATCATGACATGGCAACATGCTATAGATGAGCTAATGCATCTATCATTAGAGTTAAATGGAGTAAGATTGAATATAGGTTCAAAATTGTTCTCCATATAATATTCCACATATTGCATTATTGCAAAATGTCAATGTTCAACTATCTAGGTTGATCTAACATGCATTATAATAGAACCAATGGATTCCTTGGATTTTTCTGATAATTTTTCATATATAAATTATTTCAATCTGAGCTACAGATTAATTTCTATGATTTTTCTAAGATTTTAGCATTTTCTGGAATTGATTAAATAAGAAATTATTATTGCGTCAGCATGACATCATCATTGCGTCAGCAGGTCAGCTGGCCGTTGCCAGGTCAACCTGACCAGTGGGGTCCACTAGTCAGTGACCCAGGGCCATCTAGAGTCACTGACATGTGGGGACCACATGTCATTGACTCTGTGGTTAAACCCGAGTTGACCCTGGCTTTGACTTGAGCCAGGGCCCACTGTAAGTGGCTGTTTTGGGCTTAAATGGTGGGGTTAGGCTGCAAATGACCTTGCCACGTCGGCGGCGCCGGAGAATCGCCGGTGGTGACCAAACCGACGGTGGCTTCCCGCCGGAACCGCGCAAACGACGGCGGCTGGACGCGCAAGGACCACCAGAGGGTAGCCCAGGCTGGGCCGCATCTAGCTGGAGGGTCAGGTGGCCGCGGGGCTGCCGGAAACCTCGCCGGCGTCGAGGTCCGCGGCGGAGCTCCTCGGGTCTCTAATGGAATCGGGGCTACGGTGCTCAAACTGCAGGGGAGATTGGGGGAAAAGGGCCAGGGGCTCACGGCGATCACGAAGGTGTCGATAGCGGGCTCGGGGACGGACTAACGACGGCGAACGGTGGCGGCGATCGACCAGGTCCGGAGGTTGAAGACGAGCTCAAGGGCGTCGAACGGAGGCGTCTGGCGGCGATTCCTTCGGCGGAGAGCAGCAGCAGGTCGAGGCAGAGCTTTTGAGCTGCTCGGGGGTGAGGGGGAGCGGCGGAGCTAGGCTAGCGACGGTGAGCTCGAACGGCGGCAGAGGGGAAAGGAGAGCGAGGGAGGGGCGAATGGCGAGGGGGGACCGATCCAGACGGCTCTGGGAGCTTATCCACGTCGCGCTGGCAAGGAGGAGGCAGGCAGGCAGCTACCGGCGTGGCGTCACGGCCGTGCACGCGCGGTGGCCACACGCCCGGCCTCCTGGCCACCAGGAGGACGACGACCTCGGCTAGGCCAGCTGGGCCGGCCTGGCCTGGGCCTGAGGTGGGTTTCTCTCTCTCTCTCTCTTATTTTATTTCTGTTTTAAGTTTTTCTGACATTTGTTTTATTTTGTTTGGGCCCACAAACCTTAGCTCAAAATTCTGAAATATTTTACAAAGCTTAGTTTGAATATTTCAAACCTACATAAAATGTTTCAGCAATTTTGACTGACTAAGATATTCATAATGCTTTATTTATCAATTTCAGTAGCATTGTGAGTTTATTTTAAAATGCTAAATCTGTTGTGAAAAATGAAATGTCCCCTGATATGTTGTTTCCAACATTTATCAGAATTAGTGGACATTTTTTATGGGCATTTTGGATTCATTGAAAATCACATGAAATTGAATTGGTTGCTTAGGGTGAGGTGCTAGGGTTTCTGATAATCCCCATTTCATGTTGATGCAAAATTGAAACATGGTGCACATCTTAGCTAGCACAAGCAAGGGAAGACTAGGGATGTGACAACTCACCCCCGCTCAAAAGAATCTCGTCCCGAGATTTGGAAGTCGTCGGGAAGAGCGCGGGGTACTCTAGTCGAAGACGGTCCTCCCTTTCCCATGTGGCTTCCTTCTCCGAATGGTGTGACCACTGAACCTTGAGAAACTTGATGTTTCGACGTCGAGTGGTACGCTCAGCTTGATCGAGGATACGAACAGGGTATTCTCAATATGTAAGGTTATCTTGGAGATCAAGCGTTTCGTGGTCCACTTCACGGACAGGGTCCGAGAAGCAACGCCTGAGTTGCGAGACGTGGAAGACATCATGAACCTTGGAAAGATGCGGTGGAAGTTCCAATTGGTAGGCAACCTCTCCTCGTTTAGTGAGAATGCGAAAAGGACCAATGTAACGAGGAGCCAACTTGCCCTTGATACCGAATTGTTGGGTACCCTTCAGTGGTGTAACCCGAAGGTAAGCCTTGTCATCAACCTCAAAGGTCACAGCCTTATGATGACGATCATATTGGCTCTTTTGACGAGATTGGGCTGTTTTCAACTTTTCACGAATAATGCGAACTTGCTCTTCTGCATCCTGGATCATATCCGGGCCAAAGAGTTGCCTGTCTCCGGTTTCTGACCAGTTAAGAGGTGTTCGACACCTTCGTCCATAGAGAACTTCAAAAGGGTCTTTGCCTAAGCTTGACTGATAACTATTGTTATAAGCAAATTCAGCAAATGGAAGGCACTTCTCCCAATTCATGCCGAATGATATAACACAAGCTCTAAGCATGTCTTCCAGGATTTGATTGACTCGCTCTACTTGACCACTTGATTGCGGATGGAAAGCAGTGCTAAAGGAGAGATGAGTTCCCATAGCATTCTGGAAGCTTTCCCAGAATCGGGAAGTAAAGATACTCCCATGGTCTGAGTTAATCTCCAAAGGAACACCATGAAGAGACACTATTCGAGAAATATATAGATCCGCTAGCTGACTAGCAGTTATACTCTCGCGAACAGGAAGAAAATGAGCCACTTTGGAAAGACGGTCAATGACCACAAAGATAGCATTATTCCCTCTCTTGTTCCTGGGAAAACCGGTGATGAAATCCATACTGACCTTGTCCCATTTCCATTCAGGAATAGATAAGGGTTGAAGGGTGCCAGCAAGCCTTTCAAGTTCTTCCTTAACGCGACGACAGACGTCGCAGTTAGCAACGAACTGAGCAATTTCTCTCTTCATTCTGGTCCACTAGAACTTCTGGCGTAGGTCCTAATACATTTTGGTACTACCAGGATGAATCATGAGAGGAGAATCATGAGCCTCCGTAAGGATCAACTGTCGTAGATGTTGTTTCTTAGGAACCACCAAGCGATTCTCGAAGAAGACAACACCCTGATCATCTACCGAGAAGCATTTAGCATTACCTCCTTTAATGTTCTTCTTGATCCGGGAGATCCCGGTGTCATGCTTCTGGGCTTCTATGATTTGATCCATAAGAGTAGGTTTCGCCACCAAGGTGGAAAGGAATCCTTGAGGAACAATGTGAAGATTTAATTTCCGAAATTCCTCATAGAGAAGCGGTTGACCTTGTTGTAACATCAGATTGTTACAATAAGACTTACGACTTAGTGCATCAGCCATGACATTTGCTTTCCCCGGGGTGTAAGTTATCCCTAAGTCGTAATCTGTAATCAACTCAACCCATCATCTTTGCCTGAGATTCAAATTCGGTTGGGTGAAAATATATTTCAGACTTTGGTGATCAGTGTATATCTCGCAACGATTACCTAGAAGGTAATGTCGCCATGTTTTAAGTGCATGGACTATAGCTGCAAGCTCAAGATCATGTGTTGGATAATTATCCTCATGTGGGCGCAAATGTCGAGATGCGTATGCAATCACATGATGATCTTGCATGAGGATGCAACCTAATCCTTGTCGCGAGGCCTCGCAATAGATAACAAAGTCCTTACAAAAATCTGGTGGCACCAACACGGGTGCAGAAGTGAGGCGTCTTTTCAGTTCCTGAAAATTGTACTCGCATTGTGGGGTCCACTTGAACTTTTTATCTTTCTTGAGGAGTTCAGTAAGAGGTTTCGCAACCTTGGAGAAATTCTCGACAAAGCGGCGAGAATAGCTCGCTAAGCCAAGGAAACTCCGAACTTGCTTAACCGATCAGGTTGAGTCCATTAAAGGACAGCCTGAACTCGCTCGGGATTGATAGCAATGCCCTTGCCAGAGATTACATGACCTAGATAGGTCACTTCTGGTAGCCAGAATTCACACTTGGAGAATTTGGCATACAGGCGA
This sequence comes from Elymus sibiricus, assembly GCA_039707655.1. NCBI lineage: Eukaryota > Viridiplantae > Streptophyta > Magnoliopsida > Poales > Poaceae > Elymus > Elymus sibiricus. The sequence goes on along the minus strand of CM077673.1, from coordinate 247,226,190 downwards.
TGCTCTCGAAGTTTCGTCAATACCAGCCTAAGATGCTCGGCATGATCTCGTTCGTTCTTCGAGTAGATGAGTATATCGTCGAGGTAAACCATGACAAATTTGTCCAAATACTCCATGAAGATCGAATTCATCAAACGTGAGAAGGTGTCTGGAGCATTTGTTAATCTGAAGGACATGACGGTGTACTCGTATTGCCCATAACGAGTAACAAAAGCCGTTTTTGGAATGTCCCCGTTCCTGATTCTGATTTGATGGTATCCCAACCTCAAATCCATTTTGGAGAAGACTGAGGATCCAGCGAGTTGATCATACAAATCGTTGATCCTGGGAAGTTGATACTTGTTCTTGATTGTGACCAGATTCACTGGTCGGTAATCTACAACCATCCTGTCCGTTCCATCCTTCTTCTTGATGAAGAGGACGCGGCAAGCCCAAGGAGAAGAACTAGGGTGGATGAATCCCTTTTTCAAGGCCTCATCGAGTTGTTTCTTTAACTCGGCTAGCTCTAAGGGTGTCATCTTGTAGGGTCTTCTAGCTATTGGGACAGTCCCTGGAATGAGATCTATCACAAACCCTACATCTTTGACAGGTGGAATACTTGGCAGTTCCTCTAGAAAGACATCCGGAAAGTCACGGACCACCGGAATATCCTCAAGTTCTGGAAGAGGGTTAGCATTGAGAGAATAGAGTTGGCACTTAGCCACTCGAGTTGAAAAGGTGACTATCTCACCTGAAGGATGTGTAAGTTGAACTTTCCCAGAATGAGTATCAATCTTGGCATAATGGCCTTTCATCCAGTCCATACCCAAGATGATATTGATGTCCGAAGACTTCAAAGCTATTAGGGAAGCTAAGAAGACTAGCCTATCCATGAGAATCTCATTGTCATGGCTCACTCTAGAAGTTTGCTATTTTGATCCAGGAGTCTGAACTACTAAAGGAGTTGGCATATCACAAAAGGTCATGTTATGCAACTGTGCATAACTTTCTGAGATGAATGAATGAGATGCACCAGTGTCAAATAGAACAGATGCTAGATGACTATTGACATGGAGCGTACCAAGCACAACGTCGGGATCATCACGGGCCTCTTCAAGGGTGACATTGTTCACACGGCCACGAGCAGGAGTTGGCTTCACGTAATAAGCCTTGCCCGCCTTACCACGTCCAGCTGGCTTGGCGTTGTTCTGGGGACACTCACGAGAATAGTGTCTAGGCTCCCCGCATTTGTAGCAAATCACAGTTGAAGACCTTGGAGCAGCATTAGTAGCATTTCCACCATAGGGCTTGGCTGGAGGGTTGTTCTGATTTGGGCGAGGCGCCTCATAGGATGGCCTCACAGTGTACCTTCATTGGCAGAGCAGTGTTGGGCACCCACACCCGGCGCTTATGGGAACCTGAGCCGGATGAGGAGCTGATGTCACGAGAGTGCTTCTTGGTTGCCTCGTAGTCGGTCTGACCAGTCTCGGCATTGATAGCCGTGTTGACGAGAGCGTGGATGGTAGCGCACTCATGCAGGCGCAGATCATGACAGATCTCGGGGTAAAGTCCCTTGTGAAACCTAGCTTGCTTCTTGGCATTGATTAACACTTCCTCTAGTGCATAGCGGGCAAGATTGCCGAACTCATGGCTGTAAGCATCCACTATCAGCTTACCCTGGGTGAGGGCACAGAACTCTTCTCTCTTACGGTCCATCAGACCTTCAGGGATATGGTGGGTGCGGAAAGCACTGCAGAAGTTAGCCCATGTAGTAGCGGGGCCTTCGGGGCCCATAGCCTCATAATTTTCCCACCACTGACTGGCGGGTCCTTCAAGGAAGTACGCGGTAAAGTTAACCTTGTCCGCTTCAGCCACATTTGCAGAACAGATCTTGCGAGTCATGCTGGAAAGCCAATCATCCGCATCGAGGGGGTCGACCGAATGATGGAACTTTGGTGGATACAGCTTCACGAAGTCATTAAGGGACATTCCATCATTACGCTCATTGCGGGAGGGCGTGTTGTATTCTGCTCAATACGTTCTAGCAGCCTGTTGGTCTCTCTCTTGTTGCGTTCCGCCTCAAGCATCACTTCCGCCAAAGATGGCGGGTGAGGCAGGTTCTCTTGCCTTGCTCCACTACCCTTGCCCTGCTCATAAGCAGGAGCAGGGTTGTTCCTGGTGGAAACCATCCTGGGGAAAACAAAACCCACATCTTAGACAAGGGAGTCAACAACTCCAAGATAAGAGATACGGAATATACTGAACAACATGGAATGCAGGGGTAAACACCCGAACAACATGGTACAAGCAAACTACCATATACACACCATGATTCATACACACCATGATATAGTTCAGTACAAACCCAAGCTGAAGTACAAACTAGTGAGAAGATAAAGCAACTCATCGGAGGCATTACAAGCTTCCTATACGTTATTTTTCTACACCTCCGGAACTCAACTCACACCTCAGTCATGTTCCACAAGACGCGCAGGACTGTGGAAATACAACTGCTACAATACTACTACCTCCACTCACGGTCTAAAGCATCGGCATAGAACATCTCATACAGGTTACCTCCATGACCTGGAAGCTGAACCTGAGGGTCTGCAAACACCCTGGCCTGAGATCCCTGAGAACCATAAGGACACGGATGTGGCCTAGCTCCTCTCGCTGGCGGCAGCATCGGTCCTCGAAGAGGAGTGATGCCTCCAACATCGGGCCAGTCCACGAAAGCGGGCAGATGAGTCCGTAAGGGGCTCAACATCTCCAAATCTCCATAACCAGTCTGGACGACGGGTGCAAGCTGTGTCAGTGCGGTCCAAAGGCGTGCACGGGTGGCATATAGCTCCATACGAAGTGCCCGAGCATCACGATCCCTGTTCTCTAACAACTAAGCAGTCACCTGGAGGATATGATCCTCATGAGAGTGATCATAGTAGGCTGCAGCAAGATAACTATCCTCTCCTCCTAGTGTCGCTAGAATATAGCAGAACTCTGTGTTCTGAAGTAGACCATGGTGAGCTCTCATAATGGTCAACATCGTGTAGGCGGCCTCCTGAACTGCCATATCAATGGTGACACCTAGACCTTACGTCCAATGAAGTGGCTCTGCAGCTCCGGGATACGATGGATATATCCTAACGGTACACAGATACTGGCTCTGGTTGAAGTCGCGGTACTGTTCCTCCAATGTATATTCCGGGTACCAACGATAAACGGTCTCCATCATGACACTGACCAACATGGCCGTGTGACTTGCACATCAATGCACCGGGTAAAACGGACCACCTGACGAGAAGGACGGGGAGGCATCTGAAACAGAGGATAATGCAAAGTGCATTAGAGATCCTAGCAGAAATCGGACAGCATAACGATTGAAAATGCACAAAAAAACAATTTTTGAGACATCCTGAAAAGATTGGATAGCATAGCGACTCAACTTTCTAGCACCAAGATTCTAACCAAATGATTGTCACACAGAAGCAATACTTGAAAACTGGAGTTGACTCTCAAGCAATTTAGTCTACAAGTCCATGGTTAGTAACTCGTCATCCTGAGAGGTAGGTAAGAAGCCTAGCTCTTAACCACGTAGAAAAGAAGAGGGTGACTCAGAATAGAATGACTCGGGGAGAGGAGTAAAATGAGCCTTAGGTTCCATTCCACAATCAATTCTCTTACATAACTAAACCATTTCTAGACTCAGCTTCCACCAGTTTGGCTTGGTAATCCTACAGTCAGTCAGGCTCTGATACCAACGCTGTCGGGACCCCGATCCTAAGCCATAAGAATCTAGCATGTAACACTTCACATTACTTTGTGGCCTCACGCACGGTTATCTCCACGGCTGCCACCTTACCTGGGCCGGGACCGTTTGCGCCTTTTGGCTCACGAATGTGAACATGTCGCTAGCATTCAAATGTCAAAGAACTCGGGTCAACATGACTAGTCATAGAACCCACGTAGCACATCCGTACAGGGACAGGCATACGTAACCCAGCAATGTAGGTGTCGGCCTCAACGTGTGTACACGAGTCATAGCAAGCTACAGGGACTCCATTACGCCGTTGGACATAAATGTCATCAACTGCGCGTAGACGAGTCATAACAGGCTACATGGACTCCATTACACTGCGAGACATTTCCCCGAAGGGACAGACACAATAGCAAAGAAGGATACATGCCGGTCAATCAATGTGTCCGGAGCAGTAGCAAGCTACCAAGGCTCAGTGGAAGCACAAAGAGGCATTTCCCCGTAAAGAGTACTACTAGAGGCACTCAACTAGGTGTCGAATCCCATACATACCGTTACACGTCACACGTACGCACGACATGTCCGATATGCATAGATACAACTATGGCATCACAACATAACCATACAACAACACAACATTTATTTAGAAGGCTCGGAAGAGCCTTACATAATATGTTCATACAGGTAGGGGTCACATGACCCGACACTCAAGTCATACAAACATGTTCATACAAACCAAGCGGAAGCTTAAAGCTGTCTGAGTACAGACAGTTGAAAGGTAAAAAGGCATAAAGCCTGACTATCTATAGCCCATCCCAGGGCATCAGATCGTAGCTGGGATACCAGCTACTCGGCGTCCTCGACGTCTAGATAGAACCCACCAGATGGGTCCATATTCTCATTTGCAACAGTTATTAAGCAAACATGAGTACAATCGTACTCAGCAAGTCTTTAAAGCGGACCTAAACTACTCATGCTCATGTTTCAACAAGGGGAGTAGTGTGGTTTATGCAGCAAGCCAGCTTTGACTCTTGGCTAACCTATACTATGACTACCAGTTCTTTGAACAAGTTTTGAGATAGCGCACACGAGTCCACTAACACCACGTCAATACACCACCATGGATCCGCTCCCGTCACCCACGAGAGTGCCATCCACGGTACTCACACTTGTCTTGAGTCTTTTAAGAGTAACCATCATGTTATCTATGAACAACATAAGTTCTCCAAGTAGTCCATATCCGAGGACGTAGCTATTCGAACAGATTCATTACCCTTCAAGGGTGCACTTCTTCACACACGCTCTCGCCACTTATCGCTGTGTGCTCATAAAACCAGGCACCTCGGCAACCTTCAAGCGTAATCCCAGCGAGGGAGTCGGCCACGACCATCACTGACACAAGACCCTAGTCTAGGCTATCACCTATTTGAGACTAAACCCGCACGGAAGTCCGGCCGAAGTTTCCGCTAGGCCTCAAACGATGTGCGCAGGGTTCCCAAGCCAACCATTCGGTGCCACTTGGTACACCGTGCCACTGCCTACCGCATCGCAGCCCACCCCTAAGGTCAGCGCTACGCACGGCCTCCAGCATGGCTACAAACACCAGAAACTACTTACAACTCCTGGACAGAGGACTAGGCGGTTGATAAGTTGAGAGTGGTCGAGTTACCAGAACCCAATGTGTGGTAGTAACTAGTCTTGGATCACAAACACGGAACTCAGTTCCTAAGAACGGTCCCAATGAGACAACCCGCTATGTACTCCTACATAGCCTCTCATCGCTACCTTTACTAAATCGGGTTCATCATTTAGTTCATCACATCAGAACAACACTGTTTCGCTCCGTTACATCACCTAGATGAATCAGACCTGACACAACTCTAAGCATAGCAAGCATAGCAAGCAGACCAGGTAAAGCACATCAAAGCTGAAGCATCTACCAGGTATGCTAGGTTGCATGGTTTAGCTATTTACTGTGACAATGACAGGTCATGCAGAGGAATGGGTTCAACCACCGCAACAAATAGACAGTAGAAGCGTTTGTCCTAATGCAATAAACAAGAGCAGGAGCGAGAGAGTGGGATGTTATCGGTATGATCAATGGGGTTGCTTGCCTTGCAGGTTGGCTGGGAGGTACTCTCCTTCAGGGGGAAACTCAAGGGTATCTGATGGAGCAGAACCTATCACAACATAGATGGAGTAACAATCAATACACGGCAAGTGCAACAATATGATGCATGATCATGACATGGCAACATGCTATAGATGATCTAATGCATCTATCATTAGAGTTAAATGAAGTAAGATTGAATATAGGTTCAAAATTGTTCTTCATATAATATTCCACATATTGCATTATTGCAAAATGTCAATGTTCATCTATCTAGGTTGATCTAACATGCATGATAATAGCACAAATGGATTCCTTGGATTTTTCTGATAATTTTTCATATATAAGTTATTTCAATCTGAGCTACATATTAATTTCTATGATTTTTCTAAGATTTTAGCATTTTCTGGAATTGATTAAATCAGAAATTATTATTGCGTGAGCATGACATCATAATTGCGTCAGCAGGTCAGCTGGCCGTTGCCAGGTCAACCTGACCAGTGGGGACCACTGGTCAGTGACCCTGGGCCACCTAGAGTCACTGACATGTGGGGACCACATGTCATTGACTCAGTGGTTAAACCCGAGTTGACCCTGGCTTTGACTTGAGCCAGGGCCCACTGTCAGTGGCTGTTTTGGGCTTGAATCGTGGGGTTAGGCTGCTAATGACCTTGCCACGTCGGTGGCGCCGGAGTCTCGTCGGCGGTGACCAAACCAACGGCGGCTTCTCGCCGGAACCGCGCAAACGACGGCGGCTGGACGCGCAAGGACCACCAGAGGGTAGCCCATGCTGGGCCGCATCTAGTTGGAGGGTCAGGTGGCCGCGGGGATGCCGGAAACCTCGCCGGCGTCGAGGTCCGCGGCGGAGCTCCTCGGGTCTCTAATGAAATCGGGGCTATGGTGCTCAAACAGCAGGGGAGAGAGGGGGAAAAGGGCCAGGGTCTCACGGCAATCACGAAGGCATCGAGAGCGGGCTCAGGGACGGACTGACGGCGGCGAACGGTGGCGGCGATCGACCGGGTCCGGAGGTTGAAGACGAGCTCGAGGGCGTCGAACGGAGGCGTCTGGCGGCGATTCCTTCGGCGGAGAGCAGCAGCAGGTCCAGGCGGAGCTTTTGAGCTGCTCGGGGGCGAGCTCGAACGGCGGCCATGGCGGCAGAGGGGAGAGGAGAGCGAGGGATGGGAGAATGGCGAGGGGGGACCGATCCAGATGGCTCTGAGAGCTTATCCCTGTCGCGCTGGCGAGGAGGTGGCAGGCAGGCAGCTGCCGCCGTGGCGGCATGGCCGTGCACACGCGGTGGCCACACGCCCGGCCTCCTGGCCGCCAGGAGGACGACGACCTCGGTTGGGCCAGCTGGGCCGGCCTGGCCTGGGCCTGAGGTGGGTTTCTCTCTCTCTCTCTCTCTTATTTTATTTCTGTTTTAAGTTTTTTTGACATTTGTTTTATTTTGTTTGGGCCCACAAACCTTAGCTCAAAATTCTGAAATATTTTATAAAGCTTAGTTTGAATATTTCAAACCTACATAAAATGTTTCAGCAATTTTGAATGACTAAGATATTCATAATGCTTTATTTATCAATTTCAGTAGCATTGTGAGTTTATTTTAAAATGCTAAATCTGTTGTGAAATATGAAATGTCCCGTGATATGTTGTTTCCAACATTTATCAGAATTAGTGGACATTTTTGATGGGCATTTTGGATTCATTGAAAATCACATGAAATTGAATTGGTTGTTTACGGTGAGGTGCTAGGGTTTCTGATAATCCCCATTTCATGTTGATGCAAAATTGAAACATGATGCGCATCTTGGCTAGCACTAGCAAGGGAAGACTAGGGATGTGACACCAGGACGGCGCTGCTGGGAAGGGCCGTGGCGGCAGAGGAGGTCGCCGTGGCAAAACCCCGCAGCAAAAGGAAAAACCCGCCAGAGGCCGAGAGAAGAAGGAAACTGACGATATGAGTGAAGATGGGGATGATGTTGAGGATTCCAGCGACAGGGAGTTTCAGAAAGCAGCCGAAGCCATGTGCGTTGATGGGGTTGCGTCCTTGCATTCCTCTCACCGCCAGCTCAAGGAGTGGGCACGCGAGGTCAATGTTGTGGAACCTACTGCAGAATCTAGGAAGCCACTCAGATGGTCCCGCACGCCTATGATATTTCACGAAGAGGATCATCCTGACCGTACTACTATGGTCGGATGCTTGCCATTATTGGTGTCCCCGACAATCCGCAACCTCAAGGTGTCTAAGATTAGTTGACGATGGGGCCGGATTGAACTTGATCTCCCCTAGAGTGGCTGAGAAACTACAGATCCTTGATGAAGAGCTCAAAGCTACGGGTACATTCCAAGGAATCAACCCCGGCAGGAGCCAACCCAAGGGAAAGATCACCCTGCCTGTGACATTTGGCGGGGAGTTGAACTTCCGGACAGAGAGTTCATGGCAGCATCCCACTATGCCTGCAATCCCGCTGCCTTACAACGGGATCCTTGGTTGCCCAGCTCTGGCAAAGTTCATGGCAGCATCCCACTATGCCTACAATACCTTAAAGATGCCAGGGCCCATTGGGGTCCTTTCCATCCCATCTGACAAGAAGAACGCAGTTATCTGCGTGGACGAGATGTATCGTGACGCGGTAGCAGCTGAAGCCACAGAGATCCCAGCTCCCGCCAAGGACACAGGGAAAATGAAGAAGGCTGGCAAGAACACCGGCAAGTACTCCGGGAAGCGCGCCTCTTCGGAGTGCGCTGCAACCGACGATGACTTGCCGGAGAGTTCCGGTAGTAAGAAGACCAGGGTCGCCTATCCTGAGACGAAGAAAGTCCCGGCAAGGGAGGATGGCACTGGTGGTACAGTCACCATCAGTGCTACCCTTACTGACTAATAGGAAAGCACGCTCGTTACCTTCCCGCGGGAGAATGTCGACGTGTTTGTGTGACAACCATCTGACATCCCCGGTGTTCCCAGGGAGATAATTTAGCACCACCTTGTTGTCTGTCCTCATGCCCGACCTGTCAAGCAAAAGGTTAGGAAACAGGCCTTGGAGCGGCAGCAGTTCATTGCCGAGGAAATCAAGAAGCTTGAAGTAGCTGGTTTGGTCAGAGGGGTGCTGCATCCAACTTGGCTAGCAAACCCGGAGGTGGTACGAAAGGCAAATGGGAAATGGAGGCATTGCATAGACTTCAATGACTTGAACAAGGCTTGCTCGAAGGACCCTTTCCCCTTGCCTCTCATGGATCAAATTTTTGATTCCACCTCCGGATGTGACTTGCTCTCCTTTTTGGATGCCTACTCTGGCTAGCACCAGATATTTATGACCAAGGAAGATGAGGAGAAGACCTCATTCATAACTCCCTGTGGCACGTACTGCTTTGTGCGTATGCCCTTCGGGTTAAAGAGTGTTGGTTCGACCTTCGCCAAGGGTGTTCAAATTGGTTTCGGACCTCAGCTACACAGAAATGTGGAAGCCTACATGGATGACATCGTGGTCAAGACCAAGGATGAAGCCACTCTCATACAAGATCTAGAGGAAACTTTCACAAACTTGCGCAAGATCAACCTGAAGCTCAACCCTGAAAAGTGTGTGTTCGGTGTCCCATCCGGCAAGCTGCTTGGGTTCTTCGTATCTCAGCGAGGAATAGAAGCCAATCCCAACAAGATCAAGGCGATTGAACAGATACAGGCACCCAAGACCATCAAAGATATCAGACGCCTTACCGGATGTGTTGCCGCGTTGAGTAGGTGCATCTCCAAGTCCGCTGAGCGTGCCTTGCCGTTCTTCAGAATCTTGAAGAAGGCTAGCCCGATGAAGTGGACCCCGGAGGCAGATGCAGCGCTACAGGACCTGAAGAAATACCTATCCTCTGCTCCAACCTTAGTCGCTCCTAAACCGCAAGAGCCATTGCTGCTATATTTGGCAGCAACAAATCAAGTGGTTAGTGCAGCGCTGGTGGCGCAGCGGGGAGTGGATGGAGATTCAGCAGCCACTGTTGATGCTACCGGAAGCGGGAAAGAAACATCCGTGGCAGGACTCGACACAGATCAAGGGGGATCTCAGCAAATGACTGACAGCGAATCCAAAGAAGTGGCAAAGAAGAAAATGGTGCAGCGGCCCATGTACTTTGCTAGTTCCCTGTTACAGGGGGCTAGATCAAGGTACTCTGGAGTACAAAAGTTGATCTTCGGCCTTATCATGGCCTCGAGGAAGCTGCGCCACTACTTCCAAGCCCATGAGATAACGGTTGTCACCCGTTTCCTGCTGCAACGCATACTGAGAAACCCCGAAGCCACCGGCAGGATAGTTGAGTGGGCATTGGAATTGTCAAGTTTCGGATTAAAGTATGAGAGCACTTCCACCATTCAAAGCAGGGCGTTGGCGGAGTTTATTGCAGAATGGACACCCACGCCAGACGATGAAGCTCCGGAGACAATACTCCCCGGCAAAGAGGCACCCAAGGATTGGATCATGTACTTTGACGGTGCTTTCTCACTCCAGGGCGCTGGAGCAGGCATGCTCCTAATCGCCCCTACCAGAGAGGAACTCAAGTACGTCGTCTAGATGCACTTTCCCCGGGAGGAATCCACCAACAATACCGCTGAGTACGAGGGGCTCCTTACCAGACTCAGAATCGCGGTGGAGTTAGGAATAAAGAGGCTGATTGTCCGAGGAGATTCTCAGCTTGTGATAAAGCAAGTCAACAAGGATTACCAGAGCCCACTAATGGAGGCATACGTGGAAGAAGTGAGGAAATTGAAGGAGCATTTTGATGGACTACTAATGGAGCATGTCCCACGGGCAGAAAACTGCATTGCTGACCATCTATTAAAGTGCGCTGCGCAGAAACTTCCCGTGGAACCAGGAACCTTTGTTCTCCGCCTCACTCAACAATCAGTATCCCCATCAGCGATGTCCTAGAAGAGACGAAAGTTGAACTCTGGCAAGCATTTGCCGGCAGAGCTTCCCGAAGCCGGTGGTAGAGAAGCTGCCGGGGGAATCCCGTTCCGGTTGACGAGTAGCTCCCTCCCGCAGGACCTCAGGGTCTAGCGGTTGAGACAAGCGCTCCCGGAGACGAAGAGATGACATTAGTCCTTGTTGTCGAGCCACAGGCCCCAACCTGGGTGCAGCATATAGTCCATTTCCTTCAAACAGGAGAACCCCCCGAAGAGCACGAGGAAGCCGAAAGAGTAGCCCGTCGGTCAAGTATGTACCATTTTGTCGATGACACCCTCTATAGAAGATGACCGAACGGTGTGAAATCGAGGTGTATCTGCCGGGAGGATGGACTAAGGCTGTTGGCGGGGATTCACGGAGGAGTATGTGGTTCCCACATTGGATCAAGGGCCCTTGCCGGGAAAGTTTTCCGACAGGGTATCTATTGGCCCACTGCCCTCCAGGACGCTACTAAACTGGTCACCAAATGTGAATCCTGCCAGTTCCATTCTAAAAACATCCGTCAACCAGCACAAGCCCTGCAAACAATCCCTCTATCCTGGCCATTCTTGGTCTGGGGGCTCGATATCTTGGGCCCCTTCCCCCGTGCTGTCAGGGGCTTTGAGTTCTTGTTCGTGGCAACCGACAAGTTCACAAAGTGGCCTGAGGTGGAACCGGTGAGAAAGGTGACCGCACAGGCAGCTATCAAGTTCATGAAAGGACTGGTGTGCCGCTTTGGAGTGCCTAACAGAGTGATCACCAACAACGGCACCTAGTTCACGAGCCGTGCCTTCATGCAATATATCCAAAGCCTTGGAAGCAAGGTCTCCTTCGCCTCTGTTGCTCACCCTAGAAGCAACGGGCAAGTCGAGAGGATGAATGCTGAAGTGCTGCGAGGACTCAAGACAAGGACTTTTGATAAGCTGCGGAAGAGCGGCAGGCGCTGGATAGATGAGCTGCCGGTGGTTCTTTGGTCCCTCAGGACGACACCAAATCGAGCTACCGGGAAGACACTCTTCTCTCTAGTGTACGGGGCGGAACCAATGCTCCCCACAGAACTCATATACGGGTCACCTCGAGTGCTTGCCTACGATGAAGTAGAGCAACAACAGCTTCGGCATGACGATGCCACGCTTCTCGAGGAAGACTGTCTTCGGGCTTCTGTGCGTGCAGCACGCTACCAGCAAGCTCTGTGCCGCTACCATAGCCGCAGGGTTCACGCCAAGAGCCTTGAGGAAGGCGACCTTGTCCTTCGGTGTGTTCAGTCCGCCAAAGGTACAAACAAGTTGACGCCGAAGTGGGAGGGCCCGTACCGGGTAGTACGAGTCACCAGACCTAGCGTAGTCCGTCTGGAGAGCGAAGATGGCACCAAGGTGCAGAACTCATGGAACATTGAGCATCTTCGTAAGTTCTACCCGTAAGGCGCGACTGCAGGGCTTAGTCCCCGGCAGCCACCTTTTGTACAAGCCTTGCCGATGTTGCATGTAACCCTTTGTACAAAGCCAGGCGCAGACCCTGTGCAACAATAATAAAGGTAGGCATTCCATCATATCATCATCCTTACATGCTCATTACGCATTTTTTTATGACTGCAATGATAGCGTTTTTAAGTTATAAAGATTTGCTAGAATAATTGATGAAACCGTAACCTTTGTTACTGTTCACACCCTACATGTTTTACCATCGAGAAAACATGGAAGGGGAAAAAAGAAACAAGGATGGCGGCCCATCACGCTCAAAAAGAAGATACTGCTTGGAAAAGATACGTATATCGCATATTTCCAGTTCAGTACTTCTCGATTTCTCAAGGAAACCCTTAGTATCATTCTTACTGCGGGTTGTGGAGTCATCCACGTGGTGAAAACCCTTGTCGGGAAGAGCCGTCCCCCTGTCTCTGTTTATAAGAGTGGCAGCGCCGATACCGACTGTCGGATTTCGGGCTCCGCAAAACCCTCAAGGTACGAACACAGGGGCGTGTGCGAAGATCCCCTGCAGCCTCGCCCTACTTAGCTCGCTACTCGATGGTTACTACGGCGAACTCGCACGATGACGAGGAAGACGATGAACACGGTGGTTTACCCAGGTTCGGGCCGCTGCGAAGTGTAATACCCTACTCCTGCTTTGGTGGATTGCCTCTCGGGGAGGTGTGGTGGATAAACTAGTACAGTGGTGAGGAGCCTCGCGAGGGAGCTCGAGTGGTGTTCTTGGCTCTCTGCCTTGTCTGTGGTGGAGTCCCTCTCTATGGTGCAGCCTAGCCTCTATATATAGCAGTGGCCCGGGTCCTCCTCCCTTATTGCAACGGCGGGAAGGGATCCCACAACGGCTAAATTTGAAGGGGGACAGGAGTACATCCCCACCCTGTCCAAAGGTGGTCTTCGCCAGCAAAGTAGCTGTCGATAATGCAGAGGTGGGCTCGGCAATGACATCCGCCCTGCAGGGCTCGTGGTCGTGGTCTTGCTGCACCGGAATGGAAACCTTTGGGAGGCGCTTTGGGAACCCAAGTACGTCCCTGCTCCCTTTGCACCAAAGGGGAAACTGCACTGCCTGGCGCGCTGGCGCCCGCCTGTCCTTCCTTGCGTCATCCTTGACTCCTGAGGCCGGGTTCCGCATAGAGATCTCCGCTGCTCCAGAGGGGGCCTGAGGAGGCCCAACCCCTGCTGATCTTGGTGTTGTTCTTCCCCGCGAGCCTAGGGTCCCCGCGAGGGCCTTGTCTTGAGTGAAGTCGCGCCAGGCCATGCTTGGCTAACGAGGTGGTCCATGCCCTGGGCTGCAGGCAGGCAGGTCTGGGTACCCGCGTTCCCAGAACGCCGACAGTAGCCCCCGGGCCCAAGGCGCGCTTGAGCTGGCTTCCGGGCGAAGCCTTGAGGACGGCCCAAAGCGCCGCGGTCCCCAAACGCCTGCGGGCCAGGCTTTACACGCATCGAGCGCCTGGGCGGCGACGCCCCCGCTCCCCGAGGGTATCAGGAACTGCCCCAAGTCAAACAGATGCGATGCCCGTGTGCAGCGCTGGCCATCATTGCCCTTCCTTGAATGCTGCTGCTGCCTCGGGCCTCTACTCCTCGGGCCACGCGGATGTGACCTGTCAATCGGCAAGAGAGGCGACGCGGACGGAACTGCGCAGATCGAACCGCTCCGCGGCGCCCGAGAGGCGCACGACGCCTACTCTCCCACGACGCCTCGCGGCTGCAGTTACGCCTATAAACCTGTCCCGCCCCTGGCAGGGCGGGGGGCATTGCAGTCTCGAGGCGTCTTCTTGCTTCCATCGTTCCGCAGAGGAAGCCCTCTCCTCTTCCCAGCTTCTCCTCTCGCATGGCGTCTGGAGGAAGCGCTGCAAGCGCGGGGAATAGCGCGGCACCGCCGGCTGCCTCGCCCACCTCCAGAGGCAGTGGCGGGGGGCCCTCGGGGTCGGTGCAAGTTCGCCGGCGCTGGGCCATGGTTGATGAGTGAGTACTCCACAGCCTCCCTCCTTCTCAGTCGTTTTGTCCAGCGCTCCGAGCATGATCCTGTCCCTCTCCCAGGGCGCCTGCGGCCAAGAAACACAGGCTCGGCGAGCTCCAAGAGGAGGTGGACGCGCTGCGGGCCCAGCTGGCGACCGCCGAGGCCGCCTTCCAAGCCGCCCTCACGGGTGAAGCGGAGGCCAGGGCGGAACTGGCGTCCCTCCAGGCCCAGGTTAAGGAGGCAGCCGACGCCGTGCAGGCCGCCCAGGACGAGGCGGCGCATGCCAAGATGCTGGAGTCCCAGCGCGCTAAGCAGTACCTAGGCATCGCCCGCCGCGCGACCAGCGCAGTGAGCCGGTTCGTCGGGGAAGCCCCCGCGCTGCCGTGCGTGCACGACGACGGGCGCTATCTTGACTTCTTCTGGAGGGTGGTGGAGGCGCTGGAGGCCGGCGTCTCCCGCATGAACACGGACAACGAGTCCGACGCGCGCGACCTCCTGGACCTCGCCTTGACGTTCGTCTTCTCCAACCTGCGCCGCCACGCCCCGCAGCTCGACCTCCGGCGTGTCGGGGAGCGGGTGCCTAACGAGCTCCAGCGCCCCCTTCGGGACGAGGTGCGCCCTCACGTGGAGTCCCTGGTGGAGCGGTTCATCCAGGTGCCCGCCTCCAGTGGGGAGGATGATTCCGACGCCGAGGCGGCCGGCGGCACGGGTGGCGACAGTGACTCCTGCCCCTAGGCATCCCCGGTTTCCCTTTCATGGTTCCTGTAATATTCTAAGAGGAACTCGGCCCCGGAGGGCGTTAGCCTTTTGCATGTTACCTTCGCCCTCTTGTTTTTCTTCTCTTGAATCGCCGATCGCTTGCTTGCCGCGACGTGACTTAGTTTCTTCATGCGGGGCTCGGCGCCGCTGCCGACGCGGCTTGGTGATGGCGGCCGACAGGGCCCTCGCGAGGCCCTCTCTCCTGAGGGGCGGCTCGCGGCC
This sequence comes from Elymus sibiricus, assembly GCA_039707655.1. NCBI lineage: Eukaryota > Viridiplantae > Streptophyta > Magnoliopsida > Poales > Poaceae > Elymus > Elymus sibiricus. Next base: position 247,211,000 of record CM077673.1, on the reverse strand, counting down.
GTCGAGCCCCGGGTCCTCAGCGTCGCTGCCCGTCGCGGCCGAATTCCTCCCCTCGTGCCATCCCTCCTGGCGACTGGGGCCGCATGGGCTTTCATGGTGGCACACCGTAGACCATAGTACCTGCATTCTGGCGTTAGTGCGCGCAACCTCTATCCCGCATTCGGGCCGCCATTGGATCAGGAGGCTCGTGCTTGGTTCTTGTAGGCTGGTGACGATCTCGTGCGCCGCGAGGTGCGGCCGGCTTGTCCAGATAGTCCGTGATTCCTCTTGGGGCACTTCTTCCTTGCTTGTGGAACGGTTCGGCTATGGCGCTTGGGAAGTCCGGGCGTCCTGGGGACTTCTTCTTCTTTACGAGTGAGGCAGGTTGGGAGCCCTTTCGGCACTCTGTGTCTGCAGGCCCCAGTCCAGCACATTTCTTGACCACCGTGGTGTACGTCCGGATCACCTGGACGCAACTACGAGGTGAGACCTCGCCACCCTTGACACCGACCGGATCACCAGGACGGCGTCAAGGGGCGAGGGGCTATATGACCGGTAAGGCTCCTGAGGCCCGCTGCTCAGGAGCCCCCTTCAACACTCAAGCGGCTCTACGTCAGCAGGTCCCAGTCCCGCACATTTCCCTACCACCGTAATATACGACCGGATCAGCAGGACGCAACTTCTAGGTGAGGCCTCGACACCCTTGATGCCGACCGGATCACCAGGATGACATCAAGGGGTGAGTGGCTATATGACCGGTAAGGCTCCTGAGGCGCGCTGCTCAGGAGCCGCCTTTGACGCTCGAGCGACCCCCATTCCGCCCTGCCGGCTACTGCCTCAGGAGGCACTGGGGCCTCTTGAGACTCCATGTTGCGCTGCCGCGCTGCGGTCGGAGCCCCCGAGCGGGGGTCGACTGCCAAAAGATGCAAGTCCCTGAGGCGACAGGGCCTTGCTATGCAGCTCCGAGGTGCCTCGGGGAGGGCCAGAGCGCCCGGCCCCTTGTGAAACACCAATTCAGAAAAAGAGAATTCAAGACCGGTAAAACGAGAGAACAATGAGAGAAAAGTCCCCGCCCCTTTTTCTTTTAAATATAGAGTTCCGAAATGCTCAACCTTCATTCCAAAAAGTGGCAATTTGAACACAAAAAAGAAGCAAGCAACTGCCACGTCCGGCACCTAGGCTAGTCTTCGTCTTCGTCTTCCCCCACCGCTGAGCGTAGGGCATCCACGTTGCGTGGGCATAGCCATTGGTGGGCAGTGTTGTCCGCTAGCGCGGAGCATGGGGCTTCCACGTTGTGTGGGAGGGAACCGCTCCGCGTCCTCGGGGGGCTCCGGGCGTATACAGCCCACTCATTATTACGTGAGAGTTTCACGGCCGTAGATAGCTGGGCAAGCCCCCAGGCGCACGGCCTGGTTGCTCCCAACACCGTCAAGAGCCATCCCGTGCATTTCTGCTCGGTGGCGCACCTCTATGACCCAAACCCGAATGCATTATTCCCCGCGTAGCCGCAGGATTGCGCTCCCGCGGCCCAAACATGAGCACAATGCATCCGGCGCAGCCATAAAGGTGTTTTGTCGATGAAGCCACCTCGTGAAGCGTCTGGGCACTGGCCGGACATTGTCTTGAGCGCCTCATGAGGCCCAGCCTCCCGAGGCTGCGCCGGCGTTCCAGTTGCCGCGGGTGGCCCGCGCTACTTGTGTCTTGCTGCTCCCCCCAGGCCATTACTCCTGAGGCCTCGGGGCTCGGCTCGGCGTTGCTTGCTCGCGAGGGCGACGGCTTACGCCGTGCCCCACGGGCCCGGGGGCGTCCTCCCTCTTTCTCCCGCTCGCGTCGTCCAGGCTCGGTGCTCCGTCGGTGGAAGCCCCCAGGCCCGGCTCGGGGAGGACGCCTAGGGCACTCCCTACTCTTGGGGGGTGTTGGCGCCTGATCCACCCCACTGTCCGGAGGTACGATGTAGCATGGTACATAGGGCTCCACATAAGGGCCCGTCCGGCGGGGCGCCGCCCTGTGCGCGCAGCCCGCAGACCCTCCTGCGACGAGCCTCAGAGCGAAGTTGCTTACCTCTGCCACCGCCGTTGGGTGGGCCGCGTGTCTCGTGACGTGGATTGCTTCCTCTGCGATCAGATGCGCCTTCGCCGTTGTTGCTTGTTTGTCCGGACGCCTGCGCCGCTTGCTCCCTGCGGAGGATGGCGCGCTCCAGCCTGGTCAACCCAGGTTGTTGAAGGTCCACTGGGTCACGAAGGCGCGTGTTGGTGTGCGCGTGGGGTGCCCCGTTTTTCCTCCGTGCGCTCTGTCGTCATGGCCGGGCTGTGCCCCGAAACCGGTCACCGGAATTCGTAGGAGAAGGAGCACGGCGTGCGGCGGGCCCTGCTCGGGCTCGCCCAGGGCTAGAGGGGGCACACCGCTGGCGGGCTGGGGGATGGGTGCAGCGAACGAGTCCCCGGCGTCTGATGCCTGCGGCCTTGAAGAAGAGTGAGGAGCCATGGCCCTCCGCGCGACGGTGACCAGCTCTGCGACGTGGTCGGCCCAGGCGTCGAAGCCCCCGTGCATCGGGCGGTGGCGGACCATCTTGCTTGCCAGCAGCAGCGCATCGTGCGCGTCGAGGTCCCCCACGTAGGTGCGGCGCGACGCCGGTGCTGAGGGCGCCGCCCGCCCGCCGTGTGTTTGGGCGGTGCGAGGGGCGGCGACGGTGGAGGCGATACTGGCGGCTTGATACTGACCGCCGAGCACTATGCCACTGGGGCGTGGGTCTCCGGCGGCAGCGGTGTGATCGATGGAAGCTGATCCGCCGTGGCCGGGGGAAGCTTGTTGGGTGCCGGCCATCGGAGCGGTGGAGCGGGGGGAGAGAGAGGGTTGAAGAAGACTCCGACACACCCCCTACCTGGCACGCCAAATGTCGGATTTCGGGCTCCGCAAAACCCTCAAGGTACGAACACAGGGGCGTGTGCAAAGATCCCCTGCAGCCTCGTCCTACTTAGCTCGCTACTCGATGGTTACTACGGCGAACTCACACGATGACGAGGAAGACGATGAACACTGTGGTTTACCCAGGTTCGGGCCACTGCGAAGCGTAATACCCTACTCCTGCTTTGGTGGATTGCCTCTCGGGGAGGTGTGGTGGATGAACTAGTACAGTGGTGAGGAGCCTCGCGAGGGTGCTCGAGTGGTGTTCTTGGCTCTCTGCCTTGTCTGTGGTGGAGTCCCTCTCTACGGTGCAGCCTAGCCTCTATATATAGCAGTGGCCCGGGTCCTTCTCCCTTATCGCAATGGCGGGAAGGGATTCCACAATGGCAAATTTGAAGGGGGACAGGAGTACATCCCCGCCCTGTCCAAAGGTGGTCTTCGCCTGCAAAGTAGCTGTCGATAATGCAGAGGTGGGCTCGGCGATGACATCCGCCCTGCGGGGCTCGTGGTCATGGTCTTGTTGCAACGGAATGGAAACCTTTGGGAGGCGCTTTGGGAACCCGCGTACGTCCCTGCTCCCTTTGCACCAAAGGGGAAACTGCACCACCTGGCGCGCTGGCGCCTGCCTGTCCTTCCTTGCGTCATCCTTGACTCCTGAGGCCGGGTTCCGCATAGAGATCTCCGCCACTCCGGAGGGGGCCTGAGGAGGCCCACCCCCTGCTGATCTTGGTGTTGTTCTTCCCCGCGAGCCTGGGGTCCTCGCGAGGGCCTTGTCTTGAGTGAAGTCGCGCCAGGCCGTGCTTGGCTGACGAGGTGGGCCATGCCCTGGGCTGCAGGTAGGCAGGTCTGGGTACCCCCGTTCCCAAAACGCCAACACCGACAAGGAGCTCTGCCGGGGAACAATGCCAACCTGTTGCCGGGGGCTTGTTCCCCCACTTTGGCACTCGTGGTTTGAATGATGACCCGACTAGTAGCTCCGTGCAGCAAAGAAAAAACATACTAATGCAGTATAAATAAAGAAAGGAAAGGGATAGTACTTGCGAAAGAAAGACAGCACTTTATTCTCATTCATTTTCGATACAAAATGGGTAGAGATTACATTATGATTAATTAAAACTTGGCAAGCGCCTACATCTTTTGACATAAAAAAAGATAAGTGCCCCGTAATCCCTTTCTTGTCCCTCTCCTCTTAGGGACTAGGTAGAGAAGGAACAGAGGGCAAAAGGAGCGCATGGCCGGGATTCGACGCTTCCCAGCCAGGACCAGAAGGGCCCTGCCCCCAGGTAGGGCGGACGAAGCCGACGGAGCGAACAAGACCGACAAGGGGAAAGAAGGCGGAGGGCAGGTGCAGATGGTGGTGCTGCCGGGACCCAGCTGGTGATGATGGTACTGCCGGGGAACGCGACGCATTGGAGACCTCATTTGTGCTCCTGATCATCGTAGATCCCCGACCGCCATCATCTTCCTCATCGCCACCGCCCGAGGAGACGCCCCCGCCTTTGCCCATGCTCCAGGCGTGGAGACCAGGGTCCCCCACAGAGAGCATGGTCGTCCCCGGTGGCCAAAGGCGGGGAATTCCATCCCCCGCCTTAGAAGAGCATGCGAGGATGAAGAGCTCCCTCCCGTACGCTCCATCCTAAGTGATGCGGGAGGAGAGCTTCACCGCGATAAATGACAACGTGTGGCTGCAACCACACGCACGCATGTGGTGGCCGTGTGGGCATTTTTTCTCCATCACCTTGAAGAAAGAATGCGGGAACCGCGGACCGCCGCGACGCTGCACCTCCAACATAGATCCCGACGCGATGTCAACCGCATGGAGCTTACTCAGGACTAAAGAAGAGGGCAGCATGGCGGCAGGCGTACCACCGCAACCATCCTCGATACGGCCACCATGCTGCCCACTCCCCCATCCGAGGCTTCCCCGACCAGCCTTTAGTTCAGAACCATCTGTCCATGACGGGAACTGAGCGGGGGTCCGGAAGGAAGGCTCCGCAAACACGCTTGTTCGGCCCCTCCCCCTGAGCATCGGGAGAGCGAGCACAGCTCAAGACAAGGGAGCAGAAGGGCGAGCTCTGTGGGTCTCCAACTCAAGGAGGAAGAAAGGATGGATGAGCATCGCCCCTCGCGACCACCAATTTATATGGGAGGGCGCGGGGGCTGGCTCTCCTCCACTCCAAGGGTCGCGGCCCATCTCCAACAATTCCTTCGCCCAGGATCACGGGAGACCAGGTAACCGCCCCATTGCTCCAATCCATGGCGCTGCGGTTTCTGCCACGACTAGGACTTTAAGTCATGCGTGCCCGTCGCTAACTCCCCATTATGCATACGGCGCCCATAGCAGAAACGGCCTGAGGTGGTGGGTCAGTGCTGACCAATAAATTGGCAGTTACTCCCTCACATTGCGCGCCTGTGCATGAAACTTGGGCCTGACCTAACGGCACTTGGCGAGCACGTGTGGGCCAGTGCCGGGGGCTCCTGTCGGTGCACTAGTACAGGGGTACCCAGTGCCCCTTACTTATGCACAGGTAGTAGAAGCCAAAAACCAGCGAATGATCAAGACAAGTCTTCAACAAGCTCAACACGGCAGCCCAAGCCCAGACGGCAACGCGCCAAGTACGTCCCCGACGCTTGCCGGGGACCAAGACATGCACACCTTCCAGAAGACCCGGCAAGCCACTCGCCAGCAGGCGCGAGCCAGCCAGCCACCGCTCCACCGCACCGCTACGCCTGTCACTTATCGATGCGATGTCGAGCCCTCAGGCGGCTAATTAGCTCTCGCTAAGCATGTGGCGACACATCGGAATGCAAGTTACATTCGGCTGACACCCGCCCTGCAGCGTGTCAAGACCATAAGCAATGACTGGCCAAGCGGTGGCAAGAGCTTGCCAGGGATGCGCCCCCGAGTGCCACTCTGTAACTTTGTCCTAAATTCCAGAGTTAGGTATGATAGCTCTGCTTAGCTATCTAATCGATAGATAATGACTGTTTTGCCATTGTGGTAGCCCCTTGCACTATAAAAGGAGGCCCAAGGCAACCTAGCTCAAGGTTAGGAATTCGGACCCCCGAACACTTGTACTCGCGTAGCATCTCTTTCCCCGACAGCAGTCCTTGCCGGGGTTAGGCGCTGTGCGTTCTTCATGTTCCTCCAATCAATCCACCAAAAAGCAGGAGTAGGGTTTTATGCTTAGCAGCGGCCCGAACCTGGGTAAAATGCCTGTGTCCTGATCGTTGCGCCGTATCATGCTCTCCTTTCTTCGTGCAACGTGACTCTCCTTGCCGTACCACAAGGGACCTCTGGTCCCATAGGTGATCGTGACCATCCGTGCCCCGACAGGGAGGAACTGCCTTTAGTTCTTGTCGTCGAGCCATAGGCTCCGGCATGGGCGCAACAGATAGTTCAATACCTCTAGAAACGAGATCTTCCCGAAGAACCAGAAGAAGCTGAAAGAGTAGCCCGACGGTCGAGTATGTACCTGTTTGTGGACAACACCTTACACAAGAGGAAACCGAATGGTGTGAAACTGAAATGAATCTCCCGGAAAGAAGGACGTCAGCTATTGGCAGAGATACACGAAGGGATCGGCGGCTCCCACATCGGGTCACGGGCCCTTGTCGGGAAATCATTCCGCCAATGTTTCTATTGGACGACAGCCCTTCAAGACTCATTGGCAGTGGTGACGGTGTGTGAAGCATGCCAATACCACGCCAAGCAAACACATCAGCCAGCCCAAGCCCTTCAAACCATACGGCTCTCCTAGCCCTTTTCGGTATGGGGGCTCGATATTGTCGGGCCCTTCCCTCGTGCTACCGGGGACTTCGAGTTCTTGTTCATTGCAATCGACAAGTTCACGAAGTGGACTGAAGTGGAGCCAGTGAGAAACATAACAGCGCAGGCGGCGGTCAAGTTTCTTAGAGGAATAGTGTACAATCCGAAGTATTTCTAGAGGGGGGTGATTAGACTACTTGACCAAATCAAAATCTAGCCTTTTCCCAATTTTAAGTTGTCGGGGTATACAAATAGGGGTGTTCGTTTCCCCTTATTTGTGCACGGACAATAAGCCCGCGGCCTTCATGGCCTGAGCCATCCGGGAAAAGCTACCATGCCACCAACAAACATTCAAGACCCAGGCCCCGGCAGCAACGACCTACAGAAGGCCAAGCAACGCCGGAAAGACCAACGCGACGGCCCAGGAGGGGCCCAGAAGGCGCGCCAACCACATCCCCGCAGTCTGCCGGGGACCAAGGCACGCACATCTCAGGAAGACCGGGCAAGCCAACCCCTGGCAGGCGCGAGCTGATCGGCCACCTCTCCACCGCATCACGACGCCAGTCACTTGTCGATGCGGTGTCGAGCCCTCAGGCGGCTAAGTGGCTCTCGCTAAGCACGTGGCGGCACACCGGAAGACAGATTATACCCAGTTGGCACCCGTCCAGTAGCTTGTCAAGACCCTAAGCAACAGCCAGCTAAGCGGTGGCAAGAGCTTACCGGGGATGCATCCCCGAGCGCCACCTAGACTAGCAATCATGGTATTTTGTCCTAAATGCCAGAGTTAGGTATGATAGCTCTGTTAGCTATCTAATCGCTAGATAAAGAATGTTTTGCCACTTTGGTTGCCCCTTGAACTACAAAAGGAGGCCCAAGGTAACATAGCTCAAGATTCGGACCTTTGGACACTTGTACTCACGTAGTAGCTCTCCCCGACGGCAACCCTTGCCGGGATTGAGCACTGTGTGTTATTCGTGTTCCTCTGATCAATCCACCAAAAGCAGGAGTAGGGTTTTACGCTTCACAGCGGCCCGAACGTGGGTAAAAACACCACCGTCCCGATCGTTGTGTTGCCTCATGATCTCCGCTCTTTGTGCAACGTGACCCCCCTTGCTGAACCACAAAGGGGCCTCTGGTCCCGTAGGTGATCGTGTGCATCCGTGCCCCAACATCTTTGGAACGCCAGGTAGGGGGAGCATCATTTGTGCGAACCCGAGTTCGTGAGCAGCAAGTCAATCTTCAAAAAGATCTTCTTCATCCATGGCTCCCAAGAAGACCGGCGCGATCGCGCATCCACCCGCCTCGAAGGCCCTCTCGCACGCAGCCGTGAACGCCGTGCTTGCTACTGCGGCAGTGAGTCAGGAGGGCATCAAGGGCGTTGCGATGGGTACAGACGGCGCCGCCGTTGAGTTCCCCACGGCCAAGACCGGAGCAGGGAACGACGGGAAGAAATGGGACCGCCTGACCCTAGGGAGGTGCGGCGTAATCTGGTAGGCCAAGAAAAGAAAGAGGTACCTGGCTATGCCCTTCTCCCCTCTCCTTCCCAGCCTATGATCAGTTCTGCATGGCGGCGGTACCACTGGTGTCAATAAGCTCGCATGAGGTTCGGTCTTGCATTTGCTCCGCCAGGGATAAATCCCGAACTGAGTGCTAGAGAGAATCCACTGCTCGACGCTCCCGGCAGGCGAACCACAGCAAGGTCCCGTCCGCCTATGAATAGGTCGCCGCGGGGCCCTTGGTCGCGAAGGAAAGGAGGGAGGGCTCGGCCATTCATGCTTTCTCCTCCATCCCCGTTAGTTATGAATGTTTACATTAACCCGGCAGACCCGTGTTCCCTTCCTCTCAGGACAACAGTGGGTACACGCATATGCGCGCACCGGGGGAGCACGAAGAGGAGGGGTGCCAGTGGATAAAGGGAGGGGTTATGAACATGAATGAGCACGCGCCAGGGCAAAATAAAAGCCAGGACAAAAGCTAAGTTGACATGGTTATCAACTTCCATTAGAATTTTCATTTGCATATCTGTTCGTCAAACAAAGGGTTTCATATGATGAATCTTGCGTGTGATGGGACCTTACCGTGCTTGTTTGCGCCCGTGTTTTGTTTCGAGCCTGCTCAACAAAATACTCGGCAGCGCTCAACACCGCCAAGGGAAATCTCACTGGCAGCATGCCCTTGCCAGCAGAATGCTAAGGACCCATTCCTCAGAGCAATCGCGGCAACACGTTATTGGCGGGTAACCAGAACGCGCAAGAAAAATAACCATACAAACGCCAGTGGGGAAGCGAAGGGGATTGCATTCGTTTGCATAAAAACATCAGTTCAGCAAACATTAAAGTAAAGAAAGTGCATGCCTAATATGAGATACCTACTGTGTCTTAAGTACATGATAGCATGACAACAAGGAAAGCTCAAAGTTAACTCCGGTGGCTCCCTTGGGTTCTTGAAACTGTGAGGATCCTGTCGGCAAGGGGACCGGCCATCTTCACGGTGGCAGAGGTGTCGGCGCCCGACGGTAGCTTCTTGAAACCATCGGAGAGGTCGAGCTCCGGGTGGAAGAAGGCGAGGTTCCTTAGGACCATGAAGAGGGCGTCACGTGCCAGCTTCCGGGTTTCATTGGCAAAGCAGACGTCCTTGTCCTCCTCGTACGTCTTCAACCCCTCGATCAGGCCGTCGAAAAAGAATGTCAGCTTGACGCTTGGAGCCTCGTGCCTGCCGACGATGAAGGCCCAGCTCTTCATATCCATCTTTGCAATCTGGGCAGTGAGGCGCTCGGCAATATCAACCATGATCTTAATCCAGAGGTCGCGCTTCTCAATTATTTTCTCCAACTTGTCTTCAGCTTCCTTCTGGAGGGTCTTCGCGCTGTTCACATCTGTCAGCAGCAGTTTCTCGTGAGCCCCGATAGATTCAAGGTCTCTTTCCAAGGAAGCAAGCCTGGATTTCATGTCAGAAATGGTGTCGTTAGCGGCATCAAGATCTTGGCTCTTGGAGGAAAGCTTTGATTGCGCCTCTCCCAGGTTAGCTTCTGCCTTTCGCGCTTCCTCCTTGAGGGCCTCGATCTCCTTGGTGCTCCCGGCAAAATCTTCCGTCAGCTTGGTCAGTTGAACTTCGAGTTTGGCCTTGGCGGCAGATACAACAGCTAGCTCGTCAGCCACCTTCTTCAGTTGAGCAGCGGACTCCAGCGAAAGTGCGTCAAGAGTGGTCTTTTGGCTGTCCTCCAGCTCCTTGGTATGCTGCGGGACGCGGGCTTCCAGCTCCTCCTCCTTGCCGCGGAGGGTAGCCTCAAGGGCCCCTTCCCGGAAGGAAATGCTCTTCTCTCTGGGGTCCAGAAGCGGTTCGCGCTCCGCCGGTCGAGCCTTCCAGGCAGCAACATCCTCTTTGGCCATGGATAGCGTCTCATGCTGCCTCTTGAGAGAATGGACCTGCCGGTTATACCACTCCCATAGCTCGCTCCCTTTGTTCCTCAGCTGCTGGTCCACGAGCTCGGCCGAGTCACGCTGCTCCTTGACCACCTGCCACTTGAGGTTGTACCTGCTCTGTAGATCCTAGAGCCCTGCTGCTATGGATTCCAGAAAAACCAAATCCTTGGCGCCATCGGCAGTGCCATCAGCTCCTTCGATCTTCTGGGACAGCGGTGCCAGGATCATATTGATTTCCTCGTCAAGGTCTGCGCCCGCTGAAAAGGGTGAGCCAGGAACCAAGGAACCCAGCTGAGCAGTGACCAACGCCACATGGCTCTGGGGAGATCGCAGAGCCGATGCCAGGGGATAGCTAAGCGAGGAGGGCCCCATGGACTGAAGGGGCGTTTTCTCCTCAACCACTGAATCCGGGCCAGGCGCGCTGCCGGGGTTTAACTCCATCCCTTCTGAGGACCCCTGACCGTCCCCGGCAGCCTGCCCGTGTTCCTCCGTGGCAGCGATCTTCATCGCATCCGCGGCAGCGTCCTTCCCAATGTCAGCCACCTCTTCCAGCAACTCGGGCTCTTCAAATAACAGAGCTGCGGGTTAGAGCAGAAAACAGAAGTATGGAAATCAGAAATCAATAAAACACATAAAAGGAGGAAACAGGGAAAGTAAAAACGCACGCAAGTGGGATACCCGATGGAGTTTGCTGCGGAAGGACATCGCCTTCCCCAGCAACATCAGCTGCCGGTGTACGGTCTGTCACCGCCCCTTCGGCGATGACCTCGACACAGGCAAGCTCTTCGGTGGAGGCCCTTGCCGGCAAATCTTTCTCGCAGGCGATGGTTGACAAGAATTCTTGAAGGGGAGGTTCCTCCTGGCGAACCTCTCCCTTATATTTTTCTCCTGTCTCCTTGTCGGGTGAAGGGAGACGTCCTTCCTCATCCCTGCGAATAAACAAGGCCTGCACTTGGATTTCACAAAGAGGGCTAGACCAGGGGCTAGGCGCAGGGTTCTCCTCCGCGTCTCCTGCCGGGCTCTTGCTTGCCGCGGGATCCGCCCCTGCCACGGATTTGGCCCGCTTGGTCCTATTAGCAAGGGTCTCCTCGTCCTCATCCCTGTCAGAATCAATCATAGAAGATCAATCGAGGAAATCAAGGATAAAGACTTCGACAATGATTGTGATCGAATGACTTACTCCGAGGCAATGAGCATGGAGCCCAGCTCGTATGACGCAGGTGGCAGAGTTGATCAGCTCCTTTTAAGAGTTGTAGGGGCAGAGTTTGGCGGAGGGATCAGGACTTCCGGCAAGGGCGAGCGTGGCGGAGAAGGTGGGCTCGACGGGGGGCTGGGGTCTGCCCCTATGACCCTCCGTCACTTGACGGGAGAAGCTTTGGATTGAGAAAGGCGGGAGGATTGGCGGCGTGCGACTTCGCGCCCGCCTCCCTTGGAGGTCATCTTCTTCGCCTTCGAGAGGCCCCATGAAGATGCAGGGGCCGTTGGCTCTCGGTTGACTCGTTGACGGAGGCGGCGCCCTAGTTCAAGAGCTTGAGAGCCCATTTCGAGCCCCTCTTCCTCCACCTCTGGCTGTTTCGCCTCCTCCGCTTTACTCCCCTCCTGCGTTCCTGTCACCGTGCCCTGGGAGCCCCCAGCCCCGGCAGACTCCAACCCGGCAGCCTCCCCTGGAGCAAGATTTCCGCTCTCTTCCTCGGAGGAGTTGTCGTCTCCAGACTCCTCCTCCTCCTCTTCCCCGGAGGCTGCTCCCTTGTCGGCTCTGACATCCTTGTCTTCCGCAATCCGAGCGGCGATGAAAGCCCTCTCCATCGTCCTGGTAGACGCGGTCAGGATATCCTCTGGCTTGGAAGCTCTTACCTCCAGGCTAGAGGCCCACTCCATCTCGCTCTCTAGGGAAGGCAGCTCCCAGTCAGGCTTAACCCCGGAGGCGTCGCAATTAGGCATCCATTGCAGGATATGGTTCCGGGCAGAATTGCGGTGCAAGGGGATGACTCCTGCTAGCAAATGGAATGGCCCAAGGCGGCTGAACAGCTGATCGCACAACCAGCCATGGCCATAAGCTGTCAGGTTGTTGGCAGGGCCTGTGTACAGTCACATCCAGTCGGCAGGACCGTTGAACTCCCATGCAAGCCTGTCCCTCTTCTACAACGGCGCAATGCGGCGACGGAGGAAGTCAGCCCCCACATGCTCGATGGTCAGCCCGGCAGCTTTAAGGCGGATGATCCTTTTCAGCGCCAGGCAGAGCTTGCCATCGGTGAGGCCCAGCTTGCCCCAGTCACTGTCGCACGTGACACATCCGGACCGCGCCAAGCAGAACGCGGGGGCCTTGTCGTCCTTGATCCAGCACCAGTCGCCCCTCCATTCTTCCCACTTCCCACGCTGCTGTCCAGGAAGGTAATCCCAGTCATCCTTCCTGCCCCGGGGGATCCATCTTATATTCCCCGAGTGGTGGGATCTGTCCTCAATCCGAGGAACAAAGAAGTGCTTGAACAAATCCACATTGGGGGCGACTCCGACGAAGTTCTCGCATAGATGAGCAAAAAATCACCATGCATGCCATTGCATTTGGCGTAAAGTCTAGAAGGTGGAATCCATATGCCGCCATCATGGCACAGAAGAAATCAGAGAAGGCGGGAGAGAGGCCGCTGTAGAAGTACGCGCAGAAGAAGTGGTACGAATCTGATGGCTTCTTCTCCTTGGGGTTGTTCGGCAGGACTTCGGGTGCTCCATGCCCCTTCGTCGCTCTCCCCCACAAATAGGCATACCTATTGATTAAGGTATTGTCATCTAGGCTCGACGGGGAAATAACCACATCTTCCAATTGCCGCTTCCCCAGCTCTTTCGCTTTCTTCTTCCTCTCCTTGACCACTAGGTCCACCGATGCAGCCGTCTGCTTCCCCTTGTTGGCAGCCGTCTTCTGCCCCATCCCTAGAGCTTTCAAGGGCGGCGGATGATCTAGCAGCGCTCGGCGGGCCGGAAGTGGCGGCGGGAGCGGTTTTTCTCTTGGCTTGAGGAGGAAGATGAAGGACAGAGAAAAGGATGTGAATGAGCAGCACCCCTGTGCATTGCCCATTTTATTTAGGGGGACCCGCACGGGGGCTGGCTCTTCGCTTTCTTTTCGGAAAACTGTCGTTTTATTACTGGCAGTTTTTTACTCTCCAACGGCTACTGTTCCATGACCCCACGACCTGCGATAATTGCGCTGAGTGGACGTGGGGCGGGAGGATAGCATCCCTTCGACGTGTGTCCGTGCACTGTTTGGGGCCTAACCCAACATGCCAAGCGACACGTATGGCTGAGGCCCGGGGGCTTTTGTTGGGGTATACAAACAGGGGTATACGTTTCCCCTGACTTGTGCACGGACAATAAGCCTTCGGCCTTCATGGCCTGAGCCCTCCGGGAAAAGCTACCACGCCACCAAGAAAACATTCAAGACCCAGGCCCCGGCAGCATCGACCTACAGAAGGCCAAGCAATGCCGGCAAGACCAACGCGACGGCCCAGGAGGGGCCCAAAAGGCGTGCCAGCCACGTCCCCGGAGCCTGCCGGGGACCGAGGCACGCACATCTCAGGAAGACCCGGCAAGCCAACCCCCGGCAGGCGAGCTGATCGGCCACCGCTCCACCGCATCACGACGCCAGTCACTTGTTGATGCGGTGTCGAGCCCTCAGACGGCTAAGTGGCTCTCGCTAAGCATGTGCCGGCGCACCGGAAGACAGATTATACCCAGTTGACACCCGTCGAGTAGCGTGTCAAGCCCTAAGCAACAGCCCGCTAAGCGGTGGCAAGAGCTTGCCGGGGATGCATCCCCGAGCGCCACCTAGACTAGCAATCATGGTATTTTGTCCTAAATGCCAGAGTTAGGTATGATAGCTCTGTTAGCTATCTAATCGCTAGATAAAGACTATTTTGCCACTTTGGTTGCCCCTTGCACTATAAAAGGAGGCCCAAGGCAACCTAGCTCAAGATTCGGACATTTGGACACTTGTACTCACGTAGTAGCTCTCCTCGACGGCAACCCTTCTCGGGATTGAGCACTGCATGTTCTTTGTGTTACTCTGATCAATCCACCAAAAGCAGGAGTAGGGTTTTACTTTTCACAGCGGCCCAAACCTGGGTAAAAACACCAGTGTCCCGATCATTGTGTTGCCTCATGATCTCCGCACTTTGTGCAGCGTGACCCGCCTTGCCGAACCACAAAGGGGCCTCTGGACCCGTAGGTGATCGTGTGCATCCGTGCCTCGACATAAGTCTTGGCAATTTTTTGCAGCTGTAGCAAGTCAAGTACACCCTACACATGCAAGTCTAAGAGTATAGCAGCGGAAAGTAAAACATGCACATGCAATTGTTTAGGTTTAACTTGCGGAAAAAATGTAGACAAGAGTAATCATTTGGCAAGATAAGAAAAACTCTTCTTTCGAAGATCATCATTGATATCTTTAAGAAACTCATGTTCTTGCTCTAAATTTATCTTCTCGAAGCATAGCTTCTCATGAGTTCTTAAGAGCTCTCTATGTTCTTCTTGAGTAGATTCATGAGCTAACTTAAGAGTGTTTATTTCTTTAGTTAGATGGTCAATCTCCTTCTTATCCTCATCATACGACTTATCTTGATTAGCATGATTATCATCAAGTTCATTTTGCCTAACATCACTAGTTTTATCAAAGAGCAAATCATCATCTCCTAGTAAGTCATCCTCGGCACTATTGAAGTCAATGTATTCGGGGTGTGATACCTTGGGGCCTTTAACCATGAAGCAACTTCCATTTCCTTCATTTGGTGAGTCAAATATGTCCTAGGAGTTGGAGGTTACGAGTGCTAATATAGCAACACCTTCATCTTGACTATTGTCGGAGTTGGAGTGGTAGCTTCTCTCGGATTGGTTGTCGGATTCGGAGCTGGAAACCCATTCACCAACATTACCTTGATGTCTTATTGTTGTGTAGCTCTCGGTGTACTTGTCCTTCTTCTCTGAGTCCTTTCTTCTCCGGGAGGGTCTTCGTTCATAGCGATCTTCTCTACTCCTTCTCTCTCTATGAGGTGATTCATCTCTTGAGCTTCGTCTTCTAGGTGACTCTTCTCTCCTTTTGTGGGGGGGCGTACACTCATCGTAATAGTGTCCGGGTGTCGGGTCACGATTCACACGATCACCTATGGGACCAAGGGCCACTTTGTGGTTCGGCAGGGGTGAGGTCAAGTTGCACAAAGGGAAGAGGTCATGAGACAACACGACGACGGGACGCTGGTGTTTTACCCAGGCTCGGGCCGCTGAGAAGCGTAAAACCCTACTCCTGCTTTGGTGGATGGATCAGAGGAACACGAAGCACACACATCGCTCAAACCCGACAAGGTTGCCTTCTGGGGAGCTACTACGTGAGTACAAGTGTCCAAAGGTCCGAATCTTGAGCTAGGTTGCCTTGGGCCTCCTTTTATAGGACAAGGGGCAACCACAGTGGCAAAACAGACATTACCTAGTGATTAGATAGCTAACAGTGCTATCATACCTAACTCTGGCACTTAGGACAAAATGCCATAAATGCTAGTCTAGGTGGCACGCGGGGATGCATCCTCGGCAAGCTCTTACCAGCGCTTAGCTAGTTGTTGCTTAGTGTCTTGACACGCCTCTGGACGGGTGTCAAATGGGCGTAATCTGTCTTCCGGTGCCTCGCCACGTGCTTAGCGAGAGCCACTTAGCCAACCGAGGGCTCAAAACTGCATTGATAACTTACTGGCGTTGTGATGCATTGGAGCGGTGGCCGATCGGCTCGCTCCTACCGGGGGACGGCTTGCTGGGTCTTCTTAAAGGTGTGTGCGCTTCGGTCCCCGGCAGGCACCATGGTTATGACTGGCGCGTTTGGGCCCGTTCTAGGCCGTTGCGTCGATCTTGCCGGTGTAGCTAGCTAGCGTAGGCTGGTCCTGCCGGGGTCTTGGATGTTGGCTTCGTCTTCTTGATGCGCTCCTTGATCCCATGAAGAGCGGCTTCTCTGGCTTGGGCTGGTCTTGACGGGGTTCTGCTACTACTGCCTCTGCATAAGTCAGGGGCACTGGGTACCCCATTCCTAGGGCACCGACACCGGGCCTTCCACAATTTTAACAATTCCGGTCACGACTAGAGGAACGCTTCTCTTCATATCTTGAATTGGAGCTTCTCTCTTTGCCTTTACTCTTGTAGAACTTGTTGAATTTCTGGACCATGAGGCTTATTTCTTCATTGGTAACAAGGTTGTCACTTGAAGTAGTGGGAGTGTCACTTGTAGCTTTGTATGCACCGCTTGACTTGGTGTGAACTTCTTCTTTGTCCTTGAGTGACATCTCATGAACAACAATCCTTCCAATCACTTCCGTAGGCTTGAGATCTTTGTACTTTGGTATCATTTGGATCAATGTGACACGGTGTCGTACTGTCAATCCATGGCTCTAAGTATCTTCTTGATGATGAATTTGTCGGTCATCTCTTCACTTCCTAAGCCGGTAATCTCATTGGTGATGAGAGCAAGCCTAGAGTACATTTCCATGAATCCTTCACCATCCTTCATCTTGAACTTGTCAAGTTGACTTTGTAGAACATCCAACTTAGATTCCCTAACGGATTCGGTACCTCATGCATATCAACCAAAGTATCCCAAATATCTTTTGCATTCTCAAGATGGCTTATCTTGTTGAACTATTCAGGGCATAAGCAGTTGAATAGAATGTCGCATGCTTGAGCATTGTATTGCAACATCTTCAATTCTTCCAAGGTTACTTCACAATCCGGTTCATTTCCATCTCCAAAGAATTCACCTTGCAAGCTAACACAAACAACAACCCATACGGCAGGGTTATGACCAAGAATATGCATTTTCATTTTGTGCTTCCAACTAGCAAAATTTGTACCGTCATTATATGGACCTCTACGATGATAACTTCCCTCACTAGACGTCGTACTCTCCTAGGTTGTGAAACCAATGCAATGGAGACCAAAGCCCTGATACCACTTGTAGGATCCGAAGTATGTCTAGAGGGGGTGATTAGACTACTTGACCAAATAAAAATCTAGTATTTCCCAATTTTAGCATTTGTAGCAAGTCAAGTACACCCTACATATGCAAGTCTAAGAGTATACCAGCGGAAAGTAAAGACATGCACATGAAAGTAAAGGCAGGGATAGGAGAATCAAATGCAATTGATGACACGAAGATTTTTCCCTTGGTTCTGATAGGTTGTTCTATCATACGTTCACGCTGATGGAGACTTCAACCCACGGAGGGCAGCGGTCACGAGAGTCCACGGAGGGCTCCACCCATTGGGTTCCACAAAATAGCAACCTCGTCTATTCCATCATGGCTTGCGTCCATGAAAGACTAGCCTCACTATGGGTATATCTTCACGAAGTAGGTGATCTCCTTGCCCGTACAAACTTCTTTGTTCAACTCCACAACACGAAGAAGGAGGCCCCCAAGCGACACCTAACCAATCTAGGATGCACCACCCTCCAAAAGGTAACAGATGTGGTAACAATGATGAACTCGTTGCTCGTGTGCTTCAAAAGATAGTCTCCTCAACACACAATCACCCTCTCACAGATTTGTCTTGTTAGAAGAGGTTGATTGCGTGGAAAGAAACTTGGGGAGGCTAGAAATCAAGATTCATATGGTTGGAGTGGAAGGTCTTGATGTCAAGACATGAGCAGGTGGTTCTCGCTCAGAAAATGGATGGGACAACTATAACTGTTTTCTGAGTGCTTCACTTACGAGTGAGAGGTGGTGGAGGAGTATATATAGGCATCTCCAAAAATCCAACCATTACAACATTATATATTGTCCAACTTGGCGAGACTGGTCCAAAACCTCGGTCATACCGACTAGTGCAAAATGTGGCAACTTTAGGCCTTTCGGTGGAACCGATATATAAATCTCGGTGGTAACGATATGGGTGACCTAGGCAGTTTCTAATTCTCGGTGGTACCGATTTCCAAAACTCGGAAATTCTGATTCTTGAAAATGAGATACCAGAGAGTTGGTCACTGATTTTCGGTGGCACCGAACCTGAAACCTGGTGGTACCGAGAGATGGGTTTGGCTTTGGAGCTTTCTAGGGTTTGAACACCGTGTGACCGAATGGGAATTGTTGGTGGCACCGATTTTGGATATTTAGGTTTGGACAAAATATATGTGGGAGAAGTTGTGAGTGTCGTTGGTGGCTAACACTTGACCAGTTTGAGCAATTCATTCACCAAGATTACCACACCCCCTTTTAATAGTACTAGGTGATACCCCGCGCGTTGCTGCGGGAATTTTTTAGAGGAGACTTGAAGCAAAGATAAATATTCAAAATCATGAAAGGAGTTGTTGATATGACATCAGACTTTGCAAGGAATTTGACAAAACATTTTGACATGACCTATCCTTATTTTTCTAGCATTTTCACATGTCATAGGAAGATGGTATATATGGAGAATACCTTGAAGCAAAACCCACATATTCAGCACAATAAAAGTACATATGAGTCCATAGACTTCACAACTGAGACTTATTTCATACTCTCAGCGAATATCTCATGACATGCTTAGAGTGATCAAGAAGTAGTACTACTGAGATTTTGACTGGATTACAATATAGTTAATTTGTTTGCGTGCGTATTGAGCAGGGAAAGGCTACAAGAAATAACACAATTATAAGAAAACAAATACAAAATAAACTGAATTGCAATAAGACCACATGACTTGTTGCACATCTAGAAATAATAAACATGAGAAACATAATTGGGTTAGTACATTTTGTGATATATCTTTGAATACCCAATTGCTTTGCATTGCTGTCATAGCAATATCCTACAATTACAAATTAAGAAATGTACATGGGTTTTTAATGAAAATTTAGCTTTCTAGTTAGTGTACATGAGGATTAAAAGTACACAAATTATAATAGTCCTATCAGCATATGGAATAAATGCCAATTTTTTGTCTTCGTAAGAGGAGCCTGCCACCATGACAAAATATATAAAAGTCTGTCATGAACAAGCACATAAAAACTTAGCAGTGTGACACCTTTCACATAGTTTTTCAGTTGGTTCCCTCCAACATTGGTCATAAACCTGCAGGATAAGCATAAATAAAAATAGAAGACCGAAATAAAAACAATTTATGAGAAATCAAAACAGAAAAGCAGTAAACCACAAAATAATTAAGAAGTGAATGATACATAAAACACACCTAGACTCACTGAATGGCTGATGTACGCCAGCAGATTTGCCAGTCCTCACCCTTGTAAGCAAAAATGTGAAGTGAACTGTCATCCATGCATCCCAAGGAATGGAAACAACCATATTTCCATGCAATTAAGCATTTTAATACGGAATGTGGTTAAGCAACAAATAAATTTCATGTGGTTGCTGGAATTTTCTTTCATACCATTTCTCCAATTCTCCTTTGACATATGCATAAGATTGTGTTGGTTCTCTTGTGAATTAGCCTATAATGTCATTCAAGCCCAAACCTCATCCTAAAAGGTATGATGCCGAAGATGAAAATAGGCATATATGGTAGGAAGACAAACAAACACTTTCATAGATGGAATAATATTTGACGTTACAATCAGACATACATAAATTCAAAATAATGAAGGGAAAACCTGAGGATGGGATCCACGGCGGAGATAAAAGCCATGAACTCCGATTCATAGGTGTGGTGATCTATCTTGTGATTGATGACGCACATGTCGACGACGATGTCGTGGCCGGGCCGGAGAATTCCTTACTCGCTAGGAAAGGAAATGAGGTGGAGGAGTTGGGATCAGAAGTCGACGGAGCAGCTTCGTTATGTCCTATAAATGGATAGTGGAGCACATGGATAGAAGGGACAACTCGTACATCAGAAGAACGTTGCACCGCGGCCAATAAATATTGCCGTTTCATGTGCGTGAGTGGGTACCATTTCTTTCATGGTGAGTGGAGAGCATGTCAGTTGTGGCGGCGGCGAGTGGTAGATGGAGCGGCAGTGAGCGGTAGATGGAGCGGCGGCGATACAACTCACAGCGGAGAAGATGAAGCCTAACCGACCTAATGTGATTACATTTTTCTTAGAGAACCCAATGTGATTGTTACATGGGCTAACAACACGGCCAACCAAGCCAGTAACATACCACTTACAAAGTATTGGTCCGGGTAGTCCAGGTGCAAACAATAGCGAGGTCGATGCAGGCATGCAGCGAGTACGTATGTTTCTCAAAAAAAATGTAGCGAGTACGTACGTATGTGGTATTTTAGTCAACCCTGCTACGGGTGCAGCGTAGTAAAAGTCGTGAGGTCTGTGTCTGTTTTTTAAAACATGTGGGGGAACTAGTGCGGGCAGCAGCGACGGAATTTGTGTTGACGTGGAGGTATGAGAAGTCATGAAAATCTGGTAGTGGGATTTGCTTAGGTGGTTTATATGCATGTTGATTGATGATGTGGATGCCTTGCATGTCAAGAGAAATCAAATAGTGGGGGGCTCCTATTTAGATATAGTAGATTGGCTTTCCTATGGACTCAAAGTGATTTCTCACATAAAGTAAAATGTAGAGTCCTCAATCTTGATGATTTGCCAATCCTATTCCTTGATATGAGGTCTCCTCACAATCCTTTCCCAATCCATTCATCGAACTTTCCTGAAATATACTTAGTGCAAACATTAGTTCAATCAAATATATGTTGTTATTAATTACCAAAACCACCTAGGGAGAAATTGTGCTTTCAATCTCCCCCTTTTTGGTAATTGATGACATCATATAGAACAAAGCTTCGATAGGGATAAAACTATGAATAGCATCGTCACTTTGAGAGGTATGTGGTAAGCAAGAGCTCCACCTAAATTTGTGCATCATATAAAATTTCCGTTTGAATGAAAATGCACAATCGATTAGGAGTGTGGGTAACTCTTCCATGTCACATACAACTTGGTGGTGCGCATATGATATGAATGGATTACAATGCACATAACACCAAACAAGTGAATGATCATCTCATAGATATATCACAAAGATGGGAAAAAGTAGCATCAGCAAGCAAAGCATATGATCAAGTGCATATACACTCTTTCCAACTTTGGAATTCATGAGCATCTAAATTTATGTAGCATATCCACACGATCTCTTCTGATCAGCAGCTGTCCTCTTGATAGTCTCTACTATCAAATCAATAACCCTGAATCTGGTATGGAGATCTACATGGTGATGGAGTACCCCCTGATCATCTTGTCATCTCCAGACTTGGGCATAAATGTATGCCTCATGAAGGTGTTGGTAGTGGGTAAACCTGCTTGCCGAAAGTAGACTGATCCAAACTTGTGTGTCTTCACATAATCAGTGGAATTGGATTGTATATATTGGCCATGGTATTATGATTCATCTTGGCCTTAGAATAGACATCAAGATCTCCCTCTTGTACCTGTGGGGCTCCTAAGATGGTAGCCAACTCATCAACTGTAGCTTGGTTCCTAGTGCCTTCAGTCATGCAAACTATCCTTCCATCTGGATAGAAATGAGTTGTAGAATAAAACTGCATGATCATCTCATCATTCCAAGCAGTGAACTCTCTGCCAACAAATGCCTCTATGTCAATGGCCTTGAAGTTCTCTGGAACATGAGTAAAATAGTCTTCATTATCCTTAATGTACTTCTAGTCGACATATCTTATGTCACTGACTGCAGGACTCTTGTGTAACAAGACAGTCTCATAAAAATCTTGCTGCTCCTTGGTGTGGAAGCGAGCATCAACAACAATTCCCCTCCTCTGACCATATGGATCATCAACTCTCCATATCCTAAGCCCTGAATCCTTCCTCTTCTTCCATGGTGGAAGATCTCTTGTTCTTCTCTGCAAGAGGAATGTCTATGGTTGTCTTCTTGGACTTGGTGGCAGCAACTTTCTTGGGGGTTCAATTGGATCTGGAAGAGCTCTTGCCAGCCCAAACACAAAGGCACTTTAAGATTACCATCTGGGGAGGTCCGTTTAGTATCCCAAAATTGCTTAGCAACTGAGCCAGGATCAAACTCAGATTTTGACAATGATTGGGCCGAACAGTGGTAGAACTTGGTGAACCAGGCCTACTACTAAACATTGATTCTCTCTCCTAACCACTCTTAAATATGTGAAATAGTTTTTCTGGATGCTGCTACATGACAGAGTCAATACAAGAAATCTGTTAAGAAGAAAGAATTTTGAGCTGGAAGAATATAACTGTGCAGTGCGAGACTACTAGCAGGAAGAAACACTACATCACCTCTTTTGGGGATGCCCTTTTGCCACCCAGTTTTGGGATTTTATCTGTCCCTCAAGAACCCATAACTTGTCAGTCTTAGAAGCATATCGAGACCTAAAAGACAAGCTCGGCTATCCTTTTTTTATGGAGATCATCATCCTAGGATCATGAGCTATTTGGATATCCAGGAACAATAAGATCTTTGAGAACATTACACCCTCATTCCAAGGCTGGAAATTCATCTTCTTGGAGGAACTAAAGCTGCTCAAATTCAGGATGAAGAGAAAGTATCTACACCAATACTCTGCTTGGCTGGAAACCATTCTGTAAATATAGATTACTAGTTCTTTAGCTCTTTTTAGTTTTCTTAGCTTCTTTGTATTCTTCTTTGCTCTTTTCTTAGTTTATTTGTTTTATTTTCTGTTGTTTTAACTTTATTTCTTTAGGCTTACCTCAAGCCTATCAGACTTTGTTCCTTTACATTTTATTTTTTAATAAAAATTCCAGTGGGGTTTTACCCTACTGTTTATAGTCAAAAAAAACTTTCTTGGGGGCAGTAGGCTTGGCTCTGGATGCATCTTGACTGGTCATTGCATCAGCCATTAGCTTCTTCTTATTGGAAGGAGGAGGTTTTGCAATTGGTTCTTCCTCTTCCTCTTCCTCATCAAGATATTCTGGAGTGGAGGGGTAAACAATAGCAAGAACAGTCCTCTTCCTCGCTCTTTGTTGGCCTGCCTTCACGGGCAAGGACTTAGAAGTCCTAGGTGACTCGAAAGTGAGAGTCGTACCTACCCTGGCACTCTCAGGTGCTCTCATAGTATTAGACTTGGCATACCCCTTCCTGGCTGTACTCTTAGCAGAAGTGGCCTCATTAGCAGATTTCTTAGCAGCTTTGTCTTTCTTTTCCTGCTGCTTCTTGGCAAGAATTTCTTCTGGGACAAAGTCTGAGTCCTCCTCATCTGAATTAAGCTTCTTCCTGGCCCTTGTGTTAGCCTTGGGCAGCCCATGAGAACTGAGGGTGCCTGGATCTTCTGTAGATGAAGAGCTATCACTTGGAATAGTGCCAGCATCCAAGTCATCACTTTGATCTCTGAGATCATTATGACTATCCTCTGAACCATAAATTCTGACCCTGTGAATAGATATAGACGAGCAGAAGGGATAAGCATCACATAATTCAGAAGGTTTTTAAAAATTTGAAATCATATTTTAAATTTAACTTTCTGCTTAGTGGGTTTCGGTTCCATCGAGTCACAAATTTTGAAACCACCAAGACATACACTCTCTTTAATAGAAACTTGGCAGCTCTTTCGGTTTCACCGAAAAGAGCAACTCGGTTTCATCGAGAATGTTCTCGGTAGCCCTAAACAACAAATCAGTGAGACCAATTTATCAGACTCGGTGACACCGAGACACAAATGGCAGAAGACTAAACCTAAAAAAATTGTTCTCTAATCTAATTAGAGGTTCTAGTGGATAGAGGATAGGCAATCCATGGCATGAAGAAAGGCACGACCTAATGCACAAGTATCGGATGGGGAGAGCAATAGGGTTGAGATCTTTACCATAATTTGGCAAAGATCTCCTACGGCGATGACGGCGGGTGAGATTGCGATCGACGGTGCGGATCTCTTGTGGTGAAGACGCATGGGAGTTGAAGGCGACGTCCGAAGACACACGAGCAGCAGCTAGGGTTGACGGAGAATGAGGGTTGAAGAAGTGATTTCAAAAATCATGTTCGACGATATATATATATATATCCCTTCGCTATCGGTGACACCGGTTTGGAGATATCGGTGCCACCAAGTTTGTTAACTGTCAGGAGATAGTGAAACTCGGTGAGGCCGAGATTTCTAAATCGGTGGTACCGAGGGTCTTAAAACCAGATCAAACCTAGTGAATTGGTGAGACTGAGATTGTGGAATTGGTTACACCTAGTTGCACATGGGAGGTTTTGGAAGTCAGCTCTGGTGGAAACGGGACTCTGAGTGCTCCTCAAACAGAGGGTTCGAAAAGTGCTTGCTCAAATTTTGTGATGAAGCATGAATGGAATTTGAGACGAGAAAGCAAATATAGCTATAGAAGGGTCCTAGGCATTCTTGTACATCGAATTGGCCAAAGAAAAATGAAAGCCAAATAATAACAATTGGATATTCTTGAATGAGAAAAGATATGCATACCAACATGCTCACACAATAAGATGTCAAATGAAATCATGGCAAACATGCATAACTACTCTAGAATCTAACAAGCACTTTGGAGCTGACGGAGTCATCTATATATGAGTATATTGACTTAGGAGCGAAGTAAGAATACTTGATCATAGGTCATACTCATCGTTTAAGCACAAGTGGGCTTACCACTTTTACATAAAGCATTTAATGTCGTCACATCTTATGAGATGCTTTAACTCAAGTCTTAGAGTAAAGCTCCCCCTTGATGTGACATCCCCCTTAAGAGGGATAAACTAACCTTGGGTTTTGTCGATGAAGACTTCATGTAGGTGATGTAGTTGTGGATGCTCATTGTTGATGAAGATCATCTTGAGTTGGGAGCAATCCTTGTTGTTTCATACTCTCCTCACCTACACAGGTTAGTCCCACACAAGGAACAAATACAAGGGTATTTATGGACATGGAGTGAAGCATATTTAGATGATGTCCATTGATTCTTTTATTACCTTGTCCCTTGCTTACCTATGATGTAATGTGTGACTCCTTGAACTATTGCACAAGATTGGAGTTGGTTGCAAATAGTCCTTGCCAAAAATAAATGTGAGTGAATTTCATTGGCCGAGTCACCCCTCAAGAACTTCTCTAGTTCTTCTTCTTTGGTACCCACATCAAGTTGATGGGAATACTTGGAGTTGAAGTAGCACTTGATGAAGTAGAGCTTGTGGTAGCATTGGGAACCCACTTGACCATGGCTAGAGATTCATCTTCATGTGTGTCAATCTCTTCTTCAAGCCTGTCCTTGCCCTTGAGCTTGTGGTCTTGTGGTAGAAGGTCATCTTAAGTTTTTGTTCCCTTGGGGAGAGTAGGTTCATACTTCTCCCTTTGAGGAACAAACTTCGGCTTGGGGTATTGACCTTCTTCCCATTCAACTCCATTGGCGTTGAAGTAGCTAGTGCCTTGGTTCTTCCGGTTTCCTCCATGCTTGTGTACAATCTCCTCAAATTGCTTACATGCGGCAAGACTTTTGTAGACACCTTTATCTATAATCCCTTTCAATAAATTGTTTTCTTGCTCAAGTGTAACTTGGCTAAGAGAATCGTTAGTGGAATCAATAGAGCTACTAGAAGCAACATTATTGGATTCAACATTAGTATTGTTGCTACTAGATGAAGTACCTTTCTTGCCTTTATTACTAGTTTGTTTAGGATTAACTTGTGGAACAAATGTAGACAAGAGTAATCGTTTAGAAAGATAAGAAGAACTCTTCTTTCGAAGATCGTCATTGATAGCTTTAAGAAACTCATGTTCTTGCTCTAAATTAAGCTTCTCGAAGCATAGCTTCTCATGAGTTCTTAAGAGCTCTCTATAATCTTCTTCAGTAGATTCATGAGCTAACTTAAGAGTGTTTAGTTCGTTAGTTAGATGCTCAATCTACTTCTTATCATCATCATAGGTCTTATCTTGATTAGCATGATTATCAATAAGTTCATTCTGACTAACATCACTAGTTTTATCAAAGACCAAATCATCATCTCCTAGTAAGTCATCCTCGTCACTATTGAAGTCAATGTATTCGGGGTGTGATACCTTGGGGCCTTTAGCCATGAAGCAAATTCCACTTCCTTCATTTGGTGAGTCAAATATATCATAGGAGTTGGAGGTTACGAGTGCTAATCCGGCAACACCTTCATCTAGACTATAGTCGGAGTTGGAGTGGTAGCTTCTCTCAGATTGGTTGTCGGATTCGGAGCCGGAAACTCATTCACCAACATGAGCTTGATGTCTTCTTCTTGTGTAGCTCTTGGTGTACTTGTCCTTTTTCTCCGAGTCCTTGCTTCTCCGGGAGAGTCTTTGTTCATAGCGATCTTCTCTACTCCTTCTCTCTCTACGAGGTGATTCATCTCTTGAGCTTCGTCTTCTAGGTGACTCTTCTCTCCTTTTGTGGGGGGCCGTGCACTCATTGTAATAGTGTCCCGGACTTCCACAATTGTAATAATTCGGGTCATGACTAGACGAACGCTTCTCTTCATATCTTGAATTGGAGCTTCTCTCTTTGCCTCTACTCTTTTAAAACTTGTTGAATTTCTTGACCATGAGTCTTATTTCTTCATTGGTAACAAGGTTGTCACTTGAAGTAGTGGGAGTGTCACTTGTAGCTTTGTATGCACCGCTTGACTTGGTGTGAAGTTCTTCTTTGTCCTTGAGTGACATCTCATGAGCAACAATCCTTCCAATGACTTCCGTAGGCTTGAGATCTTTGTAGTTTGGCATCATTTGGATCAACGTGCACATGGTGTTTTACTTTCGATCCATGGATCTAAGGATATTATTTATGATGAATTTGTTGGTCATATCTTCACTTCCTAAGCCGGCAATCTCATTGGTGATGAGAGCAAGCCAAGAGTACATTTCCGTGACTCCTTAACCATCCTTCATCTTGAACTTGTCAAGATGACTTTGTAGCACATCCAACTTAGATTCCCCGACGGATTCGCTACCTTCGTGCATATCAACCAAAGTATCCCAAATTTCTTTTGCATTCTCGAGACGGCTTATCTTGTTGAACTCTTCAGGGCATAAGCAGTTGAATAGAATGTCGCATGCTTGAGCGTTATATTGCAACATCTTCAATTTTTCCACGGTCACTTCACGATCCGGTTGCTTTCCATCTCCAAAGAATTCACCTTGCAAGCCAACACAAACAACAACCCATATGGTGGGGTTATGACCAAGAATATGCATTTTCATGTTGTGCTTCCAACTAGCAAAATTTGTACCATCAAAATATGGACCTCTACGATGATAACTTCCCTCACTAGACGCCATACTCTCCTAGGTTGTGAAACCAATGCAATGGAGACCAAAGCTCTGATACCACTTGTAGGATCCGAGGTATGTGTAGAGGGGGGTGATTAGACTACTTGACCAAATAAAAATCTAGCCTTTTCTCAATTTTAAATCTTGGCAAGTTTAACAATTGTAGCAAGTCAAGTACACCCTACACATGCAAGTCTACGAGTATAGCAGCGGAAAGTAAAGACATGCACATGAAAGTAAAGGTAGGGATTGGAGAATCAAACGCAATTGATGACAAGAAGATTTTTTCCCATTGTTTCGATAGGTGGTGCTATCGTACGTCCACGCTGATGGTGACTTCACACCACGAAGGGTAGCGGTCGCAAGAGTCCACGGAGGGCTTCACCCATTAGGTTCCACAAAGTAGCAACCTCGTCTATTACATCACGGATTCCGTCCACGAAGGACTAGCCTCACTATGGGTAGATCTTCATGAAGTAAGCGATCTCCTTGCCCGTACAAACTTCTTAGTTCAACTGCACAACAGGAAGAAGGAGGCTCCCAAGCGACACCTACCAACCTAAGAAGCACCGCCCTAAAAAACGTAATAGATGTGGTAACAATGATGAACTCCTTGCTCTTGTGCTTCAAAAGATAGCCTCCTCAGAACACAATCACTCTCTCACTGAGTTGGCTTGGTACAAGAGGTTGATTGGGTGGAAATCAACTTGGGGAGGCTACAAATTAAGATTCATTTGGTTGGAGTGGAAGGTCTTTATCTCAACACATGAGCATGTGGTTCTCTCTCAAAAAATGGATGGGACAAGTGTAAGTGTGTTTTGAGTGCTTCACTAACGAGTGAGAGGTGGTGGAGGGGTATATATATGCATCTCCAAAAATCCAACAGTTACAACATTACTTCCCAACTCGGTGAGACCAGTCCAAAAACTCGGTCATACCGACTAGTGCAAAAGGTGGCAACTTTAGGCTTTTCGGTGGAACCGATATATAAGTATCGGTGATACCGATATGGGTGACTAGCCAGTTTCCAATTCACGGTGGTACCGATTTCCAAACCTCGGAAATTCCGATTCTTGAAAATGAGATACCAGAGAGTTGGTCACTGATTTTCGGTGGCACCGAATCTGAAACTTAGTGGTACCGAGACATGGGTTTGGCTTAGGATCTATCTAGGGTTTGAACTCGGTGTGACCGAATGGGAATTGTTGGTGGCGCCGATTTTGGATATTTAGTTTGGACAGAATATATGTGGGAGAAGTGGTGAGTGCTTTTGGTGGCTAACACATGAGCATTTTGAGTAATTCATTCACCAAATTACCTCACCCCCTTTTAATAGTATTGAATTTCCTATGGACTCAAAGTGATTTCTCACATCAATCTCGATGATTTGTCAATCCTATTCCTTGCATATGGGGTCTCCTCATAATCCTATTACCAATCCATTCATTGAACTTTACTAAAATATACTTAGTGGAAAGATTAGTTCAATGAAATATATGTTGTTATTAATTACCAAAACCACCTAGGGAGAAGTTGTGCTTTCAAATAGTTTGTCGTTTCGACGTCCCCAACATGATCATCACTGATAATGGCACACAATTCACCAGAAACAACTTCCTGCAATATTGCCAAGACATTGGCACCAAATTATGCTTCACATCAGTTGCTCACCATAGGAGCAACGGGCAAGTAGAAAGGGCAAATGCTGAAGTGCTGCGGGGCGTCAAGACGAGAACTTTTGACAAGCTGCACAAGCACGGAAGGCACTGGATTGATGAACTCCCGACGGTTCTTTGGTCGATTAGAATGACACCAAATCGAGCCACCCGTGAAACACCCTTCTCCATAGTTTGTGGTGCAGAAGCAGTTCTCCCGACGGAACTAACATACGGCACCGAGAGTGCAGGCCTTTGACGAGGACCGGCAAGAGCAAGAACGGCAAGATGATGCCCTGCTCCTCGAGGAAGATCGTCTCTAGGCCGCGCTGCGTGCCGCTTAGTACTAGCAAACTCTGCGCCACTATCACAACCGCAGAGTGCGCTCCAGGAGTTTTGAGGAAGGCGACCTTGTTCTTTGACAGATTTAGTCCGCGAAGGGATCAAACAAGTTGACGCCAAAGTGGGAAGGCCCTTATCGGGTAGTATGATTCACCAGGTCTGGCGCAGTCCGCTTGGAGACCGAGGATGGCACCCCGGTTTAAATTCGTGGAATATCGAGCATCTTCGGAAGTTCTACCCGTGAGGCACGGTTGCCGGGCAGCCCGGCGACCCCTTTTGTACAAGTTCGCCAGCAATGCGTGTAATCCTTTGTACAACGCCAGGCGATGACCCTGTGCGTAGTCAATAAAGTTAACTGTTCTACAACTCTTTGTCAAAGTAAATTTATTTTATGTATCTTATGTGAGACGTTGTGATCATTTTTCACTTGCATAAGGTGACCATTGAACCACTTAGGTTCCTAGTCTCTCCTATTTTCTATTCTTTCTTTTTGTCAAAAGGGAGAAGGGGGCCCCGCGTGCAAGTCTTCTCGGGGGGAGAGGCGGTACGGACACCTACAGACGCGTTCGAGGATAATCGCCTTGCGACAAGATACGCAACGAGAAAAGGCTAAGTTGCAGGACCTTTTCGAAACTTTCAAGCCTTTCTCTCAAACAAGCTGGTACTTGTGTAAGAAAACCTGCACGCTAAGGGCCCTTGTTGAAATCGTTGCGCGCTTAGGTGTTTGAAGCATGCCCAACATCTTAAGTGGCACCGGCGAGGACGACAGGATGGCCTTGCCGGGAGCTACACCACCGGAAGGGTGCTCAGGATCTATCCTTAGAAGCACCCGTGGTAGAAATATGTGCACCGACAAGCCTCAAGAATCAGGAAAATACACAAGCACTGTTTTGTCGCGTAAAGGGAAACGGGCATTCATAGACACATGACGAAGCATTAATGTTCTAAAGGTACCCAATATTTTCTCTTCATTTCCTCGCAGGTTTACATTGGGTACGAGTTAAACACAAAAGGAGATCTGGCACTACGATGTGGCGATTGTTCTGGAAGCGAGGTCTAGTGGATGGAGCCCTATTCTCGTATCATTCCTAAGGCCTAACTACGGCGCCGCGCGTGTCTAGTCGGAGTCCTCCCGCTTGATGCCGAAGGTGCTGCCGCCGTCGTCGCTGCCGCTGGATGAGCTGTAGTCGCTGCCGCTCGAGCTCTCTGTGCAGCACTCCAGGTGGATTCCGGACACCCTGAAGATCTTCACGAAGAGGGTGGCGGAGCCATCGAACTTGAAGTGGAGAAGGTGCCCAGGTCCCAGACCACAGGAGCGGGAAAACGACTTCCACCCCCGCGTCATGAACATGGCGCTCCCATCGAAGAGGACGATGCCCACCCAAGCGGGCCCGTTGCAGCAGCCTTCCACCCGAAGCCAAAAGCCTCGAGGTCGGCTGCTCTCCATGGCCCGCTCAAAGGGGTCGGGGAGGCGGAGCCAGCTCTGCTGCCGCCGGGGGATTGCCATGATGAACTCCTGCACATCCTCCTCCGCATGGGTCCTCGCATGGGACTACGGGAGGGGTGCGCTGCTACGACCACCGCGGATGGACGGAGACGTTCCTCCATGGTTGTGGGATGCCACCCCTCCGCGGACCCTAGACGTCGTCCTTCCACGGGAACTCGAGCCAACCCCCGCTGCATCACCACAATCCGTATCGGCCTCTAGGGGGTGCCCCTCGCTGCGGCATTGGACCCACGAGCACGACTGTGACCCCTCGCCATGACGAAAATGGCGTCCTGGAGGAGATGGCGAATGAAGGGAAGAGAAGGCACTTGTTAGTGAGCATGAGGAAAAGGGCACGGATGAGGAGCACTCTGCCTCGGCCACCTATTTATAGGGACGGGGAAGAGGAGAGGCTGGCTCTTCGCGACCTGGGGCGAGCGCGCACTGGCACACAGCCAGCTCTAGCGGCCGCCCCTCCCAGCTACTACCAGACCCCGTGTACGATACGTGTCATGTGGGATGGAGTGAAAAGGAGGGAAGACAGAGCGGGAGGGGCAAAGGAAGTCAAGCGCCACAGAACGGTTCGAAAACCAGTTGTTCAATGCGAAACATGGTGCCTGAGCGCCGCGGCCTTTCAGACGTGACTCCTCGAAGCAACTACCATGCTCCACCGTTCCCATGACCCGTAGTCAATGCGCGTCATGGGCGGAGCGGCAAAAATCATTATAACCGCAGGAAATTACGGCCGCATGTAGTTGTGCACTGTTTTTCTACTAAAGAACGGGGTCCTTAGTACCCTGACTTGTGCACCAGACGACCGCGGCCTCCGGACCGGCAAGACCCTGCCAGGCTGGATCTCGATGTCGAGCCTCTTCATACGAGGAATAGAGGAAACTGACAAGCCTCCTTGCCGGGGAACCTTGACTGCTAAAGCACCAAGCCAAGGCCTCCACCCGCGAAGCCATCACTCCATGTCACCAGGCTGGTTGTCTACATCGCCTATGTGTTGACCGGGCATGCGGTTAGGTGGAGCTGGTCGGGGCGCATGGCAACTTACCAGGATTACAACAGAGCTTTAATGACACCCGTCCTATGGCTGGGAGAACGGCACAGAAGTAGAGGCAATCCTTGCCGCGAGAAGTCGCCAGCGCGCCACCTCACGACGCATTTAATGTGCCTATCATAGTCTGTCAGAGTTAGGTATTTCCCACTATCGCTGTTGCCGGCGATTTTGGTAGGAAGACACACATTGTTTACTTTGTGTAAAGACCATTTGAGCCACTGTGGTAGCCCCTTAGATTATAAAAGGAGGTCCATGGCTACCTTTAGAAAGGGGGACACTCCATTCATTTACACGTGTAGCGACGCTCCCGAAGCATCCTCGCCGGGTCGTGACGCTCATGTACTATGAACCTGAATAAACGATGCCACACAGGACGTAGGGTATTACGCTCCGGCAGACCGAAACTGTCTAAACCCTCGCATGTGCAGTGTCTGGTGATAATCTCTGCGCTAGAGGACCTCCCTTGCCAAACCACAAAAGGTTCCTTGTTGTCCCCATAGATCATTGTACGCCGACAGAAGGTGATGATGCTAATGAAAAAATTGAAAAAATTGGGTTTAGAGAGGTTAAAACTGTGACTAGTGATGTGCACACTATCTTGGATCACAAGGATTTTAATTATGAAAGATGTTCTTTAGTAGAAAGTATTTCCTTGTTGCAATCCATTATTAGCTCACCCAATGCTTATGAACAAAATAAGTCTTTTACTCAACATATAGTAGAAGCGATGATAAAAGCTTATAAGGCTTTTACTCAAAATAAGGCTTACAAGATGAATGGGAACCTACCATCAAAATAAAGATTAAATAATATGAATGCAATGCTTTGTGTGACCTTCGTGCTAGTGTTTCAACAATACATAAATCTCTTTGTGATGTGCTTGGTCTCACCGATATTCAAGATTGTTCCCTTAATTTGCATCTTGCGGATTCTACCATCAAGCAACCTTTAGTAAAATAAATGATGTGCTTAGTATTGCAAATATAAATTGTGTGCCTGTAGATTTCATTGTTCTTGATATTGAATGCAATCCTAGTTGTCCAATAATGCTTGGAAGACCTTTCTTACGAACTATAGGTGTGATTATTGATATGAAAGAGGGGAACATAAGGTTCCAATTTCCATTATAGAAAGGGATGGAACACTTCCCTAGGAAGAGATTTAAACCACCTTATGAATCTATCATGAGAGCTACTTATGGGTGGAGTGTCAAATATGACAACACTTGATCATATGCATTATGCCTAGCAAGGGGCGTAAAACAATAGCGCTAGTTGGGAGGCAACCCAATAGTTATCTTTAATTTTTGTTTTTACTTTATGTTTGATTTTGATAACATGATTATTGCCTCTGTAAAGATTGTGTTTTTATGTTTAAATTAGTGTTTGTGCCAAGTAAAGCTTTTGGGATGACTTGCATGATGAGTAGAATTGATACGGTGCAAAAACAGAAACTTTAGCGTTCAATGAAGAATTTCTCTGATTTTATTGGAATGTCTTTTTGATCTGAATTCTGTACAGAGTATTTCTATACAAATTCCCAGGATTCCTAAATTTTCAGAATTTTTCAAGTTACATAAGTATAGGTTCTCTACAAATCATTACAGACTGTTCTATTTTAGACAGATCATGTTTTTGCTTGCATAGTTTGCTTGTTTTGATGATGTTATGCATTGTATCGGCGGTATAAGCCATGGAGAAGTTAGAATATGGTAGCTTATTCAATAATAAAATAAGAACCAATTTATAACAGTACCTAAAGTATTTGATATGTTTGCTATACTAACGGATCTCACGAAGGTTTCTGTTGAGTTTTGTGTGCTGAAGTTTTCAAGTTTTGGGTGCTATCATGATGGATGAAGGAATAAGGAGCGGCGAGAGCCTAATATTGTGGATTCCCATGGCACTCCAAGGTAATATTCCAGGAAGACTGTCAGGACCATTTTTTCAATAAAATAATTATTGAAAAATCGCCCCTTCAGTCAGACCAGCACAGAAAATTATTCGTACTGGTAGACAAATCCTTGATACAGAAATCCAGTAGTACTTAATATTATACAGGGTTGAGGTGAGGCTGCTCAACAATTTATTACAAGCACGCCAATATTAAGCATAAAGGCGGATATGACACAATGGAAATGGTGGCATAACTACTGACTCGCAATATATGGTAGTGGTGGATATGTCACAATGGAGTGGGTGACATGACTCTAATATCTTACAGCTCATCAAGCATCGGAGTGAGGCTCGATGATTTTATTTGGGTAGCGGAAGCATATATAATAACAGTGGCAAACTCCAGGATCGCAAGGGACTGACTGGGACTCCTCTAGGCGTCGGACTCGCTATCGTACTCTTCATCCATAAGATCGCCTTCGTCAACATCTGGCCAAATCAACAAGCCAGGTGAGTACTTTGAATGTACTCGCAAGACAATTTGGACATAATATATAACAAATGCAAACATGATGCACATAAGCAGATTAGTAATACATACACAGGCAATAAATTTGCATAGCAAGATAAATGAAAACGAAGTCGGGCGGTAGTCCTCCCGAAATCCCAATAAAATAAAGGAAGACCGATCGGGTGTCTGAAGCGACACCTCGAAAGGTAAGAATAAATAAACATGCCTCACTCGGGCGTCGGGGCGACACCACATAAAGGGCTTATACTGGAAATAAATAACAGTACGTGCCACAGTCTAATGTCTGAGCGACATCGCATAAAGGGCTTATAAAGAAAGTAAACAACAGAATGCCACAGTCGGACGTCTGAGCGACATCACATAAAGGGCTTATAATGAAAGTAAACAACAAGAATGCCACAGTCGGACGTCTGAGCGACATCACATAAAGGGCTTATAATGAAAGTAAACAACAAGAATGCCACAGTCGGACGTCTGAGCGACATCACATAAAGGCCTTATAATGAAAGTAAACAACAAGAATGCCATAGTCGGATGTCTGAGCGACATCAAATAAAGGGCTTATAATGAAAGTAAACAACAAGAATGCCACAGTCGGACGTCTGAGCGACATCACATAAAGGGCTTATACTGAAAATAAATAACAAGAATGCCACAGTCGGACGTCTAAGCGACATCACATAAAGGGCTTATATTTCAACATTCGAATACGAGTAATCTAGGAGGTAACACCATCCCAAGGAATAATCGGCACATCACAATAATAAACAGGTTAGTCCATCCGCATGAATAATATTCAGCCAAGTTTACTTCTGTCATTTAACATATTAGTTCTCCAGAGACTGACACTGAGACCGACACTTGACCTGTCAAACAACGTCCTTGACCGTGGACACGACTATTCGAATAGTTTTGACTCTGCAGAGGTTGTACTCTTTACCAACAGCCAACGGATTTCAGTAGTCACAAAGGACTAGTTCCGTCTATGGTATTTTAGAAGAAAACACACCTAACCAGTACACACCCATTTCACATCCCGATGCCAGGTATCACCCTAGGCAACGTTCAAGAAAAACTTTAAGACGGGGAGGCCAACGCCTCGAATAGCATGGGATCAAATTTATAGCGCGTGCTACTAAGGGGTGCCCCCCTCTCGGTCCTAACCGGAAACACCCATGCCCCCTGACCGGATGACAGGCTTTAATCCAAGTCCATGGAACCCTCATCACGGCCCCTCTATTTGGTGTGTGCATGGAAAGAGGTTTGCAACTTACTAAACCGTATTCTTTGCAGAAAACATGTGGCAGCACGAAAATAAGGCGAACGGGAACAAGACTCGATCTATGTCAACACTGGAGTTTAAACAATTTGTGTTATAATACTGGCATGCTCCAACAATACCAGCCTACAACCTATCATGTCACCACATGACTAGGTTGTTTCATCATCCATGATCACATCAAGTTTGTAGCTCACTTGCAACTTATCATGCATGAAATATAACATTCATCATATGCTTATATAAACATGCCATGAGAATAACCATTCAAGCAACATGAAAAACACTCATCATATCAAAGGTTCAAACATGCTTGCCTGGATCAACGTAGTCGGAGTCTAGCTCGGCGAAGTTGACGGCAGCGTCTCCTTCTTCGGTATCTACTCCATATAAAATACCGAGTTGTACGTAAATACCGTGCGCGTATAAAAGTTGTCCCAAATATTTTTGAATAAATACTATAAAAAACTAGACTGAAGAATAAGGGTGACAGAAGAAGAATCAACTCAAAATAATTTTTTGTTTAAAAGATATAAAGAAAATAAGTCCAGGGACTAGTCTGTTAAGAACAGAAATAATCCAGGGGCTAGATTGAATAAACAGAAAACGCTTCGGTTAGAAATACGCCATCCAGAGAAGAAAACGCACTCAGCCCGAAGGCGCCTTTAGAAAACGGTTCAAAAAGAATAAAACCCTGACGAGGGGGTCCCACTCGTCAGGTTTGGAAAAGCCACCGGCGACAGAGACCCGCGGTGGTCGCCGGCGATGTTCCATGGCGAGGCATGGGGATCTAAGGGCACCTACGCACTCACCAGGCCCTTCCGCATCTGTGGGTGGTGGAGATGGTCGTCGAGGAGCACCACGTCGACGGCGGCTCCTACTCCGGCGGACGTCGGCGTTGGGCGAGGATGGATCTCCCAGGAGAGGGTACCTAGAGTCAAATTGGTGCGGGGGTTAAGGCTAAGGGTGCACTAGGAGGATACTGGCACGATTTGGCGCACTGAGGCTCGCTCACCAGAGAGGATTTCACCGGAGCCCGAAGAGGATCGGGGCGGCCGGAGTCGGGGAAGGAGACCTCCCCGAGGTCTTCTGAGGAGCGTGGCGCAACTAGAGGGAGAGGTGGAGTGGTGCTGGATTGCGAGGGGGCTCTGGGGTCCTATTTATAGCCGGCCCGAGGCGGTTGCCGAAAGCTCGATTAATCCGGTGAGCAATTACGGTGAGGCAAAGGGTTAGCAAGGGCTTTATGGCTGTAGGAAGGTTCCTACGATCACAGAGGTTCCATTTTAGCACTAAACCATGCTGGTTATGCAGGGGTCTCGCCGCTCGACCGAACGGTGGCTTACGGCCACGGCGGGTGCAGAGAGCGTGCTCCGCACTGCACAGGCCTGGCGACGGCCCTGCCCTGCGCGTGCAGGTAGGGGACGGCCACGCGGAGGTCCCTGGTGGTTTGGGCGGCGCTGCGCTACGGCGTTTTGGAGAGGAGGCTTCTGGCGATGGCGGCCGACGGCCCTGTTGCCGTGGAAGGGGTCGGGGCCGGCGTGCGAGCACACCA
This sequence comes from Elymus sibiricus, assembly GCA_039707655.1. Taxonomy (NCBI): domain Eukaryota; kingdom Viridiplantae; phylum Streptophyta; class Magnoliopsida; order Poales; family Poaceae; genus Elymus; species Elymus sibiricus. Next base: position 247,173,919 of record CM077673.1, on the reverse strand, counting down.
CCGACGCCCACAAGAGGCCAACCGACCGTGCGGCGCCCTGGATAAGATGGAGGAACAGGGAGCAAGGCGCCACTGCTGCTACTACTGAGATTGACGAAGTTTCTCTGAAAAAGCCTGAACTTTCTGAAGCTTACTGAATTTTGACTGAATCTGACGAAAACAATGCTTGCCACCTTTTCGACCAAATGCTAGAGGCTCCTAGAAAATTTTTCTTGAGCTGAAACTTGGAGGGATTATCCATTGGGGCTTCTAGAGGCTCCCTGATTTTTCTCAGAATTTTTGAAAGAGTGAAAGAATGGATTTCATCAAAAACAGCAAATCTAGTCCAAATTTGCAATAAACAAATTTTGAAAATTTTGAACTATGGACCAGCAGTTCTTTGGTGATATAGGTTGAGGGTACTAAGGTGTAGCTAGGAGAATTTACTTGGGGTCAATGCTCAAAGGAATCTGGTACTTCCTTTGTAAATCCTGAGACCTCAAAGAAATTGCAGAAATAGTTTTTGGGCTTTAAATAATTAAAAGAAAATATTCTTCCAGGTTGGGCCCCATGAGAAAAGTTGGGTTGAGACCCTTGGTTCAAATGGGAAAAAATTTAAGAAGAGGATTTTGAATGATAGAGTAAGATAAGAGTGAATATGGCCTTTAACGTAACATTTTTATAAACAAAACTCCAAAGATAATATTCCCAAAACTTGAGAATAAACCAAAGTAAATCTTTGCAGGGAAGGAAACTTCAACAGAAATTTTTGGAGGTCAGAACCAAAGTTGGTCAAAAAGTTTTCATAAAAATATATTTCATCCTTTGAGTTGAAAAGGAAAAATCAGAAAGTTTTTAAAAATTCCATCTCGAAGGAATAAAATACTTGTCAAATAAAAAGAAAAAATCTTGGGGTGTTACAAAGACTCAAGCGTCTAAGCTTGGGGATGCCCCGGAAGGCATCCCCTCTTTCGTCTCAATCCATCGGTATGTCACTTGGAGCTATATTTTTATTCATCATATGATATGATTTTTGCTTGGAGCATTTTTTGCTTTAGTTTTATTTTGTTTTATTTTTCCACAATCATTGTTTGCTAGACACACCCACTTGAGAGAGACACAAGATCACCATGATTTATCAGAATACTCTTTGTGCTCCACTTATATCTTTTGAGCTAAGCAGTTGCTCTACTACTTCACTTATATCTTTCAGAGAATGGTGGCGTATAGATTTTAGAGAAATAAGTGCACTCTTGTTCCTCACTTATATTTGTTTGAGAGTTAATAAATAGTGATGGTAATTTTCATGGGTTATAAGAATAGTACACAAATAGTAGGTATTCAATGAGTGCATAATCAAAACCACATGTCGCACATAAAAGGAAATTATGGGTTAATGATATTGATGTGGTAATCTGAAAGAGCATGAGTGCATGATCATTGGTTAGTAGGAATATCGTAAATTAGAGGGTGTTAACTTGCTGTTCATCTAAATGTTTTATGGAAATGTGATTATGTGTGAGCATTCTTATTCCTCGTTGAAATCCTAGTGTTGTTTAAGTCGGAGGCGCGCGATGGTTAACTCCTCCCAACCTCCTCCCTAGGGCCATGCGAGTAGTACTTTGCTTCGAGAGAGCTATTAAAACCTTGAAATATGTATGTGAGTTCTTTATGACTAATGTGAATCCATGGATGTACAAACTCTCTCCACCTCATATTTGCTAGCCTCTTCGGTACCGTGCATTGCCCATTCTCACCTTGAGGATTGGTGCAACCTTCGTCGGTGTATCCAAACCCCGTGACATGATACGCTCTCACATAAGCCTCATTATATCTTCCTCAAAACAGCCACCATACCTACCTATTATGGCATTTCCATAGCCATTCCGAGATATATTGACATGCAACTTCCACAGTTACATCATATGACTAGTACTTTCCTTATCATATTACTTTGCATGATCGTAAGATAGCAAGCATGATATGTCCATGGCTTGTCCATTTTTTGATATCCTTTGCTATGCTAGATCATTGTACATCCTGGTACACTGCCAGAGGCATTCATATAGAGTCATACTATAATTTTTTATGTTGAGTTGTAAGTAAATAAAAGTGTGATGATCATCATTATTAGGGCACTCACTCAGTGAGGAAAGGATGATGGACACAATGATTCCCCCACAAGTCGGGATGAGACTCCGGATGAAAAATAAAAGAAAGAAAAACAGAGAAAAAATAAATAAAGGGAAAGAAAAAAAGAGAAAAAACGGGAAATAAATGAGAGAAAAGAGAGAAGGGACACTGATACTACCTCTTTTTCCAGACATGTGCCTCAAAATGGCACCATGTTCTTCATATAGAGTGTCTCCTATTTTTTCACTTCCATATGCTAGTGGGAACTTTTGATTATAGAACTTGGCTTGTATATTTCGATGACGGGCTTCCTCAAATGCCCGACGTCTTCCTGAGCAAGTAAGTTGGATGCACACCCAGTTAGTTTCAGTTGAGATTTCATACACTTATAGCTCTCATGCATCCGTTGCATGGCAATCCCTACTCCTCGCATTGATATCTATCGAGGGGCGTCTCCATAGCCCATTGACACACCTAGTTGATGCGAGACTTTCTTCTCCAATTTTACCCTATTTAAACCTACCACTATATTCTATTCCACGTTTATGCTATGTCCATGGTTCACGCTCATATATTGCGTGAGTAATAAAAGGCTGAAGCGCATTAAAAAAGTATGATCCAATTGCCTGACTTAACACCGTGGTCCTTGACATTTGTATTTATGTGGTGAAGACGGAGCCATGCGATGCTAATATGATAAAATGAATAGGGGTGAACATTCTTTAAGGATCGTATATTTTGAAACTTGATGATTATATTACTTATGTTTATGAATATTACTATGTTAATGTTTATAAATTCATCATTTCTCAATGATCATACCTGCAATAGATTACATGTTGGGTAGCATGTCACATCAAAAAATCTTTTTTTATCATTTACCTACTCGAGGACGAGCAGGAATTAAGCTACGGGATGCGGATACGTCTTCAACGTATCTATAATTTTTGATTGTTCCATGCTATAATATTATCATTCTAGGAAACTTTTTGGGCATTTATTTACCAATTCATATTATTTTTGAACACTAATCTATTAACCCAGTGCCAAGTGACACTTGCTATTTTCTGCATGTTTTTGGCTTTTCAGGTTTACCGTACCAAACGAAGTCCAATTGCCACGAAACTTTTTTATGATCTTTTCTGGAACAAAAGAAGACCTGGAAGCTTTGGGAGGAGACCAGAGGCCGCACGAGAGAGGCACCACACATCAGGGCACGCCCAGGGGGGTGGCCGCGCCCTGTTGTGTGGTGGCTCCCCCAGGCGCCTCCCAACGCCCCTCTCTGGCCTATAAATTCTAATATCTCCCAAAAACCCCAAGGATCAACCAGAAACACTTTTTTCACCACCTCAAGTCTCTGTTCTGCTGTGTGCACATCTGGAGCCCGCTTCCAGTGCCCTTTCGGAGGGGGGATCGATCACCGAGGGCCTCTACATCAACCTTGCCACTTGCATGGTGACGTGTGAGTAGTTCCCTATAGACCTACGGGTCCGTAGTTAGTATCTACATGGCTATCTCTCTCTCTCTTGATCTTCAATACAAAGTTCACCGCATCTTCGTGGTGATCTATTCGATGTAATCACTTTGTGCGGTGCGTTTGTTGGGATCCGATGAATTATGGGTTATTGTTCAGATTATTCATGAAAAAGATTTGATTCTTCTCTGAATTCTATTATGATTCTTATTTGCAAGATCATTATAGCTTCGTTAACTCTCCGATCTATTGAAATAGTTTGGCCAACTAGATCGATATTTCTTCTGTGAGAGGGGTGCGTTGTAGTGGGTTCAATCCGGCGGTGCTCTATATCCTAGTGATGGAAAGTGACAAGACACGTCTTTACATTGTTGCCACAAAGGATGAAATGATGGGGTCAATGCATATTGATTGAATTCTATTTGTCTACATCATGTCATCGTTCTCCAAGCATTACTCGGTTTGTCATAAACTTAATACTTAGAGAAGCAAGCATAGAAGCACTCTCGACATGTAGTAATTGTAATAGGTGCTGGCAGGAGTCGGCCTATTTGCTTGTGGATGTGATGCCTATATATATACATGATCATTCCCATGAATGAATATTTCATAACTATGCGCTTTTCTATCAATTGCCCAACAGTAATTTGTTTACCCACCGTATGCCTACTACATGAGAGATGCCACTAGGGAAAACTATGACCCCCGGGTGAAAGCACATTTGCTCCCTTGGTGGTTTTGGTAATTAATAACAATACATATGTCATTGAACTAATGTTTCCACTAAGTATATTTCAAGAAAAGTTCAATGATGGGTTAGCAAAAGGATTGTGGAAAGATCCCTAGATGCAAGGGATTGGATTGGCAAAGCTTCAAGCAAGAGGACTCTAAATTTTACTTTGTGAGAAATCACCTGGAGTCCATAGGAAAGACAATACTATTAAAAGGTGGTAAGGTATTGTTGGTGAACAAGATGCTCCACGTGCACAAGTGATAGTCACCAAAAGCACCCACAAACTCTTCCACAAAAGTCTGTCCAAGCCTATCATCAAAATCGGTGCTGCCAATATTTCCCACTCGGTGCCACCGATTTCCACCTCAGACAGACCCATGCCAAACCCTAGATTTTCGGTTATAGGATCGAAAGTATGTCTAGAGGGGGGTGATTACACTACTTGACCAAATAAAAATTCTACCTGTTCCCAATTTTAAGTGTTGGCAGATTTTAGCAATGATAGCGATTCAAGTACACCCTACACATGCATGTCTAAGAGTATAGCAGCGGAAAGTAACAACAAGCATATGTAGTAGAGGGTAGGAAGGAAGATCAAACGCAATTTGAAGACACGATGATTTTTCCCGTGGTTCCGATAGGTGGTGCTATCATACGTCCACGTTTATGGAGTCTTCAACCCACGGAGGGTAACGGTCGTGAGAGTCCATGGAGGGCTCCACCCATAAGGGTCCACGAAGTAGCAACCTTGACTATTCCATAACGGCTTCCGTCCACGAAGGACTAGCCTCACTATGGGTAGATCTTCACGAAGTAGGCGATCTCCTTGACCGTACAAACTTCTTGGTTCAACTCCATAACACGAAGTAGGAGGCTCCCAAGCGACACCTAACCAATCTAGGAGGCACCACCCTCCAAAAGGTAATAGGCTCGGTAATATCGATGAACTCCTTGCTCGTGTGCTTCAAGATGATAGACTCCTCAACACACAATCACCCTCCCACAGATTTGGCTATGGTGGAAGAGATTGATTTGGTGGAAAGCAACTTGGGGAGGCTAGAGATCAACATTCATATGGATAGAGTGGACTGGCTTGATCTCAACACATGAGTAGGTGGCTCTCTCTCAGAAAATTGGATGGGGCAAGTATGGAATAGTTCTGAGTGTTTCTCTTTCGAGTGGGTGGTGCTGAAGGGGTATATATAGGCATCCCCAAAAATCCAACCGTTACACCTAAAGTGACCAACTCGGTGACCCCGAAGTATAAAACTCGGTGGTACCGAAGTGACCAAAAGGCAGTAACTTTTGAATCTCGGTGAGACCAATACATAACTCTCGGTGGTACTGATTAGATGACCAACGGTCAAATTGCACAACTCGATGAGACCGATTCTCAAATTTCGGTGGTACCAATTCTTGACAACGGTTAACCAGATAGTTGGTCCAAAACTCGGTGAGACCGATTCACAAAACTCGGTGGTATCGATTCTTGATAATGCCTAACCAGGAAGTTGGTACAAATCTCGGTGAGACCGATTGGCAAAACTCGGTGGTACCGATGCTTGAAAATAATTAACCATAAAGTTGGCAACTGAACTCGGTGGCACCGAAGTGCAATGTTGGTAGTACCGAGATGGGTTTGGCTAAGGATCTGTCTAGGGTTTGAATCTCGGTGAGACCAAATAGGAATCGTTGGTCTTACCGATTTGAGTGGTAGGGTTCTAGACAGAGTATTTGTGGAAGAGCTTGTGGGTGTATTTTGTGACTATCACTTGTGCACGTGGATCATCTTGTTCACCAACAGTACCTTACCCCCATTTAATATTATTGGCTTTCCTATGGACTCAAAGTGATTTCTCACAAAGTAAAATGTAGAGTCCTCTTGCTTGAAGCTTTGCCAATCCATTTCCTTGCATCTTGGGTTTCTCCACAATCCTTTTGCCAACACATCATTGAACTTTTCCTGAAATATACTTAGTGGAAACAATAGTTCAATGACATATATGTTGTTATTAATTACCAAAACCACCAAGGGAGCAAATGTGCTTTCATCGGTGCAACCGATTCTGCTTCAGTGCCACCGAGTTCAGCTTGCCAACTTTCTGTTACCTCGATTCATAAAATCGTAATTTCCGAGATTTTGGATCGGCGTCACCGAGTTTTGGAATTTGATCATTGGTCACCTAATCGGTACTGCCGAGATCTTTGTATCGGTCTCACCGAGATTCAAAAGTTGCTACCTTTGGACCAACTCGGTACCACCGAGTTTTATACTTCGGTGTCACCGAGTTGGTCACTTCAGGTGTAACGGTTGGATTTTTGGGGATGCCTATATATACCCCTTCACCACCACACACTCGACAGAGAAGCACTCAGAACTATTCCATACTTGCCCCATCCAATTTTCTGAGAGAGAGGCACCTACTCATGTGTTGAGATCAAGCTATTCCATTCCATACATATGAATCTTGATCTCTAGCCTCCCCAAGTTGCTTTCCACCAAATCAATCTCTTCCACCAAAGCTAAATCTGTGAGAGAGTGATTGTGTGTTGAGGAGTCTATCATCTTGAAGCACAAGAGCAAGGAGTTCATCGACATTACCGAGCCTATTACCTTTTGGAGGGTGGTGCCTCCTAGATTGGTTAGGTGTCGCTTGGGAGCCTCCTACTTCGTTTTTTTGAGTTGAACCAAGAAGTTTGTACGGGCAAGGAGATCACCTACTTCATGAAGATCTACCCATAGTGAGGCTAGTTCTTCGTGGACGGAAGCCGTTATGGGATAGTCAAGGTTGCTACTTCGTGGACCCTTATGGGTGGAGCCCTACGTGGACTCTCGCGACCATTACCCTCTATGGGTTGAATACTCCACAAACGTTGATGTACGATAGCACCACCTATCGGAACCATGGGAAAAATCTTTGTGTCTCCAAATTGCGTTTGATCTTCCTCCCTACCCTCTACTTCATATGCTTGTCTTTACTTTCCGCTGCTATACTCTTAGACATGCATGTGTAGGGTGTACTTGAATTGCTATCATTGCTAAAATCTGCCAACACTTAAAATTGGGAAAAGGTAGAATTTTTATTTGCTCAAGTAGTCTAATCACCCCCCACTAGACATACTTTCGATCCTACAAGTGGTATCAGAGCTTTGGTCTCCATTGCATTGGTTTCACAACCTAGGAGAGTATGGCGACTAGTGAGGGAAATTATCACCGTAGAGGTCTGTACTTTGATGGCACAAATTTTGCTACTTGGAAGCACAAAATGAAAATGCATATTCTTGGTCATAACCCTACCGTTTGGGCCGTTGTTTGTGTTGGATTGCAAGGTGAATTCTTTGGTAATGGAAAGGAACCGGATCGTAAAGCGACCGCGGATGAATTGAAGATGTTGCAATACAATGCTCAAGCATGTGACATTCTTTTCAACTGCTTATGCCCCGAAGAATTCAACGAAATCAGCCGTCTTGAGAATGCCAAGGAAATTTGGGATACTTTGGTTGATATGCATGAAGGTACCGACTCCGTGAGGGAATCCAAGTTGGACGTTCTTCAAAGTCAGCTTGACAAGTTCAAGATGAAGGATGGTGAAGGACTCACAGAGATGTACTCTAGGCTAGCTCTCATCACCAATGAGATTGCCAGCTTGGGAAGCGAGGAAATGACCGACAAATTCATCATCAAGAAGATACTTAGAGCTTTGCATGAGAGATAAGACACTATTTGCACATTGATCCAAATGATGCCCAACTACAAAGATCTCAAGCCTACAGAAGTCATTGGAAGGATTGTTGCTCATGACATGACACTCAAAGACAAAGAAGAGCTTCACCACAAGTCTAGCAGTGCTTACAAAGCCACAAGTGATGCTCCCGCAACTTCAAGCGACAACCTTGTCACCAATGAAGAGAGAAGCCTCATGGTAAAGAAATTCAACAACTTCTACAAGAATAGAGGCAAAGAAAGAAGCTCCAACTCAAGATATGAAGAGAAGCGTTCGTCAAGTCATGACCGAAACTGCTACAATTGTGGGAAGTCCGGACACTACTCCAATGAGTGCACGGCTCCCTACAAACGAAGAGAAGAGTCACCTAGAAGACGAAGATCAACAGATGAATCACCTCGAAGAGAGAGAAGGAGTAGAGATGACCGTTATGAACTTTTGCCTTCAAGGAGAAGGAGGGACTCGGAGAAGAAGGACAAGTACACCAACAGCTACTCAAGAAGAAGACATCAAGCTCACGTTGGTGAATGGGTTTCTGGCTCCGAATCCGACAACCACTCCGAGAGAAGCTATCACTCCAACTCCGACTATAGTCAAGATGAAGGTGTTGCCGGACTTGCACTAGTGACTACAAACTCCTATGATCTATTTGATTCACCAAATGAAGGGAGTGGAAGTTGCTTCATGGCTAAAGGCCCCAAGGTATCACACCCCGAGTATCTTGATTTCAATAGTGATGAAGATGATTTAGTTGGAGATGATGACTTGCTCTTTGATAAATCTAGTGATGTTAGTCAAAATGAACCTGATAATTTTCTTGCTAGTCAAGATAAGTCGGTTGATGATGATAAGATGAAAATAGAGTGACTAACTAAAGAATTAAACACTCTTAAGTTAGCCCACGAATCTACTCTAGAAGATCATAGAGAGCTTGTAAGGACTCATGAGAAGCTACGGTTCGAGAAGCTCACCTTGGAGCAAGAACATGAGTTTCTTAAAGCTATCAATGACGATCTCCGAAAGAAGACTTCATCATATCTAGCCAAATGATTACTCTTGTCTACATTCATGCCACAAGTTAAACCTAGACAAACTAGTAACAAAGGCAAGAAAGGTTCTTCATCTAGTAGCAACAATAAAAATGCTAAATCTAATGATGTTGCTTCTAGTAGTTCTATTGATTCCACTAATGATGATTCTCTTCGCCAAGTTACACTTGAGCAAGAAAAGGATTTATTGAAAGGAATTATAGAGAAAGGTATCTACAAGAGTCTTGCAGGGTGTAAGCAATTTGAGGAAATTGTACGCAAGCACGGAGGATACCGGAAGAACTATGGCATTTGCTACTTCAACGCAAATGGAGTTGAATGGGAAGAAGGTCAATACCCCAAGCCCAAGTTTGTTCCTCAAAGGGAGAAGTATGAACATACTCTTCCCAAGGGAACGAAAACTCAAGATGACCTTCCACCACAAGACCACAAGCTCAAGGGCAAGGACAAGCTTCAAGAGGACATTGACTCATATGAAGATGAATCCCAAGCTTTGGTGGAGTGGGTTCCCAAGGCTACTTCAAGCTCAACTTCTACAAGTGCCACTTCGACACCAAGGATCCCCATCAAGTTGATGTGGGTCCCCAAGAAGAAGAACTAGAGAAGTTCTTGAGGGGTGACTCCGCCAATGAAATTCACTCACATTCATTATTGGCAATAACTAGTTGCAATCAACGTAAACATCATGCAATAGTTCAAGGAGTCACACATTCCCTCAAAGGTAAGCAAGGGACCAGATCATTAACAAATCCATGGACATCATCATGTATGCTTTGCACTCCATGTCCATAGATATCCTTGTATTTGTCTCTTGTGTGTTGGGACTAACCCATGTAGGTGAGAAGAGTAAGGAAACAACAAGGATGCTCCCAAGTCTTGGTGATCTTCATCAACCTTGAGCATCCACCACTAAATCACCAACATGAAGTCTTCTACGATAAACCCAAGGTTAGTTTATCCCTCCTATGGGGGGATGTAACATCAAGGGGGAGCTTTACTCTAAGACTTGAGTGAAAGCATCTCATAGCATGTGACAACATTAAATGCTTTATGTAAAAGTGGTAACCCCACTTGTGCTTAAACGATGAGTATGACCTATGATCAAGTATTCTTACTTGGCTCCTAAGTCAATATACTCATATATATAGATGACTCCGTCATCGCCAAAATGCTTGATAGATGCTAGTATGTATGTGCATGTTTGCCATGATTTCATTTGACATCTTATTGTGTGAGCATGTTGGTCTGCATTTCTTTATTCATTCGAGGACATCCAATTGTTGCTATTTGAACTTTGATTTTATTTTTCCAATTGGATGGACAAGAATGCCTGGGACCCCTATCTAGCTAACTATGCTTTCTCGTCTCATATTCCATTCGTGTTGCATACAAAAATTTGAACAAGGACTTTTCGATCTCTCTGTGTGAGGAGCACTCTTAGTTCCGTATCGACAAGGATTATCCATTATAACCTCCCAAGTGCATCTCGGTGGAACCAACAAAAAATCTCGGTCTCACCGATGCCTAGGGTTGATCTGGTTTTCAATCTCGGCAACACTGATTCCTTATTCTCAGTTACACCGAGTTTCCGTGTCAACTGACAGTTGAGAAACTCGGTGGCACCGATAATTTCGAACCGGTTTCACCGACAGCGAAGGGTATATTACCTAGCGGACCCGAATTTTGAAATTCAATCACAAAATTATGTTTCCTCCAACCCTAAGCTGCCTCTCCGGACCCCCCTGGTCGTCGCCCTTGCCTCCCCGTGTGCCTCCGCCATTGGGAATCGTCGCCGCAGACGGAATCTTCACCACCGTTGTCGCCTTAGTGGATCCTTCGCCGAGTTAGGGTATGGATCCAGCCCTCTCTTGCACTCCCCTCCGATTCATGGACATTAGAGTAACTCTTATCGATAATCCACTGATTGCAATCCTCCAGAAACCTCATTAGCTTAGCAAACGAAAGATTTTTTTGATCTAGCCGTCCACAAAACCGAATCTCGGTGACACCAAGTCAGAAAAATCGACTCTACCGATTTTTGTTTTGGACAACTGAGGACAGTCTCGGTGAAACCAAGTGGCAATTTTCTGTGCAACCAAAATTGCTGCCAACTTTCTGTAAAGAGGTATGTGCGTCTCGGTGGTACCGAAACTTTTGACTCATTGACACCGAAATCCCTTTTTGCTGAAAGCTATATCTAAGAATTTCTTTGTTCAACCTTTGAAAAATCTCTGCATTTTGTGATGACTCAACCCTTCTGCTCTTCTATACTCTTTTCACAGGGTCAGAGATGTCAGGTTCCGATGATAGCTAGAATGACTTCAGAGAGAAGAATGTTGATATGAGCTCAGGCACTAGTCCTGAGGGGAGCTAAGATGATGTACCTAGCTCACCAGATCTTCCCAAAGCTGCAACCAGGGCAAGAAGGAAGCTCAACTCAGATGAGGAGGATGAAGATTTTGTACCTGAGGAGCTACCCAAGAAAGATACAACTGCCAAGAGCACTCCTGCTGCTACTACATCCAAGAAGAAGGTAATAAGGAAAGAATATGACAGCTCAGGAACAGTGAGAGCACCAGAGAGTGCTAGGGCAACAATGACTCTTCACCTTGAGTCACCCCCAAGGAAGTCTATGCCTAAGAAGGCAGGAGAAAAGAAGAAGTCCAGGAAGAGGATTATACATGTTATGGGCAGACCTACCTCCATGTTTGAGGACCCAGAGGCTGATGCTCCTGCTGAGGAAGAGGAAGAGCCAGCTTCCAAGGCTCCTCCTAAGAAGAAGAAGAAGCTAATGGCTGATGCTATGCCCAAGGATACATCATGCAAAGGCACCAAGACTGCCCCCAAGAAGGCTACTGCTGCTCCAAAACCCAAGAGGTTTTCCAGAGACATCCCAGCTGCTACTAAGAACAAGACTTCTACTTTCAGAGAAGCTGAGGATGATACACAGTCTGTTTTGATGAAGCTAAGACCACACCTTCCAGAGCATAATGCCAGCCATCCAGTTGCTGAAGACATGAAGAAGAGGAAGGACTAAGGACTGAGAGAGTGGAGAGCTATTGATCCTTACTCTCTGAGGAGAAGGACAGCTGGAGACTACAGGTTCTACACAAAAGAACAGCAAGACTTCGATCAAACAGTTCTGCTTGACAAGAGCCCTGCAGTAAGTGACATGACATATGTGGACTGGGAGCACATCAACGACAACGAAGACTACTTTCCGAGTGTGCAAGATAACTTCCACTGCATTGGTCTTGATGAGTTTGTTGGTAAGGAGTTCACTGCTTGGAACGACGAGATGATCATGCAATTCTACTCCACTGCACATTTCTATGGAGATGGTAGGATTGTAGGGAAGACAGAAGGCACAAGGTATGAATCCACGGTTGAGGAGTGGGCTGCCATCTTAGGAGCTCCACAGGTGCAAGACGGTGACCTAGATGTGTACTCTGAGTCTAAGGCAAATCACAATGCCATGAAGAACATGTACAATGAGATCCCTGCTGCAAACTTGCAATCTCACAAGCTTGGATCCATTTACTTCCTCCAGGCTAGTCTACGCATGATCAACACCATCTTGATGCATACCTTGATGCCTAAGTCTGGAGATGAGAAGATGATAAGAGGCTATTCTATCAACATGCTACTCCAACTTGATCAACACACCAAATTCAAAGTGATGGACTTGATAGTTGAAACGGTGAAGAGAACTGAAGCAGATCAGAAGAGATCATGTGGATACGCTCCATATATTCAGATGCTTATCAACTCCAAGCTGGAGAAGCACACGTATGCACTTGATCGACCACATTGTCCACTCTTGCCAGAGCTAGAAGACAATGTTGTGGTGACGGACCCAGATCATCCCACCTCAGCTATAGCACAGGCACAGGTAGAGGCAGCCAGAGACTCTAGTGCTCAGGTGCCAAAGACTAGGAGTGAGCATATGGATCTTCTCCTTAGCTCCGTGCTCAGTATACAGAAGGACATCGGGAACATCTTGAAGAACTAGGAGAGCCTCTCGAGGATTGTTGGTACCAAGTTTTATATTCTCAACAACAAGGTGGATGAGCTCACAGTGACTATGAATGAGCTCAAGAAGGAAGTTGATGGCGTGCCCAATCCCCACACTACAGATGATGATGAGGATAGTCCACCTCTCAGGACAGTCACTCAGTTCAGGACTCAGGCCAAATCTGCCGTAGTGCCAGTTCCAGAGTCTAGACCTTCTTCATCAGCACCTCCTTCAGCTCCTCCAGCACCTCCAGTTGCTACTCCGACTCCGTCCATGACGTGTACTAAAGTCTTCGCTGATGCCGTTCTCTCGACTCCTTCATCAGCTACCGGAGGGGATCAGCCCCAGAGAGATGCTTAGTTCTATATACCTTTGAACTTTTTGGTAACTTGTTGCCAATGGGGGAGAAGTTGTATAGATCATTAGTGCTTCGAGAGAGAGAGCGTTTCTTTTTATCGCTTTTCAAAACATTGATATCTTTTGGTTTGTTTGCTTGTGTTAAACTTTGTTGGTGTTTGATCATACACTTGATGTGTATTGCTACTATTTCTTATCCTTGTGATGCTTATGAGATGATTATTCACCTTTTCTTGATTGTGTTGTGCTATGATATTCATTCATATTATTCTCGCACACCACCAAGTAGATTGTGACATGAAAGAGTGCCCCATGTACCTAATCGATTGTGCATTTGCATTCAAACGCAAATTCAAACTAATGCACAAATTTAGGGGGAGCTCTTGCTTATCACATACTTCTCAAAGCGAAGATTATATTCATTGATTATATCATATGTCTAAGCTTTGATCTATATGTTGTCATCAATTACCAAAAAGGGGGAGATAGAAAGCACATTTGCTCCCTTCGTGGTTTTGGTAATTAATAACAACATATATGTCATTGAACTAATGTTTCCACTAATTATACTTCAGGAAAATTTCAATGATGGGTTAGCAAAAGGATTGTGGAGAGACCCCTAGATGCAAGGGATTGGATTGGCAAAGCTTCAAGCAAGAGGACTCTACATTTTACTTTGTGAGAAATCACCTTGAGTCCATAGGAAAGCCAATACTATTAAAAGGGGGTAAGGTATTGTTGGTGAACAAGATGCTCCACGTGCACAAGTGATAGTCACCAAAAACACCCACAAACTCTTCCAAAAAAGTCTGTCCAAGCCTATCATGAAAATCGGTGTTGCCAATATTTCCCACTCGGTCCCACCGATTTTCACCTCAGACAGACCCATGCCAAACCCTAGCTTTTCGGTGCAACTGATTCTGCTTCGGTGCCACCGAGTTCAGCTTGCCAACTTTCTGTTACCTCGATACATAAAATCGGAATTTCTGAGATTTTGGATCGGCGTCACCGAGTTTTGGAAACTGACCGTTGGTCACCTAATCGGTACTCAAAAGTAGCTACCTTTGGAGAAACACGGTACCATCGAGTTTTATACTTTGGTGTCACCGAGTTGGTCACTTTAGGTGTAACGGTTGGATTTTTGGGGATGCCTATATATACCCATTCACCACCACCCACTTGATAGAGAAGCACTCAGAACTATTCCATACTTGCATCCAATTTTCTGAGAGAGAGCCACCTACTCATGTGTTGAGATCAAGCTATTCCATTCCATCCATATGAATCTTGATCTCTAGCCTCGCCAAGTTGCTTTCCACCAAATCAATCTCTTCCACCAAAGCCAAATCTCTGAGAGAGTGATTGTGTGTTGAGGAGTCTATCATCTTAAAGCACAAGAGCAAGGAGTTCATCGTTACTATCGAGCCTATTACCTTTTGGAGGGTGGTGCCTCCTAGATTAGTTCGATGTCGCTTGGGAGCCTTCTACTTCATGTTGTGGAGTTGAACCAAGAAGTTCGAATGGGCAAGGAGATCGCCTACTTCATGAAGATCTACCCATAGTGAGGCTAGTCCTTCGTGGACGGAAGCCGTTATGGAATAGTCAAGGTTGCTACTTCGTGGACCCTTATGGGTGGAGCCCTCCGTGGACTCTCGCGACCGTTACCCTCCATGGGTTAAAGAATCCATAAACTTTGATGTACGATAGCACCACCTATCGGAACCACGGGAAAAATCTTCGTGTCTCCAAATTGTGTTTGATCTTCCTCCCTACCCTATACTTCATATGCTTGTCTTTACTTTCCGCTACTATACTCTTAGACATGCATGTGTAGGGTGTACTTGAATTGCTATCATTGCTAAAATATGCCAACACTTAAAATTGGGAAAAGGTAGAATTTTTATTTGCTCAAGTAGTCAAATCACCCTCCCCTCTAGACATACTTTCGATCCTACACCGGGTCTATCCACTTATATATTTACAAAAGCTTTCATTACCTTGCTGCCATTATTTATATTTTATTTTATTTTGCAATTTACAATTATCAACTATCATCTAAACACTTCATTTTCTTGCAAATAACGAGTCTAAGGGGATTGACAACCCTCTTGCCCGCGTTGGGTGCAAGTACTTGCTTCTTTGTGTACAGTCGCTGAAGACAGGGGTTGCGTGCCACTCCTATTGGTTCGATAACCTTGATTCTCACTGCGAGAAATACTTATCTATAGTGTGCTACATCACCCGATCCTCTTCGCGAAAAACCCAACGCACATCACAAGTATCACTGGACGACACGACTGAGGTCATGAGCATCCGGAGGTCGTACATAAGTCCCTTCGAAATTTTCCCTAAAGGCATCTTCAAGGTCTTCCCATCTACCGATGGAGTGAGGAGGCAGGCTGTTAAGCCAATGCCTAGCCGGCACTGTAACACCCCAAAAATCGGGTTATCGATTTTTGTGCTGTTATTCCTTCCTAGCTTTTCTCTCCCGAATTTTTTCCTCTGGAATTTGGCAAGTGACCAGATGAATCCAGTCTATCCTCAACCTCTCAGTGACTTCCCCATGCTCTTGTGCCAGCCAACCCTCCGTCAGTAAACACTGAATCTCATTCAAACCCAAGTTCCGAAATATTGGAACTGGAATTCCTGCCTTTGTGTTTACAAAGGAGCTATCATTTTCCTTGCCCAGTTGATCCTCCCAAAATTTCCAGAGATCCTTCTTCCCTCATAAACCCTAGATGTGCAAAAATATTGCTAAGTCATAAGCAATATTTCTCATCTAGAATTAATTCCTTTTTCTGCCTTTTTGAGGAATTAATTCCAGGAAAATATCTATCCATCTCCAAAGAAAATGAAAACTTGTGGAAATATTCCTTGTGATCATATTGATCTCTCATAAAAATATTGCCCATAATTAAATAGGGGAAATTGCATTTTCCTATTTAAAGCCAATATCTCAATTTGGGGCCTATCCAAAGGAACTACCATTTTGGTAGCTAGGAAATATCCCAAATAAATTCTGGAGCTTCTCATATCCATATATTCTCCATTTCTATCAAAATATCCAGTCCCCCAATTCAAAATTTGAGCACCACTTCCATTTGCAAATTCTGTCAAGATTTCCCATTTGCAAAGGAAGTGCATGATTCCTTGATCTCCTTGGGCTAAAATTTTGCAGGGTGATGCATTGTGATAAATTACCCTTGTCCACCAAAATTTAGCCCATTCCATCTAGCCAATCTTCCTTAGCAAATTTGCCAAATTTTTGTCCAGATTGGAGCACTGTGAAGGATGTACCATTTTTGCTTATGGAAATGGTATGAAACTTTTAGAGTGAATCCATATGCCTAAATCATTGGTCGCCGCCAAATTTGAGCCATTTTCATCTAGCCAATCCCTCAGAACCATCTGATTTCTATTTCTGTCTAGTCTGGCACTTTGCAAAGGAAGTGCTTGATTTCTTAATTCAATTGAGCTGAAATTTGGCAAGGTAGTGCATATTGATATATTACTACTGTAAACCAAAAATAAGCTCAACTCTCAAAGCCAGTATTTTCCTATAATTTTCTCAAGTTTCTGACCAGATTGCATCTCTGTGAAGGAAGTACCATCATAGATGATCAATTTGATCTGAAACTTGTTCAGCTACCTCTCATGACCAAATCATCTCCCTAAACCAAAAATCATCCAAGTCCATGTAGCCATTTTTTCCCAGCACCCTCATTTCATTTCTCGTCAGTGGGCAAGGTTGCAAGGGAAGCACTATCTAGAATGGTTGGTTTGAGCTGAGATTGTGCCAGGTTGGTTACCTTAGTAGATGATTGAGCCTTGCCAAAGGTCATGCCAAGAGAAGCACTGTGTTGGCCACACCACAGCACAAACAGGTTGCTGTTGGCAACTATTTTACCCTGGTTCAGGCAACTCAGACCTCTCCAGAGCTAGCCAGATGCATAGGTCAACTCAGTGTTGCGTGGAGAATAGCCTAGACAAGTTTTGGCCTCGTGTGATGCGTGGAAATGCCCTGGCCGCGTGGTGACCAAGCCAGACGTAGCCAAACTGGTGCTCTGTGCGATTGAACCCTTCGGGAGCTCATCTCCAGCAAGCTCCAACCTGTCCAAGAGCGTCGTAGAAGCCCCCTTTGCACGTGTGAACCCTCCAGAGCCATCACCCCCTCGTCCCGAAGCTCCTAGCCGCCTCTGTCGTCGTCCCGAAGCTCCGCCGGCCATCTCGAAGCCCCGGCCGCCGTCTAGCTTCTTCCCGAGTCCCTCCCCGCAGCTATTTATAGCGTGCCCCGAGCCCCCGAGCGGTAGCAAGCCCCAGCGCCTCCAGCCAAGCTCTAGGAGCTCCGGCCCCCTCCTATGGCCGAGCGCGTCGCCGGACCCCCGCGGCGATTCCAGCCCTCTGGCCATCCCCCTCCCTCCATTCCGCGACCACAGCAGCCTCTAGAGGTTGCGGAGCCACCGCCGTCCTCAACACCAGCGAGGGAGCCTCGCCGGCGCGGCCCCTGCATCGTCTCCGCCACCACGGCCCGTCCCATGGCGCCGGCGAGGCGGGCAGCCCCAGCCAGCCCGGCGGCCACCAGCGGGTGCAGCGTTGGGTGGCCAAGCTCCTTCGCCCGTCGGCCGGACCTGGGGAGCGGCGAGGTGCCCACCCCGCCGGCGGCCCTGGCCCCTCCTCTGCTCCCCTCTGCCGTGAACGGGAGGAAGAAAGAGACCACCTGGCCAGGCGGGCCCCACCTCCCTTCGGCCCCACTCGCCAGTGAAATAGAGGAGTCAACCCCCGGGCCCGCACATTTTAAGTGGAAGCGCACTTCCAAAAATACGTTTTCCTCTACTGAAGACGTATTATGCTAAGTCTTCGGTTATGAATACGCTTTCATTTCGGCGAAGAGGTATTTCAGAAAGTTCGCTTTCAGCTGCAGCCCGCCGGCCGAACTGTTTAAATAGGGAATGTTCACCTGTTAAGCGCGATGGTGGACACTATTTTGCCCATTTCTGCGCTTAACGAGCGAACGCTCGTATCTTCGCGCTCGTAACTCGGAATCAGGTGAAACCAATGCCCACGCTTTCGTCTCGTCGAGTCCGTTCCGATAGTACCATTTTCATTATGCATCCTCACAGTGGAAATAACCATTTTGCCCTTGCCCTCCGATCGAGCCCTCTGAGAGAGAACCCTTCCGGCAAACCCTTCCGTGAGGTGATTGCTCTTCCTCCCGGCGTATTCGTCGACCCCCAGGCAATCCAACCTCTTACGATGAGCTCCGGACTTGCGTGATGACTTTGCTTGCACCTGTGTGTTTATCTGTATCGCCTGTTAGGCTGCACTTGCATGCACTGGTGGTGACATCGGTATTAGACACTAGCATTTCCATTCATCTAGTGCCATGTCTTATTTCCATATTGCCATAATAATGATATTGTTAATATCATTGCCATGTTAGTATTATGATTGATGTCATGCCATGATTATCAGTACTATGATCTTGCTATGATAGCACTTACTATTGTCAGTGGAATAGTACGATCATGGATGTGTTGAGTGGGATGAATAAAGGATATTTAGTCGGTTCATCTTGAGTCACCTGTCCGGGCATACTCGTGCAACCACATTTGCCGGTATGGGACGGCCTTGACTTGGTCTGATCGCGTGTTCTTTTATCGGTACCACCAAAGAGGGAAGGTTATGCGCGCGCACTACCCTGGCCCGGTAGGCGGCGATGACCTTGTGAGCCCAGTTGTTGTTGAGTTTTGCGCGCGGTCCCCGTTTGGGACAGTAGCCCCCGTTTGGGTCTACATAGTTTGGCCACGATAGTGGCAGGTGTCATGAGGACACAGGGGCCACCCAAGACTGACCTCCGGGGGAGGAAGAGTGTCGGTGGTACGATGAAAGAGTCACGGGTCAGGCAGGTTTCGTTGAAGCAACGCTGGTCCACCCGAGTGGGATCACGATGCCAGGTGCTACATGGTGTGGGTAAAGTGCGCAACCTCTGCAGAGTGTCAAAATCTATTCGAATAGCTGAGTCCATGGTATTGGATAGCCCGTCCAGATCTCACTAGGTGGTCAACCATAACAGTGTTAGTAATGATGGAAGAACTCATCTTGGGTAGACATCAGATGATGTCAGGAATAAGATATGTTAGCCAAGGGAAGGCTATATGATGAGTGGTCGGATGACGACATGTTTTGGATTGGATTTGAGTCAGTTCAGGTTGGATCATGAGTATTTCGAGGGTTGTGTGACAACCCAGAAGAGAGTAAGTTGGTATCCGGTACAGTAAGTATTCTAAGCATTTAGTGTGATCTCGCCATAGATTATATGCCTGATCCATGATATGCCATGCTTGTTCCTTGTTTTCCAGTTAATTCCATGCCATGTTTATAATAGATTCTTATATAAGAATAGTACTTGCTTTGTCATTTGCTTGTTTGGATGCTATGTATTTGGTTGTCTTGCGAGTACATTCAAAGTACTCACCTAGCCTTGCACGTGGCCAGTTGTAGGAGAAGATCCATTTTGCTAGATCGTAACCTAGCCAGTCCTGTGCGTTATGGAGCCCAGCCAGAGACGTCGATGCTGCGGAACCAAGACCTTTGATACCCTTTAGTTAGCCTTGGAGCTATGCATATTGTTGTAAGCAACAGTTTTGTAATACTCCATTATAATTAATAAAGCCATTTTGTGCCTGGAATTGCTGTATCATGTCTTTGATGTGTGCCAGGTCTTATCCTGGGGCTGGCGTGCGTCGGCCCTCTATCGGGGTGCCACAAGACTTAGTATCAGAGCCAGGCTGGCTATAGGTTAGCCTAGCCCCAAACCAACCCCTATCCCCAACCGGTAGTGAGCCCAATAGATTTGACCTGTCTCTGGCATCCGACATGGCCACTGTGGATCAACAGGCGGCGCAGTCGGAATGGACGTGACCCTACCCAGCTATCCGCCCACCCAGCCACCCTAGATTGGACTGAGACCCCACTTGGTTGTCAGCCGTACTGGTGTATCTTCTACCCGGCATGAGAAGGATCCACGCCATGCTGGTGTGTTCCAGCCGACTGCCTATTTAAGTCCACTTCCACCAGCGAGCCGTAGCCCTCTCCATTCAGTAAGCCAGAACCCTGCAAGAGACCCAGAGTAGTATCTTCAACCCAGCAGCCATGGCTAGTTCTTCCAAGACCCCCAAAACCCCCACTTTTCATAGCCGAACCCTGGCTGATGGTCATCCCGGCTTTTCGTCCATTCTTTCGAGTATGCTCACTCGAGCTCTTGGCTGTAGTACCCCTTCGGCGTATCTGGTGTTCCAGTCGGATCCCGTCCCCCACCTTTGCCGATTTTATCCAAAGGTGTATATCAGCCCAGGTCCAACAGCGGATGGGAAGCCCATGAGTTTCCAGGGCAAACCCATGCCCACCCCTGCGTTGGCTGTCCAGATGGCTGCCGCAGGAGCCATCGCCCGTCTTCGTATCCAGTTTCCGCAAGTGGCGGACATGCAAGAGTTCCGCTATTTTCCCTCTTCGTCGGACACCGGTGGTAAGTTCTCCAGCATAGTTGGAGATGTTGACCCAACCATAGCTCGCCTAGTCCAGTATATTGATGCCCAGGGACTTCTGCTCTCTGGCATTCTGCGAGAGTTCCAAGCCATTGACCAAGACACCACCCGGGTTGTTACGGAAGCATACCGTGCGGCCCGTGAAATTGCATCCCAGACCACCCGTTCCCTGTTGCCAAACCCAGTGCCACCTTCGCAGTTAGTTCCACCCTCGCAATCTGTAAACCTTTTTCGCCCAGTCAGCCTCCACCCAAATTCCACTCAAGGAGCTATCCGGCGACTTCGTCGTCGGGATGTGTTCGGTCAAGTTCCCGCTGCAGCTCCAGCAGTTGAGCCCCAACCCATAGAGGTGTCCGACGATGAAGATGGAAGTTGGCTCAGTCTTCGTCCCCCAGAAGAGCCCTAGTAGAAGTAGGCCCATTTGTGGCTCCGACAGTGATCGTAGCCAGGAGATGCTGCGAGTATGTGTGTGCGAAGACTGTTTCTTTGCCTGCGTCTAGAATAGGATCTTGTAGTTTGGAGTGAGTTGTTGTTAGCTGCCTAGTCATGCCGCGTGTTGTTGTATGCTTGTATTGCCTATACTTCTTATGCCTGTGTGCGGTTGTGCATGCCTGTTGCTCTGTGTGCTTGGTTCATCTGTCACGCTGTTAAGCAGAAATGTTTAACAGAGCTGGCAGTGGACTCTTAACAAGATTTTAGTCAGTAGAGCACCTACACCTAATAACATCGGACTCTTCTGGAGTCCCTAATTAAAATGCGAGCTGGTGTAGGTGTATGTATACCAGGAGTACATACACCCACTAGCATTAAAACACCCTAGTGTAGTCTGTTCGATATGCTTCTTTCTTCTGCCTGCATTTTGCTCCTATGTGCATTTTGCATTTGCCTGCATATTAGTCTGCATAGATTGCATGCGTATCGTGTGAGCAATGTCTGCACGCCGGTTGCAATCTCGGAGCAATTCTAGGAAGATTTTATTGCAGCATAGACTGGTACAACCCTTCTAGCCCAAGACCTAAACCCGGATTCTACCCCAACGCCCCCCATTGTGGATGTCGTTCAGCAAGGAGCAACTAGCAGTGTGGCCTCCATATTGGTAGAGCTCCGCTGACTGCACCGCACTAACCCTAGCCCTAGCGGCGCCTCTGTCACTGTCTTGTGTGATGTTGACAGGCTGCCCCTCGCCGCCGCAGCCTATGCTTATTCCGCTGGCCTGAGACGACGTAGTTGCCCTCCAGCCACCCCTCTGGCAGCGGTATCCTGGCGATCATCAAGGATCATCGCGCACAGCAGTAGCGAGCCGCCAACCAATGCCGCCAGCATGCCAGCCAGAAGGATCGTGATCAGCTCTGAGCCCACGCCTGCCATTAGCGCCTTGCCTCGCGCTCCTGCAACCAGAAGAAGAAGGAAAGAGGAAGAAGAAGTGAGGCAGAGTGCTAGGTGGTAGGAAGAGAGTAGAAAACCGCGGATGTTTTATAGCCCCAGCCCGGTGTACGGTGAGCGAGGTCCAGGAGACCGCGCGCCGCTCGATCACCGGCGTCCAGATGGCGAATCCGTGAGCAGTGCCGACCGGCGCTGGCCCGCGATGGGAGTGCTCTCTGCGTCGATCCCGTGCACGCCGCGCACTATCGCCGTAGGGTACTCCGTACCCTAGGTGCTGGGCGTCCGCAGTGCCTAGCCGCACTTGGGGCAGCGAGAGAGCGAGAGAGAGAGTCGTTGGCTGGAGTTAGAAGAAGGCTGCCAGTGGGCCCTGGTCCCACCTGTCAGCGAGAGAGGCCCCTATTCATTAAGGTACCCCGAGCATTTTTGGAAAAAGGAAATTCTGCTTTTTCTAAAAATGCCTCGACTACCTAGCAGCCCCTACCTGTGGAGTAGATCCCGCGATATCCGTATCTTGATCTGGGTGTACCAGTTTTTGGTACTCTTAGCTCGGTTGTTTTCAACCGCAGGGTTAAGACCCAGCCCAGAGGTTTTTCTAGGAGGAGTAGTGTTTGTTCTAAGCTAACCCTAGGAATCTCGAGGACGAGATTCTTCTAAGGGGGGAAGGTTTGTAACACCCCAAAATTCGGGTTATCGATTTTTGTTCTGTTATTCCTTCCTAGCTTTTCCCTCCCGAATTTTTTCCTCTGGAATTTGGCAAGTGACCAGATGAATCCAGTCTATCCTCAACCTCTCAGTGCCTTCCCCATGCTCTTGTGCCAGGCAACCCTCCGTCAGTAAACCCTGAATCTCATTCAAACCCTAGTTCCGAAATATTAGAACTGGAAATCCTGCCTTTGTGTTTACAAAGGAGCTACCATTTTCCTTGCCCAGTTGATCCTCCCAAAATTTCCAGAGATCCTTCTTCCCTCATAAACCCTAGATGTGCAAAAATATTGCTAAGTCATAAGCAATATTTCTCATCTAGAATTAATTCCTTTTTCTGCCTTTCTGAGGAATTAATTCCAGGAAAATATCTATCCATCTCCAAAGCCCATGAAAACTTGTGGAAATATTCCTTGTGATCATATTGATCTCTCATAAAAATATTGGCCATAATTAAATAGGGGAAATTGCATTTTCCTATTTAAAGCCAATATCTCAATTTGGGGGCTTTCCAAAGGAACTACCATTTTGGTGGCTAGGAAAAATCCCAAATAAATTGTGGAGCTTCTCATATCCATATATTCTCCATTTCTATCAAAATATCCAGTCCCCCAATTCAAAATTTGAGCACCACTTCCATGTGCAAATTCTATCCAGATTTCCCATTTGCAAAGGAAGTGTATGATTCCTTGATCTCCTTGGGCTAAAATTTTGCAGGGTGATGCATTATGATAAATTACCCTTGTCCACCAAAATTTAGCCCATTCCTTATAGCTAATCTTCCTCAGCAAATTTGCCAAATTTTTGTCCAGATTGGAGCACTGTGAAGGAAGTACCATTTCTGCTTATGAAAATGGTATGAAACTTTTAGAGTGACTCCATATGCCTAAATCATTGGTATCCTCCAAATTTGAGCCATTTTCATCTAGCCAATCCCTCAGAACCATCTGATTTCTATTTCTGTCCAGTCTGGCACTTTGCAAAGAAAGTGCTTGATTTCTTGATTCAATTGAGCTGAAATTTGGCAAGATAGTGCATATTGATATATTACTACTGTAAACAAAAAATCAGCTCAACTCTCAAAGCCAATCTTTTCCTATAATTTTCTCAAATTTCTGACCAGATTGCATCTGTATGAAGGAAGTACCATCATAGGTGATCAATTTGATCTGAAACTTGTTCAGCTACCTCTCATGACCAAATCATCTCCCTAAACCAAAATTCATCCAAGTCCATGTAGCCATTTTTTCCCAGCACCCTCATCTTTATTTCTCATCAGTGGGCAAGGTTGCAAGGGAAGCACTATCTAGAATGGTTGGTTTGAGCTGAGATTGTGCCAGGTTGGTTACCTTAGTAGATGATTGAGCCTTGCCAAAGGTCATGCCAAGAGAAGCACTGTGGTGGCCACACCACAGCACAAACAGGTTGCTGTTGGCAACTATTTTACCCTGGTTCAGTCAACCCAGACCTCTCCAGAGCTAGCCAGATGCATAGGTCAACTCAGTGTTGCGTGGAGAATAGCCTAGACAAGTTTTGGCCTTGTGTGCTGCATGGAAACGCCCTGGCCGCGTGGTGACCAAGCCAGACGCAGCCAAACCGGTGCTCTGTGCGATTGAACCCTTCGGGAGCTCGTCTCCAGCAAGCTCCAACCTGTCCAAGAGCGTCGTAGAAGCCACCTTTGCGCGTGTGAACCCTCCAGAGCCATCTCCCCCTCGTCCCGAAGCTCCTAGCCGCCTCTGCCATCGTCCCGAAGCTCCGCCGGCCATCTCGAAGCCCCGGCCGCCGTCTAGCTTTTTCCTGAGTCCTTCCCCACAGCTATTTATAGCGTGCCCCGAGCCCCCGAGCGGCAGCAAGCCCCAGCGCCTCCAGCCAAGCTCTAGGAGCTCCGGCCCCCTTCTATGGCCGAGCGCCGTCGCCGGACCCCCGCGGCGATTCCAGCCCTCTGGCCATCCCCCTCCCTCCATTCTGCGACCACAGCAGCCCCTAGAGGTTGCGGAGCCACCGCCGTCCTCAACCCCGGCGAGGGAGCCTCGCCGGCGCGGCCCCTGCATCGTCTCCGCCACCACGGCCCGTCCCATGGCACCGGCGATGCGGGCAGCCCCAGCCAGCCCGGCGGCCACCAACGAGTGCAGCGTTGGGTGGCCAAGCGCCTCCGCCCATCGGCCGGACCTGGGCCCTCCTCTACTCCCCTCTGCCGCGAACGGGAGGAAGAAGGAGACGACCTGGCCAGGCAGGCGCCGCCTCCCTTCGGCCCCACTCATCAGTGAAATAGAGGAGTCAACCCACGGGCCCACACATTTTAAGTGGAAGCGCACTTCCAAAAATACGTTTTCCTCTACTGAAGGCGTATTATCCTAAGTCTTCGGTTATGAATACGCTTTCATTTCGGCGAAGACGTATTTCAGAAAGTACGCTTTCAGCTGCAGCCCGCTGGCCAAACTGTTTAAATAGGGAATGTTCACCCGTTAAGCGCTATGGTGGACACTATTTTGCCCATTTCTGCGCTTAACGAGCGAACGCTCGTATCTTCGCGCTCGTAACTCGGAATCAGTTGAAACCAACGCCCACGCTTTCATCTAGTCGAGCCCATTCCGATAGTACAATTTTCATTATGCATCCTCACAGTGGAAATAACCATTTTGCCCTTGCCCTCCGATCGAGCCCTCTTAAATAGGGAATGTTCACCCGTTAAGCGCTATGGTGGACACTATTTTGCCCATTTCTGCGCTTAACGAGCGAACGTTCGTATCTTCGCGCTCGTAACTCGGAATCAGGTGAAACTAACGCCCACGCTTTCATCTAGTCGAGCCCATTCCGATAGTACAATTTTCATTATGCATCCTCACAGTGGAAATAACCATTTTGCCCTTGCCCTCCAATCGAGCCCTCTGAGAGAGAACCCTTCCGGCAAACCCTTCCTCGAGGTGATTGCTCTTCCTCCCGGCGTATTCGTCGACCCCCACGCAAGCCAACCTCTTACCATGAGCTCCGGATTTGCGTGATGACTTTGCTTGCAGCTGTGTGTTTATCTGTATCGCCTATTAGGCTGCACTTGCATGCACCGGTGGTGACATCGGTATTAGACACTAGCATTTCCATTCATCTAGTGCCATCTGTTATTTCCATATTGCCATAATAATGATATTGTTAATATCATTGCCATGTTAGTATTATGATTGATCTCATGCCATGATTATCAGTACTATGATCTTGCTATGATAGCACTTACTATTGTCAGTGGAATAGTACGATGATGGATATGTTGAGTGGGATGAATAAAGGATATTTAGTCGGTTGATCTTGAGTCACCTGTCCGGGCATACTCGTGCAACCACATTTGCCGGTATGGGATGGCCTTGACTTGGTCCGATCCCGTGTTCTTTTATCGGTACCACCAAAGAGGGAAGGTTATGCGCGCGCTACCCTGGCCCGGTAGGCGGCGATGACCTTGTGAGCCCAGTTGTTGTTGAGTTTTGCGCGTGGTCCCCGTTTGGGACAGTAGCCCCCATTTGGGTCTCCATAGTTTGGCCACGACGGTGGCAGGTGTCATGAGGACACAGGGGCCACCCAAGGCTAGCCTCCGGGGGAGGAAGAGTGCCGGTGGTACGATGAAAGAGTCACGGGTCAGGCAGGTTTCGTTGAAGCAACGCTGGTCCACCCGAGTGGGATCATGAGGCCAGGTGCTTCATGGTGTGGGTAATGTGCACAACCTCTGCAGAGTGTCAAAATCTATTCGAATAGCCGAGTCCACGGTATTGGACTGCCCATCCAGACCTCACTAGGTGGTCAACCATAACAGTGATAGTAATGATGGAAGAACTCATCTTGGGTAGACATCAGATGATGTCAGGAATAAGATATGTTAGCCAAGGGAAGGCTATATGATGAGTGGTCGGATGACCACATGTTTTGGATTGGATTTGAGTCAGTTCATGTTGGATCATGAGTATTTCGAGGGTTGTGTGACAACCCAAAAGAGAGTAAGTTGGTATCCGGTACAGTAAGTATTCTAAGCATTTAGTGTGATCTCGCCATAGATTATATGCCTGATCCATGATATGCCATGCTTGTTCCATGTTTTCCAGTTAATTCCATGCCATGTTAAGAATAGATTCTTATATAAGCATAGTGCTTGCTTTGTCATTTGCTTGTTTGGATGCTATGTATTTGGTTGTCTTGCGAGTACGTTCAAAGTACTCACCTGGCCTTGCACGTGGCCAGTTGCAGGAGAAGATCCATTGTGCTAGATCGTAACCTAGCCAGTCCTGTGCGTTATGGAGCCTAGCCAGAGACGTCGATGCCGCGGAACCAAGACCTCTGATACCCTTTAGTTAGCCTTGGAGCTATGCATATTGTTGTAAGCAACAGTATTGTAATACTCCATTATAATTAATAAAGCCATTTTGTGCCTGGAATTGCTGTATCATGTCTTTGACGTGCGCCAGGTCTTATCCTGGGGCTGGTGTGCGTCGGCCCTCTATCGGGGTGCCACAGGCACCTTTAGCTTGAGTGGTAGATATTTGATAGCATGGAGGTCGTCTCCGTTAGCCATGTGTATGTGGATAAGGAAGTCCTTGATCCATACTGTTGGGTTTGTGGTGTCATCATATGGTTCTACATTGATGGGTTTAAACCCATCTGGGAACTGGTGTTCCATTACCCTGTCTATAAAACAGATATGGTGGGCTGGACCTCGGGACCTAGTAGTATCTCGTTGGACGTCGGGGGAGAGTCACTCGTACGATTGATCTCGGGTGTGTCCGTTCCCTTCTAACTAGGTGTCGAAGCCGTCAAGCCCGGCCTGCACGTGTCTCCTCGAATCGTAAATGGATCGTGGAGGTGCTCAGTTTGCCTCGATGTGACGTCGAACGTCATGAGGGTCTAGGTGATTGAAAGCACAGTATGCTCCGTTGGTGGTTTTGCTAATTCATGACAACATATAGTGTCTCTTGGACTAATACTCTTATCTAGTGCATTTCAGATAAAGTACACAGAGAGTGCTGGCTAAGGATTATGAGGAGCATCCCCAACAAGAAGAAGGACAAGGAATAGGATTGGCAAAGCTTCAAGCTAGAAGACTCTACATTTTACTTTGTGAGAAATCACTTTGAGTCCATAGGAAAGCCAATACTATTAAAATGGGGTAAGGTATTGATGGTGAACAAAATGCTCCACGTGCACAAGTGATAGTCACCAAAAACACCCACAAGCTCTTCCACAAAAGTCTGTCAAAAGCCTATCATGCAAAATCGGTGCCACCAATATTCCCCACTCGGCCCTACCGATTTTCACCTCAGACAGATCCCAGCCAAACCCTAAGTCTTCGGTATAGCTGATTCTGCATCGGTGGCACCGAGTTTAGGTTGCCAACATTCCGTTGATCCATTTCTTCAATTCGGAATTTCTAAGTTGTTTGGATCGGTGCCACCGAGTTTTTCAATTTGACCAGTGGTCACCTGATCGGTACTGCCGAGATTTATATATCGGTGTCACAGATATTCGAAAGTTGCTACCTTTTGAGCAACTTGGTACAACCGAGTTTTACACTTCGGCGTCAACGAGTTGGTCATTATAGGTGTAACGGTTGGATTTGTGGAGATGCTTATATATACCCCTTCACCAGCACCCACTCGCAAGAGAAGCACTCAGAACTATTCCATACTTGCCCCATCCAATTTTCTGAGAGAGAGCCACCTACTCATGTGTTGAGATCAAGCCATTCCATTCCAACCATATGAACCTTGATTTATAGCCTCCCATAGTTACATTTCACCCAATGAATCTCTTCCACCAAAGCCAAATCTGTGAGAGAGTGATTGTGTGTTGAGGAGTCTATCATCTTGAAGCACAAGAGCAAGGAGTTCATCGTTACTATCGAGCCTATTACCTTTTGGAGGGTGGTGCCTCCTAGATTGGTTAGATGTAGCTTGGGAGCCTCCTACTTCGTGTTGTGGAGTTGAACCAAGAAGTTTGAATGGGCAACGAGATCGCCTACTTCGTGAAGATCTACCCATAGTGAGGCTAGTCCTTCGTGGACGGAAGCCGTTATGGAATAGTCAAGGTTGCTACTTCGTGGACACTTATGGGTGGAGCCCTCCGTGGACTCTCGTGACCGTTACCCTCCGTGGGTTGAAGACTCCATAAACGTGGATGTACGATAGCGCCACCTATCGGAACCATGTGTCTCCAAATTGCGTTTGATCTTCCTCTCCCTACTCTCTCTTACATGTGCTTGTCTTACTTTCCGCTGCCAGACTTGTTGACTAGCATGTGTAGGTACATTAGACTTGCTATAATTGCTAAAACTGCCCACCAATTAACTTGGGAAAAGGTTAGGTTTTAATTCTTGCGAGTAGTCTATTCACCCCCCCTCTAGACACACACACTTCTAGTGATCCTACAAGTGGTATCAGAGCATTGGTCTCCATAGCATCGGTTTCATCACCGTGGAGGAAGATGGATGTGTCTAGTTTGGAGAGTTTGAGTTGTAGAGTGCCTATTCTTGATGGGGAGTACTATAGTCAATGGATATATGAGATGCTTAAGCTGTTCAATGAATTTCATTTGAGCAAGTATGTTAAGAACCCCTATGTACCTCCCATTGATCCTTTACATCCCACACACGAAGAGGAAATTGATATGCTATGCAATCTTAGAACTGTTAATCTCATCATTAGAGGATTGCCTAGAATTGTGCTTAATCAAATGAAGAATTTTGAATGTTCTTATACTTTGTGGAATGATTTGGAGAAACGATATCCAAGTTATTCATTGAGTAATCTTGATGAAATTCTTAAAAAACTATTGCCTTTCACAAAATAATGCCTAGTGATCTCAAGTTTGACGACTATCTATTTGAGCTTAGAGACCTCATGCATGCTAAAGGAGATGTCATTAATATCAACAACATCATTGTTGAAGCCATTCGCATTCATAATCATGAACATTGTGATGATCACAACCCTAACGAATCTCCTGTTCCTTGTGACGAGGATTTCCCACTTGATGATGACAATGTGGAACATGGCTACTATGATGAAGATGATGATCAAGTTTGACGACATCGAGTATGAGAAGACAATGAAGAATCTAAGTCTCATGGCAAACTTCAAGGATTACATGTCCGGAGGAAAAGAGTGGATTCTCGATAGTGGATGCACCGATCATATGACCGGAGATAGAGACATGTTTGACGAGATCACACCAAACCATGGACCGCGAAGGTATGTGACTTTTGGAGACAACTCCAAGGGTAAGTTACTTGGTCTTGGTAAGGTGGCCATATCCCATGATAGCTCTATTCAAAACGTCATGCTTGTTGAATCTCTTGGCTACAATCTTCTTTCCGTATCTAGACTTTCCGACTTCGGTTTTAATGTGCTATTTACCAAAGTAGATTGCCAAGTGTTTCGTCAAGATAATCATAACATGGTCTTTACCGGTTTCCGTAGAGGTGATCTATATATTGTCGATTTCACTAAGAGATCCAAACCTCGTACTTGTCTTATTGCAAAATCTTCTAAAGGTTGGCTTTGGCATAGAAGACTAAGACATGTTGGCATGTGTAATCTAGACAAGCTTATCAAAGGTGATCATATACTTGGTGTTAAAGATGTTATCTTTGACAAAGATAGACTTTGTAGTGCTTGTCAAGCTGGAAAGCAAGTAGGTGGAAGTCATCCCATAAAGAATATCATGACTACTAGGAGACCACTCGAGTTACTTCATATGGATCTTTTTGGTCCCAATGCTTACAAGAGCCTCGGTGGAAATTCCTATGGTCTAGTCATAGTTGATGATTTTTCCAGATTTACGTGGGTATTATTTCTTGATGATAAGTCACAGGTATAAAAGATCTTCAAGAACTTCGCTCGCAAAGCGCAAAATCAGTTTGAGGTGAAGATCAAGAAGGTTCGGAGCGATAACGGATCGGAGTTCAAGAACACCCATGTAGATACCTTTCTTGAAAAAGAAGGTGTTTCACATGAGTTCTCGGCTACGTACACGCCTCAACAAAATGGAGTTGTTGAGAGGAAGAACTGAACTCTTATTGAGATGGCAAGAACGATGCTTGACGAATACAAAGCACCAAGACACTTTTGGGCAGAAGCCGTGGAAACAGCATGTCATGCCACAAACCGACTCTACTTGCACAAGCTTCTCGGTAAAACGGCATACGAGCTACTCACCGGTAACAAATCCCAAGGTGGATACTTTCGGGTATTCGGCTCTAAGTGCTACATTCTTGATATGTATCGTCGTACTAAATTTGCTCCTAAATCTCATGAAGGATTCCTACTTGGTTACGTATCGAACTCTCACACTTACCGTGTCTACAACAACTTCACTCAAAAAGTTGAAGAGACGGTATATGTGAAGATTGATGAGTCTAATGGTTCGCAAATCCAACAATTGCCAAATGATGTAGGAGATAAGGATCCTTCGGAAGCTATCCAAGACTTGTCCATTGGCAAGATTCGTCCCATTGGAGGTGAAGGAAAGTACTTCGTCAACTCAAGTGGAAGCCCCTACTTCACATCAAGGTGAGCCTCAACATGACATGGAGGCATCCACAAGCGGTACACGACAAGATGAAGAGGAGGAAGTACATCATGAAGATCCACCACAACCTCCTTCACCACCACCTCAAGGAAACGACACCTTCAACAACAACGAAGATGAAGGATATGATGAAGAAGCTCCACCATCCAACAAGCCAAAGCTACCCCGAGTTCGAGCAAGAGTGACCAAAAACCATCCTCTAAACCAAATCTTCGGTGACATACAAACCGGGAGAATCACTCGCTCTAAAACTCGCTTAGCAAATTTTTGTGAGCATTATTCTTTCATCTCTAGCATTGAACCCTTGAAGGTTGAACAAGCACTTGAAGACCCGGATTGGGTGAACGCTATGCACGAGGATCTACACAACTTCGAGAGGAACGAAGTGTGGACACTTGTGGAGAAGCCCAAGGACGAGAAAAACATCATCGGAACCAAATGGGTGTTTCGGAATAAACAAGACGAAGACGGTCAAGTTGTAGGCAACAAGGCATGTCTCGTAGCCCAAGGATATACGCTAGTCGAAGGTATGGACTACGGTGAGACCTATGCCCCCATTGCGAGATTTGAAGCTATTCGCATTCTTCTTGCTTATACTAATCACCATGATATCACGCTTTATCAAATGGACATTAAAAGTGTGTTCTTAAATGGTGAGATTGAAGAAGAGGTTTATGTTAAACAACCCCCTGGTTTTGTGAATCCTAAGAAACCTAATCATGTCTACAAGCTTCGTAAAGCTCTTTATGGCCTTAAGCAAGCCCCACGTGCTTGGTATAAATGCTTAACGAAGTTTCTCATTGAAAAGGGTTTTGAGATAGGTAAAATTGATGCAACATTATTCACTAAGAGAGTTGATGGTGAATTATTTGTGTGTCAAATCTATGTGGGTGATATTATCTTTGGATCTACTAACCCACAATTTAGTGAAAGATTTGGAAGGTTGATGTCCGAGAAGTACGAGATGTCCATGATGTGTGAGCTGAAATTTTTCCTTGGTTTGGAAATCAAGCAAACGAGAGAAGGAACTTTCATCTCTCAAACCAAGTATACCAAGGACTTCATCAAGAAGTTCAACATGCAAGAGTGTAAAGGTATGAAAACTCCTATGCCTACTAGTGGACATGTTGATCTTACCAAGGACGACGAACCGGTCGATCAAAAGGTTTATCGATCTATGATTGGTTCATTGTTATATATATGTGCCTCCCGTCCCGATATTATGCTTAGTGTTTGCATGTGTGCGAGATATCAAGCTGCACCTAAAGAGTGTCATCTTTTGGCCGTGAAACTTATTGTGAGATATTTGATATAAACACCAAACTTTGGCAATTGGTATCCCAAGGGATCTTCTTTTAACCTTGTTGGCTATTCCGATTCATACTATGTCGGTGACAAGGTTGATAGAAAATCCACCTTGGGTACATGTCAATTTCTTGGAAGATCTCTTGTGTCTTGGTCTTCCAAGAAACAAAACTCGGTATCTCTATCTACCGCCGAAGCTGAGTATATTGCCATCGGATCGTGTTGTGCACAATTACTATGGATGACACAAACGATTAAGGATTATGGAATCCATGTGAAAAATGTTCCATTACTTTGTGACAATGAAAGTACTATTAAGATTGGTCATAATTCCGTGCAACATTCTCGAACTAAGCATATTCAAGTTCGACATCATTTCATTTGTGATCATGTTGCCAAAGGAGATATTAATCTTAAGCATGTTCGCACTAACATGCAATTGGCCGATATCTTTATTAAGCCACTTGATGAGAAAGTGTTTTGTTACTTGAGGAGTGAGTTTAATATCATTGATGCCTCAAACTTGAGCTAGACTCACTCGGTTGCATGCAAGGGGACGAGCTTACTTGACCGTTCCATGCTATCATTACCATGAATCTCATATAACTTGGAATTCTATGCTCCCTTGTATTGCATCTAACCCTTTTGTAGGTACTTGGAAGAACAACATTCCACAAGATTGCCAACAACTCAAATCTTAAGCAATCTTGTCATGGCCAAGTATCCACATCCCCTCTTGATGATGGAAGGAAGAGGACAACAAAACATATCCTTGACACACATTTGAATTTCTCAATTGGTATCAACTCACAATTGGTATCATGTCATTTTGATATATAATGGTCTTCCTTGCATGACTAACCTATGTAGGTGATAAGTGAACCAAAACAAGAAGGATTGCTCCCAACTCAAGATGAACATCATCAACCTCGAGCATCCTCATCAAGTTCACCTATAAGCCACGTCATCAACATCACTCAAAGGTATGTACTCATATCCTTGATATAGCTTTACTCCAAGACATGGGATAAATCAACTCAAGTGATATGAGAACATTAAGATGCTTAATCGAAAAATGGTAACCCCATTTCGATCTGAACGATGAGTATGACCTATGATCAAGTATTCTTGCTTGACTCCTTAAGTCAATGTACTCTAACATAGGTGACCTAGTCACCACCATCATCTAGTTATAAGAACTGAATGGAGAATTTTTGTTTTGTTGATCTTTGAAATTTCCATTCAACTCTAACCTAGATGAAAATTCATTGCAAATTCTTCTGAAAATTCACTGCAAATCTTTATGAAAATTCATTGAAAATCTTTGTGATCTTTTTGAGACTTTATGAAAAACTGCATTTGACAAAATAGCCAAAAACAATTTTATAAAAGTTTCTGTTCCACAACTTGGAGCCTCCGATCAAAGAATCTCGGTCTCACCGATGAAGCAGTTATGCTGCAAAACCACTCATCGGTGCTACCAACACCTTTTGCCTCGGAGCCACCGACTTTTTGCAAAAACTTCTATGCATTTTGTCTGTTTTGGTCTTATGGTCAGATCAATTATCCCTACATCCAAGGAGGAGAAATCTTAACATTTTTCAGATCTTAAGGGGGAGAAAATTGCTTTCAAGGAACCCTTGTCTCCATGCTCTCAATGACCTTTACTCTCTAGGATCCCTTCCCACTCAATGATCCCAGTTATCCGACCCTTTGTGTGATCCTTTTAGGAAATTAATACCAAAGGGGGAGAAATACCAAAGCTTCAAAGCTTATACTCATACCAAAGGGGGAGATATAATATTAGAGGGAAGAAATATCTAAGCATTCATGCTTCAGGGGGAGAGATAATCATGGAAAGAAGAAGTGTACATTTAACAAAGATAAAGGGGGAGAAATATCAAGGATCCATTATCTCAAAAACACTTCTTCAGGAGAAGAGAGCAGAATAAATTGGTTTGAATTTGATTCTTATATGTTATAGACTTTTCTCAGCCCTACCTACCCTCAACATCTACATGCTATGACTTTAGGGGAGAAAGTTCTAAATGTTCTTGGAGGCATGTCAATCTTAAGGAATACTATCTTCTATATGTTCTCCACATCTTGGTACTATTGAATTCTATTGCATTTTGGTTGGTAGAATACTCTTGTGTTCCCTAACATTGTTTTCTCAAGTGTGTTTCTACTACTAGAATCCTCAAGAATTCAAGGTAAGTATATGCATCATATCCTTGATCAAGATGATCTCTTGCTTCTTGCACATATTGTTTGCAAGAGTGAAGCCTTGAACAAGGATGTAACTCATTCACATATATTTGATGCATATAGCCAAGATACACATGACTCATTTTATCCTTTCTACTATATGTGTGTCTATGCATTCCAGGGCAACTATCCTTTAAAGGGTTTGCACACATTTAGGGGGAGCAAGTCCTTGTCATGTGTCTCTCAAAGTCTTCATTTTATCTATGCATATCTTTATTTGAAGTTTTGATTGTATGTTATCATCAATTACCAAAAAGGGGGAGATTGAAAGCACAGTATGCTCCCTTGGTGGTTTTGATAATTCATGACAACATACATTGTCTCTTGGACTAATACTCTTATCTAGTGCATTTCATATAAAGTCCACAGAGAGTGCTGGCTAAGGATTGTGAGGAGCATCCCCAAGAAGAAGAAGGACAAGGAATAGGATTAGCAAAGCTTCAAGCTAGAAGACTCTACATTTTACATTGTGAGAAATCACTTTGAGTCCATAGGAAAGCCAATACTATTAAAAGGGGGTAAGGTATTGATGGTGAACAAAATGCTCCACATGCACAAGTGATACTCACCAAAAACACCCACGAGCTCTTCCACAAAAGTCTGTCAAAAGCCTATCATGAAAAATCGGTGCCACCAATATTCCCCACTCGGCCCTACTGATTTTCACCTCAGACAAATCGGAGCCAAATCCTAAGTCTTCGGTACAGCCAATTCTGCATCGGTGCCACCGACTTTAGGTTGCCAACATTCTATTGCCCCTTTTCTTTAATTTGGAATTTCCGAGTTGTTTGGATCGGTGCCACCGAGTTTTGCAATCTGACCATTGGTCAATTGATCGGTACTGCCGAGATTTATATATCGGTCTCACCGAGATTCGAAAGTTGCTACCTTTTGAGC
This sequence comes from Elymus sibiricus, assembly GCA_039707655.1. Taxonomy (NCBI): domain Eukaryota; kingdom Viridiplantae; phylum Streptophyta; class Magnoliopsida; order Poales; family Poaceae; genus Elymus; species Elymus sibiricus. Next base: position 247,137,793 of record CM077673.1, on the reverse strand, counting down.
AACTCGGTACCACCGAGTTTTACACTTCGGTGTCACCGAGTTGGTCATTATTGGTGTAACGGTTGGATTTTTGGAGATGCCTATATATACCCCTTCACCACCACCCACTCGCAAGAGAAGCACTCAGAACTATTCCATACTTGCCCCATCCAATTTTCAGAGAGAGAGCCACCTACTCATGTGTTGAGATCAAGCCATTCCATTCCAACCATATGAATCTTGATTTCTAGCCTCCCCAAGTTGCTTTCCACCCAATCAATCTCTTCGACCAAAGCCAAATCTGTGAGAGAGTGATTGTGTGTTGAGGAGTCTATCATCTTGAAGCACAAGAGCAAGGAGTTCATCGTTACTATCGAGCCTATTACCTTTTGGAGGGTGGTTCTTCCTAGATTGGTTAGGTGTCACTTGGGAGCCTCCTACTTCGTGTTGTGGAGTTGAACCAAGAAATTTGTACGGGCAAGGAGATCGCCTACTTCATGAAGATCTACCCATAGTGAGGCTAGTCCTTCGTGGACGGAATCCGTTATGGAATAATCAAGGTTGCTACTTCGTGGACCCTTATGGGTGGAGCCCTCCATCGACTCTCGCGCCCGTTACCCTCTGTGGGTTGAAGACTCCATAAACGTGGATGTACGATAGCACCACCTATCAGAACCACGGGAAAAATCCTTGCGTCTCCAAATTGCGTTTGATCTTCCTCTCCCTACTCTCTCTTACATGTGCTTGTCTTACTTTCCACTGCCACACTTGTTGACTAGCATGTGTAGGGTACATTAGACTTTCTATAATTGTGAAAACTGCCCACCAATTAACTTGGGAAAAGGTTAGGTTTTAATTCTTGCGAGTAGTCTGTTCAACCCCCCCCCCCCCTCTAGACACACACACTTCTAGTGATCCTACAGTGATCCATCGGGTCTTTTCCATAACGGCGTTGCAGCGATTGGGTGTTGATGTTTCCCCGTACTGGCCTATCTCGACCTCTAGGGGGTCGGTTGAGCTCGTCGTTGGCTAGTTCTTCGTCAAAGTCCGGCAGCAAACGCCTGCGTGGGTATGATTTTGGCACGCTACGGCGTTGGTCTTCGAGGTCTTGTTCGACCGAGAGTACTTCGACCCACTTGTCGTTCAGCGCATCCGCATTTGCTTGCAGCTATTGCTGCTTACGTTTCATGCTTCAAGCAATGGCGATGAGGCGCTGCCTGAAACGCTCATGATCCAAGGGGTCTTCAGGGACGATGAAGTCCTCGGTGCCAAGGCTCTCGTCTTCCTCGTATTCCGGCATGTAATTGTCGTCGGCCCCTTCAAAGAGGTCATCGGGGTCTGAGTCCTCTGGATTTTCTTCGGGACTGCCATTCCGTACTGAGGAGGCTTGAGTTTCCACTCCAGTGTTTTCAGCGTCGTCGGCGGTGGCGTTATTTCTGTTGGGTTCCCCATTGTTTCCTCTTCGGTGTCTACGCCAACGTTTTTTAGTTGGAGATTTGGGGTGTCCACCATGTAGACATCGTAGGTAGCTGTCGCGGTCCACTTGCCAGTGTTTACTAGAGGCGAAGTGTGTTCCTTAGGGCCCTCGGCATCTTCGTCTATGTCCGTGGCCTCGTCATAGTCTAACACGTCGGTTAAATCGTCGACCGTGGCGACTAAGTGGGTGGTGGGTGGGAGGTAAATTTCCCGATTCTCAGCTTTAAGTCTGATCATTTCATAGATCGAAGTAGAAATAGACATGCTTTGGATGCGATCGAGCATCACGTTCAGGTAAGTTAGTTCTTTGGAGTTCATTGCCTGAATATAAGTGGGGCTGACTCAAAGTGTGCCCCATGTGTAGCTAGGAGTTGGCTCGAGATCCAACACAACTTCCAAGATAGGGACATCCGGGCTGGGGTTCAAAGGGACGTTACCCGGAGTAGCTACCTCGGGGCCCTCTAGTGGTGTTGAGGGCTTTGGCCCGATGTCTTCGAGAGAGGCCGGTTCCGGCGTCAATCCTCCAGCGCCAGGCAGCCCTTCCACCATGCCGGGCGTCGATCCTGATAGGATGAGTTCTCTGCAAGAATCCGTGCTGTAGTCCAGACCTCCAAAGGTCACGATCTGATCCGTGGCAAAGTTTTTGACCGAGGCCAAACGGCACAGAACATCATGCTGCCGAACACGAAGAGTTGGCTGGGGACGTAAACGTTCTCGTAGCCATCGTTCCAATTGATATACTACCGAGCCATCGATCCTTCTGTCGATCTCACAGCGGACCTCTCAATGAAAGCACCAGTGTCGGTGTAAAAACCGACAGACCTCGGGTTAGGGTGTCCCGAGCTGTGGATCTCGGACGTATGGTAACAGGAACAAGGGAGACGATGTTTACCCAGGTTCGGGCCCTGTTGATGAAGGTAAATCCCTACATCCTGCTCTTGTTTATTTTGATGGTGAAGTATCTAGTACAGAGTTGATCAATCTCGAGATCGTGAGATATGTTCTAACCCTGGAGCTAGATGAGTAATGTTGTGTTCGAGTCCCTTCTACGTGCTAAACCCCACGGCTTATATACAAGCCAAGTAGGGTATCTAGGGTTACAAGGACTGTATCTTGGTGTGGACGCGGCGGGAGAAGTCTTGGAGTATATGTCAAGTCTTCGGCAGATGCAGTCTTGATCACGTTCCATCATGCAGCTTCCGGAGTTCATCTTGAGAGGACAGAGGGCCCCTCGGCCAGCCCGAGGAGCTTGGGTCCACTAGGTTCAGACCCCCTAGTCCAGGCACCGTCACCATGAGATCATGCAACTCCCTGACACCGGAGGAATACCTTCTGAGCTATCAAATGTCACGTCTTAACTGGGTGATCATAAAGGTTCTCTATAGGTATCTCCGAGGGTGTTTGTTGGGTTGGCATGGATCGAGACTGGGATATGTCACTCCATATGATGGAGAGGTATCTCAAGGCAATGTGACTATGGAGTTAGTCACGGGATCTTGTATTACGGAACGAGTAAAGAGACTTGCCGGTAACGAGATTGAACAAGGTCTTAGATATCGACGATCGAATCTCGGGCAAGTAACATACTGATAGAAAAAGGGAACTACATACGAGATTGACTGAATCCTTGACATTGTGGTTTGATAAATGAAGATCTTCATGGAATATGTAGGAATCAATATGGGCATCCAGTTCCCGCTATTGTTTATTGACTGAAGAGGTGTCTCGGTCATGTCTACTTGATTCTCGAACCCGTAGGGTCCGTACAATTAACGTTCGGTGATGCTACAGTAGTATTTGGATATGTATGTTGGTGATTGAATGTTGTTCAGAGTCCCGGATGAGATCTCGGATGTCACGAGGATCTCAGAATGGTCCCGAGGTAAAGATTTATATATGGGAAGTCATATTATGGCTATAGGAAAAGTTTCGGGTTTTTCCGGTATTGTACCAGGAAGCTTCCAGAAGGTTCCGGAGACTTTCGAAGGATTCTGGAAGTCCACTAAGGATTCCAAAACGTCCCAAGGGTCAGCATGGGATGAGCGGAGGTGCCCTGGCCTTATTGGCCACGCTCACAAGTCCCTTAAGGCCCGTACGGCTCGGAAAGGTGAAAAGTCCACCTGTGTATGGAAAGGAGGGAATTGTACTGGGAGTCCAACTCCTCACCCTTGGTGCGCCAGCCCTAGGGCTTTGTGGGCTGGCCACCATGCCCCTGCACCTATATATAGAGGGGAGGGGCGCCTCCAAGAGGACACACGAGCTCCTTGGCGCGTCCCTCTCTCCTGTTGCTCCATTGCTCCTCTGTTCCTAGTTCCGACAGCTCGCAACGAAGCCCCGCCGGCACTACTTCACCACCATCTCCACCACGCCATCATGCTGGTCGAGATCCCAATCTACTTCTCCTCTCTTGCTTGTTGGATCAAGAAGGAGGAGACATCACTGAGCCGCACGTGTGTTGAACGCGAAGGTGCCATCCGTTTGGCGTTGGATCGGATTGGATCGCGATCGGATCGTGAAGTGTACGACTACATCAACCGCATAATATACGCTTCCGCTTAACGGTCTAAGAGGTACGTAGACACACTCTCCCCTCTCTTTTCTATGCATCTCCATTGATAAATCTTGGGTGTTCGTAGGAACTTTTTTGTTTCACATGGAACGTTCCCCAACAGTGGCATCATGAGCTAGGTCTATTCGTAGATGATATGCACGAGTAGAACACAAAGAAGTTATAGGCATTGATGTTTAGATTGCTTACCTCCTTAGTCTTATTTTGATTCAGCGATATAGTGGATGAAGCAGCCCGGACCAACTTTACTTGTCCTCGCACACAAGACTGGTTCCACCGACTGACTTGCAACTTGTTTTGCATAATGTGGCTGGCGGGTGTTTGTCTCTCCCACTTTAGTTGAATCGGATTCAACAGAGGCAGTCCTTGTAGAAGGTTAAAAGGCAACTTGATTATCACCGTTGCGGCTTTGCGTTGGTAAGATTGGTTCTTACTAGGTTCCCATAGCTGCCACGTAATACATACAAACAACAAAGTAGAGGATGTCTAACTTGTTTGCGCAGGGTATGTTGTGATGTGATATGGCCAAGACGTTATTTGATATATGTTGATGTATGAGATGACCATGTTTTGTAATAGTTATCACGACTTGCATGTCGATGAGTACGACAACCGACAGGAGCCATAGGGCTGTCTTTAATTTATTGTATGGCATGCGTGTCAATCTTTAAACGCCATGTAATTGCTTTTACTTTATCATTGTGCGTTAGCAATAGTTATAGAAGCAATAGTTGGCGAGACAACCACGTGATGACATGATGATGGAGATCATGGTTTCATGTTGGTGACGATGCAGATCATGCCGGTGCTTTGGAGATGGAGATCAAAACCACAAGATGATGATGGCCATATCATGTCACTTATTTGATTTGCATGTGATGTTTATCTTTTATGCATCTTATTCTTCTCTGGATGACGGTAGCATTATAAGATGATCCCTTCACTTAATTTCAAGAAAATGTGTTCTCCCTAAGTACACAACATTGCGAAAGTTCGTCATTTTGAAGCACCTCGTGATGATCGGGTGTGATAGACTCTTCGCTCGCATACAACGGGTGTAAGCCAGTTTTACACATGCGGAATGCTTGGGTTAAACTGGACGAGCCTAGCATGTACAAACATGGCCTCAGAACACGGAGATCGAAAGGTCAAACATGAGTCATATAGTAGATATGATCAACATGGAGATGTTTACCATTGAAACCACCTCATCTCACGTGATGATCAGACTTGGGTTGGTGGATTTGGATCATGTCACACTAAGACAACCTGAGGGATGTTGATTTGAGTGGGAGTTCTTTAGTAATATGATTAAATGAACTCATTATCATGAACATAGACTAAAGTTATCTTTGCAAATTATGTTGTAGATCAATGGCTCGGTAGTAGCTCCCCTGAATTTTAATGCGTTCCTAGAGAAATCTAAGTTGAAAGGTGATGGAAGTAACTATGCACACTGGGTCCGTAATCTAAGGATTGTCCTCACTGTCGCACAGAAGGCTTGTGTCCTTGATGCACTGCTTAGTGTGCCAACCCCTCTAGCGTCGTCTGTCGATGTTATGAATGTCTAGAAGACATGTTCTAATGACTACTTGATAGTTCAGTGTGCCTTGCTTTACGGCTTAGAATCAGGGCTCCAAAGACGTTTTGAACACCATGGAGCATATGAGATGTTCCAAGAGCTGAAATTGGTATTTCAGGCTCAGGCCCGTGTTGAGAGGTATGAGAGCTTTCAGAAGTTCTTTGCCTACAAGATGGAAGAGAATATCTCAGTCAGTGATCATCTGCTCAGAATGTCTCCGTGCTACAATCGCTTGAATCAAGTGGGAGTTAATCTTCCAGATAAGATAGTGATTAACAGAGTTCTCCAGTCACTACCACCAAGCTACTATAGCTTTGTGATGAACTATAACACACAAGGGATGGATTGGATGATCCCTGAGCTATTCGCAATGTTTTACGCCATGGAGGTAGTAATCAAGAAGGAGCATCAATGGTTGATGGTTAATAAGACCACTAGTTTCAAGAAGGGAAACGGCAAGAAGGGAAACTTCAAGAATAGCAAACCATTTTCCGCTCCAGTGAAGAAACCCAAGGCTGGACCCAACCCCGAGACTGAGTGCTTCTATTATAAGGGGAACAGTCACTTCAAGTGGAACTGCCCCAGATAGTTGGTAGATAAGAAGGCTGGCAACTTTAACAAAGGTATATTTGATACACGTGTTATCGATGTGTACCTTACTAGTGCTCGTAGTAGCTCTTGGGAATTTGATACCGGTTCAGTTTCTGATATTAGTAACTTGAAACGGGAGCTACGGAATAAACGTAGACTAGTTGAGGACGAGGTGATGATGCGCATTAGAAGTATCTCCAAGGTTGATATGATCGCCATCGGCACACTCGCTCTACCTTCGGGATTAGTTTTAAAGCTAAATAAATGTTATTTGGGGCCTGCGTTGAGCGTGAACATTATCTGGATCTTGTTTATGGCGAGAGAGTTATTCATTTAAATTAGAGAATAATGGTTGTTCTATTTATATGAGTAATATCTTTTATGGTCATGCACCCAATGTGAATTGTTAATTCTTAATCAATCTCGATCGTTGTGATTGATACGTCCTTTTGCATCATGATTTCCTACTGTTATTTATAATGTTCTTATGCATAATAATGCTTTATGGAGTAATTCTAATGCCTTTTCTCTCATAATATGCAAGGTTTACACAAAGTGGGAGAATGCCGGCAGCTGGAATTCAGGACCTGAAAAAGCATGTCAAAGACACCTATTTTGCACATCTCGAAATAAGCTGAAACTTTATGGAGAATTATTTTGGAATATAAAAAAAATACTGGAGCAAATAACTACCGGAGGGGGCCACCTGGTGACAACAAGACACCAGGGTGCGCCAGGCTCCCCAGAAGCGCCCTGGTGGGTTGTGGCCAGCCCGGCCCACCTCCGGTGCCCATCTTCTGGTACTTAAGGTCTTTTGACCTAGAAAAAATCAAGGGGGGCCTTTCGGGACGGAACACCGCCGTATCAAGGCGGAACTTGGGCAGGAGCACTTTTGACCTCTGGTGGAGCGATTCCGCCGGGGGAACTTCCCTCCCCGAGGGGGAAATCAAAGCCATCGTCATCACCAACAACCCTCTCGTCTTTGGGAGGCCAATCTTCATCAACATCTTCAGCAGCACCATCTCCTCTCAAACCCTGGTTCAACTCTTGTGTTCAATCTTTGTACCGGAACCTCAGATTGGTACATGTGGGTGACTAGTAGTGTTGATTACATCTCGTAGTTGATTACTATATGGTTTATTTGGTGGAATATTATATGTTCAGATCCATTATGCTATTTAATACCCCTCTGATCTTGAGCATGAATATCATTTGTGAGTAGTTACCTTTGTTCTTGAGGTCACGGGAGAAGTCATGTTGCAAGTAATCATGTGAAGTTGATATGTGTTCGATATTTTGATGATATGAATGTTGTGATTCCCTTAGTGGTGTCATGTGAACGTCAACTACATGGAACTTCACCATATTTGGGCCTAAGGGAATGCATTATGGAGTAGTTATTAGATGATGGGTTGCTAGAGTGACAGAAGCTTAAACCCTAGTTTATGCGCTATTTCGTAAGTGGTTGATTTGGATCCAAATGTTTAATGATATGGTTATATTTTATCTTAATACTTTTCTCGTAGTTGTGGATGCTTGCGAGGGGGTTAATCATAAGTGGGAGGTTTGTTCAAGTAAGAACCGCACCCAAGCACCGGTCCACCCACATATCAAATTATCAAAGTAGCGAACGCAAATCAAACCAACATGATGAAAGTGACTAGATGAAATTCCCATGTACCCTCAAGAACGCTTGCTTATTATAAGAGACCATTTTGGCCTGTCCTTTGCCACAAAAGGATTGGGCTATCTTGCTCCACTTTATTTACCATTACCGTTACTTGCTCGTTACCAGTTATGTTGCTATCAAACTACATGTTACCCACAATTTCAGTGCTTGCAGAAATTACCTTGCTGAAAACCACTTGTGATTTCATTCTGCTCCTCGTTGGGTTCGACACTCTTACGTATCGATAGGACTACGATTGACCCCCTACACTTGTGGGTCATCAAGGCTCTTTTCTAGCGCTGTTGTCGGGGAGAGGTCACGTAGCAGAAAAAGCAGAGGTGATGAGACAGCACGACGATGAGACGCTGGTGTTTTACCCAGGTTCGGGCCACTGGGAAGCGTAAAACCCTACTTCTGCTTTGGTGGATTGATCGAGGGGAACACGAAGCACACGCAGAGCTCATACCCGACAAGGTTGCCTTCGGGAGAGCTACTATGTGAGTACAAGTATCCAAAGTTCTAAATCTTTAGCTAGGTTGCCTTGGGCCTCCTTTTATAGCTCAAGGGTAACCACAGTGGCAAAACAGACATTACCTAGTGATTAGATAGCTAACAGTGCTATCATACCTAACTCTGGCACTTTGGACAAAATGCCATAAATGCTAGTCTAGGTGGCGTGCGGGGATGCATCCCCGGAAGGCTTTTACCACTGCTTGGCTGGCTATTGCTTAGTATCTTGACATGCCTCTGGACAGGTGTCAAACAAGCAATATATGTCTCCCAGCGCGTCGCCACATACTTAGCGAGAGCCACTTACCCACCTGAGGGCTCGACACCGCATTGACAACTGACTGGCGTTGCGATGTGGTGGAGCAGTGGCCGATCGGCTCGCGCCTTCCGGGGGATGGCTTGCCGGGTCTTCCTGAAGATGTGTGTGCCTCGGTCCCCGGCAGGCACCGAGGATGTGACTGGCGTGGTTCGGGCCCGTTCTGGGCTGTTGCATCGATCTTGCCAGCGTTGCTAGCCAGCGTAGGCTGCTCCTGCTGGGGTCTTGGTATCGAATGTTGGGTTCGTCTTCTTGATGCGCTCCTTGATCTCATGAAGAGCGGCTTCTCTGGCTTGGATTTGGTTTATGTTGACGGGTTCTGCTACTACTGTCTGTGCATAAGTCAGGGGCACTGGGTACCCCATTCCTAGTGCACCGACATATGGACTTGACTCTGAGATAGTATACTCTTTCTGTGAATCATTTGCTACTCATGTTGACCTCCCTAAGGAGAAGTGGTTTAAATATCATCCCCCTATTGAAGAAGAAATTAAAGAACCGGTAAAAAAGCTAAAGATGAAACCATCATTTACAATGTTGATCCAGTTGTGCCTACTGCTTATATTGAAAAACCACCTTTCCCTGTTAGGATAAAGGAACATGCTAAGGTATCAACTGTGGTTCGCAAAAGTAATATTAAAGCACCTAAGCCTTCTGAACAAATTAAAGTAGAACCTAGTGATATTATGGTTAAAGATCTCTTGGTAGAAAATATTGATGGGCATGTTATTTACTTCTATGATGAAGCAGCTAGAATTGCCAAACCCGATGTGTCGTGGTTTTGTCACGTCAAGATGTCCTCGTGAGAGAACTTAGGTGTGAGGCCATCGCAACTATGTGGCGTCTTGAGAGGGGTTGGTCGGAATCGAGAGACGCGAGTTTACCTAGGTTCGGCCCCTCCGATGGAGGTAAAAGCTTACGTCCTGCTTTGTGTCTATATTGATGATGATGACGATCTCGATTACAAGGGTGCGGAATCGCTACCCCTAATCTCGAGAGCCTCTAATCTGTCTATCTCTAATGACTTGAAGTTCTCTCTCTAGGGGTGCCTTACCCCTCCTTATATAAGTGGAAGGGGTAGGTTTACATGTAGAGTCCTATTGGAGTAGGATTAGGACTAGTCTCTCTTGAATCCTAATCGGGGTCTTTTTTCCTTTGTAAGGAATCCTTCCTCTCCTTGGGCCTTCTCCGTGAGCCAGCCCTCCAGGCCCATCCATGAGCCACCTTGCGCCGGTTTGCACACTGGGCCTTGGGCCTCGTCGTCCTGCGACCCGGTAATAGAGGTGACCTATGAGCCGCCATACGATGGGCCGGGTCATACCTCCTGCCGGGTCACCAATGAGTCGCCAAGCTCGGCCGGGGCATCAGTGAGACGCCAAGTCCCGGCCGGGTCACACTTCAAGCCGGGTTATACCGCGGGGTAATATCCCCGACATTAGCCCCCAGGTTAGCTTGAATTTATTCATGGTAAGCTCCTGAAATAAGAATAATAAATATGTTAAGTGATCGGCTCGCTCCCCTAGCCGTCTTCTTTCAATGAAGTGGCTCCTCAAAAAATCCGGGTTTCTTCTTCATATGAATGAGCCGTCTTCACAATCATCATGCAGGTCCATGTCCTTTGCAAAATATTGGGAATAAAACACCCATATGACGTTGAGTCGGCCTCCAATACTTTGGCTTGATGAAAATCTTGGGAATAAGAAATCCACATGATGTTGAGCTGGCTTCCATTGCTTTGATTCAGAATGGAAAATCATCCATTGCTAAACCACTTTCAACTTGTAAAGCCAGGTTGCTTATATAAACTCTGCCGGGTTACGATCTTTTGATAATGCCGGGTCATAATTGCTAGTGACGCTGGGTCAAACAACTGGACTTCAGCTGGCTTGATAAAATTATTGGGAATAAAGAAATCCGTGTGATGTTGAGCTAGTCTTTCAATGCTTCAGCTCCATGAAGAAATGAGGCCCGTCTCACTCACAATTGACATCTTGAAAGTGTTCTTCTATTTTTTATATCCATATTACCTATAGCCCCCAAGTCTTAAGAGGGGAATGTAGTGATAGCTTTAATACTTGCTTCAAATATAAATATTGCAACCCTAGAGAAATTCGGATTGTTCATCTGAGTCACCAGTCATAAGTTGAACGTTCCACATATGTAGCCCCCAAGTACCTGGTTGTCTTGCCTGCAGTAACCTGGGACTTGTAAGTGTCTTATGCTCATAAAACTTTAGTCAGTGTAGCCCCCAAGGGCCGGATCATTATGCAATAATGAGCAGGAACTTTTTGTAGATCTGATCATATAGCCTTGAGGAGAAATGTGTAGTCCCCAAGGGCCGGCTAAGTAAGACAATACTGGGCTGGGACATAGAAAAAGATAGAAAGGCCATCTCATCTCCTTGAGATAATAGGGTCTTGTTGACAATGTAATTATTTGAAAAACAACTTGCATTAGCCCCCAAGTGCCGTGGTGCATGCTTGCCGCGACATGGGACTTGATAAAAACTGGACTTGAATAATGTAGCCCCCAAGTGTCGGTCGTATGCCTGCAACGATTGGGGACTATTCCTTTCATTGCAGAATAAAATCATATCCACTGTCTAGATGACATTGCTGAAATCCTTGCATATCAATGTTGAACCATGCTCCTTGCTGTAAGCTCGTATTTTTTGGATGAAGGAAATAATAGCCATTACTCTGAAGAGGCTGTGAAAACCTCAATCATCCAATACTGGTTATGACAACCATAATGAAAATCCAGCCACATTGGCTATTTAAGATTTGAATAATATAACCCAGATTGAAAACCGGCTCCTGCAACATAAACCAGGATATCTATGCATATATGATGCATGGTATGACGATGCAATGATGATGCAATGTATGATGCAATGCAGGATGATGTATGTGTATGATAATAGAGTATAAAAATGTCGGCTTTTAAGGCTCGACAAAAAGAGACTAGCTCTGTTTCGTTTTTTGAAAAACTCAAGTTTTGCTTCAAAGAAGCTTTGGCATAAAAGCCTTAAACCTCGTAAGCCGGCTCTCACATGACATAAATCCGTTATTTAAACCTTAACAAGTTCAGGGTCTTAAAAAGATTGACTTGTTAAGAGTACAAACGGGCCACATAGCGGAGAAACTACGACAGACAAGGCGAGTTTATCCTAGCTCACTGTAAGCCGGCTCTTTCGTGACAAAAGCCACCGTTTAAACCTTGACAAGTTCAGGGTCTTTATGCGAGATTGACTATGAAAGTTCAGGGACTCTTAGCAAGATTGACTGTCAAGAGTTTGGCGGGTCACCTGGCGGAGTAGCAAGTTGCAAATAGGCAAGTTTAACTCGAATATGGCATATAAAGCCGACCAAGAGTGTATGAAAGCTAAACTCATAGAGTTGGAAGCCCGCAAGTGACCATATTAAGATCCAATAGGGCAGGGCACCCATGTTTGAACGGCGCATCATGGCGGCTCATCCTCTTGGGCGACTTTAAATCCTCTGCCAATAAGGTAGGGCACCCATATTTGAACGGTCGCATCATGGCGGCTCGTCCTCTTGGGCGACTTTAAATTTTCTTAAGAACTCGAACTCGCGAGAGATGAATTCCTTTTGAACCGGAGGTTGAGCCGGATATCAAGATCTCAAAACTTTGTGAGAGACAGACTTCTCTTGAGCCGGGTTTTAAACTAGAACCTTTTCTGATACTTCGGAATCCTTCTTTTGAGCCGGAACTCTCAGATTGCTTGGCACTTTTTTCAGCTGGAAATTTTCTGACAGCCTTTAAGCTTTCACCAATGTGGCAGTAGCCCCCGAGATCGGGTTATTTTTTCTCCAATGACCCAAGGTTCTTGAATTTGCTGAAACTAGCAACATTTGTTGAATCATGTCTGTGTAGCCCCCGAGTCTTAAGACGACTCGAGGAGTTTGGCTTGAGATTCTCCATACTTGGCCATGGCATAACCTGGCATATAGTTGACAGCGGAAATGCTGGAATGTGTTGAAGCTGGAGGCAAAGTGGCGAGTTTGATGATCTTCGCAACACTCATTGTATACCCTCGGTGCTGATAACGCGATGTGAATTCATGGAAAGTTGAGGTTGATCGCAGAAGCTGATAAATGATCCCGTATGAGCTGTGTCCATAACCCGACCAATGGTTCATCCCAGCTGGTTGTTGTAGTAGACTATCCGCAGGGGCGGCGACTTGCGCGTGCCCGCTGAGCAGCTTGTGCGGATGGACGGCTTGAGCGAGCAAGCATGACACCGGCGTGTCAATGTAGACTAGACCATAGAGACGGCAACTCTTGAGCGTCCGTTGGGTGGCTTAAGTGGAGCAAGCATGTCGATATAGACCGGACCACCAGGCGGCGAGTCGTCCACGGTGTTGTAGACCAGCGCGGACGGTGAGTCGGCCGTGGCGTTGTAAGCCGGTGCCGATGGGAGAGTCCGCCACAGCGTTGTAAGTTGGTGCAGTCGCGAAAGACGGCCGCGGTGTTATAAGCCGGTGCGGTCGCTAGAGGCGGCCGCAGCGTTGTAAGATGGTACGGTCGCGAGAAGCAGCCGCGGCGTTGATAATCCGGTGGAGCGCGATATAGATGAACACCAGTGCAGAAATGATGGTGGCGCGCGCTCCATCTCCGCAGTACAATGCCACCTTTGTAGTTAATAATTCTCCTGCGTAAAAATATTTACACGGCAAAGTAATTGTTCTTGGAAGAATAAAAAAGTACCGATAAGAATAGACCGGATGAACTTCACCTGACATGTTTTGTCGAAAATTATCAGCCACGGGGTTGATGACGACTGCGGTGGAGTTGAAGTCAACCGCGGGCGTGTAGAAGATACTTGCAATAATTGGCATGTGTACTTTCATGAATTTGGGCTGACCACACCCCTTAGGACCGGACCCACACTTGACCCTTTTTTTCTCAAACCTCATTTTTTTATTTGGGTAGTCGGACGTCCCTGTCTCTTGTCACCAGCCAGCCCTTGGGCAACCAGCTTGCAAGGGCGATGACCGAGATGTCGGGCCCACGCGTGGGCAACGGAGCAGCAGGCTGCCACGGTGAGCCTGCGGAGGACGCCGCATAGGCCGATGGAGGAGGAGGGGAAACCAGGTGCCCGGGGGTGAAGCAGAGGAGGACGTGGAGGAGCCGACAGGTGTGGTGGAGCAGGCGGCGGCCGGCAGCGCGGCGAGGAGGCGCGCCGGCGGGCCATAGCGGCAGCTTGCGGCAGAGGTGGAGCACGGCAAAGGCGGGAGCCGGTAGGAGCAGCGGCAAAGGCGGGAGCCGGCTCAAAGGTGCAGGGCGGCAAAGGCGGGAGCCGGCTCGAAGGTGCAGGGCGGCGGCTGGCTGGGCGCTTCAGGAGCCAGCGCCGAGGGGAGCGCGCAGAGGTGGGAGCCGGCAGGAGCAGTGGCATGGGGCGGCCGCCGGCCGGAGGCGCAGCCGGAGGCGGGCAAGGCGACTTGCATGGGCGCGATGGAGGCGATGCAACCTGTGGGGGCGCGGGTGAGATGGATTGCCGGATGGGTCGGAGTCAGCGTGCGGGACTGAGCAGCACAACGTTGGGGGTGTAGGCGGAGCCACAACGACGGGGCACATGAATGGCATGCGGGCACAGAGGAGCCAGCCGGAAGTAAAGCACGGCTGTGGTCCGGGCGAGCGGGGAGACGCAGCCGCGTGCAATCAGGTTGGAGGGGTAAGGCACCCCGGCGACAGAGCTGATGGCGGCAGTGGCGTAGGCAGGCGGCTCCAGAGGCGAGGCGCCGGCGGCTCAGAGGACAAGTCGGACGTGCGGGGGCGGATGCAGCGGAGGCGCTGATGGGGCGGCTCAGAGGAGCGGTGATCCGGCAGCGCAGGGCGGCTAGCCGGTAGGCGCGGCGGCGGCTCAACAGTTTTGGAGGAGGCACGGTGAGGCCGGGGCAGTGGTTCAACGCGGCGGAGGTCAGCCGCGAGCGAGTCCGTGGTCGCATCTGCTTTGTGTCAGGGCCGGCTTGGCGAATCCGCGTCCGTATCCTCCTCTGGGTCAACACATATATATATTTTTTCTTGATGCATCGGGACTAAAACTTCTTCTAATGTTGCAGCCACAGCGGGACAACTTTTCGATGAATCTCGCAAGTTTCACGCCACTGAATATCCCTTAATTTTTTTTATTGATTGAACTGGCAGCCTGTGTAAGCAACAATAGAACTTTGGCGATTTGCACGCGCACATAACTCTTGTCGGTCTCGGCCTATTGTGACAATGCTCCATGAATCGACCTGGTTTCAAATCTTCAGATCGCAAGTCGTGTGCGGTGGCGCACCACGCAACCCTAATTTTCTTGAACTCAAGTCTTGCACTACCAGATCAAAAAGATAATCAGAATTCTAAACACAAATGATAATCTTCCCAGCTCTAACCAAGGATGTTCCATGGCGGTTTGCCGTGCCGGCTCTTTCTTCATCAGATCAATCACAAGCTTCTCAATTCCTCGGAGAGTTCCCTCCAAGAATCATAACACCACCGTGTGCGGGCCACACGGTGGGCGCCAACTGTCGTGGTTTTGTCACGGCAAGAAGTCCTCGTGAGAGAACTTAGGTGTGAGGCCATCGCAACTATGTGGCGGCTTGAGAGGGGTTGTCGGAATCGAGAGACGCGAGTTTACCCAGGTTCGGCCCCTCCGATGGAGGTAAAAGCCTACGTCCTGCTTTGTGTCTATATTGATGATGATGACGATCTCGATTACAAGGGTGCGGAATCGCTACCTCTAATCTCGAGAGCCTCTAATCTGTCTATCTCTAATGACTTGAAGTTCTCCCTCTAGGGGTGCGTTACCCGTCCTTATATAAGTGGAAGGGGTAGGTTTACATGTAGAGTCCTACTAGGAGTAGGATTAGGACTAGTCTCTCTTGAATCCTAATCCGGGTCTTGTTTCCTTTGAGAGGGAATCTTTCCTCTCGTTGGGCCTTCTCTATGAGCCGGCCCTCCAGGCCCATCCATGAGCCGCCTTGCGCCAGCTTGCACACTGGGCCTTGGGCCTAGTCGTCCTGCGACCCGGTAATAGAGGTGACCTATGAGCCGCCATACGATGGGCCGGGTCATACCTCCTGCCGGGTCACCAATGAGTCGCCAAGCTTGGCCAGCGCATCAGTGAGTCGCCAAGTCCCGGCCGGGTCACACTTCAAGACGGGTTATACCGCGGGGTAATATCCCAGACACGATGAAAAAGATAACCATAAACCCGTAGTTGGCATGCCTGTTGTCTCAGTTAAAATAGGAGATCATTGCTATCATGGTTCATGTGATGTGGGTGCTAGTGTGAGTGCTATTCCTTTTACCTTATACCAAGAAATTATGAATGACATAGCACCTACTGAAATAGAAGACATAGATGTTAGTATTAAACTTGGTAATAGAGACAGCATCACACCACTTGGGATTGTTAGAGATGCTGAAGTCATGTGTGGGAAAATAAAATATGCTACTGATTTTCTAGTTCTTGGTTCCCCACAAGATGACTTTTGTCCCATTATCTTTGGTAGACCTTTCTTGAACATTGTTAATGCTAAGATAGATTGTGAAAAACAAACTGTTGGTGTTGTTTTGGTGATGTGTCTCATGAGTTTAAATTTTCCGAGTTTAGTAGACATCCCCGTAATAAAGAATTATCAAGTAAGGATGAAATAATTGGTCTTGCTTCTATTGTCGTTCCTCCTACTGATCCAGTAGAACAATATTTGCTAGACTAGGAAAATGATATGCACTTGCATGAAAGAAATGAAATAGATAAAATTTTCTTTGAGCAACAACCTCTCCTAAAACACAATTTGCCTATTGAAACTCTAGGAGGTCCTCCTCCACCTAAAGGTGCTCTTGTGTTTGAATTAAAACAATTGCCTGACACTTTGAAGTATGCTTATCTTGATGAGAAAACGATATATCATGTGATTATTAGTGCTAACCTTTCAAAACATGAAGAATAAAGATTATTAAAAATTCCGAGGAAGCACCGGGTTGCTATTGGATATACTCATGATGATCTTAAGGGCATTAGTCCCACTCTATGTCAGCACAACATTAATACGGAACCTGATGCTAAACCCATTGTTGATCACCAACGACGATTGAATCCTAAGATGAAAGAAGTGGTAAGAACTGAAATATTAATTCTTCTAGAGGCAGGTATAATTTATCCCATAGCTGATAGTAGATGGGTAAGTCCCGCATTGTGTCCCTAAGAAGGGAGGTATTACTGTTGTTCCTAATGATAAAAATGAACTTATCCCACAGAGAATTGTCACTCGCTATAGAATGGTAATTGATTTTAGAAAATTAAATAAAGCTATTAGAAAAGATCATTACCCTCTGCCTGTCATTGATCAAATGCTAGAAATATTATCTAAGCACACACACTTTTATTTTCTTGATGGATATTCTGGTTTCTCTCAAATACCTGTATCACAACCTGATCAAGAGAAAACCACCTTTTCTTGTCCTTGAAAAGATTGTGGAGGTTTTCATGGATGATTTTTTCGTTTACGAAACTTCTTTTGATGATTTCTTAAGCAACCTTGATCGAGTTTTGCAGAGATGTGAACAAACTAATCTCGTCTTGAATTGGGAGAAGTGCCACTTTATGGTTAATGAAGGTATTGTCTTGGGGCATAAAATATCTAAACGGGGTATTGAGGTGGATAAAGCTAAAGTTGATGCAATTGAGAAAATGCCATGTCCCGAAAATATTAAAGGTATTCGGAGTTTCCTTGGTCATGCTGGTTTCTATAGGAGGTTTATTAAAGACCTCTAAAATTTCTAGGCCTCTTACTAATCTTTTACAAAAGGATATTCCATTTGTTTTTAATGATGATTGTGTAGAAGCCTTTGAAACACTTAAGAAAGCATTAACTTCTACACCTATAGTTCAACCACCTGATTGGAACTTGCCTTTTTAAATTATGTGTGATGCTAGTGATTATGCTATTGGTGCTGTTCTAGGACAATGAGTTTATAAGAAATTAAATGTTATCCATTATGCTAGCAAAACTCTAGACAGTGCCCAAAGAAATTATGCTACTACTGAAAAAGAATTTTTAGCAGTTGTGTTTGTTTGTGATAAATATAGATCTTACATCGTTGATTCCAAAGTTATTGTTCACACTAATCATGCTGCTATAAAATATCTTATGGAAAAGAAAGATGCTAAACTTAGACTCATTAGGTGGGTTCTCTTGCTTCAAGAATTTGATTTACATATCACTGATAGGAAAGGAGCTGAGAACCCCGTAGCTGTAGGATAGAAAATATTCTTTATGACCCACTACCTATTGATGATAGTTTTCCTAATGAACAGTTAGCTGCAATAAATGTTTCTCAAAAAACTCCTTGTTATGTTAATTATGCTAACCACATTGTTGCTAAATATATACCACGTAGTTTCACATACCAACAAAACAAAAAATTCTTCTATGATTTAAGACATTACTTTTGGGATGACCCACATCTTTATAAAGAAGGGGTAGATGGTATTATTAGACGTTGTGTACCTGAGCATGAACAGGAACAAATCCTACAGAAATGTCATTCCGAAGCCTATGGAGGACATCATGCGGGAGATAGAACTGCTCACAAGGTATTGCAATCTAGTTTTTATTGGCCTACTCTCTTCAAGGATGCCCATAAGTTTGTCTTGTCTTGTGATGAATGTCAAAGAATTGGTAATATCGGTAAGCGTCAGGAAATGCCTATGAATTATTCCCTTGTTGTTGAACCATTTGATGTTTGGGGTTTTGACCATATGGGACCTTTTCCTTCCTCTAATGGGTATACTCATATTTTGGCTGTTGATTATGTTACTAAGTGGGTAGAAGCTAGTCCAACCAGTAGTGCTGATCATAACATCTCCATTAAAATGCTTAAAGAAGTTATTTTCCCAAGGTTTGTAGTCCCTAGATATTTAATGACTGATGGTGGTTCACCCTTTATTCATGGTGCTTTCCGTAAAATGCTTGCTAAATATGATGTTAACCATAGAATTGCATCACCCTGTCATCCTCAATCTAGTGGTCAAGTTGAACTTAGCAATAGAGAAATAAAATTAATATTACAAAAAACTGTCAATAGGTCCCGTAAGAATTGGTCTAAGACACTAGATCATGCACTTTGGGCCTATAGAACAGCTTATAGAAATCCTATGGGTATGTCTCCATACAAAATGGTATATGGAAAAGCTTGTCATTTGCCTCTAGAGTTAGAACATAAAGCATTTTGGGCAATTAAAGAACTCAACTACGATTTCAAACTTGCCGGTGAAAAGAGGTTATTTGATATTAGCTCACTAGTTGAATGGAGAACCCGAGCTTATGAAAATGCCAAACTGTTTAATGAAAAAGTTAAAAGATGGCATGACAAAATAATCCAAAAGCGGGAATTCAAAGTTGGAGAATATGTTCTTTTGTAATACTCTCGTTTTAGATTTTTTGCAGGAAAGCTTCTTTCCAAATGGGAAGGACCATATATTATCAAAGAGGTTTATCGTTCTGGAGCTATCAAGATTAATAATGCCCAAGGTAATAACCCAAAGGTGGTAAATTGACCAAGAATTAAACACTATATCTTAGGTATGCCTATTAATGTTGAAAGCAATATTATCCAAACCATGACACCGGAGGAACACATAAAAGAAATCTTACAGAACACTCCAGAATCCTGAAAAAGAAGAGGTACGTGATACGGTAAGTAAACGGACTCCGAAAAATGCACAAACATATTTTCTGTTAGTTTTGGAATATTACAAAAATTAGGAAAATAAGAAATAAACATGAAAGCAACCGAGGTGAGAACGATAAACCAGGGCGCGCCTGCCCTCCCTAGCGCACCCTGGTGGGTTGTGCCCCCCTCGGGCACCTTCCCAACTCCGTTTTCCTTCCATATTCTTGCTTCCCAAGATAAAAAAATCTTTATATATACCCCTGATTATTCTGACCACCGCATCACAGAAAAATACATGTTCTTGTTTCGTGTTGTTTTCCTATCAGATATATGAAGCTAGGCATCATGTCTTCTCCCTCCTCCAATAATGTAGAAGAAGATGCTTGGTTGATGAAGATGGAGCTGAAGAGAGAGGAGCCAAAAAAAGCCAACAATGAAGACAAGGGCAAGGAAGCTATGAGGTATCAAGCTCAAGAAGGAGGGCAATCCATGCCAACAGAAGAGGACGAAGAAGAAGATATCCTTCGACCTTATTACAATCATCTCACCCCCACTAAAATTGAAGCTTTTAGGGATTTCGAAGTGGTTCGTGTTAAGAATAAATTTCTCACTCGTGAAAATATTTTGATAGAGGAGCACATCATCACCCTTCGGAGCGTCATCCGTGAATTGGAGTACCTATTGAGGCTAAAGTGTGACACTTCATCACCACCACCTTCATCATCTTCACCACCAAAGGAGACTTGAGTACATGGGTATGGGCACTCCCCTTGGCTTGTGCCAAGCTTGGGGGAGATGCCCCGGTATCATATCACCATCACTTTTATTTACCTTTACCTATTTTAGTTCAATCCTTAGCTCTTTCATGATCTAGTTGAATAAAAGTTTATTATAATCTATTTTTGTGTGCTAGTTTAGTGATCTATCTATCTATGTAATCGAGTGATAGTTATATAATAAAGTTTAGTTTGAGCATTTGCTTCTTTACTTTCTTGTTGCAATCAAAATAAAAAGGAAATAAATGAAAAGGATCATATTCTAATCTTATGGTAAGTAATGACATCACATAAGGAAAAGTATAAGTGGTAAAATTTATTGGAGATTGACAAACATAGCATTGGTCAATGATGCAATTCATGAAAGAATTAATAAGGGAAGAGAATATTCACATGCAAATACACTATCTTGGACATCTTTTATGATTGTGAGCCCCCATTAAATATTATATGCCAAAATTGTTGACGTTGGACAAGGAAGACAACGTAATGATTTATGTTTGTTCATATTAACATAGAAGTTATATTGTCATAGATCCTTCAACATGTGGTGCTTTCTCAATATCTTTGCTAGCCAAAAATTCCGCACTAAGTAGAGATATTACTTGTGCATCCAAAAACCCTAAACCCAAACTCATGTTTTGAGACTCCACCATACCTACCTATGGATTGAGTAAGATCCTGCAAGTAATTTGTCATCATTGCACTAAGGCAATAAAAATTGCTTCTAAATGTGTTTGATCAATTAGTGTAAGTGAAAATTGAGTGTTGTACGAACTTGTGATGACAAAGTAATAAAAGCGACGAACTGCATAATAAAGTTTGCTATCATAAGGGACAATATAACGTGACGTTCTTTTGCATTAAGGGATTTGGCATACAAACCAAAAAGCGCATGACAACCTCTGCTTCCCTCTGCGAAGGGCCTATCTTTTACTTTTATGTATTTACTTTTATGCAAGAGTCAAAGTATTCTTCCCTATTCCTTTTTACTTTTTCTTTTTGCAAGCATCATGTGGTGAGGAAAGATCTAGGCACATATATCCAGTTGGATATGAGTGAGCATGAGTTATTATTGTTGACATAACCCTTAAGGTGAATACGTTTGGAGGCGAAACTATAAACCCCTATCTTTCTATGTGTCCGGTTGAAAAATTTTGTTCATGGGTATGTTGTGCGTGTTAGCAATCATAGAAGATTAAATGATGGTTGAGTATGTGGACTTGCCAAAAGGCTCCAACACGAGACCCTTCCTAAAAATATGATGAATTGTAGTTGCCAAGTTGACTGAGAACATAGTTTGCTGGCTTTCAATAAGGTATATGCTTTATACTTCTATGTTGTGATGAATTGTTACTTGTTCATGAGAAGTTAAATGATGAAGTTATATAATAATATTTATATTAAAAAATCCTATGACAAAGTTTGTTGCTTCTATGATAATAAGCAGGATGCTACTATGTCCATATTTTGTTTTTATCGACACCTCTATCTCAAACCATGTGGACATGTTTTTCGATATCGGCTTTCGCTTGCGGACAAGCAAGGTCTAACCTTGGGGGAGTTGATACGTCCATTTTGCATCATGATTTCTTACTGTTATTTATAATGTTTTTATGCATAATAATGCTTTATAGAGTAATTCTAATGCCTTTTCTCTCGTAATATGCAAGGTTTACAGAAAGAGGGAGAATGCCGGCAGCAGGAATTCTGGACCTGGAAAAGCACGTCAGAGACACCTATTCTCCACATCTCCAAATAAGCTGAAACTTTACAGAGAATTATTATGAAATATATAAAAAATACTGGAGCAAGTAACTACCGGAGGGGGGCCACCTGGTGACCACAAGACACCAGGGCGGGCCAGGCCCCCCAGGCGCGCCCTGGTGGGTTGTGGACAGTCCGGCCCACCTCCGGTGCCCATCTTCTGGTACTTAAGGCAATAATCAAGGGGGGACTTTCGGGACGGAACGCCGCCGTCTCGTGGTGGAACTTGGGCAGGAGCACTTTTGCCCTTTGGCGGAGCGATTCCGTCGGGGGAACTTCCCTCCCGGAGGGGGAAATCGAAGCCATCGTCATCACCAACAACCCTCTCATCTTTGGGAGGCCAATCTTCATCAACATCTTCAACATCACCATCTCCTCTCAAACCCTAGTTCATCTCTTGTCTTCAATCTTTGTACCGGAACCTCAGATTGGAACATGTGGGTGACTAGTAGTGTTGATTACATCTCGTAGTTGATTACTATATGGTTTATTTGGTGGAATATTATATGTTCAGATCCATTATGCTATTTAATACCCCTCTAATCTTGAACATGAATATCTTTTGTGAGTATTTACCTTTGTTCTTGAGGTCATGGGAGAAGTCATGTTCCAAGTAATCATGTGAAGTTGATATGTGTTCGATATTTTGATGATATGAATGTTGTGATTCCCTTAGTGGTGTGATGTGAACGTCGACTACATGGTACTTCACCATGTTTGGGCCTAAGGGAATGCATTGTGGAGTAGTTATTAGATGATGGGTTGCTAGAGTGACAGAAGCTTAAACCCTAGTTTATGCGCTATTTCGTAAGGGGCTGATTTGGATCTAAATGTTTAATGATATGGTTAGATTTTATCTTAATACTTTTCTCATAGTTTGCGAGGGGGTTAATCATAACTGGGAGGTTTGTTCAAGTAAGAACATCACCCAAGCACCGATCCACCCACATATTATCAAAGTAGCGAACGCAAATCAAACCAACATGATGAAAGTGATTAGATGAAATTCCCGTGTACCCTCAGGAATGCTTGCTTATTATAAGAGACCGTCTTGTCCTGTCCTTTGCCACAAAAGTATTGGGATATCTTGCTGCACTTTATTTACCTTTACCGTTACTTGCCCGTTACCAATTATCTTGCTATCAAACTACTTGTTACCTACAATTTCAGTGCTTGCAGAAATTACCTTGCTGAAAACCGCTCGTCATTTCCTTCTGCTCGTCGTTGGGTTCGATAGTCTTACTTATCGAAAGGACTACGATTGACACCCTATACTTGTGGGTCATCAGTGATACACATGTTCATACTATTTATCCAAAAGATGCAAAGTTAATGATGATAGTACCACGTGCTTGTGGCACTGCTGCTTAGGTCATATGGATGTAAAGCGCATGAAGAAACTCCATGCTGATGGATCTTTGGACTTACTCAATTTTGAATCGCTTGAGACATGCGA
This sequence comes from Elymus sibiricus, assembly GCA_039707655.1. Taxonomy (NCBI): domain Eukaryota; kingdom Viridiplantae; phylum Streptophyta; class Magnoliopsida; order Poales; family Poaceae; genus Elymus; species Elymus sibiricus. Next base: position 247,114,411 of record CM077673.1, on the reverse strand, counting down.
ACCATGCCTCATGGGCAAGATGACTAAGACCCTGTTTTCCGGTACGATGGAGCGGGCAAATGACTTGTTGGAAATAATACATATTGATGTACGCAGTCCAGTGAGTGTTGAAGCACGTGGTGGATATCGTTATTATCTTACCTTCACAAATGATTTGAGTAGATACAGGTATATTTACTTGATGAAACCCAGGTCTAAAATTTTGAAAAGTTCGCGTGATTTTAGAGTGAAGTTGAAGATCATCGTGACAAGAAGATAAAATGTCTACGATATCGTATTGGAGTTGAATATCTGAGTTACAAGTTTGGTATGGATTTAAGATAATGTCGAAATTGTTTCACAACTCATGCCACCTCAAACACCACAGTGTAATGGTGTGTCCGGACTTTGTAGCCGTACTCTATTGGATATGCATGGTGCGTTCTATGATGTCTCTTATCGATTTGCCACTATAGTTTTGGGGTTATGCAATAGAGACAAGTACATTCACTTTAAATAGGGCATCATCTAAGTCTGTTGAGACAACGCCGTATGAATTATGGTTTCGCAAGAAACCTAAGCTGTCGTTTCTTATAGTTCCAGGATGTGACACTCATGTCAATAGGCTTCAGCCTGATAAGATTGAACCCGAAGTGGAGGAGTGCATCTTCATAGGATACCCTAAAGAAACAATTGGGTATACCTCCTATCACATATCCGAAGGCAAGTCTTGTTATAAAAAATGCATCCTTTCCAGAGAAGGAGTTTCTCTCGAAAGAAGTGAGTGGAAGAAAGATAGAAATTGATGAGGTTATCGAACCTTCACTTGAATTGGAAAGTAGCGTAGCGCAGAAAGGTGTTCATGTGATGCGCACACCAAATGAAGAGGAAGCTAGTGATGATGATCATGTAACTTCGGATCAAGTTACTACCGAACCTCGTAGATCGACAAGGACATGTGATGCCCTGAGTGGTGAGGTGATCCTGTCTTGAAAGTCATGTTGTTAGACAATGATGAGCCTACGAACTATGAGGAGGCGATGATGGGCCCGGATTCCGACAAATGGCTAAAGGCCATGAAATCCGAGATAGGATCCATGTACGAAATCGAATTATGTACTTTGGTAGACTTGCCCGATAACCGGCAGGCCATTAAGTACAAATGGATCTTTAAGAAGAAGACAGACTTTTATGGTAATGTCACCATTTATAAAGCTCGACTTATCACAAAGAGGTTTCAGATATGTTCAAGGAGTTGACTACAATGAGAAATTTCTCACCCGTAGCGATGCTAAAGTCTGTTTGGATTATGTTAGCAGTTGCTGCATTTTTTGATTATGAAATCTAGCAGATGGATGTCAAAACAACGTTTCCTTAATTGTTTCCTTAAGGAAAGGTTGTATGCTATAGAACCAGAAGGTTTTGTTCATCCTAAGGATGCTAAAAGGTATGCAAGCTCTAGGGATCCTTCAATGGACTAGTGCAAGCATCTCGGAGTTGGAATATACGCTTTGATAAGGTGATCAAAGCTTTTGGGTTTATACAAAGTTTATGAAGAAACTTGTATTTACAAGAAAGCGAGTGGGAGTCTATAGCATTTCTTATAAGTATATGTGGATGACATATTGTTGATTGGAAATGATGGAGTTTTTCAAAGGAAGACCTGGGTAAAGCTTCTTACATATTGGGCATCAAGATCTATAGAGATAGATCAAGATGGCTGACAAGACTTTCACAGAGCACATACCTTGACAAGATTTTGAAGGAGTTAAAAATGGATTAGTCAAAGAAGGTGTTCTTGCCTGTATTATAAGGTGTGAAGTTTAGTAAGACTCAAAGCTCGAGCACGACAAAAGAAAGAGAAAGGATGAAGGTCGTTCCCTATGCCTCAGCCATAGGCTCTATTATGTATGCCATGTTGTGTACCATACCTGATGTATGCCTTGCCATGTGTGTGGCATGGGGGTACAAGAGTGATCCAGGAGTGGATCACTGAACAGCAGTCAAGATTATCCTTAGGTACCGACATAGGACTAAGGAAATGTTTCTCGGTTATGGAGGTGATAAAGAGTTTGTCGTAAAGGGTTAAGTCGATGCAAGCTTTGACACCGATCCGCATGACTCTGAGTTACAAACCGGATACGTATAGTGGAGTAGTCATTTGGAATAGCTTCAAGTGGGGTGTGGTAGCAGCATCTAGAGTATGACATACAGATTTGCAAAGTACAAACGGATCTGAATGTTGCAGACCTGTTGACTAAAACCTCTCTCACAAGCAAAACATGATCAAACCCCAGAACTCATTGGATGTCAATCACATGGTGATATGAACTAGATTATTGACTCTAGTGCAAGTGGGAGACTATTGAAAATATGCCCTAGAGGCAATCATAAATTGGTTATTATCATACTTCCCTGTTCATGATAATCGTCTATTATCCATGCTAGAATTGTATTGATCGGAAACTCAGATACATGTGTGGATACATAGACAACACTGTGTCCCTAGTGAGCCTCTACTAGACTAGCTCGTTGATCAAAGATGTTTAAGGTTTCCTAACCATAGATATGAGTTGTGATTTGATAACAGGATCACATCATTAGGAGAATGATGTGATGGACAAGACCCAGCCATAAGCATAGCATTTGATCGTATAACTTAGTTTATTGCTACTACTTTCTTCATGTCAAGTATCTGTTCCTAAGACCATGAGATCATGCAACTCTCTGACACCGGAGGAATACCTTGTGTGCTATTAAATGTCACTTCATAACCGGGTAATCAAAAAGGTGCTCTACAGGTATCGCCGAGGGTATCTGTTGAGTTTACATGGATTGAGACTGAGATTTGTCACTCCATATGACGGAGATGTATCTCCGAGCCCTCTCGGTAATACAACATTGCAAGAAGCCTGCAAGCAATGTGACTAAAGAGTTAGTCATGGGATCTTGTATTATGGAACGAGTAAATAGACTTGCCGGTAACGAGATTGAACTAGGTATGAGATATCGATGATCGAATATTGGGCAAGTAACATACTGTCGGGGATATAGCCCCGCGATATAACCCGCCCTATTTGGCCGGGTTAAATGTTGATGGCTCTACAGTCAATTTTTAGATGGGCCGTGTCATGAAGACAAGACAAGAAAGGCGGTAGCTGACTGAGTCGGCAGGGCGGCCCAACACTTGAAGACGGCGGCCAAGGCCCATAGGATGGAAGGCGCTGGCCAGTTTCCTTGCTTAAGGAGCAAGGCGAGTTAGAGATATTATAGGTTACGAGTCACGATATGACCCGGACTCTATTGTAAACCCTAGGGTCTTGGCCTGTATATATAGGCAAGCCCCTAGGACTAAAAGAAAAAAGTCACAATCTCTCGATAGCTAGGTTAGCGATTCCGCACCCTTGTAATCGAGATCTATCCATCAAATACACACAAAGCAGGACGTAGGCTATTACCTCCATCGGAGGGGCCGAACTCGGGTAAGCCCGACTCTCTTTCCCGTTAAACCCCTTTGAGTCGCCACCTAGCGGCGATGGCCTCACACCTAAGTCCTTTCACGAGGATATCTGCCATGACAAAACCACGACAGTTGGCGCCCACCGTGGGGCCTTCACCCGGTGGAGTTGAGTTTTCGAAGGGAACCCTTCCAGGGTTCAGGAAGATTGTGGTTGATCAAATGATCAAGAGTCGCCGCGAAAAAATCCACGTCAATGAGCCGGATTGGAGCGCTGAGGCTGACTCGATCGAACGTGGGCCTCGAGTTCCCGTCGGTGAGATCGATTTGGAGACCCGCGAGTCGAACATCTACACCAACCTGGACGAGCTGGCTTGGCGTGCCCAAGCCGGCCAGTGCCAAGGCGGCCGTCGTCACGTCTTCCAGCGAGAACGCCCTCGTCAACTCGGACGACGGGTCATCCACGGGAGATAAGGAGTCGATCTGTCCTCTTTATGATGGCAGGCTTGGGGGCTCATTGGAAACTGAGGCCCCCGGGGAATACGACGAGTCGCCGCGCCAGGTCGCCGTCTACATGGCAGGAGCTACAACAGTTCCCGATCCAGCCATAGCTGGAGGAGTCGGCGGGTCAACCAAAATGCTGGCTCAACCCATGACCGATCTCATGGCTGAGATGGCGAAACTCGTGGAAACCCTAGTTACCGCAGAGAATCAGGAAGATTGCAATGTGGAGTTAACCAAACTGCGTAGCCAGATAGTCAAGGTGCAGAAGGAGATTGACGCTGAAAACGCGCGGATGGCGGAGCTACAGGCTCGTATACATCAAGAGACGGAGCGCCTTAAAGCCGAGGCTTGGCGGTTAGGGGTTCAGAGGGAAGCATCAGAGGCGGTTTACGAGAGGAGATGTCACTGCGGGTTCCCATAGAACCTTGAGCCACAAGAGCTTTTTACTACCCCACAACAGACACCAGGAACTGTTCAACCACCTGGGAATAGGCAAGAGGATGAGTCTCAACCACCACCAACTCACTCCTAGCCTCGACGATTCCAGACGTCGCGGCGTCATTTTTCCAACCTTGTTGATACCATGCTAGTAGCAACCCGGAATTTGGAAGCGTTGCCTATTAACGGAAACTCCCCCGTTGAGGTTGAAGCTAGAAACGCCATTGAGATGCTGAAAACAGTTGTGGTGCTGGGACGAACAGTAGGACAATTGGGATACCATGCTTATCCCCGGTACTCTGCGCCGAGCGCATGCTCAAAGATTTCAAGGGGCCTCGTAAGGTGCCAAACTACACGGCGGATCTTGAGCTGGCTTCCTGGATCGAAAGCTACGAGTTGGGGATGGATATGCTGGATGTCAGTGACGCTGTATGCGCCAAGTATTTAACCATGATGTTGGAGGGACCGGCTCGAACGTGGCTGAAAAATTTGCCACCCAACTCCATCAACACATGGGCAGAGCTGAAGGAGCAGTTCATCAAGAATTTCCAGGGAACCTGCAAGAAGCCCATGACAATAGTAGATCTACAGCATTCCGTTCAGTGTGTGGACGAGTTGGCCCACCACTAGACCCACCAGGTCACGGAGATTATCCACTCATCAGATAGCATCACGGCGGCTCAAGCGGTCCTAATTTTGGAAAAGAACTGTCACTTCCAGCCGTTGGTTCGGAAGCTCGGACGGCTCAAGCGAAAGGTATAGGATATGGGCGACTTAATGGATGTCCTAACCAGATATGGCGAGTAAGATAGCACGAAGGATCCCGGCTCAGATGAGGACAAGACCGCTAAAGGCAAAAAGGCTAAAGGAGTAAAGGGCCAAGATGGTCACGATGGTAACCAGGGGGCTCTAAATAACAAGCGGCCCGATGGCGGTTCAGACTTCGTTGCTAATACTAAAACGGGCTTCAAAAATCAGCGCCGCAACAGTAGCCCCGGAGGGGCTTGCAATGGTAATAATACTCGCAACTATGAGGACGCGCTTAAAGCACCTTGTCCTAAGCACAGCACTCAGGATAAGCCCGCTACCCACTCCTGGGAAAACTGCTACATCATGCAAGATTTCCGTAACCAGGCTTTCCAAAATAATCTAGGAGGCAATGTTGGGGGACACCCGGGTCAGCACAGACCTGGCGGGTCAAAAGGTGGCTCAGGGGCTGGTTTTCAACATCAGGGAAATCATGGCAATGGGCAGCATCCTGGCTAGGGCAATCAGCATAATAACCAAGGAGGATTCCAAAGTAATCCCAAGCAGCTGAATAACGGTCTGTACCACTAATACCTGAATCCCTGAACAAAGTTTATGCTCTGGAAGGATTTTACAAGAAATGAATTCTATACCTCCAAGAAGAAAACAAGCCAGCCCAAGAACACCTGTGGCCTTATTATACCTAGAGCCTCCGTCTCCTTTTTTAAAATTTCTTCCCCCCCCTTGCAAATTTTGTGTATACTTCTTTATGTTTCAAGTATAAATAAAGCCGGCGTTTTTAGCCATTTCAGCCTACAAATTGAGCTCGAGTCTTTATTTTCCGAAACAGTGGGCACTTGGGGGCTTCCAAGTCATCGAGTTTAGGTTTCTAACCCTTGTGACCCGGCAAACTAGCGCCACAATATTATGGGCATTTGGGGGCTTCCAGCTCATCGAGCTTAGCTTTCTCACCCCCTTGACCCGGCAAGAATAAACGCCATATATGGTTAAACCTGCCTGTACGCTTGATGCGACCCCTATCAGATGACCCCGTGTACTCTTGACAAGTCAATCCTTTTTGGACCCCGAACTTATCAAGGTTAAAACACCGGCTTGAGTCATGAGAGAGCCGGCATACAGAGAGCTACGATAAACCATGGGTTATCATACTCGCTTCATTGAAGCAAGACTCGAGCCTCGAAAGTCGGTCTTTTCCTGTCGAGCCTCAAAAGCCGACAATTACTTTGATATCATGAACATATGTTATTTGCATTACATCATTCCATCATCTGCATCATCATCGCATCATGCTAGCACGGTCATACCTATGCGGAAAACTGATTTTCAGATCAGGATATATCATAAGATATTTGTGAACACATATAAAGCCTTTTGGTCGATCAGCATCATGGTTTATGATAACCAGGATTACTGGGTCAAAACCTTCAAAGTCGGCTTCAAAAAGCCGCTTTATATTTCTGAGCTTCGAAAGCCAGTTCCTAATGGTACTATGTGGTATTATTAAACTATGTAATCACTACATAAAATGTTTCAGGCATGCCCTGTTCTCATTTTACCGGTTCATATATGAAATACCCGGGTTATCAGCTGCATGACCAGCATAAAATTATATTATTGTGGAGAACCAAAAGGAATTTGAGCTTTGAGCACTAGTTTCTTTTTGTCGAGTCTCATCGAGCCGGTTTACCAGGATTACCTTATTTGTTATAGCAAGTTTTAGGTTCAAAATTATTACCGGCTGACGCTTGAGAAACCGGGTTGAATAATTGAGCTCACATGGTGACCAGTTGACAAATCATATAATCTTCAACATTGTTGAAGGAGAAATAGACTGTTTAAGTCTAGAAGATCAAGACCCTCTGCCGGCTTATTTTGCTCAGCTCTTCCTTGCTAAAAACATTCATCAATAAAAAAAGTATGCAAACGGCAGAACAACAAAATAGTATCAAGCCCCGGAGTAGAAATATTTTGCACCAACAAAGGTGCAAATGTGCACGATGGCACGACACAGCGGTTTTTCAGAAAGCTACTCCTATTATAGGCTTAAGGAGCCACAATTTTTTTAACCCATACTGGGGGGCTTGAGCCGACAGGGTGGCGATTGAGAAGTTCACATCATCATTCAAACTGACTCGTCGACCATGCCATCCGGGTCAGTCACGATCTAATCTTGCGCATGAGACGCCTCCGAGTTATCCGCTGCTGGGTCTTCTGGTTCTTTTATTTGGAGATTATCCACGTCCCAGTTATAGTGGGATAGAGCTTGGAATACGGCCTCGTCATCAAAGATAGGAGACGGATCAACTTCTGGGGCGAAGATGTGCTTACGCCGTCGAGAAGCCAGGTTCACTGATGTAAAACTGGGTGGTGGAATTCGTGAATGGTTGGTGTCATAAGCCGCCTGATAATTCTTTAGCTTCATTTCAGATACCAACTGAGTAGATAATACTTGAGCGGCTTTGACACAAGCAGTATAGTCCTCCTGAGAAAATTCTGATCCATCGTTCTTAAACTTGGGGAAGCCTTTTGCTAATTCAGCCCGGTCAAGCTCCTCTCCGTAAGCTAGAGCCCGGCTCAACGAATATATCGCGCCGGCTTGGGCAGCTGAACTTTTTAGCTCTTGAAATTGCTGTGGAATGGTTGAAAGGCATTCCAACACATTTTTGATAAGCTTCAAAGGCTGCTTATCCCCCATCACTGCCTTGATTGCAAGGTGACTCCCAACATAGAGTTGCTCTATCAGAGAATAAACAGCCTTAAGCATCAGCATGCTATTATCATGAAGGTTGCTAGTTCGGGGGCCTGCAAAATAGTATCAATACATGAGTCACCAGGCGATTTATATCTGTATCTCAAGAAGACGACAAGTCATATATACTTACCAAAAACAAGCTTGGGTCATCTGGGCAATGTGCCGTTTTAACCCGGACAGCTCCTCGGTGATGGGCTTAAGCTGGCCCTCATCATCCTCTGCACGCTTCAGCAGAGTCGCCTTTTCGGCTTCAAAAAAGACTGCCTTGGCGTTTTCCAGTTCAACCAATGAGAGTCAAAGTTTTTATTCAACCTCTGCTTGGGTGGTTTGCCCCTTTTCCAGGTCCTTTTTTAAGCCGGCTACACTTGATTCGGCCGTCTTCAAAGTTTCCTGCATAGTAAACAAAATTTATGACAAGTCCCAAGCAAATTGCAAGCAATATATTTGGCACTTGGGGGCTAATGTATATCAGTTCTTTCGACATTAAAGATAAGGAAAAGACCCGACTTATCTCTAGAAGATGAGTCGGACCTTGGGGGCTACAGGTCGAAGTTCTTCAAATTATTAAGACCCGCTCATCTCAAGAAGATGAGACGGCCCTTGGGGGCTACAGGTCGAAGTTCTTCAAATTATGAAGACCCGAATCATCTCAAGAAGATGAGTTGGCCCTTGGGGGCTACAGGTCGAAGTTCTTCAAATTATTAATACCCAACTCATCTCAAGAAGATGAGTCAGCCCTTGGGGGCTACAGGTTGAGTCAATCATAGCATTCACAAGACCCGTCTTATCTTAGAATGATAAAGCTGGGCCTTGGGGGCTACATAGGGATATATGGTATGAACACATAAACAGGAATGTACCTCGTATTTATTTTTCATACTAACGAGGCCGATTTCCATTTCGCGGCTCGTAGCCAGGCGGTCCAGACAGGTGGCATGAAGATCTTCAGCACCAAAATTTTCATAATTTGGGAGTTCTAGCTTGGTCTTCCATTTCTCTCGCAGCACTGTTTCACCCTTAGCAATAATTTTTGTTAACACTCTGGAGACCTCAGGAGCAGCATAACTCGCCACAGTAATACTAACCTCCTCAGGGGCACCTTTAGTCGCTGCTGGAGGATTGGGCGGATCAAGATTGGCTGCCGGTGTAGCCTCAACATTCACGGCATCAGTACTGGCTGGCTCAAATGGAGGAGGTAAGTCAGGTTGGACCTCCTGAGGATCTTCAAATTGATCAGCATGAATTTCAGGAGCCGCCAGGTCAGGAATCTCTGGCTCAAGGGCCTCAGGGTTAGCAGAAGACCCGTCAGTTTTCCTTTTCTTGGCCTTGGCCCTGCAGAATAAAGAGTGCAGTATAAAGCATGGGTAGAGACAATAGTCTACTCAAACAGGCAAAATAACAAGAGGAATTTACCCAGGATTGATAACGAAGGGTGCCAGTTTGGATGCAGTAGAGTCGCCCGACGAAGGTGGCGACTCCTGACAAACCAAGACATAGGAATTAAAGGTTGACACATCAAGTCAAAACCTCCTTGGAGAATTGGAGCGTTAAATACCTTGGTTGGTCATTTTCGGGCGGCTGATTTACCAGGTAAACCGTCAACCAGGTCACCACTCCCACTCCGGGTCAGACGCCTAGACTGGTGCTGAGTTTTCTTCAAAACAAAGCAAGGATCCAGATAAGCGTCCAGGTATGCACGGCTTGTCTCGACATCGCCCTAAGAAATAGATTGGCGTCAGCTAGATTCAATGAAATACAAACAAAAGATAAAATTTACCTCTGATCGGGTATCAGTGGCAGCTGCTTCGTCCTTTTGAGACGGCCCTTCTACAGCCGCCTTATTTTTCTTCTTACTTCGGGTGGCTTTGGGCTTATTGGCCGCAGTTTTGCTTCATTTCCTGCCCCAAAAGGGAGACGTGGCCTGTAAAATTAACAATCAGAGCAAGCAGGCGAAAGGCTGAAAGGTCTGATCGGAAAGCCGGATGAAGGTCTCAAAGGTTTTATACCGGAGGAACCTGGTTAAGGGCATAAAAAGGCTTCAACCTGTGATTGCTGCAAGTTTCTTGGTTTTCACCCAGTAGCTTCTTCACGATCCGGTTTATCTCGCAAGCATCCAAGGAATAGTTACTGTATCGTTGAGCGGTATCCAAGATGCCGGAGTAAGCATACATCAAGTTGTTATGAAGACATAATGGCAAAATCCTCCAAGACACACAACACCGGGTTAAGTCGACTCCAGTTAGCCCGTTGACTAGCAGAGCCCTAAACTTTGGATAAATAGGGGCGTGTTGAGAACGCTCCTCTTGAGGAGCCGAGCCAGGAAGTTCAAAATCCATGGGGAGGCTATTGCGTCTATAACCCGGCAAGGGATTTTCGTCAGCAGGGGCGGTGTTCCGACAATAAAACCAAGTTTTGTTCCTCCCCTTAGGATGGCTTGGTAGGGCGGCAGCAGGAAAAATGACGTCTTTTCATATCTGGATTGAGACCCCGCCAAATTCTTGGCTAGGGCCGTCTGCGCATTCGATCTACTGGTTCAGTAGAAGAATTCCCTGAAGAGGGAGACGGTGGGTTCCATTTCAGATATACGTCACAAAACACTTGGAATTGGCAAAGGTTCTATATGGAGCTGGGACCTAGGTATTGGGGAAGAAGATGGAAGAATTGCAAGACGTCCCGAAAGAATTTTGATCCTGGACGTGAAAACCCCCTCTGAAGGTGATCCAAGAATATCACCACTTCTCCCTCCTTTGGTTTTGGGATTTCCTCTCCAAGGATAACCCTCCAGCCAACCACGTCTTGAGGCAGCAGAAACCCATGTTCCTCATAATCTTTCAAGATAACCTCAGAAACTTGAGTGGCCACCCAGTTGCAGTCTTTGGATTCTGACATAATGAGTCGGCTGGATAAAGCAAAATGGGGGCGTCTTAAGCAAATGGTTCAAATAAGATGATCTAATTATCTACAATGGAAAAGCTGCCTTGTGAAGAGCCGGAACCTTAATACAGCAGTTTAATGCATGGCGGGTTGCAACTATTGAGCCGGCAAGAGTAAGGGCGACTCATGCTAAAAATCAAAGACCTCTAAAATTTTGCTATAGTGTGGGACTAACAAGTTTCTACCGGAGCGGCTACGTTTGTGGATCTGAGAATATTTCTAAAAAGCAGGGTAATTGCTAGACCTAATGACGGAGCAGGGAAGAGGTGACAGTACGGTTCATCAAATGCTCAAACAGATTAAAGTATGCTATGCGTAAAACGGGGACGTCATTCCTACCGCTTTATTTTTACGATTAAACTTGCGGGATCTACTCACGAGACCAACGATGATAATGAACCGAAGAAAGGCTACCGAAGAACTCAAGAACTTCGATGAACTACTGTGGATCTAGGTCAGAGGAGATAACTCACTTGAGTGATCACCGGTGGCGGCGGGAACGTGCGGATGTTTGGCCAGCAAGGAAGAAATGTCGTGACGGTCTCGGGAGTGGTCGGCGGAAATGAGGAAAAACAGCGGTGGTGCGAGGAAACTCCGGGCTCGAGGAAGAAGAAGGAGCAAAGAGGCGAAGTGAAAAGTAAAAAAGGGGCCCCCTGGTAAATATTTGAAGAGGGGGAGCCCGAAGAGGCAACTAACGAGCGCGACAATTGAGGAAATGCAGTAAATTTCGGGGAACGAAGATGCCTCGATTTTTGGGATAAACGGATACGGTCAGATTCGCCATGATGTCACTATTGGTTTCCCGAATTGATGGCAGATGACGTCACAACGGAAAATCACTGAAGAAATGACAAGTCTGAAAACACTACAAGCCGGCGTCATGAGATTCATGGAAGACACAAACCCAATAATGAGCCGCCAAAGGAAGAGAAGGGAAATTGACATGAATAAATTCAAATCAATTTGGGGCCTAATGTGGGGGATATAGCCCCGCAATATAACCCGCCCTATTGGGCCGGGTTAATATGTTGACGGCTCTACAGTCAAGTTTAAGATGGGTTACGAGTTAGAGATATTATAGGTTACGAGTGACATTATGACCCGGACTCTATTGTAAACCCTAGGGTCTTGGCCTGTATATAAAGGCAAACCCCTAGGACCAAAAGAAAAAAGTCACAATCTCTCGATAGCTAGGTTAGCGATTTCGCACCCTTGTAATCAAGATCTATCCATCAAATACACACAAAGCAGGACGTAGGCTATTACCTCCATCGAAGGGGTCGAACCTGGGTAAACCTAACTCTCTTTCCCGTTCAACCCCTTTGAGTCGCCACCAAGCGGCGATGGCCTCACACCTAAGTCCTTTCACGAGGATATCTGCCATGACAAAACCACGACACATACCGATAGACAAATGGAACTGCATACATGATTAACTGAATCCATGACATCGTGGTTCGACCGATAAAGATCTTCGTGGAATATGTAGGAATCAATATGGGCATCCAGGTCCCGCTATTGGTTATTGATCGGAGAGGTGTCTCAGTCGTGTCTACATGATTCTCAAACCCGTAGGGTCCGCACGCTTAATGTTCGGTGACGCTAAGAAAAATTATACGTTATATTTTTTTGTATTATGAAACTTATGATTGTTAATTGATAGTAGAGATAATGATAATAATAAATGGCATATTGCGCGGGATTAGTTATGTGTTATTGAGGAATATCTGATTTTTTTTGGAAAGTTAGAGGGAAAAATCTTATGTCGTCTTTTAGGAAGGCGATCACACATATATGGTGCGATTTCTGAATTCTTAATTACCTATTATTTACATGATTCAGTTGAATCAGCACCTGTCAAAGCAAGCACGAAAGAAGATCTCCCCCTTTAATGGGATTTTGTTTTTCAATGGGTAGGAGAAAATTCAGTGGCAGGGGTGGTGGGAGGTGAGGCGAAAACAATAGACAAATATAAACAAAGATACCATGCTACCAAATCTCTACTCCTAAAGGGAGAGTTGGTAGCCTGGCATGCGGGTTTTCTGTACAGTTTTATTTCGTCCCATCTCCCACCACCCCATACCAGTAGTTTATTTTCTTCCTCTCATCAAAATACGAAATCCACCATTAAATGGGAAGATCTTGTTTCGTGCTTGCTTAGGCAGGTGATGATTCAATTCAATCAAGTAAATTATAGATAATTAAGAATTCATAAATAAAACCATAGATGTGATATAACTTTCCGAGAAGATAGACATAAGATTTTTCTTGATAACCATTCGAAAACAAAATAAAATATTCCTCAATGTGTTGTCATTTATTATTATCAATATCTCTAGTGTTAACTGAGAATCACAACTTTCCTAATACAACCAAACTGTCATATTTTTATCTTACAGAATTACATATATTTTATCTTAACGAATTGCATATATCTCTACCCCTAAAAGGAGAGTTTTTAGTCCGGTATGCATTGTTTATTTTTGCATACACCATCTATTTTCACCTCCACATCCCACCATCACCCCATCGCGTCGGCTTTTTCCCCTCCCGTTGTTTCTTTCTCTCATTCGTCCACCTCTCAGCCCCTTCCCATTTTTTTATTTTGTATCGAAATATGCATGCCCGCACCCATGTCCACCAGTTCAAGTTTTGTTTTCTAAACCAATATAGGTTAAAGTAAAATATCTCAACTCAATCAAATATTTGTTTTCCTTCCCATACCAATACTTTCCTTCCTCATCATATATTAATTTTGGTTTATCTTTTTGACAACGATACGTTAATTTTGGTTTTGTCCAACCCTCTTCCACCTCCACCCATTTTGTTCGATCGCTTGGTCTAGAACCCCATGTCTTTCTTGCATGTTGATACGTCTCCAACCTATCTATAATTTATGAAGTATCCATGCCATATTCACCTATGTTTACTATACTTTTATATGGTTTTGATGCACTTTATATCATTTATTTAGAACTAACCCGGACTGACGCTGATTTCAGCAGAATTACCGTGGTGTTGTTTTTGTGCAGAAAATGAAAGTTCTCGGAATCGCCCGAAACTTTTTGACGAATGTTTTTGGAACAAAAGAGGCACTAGAAGCTTCGTTGGAGGGCCAGAAGAGCCATGAGGTGGGCACAACCCACCAGAGCGCTCCAGGTCCCTCTGGCACGCCCTGGTGTCTTGTGGTCCACTCGTGGCCCATCTCCGCGTGCAACCGACGGCCAAAAATCCTATATATTCAGAAACGCCCAGAAATAACCCTAGACGGGAAATTCCGCCACCACAAAGCCTATGTATCAGCAAAAAACCAATCTAGAGAGAAAACAGTACCCTGCCGGAGAGGGGAAATCATCTCCGGTGTCCATCTTCGTCATCCCGGCGGAGGCCATGACGAGGAGGGAGTAGTCCACCCTCGGGGCTGAGGGTATGTACTTGTAGCTATGTGTTTAATCTCTCTCTCTCTCTCTCTCTCTCGTGTTCTGGAGATGTCACAATCATGATGTATCACAGGCTTTGTTAATATAGTTGGATCATATGGTGTGTTTCCCTCTCTATCTTGTTGTGATGAATTGAGTTTTCCCTTTGAGATTTTGTTATGTTGGATTTAATATTGGATTTGAGAACACTTGATATATGTCTTGCATGTGGATACCCGTGGTGACAATGGGGTGTTATATTGATTCACTTGATATATGTTTTGGTACTCAACTTGCGGATTCCCGAGGTGACATTGTGGTAATCTATGCATAGGGGTTGAAACACGTTCTTGTCCTACTTTCTCCGGTAGAAATCTTGGGGCACACTTTGAGGTTATTTCTGTTGGATTTTGTATTATGAATCTGAAATTGTTTGATGTGTATCGTATAATTAACTCATGGATACTTGTGGTGACTTTGGAGTATCTAGGTGACATTGGAGTTGGTTGATGTGTATCATATAGTGTTATTCTAGTACGAACTCTTAGATAGATCGAATGGAAATGATACCTTGATGTTATCTTAGTACGAACTCTTAAATAGATCGATCGGAAAGGATAACTTTAAGGTGGTTTCGTACCCAACAAACAATTTCTTCTTATGTTCTCCGCTAGATAAGAACTTTGGAGTGATTCTTCGTTGCACGTTGAGGGACGGTTATGTGATCCAATTATATTAGCATTGTTGAGAGATTGCACTAGCGAAAGTACGGACCCTATGCCCTATTACCAAGCATTAATATACCGTTTTGCTCCCTGTTTACTATTTGTTACCTTGCTGTTTTAATATTTTCATATTACAAAAACCTATATCTACCATCCATATTGCACTTGTATCACCATCTCTTCCCCGAACTAGTGCACCTATACAATTTGCCATTGTATTGGGTGTGTTGGGGACACAAGAGATTTCTTGTATTTTATTGCAGGGTTGCTTGAGAGAGACCATCTTCATCCTACACCTCCCACAGATTGATAAACCATAGGTCATCCACTTGAGGGAAAATTGCTACTGTCCTACAAAACTCTGCGCTTGGAGGCCCAACATAGTCTACAAGAATAAAGTTGCGTAGTAGACATCAAGCTCTTTTCTGGCGTTGTTGTCGGGGAGGTGAGTGCTTGAAGGTATAACTTTAGATCTTGCAATTAAATCTTTTAGTTTGTTGTTTTTCACTAGTTTGGTTTCATAAAAGAAAACTACAAAAAATGGAGTTTAGGTTGCGTCATTTGTTTCGTCTTTATAATGTATTTCTTGAAAATGATGGAAAGGAAAATTGTTCTCAATTGATAGAAGAAGAATTCAATAAAATGTTTGTCATAAATGATAAGCATGATTGCAATGTTGTTAGTATGAATTCTATGAATATCCTAAATACTAATGATGATTGCACTAGTCATGATAAAAATGTTTCTTATAAGCATGTCAATTTTTGTGGAGTGCATAAAGTTTGTGAAGACGTGCCTTATAGGGATGATAGATTTTGTAAGAAGCATAAACATGATAGAACCATTTTTTTGCTCAAAGTGATAGATGAATTTGCTACAAAATTATGTTCTCTTTCTCCTATTACTTGGTCATATTAATTTCCGATGCAAACTTTTTCATGATCAAATCATGGCCAAATATTGTAATGACTTGATCACCCTTGAACTTTATAATGAGCTTTCTCTATTTTTGGGGAGTGAAGAATTGACACATAAAAATAGTTGGTTTGAAGTATTCATTCTCCCGGACGACATTGAAACTAATCTAAAAAATATCTATATGTTTTGCATGGTAAATTGCAATGAGAATGCTTATATTGCCAACTATAGAAAGATGGGAAAAGCAATAGAATATAAAAGGAATACTAATGAAAGGGAAAAGATTTCCACTTTCCCTCTAATTGTCTCTCATACTGAAATAGGTGACGAGGAGGAGCTTCCTATTCAACCAATCTCATCAATAGGAAGGTCGAAAAAATTAATTAAACCCACACATGATGTGGTGAAGAAGAAGAAAAGAAGAAAGAGTAGAGGTAAAAAGTATCTCTCCCAAATGATGTTGCTCCTATTATTGTTGTGCCTCACGAGGATGAATCCAAAATAATTGTGGAAGATGACACACTTGATGATGATTTTGTTATGCCTATTGCTTGTTGTGATGACTGATTGGGAAGATAATGGTACTTCTTATAATCTTGAAAAAAAATTTGGCACCAACTTGGTAAATTATGATGATAATAATTGTTATACTATTGGTGCTATTCATACTATTAATGATGAAAGTGATTATGCTTGTGATATGCCAATCCACAAGCTTGGGGATGCTATGTTTGATGAGAATGACATGTTTGAGAATTTATTTGATGCAAATAATGTTTGTCCCAAGCTTGGGGATGCTATGCTTAATGAAGATGATCTTTTTAGTTCCCCCACTTTGAATGATCAAATTTGTTATGATGATTGCATGCCTCCTATTTATGATGATTGCGATATTTATGAAAGTGGGTTTGAAAGAGTGTCAACTTTAGATAATTATTATCGCACTATTTTGGAGGGTGTTGAATTTTATTCTAATGATAAAAGTGGATTTGGAGAGGTCATGACTTTATTTAGTAATGATTCAACTATTTCGGAAGAGGTTTCACTTGACTATGATGAGAACAAAGTTGCTACTTATGATGATTATTGTGATGATACTTATGTTATAAAAAGTAGTGATAATTATTGTCATAATTTTGAATATCCTTTTACTGAAAATTACTCTTTTAATGTGGAAACAGTTTATAGTATTCGAGTTTCATTTGAAGCTCCCACTATTATGAATAAGAAGAAATTTGCTTATGAGGAGAGTAATAAAAATTCTAAGCTTGTAGATCATGAAAAGAATGCTTTATGTGATAGTTATATTGTGAATTTCCTTCATGATGCTACTAAAAATTGTTATGAGGGAGGAACATATGCTTGTAGGAATTGCAATAATATCAAGTTTCCTCTCTATGTGCTCAAAGTTTTGAAGTTATGATTGTTTTGCCTTCCTATGCTAGTTGATTCTTGCTCCCATAAATTGTTTGCTCACAAAATCCCTATGAATAGGAAGTGGCTGTAGGTGTTCTGGGATCGGGGGTATCCAGACCTGCCTGTCTGCGGCCCAGCGCGTGGCCCACATCGACGGCCCAGTACGGCCTGGCGACAAACCCATCAGGACAAGACCCTCGCGAGGGGGACGGCGCCAAGACCCCTAGGGGAGCGGCCTCCCCAGGCCGCCTCCCGAGGAGCGGAGATTCCTATGCAGGTACCCAGCCTCAGGAGGCTGCAATGACGTGAGCCATGACGACCATGGCAGGCGGCCGCCAGCGGGCTGACGTGGCTTGAGACTGCATCGCTATTTCCCCAAACAGGAAGGGATGATGCAACACAGCGATGGTAAGTATTTCCCTCAGTTATGAAACCAAGGTTATCGAACCAGTAGGAGGATCACCACCACCCAATAAGCAGCACCTGCACACAAACAACAAATACTTGCAACCCGACGCGAAAGAGAGGTTGTCAATCTCTCTACGGTAAAAAGATAGATTAGGTAGTGATAGATAGGAGAGATAGATCTTTCAAGAACACAAAATAAAAAGGTAAATAAAAATATGCAGCAATATTTTTTTGGGTTTTTGGTTTTGTAGATCTGAAAACAAAGATGCAAAAAGATAGATCTGAAAGCAATATGTTGGAAAAGTAGACCCGGGGCCATAGGGTTCACTAGTGGCTTCTCTCATGAGTATAGCGCATGGTGGGTGAACAAATTACTGTTGGGCAATTGATAGAAAATTGAATAGTCATGACGATATCCAAGGCGATGATCATTATATAGGCATCACGTCCAAGATAAATAGACCGACTCCTGCCTGCATCTACCACTATTACTCCACACATCGACCGCTATCCAGCATGCATCTAGTGTATTAAGTTCATGGAAAAATGGAGTAATGCAATAAGAACGATGACATAATGTAGACAAGATCTATTCATGTAGGAATAGACCCCATCTTGTTATCCTTAATGGCAACGATACATGCGTGCCTTGTTGCCCCTTCTGTCACTGGGAAAGGACACCACAAGATCGAACCCATCACAAAGCACCTCTTCCCATGGCAAGAAAAATCGATCTAGTTGGCCTAACGAAACCAAATATTCGCAGAAGAAATACGAGGCTATAACTAATCATGCATATAAGAGATCAAAGAAGACTCAAATAATATTGATGGATAGAAACTGATCATGAACTCAAAGTTCGTCGGATCCCAACAAACACACCGCAAAAGTTTACATCAAATAGATCTCCAAGAGACCATTGTATTGAGAATCATAAGAGAGAGAGAGTAAGCCATCTAGCTACTGCCTATGGACCCATGGGTCTATGGTGGACTACTCATGCATCATCGGAGAGGCACCTATGAAGAAGGTGAACCCCTCTGTGCCGGTGTTTAGATTGGATCTCGAGGTTCTGGAACTTGCGGCGGATGGAATTGTGTTTCGTCGACTCACCTACGGTTTTTGGAATATTTGGGAATTTATTGGCATCAGAGGCTGTGCAGAGGGGCCCTGAGGAGGGCACAACCCATCAGGGCGCGCCGGGCCCCCCTGGCGTGCCCTGGTGGGTTGTGGTCTCCACGGCCCACCTCTCCGAAACTTCTTTGGCCCACTGAGTGTCTTCTGGTCTAGTTTTAACATAATGACTTCAATACTCAAGCATGCCAACAAGCAACCATGTCTTTCAAAATATCAACACTAAAGAAAGTTATCCCTAGCCCATCATGCACAATCATTGATCCATTCATGAAAGACACTCAAATATTAGCTATGCCCAATGCTCAAGTACGATCATAGTGCCCCTAGTTGCTTCTTTATAAGAGAAGATGGAGACTCAAAGTAAAAATAAAACTTGCATAAAGTAAATAGATAGGCCCTTTGCAGAGGGAAGTAGGGATTTGTAGAGGTGCCAGAGCTCAAGGTTTAAATTGAGAGAGAAAAATATTTTGGGTGGCATGCTTTTCCTGTCAACGAAAACGAAAAAGTAGCTCACAATACTTTCCATGCTAGATATATCATAGGCGGTTCCCAAATAGAAAATAAAGTTTATTCCTTTTTCCACCAAACTTTCACTTTCCATGGTGGGCCGTATCCACGGTTGCCTTCCATACCAACACTTTCCAAGGAATTTATTATTTGACAACCTAAAGTAAATATTTGTTATTTTTCATTTCGGGAATGGGCATCCCTATTATCGCCGCACTCTCGTGCAATGACAAGTGAATAAACACTCATCTTGAGAATAACACATCTAGCATCGAAAAATATTGGACAATCAACACCGTTTCATGAGCGGTACGAGCACAGAAAAGAGAAAATTTATTTTGAAAATTTAGAGATGGCACATACAAATTTGCTTGGAATGGCATGGAAATACTGCATATAGGTAGGTATATTGGACTCATAAGGAAAAACTTGGTTTAAGGATTTTGATGCACAAGTAGTATTTCTACTTAGTACAAATGGAGGCTAGCAAATAGATTGGGAAGCAACCAAACCAAGAAATGAAAATTCAGATAAGCAAGCATTGAGCATAACTAACACCGAATAATGCACTATAAGTAAGATGTAACTTCATTGCATAACTATTGACTTTCGTGCATGCATAGGGAATCACAAACCTTAACACCAATATTCCTACTAAAGCATAATTACTCACTAACATGACTCACATATTACTATCATCATGTTTCAAAACTATTACAAAGAATCAAGTTTAATTGGCCCAATGATCTTCATGAAAGTTTTTATTATATCCTCCTTGGATATCTATCACTTTGGGACTAGTTTCATATATTGCCATTGCTTTTTGGCATGCTCAGAAACATTTAAGTGAAGCACTTGAGCATAAAGATTTCATCTCTCAAAAAGGTATAAGTCAAGCATGAGAGTATTTCTTCAAAAATTACTAACTCTCAAATTAATCTAATTGAAGCATGAGAGTATTTCTACAAAAGTTTCCAAGCACACCGTGCTCAAAAAGATATAAGTGAAGCACTAGAGAAATTCTATAGCTCAAAAAGTTTAAGTGAAGCACATAGAGCTATTCTAACAAATCATAGCATAATTTTGGCCCTCTCAAATAGGTGTGTCCAGAAAGTATACAAGTGACAAACTAACAAACAAAGCAAGCAAAGATGCAGGACGCTCCAAGCAAAACTCATGATATGTGACGAATAAAAATATAGCTCCAAGTAAAATACAGATGGTCGTTAGAAGAAAGAGGGGATGCCACTCGGGGGCATCTCCAAGCTTAGTTGCTTGTTTCTCTTTGGATATATCTTTGGGGTGCTGTAGCATCCCCAAGCTTAGGCTCTTTTCACTCCTTATTCCTTTATCCATCGTGATCTCACCCAAAACTTGAAAACTTCAATCACACAAAACTCAACAAAATCTTCGTGAGATCCGTTAGTATAATAAGGCAAATCACTACTTTAGGTACTGTTGCAAACCAATTCATATTTTATTATTGCATTATACCTACTGTATTTTAACTTTACCATTGTCGGATTTCAGGCTCCGCAAAACCCTAAGGAATTCGAACCCAGGGGCGTGTGTGAAGATTTACCAACAGCTTCACTCCCTCCCGGCTCACAACACAATAACCCCGCTCGATGGCGAGGAAGACGATGGCACACAAGAGTTTACCCAGGTTCGGGCCGCTGCGAAGCGTAAAACCCTGCTCCTGCCTTTGGTGGATTGCCTCACGAGGAGGTTTGTGGATGAACTAGTACAGAGGTGTGCTACCTTACGGGTGTGTTTGCTGGGTGGCTGCTTCATCCTTCTCTACCGGGCTACCTCGTCTCTATTTATAGCGGCTCGGGTCCTCTTCCCTTATCGCAATGGCGGGAAGGGATCCCACAATGGCCAAATTTGAAGGGGGACAGGTGGTACACCCTATCCTGATGAAAGGTGGTCTTCGCCTGCAAAGTAGTCGACGGTGATGTAGTGGTGGGCTTGGTGATGACATCCATCCTGCGGGGCTCGGGGTCTTGGTCTTGTTGCACCAGAAGGTAAACCTTTGGGGGGCGCTTTGGGAGCCTGCGCTCGTCCTTGTCTCCTTTGCACCAAAGAGGAAACTATCCCCTCTGGCACGCTGGCACCCGCCTGGCCTGGCTGGCATCACCCTTGGCCTCCTGAAGGGGCCTGGGGAGGCCTACCTCCCCGCGGGTCTTGGCGTTGCCTCCCTCGCAAGCTCGGGGTCTCGCGAGGGCCTTGTGTCGAGTGAGGCCGCGCCGGGCCGTACTTGGTCGTTGAGATGGGCCACGCCTGGGGCCGCAGGGAGGCAAGTCTGGGTACCCTAGTATCTAGAACGCCGACAACCATGGCTCATACCCTTCAATATAGTCCATAGATTCATCAAAATAAGCACACAATGCAACGAAAACAGAATCTGTCTTAAACAGAACAATCTGTAGTAATCTGTACTCTAACCATACTTCTGTAACTCTAAAACTTCTGAAACATTAGGACAACGTAAGGAATTTGTATAGCAACACTGTGTTAAAATTTAAGCTCAAGATCACGTTCCAGCAAAAAAGGAAAATTCATATACTGGACGCAAAGTTTCTGTTTCAGATTGAGCATCGCTTCTACTCATCCTATGAATCATCCTAAAGGCTTTACTTGGCACAAACACTAAATAAACCATAGAAACACAATCATAACAGAGGCATAAATGTTTCAACACTCAAAAACAGAAAGGAAAAAGCAAAAATTTATTTATTCATTGGGTTGCCTCCCAACAAGCGCTATCGTTTTACGCCCCTAGCTAGGCATAACGTGTAGATTCAAGTATTGTCATCTTTGGTTTTGGATCCATAGGATGCCCTCATGATTGATTCATATGGTGGCTTAATTCTTGTTCTAGGGAAGTGTTCCATACCCTTTCTCAAGGGAAATTGAAAACGAATATTTTCTTCTTTCATATCAATCACGGCACCTATAGTGCGTAAAAACGGTCTACCAAGTATAACGGGAGAAGACGGATTGCAATCAATATCAAGCACAATAAAATCTATGGGCACATAGTTCCTATTTGCAAGAATAAGAACATCATTAATTCTTCCCAAAGTCTTTTTAATAGTAGAATCCACCGAGTGCAAATTAAGAGAACATTCTTCAATATTTGTAAGACCAAGCACATCACATAGAGATTTCGGAATCGTGGAAACACTAGCACCCAAATCACACAAAGAAAAGCACTCATAATTTTTAATCTTGACCTTGATGGTAGGTTCTCACTCATCATGCAATTTTCTAGGAATAGAAATCTCCAACTCCAACTTTCTTCAAAAGATTTCATCATGGCATCAACGATATGTTTAGTAAAAGCTTTATTTTGCTCATAAGCATGGGGTGAATTCAACATGGATTGCAGCAAAGAAATACATTCAATCAAAGAGCAACTATCATAATTAAAGTCTTTGCAATCCAAAATAGTGGGCACATCACTACTTAAAGTTTTGACCTCTTCAAACCCACTTTTATCAAAAATTTCATCAAGATTTTCAACCTCCTAATTATTGGGACGCCTTCTAGCTAAAGGTGACTCTACTTCAGTCCCTTTATCATCAATTTTAATATTACTAAACAAGGAATCAATAGAAGAAACACCAATCACTTTAAGATCTTCATCTTTTTTATGAAGGCAATCACTAGAAAACGATTTTTCTAAGATTTCTCTTTTAGCTCTAAGCATAGCGGTTCTTTTCTTACTTTCATCCATGGAGACATAAAAAGCTTTAATTGATTCATCAATCTTAGGCACAAAAGCTTTCAACTTGAGATTTTCAACATCATGAGAAATTCTATCAATGCTTCTAGGCATATCATCAATCTTATTCAACTTTTCTTCTATCGTAGTATTGAAAGCCTTTTGCCCATTGATAAATTATTTAATATTAGTCTCAAGATCAGAGGTGTTCCTATTATTATTGTAAGATGAATTACCATAATTATTAGAGGAATTTCCAGGAAAAAGGCCTAGGATTAAAATTACCTCTATAAGCATTGTTATTGAAATTGTTTCGCGAGACAAAATTCACATTTACGGAATTACTATTTTGCTCAATCAAGGTAGACAAAGGCACATCATTAAGATCAATAGGAGCATTTTTACTAGCAACCAATTTCATCAAAGCATCAACCTTATCACTCAAAGTACTAATTTCCTCAACCGAATTAACTTTTTTACTAGTAGGTGCTCTTTCGGTATGCCATTGAGAATAATTAGCCATTATATTATCTAGAAATTTAAAAGATTCACCCAAAGTAATCTCCATAAAAGTACCACCCGCGGCGGAATCTAAAAGATTTCTAGAGACAAAATTCCACACCGCATAAATTTTTTGTATGATCATCCAAAGATTTAAACCATGAGTAGGACAATATCTTAGCATCAACTTCATTCTTTCCCAAGATTGTGCAACATGTTCATGCTCAAGTTTCTTAAAATTCATGATTTGCGTCCTAAGAGAAATAATTTTCGCGGGCGAAAAATACTTTTTGATAAAAGCATCCTTGCACTTATTCCAAGAATTGATACTATTGCGAGGCAAAGAAGAAAACCAAAATTTTGCACGATCCCGCAAGGAAACAGGAAATAATTTCAACTTCAAAATATCATTGTCCACATCTTTTTTCTTTTGCATGTCACACAATTCTACGAACGTGTTTGGATGGGACGCGTCATCCTCATTAGGATTACCGGCAAATTGATCTTTAATGACAAGATTCAACAAAGCAGCATTAATATCACAAGACTCCGCACTAGTGGCGGGAGGAGCAGTAGGCGTACTACTAAAATCATTGTTATTAGTATTGGAAAAATCACACAACTTGGTGTTCTCTTGAGTCATCGTAACTACACAAACAAGATTGCAAACAAGGAAGAGATCCGGCAAGAAAAAGGCAAACAAAAAAGAGGGCGAATAAAACGGCAAATTGGTGAAGTGGGGGAGAGGAAAACAAGAGGCAAATGGCAAATAATGTAATTGCAAGGAGATGAGATTTGTGATTAGGAACCTGGTAGATGATGATGGATTCCCCTCGACGCCTACGATAGGCACGTAGAAGAGACCGCTTCCTCCCCAGCAACGGCGCCAAAAAATCCTTTGACTTGCCTTGAGACTGCGTCGATATTTCCCCAAAGAGGAAAGGATGATGTAGCACAACGACGGTAAGTATTTCCCTCATCTATGAAACCAAGGTTATCGAACCAGTAGGAGGATCACCACCACCCAATAAGCAGCACCTGCACACAAACAACAAATACTTGCAACACGACGTGAAAGAGAGGTTGTCAATCTCTCTATGGTAAAAAGATAGATTAGGTAGTGATACATAGGAGACATAGATCTCTCAAGAACACAAAATAAAAAGGCAAATAAAATATGCAGCAATATGTTTTTGGGTTTTTGGTTTTGTAGATCTGAAAACAAAGATGCAAAAAGATAGATCTGAAAGCAATATGTTGGAAAAGTAGACCCGGGGGCCGTAGGGTTCACTAGTGGCTTCTCTCATGAGTATAGCGCACGGTGGGTGAACAAATTACTGTTGGGCAATTGATAGAAAATCAAATAGTCATGACGATATCCAAGGCGATGATCATTATATAGGCATCACGTCCAAGATAAGTAGACCGACTCCTGCCTGCATCTACCACTATTACTCCACACATCGACCGCTATCCAGCATGCATCTAGTGTATTAAGTTCATGGAAAAACGGAGTAATGCAATAAGAACGATGACATGATGTAGACAAGATCTATTCATGTAGGAATAGACCCCATCTTGTTATCCTTAATGGCAACGATACATGCGTGCCTTGCTGAACCTTCTATCAATGGGAAAGGACACCACAAGATCGAACCCATCACAAAGCACCTCTTCCCATGGCAAGAAAAATTGATCTAGTTGGCCTAACTAAACCAAAGATTCGAAGAAGAAATATGAGGCTATAAGTAATCATGCATATAAGAGATCAAAGAAGACTCAAATAATATCCATGGATAGAAACTGATCATGAACTCAAAATTCATCGGATCCCAACAAACACACCGCAAAAGTTTACATCAAATAGATCTCCAAGAGACCGTTGCATTGAGAATCATAAGACAGAGAGAGGAAGCCATCTCGCTACTGCCTACAGACCCGTAGGTCTATGGTGGACTACTCACGCATCATCGGAGAGGCACCTATGAAGAAGATGAACCCCTCCGTGATGGTGTTTAGATTGGATCTCGAGGTTCTGGAACTTGCGGCGGCTGGAATTGTGTTTCGTCGACTCTCCTAGGGTTTTTGGAAATTATGTGAAATTATAGGCATCAGAGGCGATGGAGAGGGGCCCCGAGGAGGGCACAACCCATCAGGGCGCGTCGGGGCCCCCCTGGCGCGCCCTGGTGGGTTGTGTTCTCCACGGCCCACCTCTCCGGCACTTCTTCGGCCCATTGGGTGTCTTCTGGTCCAGAAAAAATCTCGAAAAAGTTTCGTAGCGATTGGACTCCGTTTGATATTGATATTCTGTTAGTAAAAAACAAGCAAAAATAGCAACTGGCACTTTGGCACTATGTCAATAGTTTAGTCCCAAAGAATGATATAAAGTTGTTATAAAATGATTGTAAAACGTCCAAGAATGATAATATAAAAGCATGGAACAAGCAAAAATTATAGATACATTGGAGATGTATCACGGGCACAGCAGAGACAGTTTCCCCTTTCGTGCTAAGGACGGAAGGACGAACGCGGGTTCCCAAGGAACCCCCAAAGGTTTCCATTCCGGTGCAACAAGACCAAGACCACGGGCTCGGCAGGACGGATGTCATCGCCGAGCCCACCTCTGCGTCACTCTAGGAGCTTTGCAGGCGAAGACCACCTTTAGTCAGGATAAGTTGTACCTCCTGTCCCCCTTCAAATTTGGCTGTTGTGGGATCCCTTCCCGCTTGAGCGATAGGGGAAGAGGACCAAGGCCCTCTATAAATAGGGACTAGCCACCACCGTAGAAGGGGATCGGATCCTCCCACACCGAAGAGCACTCGCGAGGTCGCTCAACCACTGTACTAGTTCATCTACGAACCTCCTCGTGATGCCAATCCACCAAAGCATGAGTAGGGTTTTACACCACAAGGTGGCCTGAACCTGGGTAAATCTATCATGTCCATATTCTTGCGCTCTCACGCATCTTCGGCAGGGTCTGGCTGTAGAGGTGCAGGCTTGAGACTGGGGCTGGTTGGGATCTTCGCACACGCCCCAGAGTTCGAACCTGCTTGGGTTTGCGGAGCCTTGATTCCGACATTTGCCGCGCCAGATAGGGGCGTGTCGAGGTCTCCCTTCCGGTTCCGCTTTGTCGGATTTCGGGCTCCACAAAACCCAAGGAAGTTCAAACACAGGGGCGTGTGCGAAGATCCCCAACAGCTTCACCCCCCAGGATAGCCTAGTTCGATGAACTCGCATGATGGCGAGGAAGAAGATAGCACACGAGGATTTACCCGCCTGGCCCGCCTTGCGTCATCCTTGGCCTCCCGAGGTCAAGCGTTGCATAGAGATCTCCGCCGCTCAGGAGGGGGCCTAGGGAGGCCTATTCTCCTGCAGGTCTTGGCGTTGTTTCCCTCGCGAGTTCGGGGCTCTTGCGAGGGCCTTGTCTTGAGTGAGGCCACGCTGGGCTGTACTTGGCTGTCGAAGTGGGCCACGCCCTGGGCCGCAGGCAGGCAAGTCTGGGTACCCCCGTTCCCAGGACGCCGACAGTAGCCCCCGGGCCCAAGGCGCGCTCGAGTTGGCTTCAAGGTGACGCCGAAGAAGATGGCCCGGAGCGCCGCGGGCCCTCATTGCCTGCGGGCCAGCTCTGGCGTGTGATGCGCGGTTGGACGCGGGCGTCCCCACTCCCGTGTCTCCTCGGCAACTGCCCGAACTGACAAAAGCCTGACGTCCAGCGTTGAGCCATTATTGCTTTCCTCTCCTGCGCTCCTGCTCCTCCTTCCAGATCTCCATCCTTTGTGAGAACCTCTCCAGATCTCAGCACCGCACTGTCTTCCTTCTTGCTTCCTCGGCCCCAAGGACTTCTCGATGGATCCCGTCGGCAAGTCGAAACCTGAAGCCCAGAGCTCGGCTTCTGCTTCTATCTCGCCGGCACTCTCAGAGTCCACCATAGACAAGGACAGGGACCTCGCCCCGGTGCTTCCGTCGACAGTGGATGGTACCAATGAGTGGGGGCGGACCTTGATATGGTGCAGCTCCGCGGAGAAGCATCGCCTGGCCAAGTCGGCCTACCCTTTCTTCCTCCATAGCATCTTCTCTGGGCTCGTTCCGCCTTTCTCCAAGTTCTTCACCGCCATCCTTGAGCACTACAGGATCCAAGCTCTCCATCTTCAACCCAACTCCATCCCGCTCTTGTCCGTCTTCGCCTCTTACTGCGAGGCCTTCGTAGGCGTGAAGCCTTCGGTGGCCCTCTTCCGCCCTATCTTCAGCTTGCGGCTTCATGACGGCGCTCAGCGGTAGGCATGCATCTCCTTCATCGCGGTCCAGAGCGGGAACATGCTCTTAAAGGCCGGGAAGAAGGTGGAGAACTTTAGGCACCGCTGGGTCTTCTTGGACCTCAAGAGCGTCAACTCCCGCCTGGATCTTCCGAAGGGGTTGCCAGAGAAGACTCTTGCGTGGGGCTCCGCGAAGCTCTCCGTCCCCCGGGCCAAGCCCGTCCTGGAGCGGATCTCTTGCGATATCAACGCTAGGAAGTTGACCGGGGGGATGATAGTGAAGGAGTTCCTGGCGCAGCGCTTGGCGCCCCTCCCGTCTCACTCAAGGCCCATGTGGGACTATCAGGGCAGTGGCGATGACATCAGGCTTCGGGCCGCACACCTGACCCCCGGGGAGCTGAATAGGGCTATGGCGACCCTGCTCAATGGTGACCCCGGGGACCTTCCCGAGGCCTATGCCCCGTTGTACTGCCGCGACGACAAGGCTAATCTGGTCGCCGCGATGCCCACCTTTGATGAACTGGGGCTCTCCCCGGCCGAGTTCTCTGGTTCACCAGTGGCGGTGTCCTCCGGCGACGCTGCGGACAGGGAAGACTCGGAGGGGACAGCGGACGATGATCTGGAGGAAGTGTCCCCTCCGTCCCGGAGTGCGCTTCTATGTGGCTTCGAAGACGATGACGATGCCGGCGAAGCTTCTGCTGCAAGTCCTCCGCACCTCGCCAGGGTCCTTAGGGGGCCGGGGCCCACTCCTCGTGCTGCTCGGTCCGCTGGCCGGGCGACCCCGAGGAAACGCGAGGCCGGGCCCCCTCCGGAGTGCCCTGCTCATGCCAGAAAAGTGGCCGAAGCTCCCGTCTCGCCCCCGCCCGAACTGCAGCCTGTGGGCGAGGCGGACGTGTCTAGGGCCGGAATGGCCTCTCCGGCCGCGGCCCTTGTGGATAGTGCCCCTGCTCCCCCATGCGGCGGCGCCCTCCCGGAGAAGGGCGAGGGCATTCCCGCCTTCGTCGAGGAGGAGAAAATGAGGAAGCGGGTCGACGTCGAAGAGTAAGTAATCCTGCTTAGCTTCGTGTGGCACCCCGATAGAGGGCCAACGCACGCCAGCCACAGGATAAGACCTGGCGCACGTCAAAGACATGATACAGCAATTCCAGGCACAAAATGGCTTTATTAAATATAATGGAGTATTACAATACTGTTGCTTACAACAATATTAGATAGCTCCAAAGCTAACTAAATGGCAGCCGAGGTCTTGGTTCAGCGGCAACGACGTCTCTGGCTGAGCTCCATAACTCACAGGCCTAGCTGGGTTACGATCTAGCACGACGGACCTTATTTTGCAACTAGCCACGTGCAAGGCCAGGTGAGTACTTTGAATGTACTCGCAAGACAACCAAATACATAGCATCCAAATAAGAAGATAACAAAGCAAGCCCTATGCTATATAAGAAATTATTCTAAACATGGCATGGAATTAACAAGATGGCGTAGAACAAGCATGACATGGATCAGGCATATCAACTACATAATATAGCATGGCAATGATCACACTAGTTACTTAAAGTGCTTACTGTTACCGAATGCCAACTTACTCTCTTCTGGGTTGTCCCACAACCCTCGACATACTCATGATCCAAAGAAATGGATCCATGTCAAATCCAAATCATGTCGTCATCCGGCCACTCATCATATAGCCATCCCTTGGCTAACATATCATATTCCTGACATCATCTGATGTCTACACGAGATGAACCCTTCCATCATTATCATCATTATTACAGTTGACCACCTAGTGAGGTCTAGACGGGCTGTCCAATACCGTGGACGCGGCTATTCGAATAGATTTTACACTCTGCAGAGGTTGCACACTTTACCCACACCAAGAAGCACCTGGCCTCGTGATCCCAATCGGATGGACCAGCGTTGCTTCAACGAAACCTGCCTAACCCTTGACTCTTTCATCGTACCACCAGCATTCATCCTCCCCCGGAGGCCTGCCCTGGGTGGCCCCTGTGTCCTCATGACACCTGCCACCGTCGTGGCCAAACTAAACTGTCCCAAACGGGGACGCCGGCACAAACAAGCAACAACTAGGCTCACAGGATTATCGCCGCCTACCTGATCAGGGTAGCACGCGCGCATAACCCTCCCTCTTTGGAGGTACCGGTGAAAGATCACGCAGCCAGGCCAAGTCAAGGCCGTCCCATACCGGCAAATGTGGCTGCATGGGTAAGCCCGGATAGGTGACTCAAGATCAACCACTAAGTTTAGTTTATTAACCAAAGTCAACATATCCATCATCGTACCATTTCGCCGACAACTGTAAGTGCTAGCATAGCAAGATTATAGTATCGATAGTTATGGCATGAGATCAACCATGGCATTAAAATGTCAATATTATTAACAATATTATTACTATTAGCATGGCAATATGAAAATAAGACACGACATCAAATGAAGAGTAATGCTAGTATCTATACCGATGTCACCATAGGTGTATGCAAATGCAGACTAACAGGTGCTACAGATAAACACACAGGGTGCAAGCAAAGTCATCATGCAAGTCCGGAGCTCATGGTAAGAGGTTGGCTTGCCTGGGGGTCGATGAATACGCCGGGAGAAAGTGCGATCACCTCGCGGAAGAATTTGCCGGAAAGGGTTCTCTCATAGAGGGGCTCGATCGGAGGGCAAGGGCAAAATGGTTATTTCTACTGTGTGAACACATTATGAAAATGGTGCTATCGGAACGGGCTCGACGAGACGAAGACGTGGGCGTTGGTTTTACCTCGATCGTAGTTACGGTCGCGAAGATATAGCCGGACGAAGTTCAGGGACCAATCTGTAAAATATAACTCTACCAACAGGTCCCTGGGGATAAACAGAAAGCGCCTTCTCAGAAAATACGTTTTCCTGCAGAGAAAATGTATTTCACTTGGAAACCGTGGGTAAATACGCTTTCCACTGCAGAAAGCGTAAAATCGAAAATGCGCTTTCACTTAATCTAGTCAGCGGGCGGGCCGGTCAACGCCGACTGGCTGACACACGGGGCCCACGTGGCTTCTCTCTCTCCCCTCCCTGGCCGTCGTCTTCCTCACGACCAGGGGCAGAGGGGGCCTCGGTGGCTGACCTGGCCGTCGCCTCGCCGCTCGAGGGGACCGGCTGGCGAGCTCACTGGCTTTGCCAGTCCATGCCGCTCCCGTCGGTGGTCTCGGGGATGGCTGGGGCTGCCCACAGTGCCCGCACCGGCGGGGACCGCGGCGGCTCGGACGGCGATCGCTGCCGGCGCCTGGCGAAGCGGGAGGGCCCGCTGCTAGGCTCACCGGAGCCAGCGCACAGCGCCGCGTCCGGGGGTGGCCATGGGGTCACCTAGGATGGCTCTCATCGCCGCCACCATGGGCAGGGCCACGGCGGCCGGGAGCTCCATGGCGTTGCGCCGGTAGAGCTCCTCCAGTCAAATTGCTATGGGGGAAGCGACACGGCGGATCTAAGAGGGCTTCTGGACCTGGCGCGGGCTGCGGGGGAGGCTCCCTTACTCAGCTTCGACGGAAGGCCGGAACTAGGGCGGCGGGGCTTCAGCCATTGCGGAGAGGCAGGGAGCTCCGGGGCTCAATGGAGAGGGCTGGGCTTGCTTTCTAGGAGAGGGGCTCGGGGCACGCTTAAATAGCTACGGGGAAGGGCTCTCTCGACGGCAGCCGGAGCTTCCAGAGCTCGGCGAGGCTTCGGGACGACGGCAGAGGCGGCCACGGCTAGGGAACAAGGGGGAGAGAGCTCCAGAGGGTGCGCGAGTGCGGAGGGCAACTCGCCGGCACTCGAGGACGAGCTAGAACCCGCTGGAGGCGCGCTCCCGATGACTCTAATGCACAGGGCGCGGTTTTGGCGTGCTCTGCACGTGGTCACCGCGTGGCCACGGCGTTGCCACGCCGCACTTAGAGCCAAAACATGTCTGGTATCTTCTCCATCTTTCACTGGTTTGACTTGAACCCTCAAGCACGACAGTGAACCTCTGGTGTGACTACTCCTAGGTCAAACACCAGCTGGCAGCCATGTGTTTGTGCTGTGCAGTGGCCATCACAGTGCTCCTCTTGGCATGATCTTGGGCAGGGATTGATCATCTACTAGGGTGACTAACTTGGCAAAGTTTCAGCTCCCCTGGACCACTCTAGATAGTACCTCCTTTGCAAAGTGCCAGACTGGACAGAAATGGAAATGATGAAGCTGGGGTCAAATGGCTAAATGAAAATGGCTCAAATTTGGAGGAGGCCAATGATTTAGGCATATGGAGGCACTGTAAAAATTCCATACCATTTGCATAAGCAGAAATGGTACTTCCTTCACAGTGCTCCAATCTGGACAGAAACTTGGAAAATTTGCTGAGGGAGATTGGCTAGATGAAATGGGCTAATTTTTAGTATCCAATGGTAATATATCATAATGAATCACCCTGCAAAATTTCAGCCCAAGGAGATTGAGGAATCAAGCACTTCCTTTGCAAACAGGAAATCTGGACAGAATTTGCAAAGGGGTGTGGTGCTCAAATTTTGAATTGTGGAACTTGCTATTTTGATGGAAATGGTGAATATATGGATATGAGAAGCTCCACAAATTATTTGGGATTTTTCCTAGCTAGCAAAATGGTAGTTCCTTTGGAAATGCCCCAAATTGAAATATTGGCTTTAAATAGGAAAATGCCCTTTCCTCTATTTAATTATGGCCAATATTTTTATGAGAGCTCAATATGATCACAAACAATATCTCCACAAGTTTTCATGGACTTTGGAGATGGATAGATATTTTCCTGGATTTAATTCCTCAGAAAGGCAGAAAAACGAATTAATTCTAGATGAGAAATATTGCATATGACTTGGGAAAATTTTTGCACATCTAGGTTTTATGGGTGAATGAGGATCTCTGGAAATTTTGGGAGAATTAACAGAGCAAGGGAAATGATAGCTCTTTTGTAAACACAAAGGCAGGATTTCTAGTTCCAATATTTTGGAACTATGGTTTGAATGAGATTCAGGGTTTACTGACAGAGGGTTGGCTGGCACAAGAGCATGGGAAGGCACCGAGAGGTTGGGGATTGTCTGGATTCACCTGGTTACTTGCCAGATTCCAGAGAAAAAAATTCAGGAGGGAAAAGCTAGGAAGGAATAACAGCACAAAAATCGATAACCCGATTTTTGGGGTGTTACAAACCTTTCCCCCTTAGAAGAATCTCGTCCTCGAGATTCCTAGGGTTAGCTTAGAACAAAAATACTACGCCTCCTAGAAAAACCTCTGGGCTGGGTCTTAACCCTGCGGTTGAAAACAAGCGAGTTAAAAGTACCAAAAACTGGTACACCCAGATCGAGATACGGATATCGCGGGATCTATCCACAGGTAGGGGCCGCTGGGTTGCCCTAACATTTTTAGAAAAAGCAGAATTTCCTTTTTCCAAAATGCTCGAGGCACCACGATGAACAGTGGCCTCTCTCGCTGTCAGGTGGGACCAAGGCGCACTGGCAGCCTTCTTCTTCTATCGCCAACCAACGGCTCTCTCTCTCTCATGCGCTGTCCCGAGTGCGGCTAGGCACTGCGCATGCCTAGCTCCTGGGGCACAAAGCACCATACGACGGTAGTGCGCGGCGTGCACGAGGCAAACGCAAAGAGCACTCCCATCGCGGGCCAGCGCCGGTCGGCACTGCTCGCGGATTCGCCTCCTGGACGCCGGTGGTCGAGCGATGCGCGGTCTCCTGGACCTTGCTTACCGTACACCGGGCTGGGGCTATAAGAACGACCGCGGTTTTCTTCTCTCTACCTACACCTTGCACCCTACATCACTTGTTTTTCCTCTTCTCCTTTTCCTTCTGGTTGCAGGAGCGCGAGGCAAGGCGTTAATGGCGGACGTGGGCTCGGAGCGGATCACGATCCTCCCAGCTGGTATGCTGGCGGCATTGGTTGGCGGCTCGCTGCTGCTGTGCGCGATGATGCTCGATGATTACCGTGATGCCGCTGCTAGAGGGGTGGCTGGAGGTCATCTACGCCATCTCAGGCTGGCGGAATAAGCGCGGGCTACGGCGGCGAGGGGGCAGCCTGTCATCATCGCACAAGACGGTGACAGAGACGCCGCTGGGTCTAGGGTTAGTGTGGTGCGGTCAGTTGAGCTCTACTAGTGTGGAGACCACTCTGCTAGTTGCTCCTTGCTGAACAACATCCACAACGAGTGGGCGTTGGGGTAGCATCAGGGTTTAGGTCTTGGGCTAGAAGGGTCATACCGGTCTATGCTGCAATAAAATTTTCCTAGAATTTCTCCGAGACTGCAACCGGCGTGCAGACCTTGCTCACACGATTCGCATGCAATCTATACAGACTCATATGCAAGTAGATGCAGAATGCACATAGTAGCAAAATGCAGGCTGAAGAAAAAGCATATCGAGCAGATTACCCTAAGTGTTTTAATGCTAGTGGGTGTATGTACTCCTGGTATACATATACCTACACCAGCTCGCATTTTATTAGAGACTCCAGACGAGTCCGATGTTATTAAGTGTAAGTGCTCTACTAACTAAAATCTTGTTAAGAGTCCACTGCCAGCTCTGTTAAACATTTATGCTTAACAGGGTGACAGATGAACCAAGCACACAGAGAAAACAGGCATACATAACATTACAACAACACACAAGAACAAGCAGTACAACCATACAACAACACACAGCCTGACTAGGTAGCTAACAGCAACAACTCACTCCAAACTATAGGGTGCCAATCCTAGACGCAGGCGAAGAAACAGTCTTCGCAGCACACATACTCGCGGCATCTCCTGGCTTCAATCACTGCCGGAGCCATAAATGGGCCTATTCTTGCTGGGGCTCTCCTGGGGGACGAAGGCTGAGCCAACTTCCGTCTTCATCGTTGGATACATTGATGGGTTGAGGCTCAACTGCTGGAGCTGCAGGGGGATCTTGACGGAACACATCCCGACGACGAAGTCGCCGGATAGCTCCTTGGATGGAATTTGGGTGGATGATGCCTGGTCGATAGAGGTTCACATATTGCAAGGGTGGTACTAGCTGCGAAGGTGGCACTGGGTTTGGTAACAGGGAACGGGTGGTCTGGGATGCAACTTCACGGGCCGCACAGTATGCTCCGGTAACAACCTGAGTCGTGTCTTGGTCAATGGCTTGGAACTCTCTAAGAATGCCGGAGAGCAGAAGTCCTTGGGCATCAATATACTGGACTAGGCGAGCTATTGTTGGGTCAACATCTCCAACTATGCTGGAGAACTTGCCACCCGCGTCGGACAGAGAGGGAAAATAGCGGAACTCTTGGATCTCCGCTACTTGCGGAAACTGGATACGAAGACGGGTGATGGCTCCTACGGCAGCCATCTGGACAGCTAACGCGGGGGTGGGCATGGGTTTGCCCCGAAAATTCATGGGCTCCCCATCCGCTGTTGGACCTTGATGGAGATGCGCCTTCGCATAAAATCGGCAAAGATGGGGGACGGGTTCTGATTGGAATAGCAGATACACCGGAGGTTTACTACAGCCAAGGGCTTGAGTGAGCATCCTCGAAAGGATGGGCGGAAAGCCGGGAATACCAGCAGCCAAGGTTCGGCTATGGAAAGTGGGTGTGCTGGGTGTTTTGGAAGAACTGGCCATGGTTGTTGGTTTGAGGATACTAGCCTAGGTTCTCTTGCAGGGATCTGGCTTACTGAATGGGGAGAGCTGCGACTCGCGGGTGGAAGGGGTTTAATTGGCAGTCAGGCTGGAACACACCAGCATGGTGTGGATCCTTCTCGTGCCGGGTAGAAGATACGCCGGTACGGCCGACAGCTGAGTGGGGTCACGGTCCAATCTAGGGTGGCTGGGTGGGCGGACAGCTGGGTAGGGACACGTCCATTCTGACTGCGCCGCCAGTTGATCAACAGTGGCCATGTCGGATGCCAGAGACGGGTCAAATCTATTGGGCTCACTACCGGTTGAAGAAAGGGGTGGTTTGGGGCTAGGGTAACCTACAGCCAGTCTGGCTCTGATACCACGTCTTGTGGCACCCCGATAGAGGGCCGACGCACGACAGCCCCAAGATAAGACCTGGCGCACGTCAAAGACATGATACAGCAATTCCAGGCACAAAATGGCTTTATTAAATATAATGGAGTATTACAATACTGTTGCTTACAACAATATTACATAGCTCCAAAGCTAACTAAATGGCAGCCGAGGTCTTGGTTCAGCGGCAATGACGTCTCTGGCTGAGCTCCATAACTCACAGGACTGGCTGGGTTACGATCTAGCACGACGGACCTTCTCCTGCAACTAGCGACGTGCAAGGCCAGGTGAGTACTTTGAATGTACTCGCAAGACAACCAAATACATAGCATCCAAACAAGCAGATAACAAAGTAAGCCCTATGCTATATAAGAAATTATTCTAAACATGGCATGGAATTAACCAGATGGCATAGAACAAGCATGACATGGATCAGGCATATCAACTACATAATATAGCATGGCAATGATCACACTAGTTAATTAAAGTGCTTACTGTTACCGAATGCCAACTTACTCTCTTCTGGGTTGTCCCACAACCCTCGACATACTCCTGATCCAACCTGAAACGGATCCAAGTCTAATCCAAATCATGTGGTCATCCGACCACTCATCATATAGCCATCCCTTGGCTAACATATCATATTCCTAACATCATCTGATGTCTACACGAGATGAGCTCTTCCATCATTATCATCATTATTACAATTGACCACCTAGTGAGCTCTTGACGGGCTGTCCAATACCATGGACGCGGCTATTCGAATAGATTTTACACTCTGCAGAGGTTGCGCACTTTACCCACACCAAGAAGCACCTCGCCTCGTGATCCCAATCGGGTGGACCAGCGTTGCT
This sequence comes from Elymus sibiricus, assembly GCA_039707655.1. Taxonomy (NCBI): domain Eukaryota; kingdom Viridiplantae; phylum Streptophyta; class Magnoliopsida; order Poales; family Poaceae; genus Elymus; species Elymus sibiricus. The sequence goes on along the minus strand of CM077673.1, from coordinate 247,077,687 downwards.
TCAACGAAACCTGCCTGACCCGTGACTCTTTCATCGTACCACCGACATTCATCATCCCCCGGAGGCCTGCCCTGGGTGGCCCCTGTGTCCTCATGACACCTGCCACCGTCGTGGCCAAACTAAATTGTCCCAAACGGGGACGCCGACACAAACAAGCAACAACTGGGCTCACAGGATTATCGCCGCCTACCTGATCAGGGTAGCACGCGCGCATAACCCTTCCTCTTTGGAGGTACCGGTGAAAGATCATGCAGCCAGGCCAAGTCAAGGCCGTCCCATACCGGCAAATGTGGCTGCATGGGTAAGCCCGGATAGGTGACTCAAGATCAACCACTAAGTTTAGTTTATTAACCCAACTCAACAAATCCATCATCGTACCATTTCGCCGACAACTGTAAGTGCTAGCATAGCAAGATTATAGAACCGATAGTCATGGCATGAGATCAACCATGTCATTAACATGTCAATATTATTAACAATATTATTACTATTAGCATGGCAATATGGAAATAAGACACGGCATCAAATGAAGAGTAATGCTAGTATCTATACTGATGTCACCATAGGTGTATGCAAATGCAGACTAACAGGTGCTACAGATAAACACACAGGGTGCAAGCAAAGTCATCACGCAAGTCCGGAGCTCATGGTAAGAGGTTGGCTTGCCTGGGGGTCGATGAATACGCCGGGAGAAATTGCGATCACCTCGCCGAAAAGGGTTCTCTCACAAAGGGGCTTGATCAGAGGGCAAGGGCAAAATGGTTATTTCTGTTGTGTGAACACATTATGAAAATGGTGCTATCGGAACGGGCTCGACGATACGAAGACGTGGGCTTTGGTTTTACCTCGATTGGAGTTACGGTTGCGAAGATATAGCCGGACGAAGTTCAGGGACCAATCTATAAAATATAACCCTACCAACAGGTCCCTGGGGATAAACAGAAAGCGCCTTCTCAGAAAATACGTTTTCCTGCAGAGAAAACGTACTTCACTTGGAAGCCGTGGGTAAATACGCTTTCCACTTCAGAGAGCGTAAAATCAAAAATGCGCTTTCACTTATCCTAGTCAGCGGGCGGGCCGGTCAACGCCGACTGGCTAACACACGGGGCCCACGTGGCTTCTCTCTCTCCCCTCCCTGCCGTCGTCTTCCTCACGACTAGGGCAGAGGGGGCCTCGGTGGCTGACCTGGCCGTCGCCTCACCGCTCGAGGGGACCGGCCGGCGAGCTCACTGGCTTCGCCAGTCCATGCCGCTCCCATCGGTGGTCTCGGTGCCGGCTGGGGCTGCCCAAAGCGCCCGCGACGGAGGGGACCGCGGCGGCTCGGACGGCGCTCGCCGCCGGCGCCTGGTGACACGGGAGGGCCCGCCGCTGGGCTCACCGCAGCCAGCGCATAGCGCCGCGTCCGGGGGTGGCCACGGGGTCACCTGGGATGGCTCCCATCGCCGCCAGCATGGGCAGGGCCGCAGCGGCCGGGAGCTCCATGGCGCTGCGCCGGTAGAGCTGCTCCAGTCAAATAGCTATGGGGGAAGCGACGCGGCGGATCTAGGTGGGCTTCTGGACCTGGCGCGGGCTGCGGGGGAGGCTCCCTTGCTCAGCTTCGATGGAAGGGCGGAACTAGGGCGGCGGGGCTTCGGCCATTGCGGAGAGGCAGGGAGCTCCGGGGCTCAATGGAGAGGGCTGGTCTTGCTGGCTAGGAGAGGGGCTAGGGGGACGCTTAAATAGCTATGGGGAAGGGCTCTCTCGATGGCAGCCAGAGCTTCCAGAGCTCGGCGAGGCTTCGGGACGACGGCAGAGGCGGCCACGGCTAGGGGACAAGGGGGAGAGAGCTCCAGAGGGTGCGCGAGTGCGGAGGGCAACTCGCCGGCACTCGAGGACGAGCTAGAACCCGCTGGAGGCGCGCTCCCGACGACTCTAATGCACAGGGCGCAGTTTTGGCGTGCTCTGCACGTGGTCACCGCGTGGCCACGGCCTTGCCACGCCGCACTTAGAGCCAAAACCTGTCTGGGGTCTTTTCCATCTTTCACTGGTTTGACTTGACCCCTCAAGCACGACAGTGAAGCTCTGGTGTGACTACTCCTAGGTCAAACACCAACTGGCAGCCATGTGTTTGTGCTGTGCAGTGGCCATCACATTGCTCCTCTTGGCATGACCTTGGGTAGGGATTTATCATCTACTAGGTTGACTAACTTGGCAAAGTTTCAGCTCCCCTGGACCACTCTAGATAGTACCTCCTTTGCAAAGTGCCAGACTGGACAGAAATGGAAATGATGAAGCTGGGGTCAAATGGATAGATGAAAATGGCTCAAATTTGGAGGAGGCCAATTATTTAGGCATATGGAGGCATTGTAAAAAGTTCATACCATTTGCATAAGTAGAAATGGTACTTCCTTCACAGTACTCCAATCTGGACAGAAACTTGGAAAATTTGCTGAGGGAGATTGGTTAGATGAAATGGGCTAATTTTTAGTGTCCAAGGGTAATATCTCATAATTAATCACCCTGCAAAATTTCAGCCCAAGGAGATCAAGGAATCAAGCACTTCCTTTGCAAACAGGAAATCTGAACAGAATTTGCAAAGAGGTGTGGTGCTCAAATTTTGACTTGTGGAACTTGATATTTTGATGGAAATGGTGAAGATATGGATATGAGAAGCTCCACAAATTATTAGGTATTTTTCCTAGCTACCAAAATGGTAGTTCCTTTGGAAAGGCCCCAAATTGAAATATTGGCTTTAAATAGGAAAATGCACTTTCCCCTATTTAATTATGGCCAATATTTTTATGAGAGCTCAATATGATCACAAAGAATATCTCCACAAGTTTTCATGGACTTTGGAGATGGATAGATATTTTCCTGGATTTAATTCCTCAGAAAGGCAGAAAAAGGAATTAATTCTAGATGAGAAATATTGCATATGACATGGCAATATTTTTGCACATCTAGGGTTTATGGGTGAATGAGGATCTCTGGAAATTTTGGGAGAACTAACAGAGCAAGGGAAATGATAGCTCTTTTGTAAACACAAAGGCAGGATTTCCAGTTCCAATATTTTGGAACTAGGATTTGAATGAGATTCGGGGTTTACTGACAGAGGGTTGGCTGGCACAAGAGCATGGGAAGGCACCGAGAGGTTGGGGATTGTCTGGATTCACCTGGTTACTTGCCAGATTCCAGAGGAAAAAATTTGGGAGGGAAATGCTAGGAAGGAATAACAGCACAAAAATTGATAACCCGATTTTTGGGGTGTTACACTTCGGCCGCCTGCCGGTGGCTTACGTGCTGATGGACCCTCCTTTGCTTGGTAACCAGGAGTGCTGCCGTGCTGAAGGCGAGGAAGAAGAAGGCGGGCGTCAAGCCGAAGGTGCTTTCCAGTGCGACGCCCATTCCTGGTGCCCTGCCGACGCCTGACGAGGCGCCAGATGTCGCGGGTGAGGAGGCTCGCGGGGCAACTCTCCCTGTCACGGGCGCGGAGCCCCCGATGCCCGTTGGAGAGGCCGTTTCTGCCCTTGGGGGCGCGTTCGCACCGCTGTCTGAATGGCCAGCCCCCGAGTGCCAGCTGGCTGTAGGACCGTCCGTCTCTGCCTTGTCTGTGGTAGTAGCGCAGCCCCCGGCGCCTTCAGCTCTCCATGCTTCCGCCCCCATGGAGGCGGTTCCTACCGCCGCGCAGGCGCCACCTCCTGGCCGGGACCTAGTGCCTCCGACTTGCGGCCTTCTGGTCGAGTCAGGCGCCCTGGATGGGGCCTACGATACTGTGGATCAGGTCCGGGGCTTCCTCGGGAGTGCCGATGGTCGCCTCGCGAAGGAGCGCTTGGGGCTAATCTCCGGGTGGTTCCGGGCCGACGCTTCTGTCGTGGCGGTCTGGAGCCAAGCCGAGGCCATCGCATCCGAGAGCAGGAAGGAGGCCGCGTCAGCCAAGGCAGCTCGTGATGCGGCGCTGGCTGGCGCAACGTCTGTCATGAAGCGCTGCGACGAGGCGGAGGTTCGCCTGAAGGCTCTTCAGGAGGAAAAGACTGCGCTCGTAGATCAGCTTCGCCAGTGGGAGGAGGACCTCAAGACCTGCGAAGCCAAGCTTGCTGATCGTGACGCCGCGCTGTCCAAGGCGGCGGCCAACCAAGCCGCGGAGCGAGAGCGTCTGGACAAGGTGAAGGAGGAGGTAGCTGTGGAAAAGGCTCGGCTTAACTCCAGGGAGAAGGCCCTCGCCACGGCTGAGGAGGGGAAGGCTGCTGAGCTCGACGCCCTCCCTTCCGTCAAACTCAGGCTTCGCCAGGCGCTGCAGTCCATCTGCCGGGGGGATTCACAGGACCCCTGGGGGCTCCTGAGAGCGGCTTTGTGGGGCTCTCTTCAAAGCTCGTCGAGGTGCTTGAGGGTGCCGTCGCCAGGGTGGAGAACGTCTTTGAGAGTGAGTGTCGCGAACTCTTCTCCGCGGCCGCGACGGGCGTCTTCAACCACCTCTACCTTCGCGAGCCAAGTTTCGACTTAGGCTCCGTGATTCGTCCGGTTGATCCTAGGGTTCGCGCCGCCACGGTGACGGCCGTGGAGTGTGCCGTGGAGGCGCTGCTGAAGAAGTTCTCCTGCGTCGCCGTTCCCCCACCTCCTCCAGCAGATGCAAGGATTAGTGACGACGATGATAACGGCAGCAATATCAATGACGAGCTCCCCACAGTCGGGACGGGTGGTGGTGCCAGCTCCTGCTAGTTCCTCTTCCTGGGTCTTTTCCTGCAACGTTTATTGTGCCTCATGGAGGCGTTAGACTTGTTTGCATTTCCGGAGACATTTTAACGCTTGTAATGACTGCTAAATTGTGTGGTTGCTTTCCTTGCCTCGTTTCCTTCCTGCTTGCTGTAGTGCTCTGCGTCGGCAGGGCCCGGTCCCGCGCATACCTCGACCGCCGTTCGGGCGTCCAGATCACCAGGACGGTGCCAAGGGGTGAGGGGTTACGTGACCAGTGAAGCTCCTTAGTCGCGATGCTCAGGAGTCCCCCTTGACGTACGAGCAGCCCTCATGAAGGGAATGCAGCGAAGGCGGGGTCAACTTGGAGATTTGGAGCGCCTTGAGCTCTGCATCGGCAAGGCCCGGTCCCGCGCATACCTCAACCACCGTTGGGGCCTCCGGATCACCAGGACGGTGCCAAGGGGGTGAGGGGCTACGTGACCAGTGAGGCCCCTGAGTCGCGATGCTCAGGGGTCCTCCTTGACATACGAGCGGCTCCCATACCTTTCCTCGCCAGCTTTCATCTCAGAGGGACGCGTGAAGACCAGGTACCAGGGACCTGGGAAGGTGGCGTGCGCCAGGCCTGGCCTGAGCGTAGCCCCCATGCTGCCCCCTCATGCGGGCATCCCAGGGGAATGCTATGAGATGGAGCCGCGAGGGGCCGTCCTGAGGTTGGATGCACCCTCTAGGGCGCCCTCAGTTGTTTATCCCCAATGCGGAACATAGGGCTTCCTCGTTGTGTGGGCATAGCTGCTTGGACGACAGTGTTGTCCGCCAGCGCGGAGCATGGGGTTCCACTTGGGCGTGGGAATGGGGGGCCCCGGCACCTAAGCCCCCCGGGCGTGTACAGCCCATTAAGTTCGTACGCGTGGCCTGCACGGTAGAACTGGGAGGTGTATCTGGGCACTCGCGAGGCAGCTCAGGCCTCACGAGGCCCTACCTCAAAGGCGGGTTGCACCTGAGTCTTCCGGTAGAAAGCTCCGTCTGAAGTCCTGTATATTTTGAGAAACCTACGCCGAATGGATTTCCAAGGGCCATCGCATGAGAAGGCCAAACACTAATGACCCCAGGAGGTGACGTGAATGGGGCCGGCCCGCCAGACAGAGCTCAGCCATTGGATTTGTCGACGCTGCAGGGACGGACCTGAGCACAGACGTCGTGCCTAGTCTTCTCATGCGACAACTCCGAGGAGAAAACACCCGGCGCTTTGCTCCCACGACGGCGAAAGGCCGACTGTGGTTGTAGGAACCGTGCCGCACGCCCTGACTCACCCACTCCTAATTAGCTCATGCAAGGACACAGCACCAAGGGCCATGGGAGGTGACGTGCACGGGGCTGGCCCGCGAGACAGAGCTCGACCACTTGGATTTGTCAACGCTGCAGGGACGGACCCGAGCACAGACGTCGTGCCAGTCCTTAATCACGAGGCGGTCGAATGCAGGATCATTAGGGCGCGGCGACATTCATGGTGGTGAAGCACCGAGCAGGCAGGTTGGAATATTAGGAAATAGATCACATACGTGAAAGGTTCTAATACATGCGTAAACGACGCGGCTGCGGGGATGAGCCTTGACCGCCTGAGGATAATGTAGCCCGATGGGCGGCCTCAAACTGAGCAAACAAAAAAGTTACCTGGTACGGACCAAAAAGTCACCTGGCAGCAATACCGCTGAAGCGTCGAGGTAGTCGTCGGAGCCTGACCTTGTGTCTTCGCGAGCTTGGCCTTCATTAGCCTGGCGCCTCCCGAGTTTCGGGGCACTCTGTCGGACCTGGCACCTCCTCCAACTCCTCGCGGCGCCTGGCCCGGTAAGGCGCGAGCATGTCCTGAGCAAGGCGCTGGAACATGGCGCCCGCGTTCGCCAGGCCAAAGGGCATGCGAACATAGTTGCACGGGTAGACCCCGCCGCGACCGACACGCGTCGACCAGAAGATGTCCTGGGATGCGGCCCTGTTGATCCCGAGTACGTTGACACACACGCGCAGCATGCCGCTCGAGCCGACGACGGCGACTGCACTTGGTGGTGCAGGGCAGCTCCCGCCTCGCATGGCCTGTGCTTCCTGAAGCTCCTGGATTGCTCTGGTGACAAACTCTCGCGAACTTGGCGCCTCGCGCCGTGCTCCATGCTTGGGTGGATGCGCGTCGGAACACGCATCCAAACCGTGCCCGAGCACGTCCCTCGTCTCACTGGTCAGGTCGATAGCCTTCCGGGTGGAAGCCCCCAAGCCCGACCCAAGGGAGACGTCAGGCGCGCCTTCCTATGCGAGGGAGGAAGGGGCCTTGGCCCCAGGCACGGAGCCTGAGGCGCCCTCCTTAGAGGTTTCAGCCCACTGGCGCCCCTTGGAAAGGAGCTGCTTCTTCTTCCTGGGGACATCCTCGTGACGCAGGGCATCTCCTTCGTCCTCTGAGTGCTCGGCCGCTGCGGCACGGTAGGCGCGCTCGAGGGAGCAAACAGCGTCCTTCTCATCGCAGGCGACGGTGATGACGCCGCCACTCCCCGGCATTTTGAGGACGTTGTAGCCATGGTGAGCACCGCCATGAACTTGGCGAGGGCTGGGTACCCGAGGATCGCGGTGTACGGGAGGTGGATGTGGGCGACGTCAAAGACGATGAGCTCGGTGTGGTAATTGTTGCGCCCGCCGAAGGTGACGGGCAGGCGCACTTGCCCGATGGGGACTGTGGAGCCGTCGGTGACCCCTGAGAAAGGCTTGGTTGGCATGAGCTGGTCGTATGGCACTTGGAGCATCTCAAACGTCTCGATGGAGAGGACATTGAGCCCCGCGCCACTGTGGATGAGGGTCTTGGTGACGAGGACATTGCTGATGGTAGGCGTGCACAGCATGGGGAGTGCGCCCGCCATGGCTGAACACCTAAGTTGATCCTTGGAGTCAAAAGTGATAGCGCACTGGGACCACTTGAGGGGGCGTGCAGCCTCGAGCTTCGGGAGAGCCGCGTTCACCTCCCGCGAGAACTGCTTGAAGATGTGGTTCGATGTTGGGGCTTGGGCGCCGCCCAGGATGCAAGCTATTGCCCTGACCTCCTGGAAGCCCCCAGACCCGTCGTTCTGCCTGTCTTTTTCCTTCCTCCTGGGTCGCGACAGCAGCGGGGGAAGGCCGGCCTCACGAGGATGGCCACGACGTGACCGCTCCGGAGGTTCGTCGCGCCAGCGGTCCTCCCGAGTTTGATCGCGCCAGCGGTCCTCTCGAGGCCGGTCTCGCCACTCCTGACGCGGGTCTCGATTGTCCCAGCGGCCTCCGCCGCGGCCTCCACCGCGTCCATAGCCACGGTCGCTATGCCCAGGGCGCCGACCGAAATGCTCGTCACGGACCACCCTGAGCTCCTGACAGTCGATGGTGTTGTGGCTATTGGTGCCATGGAAGATGCAGAACGGTCGCCCTCCTGTGGGGGGTTCCTCGTCTCGACTGCGCTTTGCCTCAGGTTCAGCCGCCAACACCGCGGGGCCTTGCGCTTCGCCTCCTTGGTCTTGGTCTTCTTGTCTTCGGGTTCCGCCTCCGGAAGGTCGCAGAGTGAGAGGCGGCCCTCTTTGGCGTTCGCGCACTTGTTCGCCAAGTTGAACATCTCCAGAGCCGAGCTCAGGTCATCGTTGATAGCGAGCTCCTCCCTCATCCTGAGGTCCCTGACGCCGTCAATGAATGCCGAGATGATGGCCTCATCCGACGCCCTCGGGATCTTGAGGCGGACAGTCGTGAAGCTCTGTATGAACTTGTGCAAGGTCTCGTCCGGCTGTTGCTTCACGCGATGCAGGTCACCCACTCCAAGGGTGCGGTCGCGGGTGCCTTGGAAGTTGGCGACGAAGCGCTCATGAAGGTCTTCCCAGGAGGTGATCGATCCCTCCGGGACGTTGAGGAGCCAGGAGAGCGCACCACCCTTGAGTGCCAAAGGGAACCAGCTTGCCATGACCTTGTCGTCTCCGCCGACCGCCTGGATGCTCAGCGAGTAGAGTTGTAGGAACTTGGCAGGATCTGGGGTGCCATCGTAGCAAGGAGGTAGGTCAGGCTTGAACTTGCAGGGCCACACGGCCGGATGGAGCTCCGAGGCGATGGCACGGCAACCCACTGGACCCGCGGGTGCCACGTGCACGGGAGGGATCCGGTCTTTATGCTCCTGCGCAGCTGCCTCTAAGGAAGCGCACGCGAGTCAGCACGCGGCCGCGGCACCACCTGGCTGCTTACTTCATCTCTCTCCCTCGCCGGGGGCCCGCACGGCTGGTCGCGCGGGCGTGCTTCATGCCTGGGCTCGGGGTTGACGTCGTGCTGGGGAGGAGGAGGCGGCACATCATGGGCTGGGGCCGGAACGAGTAGGAGAGCGCCGAGGCGTTGCCGGCGACGCTGACAAGCTCTGCAATGCGCCCGAGCCAGTCGCTGTAGCGGTTGGGGGCAGGGCGGTAATGCAGCAGCTCACGGGCCATGAGGAGTGCGCCCGACCCACGTGCCGGCCTGGGGCGAGCGTGGGAGGATGACCCAGTAGCTGGAACGATCGACGGAGTAGCGGTGCGGCCGTCGCGCCGCGCGGTGACCGGCTGTGACTAGTCCTGCTGCTCGTGTGCTTCCGGGCCCGTGGCGGTCTTGGCCACAGGAGAGGCGGACTGGCGCGCGGCGGTGCACGGGCGCTGTCTGGGCGCTGTCTGGGCGACGCGGGCAGCACGGCGCTCGGCGCGGGCTCGGCGAGCGTCAGCCATCAGAGCGGTCAGGCAGAGAAAGAGCGACTTTTGAGAAAGACTTCGACACGCCCCCTACCTGGCGCGCTAAATGTCAGATTTCGGGCTCCGCAAAATCCGGGGAAGTTCGAACACAGGGGCGTGTGTGAAGATCCCCAACAGCTTCGCCCCCCAAGCTCACAGTTCGATAGCCTAGTTCGACGAACTCGCACGATGGCGAGGAAGAAGATAGCACACGAGGATTTACCCAGGTTCGGGCCGCTGCGAAGCGTAAAACCCTACTCCTGCTTTTGGTGAATTGCCTCATGAGGAGGTTTGTGGATGAACTGGTACAGTGGTGAGTTGCCTCGCGAGGGCGTTCGGGTGGTGTCGGATCTCCCTCTACAGAGCAGCCTCGCCTCTATTTATAATGGCCTGGGTCCTCTTCCCTTATTGCATTGGCGGGAAGGGATCCCACAATGGCCAAATTCGAAAGGAGACAGGAGGTACATCTTATCCTGACGAAAGGTGGTCTTTGCCTGCAAAGTAGCTGTTGGTGATGCAGTGGTGGGCTCGGTGATGACATTCGTCCTGCAGAGCTTGCGGTCTTGGTATTATTGCACCGGAATGGAAACCTTTGGGGTGCTTTGCGAGCCTGCGTGCTCCCCTGCCTCCTTTGCACGAAGGAGGAAACTGTCTCCTCTGGCGCGCTGGCGCCCGCCTGGCCCGCCTTGCGTCATCCTTGGCCTCCCGAGCTCAAGCGTTGCATAGAGATCTCCGCCGCTCAGGAGGGGGCCTAGGGAGGCCTATTCCCCCGCGGGTCTTGGCGCTGTTTCGCTCGCGAGTTCGGGGCTCTCGCGAGGGCCTTGTCTTGAGTGAGGCCGTGCTGGGTCGTACTTGACTGTCGAAGTGGACCAAGCCCCGGGCCATAGGCAGGCAAGTCTGGGTACCCCCATTCCCAGGACGCCGACACGCTTCATCGCTCCCATGGCCGAGGCCCGCCGAGTTCGCGCCGAGTGCCGAGACGCCCGCGTCGCCCAGACGGCGCCCGTGGGCCGTGGCGCCCCGTGCCGCTCCGCTTCTGCATCAGCCATCGCTGCTACTGGTCGAGCCGTTCAAGAGCAGCAGGACTCGTCGTAGCCACCCACCTCACGGCGCGATGGCCGCACTGCTACTCCGTTCCTCGTCCCCGCCTCATCGTCGTCCTCTCACGCTCGCTACGGGCCACCGAACACGCAGGTTGCACTATTCATGGCGCGCGAGCTGCTACGTTACCGCCCCGCCCATGATCGCTATGATGACTGGCTTGGTCGCATCGCCGAGCTTGTCAGCGTCGTCGGCAAGGTCCTGGTGCCCACCCACTCTCTCCGTCCTCTGCCCTCCTAGGCGGGTGACGTGGCTCACGGCGCACCTGCCCCTCCTTCTCTGCATGGCGTCGACCCCGAGCCCAGGCACGAAGCGCGTCCGCGCAACCAGCCGCACGAGGCGCCGGTGCAGGCAAGGGATGAAGCAAGTTGCCAGGTGGTTCCAAGGCCACGGGGCGACGCGCGTGTGCTGCCCGCACCCCAGTGCCGTCATCAGGACCGTGCGCCGCTGGATGCCGCGGCGCACGGGCGTCAAGACCCAGCTCCCCTCGTACACGCCGCACCTGTGAGCGGAGCAGCCTGTCGCGCTTTCTTCCCGAAGCTGCGGCGTGTCAACTGGCCCGACAAGTTCAAGCCGGACCTGCCCCCACGCTACGATGGCACCCCCGACCCCGCGGAGTTCCTTTAGCTCTATGCGCTGAGCATCGAGGCGGTGAGCGGCGATGACAAAGTGATGGCGAATTTGTTCCCCATGGCCCTCAAGGGTGGCGCTCTCTCCTGGCTCCTGAACCTCCCAGAGGGATCGATCTCTTCCTGGGATGAGCTCCGCGAGCGCTTCATCGCCAACTTCCAGGGCACGCGCGATGCTCTGGGGGTGAACGACCTGCGGCGCGTGAAGCAGCAGCCGGGCGAGACCATGCACAAGTACATACAACGCTTCACGAACGTGCGCCTCAAGATCCCGAAGGTGTCGGACGAGGCCATCATCTCGGCGTTTACCAATGGCTTCAGGGATATCAAGATGAAGGAAGAGCTCGCCATCCATGATGAACTGTGCACGGCCCTGGAGATGTTCAACCAGGCGAACAAGTGCGCAAGGGCTGAAGGGGGTCATCTCTCCCTCCTCGATCTTCCGGAGGCAGACCCTGAGGACAAGAAGGCCAAGGCAAAGGAGGCACAGCACAAGGGGCCCGCAGTGCTGGCGGCTGAGCCTGAGATGAAGCACGGTCGCGACCCCAAGGGCGGGCGCCCGTTCTGCATTTTCCACTACACCCGCAGACACAACACCGAAGACTGCTAGGAGCTCAGGACACTCTGCGACAAGCGCTTCGGCCACCGCCCCGAGCGCGGCTACCGTAGCTACGGCCGTGCAGGAGGCCACGACGGAGGCCGTTGGGACAACCGCGACCCACGCATGGACTGGCGCGATCAGCCTCGCGAGGACCGCTGCCGCGGCGAGCCTCGCGACGAACCCCGGCGCGATCAGCCTCGTGAGGCATGCCCTCAGGGCAATGCTAGCCTCCCTCCGCTGCCACCGCCACCAAGGAGGAACGACGGGGACCGGTGAGATGATGGGGCTAGGGGCTTCCAGGAACCCCGTGTGATCGCCTGCATCCTGGGCGGTGCTCAGGCCCCTGCCTCCAACCGCATCTTCAAGCAGTTCTCTCGTGAAGAGAACGCCGCCCTCCCAAAGCTCGAAGCTGTGCATCCCCTCAAGTGGTCGTAGGTAGCCATCACCTTCGACTCTAAGGACCACCTCAAGTGCGCGACCATCGCAGGCGTGTTCCACATGCTCTGCACACCTACCATCAGCAACGTCATCGTCACCAAGGCCCTCATCAACGGCGGCGCTGGGCTCAATGTCCTCACCGTCAAGATGTTCGAGACGCTTCAGGTGCCCTACGATTACCTCATGCCGACCAAGCCCGTCTCAGGAGTGATCGATGGCTCCACCACTCCCCTGGGGCAGGTGCGCCTCCCAATCACCTTCGGCAAGCGCGATAACTACCACACCGAGCTCATCGACTTCGATGTCGCCCACATCCACCTCCCATACAACGCCATCCTCGGGTACCCTGCCCTCGCGAAGTTCATGGCGGCAACCCACCATGGCTACAACGTCCTCAAGATGCTAGGGAGTGCCGGTGTCATCACCGTCGCTTGTGATGAGAAGGATGCAGTCTCCTCCCTCGAGCGTGCTTACCAGGCTATGGCAGCTGAGAATTCTGACGACGAGGGCGGCATCCTGCCTCCTGAGGACACGCCCAAGAAGAAGAAGAAGGTCCTTCCTAAGGGCTGTCAGGGGACGGAGGCCCTCAAGAGCGGCACCTCAGGCTCTGCGCCCATCTCTGGGGCGCCTCGCCCTCCCGCATAGGAAGGTGCGCCCGGCGCCTCCCTTAGGACGGGCTCGGGGGCTTCCACCTGGAGAGTCTCTGGCCCGGACGGTGCGATGAGGGAGATGCTCGGGCACCACTTGGAGGCGTGGTCTGACGCGCGCCCCTACAAGAAAGGAGCACGGCGCGACGCGCCAGGTTCACGCGAGTTCGTCACCAACGCGATCGAGGGGCTTCAGGCGTCGCCCTGCACCACCCAGTACAAATACCACCCTAGACGTCGGCGGCAGGCTGCGCGTCCACGTCGACATCCCGGGCCTCAACAGGGCCGCATCCCAGGACCTCTTCTGGCCGTCGCGAGTCGGTCGTGGTGGGGTCTACCACTGCAACTACGTTTGCATGCCTTTCGGCCTCGTGAACATGGGCACCATGTACCAGCGCCTCGCGCATGCTGCGCTTGCATCGCACGAGGCCCGACGCCGCGTTGTCCTTCAAGAGGTCCCGGACCCTCACGAGCCACCTGGGCCACGCGGGCCCCTCGAGCCTCCGGAGTCTTCAGGCTCACGAGGATCAAGCTTCGACAACTACCCCAACGCTTCAGCGGCATCGTACCAGGTGACCTTTTGGTTCGTTCATTTCAGGGCTCCCCTCGGGCTGCATCATCCTCAAGCTGACAGGGCCCGCCCCGGCAGCTGTATCGTTTTGCGCATGTATCAGAACTGGCTCTGCTTTTGATGAATTTCCTAAGTATTCCAACTTGCATGTCCGGTGCTTCGCCACCATGAATGTCGTGTGCCCTCACAACCCCGCCCTCGACCGCCTCATGATTAAGGACTGGCACGGTGTCTATGCTCCGGTCTGTCCCTGCACCGTCGATAAATCCAAGCGACCGAGCTCTGTCTCGCGGGCCAGCCCCATGCACGTCACCTCCCGGGGTCCTTGGTGCTTTGTCCTCGTGTGAGCTAATCAGGAGTGGGTGAGTCAGGGCGCGCGGCCCGGTTCGCATAACCACAGTTCAGCATTTCGTCGTCGTTGGAGCCGCGCGCCGAGTGCTTTTCCTCGGGTTTGTCGCATGAGAAGACTGGGCACGGCGTCTGTGCTCGGGTCCGTCCCTGCAGCGTCGATAAACCCAATGACTGAGCTCTGTCTGGCGGGCGGCCCCTTTCACGTCACCTCCTGGGGTCATTGGTGTTTGGCCTTCTCACGCGATGGCCTCCGGGGATTCATTCGGTGCAGGCTGTCCCCACCACGCAGGTTTTGTAGGTGCGCATCGCGCCAGAAGACTCGGGCACAACCCGCCTAGAGGTAGGGCCTCGTGAGACCCACGTGGCTCACGAGCGCCCAACACCTCCCCCGGTTCTACCGTGCCAGTCACGCGTACGAACGAAGTTGGGCTGTACACGCCCGGAGACTGTAACACAGAGCTCCCTTCCCACGCCCAAGTGGAAGCCCCATGCTCCGCGCTGGTGGACGACACGGTCCTCAAATGACTATGCCCACGCCCAAGTGGAAGCTCCATGCTTCGCGCTGACGGACGACACGGTCCTCCAATGACTATGCCCACGCAAGGTGGAAGCCCTATGCTCCGCGCTGGTGGATAAACAACTGAGGGCGCCCTAGAGGCTGCACCAACCTCAGGATGGCCCTTCGGCCCCATCACGCAGCATTTCCTTGGGATGCGCCCGTGAGGGGGCTGGACAGGGGCTACGCTCAGGCCACGCCTGGTGCGTGCCGCCTCACCAGGTCCCTGGTACCTGGTCTTCTCGCACCCCTCCAAGACAAAAGCTAGCGAGGAAAGGTATGGGAGCCTCACTAGTCACGTAGCCCCTCACCCTTTGGTCTTGTCCTAGTGATCCGGACGCCCCATCGGCGGTAGAGGTATGCGCGGGATTGGGCCCTGTCGACGTAGAGCACTAACGCTCTCCAAATTGACTCCGTTGTCGCCATGTCTCCTTCATGAGGGATGCTCGCACGTCAAGGGGGACCCTCGGCATCGCGACCCAGGGGCCTCACTAGTCACGTAGTCCCTTGCCCCTTGGTCTCGTCCTGGTGATCCGGACGCCCCAAAGGCGGTCGAGGTATGCGCAGGATTGGGCCCCGCCGACGCAAAGCACAAAAGCAAGCAGGAAGGAAACAAGGCACAAAAGGAAATCACATAATTTAAGCAAGTTATTACAAGCACAGGGTGTTTTGCGATTCAAACAAGTCTTACACCTCCACGAGGCACGATAAATGTCGCAGGTCGGAGTCTAGGAGGGGGGGTCATCATCGCCAAGGCCGTCGCCGCCGATGCCTTCGTGGCCACTGCTTGCCTCCACCACAGGGGGCTCGGTGTCGGGGACGCAGCAGAACTTCTTCATCAGAGCATCCACGGAATCCTTCACGGCCGCCACAGCGGAGGCGCGGAACTCAGGGGAAACCGAGGCCATCACCGCGTTGAAATCAAAGCCTAGCTCGTGGAGGTAGAGGTGGCTGAAGACACGCGTCGCGGCCGCGGAGAAAAGGCCGCGACACTCGTTCTCCAGGATGGCGTCCACCTTGGCGACCGCACCTTCGAGCGCCTCAGCGAGCTTGGAGGAGAGCCCGGCGTAACCGCCCTCATGAGCTGCCAGCGGCTCCCCGAATCCTCCCCTGCAGATGAAGCGTAGAGCTCGGCGAAGCTTCAGCTCGATGGAGGGGAAGGCATCGTGCTCCGCGGCTGCCTTTTCCTCAGTAGCGGCAAGGGTCTTCTCCCTAGCATCCAGCTGGGCCGTCGCGTCAGAGACACGACAGGCGTGGGACGTCTGGGCCTCTACTACCTCGTCCTTCAACTTGGCCAGGCTCGCACTCTCCGCGGCTTGGTCAGCAGCCGCCTGGGACAGCGCGGACTCACGATCGGCGAGCTTCGCCTCGCGAGCCTTGAGGTCTTCCCCCCGCTGGTGATGTCGTTGCGCGTGCGCGGCTTGCTCCTCCTGAAGGGCCTGCAGTTTGGCTTCTGCCTCACTGCAGCGCTCCGCAGCAGCCGCTGCCTTGGCCAACGTCGCGTCGCGAGCTGCCACGGCTTTGCGGCCTCCTTCTTACTCTCTGCGGCTACAGCCTCAGCCCGACCCAGGCCGTCTTGATGGATGCGTCAGCCTGCAGCCACCCGGAGGTAAGCTCCAGGCGTTCCACTGCGAAGGAGCGCTTGTCGGCGCCTTGGAGGTCGGTCCTTATCGGTTCGAGCGCGGTCTAAGCCTCATCCAGGGTGCTGGGCCCGGCCGGAGAGCCGCTACCCGTGAGCGCGAGGGCCAGACCAGGAGGCAGCACCGTCACCTCGATAGGCGTTGTGTCCAAGGGAGCGGTGGCGTGGCTGGCTTGGAGCGCTGGAGGCTCCAGTCCCCTCTCAAGCATGGCAAGAGCGGACGACTTCTCAGCTTGATGGCCCACGGGGGCTGGCTCCTCCTGTGGCCGCGCCGCTACGTCCTCAAGGACGGACTCCTTCAGAAGAGGGCAGGTGGTCGCCCCCTCCATCGGCACCAGAGTCGCAACAGCCGCGGCAAAGGGTGCTGCCTCGGGAGCCTCCACCCTCCCGGAGACCGGATCCCCGAGAGGCGTCGCCACGACGCTAGGAGATGGCAATGTGCTCGCGAGCTCGGGCGCGGCGCCACCAGGGCACTCAAGGGCCGCGCTAAGCTGGCGTGATGCACTTCCTCTCCTGCCGCGTCCGCGGACAGAGGTCGATGGCGCCCCCCGAACACGGGGCTCCTTTGGCTCGGCACCTGCCTTCCTCTTCTTCGGCTCGACGACAACCCTAGCCACCAAGGAGAAGAGGCGCCGTGATCATGCACGCAATTTATAATCAACCAAGGGCGAGGCAAGTTACTTATTCGTCGGCTGCGACCCACTTCCTCTTCCTTTCCACGTCGTTGAGGGCTGGGATGCTACCGCCTTTCTTCGGCATGGGGCGGTCATCCGGAAGGGTGGCGGCATCGCCCCGAGGGGCCGCGGCCGGAGGGGCCACGTCTGCCCCGACGGTGGCCGCCCCGCCTTTCGACTGCGGCTTGGATGGGGACGAGGCCGGCGTCTCATGCGCCCTACTAGAATGTGGGGTGTCACCGGAGAAGGCGCGACCGCGTCTTTCTTCGGGCTTGCCCGGCTAGGTGCCGGCGTGGTCTGGGAGGAAGACCCCGGCCTCCTGAGGGACCTGGCGAAGCGCAGGGAGTCCGCAGCCGGGGGCTCGTCGGCATCGTCGTCATCTTCGAGATTGCGAAGGAGCACACTCTGCGACGGGGAGACGCCTCTTCCAAGCCGTCATCCACGGTCTCCTCCGAGTCTTCCTCACCGCTGGCATTGCCAGAGGAAACTGGCACCGGGGAGTTCGAGCGCTCGGGAGGTGTGAGGCCGCGCTCGTCAAAGGCGGGCATGGCGGCAACCAGCTCCCCCATGTCATTGCGGCGGTACAACGGAGCGTAGGCCTCGGGGAGGTCCCCGGGATCACCGTGGAGAAGGGTAACCACGGCCCTGCCCAGATCCTCACCGGTCAGGCTGGTGGACCGGAGCCTGATGGTGTCCCTCGCACCATCGAACTCCCACATAGGCTTCGAGTGCGCCTGGACCAGTGCCAGGCGCTGCGTCAGGAACTCCTTCACTATCATCGCCCCGGTCAGTTGCTTGGCTTCCATGTCCCGGGAGATCCGCTCCAAGACGGGCTTCGCCCGGGAATCGGTGAGCTTCGTGGAACCCCACGCAAGGGCCTTCTCGGGCAGCTCCATCGGGAGCTCCAGGCACAAATTGAGGCCCCGGGTATCCACGAAGACCCACCGGTGCCTGAAGCCCTCCACCTTCTTCCCGGACTTCAGGAGCGAATTCCCGCTCTAGACCGTGACAAAGGAGGTGCACGTCGATCGCTGTGCGCAGTCGTGAAGCCGCAGGCTGAAGAAGTGGCGGAAGAGGGCCACTGAGGGCCTCACGCCCACGAAGTCCTCGCAGTAGAAGGCAAAGACGGACAGGAGAAGGATGGAGTTGGGCTGAAGGTGGAGTGCCAAGATCCCATAATGCTCAAGGATGGCGGTGAAGAATGCTGAGAAGGGTGGGACAAGCCCGGAGAAGACGCTGTGAAGGAAGAAGGGGTAGACTGTCTTCGCCAAGGTGCGCGGCTCCATGGAGCCGCACCAGACCAGGGTCTGCCCCCACTCATTGGTTTCACCCACCGTAAACGGGAGCACGGGGTCAAGGTCCCCCTCCTTAGCAATGGCGGAGGCCAAGAGCGGCTTGAGCCTCGGGCTTCGGCTTCCCGGCGGGCGCCATCTACAAAGTCCCTCAGGAAAAAGAGCAAGAGGAAGGGCGGCGCAGCATTGAGATCTGGAGGAGGTTCTCGCAAGGTAAAGGGGATCTGAGAAAGGAAGCAAGGGCGCAAGGGAGGAGAGCAATAATGGCTCGGCAGCGGGCGCCAGGCTTTTGTCGGTCCGGGCAGTTGCCGAGGCAACATGGGGGCGGAAGCGCCCTTGTCCTGCCGCGCGCCATGCAGATTGGCCCGCAGGCGGTTGGGGCCCGCGGCGTTCCTGCCTCTCTTCCTTGGCTTCGCCCCGAAGACAGCCCGAGCGCGCCTTGGACCCGGGGGCTACTGTCGGCGTTCTAGGATCGGGGGTATCCAGACCTGCCTGCCTGCGGCCCAGCGCGTGGCCCACATTGACGGCCCAGTACGGCCTGGCGACAAACCCCTCAGGACAAGACCCTCGCGAGGGCCCCAACCTCGCGAGGGGGACTACGCCAAGACCCCTAGGGGAGCGGCCTCCCCAGGCCGCCTCCTGAGGAGCAGAGATTCCTATGCAGGTAGGCTGCAATGATGTGAGTCATGACCACTATGGCAAGCTGGCGCCAGCGCGCGCGACAGAGACAGTTTCCCCTTTTGTGCTAAGGAGGCAAGGACGAACATGGGTTCCCAAGGAACCCCCCAAAGGTTTCCATTCCAGTGCAACAAGACCAAAACCACGGGCTCGGCAGGACGGATGCCATTGCCGAGCCCACCTCTGCGTCATGCCAGGAGCTTTGCAGGCGAAGACCACCTTTAGTCAGGATAAGCTGTACCTCCTGCCCCCCTTCAAATTTGGCCGTTGTGGGATCCTTCCCGCCTGAGCAATAGGGGAAGAGGACCAAGGCCCGCTATAAATAGGTACTAGCCACCACCGTAGAAGGGGATCGGATCCTCCCACACCGAAGAGCCCTCGCGAGGTTACTCAACCACTGTACTAGTTCATCTATGAACCTCCTCATGAGGACAATCCACCAAAGCAGGAGTAGGGTTTTACACCGCAAGGTGGCCCGAACCTGGGTAAATCTCTCGTGTCCATCTTCTTGCGCCCTCACGCATCTTCAACAGGGTCTGGCTGTAGAGGGGCAGGCTTGAGACTGGGGCTGGTTGGGATCTTCGCACACGCCCCAGAGTTCAAACTGGCTTGGGTCTGCGGAGCCCTGATTCCAACAGTGGGTTAGACTTAAATGTTCTTTCCATGTGATTAATGATTCTCTCTTTATGTTTCAATTCTTTACTTTTATGCGAGCATCATTGAAATTATCATGCCTAGCTAAAAAGGCATTAAAGAAAAGCGCTTGTGGGGAGACAACCCAAAAGTTTTACTTTCTGTTTTTGAGTGTTCACATGATTAATCTACTGTATTAATAATGTTTTGTGTCTTTTATTTCAATAAAGTGCCAAGTAAAGCCTTTGGGATGACTGACAAGATGAGTAGAATTCATGCGGAACCAAAACAGAAACTTTTGACTCCACTACAGGAATTTTCATTTTTTTACTGGTGCATTATAATGATCTGAAGTTTTTACACAATGTTTATATACATAATTATGCAGGTTGTACTAATTTTTAAGAATTTTTAGAGATAGGGAAGTATGGTTATACTACAGATCTTCACATACTGTTCTGTTTTTGACAAATTCTGTTTTGCATGCATAGTTTGCTTGTTTTAGTGTTCTCATAGCTTATATTCAGGGATATAAATTATGGGAATGGTAGAATACTGTAGGTATTATGTGAGAACAATTATGAATCTTGTCTTGACAGTACCTAAGTGAATGATCTTTATTTATTATACAAACCCATCTCACGAAGTTTCGTTAATTTGTGTGTGATTGAAGTTTTCAA
The DNA here is from genome assembly GCA_039707655.1 of Elymus sibiricus. NCBI lineage: Eukaryota > Viridiplantae > Streptophyta > Magnoliopsida > Poales > Poaceae > Elymus > Elymus sibiricus. Next base: position 247,057,787 of record CM077673.1, on the reverse strand, counting down.
GTTTTGGGTGAGACACCGAAATGAGGAGAATAAGGAGTGACAAGAACCTAAGCTTGGGGATTCACAAGTCACCCCAAGTTAATATCCCTGGAAGACTCAAGCACCTAGGCTTGGGGATGCCCCGGAAGGCATCCCCTCTTTCGTCTTCAACACGATCGGTATATCTTACTTGGAGCTATAGTTTTATTCGTCACATGATATGTGCTTTGCTTGGAGCATCATTATATTTTGTTATTTTCTGTTAGGTGTTATTTATAATCTTTTTTTTCAATAAAAGGTTCCAAGAATTGCCTTAGGATGCTTGCATTGCATGTTTGATGTGTGCTGTGTAAAAACAGAAACTTTCTCTGTAGTGTTTGAATTTTCATATTTTACTGGAACGTGGAAAGTTTTTGAAATTTTTACAGAGTATTTGCATATAAATTCTTTAGCATGTTCCAAAGTTTCATAATTTTTTGAGTTACAGAAGTACACTGGTTTAATAGATTGCTACAGACTGTTCTGTTTGGACAGATTGCTGTTATAGTTTTGTTATCTACTTATTCTATAGTTTCCATAGCCTATATTGGTAGATATAAATTGTGGAAACGATAGTAAACAGTAGATTATGTTTGGAAATTATTATGCAACTTTTCTTGGCAGTACATGAAGTGTTGATTTATTCTTATGTGTACTAACCTATCTCACGAGTTCTTTTCGAGTTTTGTGTGGATGAAGTTTTTGAGAATAGGTGAAACCATGATATGAGAGGATGGAACGAGATACAATAGCTCAAGCTTGGGGATGCCCAAGGCACCCCAAGTAATTTTTTCAAGAAGTATCAGGCATCTAAGCTTAGGGATGCTATGCATCCCACCTCTCTTCGTCAACTATCGGTTATTCTATGTTGAGCCTGAATTTTTATTCGTTCACATGATGCGTGCTATTCTTGGAGTTCTATTTTTGTTTAGTTTGCTGTTTGAATAAAATACCTAGATCTAAAAATCTTTATTGAGAGAGAGTCCTCAGAAAGCTACTTAATTGTTTGACTACTAATTGATCTTCACTTATATCATTTGAGAGTGGCTTGTCATTTACTCTTGTGCTTCACTTATATGCTATGAGTAAACTATTGAATGAATCGAATACCATGAAGTTGAAATTATATGTTCATATCATGCCTAGTAGTAGCTTCACATTGGGTTTAGAAATATAAATTTTTTGAAGCTTGACAGTCACAATATTGGTCATACAAGCAATTCGTGAAAGATTAGTATAAGGAAGAGAACTTTCACATACAAATATATAATCTTGGACATCTTCTATGATTGTGAATACCCATTAATTATTTTCGAACTTTAGCAAATTAGTTGAAGTTAGACAAGGAAGACAACATAATGAGTTATGGTTGTTTATATTTGCATAGAAGTTATATTGTTATGGATCCTCCAAAATGTGGTGCCTGTTTAGAACTTTTTGCTAGCCAACACTTCGTACTAAGTAGAGATACTACTTGTGCATCCAAATCCTTGAGCCAAGTTTCTTCCATAAGAGTCCATCATACCTACCTATATATGGTATTTCCCTGCCATTCCAAGTAAATTTGCATGTGCCTGATAACCCACAAGTATAGGGGATCTCAACAGTTTTCGAGGGTAGAGTATTCAACCCAAATTTATAGATTCGACACAAGGGGAGCCAAAGAATACTTGAGAGTATTAGCAATTGAGTTGTCAATTCAACCACACCTGGAGATTAAATATCCGCAGAAGAGTGATCAGTAGCACAGTAGTATGATAGTTTGATAGTTGTAGTGACAGTAACAGTAGTAGCAATAGTTTTGTAGCAGTTGGAACAACAGCAACAGTAATAGTTACTTAGCAAGAACAAAAAGTGGAAAGCTCGTAGGCACTGGATCGGTAACTCGTTGGATGATATTCGTCATGTAACAGTCATAACCTAGGGCGATACTGAACTAGCTCCAGTTCATCAATGTAATGTAGGCATGTATTCCGTATATAGTCATACATGCTTATGGAAAAGAACTTGCATGACATCTTTTGTCCTACCCTCCCGTGGCAGCGGGGTCCATAAGGAAACTAAGGGATATTAAGGCCTCCTTTTAATAGAGAACCGGAACAAAGCATTAACACATGGTGAATACATGAACTCCACAAACTACAGTGATCACCGCGAATTATCCCAAATATTGTCACTATGGGGTTGGCGGATCATAACACGTAATAGGTGCATGTGACTAGGCAAGACCGGATCAAGAACATAGATATAGACATGATAACATAAATGGTTCAGATATGAAATCATGGCACTCGAGGCCTAGTGACAAGCATTAGGCATAGCAAAGTCATAGCAACGTCAATCTCAGAACATAGTGGATACTAGGGATCAAGCCCTAACAAAACTAACTCGATTACATGATGAATCTCATCCAACTCCTCACCGAGCAGCAAGCCTACGAAGGAATTACTCACTCCCGGTGGGGAGCATCATGGAATTGGTGATGGAGAAAGGTTGGTGATGACGAAGACCGAAGATTCCCCTCTCCGGAGCCCCAAACGGGCTCCAGATCTGGCCTCCCGATGAAGAACAGGAGGTGGCGGCGGCTCCATATCGTAAAACGCGATGAAACTTTCTCTCTGATTTTTTTCTCCGAAAATAGGAATTAATAGTTGCGGAATTAGGGCAAGTGGGGCCACGAGGTGGGTGCTGGCCACCCTGGCCCCCCTCTTTGGTGGATTTTGGCTCCAATAATTCACATATATTCTGAAATAATTCTCCAAAAAGTTTCGTTCAATTCTGAGAACTTTTATTTCTGTACAAAAACAACACCATGGTAGTTCTACTAAAAAAGCGTTAGTCCGGGTTAGTTCCATTCAAATCATGCAAATTAGAGTCCAAAACAAGGGCAAAAGGGTGAGGAAAAGTAGATACGTTGGAGACGTATCAACTCCCCCAAGCTTAAACCTTTGCTTGTCCTCAGGCAATTCAGTTGACAAACTGAAAGTGATAAAGAAAAACTTTTATGAACTCTTTTGTTCTTGTTTACATATATATGTTTAAGTACCACCCAGGTTTTCAGCAAAGATTATGACTAACCATGTCAACAATAACTCTTAGAAATTATATTTACTCATAACAATAACATAAGCAACTAGCGAGCAATAATAGGATATCTCAAGCGCCAACACTTTGTCAAAAAAATCATGATACAATATGACAATAGTGGTATCTCGCTAGCCCTTTCTGAGACCGCAAAACATAAATGCAAAACACCTCCAAAGTTCAAGCAGAGACTAAACATTGTAATTCATGGTAGAAAAGATCCAGTCATGCTGCACCCAACATCAACTATACACAATGCATGAGGATGAAAATAGTGCTCTCAGGTCTGGCGCTTATTTGAGAAGGTGATGACTCAGCATAAAAGTAAATAGATAGTCCCTTCGCAGAGGGAAGCATGGATTTGCAGCGGTGCTAGAGCTCAAAGTTTAAAACAGAGATAATTATTATTTTGGGAGGTACACCCTTCCTGTCAACGTCACGACCAAGAGTTATCAATATCTTCCATGCTAAACAAATTAGAGGCGGTTCCCAAGCGGTAAAAGTAAAGGTTTACTCCCCCTCCATGGGTACCGTTCAAACCAACAACATTCCTGGGGGAGTTTTGTTTAATTATTTTTGATTTTTGATTTCGGGGCTGGGAATCCCTATTACCGCCCCTCTCGTGTAAGGACAAGTGAATAAACACTCATCATGAGAATAACCCACTTAGCATGGAAGATACTGACCGCCCCCTGTCGCTCCATGAGCGGTCCAGGCACACAAAACAGATGTTCATTTGAATTTTTAGAGGCGGCACATGCAAATTTACTTGGAACGATAGGGTAATACCGTATATAGGTAGGTATAGCGGACTCATCTGGCATAACTTGGTTTAGGGGTTTTGATGCACAAGCAGTATTCCCGCTTAGTACAGGCGAAGGCTAGCAAGTAGATTGAGAAGCGATCAGCTAGAGAGCGAAAACGGTCATGAACATGCATTACATATAATCAACATTGAATACTAGCATGAGTAGGATATGGACACCATGAACATAAATATCTTGAAGGCTATGTTGGTTTTGATTCAACTACATGCGTGAACATGTGCCAAGTCAAGCCACTTGAAACATTCAGAGGAGGATACCATATCATCATACCGCATCACAACCATTTTAATGCATGTTGACACCCAAGATAAATCATTATCCACTCCTAGCTACTTAAGCATGGCATGAACAACTATAATCTCTAATGGTCATTGCAAACATATTTGATCATAATGAGCTAAATCAAGGGATACTAGGTTAAACATATTTACAAAAACAAAAACAAGTTGAGTTCATACCCGCTTTTCTCTGCCACAGCCAATTCATCAATTGTCGTCATTATTGCCTTTCACTTGCATGACCGAATGATAAGAAAATAATAATAGTGCAAGAGTGCCATGGACTAAGCTGGAATCTGCAACATTTTAGTCAAGAGGAGAAGACAAGGTAATATGCGCTCTTTGTTAGATGAACAATAATGCAGATGAGCGCCACTCAACAATTTCATCGTGGTCTTCTCCTAGGTACTATTCAAGTAAAAAGAAAAGAATTTCAGAGAAATACACTGAAATATTTTTGGAGTTTTCGATTTTTCTTGCAGAAAGCAAATTAAAGAGGAAGAACAAAATGAGAAAAGCTATTTTCACGGGAAAGCTCCCAACAAGTAAAAGAAGAAGCGAGAAATCTTTTTGGGTTTTCTTTTGATGCTACAACTAAGCTAGAAAGAAAAACTAAAAAGAAATAGGAAATATTTTTGGATTTTCTCAAAGTTTTTCAAACACACAAGAAGAAAGCGAGAAAACAAATCTAGCATGGATATCACAATGAAAAAGTATGAACACCGACAACTGGAATGAAATTTATGAACATGAATGTAATGTCCGTGGAAATACGTACTCCCCCAAGCTTAGGCTTTTGGCCTACCTTGGTAATCACCATCCATATGAATAATAACCTGGGCGATGGCTCACCGAGGCCCAATGTTTTTTTATTAAATCTCAAGTTATAGGTGTAGTTGGTGGCCGTACCCGTAAGGAACTTATGACGCTTCATGGCATCAAAGTCTAAATACTGAGTGGGTAGGATGGGGTCATTTGGCCATGGTGGAACATTTAATCTCTCAGCTACACGGGAGGCATAGATTCCTCCATAAAAATTACCACTAGCAGCATTAAGCTGCAACCTCCGTGCAACAATTGCACCAAGATTATAACCCTTATTCCCAGTTATGGCAATGTGTAAGAGACTCAAATCATGAGCACACAGTGTGCTACAATCTTGTTTGCCTACAATACATTTACCGTTAAACAGCGCAAAATATTGTAGTGATGGAAAATGGATGTTGTTAATTCTCCCTTGTGTAACCCCCCTATCTTCACCAAAGCAAAGATTAACTAAAAATGATTTGTACTCAGCTTTTGTTGGTTCATCGAGGGAACCCTCATATGGAAGTTTGCATGCTTCGCTAAACATTTCTAACAGCATGGTAAAGTAATGATCGTATAGGTTGAATGAAACTCTAGACTCACGGAGAAAATATTTAAATTTCTTTGTGAAGGTTTTCGTGAGTTCGAGGTGTTGGGGGCACTTATCTACGATGAAGGGAGCAAGCACTGTGTTGTGAATAAATTGATCAAATTCCTCCTTAATACCTGCACCTTCCATGAACTCGTCGCAAGGCCACAAGCATGATTTGGTGGCGGTATCTCGCATCGAGCTTTCGCTTGGTTCAACATAAGACTGTCGAACTAACCTTCCACTTGATGAGGCTGCCGAGGATCTCCTCCTGGAAGAACTCCTAAAGAATTGCACTTTTATTCCTATAAAAATTCTGAAAAAATTTAGTCCCCAAAATTTTTTGTCAACAAAACTTTGTAAGATTGTTAGCAACTACTCCTAAGCATGCATAGAAGCCATATTGAGTATTCAAACTACTTAGAACTCTAAGAATTCAACATGCAAGCTCATCTACAGCAGCACCAAGAGTAGCAAATTACTCTAAAAATAAACCACTAAAACAAAAACTAATTGGAGCAATGGAGGAGTCACATACCAAGTAGCAATCCCTCCAAACAGTTTCGGAAACGGAGCTTCGAGCAAAGAGATCGAAATCCGTGGGTTTGAGAGCAAGAACACGAAAATGGCTGCTATGGTGATTTTTTACTGGAGGTAGGTGATGATGTGGGCTAAAGAGATAAGTAAGGGGGCCCACGTGGGGGCCACAATCCACTAGGGCGCGCCTGGGGGTGTTAGCGCGCCCTGGTGTCTTGTGGGCACCAGGTGCACCCCCCTCTGTTGTTATTTGCACCAAAAATTCATAAATATTTGGAAAAAATCGTGTTAAATTTTCAGGGCATTCTGAGAATTTTTATTTTTGGGTCATTTTTTATTGCATGGAGAAAACAGAAAACAATATAAATATGGCATCTTATTCTATTGGACTAACTAAAACAGAAAATAAAAGGTAGGAGCAGAGAGTTGTGCTTAATAGATTCATCGACTTCATACCGCTCAAAAATGATTCATTAATAAGGTTGATCAAGTCTTATTAACAACCACTTCCGATTAGCATGAAACCGAAGAACTTTCGTAAAGCACTAAGTTACCTCAATGGTGATGTGCATATCCCCAACAATAAGTACATCATATTTCTTTTTGGCAGTAGGAAGAGGTAATTGAAAACTTCCAATAGTAATGGTCGGAGATTCTTCAATAACATATATACCATTCACTTGGAATTGTTTCTTCGGAAAGTGCACCGTGTGCTCATTACCATTAATATGAAAAGTGACTTTGCTTTTATTGCAATCAATAACAGCCCCTGCAGTATTCAAAAAGGGTCTACCAAGGATAATCGACATGTTGTCGTCCTCGGGCATCTCAAGAATAACAAAGTCTGTTAAGATAGTAACATTTGCAACAACAACGGGCACATCCTCACAATTACCTATAGGTATGGTCGTTGATTTGTCAGCCATTTGCAATGATATCTCAGTAGGTGTGAGTTTATTCAAATCAAGTCTTTTATATAAGGACAAAGGCATAACACTAACACCGGCTCCCAAATCACACAAGGCAGTTTTGACATAGTTTCTTTTAATGGAGCAAGGTATAGTCGATATTCCAGGATCTCCAAGTTTTTGAGGTACTCCATCCTTAAAAGAATAATTAGCAAGCATGGTGGAGATTTCAGCTTCAAGTATTTTTCTCTTATTAGTGATGATGTCTTTCATATACTTTGCATAAGGGGCCATCTTCAAAATATCAGTTAAGCGGGTACGCAAAAAGACTGGCCTAATCATCTCAGCAAAGCGCTCAAATTCTTCATCATCCTTTTTCTTAGATGGATTAGGTGGAAATGGCATGGGTTTCTGAACCCATTGCTCTCTTTCTTTACCATGTTTCCTAGCCACAAAATCTCTTTTATCATACCGTTTATTTTTAGGTTGTGGGTTATCAAGATCAGGAGCAGGCTCTATTTCAACATCATTATCTGGTTCTTTATCATTACAAGGTTGAGCATCATCATGAACATCATCATTATCATTTTCATTATCACTAGGTGAATGTTCACTACCAGATTGAGTTTCAACACTGGAAATAGAGACATCATTATTATCAGGACGTTTTTGTGTCTCAGGTTCACTAGAGGTATGCAAAGCCCTATCATTTTTCTATTTCTTTTTCTTCTTAGAAGGACTAGGTGCATCAATATTAATTCTCTGAGAGTCTTGTTCAATTCTTTTAGGATGACCCTCAGGATTGAGTGGTTCTTGGGTCATTCTACCTCCTCTAGTTACTACTCTAGCAGCAGAATCATTCATATTATTATTCATTTCATCAAGCAATTCTTTTTGAGACTTAGCAACTTGTTCTAACTGAGTTTGAACCATCGAGGCATGCTTTCCTACACCTCTAACATCATTACTGATTCTAAATAGCAAGTCACTCAAGCGAGCAATCATATCAGAATTATATTTCAATTGTTTCAGAACATGGGCATTGAAATGATCTTGTTTCATAATATAGTTGTCAAACTCATATAAGCATTGACTAGGATGTTTATTGTGAGGAATGTCACTTTCATTAAACTTCAATAAAGAGTTTACCTCTACCACCTGTGGAGGTGGCATTGTGTCAAGGCCATGTATTTCTTCAATAGGTGGCACATTCTTAACATCCTCAGCTTTAATACCTTTTTCCTTCATAGATTTCTTTGCCTCTTGCATATCTTCAGGACTAAGAAATAAGATACCCCTCTTGTTTGGAGTGGGTTTAGGAGGTGGTTCAGGGAGAGTCCAATCATCATAATTCTTCAATATGTTACTCAATAATTCCTCAGCTTGTTCAACAGTTCGTTCCCTGAAAACACAACCAGCACAACTATCTAGGAAGTCCCTAGAAGCATCGGTTAGTCCATGATAAAAGATATCAAGTATTTCATTTTTCTTGAGGGGATGATCAGGCAAAGCATTAAGCAACTGGAGTAGCCTCCCCCAAGCTTGTGGGAGACTCTCTTCTTCAATTTGCACAAAGTTAAATATTTCCTGTAAGGCAGCTTGTTTCTTATGAGGAGGAAAATATTTTTCAGAGAAGTAGTAGATCATATCCTGGGGACTACGCACATAACCAGGAGCGAGAGTATTGTACCATGTCTTAGCATCACCCTTTAATGAGAACGGAAATAACTTAAGGATATAATAGTAGCGAATCTTCTCATCATGAGCAAAGAGGGTGGCTATATTATTCAACTTAGTAAGGTGTGCCACTACAGTTTCAGTTTCATAGCCATGGAAAGGATCAGATTCAACCAAAGTGATTAACTCTGGGTCAACAGAGAACTCATAATCCTTATCGGTAACAAAGATAGGTGAAGTAGCAGACTTAGGATCACATTTCATTCTAGCATTCAAAGTCTTTTCCTTATACTCTCGTAGCAATTTCTTAAGATCGTCTCTGTCCTTGCAAGAAAGAGTTTCTCTAGTTATCTCCTTGTCCATAACATAACCTTCAGGTATCTTAGGCATTGCAAACTTAGGAGACCTAGGACTAATAGGTGTTTCATAATCATCATCAATTTCATAAACTTCAGCAGTCTCAGCAGTCTCAACAGTTTCAGTAGTTTCATTCTCCTTAGCTCTAGCAATTTGTTCATCAAGAAATTCTCCTAGTGGCACATTATCATCAAGCATGGTACTAGCATCATCATTAGCGTAATTCATAGCAGAGGTAGCATCATCAATAACTTGCGACATATCAGGATAACTAGCATGTGGTGGTGTTGCAAGCTTTCTCATAACAGAAGGTGAATCAAGTGCAGAGTGTGATGGCAGTTCCTTACATCCCCTCGTAGTAGAGGGAAAAATCTTGGTCCTAGTATCCTTCAGATTTTTCATAGTGATAAATTGATATAAATCCCAAGTGACTCAATAAATATTGCTATGCTCACCGGCAACGGCGCTAGAGAAAAGGTCTTGATAACCCACAATTATAGGGGATCGCAACAGTTTTCGAGGGTAGAGTATTCAACCCAAATTTATAGATTCGACACAAGGGGAGCCAAAGAATACTTGAGAGTATTAGCAGTTGACTTATCAACTCAACCACACCTGGAGATTCAATATCTGCAGAAGAGTGATCGGTAGCACAGTAATATGATAGTTTGATAGCAGTAGTGATAGTAACAGTAGCGGTAACAGTAGTAGCAATAGTTTTGTAGCAGTTGGAACAGCAGCAACAGAAATAGTAACATAGCAAGAACAATAAGTGGAAAGCTCGTAGGCACTGGATGGGTAACTCGTTGGATGATATTTGTCATGTAACAGTCATAACCTAGGGCGATACAGAACTAGCTCCAGTTCATCAATGTAATGTAGGCGTGTATTTTGTAAATAGTCATACGTGCTTATGGAAAAGAACTTGCATGACATCTTTTGTCCTACCCTCCCGTGGCAGCGGGGTCCATAAGGAAACTAAGGGATATTAAGGCCTCCTTTTAATAGAGAACCGGAACAAAGCATTAACACATGGTGAATACATGAACTCCTCAAACTACGGTCATCACCGCGAAGTATCCCAAATATTGTCACTATGGGGTTAGTGGATCATAACACGTAATAGGTGCATATGACTAGGCAAGATCAGATCAAGAACATAGATATAGAGATGATAACATAAACAGTTCATATCTGAAATCATGACACGCGGGCCCTAGTGACAAGCATTAGGCATAGCAAAGTCATAGCAACATCAATCTCAGAACATAGTGGATACTAGGGATCAAGCCCTAACAAAACTAACTCGATTACATGATGAATCTCATCCAACTCCTCACCGACTAGCAAGCATACGAAGGAATTACTCACTCCCGGTGGGGAGCATCATGGAACTGGCGATGGAGAAAGGTTGGTGATGACGAAGACCGAAGATTCCCCTCTCCGGAGCCCCAAACGGGCTCCAAATCTGGCCTCCCGATGAAGAACAGGAGGTGGCGGCGGCTCCGTATCGTAAAACGCGATGAAACTTTCTCTCTGATTTTATTCTCCGAAAATAGAAATTTATAGTGGTAGAATTAGGGCAAGTGGGGCCACGAGGTGGGCACAACCCACCAGGGCGCGCCCAGGGGGCCTGGCGCGCCCTGGTTGGTGCTGGCCACCCTCGCCCCCCTCTTCGGTGGATTTTGGCTCCAATAATTCACATATATTCTGAAATAATTCTCCAAAAAGTTTCTTTCCATTCCGAGAACTTTTGTTTCTGCACAAAAACAACACCATGGTAGTTGTGCTGAAAACAGCGTTAGTCCGGGTTAGTTCCACTCAAATCATGCAAATTAGAGTCCAAACCAAGGGAAAAAGGGTGAGGAAAGGTAGATACGTTGGAGACTTATCAGTGCCACCTCTAAACATTCAAATAAACATCTGTTTTGTGTGCCTGGACCGCTCATGGAGCGACGGGGTGCGGTCAGTATCTTCCATGTTAAGCAGGTTATTCTCATGATGAGTGTTTATTCACTCGTCCTTTCAGGAGAGGAGCTGTCGTGGTATTTTCACAGCAGATGTCCTCATAGGACTTGATCTCGAAGCCATCGCGTAAGTAGCAGACCGAAGGGGTTAAACGAGGAACACGGGAGGCAAGGTTTACCCAGGTTCGGCCCCTCTTGTGGAGGTAAAAGCCTACTCCTGCTAGATGTATTGAAGATCTCGATTACAAGGGTTTTGGAACTTGTCTAGCCCTAGCTCTCGAAAGGTTTCAACGTGATCTCTCTAGCCCCAGGGCTCCCCCTTTATATATAGGCGGAGGTCCGGGGCTTACATAAGAGTCTGGGTCAGGATAGCAATCCGAGCCCAACTCTCCTTTACTTGTTTCCTAAGTTATACCTCGAAGCGGTTTGCACATACCGCCTCTCACGGCGGGTCTTGGGCCGGCCCTTCCTTGGGCGGCTCTTCTTCTGGGCCTCTTGAGAACGCTCCGGCCCAACTAGCCTATCTTCAATAAAGATCCCCAGAACCCGGCCCTAAACGGGCGGGTCTCACCGAGAGATATTTCCCTGACATTAGCCCTCAGGTTGACTTGAACTGGTTCTGGACAACCTTGTCTTCATACAAAACTGTCTTTGACATTTGGCGAGTCTCCGCAGAACCCGCCACTTCTGAATATTTCTTAATTGTTTTTCTTTTAAACCTGTTCGCCTTGTGATGTCACCGAATCTTTAAAACGGATATTTCCATGACATCATCCATATCTCAAATGAATCGATTAGGCACGAAAATCAGGGCGTCGGGGTACTGTAGATCCATAATTTCCGCCCCGACTCTTGAGCGTCCCATCCTCTTATAAATACCCCCTCGGGTCATTACTTTATCATTTCCTCGTCTTCTTCCTCCTGCCGCCCGAACCGTCGCGTCCTTGCGCCACCTCTCGAGCTCGCCGGCTACTGGAAGGAGAAGCAGCCCCGACGCACCGCCGTCGCCCGTCCGCAACCGCGCTTCGCCGCCGTCAATCCAGGTAATCCCTGTCCCTTTTCATCTCTCTTAGGGTTCCGCCATTGTAGAGCTTTAACTCCACCTCGGCTTCTCCGTGGCTGCCGCCGCCGGCCTCATCTTAAGGCTTACTCGGCATAGAAACGGCGCCGTTGAACTCCCCTTTATCCCAGGAATCAAATCTGCGTTAGAATAGATCTAAGAAAAAACCATCAGTGATGACTTGCTGCGGCTGGACGAACAGTAGCATGAACTGCCCTTTTCCTTATTTTTACAGGCTTCTTGATCCAAAATTTCACCTTCCTCGGTAGAAAACTATTATCAAAGGATTAGTAAAAAATTTCACCTCGCCAAGCAGCTCTCACTTGTGGCGACTTATGTAAGCCGCCGTATATATTCAATGATTTCTCCAACCATATGTCTCAGGCCCTAGGAACATAATCCAACTGCCGTCTTTCATTTCTTGTAACATCCCTTACTTTGTGCCAAAAGCCGCTAACTCAACTCCTTGCTCCATTAACTAGGATGACAAAGAAAACAATTGAATGCAACTGGGTTCCTTCTGAGATCACCAAAGATTTTCTCAAAAATGCCATTCAGACAGGCATACTGAAAGGGGCTACCAACACCCGACTTGGAAGAGGCGAATGTCCCCCAACGCCTAAAGAAGGAGAAGTTATTATATTCCTTGATCATGTGGAGAGGGGATTTTCCCCTCCCGGCTCCAAGTTCTTTAGGGACCTTCTGAACTTCTATGGGTTACACCCACAAGATCTTTCCCCCAATTCAATTGTCAACATGAGCCAGTTTGCAGTGATATGTGAAGCTTATCTTCAGATAGAACCTACAGTTCTATTGTTTCGGGAATGCTTCTATGTCAACAAACAAACTAAAACCGCCCAAGGCCGTCATCAAGAGCTTGGTGGCGTTTCTTTCCAGAAACGACGAGGAGTCACCTTCCCCGGACCTGATCTGCTAAGCCACCCCAAGGGCTGGGGCAAGTCTTGGATATACTGTAAGGCGCCTGTTCCTGAAGGAGAGCACCCATTGCCGGGTTTCAGGCCAGGGCGCTTGGATCACAAAAAGAAATACCCTCCCAGGCCTACACCCGCGGAACAAGCAGAGCTGAAACCTTGGATGGATAAGATATCTGCCTTGGCCGCCAACGGCCTGGAAGGTGCCGATTTAATCCGTTGCTGGCTATCATGGAAAATCCAGCCACTGAGTCTCCGGAGTAAACTGATGCATGAATACTCCGGCTTACAGGATCCACAAAGGATCAGCGCTACAGACATCTCCTTGTCATCTGTAATCAATCAGATGAGAATTATTGTTAACTTGCCAGACAAATACACTGGCAAGTTTGGATTGGCGCCTTTCACCGGTACTAACCCGCCACCAGCAGTAAGAATTTTTCAAGCAATCTTTCATTTTTCTGCTTAAACTTTCATATCATGAAAACCTTTTCTCTGATAAACCACAGGCGGATAGCTCCTTCTGGCAAACGAGGCCGATGTTGAAAGAAATAGCTACGAAGGGCCAGAAGAAGACGGGGAAAAAAGCCGTCGCTAAGAAGAAGAAGCAGAATACCATCAATCCTTTAGAGGTGGATCCGTCCATCTTAGAATCCTCTAAAGATGAGTCAGAGGCAAGTATATAACTTGAATCAATCTGTCTTTCATCTGCAACTTTCTGCTAATAATTTTAATCTGTAACTTTCTAGGACGAAGAAGAAGAAGAAGACCAGGATGAAACTGAGGTAACTTCGACCTTGTCTGACTTCGACATTCGTAACCCTAAGAAAAACAGAGTAGCTGTGAGAAAATACCCTTTTTCTCATCCTTTTGCTCGTTTGGACCCAAATTATTCATGGAAGACGTCTCAGCACGCCGAGCTCCGCCAAACTGATTGTGGCGGCTCTAGGACTGGTACGGGCGGGTCTGACGCCGATGCGGGCGGCTCTCATAAGCGCCCTCGTGAGGTACTTCTTCACCCGACTCTTCTGTTTCCCAAAGCCGGCTTGTTTAATCCCGAAGATCCGGACTATCAGGACACATCCTCTGATGATGACGCCTCAGAGTCGCCAGATACGACTTTTGTTATTAAAGCAGGGTAAAGATATGACCACCCTTATTCTCACTCCTCTTACATAAAGCAAAAGATAGTAGTTATTGAGATCTTTGTCGAAAATGCAGGGTTACCTCCAAGAAACTAAAACCCACAACTTCTGCCTCGTCTCCGCCTCCTGAAGGTTCTGAAGACCCGGCCAAAGACACAGAGGAAAGGGCCAATGATCCTCCTCTGGCAGATGTTTCCACCGCTCCAGAAACTCAGGTTTCTTTAGAACCAGAGATGGCAGCGCCGGCTGATAACATTGAACAACAGCCGGATACTATTATCCCCTCCTTCGATATTGAAGAGGGTACTATTGCTACTGCCACTGCCACCGCCCCAGACTCGTCGGCGGCTTTGGGCAAATCTTCCTTTGAAGCCATGTCTTCTAAAGAGAAGAATAAATTAGATCTCTCCTCCTTGGAGAGCACTGATTTAAATGATCTTCATGAAGCCCTTCAGACTCGACTACTTGAGAGTCAGGAGATTGCCAAGACCTTGGCCAACAAACCAAAGGTGAGTCATAATTTACTTATGGCCCTTATTAGTCGCCCAAACCTGCATATTACTGATTTCATAGTTGTATGAAGGTTTGTAAGCTTACATATTTGAAAATACGTAAATACACACATGCAGTCCCCAAGAGCCGGCTGTTTTCTTGAAACAGCCGGGTCTTACATGGAGCAAAGAACCACATGCTTATATAGAACAAAGAGCCAATTGTAGTCCCTAAGAACCGGCTGTCTTCTTGAAACAGCCGGGTCTCAGAGCAAAGAACCACATGTAGTCCCCAAGAGCCGGCTGTCTTCTTGAAACAGTCGGGTCTTAGAGCAAAGAACCACATGTGTCCAAGTCTTAAATGCTTCCAGCTATTCGATAATATTCCTTTGTAAAACTTCGGGATTGCATTAGCCCCCAAGTGCCATGTGGATTACTTGTAATCAATATGGAACTTCATCTGCATAAATAACTTGAACTTTTCCTTTCTTTCAGGTTCAAATAACTTCCCTTCACACCCAGCTGGCTGACAGTCAGAAAGAGCTGAAAACTGAGCAAGAGCTGAGAGTCGCCGCTGAAGAAAGGGTGAAGACATTGGAGGAAGCCGCGTCTGAGGCGGCCACCAAGCTGGCTGCTTTGACCGCTGAGCATGAGAAGGAGAAGCAGCTCCTTGTTCAACATGCTAAAAACGCTGAAGGCCGCCCGAAGACTGCCTCCGATGAGCTCAGCGGATTAAAATTGCACATCCAGCAAATGAGCAGCGCCATCTTTGGTAAGTCGCCTGTTTATAATCCCTATTTTGATAATCTTGATAACTCTGACACTTTTCCCTTGCAGGTCCTAGAAGTGATAAACTGGCGAAAGAACCCGTAATGCAGCTCAAGGCGGCTTATGACTTCCTTGAACAGTTATACACTGGGAGTCGGCGGGCTATTCAAGCTGCTTTCTATGGAAAAGAAAACCCATCCACCATCAAGGAAGTCCTGAAGACTTTATCCACTCTGCCTGCTCAGCTGCAGATCATGAAAGAGTCCAGCGCCCGCATCGCCACTATGCACACCATGGCCCGCGCTAAAGCTCATTACGAGGATTTAGAACTTTCAACTTTAGTTGGCGGCTTTCCCGAAACTTATAAGGGGCAAGCTCTTGATCAGCTTACCTATAACGCTTTGAAGAAGGAGACCTTTGTCCCCGCAAGCCAGTTGGTCCAAGAGATGAAGCTTACAAGGTTTCAGTCAGCCTACAGCGAAGACGGAAAACGCGTAAAGCCCGGTCCTCTTCCGCCTCTCGATCTTACTACTGAAGGCCGTAAGGACGAGTTTGCTCCGGACATTGATTCTTCAGATCTTATTGATGATGGAGAAATTTTTGATGCCTTTGCCACTGTTGACTGGGCTGCCGATCAAGCCAAGACAGATCCTTCAACAGACGCAGCCCAAGCCGAAGGCAGCAAGACCCGGGAGTAAAACCGGAACCTTGAAAGTCGCCAGTTGTTTAACTGCTTGTAATATATGTCTTGAACAATGATTCTGAAATGCCCTCTAGTGGCCTTTTGTAATAGACTTAGAAAAAATTCTGTTTAAATTCATACTGGCTTCCTTGGGAAGCAAGTCTGCTTCTTTTGCCTGAAGCTTCCTTATGAAAAGTTATTCTGGCTGCTTCTGGAAGAAATTGAAACCTTTGACGCTGGCGGCTCTTGGCCAAACATCAAGACAGTCATAAAGCTTGATAAGATGTATAATTTATTCTTAACAAGTATTAAACCAATAACTAAAGCAGTCATGGCGGCTTATAACCAGTAAACTTGCAGATGCTTAAGGTGTAGCCAATATAATACAACTGGCGGCTCTTGGCCAAGTATGAACACTAAAAAGAGCTCATAAGAGAGGTCATAAAACTCTTTAAAGCAGTATATCTTAAATAAAAGCTTTAGCAAATTTCTAAAGATTGCAAAGTCCCCAGTATGGTGGCAACTCTTGGATCACCCCCAACCAGATCAGTTATTTCTTTTCCTGTGTGGTGGCGACTTCTGGCTTGCCAGTTAGTTCGGCCCATAAGGTTGATTATTTCAAGATGGTAAAGCCTTCTGGATTACCAGCAGGCAGCATCCCATCTAAATCGTTTGTGCCCGTACACGGATGAAGGTTCTGGATTACCAGTAACACAGCCCGTTTGTTAGGTCTTTTTCCCAATATGGCGACTTCTGGTTTACCAGTAAGTTTAGCTTCATAAGGGCTGAAGGTCCCAAGATGGTGAAGGCCTCTGGATTACCAGGAGGCTCAACCCACATGAGTCTTTTATGCCTGTACACGGATGAAGGTTCTGGATTACCAGGAACACATCCCGTTTATTAGGTGCCTGTACACGGATGAAGGTTCTGGATTACCAGTAACACAGCCCGCTTATTAGGACTTTGACCCGATATGGTGGCGACTTCTGGCTTACCAGTAAGTTCGGCCCATAGGGTTAAGTGTCCCATGATGGTGAAGGCTTCTGGATTACCAGGAAGCTCATCCGAAGTGGGTCTTTTGTTTCTGCACTTTCACAATATATGTATGATAAAGCACAAGTAATAATGTAATAAAACTTACTCATCATGTTGGATGGAAAATGACAGATACCCCGAATTTCAGGGCCGCCGGCTTTTACTCATTATTGATAATATATACATGAGAGGTATGTACAAGATTCCCAGAGCCGGAACTCTAGGTGTAGTAGGGTCTCAGATGAGCTATGTTCCAGGGCCTGTTCGTCTCTTCTTCAGATGTTCGAGACTCCTTCCCAGGCCGGAGATCAATCAGATAATAAGACCCGTTATGAAGATTTTTGCTGACAACAAAGGGCCCTTCCCAAGGAGGCGAAAGCTTATGCATGCCTGACTGGTCTTGTATTAAACGAAGCACCAAATCTCCTTCTTGGAAAGTCCGGCTTCTGATCCTACGGCTATGATAGCGACGCAGGTCTTGCTGGTAGATAGCAGATCGGGCGGCTGCCAAATCCCGCTCTTCCTCCAAGGCGTCCAGAGAGTCCTGATGAGCCAACTCATTATCCTCTTCAACATACGCTGAGACCCGGGGCGAGTCATGGCGGATGTCGCTTGGCAAAACGGCCTCTGCCCCATAAACCATGAAGAAAGGTGTGAAACCCGTTGATCTGTTGGGAGTTGTCCGTAAACTCCATAAGACGGAGGGAAGTTCTTCTACCCAACAGCCGGGTGTACGCTGAAGAGGAACCATAAGCCGGGGCTTTATTCCTCGAAGGATCTCTTGATTGGCGCGTTCAGCTTGCCCATTGGACTGTGGGTGCGCAACAGCCGCCACATCCAGTCTGATGTGCTCCTCATCACAGAACTGCTTCATGCCACCTTTCGAAAGGTTTGTACCATTGTCAGTAATGATGCTGTGCGGGTATCCGAAACGAAAGATTAACTTTTTGACAAACTTAACAGCCGTCTCTGCATCCAAATTGCTGATAGGTTCTGCCTCTACCCACTTGGTAAATTTGTCAACAGCCACCAAAAGGTGAGTCTTTTTGTCACTAGAAGCTCTGAAAGGCCCCACCATATCCAGCCCCCAGACCGCAAAGGGCCATGTGATAGGGATCATCCGAAGTTCCTGAGCCGGCACATGAGCTTGGCGGGCAAACCTCTGACAACCGTCACACTTCCTGACTATTTCCTTTGCATCAGCATGAGCCGTGAGCCAAAAGAAACCGTGGCGGAAAGCCTTCGCCACCAATGATTTAGTGCCGGCATGATGACCACAGTCGCCGGAGTGTATCTCATTGAGGATATTCCGGCCTTCATCAGGCGATACGCAGCGCTGAAAGACGCCTGTGGCACTTCTTCGGTGCAACTCGCCATTGACAATGGTCATGGATTTGGACCTTCTCAAAATCAGGCGGGCTTCAATCTCGTTAGCTGGCAAGACGCCATGAGTCAGATAATCCAAGTATGGGACAGTCCAATCCGGGATCTTATGGAGAGCCGCCACGAGCTGGGCCTCCGGGTCTGGGACAGCAAGGTCCTCCTCCGTTGGCAGCTTAACTGACGGGTTATGGAGCACATCCAGGAAAACATTTGGAGGAACCGGCTTTCGCTGCGAACCAAGTCGTGATAAAGCATCAGCCGCCTCATTCTGCCGCCGATCAATGTGATCCGCCTGATAACCCTTGAAGCAACCAGCCACATTAGTAACAGCTTGTCTGTAAGCCGCCATGAGCGGGTCTTTAGAATCCCAAGTCCCTGAAACTTGCTGTGCCACCAGATCAGAGTCGCCTAGGCACCTAACCCGGCTGAGATTCATCTCCTTTGCAATCCGGAGCCCATGGAGCAGGGCCTCATACTCTGCAGCATTGTTAGTGCAAGGAAACATAAGCCGCAAAACATAGCAGAACTTGTCACCTCGAGGGGAAGATATTATAACTCCAGCCCCCGAGCCTTCCAGCTGCCTAGACCCATCAAAGTGTATGGTCCAATATGTTTTATCCGGCCTTTCTTCCGGGGCTTGAAGCTCTGTCCAGTCATTGATGAAATCCACCAATGCCTGAGATTTGATGGCCGTGCGAGGCACATACTTGATCTCATGAGGTCCAAGCTCAATGGCCCACTTTGCAATTCTCCCTGTAGCTTCCCTGTTATGAATGATATCCCCCAAAGGGGATGAAGATACCACCGTGATAGGATGCTCCAGGAAATAATGTCTCAGCTTCCGGCTTGCCATGAAAACTCCGAAGACCAGCTTCTGCCAATGTGGATAACGCTGCTTAGACAAAGTCAGGACCTCACTAACATAATAGACCGGCCTCTGGACAGGATACTCCCGGTTTGCCTCTTTTCTTTCCACCACCATTGCAACACTAACAGCTTTGTTATTTGCGGCAATGTACAGAAGCATCGGCTCCTTGGTGATAGGAGCCGCCAGTATGGGCGGCTCTGCCAGCTGCCTCTTCAGAGCTTCAAAGGCCTCCCCACCAGCTTTGCTCCATTGGAAGTCGTCCGCTTTCTTCAGCATCTGATATAAAGGAATAGCCTTCTCCCCCAGGCGACTTATGAAGCGACTCAAAGCTGCAATACGACCCGCCAGGCGCTGAACATCATTGATACACTTAGGCTCAGCCAGAGAGGTGATGGCCTTGATTTTCTCCGGGTTAGCTTCAATTCCATGCTCAGAGACCATGAAACCTAGAAGCTTTCCTGCAGGAACACCAAAGACACACTTGTCCGGGTTAAGCTTCATCTGGTAAACTCTGAGATTGTCAAAGGTCTCCTTGAGATCATCTAACAAGGTCTCTTGCTTTTCTGACTTGACCACAATATCATCCACATAGGCATGCACATTGCGGCCAATCTGTCCATGAAAACAATTTTGCACGCAACGTTGATAAGTCGCCTGGGCACTCTTGAGCCCGAAAGGCATAGAAACATAATAGAAGGCGCCAAAAGGTGTAATGAAAGCCGTCTTCTCTTGGTCCTCCACTGCCATCTTGATCTGATGATAACCAGAGTATGCATCCAGGAAACATAACCTCTCACACCCCGCTGTAGCATCAATGATTTGATCAATGCGAGGGAGAGCAAATGGATCAGCTGGACAAGCTTTGTTAAGATCCGTGTAGTCAATACACATACGCCAAGTGCCATTTTTCTTCAGAACCAGCACCGGGTTAGCCAACCACTCCGGGTGTAAGACTTCTATGATAAACCCGGCAGCCAGAAGCCGGGCTATCTCTTCCCCGATAGCTTTCCGTCTCTCTTCATTAAAACGGCAAAGATACTGCTTGACAGGCTTGTACTTAGGATCCACATTAAGGCGGTGCTCGGCGAGTTTTCTCGGCACACCCGGCATGTCAGAAGGTTTCCATGCAAAGATGTCCCGATTCTCACGGATAAACTCGACGAGCGCGCTTTCCTATTTGGGGTCCATGTTGGACCCTATAGTGAACTTAGCAGAAGAGTTGTCAGGGGTAAATTCCACTTCCTTGGTGTCTTTGTGAGCCTGAAACTTGAGAGGCGGCTCTCCTTCTATAGAGGGCTTCTTGAGAGGCGTCATATCCGCCGGGTCTACATTGCTTGTGTAGATTTTGAGCTCCTCCGAGGCACAAGCCGCTTCAGCATAAGCAGCATCTCCTTCTTCACACTCCATGGCGACTTTCCGGTTTCCATGAACTGTGATTGGACCCTTGGGACCCGGTATCTTGAGCTTGAGATAAATATAACATGGCCTAGCCATGAATTTGGCATAAGCCGGCCGCCCGAAGAGAGCATGATAGGGACTCTTGATCCTGACTACTTCAAACGACAATGATTCACATCTGGAGTTATCCTCTGATGTCCCAAAGGCCACGTTCAACTTGATCCTTCCAACCGGGTATGCTGATTTGCCAGGTATAATCCCATGAAAAACTGTGTTAGATGGCGTAAGGTCTTTCTCCGTCAATCCCATACGTCGGAAAGTGTCATAGTACAGAATATTGATGCTGCTTCCGCCATCCATCAGAACCTTGGTGAGAGCATATCCTCCAACTTGGGGTGCTACCACAAGCGCCAGATGACCCGGATTATCTACTCTGGGCGGGTGATCCTCCCTGCTCCAAGTAATCGGCATCTCTGACCACTTCAGATACTCTGGAACAGCCGGCTCTACCGCATTAACAGAACGTCTCCTGACCTTGCGCTCCCTTTTATCTGCACATGTAGTGAACACATGATACTGTCCACTATTCAACTGTTTAGGATTACTCTGGAACCCGGTCTGATTGTTCTGCTGTTGTTGAGAGTGTTGGCCGCTGTTGTATTGGTTTCCTTGAGGTTGCTGACCACTGTTATTCACCTGGAAGCTGCTACCAGACCCGCCTGGGTGGTGCGACTGTTGATGAAAGCTGCCAGGAGGGCCTCCACCAGGTGGTCCGAACCCGGGCGCGGAACCCGGTCCGTATCCGCCACCCCCGCCACCCGGCGGGTTCTGGAAGCGCTGAGCGAAAGCATCCATAATGTGACACTGTTCCCAAGTATGCCTTGCTGGTCTCTCTTTGGTACCGTGTTTTGGACACGGTTCCTTGAGGAACTCATCGAAGTTTTGTGGCTTAAAAGGTCTGTTACCAGAACCACCCTTCTAAAACTTAGCCCCTGCATTGGTATTAGCCACCAGCTCAGATCCGGCTTCTAGACCCTTACGCTTCTTATCATTGTTCTGCTGCTGACTCTTGCCACCAACAGGCTTTTTACCTTTCGGATCAGGAACCTCTGGCTCATCACCTCCTGGGTCCTTCGTAGGATCAGACTCAGCATACTTGGTGAGAGCATTCATGAGCTCCCCCATATCTTTGACACTCCGTTTGAGCCGCCCTAACTTCTGCGTGAGAGGCTCATAGTGGCAAGCCTTCTCCAGCACCAAAACTGCTTGAGGGGCGGAGATATTATCTGAAGAATGAATGATCTCTGCAACTCGGCTGACGCAATGGTGAGCCGACTCTCCCTGCCGCTGAACACAATGCTGAAGATCAATGATAGTCTTCGGACGCTTGCAGGTACCTTGGAAGTTTTTGATAAAACGTTCCCTTAACTCGCCCCATATCTTGATGGAATTCGGGGGTAAATTCTTCAGCCACGTACGTGCTGCTCCTTCCAACATCATGGTGAAATATCTTGCACAAGCCTCATTGCTAACCCCCTGCATATCCATGGCAAGCTCATAACTTTCTATCCACTGGGCCGGGTCCTGGTCTGGTGTATAACTGGACACCTTCCGCGGGCCCTTGAAATCCCTGGGCAGGGGTGCGCTGCAGAGAGCCAGGCTCAAGCAAGGCACTCCAATGGATCTTCCTGTTGGGGTGACTGTTGTAGTCACGACTGGCGCGAGAGCCGCCTCCTGAGCCGCGAGAGCCGCCGCATGAGCCGCCTCCTGATCCGCCGCGTGAGCCGCCGTATGTGCTGCGTGAGTCTCATGTACTCCGTGCCCTGAGATCATGGGATTTGGTGAATACGGCAAGCCCCCAGGCGCACCCCGATGATGGCGGGTGCTAGACACCGCAGGGCTTTCAGCGTGGCGGCTTCTAGTGCGGCTTCTGTTAGGAGCGGGTGTAGAATGCAGTCGCTCCCGGCTGTACGAATAATTCGCTTGCTGGACCACGGCGGTTTTCAGTTTTGCAATTGCATTGCGAACCTCGATCTCAAGGGGCGTGTCTCCATTGATGGGCAGACGTGCCAGCGCCGTGGTAGCCGCGTAGAGGTTGTCCACAGGGTTCGTAAAGTGCCCTTGTGCCGTAAGCATCGGTACCTCTGGCCGCTCCCCATGACCCGCCGAGCGTCGGGTTCCCGGGTCTGGCGACCTCTGGGGAGTTCCTGTTGCTGGACCTCGAAGGCGTTCCCCTGGCGGGGTGCTGAACTACAGGGCCTGACCTCCAACCTCGGTCGTAAGCCGGCTCCGGTGTCGTCTGTGATGAACCGCGTCAGACTCCACCCGGCGCTGCTCCAGATGATAATTCTCCTGTTGCAGACGCGCCGATTCTTCCCGTAACTCTCGTTCACGAGTCGCCAGACGGACGTTCTCTGCATCAATGCCAGCTTGAGCCTGTACCATCTGATCCTTGATCCTGACGATCTCTGCTTTGAGCTCTGCCTGATTTTCCACAGTGACCTGTGTGCCCAGCAGTGTAGTCAACGTAGCCGTCAATCCCACCAGGGTCTGTGCTGGCGAAACTCTTGACACCGCATTGGAGGTTCCAGCATCCGCTGCCGGGTCTGGTATATCAGCCGCCCCCACCATGTAGACAACAGGGCGAGCGGGTGGGCCTAAAGAATCCTGCGCCGGCGAGTTCTGCTGAAAGCTCCCAAGATCCTCTTGGTGAAGATAATAAAGCGACTCTCCGCCAGAGGAATAGCCACCATCAACGTAAGTCGCCGAGCCCTCCGTGGAAGCCGACGATCCAGAATACTCCACCCCTTGAGTGAAGCCAACGAAGATGTGCTCTCGCCTGGCGGGCTGCGTGTCCTGGACTGGCTTGAAGGTGTCGGTGAAGATATCCGGCCCAGATCCAGATCCGCCGGCCTGCACAGGAGCCGGAAGCCTAGGGGCGGCTCTCGCCACGGCGGGTTGCGCGCGGTGGGCCGTTTCAACGACCTCTGTGGAGGTGGCCGGCTTAGAGCCGCCGGCCTTCCCGATGAAGACATGAATTCCGCCAAAGGGGACCCGGTACCCGTACTCAAGAGAGTCGGCCTCGGGGCCCCAGCCTGAGTCGTCGATGAGCAGATTGCCGCGGCGACTCTTGGTCATCCGGCCAATCACGTATCCCTCGAGTCCTTGGGGAGGACCCTTCGAATACTCAACACCACCATGCGATAGCCCCACGGTGGGCGCCAACTGTCGTGGTATTTTCACGGCAGATGTCCTCATAGGACTTGATCTCGAAGCCATCGCGTAAGTAGCAGACCGAAGGGGTTAAACGAGGAGCACGGGAGGCAAGGTTTACCCAGGTTCGGCCCCTCTCGTGGAGGTAAAAGCCTACTCCTGCTAGAAGTATTGAAGATCTCGATTACAAGGGTTTTGGAACTTGTCTAGCCCTAGCTCTCGAAAGGTTTCAACGTGATCTCTCTAGCCCCAGGGCTCCCCCTTTATATATAGGCGGAGGTCCGGGGCTTACATAAGAGTCTGGGTCGGGATAGCAATCCGAGCCCAACTCTCCTTTACTTGTTTCCTAAGTTATACCTCGAGGCGGTTTGCACATACCGCCTCTCACGGCGGGTCTTGGGCCGGCCCTTCCTTGGGCGGCTCTTCTTCTGGACCTCTTGAGAATGCTCCGGCCCAACTAGCCTATCTTCAATAAAGATTCCCAGAACCCGGCCCTAAACGGGCAGGTCTCACCGAGAGATATTTCCCTGACAGGGGCGGTAATAGGGATTCCCAGTCCCGAAAAAAAATGCAAATAATCAAACAAAACTCCCCTAGGAATGTTGTTGGTATGGACGGTACCCGTGGATTCCGCTAGCCGTGGAGTGTGTTTGTTGGTGGAGGGGGAGTAAACCTTTACTTTTACCGCTTGGGTACCGCCGCTAATGTGTTTACCATGGAAGATATTGATAACTCTTGGTCGTAACGTTGACAGGAAGGGTGCACCTCCCAAAATTATATTTATCTCTGATTTAAGCTTTGAGCTTTGTCACCTCTACAAATCCTTGCTTCCCTCTGCGAAGGGCCTATCTTTACCTTTCAGTATTTACTTTTATGCAAGAGTCAATAGTATGCATTCTCATTTCAACCACAATTATTCTCTAGTTGGCAAGCATCATGTGGTGGGCAAAGATCTAGGCACATATGGCCAGTCAAATATATTTGATCATGACTTATTATTGTTGACAATTATCTCTATGATAAATGAGTTGGGAGGCGAAACATTAAGCCCCTATCTTTCTCTGTGTTCGATGGATGCCATTTGTTATAAAAATATTCTTTGAGTACTAGCAATCATAGAAGACTATATTATGAATTAGTATGTGGAGCTCTTACTTAGACTTTGTTGAGAATACGTTGAATTGGAATTTTTTGGTGACTACGAACATAGGTTGTTAAGTTTCAAGAGAATTCATTATTTGAACCATGACATGTGAATTTATTGCTATATCATGAGAAAAAGTTGCTGGTTATGATGCTAGAAAATTGACTGAAATTATCAACGATCAAACTTATAAATTATGCTAGCATTCACACTTCATAGATTAGTTCTTTTATAATTTACCTACTCGAGGACGAGTAGGAATTAAGCTTGGGGATGCCGATACGTATCCAATATATCTATAATTTATGAAGTATTCATGCCATGTTCACCTATGTTTACAATACTTTTATATGGTTTTGATGCACTTTATATGATTTATTTAGAACTAACCCGGACTGGCGCTGTTTTCAGCAGAATTACCGTGGTGTTGTTTTTGTGCAGAAAATGAAAGTTCTCGGAATTGCCCGAATCTTTTTGAAGATTTTTTTGGAACAAAATAGGCACTAGAAGCTTCGTTGGAGGGCCAGAAGAGCCACGAGGTGGGATCAACCCACCAGGGCACGCCAGGCCCCTCTAGCACGCCCTGGTGTCTTGTGGTCCACTCGTGGCCCATCTCCGCGTGAAACCGACGCCCAAAAGTCCTATATATTCAGAAACCCCCAGAAATAACCCTAGACGGGAAGTTCCGCCACGGAAAAGCCTGTGTATCAGTGAAAACCCAATCTGGAGAGAAAACAGTACCCTGCCGGAGAGAGGAAATTATCTCCGGTGGCCATCTTCATCATCCCGGCGGAAGCCATGACGAGGAGGGAGTAGTCCACCCCCTGGGCTGAGGGTATGTACCTGTAGCTATGTGTTCAATATCTCTCTCTCTCTCTCTCGTGTTCTTGAGATGTCACGATCTTGATGTAGCACGGTCTTTGTTAATATAGTTGGATCATATGGTGTGTTTCCCTCTCTATCTTGTTGTGATGAATTGAGTTTTCCCTTTGAGATTTTGTTATGTTTATTGAATATTGGATTTAAGAACACTTGATATATGTCTTCATGTGGATACCCATGGTGACAATGGGTTGTTCTATTGATTCACTTGATATATGTTTTGGTACTCAACTTGCGGATTCCCGAGGTGACATTGGGGTAATCTATGCATAGGGGTTGATACACGTTCTTGTCCTAGTTTCTCCGGTAGAAATCTTGGGGCACTCTTTGAGGTTCTTTGTGTTGTATTGAGTATTATGAATCTGAAATTGTTTGATGCGTATCATATAATTAACTCATGGATACTTGTGGTGACATTGGATTATCTAGGTGACATTAGAGTTGGTTGATGCGTATCATTTGGTGTTATTCTAGTACGAACTCTTAGATAGATCGAACGGAAAGGATAACTTGATGTTATCTTAGTATGAACTCTTGAATAGATCGATCAGAAAGGATAACTTTAAGGTGGTTTCGTACCCTACAAACAATTTCTTCTTATGTTCTCCGCTATATAAGAACTTTGGAGTGATTCTTTGTTGCACCTTGAGGGACGGTTATGTGATCCAATTATAATAGCATTGTTGAGAGATTGCTCTAGCGAAAGTATGGACCCTAGGCCCTATTACCAAGCATTAATATACCGTTTTGCTCGCTGTTTACTATTTCTTACCTTTCTGTTTTTTATATTTTCAGATTACAAAAACCTATATCTACCATCCATATTGCACTTGTATCACCATCTCTTCGCCGAACTAGTGCACCTATACAATTTGCCATTGTATTGGGTGTGTTGGGACACAAGTGATTTCTTGTATTTGATTGCAGGGTTGCTTGAGAGAGACCATCTTCATTCTACACCTCCCATGGATTGATAAACCTTAGGCCATCCACTTGAGGGAAAATTGCTATTGTCCTACAAAACTCTGCGCTTGGAGGCCCAACATAGTCTACAAGAATAAAGTTGCGTAGTAGAGATCACATGCCTGCACTCATATATCTAGATCCAGTGGCTTCTCGGTAAGATGACCCTATGTAAGTGCATAATTTTCCCCATGTAGTTTTGGTGTTTGATGACAATGACCCTTGCGGACTAATCGTGTGCATTAAACTTTCAGAGATTATCAGGTGGCACGAGACCATTTTCTTCGCCTCGATGGTTAAAAGAGAAGACGGTGTTTTTCTATCGATTTAGTGTTGGTGGACGTGAGTTGTAGGAAAATCCATACTATCAAGAGGGGGTCCACATTTGGAAAGGTCGGGAGGAACTATCACGTACACATTTGCACCCCTTCAGTTTTCCCGGCACTATGGAGCCTCTGTACTGCCCCAAAGGCTCCTCAATTGCATATAAGCGGAATTACCACGCCGCGGAGCGGTAGTACTGCCCCAGTGGTACTGCGCCCTACGGTACTAGGGTCACTACCGCTTATTTTTCCTTTCTAGAGCCTTCGGGTGTCGTTGCCCATAATTAGTGGAAGTACCGCTGGAGCGGAGCGGTAGTACCGCTCGGGCGGTATTGCTGTCCTCCACTTATGGCCCTACTTCCGCTTATTTTTGCTCTTTGTTGTATTCGGCACTCGAGTTGTTTTTTAGCAGCAGTAATCAGCGGAAGTACCACTCAGGGCGGTACTGCCATGCTACCCACCTCATTTATGCTAAGTGTGGGCTTCCTAAAGTGCCAAGCGGAAGTACCGCCTCCCTGACTGTGTCAACTACCTGTGATGTCCGATACTTTTTTTTAAGCGGAAGTACCGCTCCCCCGAGAGTTACTATCGCTTATGTACGACTTGTGGGCAGAAAATCGGTCAGATTTTCTTCCCCTATATAAGTG
This sequence comes from Elymus sibiricus, assembly GCA_039707655.1. Lineage (NCBI taxonomy): Eukaryota > Viridiplantae > Streptophyta > Magnoliopsida > Poales > Poaceae > Elymus > Elymus sibiricus. The sequence goes on along the minus strand of CM077673.1, from coordinate 247,029,804 downwards.
GGTCTTCTTCTCCAAGGAGACTCACCTCTTTTCCCCCCAAAAGCTCCATTGTTGCTCCTAAGCTCATTCTTGCCCGATCTCTCTCCCTAGCCATCGAATCTTGTTGATGCTCTAGGGTTTGGAGGAGAAGGCCTTGATCTACACTTCCACCAAGAGAAATTTGATTCCCCCACTAATCACTTGCGGATCTGGTTAGTCTTGGGTGTTTGAGCACTCTAGATTGAAGAGGTCACCTCACAGCCATATTTCATTGTGGTGAAGCTTCATGGTGGTGTTGTGAGCCTCTAATTAAGTTATGGAGATTGCCCCAACCTTGTTTGTAAAGATCCAATTGCCGCCTTCAAGAGCACCACTAGTGGAATCACGACACTTTGCATTGTGTGAGGGCGTGAGGAGAATACGGTGGCCTTAGTGGCATCTTGGTGATCATTGTGCCTCCACACCGCTCCAGCGGAGACGTACTTCCCCTAAAAGGGAAGGAACTTTGGCAACACATCCTCGTCTTCACCGGTTCCACTTGTAGTTATTTCTTACCTTTAATTTGTGTAAGCTTTACTTATATTGTATCCTTTGCTTGCTAGTGTTGTTATTGTTGTTAGCATCATATAGGTTGCTCACCTAGATGCATATCTAGACAACCTATTTTTTGCTAACCTAATTTGTTAAAGAAAAGTTAAAAAATTGTAGTTTCGTATTCACCCCCGTCTAGTAAACCATATCGATCCTTTCAATTGGTATCAGAGCCAGGTCTCTTTACTAAGGGTTTTACCACCCAAAGAGTATGGTTAATGACGGGGAACAGATTGTGGATTTACCCGAGGCCGAGGGCGTGAGCACGGTCTCTCGAGAGGATTTAAATGAGGCAATGGCCTCACTTAAATCTTCTATGACGACCGAGGTCAAATCCTTGTTTAAAGAATTCCTTGATGGTCTCAAGCTTTCTACTAGTAGCTAGAACCATTAACTCGAAGTCGGATGCCAACTCCGAAAGGGAGGTGGCTAGTAGTGATAAGGATAAAGTGCCTCAAGGAATAAATGGGTCAGGAACCTTTGCCTCGGTTCCCCCTCCCCCGGTCTATGGAGGACCGGTCCACCCACCGCATATAAACAACCTAGGTCCTCCTCCTAAACTTGTGAAAATGATTTCACTAATTGGGTTTTTCGTATCAACTCTCATCTGAATCATAGCTCAACTCAACTTTGGAGAATCATTGAGCAATGATACTACCCGCATGATCCAAACAATGAAGATTGTGGTAATTTTGTCCATAGGACCATGGGTATGTCATAGATGAATTTCAGGTAGAAAAATTCAGTGAATCCAATGGTGGCATTAGTTTTATCTTTTGGGAAAGTTTGTGAAAATGTTGTTTTGGGATAATATGTCATTTTGTCTTTTTCACATGAATTAATTCTTGCAAGATATGATAAACTTGTTAACATGAAAGATGATCATTAGTGTGTGCTCTTGCCCTTGGTATTTTGCTTGCCATGATAGATCATGTTATGAGTGGCATTATTGATGTCAACATGCCACCAAAATTCTGTTTTCACATGCTCCAATAATTCTAAGTGTTGAAATCTGTTATTTTGTTGCCATGTTGTCTTGATGATTCCCATGTATATGTTGCTCCTTTCGAGTTGGCACAATGGAATGCATTGTTGTGCTTGTCATCCTCTGTTATTGTGTGCCAAGTGCTTGTAGGTAGAGCTATTGCATCTTATTTAAAACATGTTGTCAACATGCGATTCTGTTAATAAGTGCCCTGTTTGCCCCTTGTTGAATTTCACTAAGTCTGTGAATCTGCTATTCTCAATATGTCATATTGTGAGGATGATAGCCATTGATATATGCATATTTTGATGTTGCCATAATGTAGTTAATTGAAGTACATGTTGTCCTCTATCACCCTGTTAATTTTCATGCCATGAAATGCCCTCTAGCATATATAATTGTTGCTGTCAAGATGCCATCATGTTAACTCAGATTCTGTAAAACTGGAATTTCCACCAAGTCCCTAAAAACTGTTTCAACATGCCATTTGTGAGCTCGTTTGACATTGAACCATGCTTCCTTTCATGTTCCTGTAGATAGATGAAATGTTGAGCATGTGTATACTTCATGTCTATGCCTTGGTTGTGATTTCAAACTTGTTGTAGCTCTGGTTGTGTGTGTGTTGCAAGATGACATGTTGCTGTTTGTGGACAGACTGTGTGTTCGAATGTTTTGTGACTTGTGGGAGCTATACTCCATTGTTTTGCATGATCTTTGGGTCTATTCTTGCTAGAATTTCATTTCCAATCTAGTGCCATCCTTGGAATACCAAGGAATAGCCCATAGCCTCCCTCATCCTTGCATTTGTCATCGTTAATGTTCGAACCTTGAGGTGAGTGTTCCGAGAGCTTCATTACTCCGTTTGCGACGTTCTTCATATGCATTTGCATCATTTTTACGAGAAGCATTCATTTTTGCCATGTTCATGCATGTTCAAATAACTAATCTTGAGGTTCTGTCCAGAATACTAAAGAACTTAATAATTGCGTGAGAAACATGACTAGCATAGGGTTGCAAGGTTAAATACTTCAAATTGGTCATGCATCATCTTGTTTGCGCATTGCAGTTTGTTTGTATGTTTATTTGGTGATGTTTCTCTTTGGGTAGACCCGAGTGTCGAGCTTGAGTACGAGGATATCGTAGAGTACAACTACGAGGACCCAGCTCCTTGTTCCTCTGAAGACCCAACAGGCAAGATTATCATACCCGGATCCGGACACTATTTTTGCTATGCTAGATGTCTCGCTTTTACCTTATCTCTTGTTGCCTAGCACTCTAATTGTCAGCCTCCCAAATTGCCATGAAAGCCTCTAACCCGTCCACTTCCTAGCAAAACATTGATTGGCTACGTTACCGCTGCTCAGCCCTACTTATAGCGTTGCTAGTTGCATTTGCAAGCTGTTTCCATCTGCCAACATGGATATCTGGAGATATCACCTTATTTACCGTTATTTAATTTAATGCACATATATATTTGGCAACGGTGGAAGGATTGGCCTTTTGCCCGGTGTTTTGTTCCACTTTTGCCGCCTAGTTACTTGTTACCGGTGTTATGTTCCATATTTTGCGCTCCTAACATGCTCGGGGTTGTTATGGGGACCCCCTTGACCATTCGTTTTAGATTAAAACTTGTCTAGCAAGACCAAACTTTGGTACTACATTTGCTAAACAACCTAATTAAAATGCATAGGGCTTAGCTACCCTGTAGATATTTAATCAACCCCCGGGCCAGTGCTCCTCATGAGTGTTGGTCCAAACCAGAGCCACTTGCGGGGCCACCCGGGGCAACTCGGGGATGTCTATCAGGCCACCGTACATAGTGCTCATCTGGTCGTGTCCTGAGAACGAGATACGCGGCTCCTATCGGGTTCGTCGACACGTCGGGCGGTCTTGCTGGACTTGTTTTACCTTTCTTGAATGTCTTGCGCGAGGAATTCCGAGGATACTTTGGGCTATCTCGAGGTTGATGTATTACAACGGAATTTCCTAGGAGATCACAGGATTTGTGGTCGAGATTATTCCCGCGGCGTGTGGTTAGTTTGTGATGGATGAGTTGGAGCACCCCTACAGGGTTAAATCTTTTCGAGAAGCCGTGCCCCCGGTTATGTGGCAACTTGGAAAAAATTTTAACACCCGGTTATAGCAAACTTGAAGTAAACTCAAATAAAATACACCAACTGTGTGCGTAACCGTGACTGTCTCTGCTCGTGAACATGAACCGAGAGAGAACACGGTGGGGTTATGATTGACATAAGTAGTTGTTCAGGATCACTTAGTGATCAATCTAGTTCACGTCCGTCATGCGTAGGCCATCATATTTAATTCTTGCTCTCGTAAGTTAGCCACCAAATACATGCTTAGTGCTTCCTGCAGCCTCACCACTTAACCATTCCTCACCTATTGGCTAACATAGTTTTGGTACCCGGGTCATGAGATTGTTGAGTCCCTGTGGCTGACAAATTACAACAATACCGGTACAGGTGTTGACGAATTCGTGCCAGATGATGTGTCTCAGCTCCAGTGGGAGTACCATGAAGAACGTAGGCGTATGTACGTAACATATCTGGATGAGTAGGCGAGCTTTGTGGTGGTGTTCCTGGGCTAGCAAGGCAGGTTCATTGCTATCTTTTATCGTTTGATTTCATTTGTAGTCGGACCCTGTCTTCTGGATGAATGTATGAATAACTGTGTGGATTAGCAAGGTAGCTTGTGGCGAGTGTAAGCCAACTAATATACTCATCTCTTCCTACATGTATGCAATGATTTCTGTACTTGCGAAACGACTAGATGCGCTTCTATCCCCATCGAGGCCCTCGCGCCTTAATAGGGATAGGACCGCATCTTGGGCGTTACAGTGTAGGATCTGAAACATTTATTATGGACATGAGATCCTCTGTTGAATGCTTAGTTTAATAACTTCGTGAATATTGTGAAAGGGCCCCACTCAGCATTATTGCGTTTTTGACCACAAAGTATATCACTGTCTTTGCATAGGTTTGCAAAGTAAAAGTCTATTGCTCCTAACCTTTACAAGCCACCTGTGATTTAAGGAGAACTCTTAGTGAGGCGGCATCCATGGGGAAACCCTTAATTATCATGAGTTGTAACCCACTTGGGGAGAATATGATGGTGGCATGCATGGCACGAAGTCTACCACGAGTAGAATGTGTTTTGTACCTGGCTCCGCCCAGCATAATCATCAACAGTGGCTCAAGTATTTACTCCATGCTATTGTTATGCATAGTAGTACTAGAAACATACCAATGAGGATTCCAGACACCCTGAGAACGCCTTTTGAATACTGTTGTTTCACTGTCGCTTATTACTCTTATCTTTTACTTACTTTTATGTTATTCAGTTACAAGTCACCATTTTACTCAAACCTTATTTAAATCCACCCTCACTCTACTTCAAGTCTACAATTATCTACAGGCACAAGGTTACATAATTGTCTAAAAGAGGAAAAATCCTAATTCCTATGCTCCCTGTGGGATCGATACTCTTAATTCGAAAAGGCTACAACTAAACCCTATGCATTTGCAGGATATCTAGCTTTTTCTGGTGTCGTTGCCGGGGAGCTGAGCGCTTTTGGGCCTTGCCTTGAGTTTTGAATTATTTTGTGATCTAACAGTTTTTGTAGACAAAGAGTCACCATGGTCTTTCAAGAACGAGTTTATCAGGTAGGTGCTGAGTTAGTAGCAGGACCAGCTCGAGGAGAGAACTTTATAACAAGTGGTCCTGACCTTCCTGGTAAAGAAGATGAGATAAACCCTCGGTTAATTTCCATGATAAAATAAAATATATTCCGAGGTGAGGCAACTGAATGTCATTATGAGCATATTGATAATTTAATCTTTCATATTGAACTCTTCAGTTGCAGGAGTTAACCAATGACGAGATCAAAGCGAAAGTATTTCCCTATTCTCTCGAGGGAGCAGCTACAAGATGGTTAAGATGTCAAGATACAAATATACTGAGTAGCTGGCCAAAATTATTGGCTGCATTTTCTTATTATTATTTTCCTCTGGGGAAGCTATATACAATCAGGAGGAAGATAAGCAGTTTTGGGCAGCGAGAAGGTGAGAAGCAAGTAGATGCATATATAAGGTCTCATGAAATACTTCTTGTATGCCCTGAAAATCATCATCCTGACTTTTTAATAGTCAACTTCTTTTATGGTGGGCTTAATTAACAAAGTAAACAAGGTTTAGATCTTTCCTCAAAAGGTTCCTTTTTCGGAACCAAGATATCAAATGCTTAGAGTTTACTTGACAAGATGAGGTGCAATGCTCAGAATTTGTATCTTTGTTCAAATGAAAAGAGTACAGTTCATCATGTTTATGATAGTGAGCTAAATATTGGAAGTTCAAAGGAAATATTTTTGGAGTTTTTAGTTTTTCTGAAGAAAGCAAATTAATGGAGGAAAAACAAAAGGCAAGAAAAACTATTTACACGGGAAATCTCCCAACAAGAAAAAGAAGAAACAAGAAATATTTTGGGGTTTTATTTTAATACTACAAACTAATTAAACGAGAAAGAAAAACCGAAAACAAGCAAGAAATATTTTTAGGTTATTGAAGTTTTTCAAACTCACAAGAAGAAAACGAAAATAAACTAAAGATGGATATACAATGAAACCGGATGAACACCGACAATCTAACTGAAATGTGTGAACATGAATGTAATGTTGGTGAGAAACATGTACTCCCCCAAGCTTAGGCCTTGACCTAGCTTGGTAATCACCATCCATAGTATCCATCTGGTCCATGAGGGAAGTAGTTAGGCGGAGGTATTTGAGCGTCTCAAGCCTGGGCCTCGGCCTCCGCCGTGGCCAACTCGTTCCAATAAGGTGTAATGTCCGGTGGCACGATGACATATCCATGCCTAGCATGATAATCAAACAAAGAGGGTGCAAGCAATACAATAACATCGTGAGTAGTCTAGCTAAACACCAAGTTATAGCAAATGTGCTGAGGAGCTCATGGTTATCAATAAAGTGGTGATCTATCATAGCTTGTTGATCCAAATAAACTCTAGGCAGCAAGTAATCATTGTGGCGTATATCAACGTTGAAATATTTCGCCAAGCAAGTCGCATAAATACCACCCTGATTTTTTACACCTAGTCCTATTAGTGTGCAAGCGGCGTGCAATGATAGCTCCTAAGTTGTATGTGTTGTCATTGAAAAGTGCACTGCGTAAAATGGCGAGGTAAGGGGCACTGAGCATGCCACGTTCCTCCCTAGCAGTCAACCATTTCCCTGTGAATAAAGCAAAGTAGTGCACACCAGGGAAATGTAAAATAGTTGCTCTGGCTCTCAACACACCCCTATTTTCTCCCATAGTTAAAGTACGATGGAAGTCCTCAAACTCTTCTGGTCGAGGATCTCTTAATTCGCCCTTAGAGGGAATCAAACATATTTGTCAGAATTCGGTAAATGGTATCTCATAGTTTTCAACATATAAATCAAAGCATACCATGGGAACATCGAGCCTATGCATGAAATAGAAATTTTGCACAAAGGAATTTGTAAAGATGCGGTATTGGTCACACGCATCTAAGAGCAAGTCAGTCAAACCAGTATTTGCAACAAATTGCATGAACTCTTGGTGGAAGCCGGCTTCCGTCATGAAGTCATGGTGTGGCCACTAGCATGGCCGAACCTCTGTCCTCCACGAGATGTTGAGGTGATGGTCCTGGAAATCCCCAACGATTCTGCTGGGACTCCAGCTCAAGGAACCTCTCTGAAAGAAGTTCATTTTCCTAAGAGAAAATTTCTGAAATTTTTGGACCAAAAAATTATGTCAAAAAAACTTTGTAAGATTGATAGCAACTACTCATATGGATGCCTAGAGGACATATCAAGCATTCAAACTACTTGGAACTCAAAGAATTCAACATGTAAGCTCGTTTTCAGTAGCACCAAGTGCAACAAAATATGCAAAATATAATCCATTACAGCAAAAACTATTTGGAGCAATGGAGGAGTCACATACCAAGGAGCAATCCCTCAAAACAGTTTCGAAAATGGAGCTCCGAGCAAAGAGATCGAAATCTTAGGTTTGGAAGGAAGAACAGAAGAGAGACAGAGCAACCATGATTTTTTGCTAGAGGAAAGAGATGATGTGGGCTAAAGTACTAAGTGAGTGGGTCCCTATGGGACCCACAAGGCATCTTGGCGCACCCAAGGGGGTGGCTGCGCCGTGTTGCCTTGTGAGCAACCTGTGCACCCCCTTGTGATGTTTTAAGCTTCAGAAATTCGTAAATATTCTATAAAAATCATGTTTTAGGTCATTTTTTATTGCACGGTTTATTCAGAAAAAGGGTAATCATGGCATTTTCTCTTTATTAAACTATAAATATCAGAGAGCAAACTAAATTTACAGAAAGTTGTGCTTACTAAATTTACCGACCACATGCTTCTAAAAAAGAATCTATTAATAAAGTTGATCAATTCTTATTGACGAACCATTTTTGATTGACATGAAACCTATTTTTTTCTAATAACACTAGGTTACCTCAATGGGGATATGCATTTCCCCAACAATAAGAATATCATATTTCTTCTTGGCAGTAGGGAGAGGAAATTTGAACTCTCCAAAAGTGATTGTAGATATTTTCTCAACATAATTCATATTATTCACCACAACTTGTTTCTTAGGAAAATATACCATGTCCTGATTTCTATTAACATGAAAAGTAACCTTGCTTTTGTTGCAATCAATAATAGCTCCTGTAGTATTCAAAAAGGGTCTACCAAGGATAATCGACATGTTGTTGTTCTTGGGCATTTCAAGAATAACAAAGTCTGTTAAGATAGTAAGATTTGCAACAACTGGGGCATCCGAACAAATCCCAATAGGTATAGTAGTGGATTTATCAGCCATATGCAAAGATATTTCAGTATGTGTGAGATTATTCAAATCAAGTCTTTTATATAGAGAGAAAGGCATAACACTAACACCGGCTCCTAAATCACATAAAGCAGTTTTAACATAACTTCGTTTAACGGAGCAAGGTATAGTAGGTATCCCGGGGTCTTCCAATTTCTTAGGTACTCCACCCTCAAAAGAATAATTAGCAAACATGGTGGAAATCTCATCTTCAGGTATCTTCCTTTTATTAGTGACAACATCTTTCATATATTTTGCATAAGGAGACATCTTTAAAATACCAGTCAAACATGTTCGCAAAAAGACTGGCCTAAGCATATCAACAAAGTGCTCAAACTCTTCCTCATCCTTGTTTTTAGAAGGCTTACGAGGGAATGTCATGGGTTTTTGAACCCATGGCTCTCTTTCTTTACCATGTTTTCTAGGAATGAAGTATCTCTTATCATAACGTTTATTCTTAGGAGTTGGGTTATGAAGATCAGCTATAGGTTCTATTTCTACATCATTATCAGGTTCTTTATCATTATATGGTTGAGCATCAACATGATCATCATCACTTCATTATCACTAGGTGCATGTTCCCTACCAGATTGTGTCTCAACATCAGAGAATAAACATCATTATGATTTTCAGAAGTTTTTTCGACCACAGGTTCACTAGAATCATGCAAAGAAGTATCATTTTTCTTTTTCTTCTTAGATGGACTAGGTGTATCATTATTAATGTTCTGAGAGTCCTGCTCAATCCTTTTAGGATGTCCTTTAGGATATAGGGGTTCTTGTGTCATTTTACCCCCTCTAGTCACAACTCTAATAGCATGATCATTCAATTTATTATTCATTCAGTAAGCAAATAAATGACTTAGCAACTTGTTCTAACTAAGTATGAACCATGGACTAGGTGTAAGAAATTCTGAACATCAAGTCACTGATACGTCTCCAACGATCGATAATTTATGAAGTATTCATGCCATATTTACCTGTGTTTACAATTCTTTTATATGGCTTTGATGCCCTTTTTATGATTTTATTAGAACTAACCCAGACTGACGCTGTTTTTAGCAGAATTACCGTGGTGTCATTTTTTTGTGCAGAAAATGAAAGTTCACGCAATCGCCCAAAACTTTTTGGTGATTTTTTCTGGAACATACGGTCAAGATTGGATTGAAGATCCACCGGAGGGGTGACCCCTGTTGGCCACGAGGCAACAGGGCACGCCCAGGGGGGTCAAAGGGCCCTATTAGCTCGTGGGCCCCTCGTAACTCCGTTCTACGTGATTCCAATGCCAAAAAATCCTATAAATAGAGAAACCATCAGAAATCAGGGAGACTCTCCACTCCACAGCCGCAGCTCTCTATATCGAAGAAAAACTAATCTGGAGAGGAAACAGAGAGGAAAAAAGAGAGAGATCCAATCTCGGAGGGGCTCTCGCTCCTCCAAGAGAGATGAAGGCCAAGGACTGAAGGGAAGAACCTCTCCCCATCTCGGGAGAGGCCATGAAGGAGGAAGCCTAAGGTGGGGCGACTCTCTCCCCCACTCTCCCGGTGGCGCCGGAACGCTGCCGGGGCAACCATGGTGACGACAATCTACACCAACAACTTTGCCGCCGTCACCACCATCACCTTCCCTCGCTTATCTACGGCGCTCCACTCTCTCGCAATCCCACTGTAATCCCCTACTTGAACATGATTCTTCATGCCACATATTATTATTCAATGATGTGTTGACATCCTATAATATTTGAGTAGATTATTGTTGTCCTTTGGGTTGTTTGATGATCTTGATTGGCTTGAGTTGTATGTTTTATTTTGGTGCTGTCCTATGGTGCCTTCCATGCCGCACACATGTGGAGGATTTCAAATGTAGGGTGTTGCAGTATGTTCATGATTCGCTTATAGTGGGTGGGTGTGTGACTAAAACACAAACCCGAGTAAGGGGATTGTTGCGTATGGGAGTAAAGGGGACTTGAAGTGTCATTGCTATGGTTGGGTTTACCTTAATGATTTAGAATAGTTGTGGATTGTTGTTATAGGTCCAATCATAAGTTCATATGATCCAAGTACGGAAAGTATGTTAGCTCATGCATCTCCCTCATATAAAATTGCAATAATGATTACCGATATTGTTATCAATTGCCTATGATGATTCCGCACACCATACCATCATTATTCCACACTCGCTATTTGTAATATATTCTAACATTATTTTCGCAGCAACTATTTTCATATTTTAGTTCTCCAATATCATGCAAAGCTATCCTCTTTATATCCACAACGCAGTTTTATTTCTCGTTACTAGATAGAAGCAAACGTTCAGTGTATGTAGAGTTGTATTAGTGGAAGATAGGACTTGATAGAATATTGATCTTACCTTTAGCTCCTTGTACATTTGACACTCCATACTTATCACTTCCATCTTTGGAAAGTGCTACGATGATTCCTTGCACTTGGGGATTATCAAGCTCTTTTCTGGCGCTGTTGCTGGCGAGCAATAGCGTGGGGTTGATATTTTCGTGTATGCTTGTTTCCTTCTATCACTAAGTAGATTTTGTTTCCATTTTGTTTTTGTTTTATTGTTTTATTTCTTTAGTTGTGGGTGAAACAAACGAAAAATTTAAAAACCCAAAAAATTTACCTGCCTTTTATAAGAGAAGCGATTGGAAAGTTATGCATTGGAGAAGTGAGGGTCGACCTTGAACACTTGTGTTCACGCTAACGGAAACAATGTAGATTTTTTCATGGATGTTTATCATAAAAATAATTATTCTTACATATACCGCTGTACCATAAAAATAATGTGCTTGTCATAATATTCATGAAGCTCTTTTACATGTTTCATCTACTATTCTTATGTGAGCACCATTGAAATCATCATGCCAAGCTAAAAGGCTTTAAAGAAATGCGCTTGTTGGGAGATAACCCAACACTTATCCTTTTTGTTTTTGTGTGTTCACATGATTAAGATACTGTACTAATCATGTTTTGTGTCTTTTATTTAAATAATATGCAAAGTAAAGCCTTTTGGATGATTTGGACGATAGTAGATTTGATCCTGTGCAAAAACAGAAACTTTTGCGTCCAGTGCAGAATTTCTCTGATTTTACTGGAACGACTTTTTGATCTTAGTTATTTACACATTATTGGCATACAAATTCCCCATGTTGTCCTAATTTTTCAGAATTTTTGGAGTTACCGCTGATCATTACATACTGTTCTGTTTTAGACAGATTCTGGTTTTGCTTGCATAGTTTGCTTGTTCTGATGATGCTATGGATTATATCTGGGGGTATAAGCCATGGATAAGTTATAATACAGTATCTTAGGAAATAATTAAATATGAATCAATTTATAACAGTACATAAAGTTCATGATTTGCTTATTATACTAACGGATCTCACAAGGTTTCTGTTAAGTTTTGTGTGATTGAAGTTTTCAAGTTTTGGGTGAGATACCGATATGAGGAGAATAAAGAGCATCAAGACCCTAAGCTTGGGGATGCCCAAGGAACCACTAAGCTAATATCCAAGGAAGACTCAAGCGTCTAAGCTTGGGGATGCTCCGGAATGCATCCCCTCATTCGTCTACAACACTATCGGTATACCTTACTTGGAGCTATATTTTTATTCGCCACATAATATGTGTTTTGCTTGGAGCATTATTTTATTTTATTTTTCTCTGTTATATGTTATCCATAATAATGTTTCCAATAAAAGGTTCCAAGAACTTCCTTAAGATGTCTCAATTGCATGCTTGATGTGTGACTGTGTAAAAACAGAAACTTTTATTATAGTGTTTGAATTTTCATATTTTACTGGAACGTGTAAAGTTTCTGAAATTTTTACACAGTACTGTAATACAAATTATTTAGCTTGTCCTAAAATTTCAGAATTTTTTGAGTTACATAAGTACACTTTTTAAATGAATTGCTACAGACTATTCTGTTTGGACAGATTGGTGTCATAGTTTTGTTATCTACTTATCCTAGAGTTTTCATGAATTATATTGATAGATATAAATTGTGAAAATGATAGTATGTAGTACCTAATGTATGAAAATTATTATGCAAATTGTCTTGGCAATACATGAAGTGTTGATTTATTCTTATGTGTACTAACCTATCTCACGAGTTCTTTTCAAGTTTTATGTGGATGAAGTTTTTGAGACTTAGGTAAAACCGGGATATGAAGGATTGAACGAGATACAAAAGCTCAAGATTGGGGATTACCAAGGCACCCAAAATCAGTATTACAATAAGTCTCAAACATCTAATCTTGGGGATGCTACGCACCACACCTCTCGTCGTCAACAATTATGGGTTAGCCTATGATGATCATAAGTTTCTATTCGTTCAGATGTGCTATTCTTGGAGCATATTTTGTGTTTATTTTTCCTTTTTATTTTATGAACCATGCTGGTATGAGATAATCCTTGGCTTATTTATAGAAGGCTTCATGAGCTTCACTTAAATATTATTACTGTATAGAATGCTTCATGTGCTTCACTTAAATCTTTTGAGTATGGCTTTATAGAATGCTTCGTGTGCTTCACTTATATACTTTGAGCTTGGATATTGGTCTCTCTATATTCGTTGTAGAATGCTATATGATCTTCACTTATATCTTTTTGAGAGTAATTTTATGATCACTCTTCTTCTTCACTTATATCCTAAGAGAAAATGTTGAATGAGTTGAATATCATAAAACATGAAATTATATATGCTTCATATGCTTGTTTCGTGGGGAGTAGTGACTTCACATACTAAGAGTATGAGCAATAAAATTTATTGGAGGTTAGCAAACATAGCATTTGTCACTTGAAAAATTCATGAAAGAATATTGAAGAAAGAGAGATTTCACATATAAATATACTATCTTGGATATCTTCTGTGATTGTGAGCCCCCATTAATTATTTTCAAACTTGATCAAGTAGTTCACGTTGGACAAGGAAGACAATGTAATGGTTATGTTTGCTTATATTCACATAGAAGTTATATTGTCATGGATCCTCTAACATGTGGTGCTTGCTTAGGATCTTTTGCCATCCAAAAATTCGTACTAAGTAGAGATACTACTTGTGCATCCAAAAACCTCTAAACCCAGTTTCTTGCCATGAGAGTACACCATATCTACCTATCGATTGAATGAGATCCTTCAAGTAAGTTGTCATCGGTGCAAAAAGTAATAAAAATTGCTCCTAAATATGTATGATATCGATCTTTTATTGGAAGGGAAAATAAGCTTTGTACGAACTTGTGATGGTGACGAAATAAAAGCGACGGACTGCATAATAAAGGTTGCCATCACAAGGGGCAATATGAAGTGACATTCCTTTTAATTAAGAGATTGCACATCCAAAAATAAAAAGCGCCTGACAACCTCTGCTTCCCTCTATGAAGGGCCTATCGTTTAATTTTATGTATTTACTTTTATGCTTGAGTCCATAATGTTCATCCCTATTCCAATCTATTAATTCTTTAGTTGGCAAGGTGGTGGGGTAATATCCAGGTATATTTATCCAGTTCGATATAGGTGATCATGATTCATTATTGTTGACATTATTCCTGAGATAAATAAGTTGGGAGGCGGAATATTAAGCCCCTATCTTCCTATGTGTTTGATTGAAACTGCTTGCTCCAAAAATATGCTTTGAGTGTTAGCAATCATGGAAGACTAAATGATAGTTGAGTATGTTGAATTTGCTAAATCAAAGCTCTTACATATATAGACCCTTCCTGAAAATAAGATGAATTGTAATTGTTTGATGATTGAAAACACAGTTTGCTAGTATTGAAGAAAGTTTATGGTCTATACTTTAACATGTGAATAGCTTGCTACTTGATCATGAGAAGTTTTATGAGAAATACTTGCTGGTTATGATGCTAGAAAAATGGCTGAAATTTTTATTGATCAAAATTATACACTAGCCTAGCATTCACACTTCATAAATTATCCCTTTTATCATTTACCTACTCGAGGACGAGCAGGAATTAAGCTTGGGGAATGTTATACGTCCCCAATTTATCGATGATTTATGAAGTATTCATGCCATATTCACCTATGTTTACAATACTTTTATATGGCTTTGATGCACTTTTTATGATTTCATTAGAACTAACCCGGACTGACATTGTTTTTAGCAGAACTACTGTGGTGTCGTTTTTTGTGCAGAAAATGAAAGTTCTTGGAATCGCCTGAAACTTTTTGGTGATTTTTTCTGGAACATATGAGCAACATTGGAGTGAAGAACCACCGGAGGGGGGGGGGGCTGTTGTCTACGAGGCAACAAGGCGCGCCCAGGTGTGTCAAAGGGCCATGTTAGCTCGTGGGCCCCTCGTAACTCCGTTCTGCGTGATTCCAACACTAAAGAATCCTATAAATAGATAAATCATCAGAAATTAGGGGAGACTCTCCACAACGCCGCCGTAGCTCTCTGTATCGAAGAAATACCAATCTGGAGAGAATCAGAGAGGAAAACAAAGAGAGAGATCCAATATCGAAGGGGTCTCGCCCCACCAGGAGACATGGGGGCCAATGACCAGAGGGAAGAACCTCTCCCCATTTAGGGAGAGGCCATGGAGGAGGAATCCTAAGGGGGGATACTCTCTACCCCTCTCTCCCGGTGGTGCCGGAAAGCCGTCGGGGCAACCATGGTGACGGGAATCTACACCAAGAACTTCGCCGTCGTCACCATCATCGCCTTCCCTCACCTATCTACGACGGTCCACTCTCCCGCACACCGCTGTAATCCCGTAATTGAACATGGTGCCTTATGCCACATATTATTATTCAATGATGTGTTACCATCCTATGATGTTTGAGTAGATTATTGTTGTCCTTTGGGTTGATTGATGATCTTGATTGGTTTGAGTTGTATGTTTTATTTTGGTGTTGTTCTATGTTGCCTTCCGTGCCACGCACACGTGGAGGACTCCCGTTGTAGGCTGTTGCAATACATTCATGATTCGCTTATAGTGGGTTGGTGAGTGACTGAAACACAAACCCGAGTTAGGGGATTGTTTCATATGGGAGTAAAGGGGACTTGAAGTGCTAATGCTATGGTTGGGTTTACCTTAACGATTACTAGTAGTTGTGGATGCTTGCTAGAGGTCCAATCATAAGTTCATATGATCCAAGTACGGGAAGTACGCTATGTCATGCCTCTCCCTCATATAAAATTGCCATAATGATTACCGATCTTGTTATCAATTGCCTAGGATGATTCCGCACACCATACCATCATTATTCCACACTAGCTATTTGTAATATATTATTCTAAATTTATTTTGGAAGCAACTATTTTCATATTTTAGTTCTCTAATATCATGCAAAGCTATCCTCTTTATACCCACAACCGCAGTTTTATTTCTCGTTACTAGATAGAAGCAAACGTTCGGTGTATGTAGAGTCATATCAGTGGCAGATAGGACTTGAGAGAATATTGATCTTACCTTTAGCTCCTTGTGGGTTCGACACTCCATACTTATCACCTCCATCTTTGGAAAGTGCTACGATGATTCCTTGCACTTGGGGATTATAAGTCACTCAAGCGATCAATCATCATGGCATTTAGTTTTAATTGATCCTTAACATACATATTGAAATGTTCTTACTTAACAATGTAATTAGCAAATTCATCCATGCATTGACTAGTAGTTCTATTGTAAGGTATATCACTTTCATCGAATCCCCGAAGAGAATTTACCTCTACAACTTGTGTAGGGGCATCAAGTCAATGTATTTCTTCAATAGGTGATATATTATTAACATCTTCAATTTTAATACCTTTTTCTTTCATAGGTTTCTTAGCTTCTTGCATATCTTCTGGACTGAGGAATAGAATACATCTATTCTTCAGAATTGGTTCCGGAGGTGGTTCAAGAAATGTCCAATCATTGGCATTCTTCAAAATATTATTGAATAGTTCTTCAGCTTTCCCAACAGTTCATTCCCTGAAAAAACAACAAGCACAACTATCTAGGTAGTCCCTAGAAGCATTGGTTAGTCCATTATGAAAGATATCAAGTATTTCATTTTTCTTAAGAGGATGACCAGGCAAAGCTTTAAGTAGCTGGAGAAGCCTCCCCCAAGCTTGAGGGACATTCTCTTCCTCAATTTGCACAAAGTTAAATATTTCTTGTAAAGCGGCTCGTTTCTTATGAGCAGGAAAATATTTTTCAGAGAAGTAATATATCATATCCTGGGGGCTACGGACACAACTAGGAGCAAGAGAAAGGAACCACTTCATAGCATCACCCTTTAGTGAGAAAGGAAAAAGCTTAAGAATATAGTAATAGAGAATTTTTTCCTCATTAGCAAATAGGGTGGCAATATCATTTAATTTGGTAAGGTGTGCCACAAATTTTTTAGATTTATAACCATGAAAAGGATCAAATTCAACTAAAGTAATTAACACATGATCAATAGAGAATTCATAGTCCTTATCAGTAACAAATATAGGAGAAGTAGCAAATTTACGATCATATTTCATTTTATCCTTCATGGATTTTTCCTTTAGTTTACTCAGCAATTTATTAAGATCATCTCTATCATTACAAGCAACAAAGTCTCTGGCTACCTCCCCCACCATAACATAACCATCAGGTACATCAGGCATTTCAATTCTAGGAGGAGATCTAGATACAATAGGTGAATCATAGTTTTCATCAATTTCAGCGTTCTCAAGTTTTCTAGACTTAGCAATATGAGCATCGGGTACATCACCTAGTGGCACATGTTCAGTTTCATCAAGCATAGTAGTAGCATCATCATAAGTTTCATTCAAAACAGAAGTAGCATCATCACTTACTTGCGACATATCAGATTGAATAGCAGGTGGTGGTGCCGCAACCTTACTCAAAATAGAAGGTGAATCAAGTGCAAAGCTACATGAAAATTCCTTACCTACCCTCGTCCTAGAGGGTACGATCTTGGTTTTAGCGTTTTTCAGATTCTTCATAGTGACAATTGGAAATACCAAGTGAATTCAACAAATAGAGCTGTGCTTCCCAAGCAACGACACCAGAAAAATGTCTTGATAACCCACAAGTAGAGGGGATCGCAATAGTCTTCGAGCGTAGTATTTAACCCAAATTTATTGATTCGACACAAGGGGGTCCAGAGAATATTTATTGGACTTAGAAGTTGAGTTGTCAATTCAACCACTCCTTGGAATTTCTTTCTGCAATGAAGTTTTTAGTAGCACAGTAACGAAAGTAACTTAACAGAAATAAATATGCGAAAAGCATAGGCCATCGATCCGTGATAGATAATTTATTTGGGTGACATTCATCATGTAACAATTACACATTAGAGCGACACAGAACAAGCTCCAACTCATCAATATAATGTAGGCATGTATTCTGTATATAGTCATACGTGCTTATAATAAGAACTTGCATGGCATCTTTTGTCCTACCCTCCCATGGCAGCGGGGTCCATAAGAAAACTAAGAGATATTAAGGCCTCCTTTTAATAGAGAACATGAATAGAGCATTAGCACATGGTGAATATATGAACTCCTCAAACTATGGTCATCTCCGGAGAAGATCCCATTTATTGTCACCTTAGGGCCTACGAATCATAACACATAATAGGTGCATACAACATGGAAGATAGCATCCAAAACACTCTCATATTCGTGAAAACATAATAGATTCAGATCTGAAATCATGGCACTTGGGCCCTAGTGACAAGCATTAATCATAGCAAATTCATAGCAACATCAATCTCAGAACATAGTGCACACTAGGGATCAAGCCCTATCAAGATAACTCGATTACATGATAAATCTCATACAATACCATCATCGTCCAGCAAGACTACAAAGGAATTACCCACTCCCAGTGGTGGGCATCATGGAATAGTTGATGTAGAAGGGTTTTTGATGACGATGGCAATGAATTCCCCTCTCCAGAGACCCAAACTGACTCCAGATCAGCCCTCCTGAGGAAGAATAGGAGGTGGCGGCGGCTCCATCTCGTAAAACGCGATGAAAAGTTCTGTCTGATTTTTCTCTTGGAGAATAGGAACATATAGGCTTGGAATTAGGGTCAGCGGAGCCACATGGGCCCAAGAAGGTGACAGGGCACACCCAAGGGGGGTGGGCGCGCCTAGTTGCCTTTTGAGCAACTGGTGGCCCCCCTCCGGTGGATCTTCGCTCCAGTATTTTTTTTATTCCATATAAAATCTCCAGAAAGTTTCGTCCAATTCCGAGAACTTTTATTTCTACATAAAAACAACACCATGGTAGTTCTGTTGAAAACAACGTTAGTCCGGGTTAGTTTGATTCAAATCATGCAAATTAGAATCCAAAACAAGAGCAAAAGTGTTTGGAAAAGTAGATACATTGGAAAAGTCTACAATTATCTGCAGGCACAAAGTTACATAATTCTCTACAAGAGGAAAAAGCCTGATTCCTATGCTCCCTATGGGATCGATACTCTTACTTCGAAAATGCCAGTACTAAACCCTGTGCACTTGCAGGCTATCAGCATGCATGGAGCCAGCCGGAGTAATCCAGATCGCCACTGGGAGTGACATGCCATCCATGTGGTCGCAGGCTTGAATCGCGTGTGCTGTGTGGGAGGCCTCTCAGGTGCATAGTCATCAGAGGTGCATCCGCAATGCTGGGAAGCCTCACCGCTAAACACATCTCCAGGGACCACGCCATGGAGGGGCGGCTCCACAAGAACGACGGGTCAACATCATCGCTGGAGGGATCCCAAGCAGCATGCAATCCACGCCTGTCGCTATGATCAGTCAAGTAATCGCATCTTCTTTCCTCGAACGATTTCATTCCTGACAATGTCCTTGTGGATCCTAGATCTTTGCTACATGTGTAGCCTATGGACTACATCGAGCTTGCATGAAGTGTATCCCTCCACTTGTTGGTCTAGGGAACCATGTCTAAATTATTATTGTTCACTTCCACTCACTGCTACTTGTAAACTACGTTGGGATTTTCCTCGAAGAGGAGGTGAGATGCAGCATAGTAGAGATAAGTATTTTCCTCAGTGAGAACCAAGGTTATCAAACCAATAGGAGGACCACACAAAGTCCCGTCTTCAGCACCTACACAGAAAAGAGCATGCATTTGCACCCAACGCGGGCAAGAGGGTTGTCAAGCCCCTTGAACTCGTTACTTGCAAGCGATAAGTAGTGATAGATAGATAGTATAAAATAAAATAACAGTAAATAAATGGCAGCAATATTTTTGGTGTTTTTGTAATAATATATTTTGTGAAGACCCGGGGGGTCGTAGTGTTCGTTAGAGGCTTCTCTCTCGAAGAACGCATACGGTGGGTTAACAAATTACTATTGGGCAATTGATAGAAAAGTACATAGTTCTGCAATATTTATTCAAAAAAATGATCATGTATATAGGCATCACATTCATAAACAAGTAGACCGACTCCTACCTGCATCTACTACAATTACTCCACCCATCGACCGTTATCCAGCATGCATCTAGAGTATTAAGTAAAATCAAAGTAATGCTTGGAGCAAGATGACATGATGTAGAAAAAGTAAATCCAATCAATATGAATAAACCCCATTGTTTTCCCCTTAATGGCAGTAATATAATATGTGTCATATCCCTTTCTGTCACGAGGATTGAGCACCGCAAGATTAAACCCATCACAACGCACCACTCCCATGAAGATAAACAATTCTAGTTGGCCAAACCAAACCAATAGATCGGAGAGCAATACGAAGCTATAACAATCATGCATATAAGAATTCAGTAAAGACTCAATATATTTTCATGAATAATCTGAACATAAACCCACAATTCATCGGATCCCAAAAAACACACTGCAAAGAACGATTACATCGGATAGATGACCGCTGGAATCGCGATGAACTTTGTATTGAAGATCATAGAGAGAGAGAGAGAGACATCTAGGTACTAGCTATGGACCCGTAGGTCTGTGATAAACTACTCACACATCATCATGGAGGCATCAAGGTTGATGTAGAGGCCCTCCGTGATCGATCCCACCTCCGACAGGACACAGGAACATGGC
The DNA here is from genome assembly GCA_039707655.1 of Elymus sibiricus. Taxonomy (NCBI): domain Eukaryota; kingdom Viridiplantae; phylum Streptophyta; class Magnoliopsida; order Poales; family Poaceae; genus Elymus; species Elymus sibiricus. The sequence goes on along the minus strand of CM077673.1, from coordinate 247,009,332 downwards.
TCCAGATGGCATCCCGTGAGAACAAAGACTTGCGGCAGCGGAAAAAGTATTTTGGCTGGCTCTCGGGTGTTTTCCCAATTTTTGAGAATATATAGGGGAAGAATTAGGTCAGGAGGCTGCGGGAAGTGGTCCCAAGCAATGAGGGGGTGACCACCCCCCCTAGGTGTGCCCTCATGGCTTGGCACCATCCCGTGTGGTTCTGGTCTCTCTCTGAAACTTCTAGGTCTTATTTTTGCCCACAAAAAATTATCAAAAAGTTTCAGGGCATTTGGATTTCGTTTTGTATAGTATTCATGAAATGCCATAAACAAGCAGAAAACCGCAACTGGCACTGGCACTAGGTTAAGGGTTATTTATATATGTGCCCCTGGTTCCTTAGTTGTACTCATTCATCTCCACGCTCTTAACGTTTGCTCACTTTTCCCCACTATCTTGTCCGAAACCCTCACGAATGGTCACAACGGAGGATGTCGTCGGGTCAATGGTTTGACCGTTAACTCTGACGAGTGGGGCCGTGCTGGACTGCGTCGCCCGTTGGACCTGACGATTGAGTCTGTCCCTCCTCATTTCCGGCCACACAGACGATGAACAGACGTGCACGTGCTTTCTCCTCGACCGCCTCGGGGATGTGTGGTGGCCTTCTAACTAACCCCACAGCCAAAAGTAAATGCGCACGCGCTGCGGGCCCCGGTCGTCAGCCACCAATGTTCGGCCAGTCCACAGTAGCTTCCATCCTTCCAGAGCCATGCCTGCCCCCTCCACCCCTGGCAGGATCTACAAACCCTAGCCCGCCGATGACAAAACCCTAGCCAGAAGCCACCATGGGCATCTTCTAAGGCCCCGGCTCGAGTTCCAGCCAGAAGAAGGGTAAGGCCCCCACCGTCCCTTGGCGCACGCTACCCCCACCATCGTCTTCCTGTCTGCCTCGGCAGCGGATTAGCGTCCCAGTGCACTAGGCGAGGTGGCACTGGGAGCGCCGCATCCCTCTCCCCTACACTGACATGATCCTACCACACTACTGGCACTTGGATCCGCAGAGGATCCCAGTGCAGGTGGTGCAACGGACGGCACGGGCACATGTGGAGGAGGTGAGGCGTTGGCGGCAGCAGCTCATGCCTGAGCAGTGGCTCAACCCGGCCTACACTGCAGACTCTCCCGATTGGGAGGTCTGATTTGCGTTTAAGCACGAGGAGCAGCGTTGGCGTGGCGTCCGTGACGTGAGGGGTGGCACCCCGCCGCCCCTCATCGTGCATGATGAGGACCAGGAGGCGGAGGCCGCATACTAGGAGGCGCTCGCAGCTGCCCTCCGTGACAGCGAGGAGGAAGAGAGGCGCAAGGAGGACGAGGAGGAGGAGGAGGCTTACCAGGCACGGATGGCGGAGGCCATTGGGCTTTCCATTGCTGGCGACTGTGTTGTGCCGCCGCTAGCCCAGCCGTCCCCCGCCACGCTCCAGCCGGCGCCGGCCGCCCTCAAGCCCGAGAAGTACATCTAGGAGGGGGTTGTACGCGAGTGGGTGAGCGCGCCACCCATCTGGATGATGGCGACGCTGGAGCAGGAGCAGATCTACCTAGAGCACTGGAGACAGCATCACCTGCGGGCGGAGCGTCGCGAGGGTTGGCGGCTCGAGGAACTGGAGAAGGACGCCGAGGGAGAGGAGGAGGAGCGCCGTGCCGAAGACCAGGCAGCGGCGGTGCAGCCATCGGCGGACGACGTCGCCACCGCCTGGGAGACGGAGTTCCCCTGGGCTGGGCCGCTGCCGACCCTCGTCGGCCTCACCGGCCCCGACGACGACGAGGAGGAGGACGCCTAGGGCAGCGCACCTCCTCATTTTCATTTTAGTTTTAATGTTTTTACTAAATGGCTGGCAGACTTGTGAAGTATCGCCGGCCTCTGTGGCCGACAGTAATGTATAATTAAAGTTAGTGCATGGTGATATGACGTGTGAACGTGAACGTGATGTGATGTGATATTTAATTAAGGCAGAATTTGATTTTGGGCTAACCCTTTATCATATGAACAAAACTATCATGTGAACAAAAATATCATGTGAATTTGGGCTAACCCTTTTATCATTTGAGAAAATAAAACAAAAATACACTCCAAAAATAAAACATATAATATGAACTAACCCTTTATCGCAAATGATGATGTTATCCTACGTTTGCTGTTAATCCTAATTTGAATTTTAACTAGCCCTTTGAATTATTACACATGTTATGGTCATGAGCTCCGATGTATCTGTGTAGTCGTGAGAAATATGGCATTGTCACGCCCAAGATGCGGTCCTATCCCTATTAAGGCGCGAGGGCCTCGACGGGGATAGAAGCGCATCTAGTCGTTTCGTAAGTACAGAAATCATTGCATACATGTAGGAAGAGATGAGTATATGAGTTGGCTTACACTCACCACAAGCTATCTTATAAGTCCACACAATTATTCATACATTCATCCAGAAGACAGGGTCCGACTACGGACGAAATCAAACGATAAAAGAAGCAATGATAAACTGTCTTGCTATCCCAGGAACACCACCACGAAGCTCCCTACTCATCAGGATACGTAACGTACATACGCCTGCGTTCTTCATCGTACTCCCACTGGAGCTGAGACACATCGTCTGGCACGTACTCGTCAACACCTATACCTATATTTTTGTAATCTATGAGCCACACGGACTCAGAAATCTCATAACCCGGGTACCAAAACTATGTAAGCCAATAGGTGAGGAGTGTTTAAGTGGTGAGGCTGAAACAAGCGCTATAGCACGTATTTGGTGGCTACCTTACGATAACAAGAATGTAAATATGGTGGCCTACGCATGACGGTCGTGAACTAGCATGATCGCTAAGTGATCCTGAACACCTACTTACGTCAAACATAACCCCGCCGTGTTCTCTCTCGGTTCATGTTCATGAGTAGAGACAATTACGGTTACGCACACTGTTGGTGTATTTTATTTGGATGTACTTCAAGTTTGCTATAACCGGGTGTTAAACAAATTACCAAGTTGCCACATAACCGCGGGCACGGCTTTCCGAAAGATTTAACCCTGCAGGGGTGCTCAAGTCATCGATCACAAACTAAACACACGCCGCGGGAATAACCTCGACCACGGATCCTGTGATCTCCTAGGCAATTCCGTTGGAAAACCTCAACCTTGAGATAGCCCGAAGTATCCTCGGAATTCCTCGCGCAAGACATTCGAGAAAGGTAAAACAAGTCCAGCAAGACCACCCGACGTGTCGACGAACCCGATAGGAGCCGCGTATCTCGTTCTCAGGACACGACCGGATAAGCTAGTGTACAGGGCCTGATAGATATCTCCCGAGTTGCCCCGGGTTGGCCCCGCACAGTGCTCTAGTTCGGACCAACACTCATGAGGAGCACTGGCCCGGGGGGGGGGGGGTTGATTAATTATCCATGGGGTAGCTAAGCCCTATGCATTTTAATTAGGTTGTTAAGCAAATGTAGTACCAAAGTTGGGTCTTGCCAGACAAGTTTTAATCTAAAACGAATGGTCAAGGGGGTCCCCATAACAACCCCGAGCATGTTAGGAGCGTAAAATATGGAACATAACACCGGTACTCGAAACTAGTGCGGCAAAAGTCGAACAAAACACCCGGCAAGAGGCCAAGCCTTCCACCATTGCTAGATACATATGTGCATTAATTTAAATAACAGTAAATAAGATGATAACTCCAGATATCCATGTTGCACATGGAAACAGCCTGCACCTGCAATTAGCAACGCTATAAGATAAGGGCTGAGCAGCGGTAAAGTAGCCAATCAATGTTTTGCTAGGAAGTGGAGAGGTTAGAGGCTTTCATGGCAATTTGGGAGGTTGACAGTTTAAGTGCTAGGCAACGAGACATAACGGTAAAAGCGAGACATCTAGCATAGCAAAAATAGTGTCGGGATCCGGGTACGATCATCTTGCCTGTTGGGTCTTCAGAGGGACAAAGAGCTGGGTCCTCGTAGTTGTACACTCCGGGATCCTCATACTCAGGCTCGACACTCGCGTCTACCCAAAGAGAAACAACACCTAATAAACATACAAGCAAAGTGCAATGCGCAAACAAGATGATGCATGACCAAGTTGAAGTATTTAACATGGCAACCCTATCACTACTAGAAAAAAGGCTATTAGTGGCGCACCACATATTGCTATTAGTGGCGCACTATGGGTGCGCCACTATTAACACGCCATTAGTAATGGTTAGTAATGGCGCACCTCTGGTGCGCCACTGGTAAGGCAGATACTAGTGGCGCACTATGTGGTGCGCCACTGGTATCTCTGCGGGGTGCGCCACTGGTAGAAAACTAGGTGCGCCACCGCTATTTTGCTTGGTACGCCACTGGTAGTGAATTTGGTGCGCCACTGGTAATTATGTGAGGTGCGCCACTGGTAAAAAATCAGGTGCGCCACTAGTATTTTTGTTTGGTGCGCCACTGGTAGTGAATTAGGTGCGCCACTGGTATAATTTTGAAAATTTACTTTTTTACGCGTTGTCCTCGTATTTATACATGTATACAGTTTGAATACAGTATAGTATATACAGTTTGCAAAAAATCTTAAAAATACAAGCTTAGTATCCAAATTCTCAGAATAAAATCCTTGATCAAGATAAAATCATTACAAAGTCATTTACATGATAGAACATTCCAGAATTACAAAAGTAGTAATCTGACCTAGTTACAAACTAAGGAAAGAAATAGAAAATCCTAAAACCTATCTAGCCTATTCTACACTACACTATCACCACAGCCAGCAGCACCACTTCATTCACATCACCAGCACCACTATCTTCACTGCACTCTTTTTATCACCACTTGATCATCTCCAATACCTGAATTCTAAAAATGGAGAAGAAAAATATAATATATTTAGTATGCCCAATATTGACACGTTGTGTCAAACAGATAGTGAAGTAAACCATGTACATAGTCAACCACAACTCTATTTTGGAAGGATCAATGCTTCATTGGCTGTGTTAGAACACAGTCCAGAAAACAAGTGTATGATCATGCAGTGCAAGCATGCGGCAGTTCTCCCACAGTTTTCAAAATTAACAGAAAGACGGATCAGAGCACATAAGTATGTTGTTCTCCAACAGTTTTCAAAATTAGCAAGAATCAAATAATATCCATGCATCCAAATATAAGTGAGGAACAGGACAGACCACGTACTTGAATGCGGATCATGTTGTAGACACAATTTATCTTTGATACTAAGCAATTAACAGCATCACATAGGCACAGTTATTATTTTTTAGGAAACGCAAAAACATGTTAATTGATTGATGTCACATGGTCCTGGAGCACAATATTTATTTTCTATTGTTGGATCATATGAATGTTTATGACTCGATACTTTCTATCCGTGGAAAGACATAGACAGTAAGATACTCTAATGCCCTATGGGGTAAATTATGCTCCAGGTCCGTGGCACAAAATTATGATGTTGTATGTCAAAAATCATGTGCTTCCCAAGGCTATCAAGTAAATTATCCAATTGTAGCAAAAATTATGATGTTTGCATAGAAGCTGCCATCTTTCTAATAGTAGTGTCACTACTTTTACGCCAACCAGAAATTAAAGCCTTGATTTCACAGAAGCCTTTATAGAATAAATTTGCTGTTGGATATTGATTACCTGATAGTAGAGTAGTGAGATCATCAAACTTCTTCAAGCATCTACAAAGAGTAACCGCCTTCTCCCAATCAGCAGCTGTTGGAGCAAATTTGTCAAACTTTTTTTTGTCAATCTCATGCAACCTATCAAAGGCCTGTCTACGACCACCGTCTTGAAAAACTTATCAAAATGGTCCCAACATTCTGATGTGGTCTTCTTTTGTTTCTTCCCTACAGGCTCATCTACTCCCACATCCTGATTTTTGCCCTCCAAATCAATCACTTCATTTGCAGATTCATTACCACTGCCAATATTCAGCGACTGCTCATCTTGAATTTCAGCTGGGGGTGATACAACCATACTCTGAACTGCACTTGCACTTGTTCTTGCAGATGTTGATCTTTTCCCCAATATCTTGTTGAGACGATCTATAAAAAATATAACAATACATAAGTAATCATTCACTTTTTACTGATAAAAGGAATTAATATCTTAGAGGCTGCAGCAAGTAAGACAGTAAACATATAAATTCATAGTGTTTAAGTTTGCCTGCAGCTGGAGCCAACTTACACATGTGCGGATGTGTTGATATATTTTTCTATCCTGATGAGTTGAACCGGCTCGGTGCATCGGTTAAGTGTGTAAGTTAGGTTTTGTTGGCAACTGGATATTGTATAAATGTTCAGGACTTTGTTGTACAGAAAAGGCTAACTGAAAATTGAGGAAGAAAAGGGCATGTGTTGCCCAGAACTAAATACAGAAAAGGCTAACTGAAATTTGCTCGTCTCTATCTCTGTCTGTCTCCCCTGTTTTTCTCTGAAACTCTGAAGCAAACAATCTGTCTGAAACACAGCATGTATGTGAGTCCAAAGAAAACATACAGAGGCGAGAGAGTGAGACTATGTTACATCAATTCAGTGAGACGTAAGTGCAAGAAGCTAACCTAGGCCCAAGCAAGCAAGCAGTTTGATTGATTTCTAGAGCTAGCTACTAGATTCGTTGCTTTCAATCTTGTGAGTTTAGATGACTACGTACGTACGTATATACTAGTAGTAAAGCTCCTATATATCAGAGTGTCACGGCCGCGCCGATGCAAACCTACACCTACGGCCGATCCATGGCAGACCACCGTCCCGACGTGCGTGCGTCCCATGGGCGAACGCTATCCATCGTCCTGTCCAGGTTTACATCCCTACATAGGAGCACAAGAGAGGGAGCTAGGGATAGGAGATGGAGGTTTCCTGCTGCTCAAAATCGAAATCGAAGAAACAAAAAAATTCAGTTGACATGCTGTCAAATTCAGTTAACACATAGCAGCAGTCAGTGTAGTGCATCTCCATCGGCTGCCGGATCGAATCAAATAGAGGGGGAGGGAGGGGAGCACCTTGCCCTTGGGTGGCTGGACGACGGTGCCGAGGAGGTCGAGGTCCAGGTTGAAGAAGCGCTTGACGGCGGCGACCTTGACCTTGGTGGCTGGGTGCGCCCCTCCAGCTCTCCTGCTCCTCGAGCAGGACAAGGCCGGAGGCTGCAGCTAGAGAAGAAGGGCACTGCTCCCGGATTCGGCGCCCTCGTCGCCGGCGCTCGGCTCGTCCGCGCCATGGGCGGTTGCAGCAAAAGGGCAGGAGCCGAAACCCTAGCCGCGGGCGAGGGTGGAGGCCGCGAGCGGCGATTCTGGCCGGAGAGGAAGAAGGCGCTGAGGGAGGGGAGCGTGGGGGCGTGTTGCGCGCCGCCGGGACTCGCCGGAATTCGCCGGCGTGGGTGGCGGCGGCGGCGAGGAGTCGTGGGGAGAGGGACGCTCGCGAGAGAGACGGGTCGTGAGGAAAAGGAATTTTCGCGTGTACTAGTGATGACTAAGCCGATGGAACTATATAGCAATGGCGCACTACGTAGGGTGCGCCACACCTATTCATACCAATGGCGCACCACCTATGATGCGCCATTGCTAATTTTTGGGGGATCACATATTAGTGGCGCACCACCTATGATGCGCCATTGCTAATATTTTTTTGCTGGGTCCAGTCCGTCCCCAAGCTTACCAGTGGCGCACCTGGCTCTGGTGCGCCACTGGTAAGCCTGGGGAGGGCTGGTCCCAGCCAAAAAAAATAGCAGTGGCGCACCCCATCCTTGGTGCGCCACTGGTAACTCAGATATTAGTGGAGCACCTGGAACTGGTGCGCCACTGCTATATAGCAGTGGCGCACCATCTCTCTAGTGCGCCACTAATAGTGATATTAGGGATAGCCATTTTCCTAGTAGTGTATGCTAGTCATGTTTCTCATGCAATTATTAAGTTCTTTAGCATTCTGGACAGAACCTTAATTTTAGTTATTTGAACATGCATGATCATGGCAAATATGAATGCTCCATGTGAAAACGATGCAAATGCATATGTAGAACGTTGCAAATGGAGTAACGTAGCTCACGGTACACTCACGACAAGGTATGAACGTTAACGGAGACAAAAACAAAGATGAGGGAGGCCATGGGATATTCCTTGGTATTCCAAGGATGCCACTGGATAGGAAATGAAAATCTAGCTAGAATAGAGCTAAAGAACAAGCAAAACAATGGAGTATAGCTCGCACAAGTCACAAAACATTCAAACACACAATTTGTCCACAAACAGCAACATGTCATCTTGTAACACACATAACCAGAGCTACAGCAAGTTTCAAATCACAACCAAGGCATGGGCATGAAGTATACAGCATGCACAAAAATCATCTATCTACAACAACATGAAAGGAAGCATGGATCAATGTCAATGAACCTCACAAGATGGCATGTTGAATCGGTTTTTAGGGACTTAGTGAAAATTCCAGTTTTACAGAATCTGAGTTAACATGATAGCATCTTGACAGCAACTTTTATATGTGCTACAGGAACTTTCATGGCATGAAAATTAACAGGGTGATAGAGGGCAACATGGTCTAGGGCTAGGACATGATTTATAGGGCTCTACAGCACCGGACGGCCGTCAAATCGACCGGACACCGACGTGGAGTGCTCAGATGCGCGCCGTACAGAGGAACGATGACCTGAGCGGGGAGGAAGCAGGCTGAGCTGCCCCTAGCACGTGCTGGGCTTGCGGGAGGGTGCAAGCTGGGCCAGAGAGGAGGAGGAGGCCCAGGAGGAGCTGCTCTCTCCCTCTCACCAAAAGAAAAGGCTTTCTATTAATAGAACCCCACATTGCAAAAAAAACACAGAGAAAAGAGAGGTGGGTTCAAAATAGAAATAAAAATATATATGGACTCACAGAAATATGCACTAATTTATAAAAAATGATCTTGGCATTTCTAGAGCAAAGAAAATACACCTCATATATTTGATATAACAAACTGTTTTGCAAGATTCAAAAGGCCAACAAATTCAAACATGTTTGAGAGTTGTTAACAAATCTAAATAGAATATTTAAAAGAAGTTCAACATTTTTTTATTAGATGCAGCAAGCAAAATATTCACATAACTAGCATAGCAATTAGAGGGGCTTTTTGGCATAGTTGATAAAGAATTGAAGGAAGGTTTTTCACACAACCAAAACCCCACTAGCAAGCACACCTCTCCACACCCTATCGGATTACGGGCTCCGCAAAACCCTTAAGATTCGAACACAGGGGCGTGTGCGAAGATCGCCAGCGGCTTCGCCCAACCTAGCTCGCTACTCGATGAACACAGCAACAAACTCGCACGATGACGAGGAAGAAGATGAACACGACAGTTTACCCAGGTTCGGGCCGCTGCGAAGCGTAATACCCTACTCCTTCTTTGGTGGATTGCCTCTCGAGGAGGTGGGGTGGATGAACGAGTACAGTGTTTCTAGGCCTCCTGAGGGCTCCCCAGTGGTGTTCGAGGCCCTTTGTGGCTCGGTGGTGGATGAGTGGTCGAATGGATCCCTCTCCCTCTTCTACGGTGCAGCCTACCCTCTATATATAGTGGTGGCTCGGGTCCTCTTCCCTTATTGCAATGGCGGGAAGGGATCCCACAACAGCCAATTTTGAAGGGGGACAGGAGTACGTGCTCGCCCTGCCCAAAGGCGGTCTTCGCCTACAAAGTAGCTGTCGATGGCGCAGGGACGGGCTCAGCGATGACGTCCGTCTTGCAGGGCTGGTGGTTGCGGCCTTGTTGTACTGAAATGGAAACCTTTGTGGGGTGCTTTGGGAACCCGTGTATGTCTCTGCCCCCTTTGCACCAAAGGGGAAACTGCGCCGCCTGGCGTGCTGGCGCTCGCCTGTCCTTTCTTGCGTCATCTTTGACTCCTGAGGGCGGGCCTTGCATAGAGATCTCCGCCGCTCCGGAGGGAGCCTGAGGAGGCCCATCCCCTGCCGGTCTCGACGCTGCTCCTCCTCGCGAGCCTAGGGCCCTCACGAGGGCCTTGCCTTGAGTGGGGCCACGCCCGGCTGTGCTTGGTCGATGAAGTGGGCCATGCCCTGGGCCGCAAGCAGGCAGGTCTGGGTACCCCCATTCCCAGAACGCCGATAGTAGCCCCCGAGCCCAAGGCGTGCTCGAGCCGGCCTCTGGGTGGAGCCCTGAGGGCGGCCCGAAGCGCCGCTGGCCCCATGTGCCTGCGGGCCAGGACTGGCGCGCGTTGTGCGGCTGATGTCGGGCGCCCTTCGTCCTTTCAGCCGCCGCTCGAATTGCCAAGAGCCTGACTTCTAGCGTTGGGCCATTATTGCTTGCCCTTCTAGCGCACCTGCTCTTGCTTTCCAGGTCTCCCACTCTAGCAGGCGCCTCTCCAGATCCGGCGTCACTCTGTCCCCCTCCTTGCTGCTTCAGCCCCGCGAGCTCCATGATGGCTCCCGCCGGCAAGCAGAAGCCAGAGGCACAGAGCTCTGCCTCTGCTCCCATCTTGCTGGCGCTCTTGGGGTCTACCATCGCCAAGGACGAGGACGTCCTCCCGGTGCTCCCATGGACGGCGGATGGGTCCAACGAGCAGGGGCGGACCTTGATATGGGGCGGCTCCTTGGCGAAGCAGTCCTCGTCCAAGGCGGTCTACCCCTTCTTCCTTCATAGCATCTTCACCGGGCTCGTCCCGCCCTTCTCTGCGTTCCTCACCGCCATCCTCGACCACTACGAGATCCAGGCCCTTCACCTCCAACCCAACTCCATCTTGCTCTTGTCCGTCTTCGCCTTCTATTGTGAGGCCTTCGTGGGCGTGCGGCCTTCGGTGGCCCTCTTCCGCCATTTCTTCAGCTTGCGCTTGCACGACGGCACTCAACGGTCGGCGTGCGTCTCCTTCGTCGCGGTCCAGAGCGGCAACATGTTCCTGAAGGCCGGGAAGAAGGTGGAGAACTTCAGGCACTGCTAGGTCCTCATGGATCTCAAGGACACCAACCCTCGGTTGGATCTACCGAAAGGGCTGCCGGAGAAGACCTCTGCTTGGAGCTCCGCGAAGCTTTCCGACCCCCGGGCCGGGACCGTCCTGGAGCGCTTCGCTCGCGATATCAGCGCCAGGAAGCTGACTGGGGGGATGATAGTGAAGGAGTTCCTGGCGCAGCGCCTGGCGCCCCTCTAGGCCCACTCTAGGCCCCTGTGGGACTATCAGGGCAACGGCGACAACCTCAGGCTTCGGTCCGCGTGCATAACCCCCGGGGAACTGAGCAGGGCCGTGGCGACCCTGCTCAACGGTGACCCTGGTGACCTCCCCGAGGCTCATGATCCGCTATACTGCCGCGACGACGGGGCCGATCTGGTGGCCGCGATGCCTGTCTTCAACGAACTGGGGCTTTTCCTAGCCGAGGGCCCTGGTCCGGTGACGGTGTCCTCCGGCGATACCACGTGCGGGGAGGACTCGGAGAAGTCCACCGACGACGGCCCGGCGGGGGCGTCCCCCCCGTCGTAGGGCACCCTTCTGCGCGAGCTTGAGGGCAGCGACGTTGGTGAAGTTTGTGCCGCGGGCTCCTCACGCGCCACCAAGGCCTCTAGGCGGCTAGGGCCAGCCCCCCGTGCCACGCGGTCTGCGTGCGTGTCGACTCCCAGGAAGCGCGGAGCTGAGTCTCCTCCGGTGCGCCCTGCCTCTGCCGGCAGGGCGGTTGAAGTGCTGTCCTCGCCTGCGCCCGAATCGCCACTCGCAGGCAAGGTGGGCGAGGGCGGGGCCCTGGTCATTCCTTCTGCGGCCGCCCCTGCGGTCATCGCCTCTGCTCCCCCGCGTGATGGTCCCCTCTTCATGGGAAGCTTGGGGCCCCCGTCGTGGCCGGAACGGAAAGGAAGAGGTAATGGGTCGACATTGAGGAGTAAGCGACCCGACTTGGCTTGGCTCGGATGCCTAGGGCTTGTGCATTGATGCCCTTCCTTTGCTTGGTGACCAGAGATGCCGCTATGCTGAAGATGAGGAAGAAGAAAGCGGGCGTTAAGCCGAAGGCGACTTCCGATGCACCACCTACCCTTGCCGACACGCCGCCGCCTGCTGCTGAAGAAGAGAGGGCTCACGAGGCGACCCCTCACGCCATCATCTCCGAGCCCCCTGAGCCCCCAATACTTGTTGACATGATGACTCCTGCCCTCGAGGGCGTGGTGACGTCGATGTCAGGAGGGCCAACCCCTGAGGGCCAGCCGCCCGCTGATTCGTCCGTGTCCGTGGTCGCCGAGCGGCCTCCGGAACCTCCTGTTCTCCATGCTATTGCCTCCCCAAGGACGCCTCCCGTGACCGCGCTGGTGACTCCTCAGGAGGAGACCTTGATGCCTCCGGTTCATGGCCACGACGTCCTGGACGGGGCCTTCACTACTCTGGGTCAGGTTCGTGGCGGCCTCGGGGGGGCCGATGATCGCCTCGCGAGTGGGCGCCTAGAGCTCCTCTAAGGGTGGCTCCAGGCCGACGCCTCCGCCGTGGCTATTTGGGGTCAGGCCGAGGCTGCCGCGGCGAAGTGCGAGAAGGAAGCCACGGCCGCTCGGGCAGCGTGCGAAGAGGCGCCGATTGAGGCCGCGTCTGCTGCCAAGTGTTGCGAAGAGGCGGAAGCCCGTCTGAAGGCCTTCCATGAGGAGCAGGCCAAGCTTGCGGGGCAGCTTCGTCAGCAGGAGGAAGCCCTCGAGGCCCGCGAGCCCAAGCTTGCCGCTCGGGACTCTGAGTTGTCCCAGGTGGCGACCCGCCAGGACGCGGAGCAGGTGCGCCTGGACGCGCTGGAGAAGGAAATCGCTTCGAAGAAGGCCCTTCTTGACACCAGGGAAGGAACTCGTGCCGCGGCCGAGGAGAAAAAGGCCACGGAGCTGAGCGCCTTCCCTGCCGTCGAGTTCAAGCTTCGCCAGGCGCTCCATGCCCTTTGCCGAGATGGGTTCGCGGAGCCCCTGGCTGCTCCGGAGAGTGGCTTTGTGGTGCTCGCTTTGAAGCTCGTCGAGGCGCTGGAGGGCGCCATCGTCAAGGTGGAGAGGGTCTTGGATAGTGAGTGCCGCGCCTCTTTTTTGAAGCCGCGACGCGCGTCTTCAGCCATCTTCATCTTCGTGAGCCGGGGTTCGACTTCGACTCCGTGATCCGCCCGGTCGCCCCTGAGGTCCGCGTCAGCGCTGCGGCGGCGGTGAAGGGCGCCGTGGAGGCGCTGGTGAAGAGGTTCACCCGCGTCACGGTTTCTCCGTCTCCGAATGCTGCTGGCGAAGAAGACGACGCCAGCGATGTCGATGACGAGTCCCCCGAGGGCGGGACGAATGGTGGCGGTGGTTCCTCCTGATTCCTTTCTCCGGCTCCTTTCCTGCAATGCACATCATGCCTCATGGAGGCGTTAAACTCGTTTGTGTTTGAGAAAATTTTAATGCCTGTAATAACTGTTGGACTATGTGATTGCTTTCTTCGCCTTGTTTCCTTCTTGCTTGCTGTGATGCTCTGCGTCGGCAGGGCCCGGCCCGCGCATACCTCAGCCGCCGTTGGGCCGACCGGATCACCAAGGACGGTCCAAGGGGTGAGGGGCTACGGGTCCAGTTAGGCTCCTGAGTCGCGATGCTCAGGAGTCCCCCTTGACGTGCGAGCAGCCCTCATGAAGGGAACATGGTGGAGATTGGTTTAACTTGAAATTTTCGAACACCTTTAGCACTCTGCGTCGGCAGGGCCTGGCCCGCGCATACCTCAACCGCCGTTGGGCCAACCGGATCACCAAGGACGGTCCAAGGGGTAAGGGGCTACGGGTCCAGTTAGGCTCCTGAGTCGCGATGCTCAGGAGTCCCCCTTGACGTGCGAGCCCCAGCGTCCTCCTTAAGGGTTTATGAGCAGTTTTTGAGCGCTTCGAGCTCTGCGTCGGCAGGGCCCGGCCCGCACATACCTCAACCGCTGTTGGGCCGACCGGATCACCAAGGACGGTCCAAGGGGTGAGGGCCTACGGGTCCAGTTAGGGTCCTGAGTCGCGATGCTCAGGAGTCCCCCTTGACATATGAGCTGCTCCCGTACCTTTCCTCGCCAGCTTTTCCGGAGATGGGCGCGTGAAGACCAGGTTTGGCAGACCTGGGAAGGTGGCGTGTACCAGGATTGGCCGGGTAGTAGCCCCGTGCATCCCCCTCACGCGTGCATCCCTAGGGAACGCAGCGAGAAAGGGGCCACCAGGGACCCTCCTGAGGTTGGGTGCAGCCGCTGGGGCGCCCTCAGTTGTTTATCCCCCTGCACCGGGCGTGGGGCTTCCACCTTGCGTGGGCATAGTCATTGGTGGACCGTGTTGACCGCCAGCACGGAGCTGTGGCTTCCACATTGCATGGGCATAGTCATTGGTGGACAGTGTTGACCGCTAGCACGGAGCTGTGGCTTCCACATTGCGTGGGCATAGTCATTGGTGGACCGTGTTGACTTCTCCGCCGGCGCTGGGCTGTGGCTGCCACATTGCGTGGGAAGGGACCCCTCCGCGTCCTCGGGGGGCCCTGGGCGTGTACAGCCCATAGAGTTCTTACACGTGGCTGGCACGGTAGAACTGGGAGGTGTATCTGGGAGGTCGCGAGGGCGCTTTGACCTCCCGATGTCCCTACCTCAAAGGCGGTTTGCGCCCGAGTCTTCTTGTAGATGGGGCCATTTGAAGCCCTACTGACTTTTTCTTCTTCATGAGTGAGGCAGGTTGGGGGTCCTTTTGGCACTCTACATCTGCAGGTCCCGGTCCCGCACATTTCCCGACCACCGTAGTGTACGACCGGATCACCAAGGACGCAACTACGGGGTTAGGCCCCGGCACCCTTGACGCCGATCGGATCACCAAGGACGACATCAAGGGGCGAGTGGCTTTATGACCAGTAAGGCTCCTGAGGAGCCCCCTTTGACGCTCAAGTGGCTCTACGTTGGCAGGTCCCGGTCCCGCACATTTCCCCACCACCGTTAGGTACGACCGGAAACCAAGGACGCACTTCACGGGGCGAGGCCCCGCCACTCCTGATGCCGACCGGAAACCAAGGACGACATCAGGGGGGCGAGTGGCCTTATGACCGGTAAGGCTCCTAAGGCTCAATGCTCAGGAGCCCCCTTTGACGCTCGAGCGACCCCTGTTCCACCCTATCGGCTGCTGCCTCAGGAGGCCATGGGGCCTCCCGAGACTCCATGCTGAGGCGACGCGCTGCGGCCGGAGCCCCCGAGCGGGGGGTCGACCGCCCAAAGATGCAAGTCCCTGAGGCGACAGGGCCTTGCATCCTAGTTCTGTGGTGCCCCGAGAAGGGCCACGGCGCACAGCCCCTTGCGAAACACCAACTCAGAGAGGGCAGTGAGGCGGCATTCACGCCGGCAAGGAGCCATGCAAGCAAGGTAGAACGTTAGGAAACAGACTAGATGCATGAGAAAATATTGAAATATGCATAAACGAGGCGACAGCAGGGGCGTGCCCTAATCACCTGAGGATCATGCGGCCCGGTGGGTGCCCTCGAACAGAGTAAACCAAAAAATTACCTGGCAATAGCCAACAAAAAGTCACCTGGCGGCCATGCCGCTGAAGAGCCGAGGCTACCGTCATAGCCTGATCTCCCGCCTCCACGAGCGTGACCTTCATAGGTCCGTCATCTCCCGAGGCTCGGAACCTTTGCTTGGTCCGAGCATCTCCTCCAACTCCTCGCCGCGCCTCGCCAGGCAAGGCACGAGCATGGGTCGGCAAAGGTGCTGGAACATGACGCCTGCGTTCGCCAGTCCGAAGGGCATGCGGACGTAGGCGTTCGGGTAGACCCATCCATGATCTGCACGCGATGGCCAGAAAGGGCCCTGGGCCACGGCACTGTTGATCGCGAGCGCGTTGACGCAGATGCGCGGCTGGTTGACCGTGCCGATGACGGAGGCGCTGGGCAGCCCCCGCCTTGCACGGCCTGTGCTTCTCGAAGCTCCTCGATCGCTCTGATGACGGACTCTTGTGAGCTTGGCGCTGCGCGCCGAGCTCCCAGCTCGATCTGACGCGTGTCAGGACGCGCCTTGAGGTTGTGCTCGAGCGCCGCTCTCGTCTCACTGGCCAAGCCGGGGACTCTCCGGATGGGAGCCCCCGAGCCCGACCCAAGAGGGGCGCCGAGCGCGCTTTCCTATGCGATAGGAGGTGGGGCCCCGTCCCTAGGCGCAGAGCGCGAGGCTCCGGGACGTCCCGCGGGAAGGAGCTGCTTCTTCTTCTTGCGTGGGTCCTCACAAGGCAGGGCGTCCTCCTCGTCGTCCGAGCGCTCGGCCGCCGTGGCATGGTAAGCACGCTCGAGGGAGCAGACAACATCTTTCTCATCGCAAGCAACGGTGATGATGCCGCCACTCCCTGGCATCTTGAGGACGTTGTAGCTGTGGTGAGTCGCCGCCATGAACTTGGCGAGGGCCGGGTATCCAAGGATGGCGTTGTACGGGAGGTGGATGTGCGCGATGTCGAAGACGGGAGGTGTGGTAGTTCTCGCGCCCGCCGAAGGTGACAGGTAGGCGTACTTGCCCAATGGGGATGGTAGACCCGTCGGTGACTCCCGAGAAGGGTTTGGTCGGCATGAGCTGCTCGTACGGTACCTGGAGCGCCTCGAAGGTCTCAATGGAGAGGACATTGAGCCCCGCTCCACTGTCGATGAGGGTCTTGGTGACGAGGACGTTGCTGATTGTCGGAGTGCACAGCATGGGGAGCTTGCCGGCCATGGCTGAGCACCTGAGTTGATCCCTCGAGTCGAAGGTGATGGCAGTTTGGGACCACTTGAGGGGACGCATTGCTTCGGGCTTCAGGAGAGCCACGTTCACCTCCCTTGTGAATTGCTTGAAGGCACGGTTTGATGTTGGGGCTTGGGCACCGCCCAGGATGCAGGCCACCGCCCTAACCTCCTGGAAGCCCAAAGCCCCATCGTCCTGCCTGTCTTCCTCCTTCCTTCTGGTCGGCGGAGGCAGTGGGGGTAGACCAGCCTCACAAGGACGAGCCTCGCGAGGCTGACCGTGTCGTGACCCCTCCGGAGGGTCGTCGCGCCAGCGGTCCTCACGAGGCGGGTCGCGCCAGCGGCCGTCTCGAGTCTGATCGCGCCAGCGGTCCTCCTGAGGCTGATCATGCCATCCTTGACGCGGGTCCCGGCTGTCCTAGCGGCCTCCACCGCGGCCTCTGCCGCGTCCGAATCCTCGGTCAGCTCGCCCGGGGTGCCTGCCGAAGTGCTCGGCGCGGAACAGCCTGGGTTCCTGGCAGTCGGCGGTGTCGTGGTTGTTGGTGTCGTGGAAGATGCAGGTCGGTCTTCCCCCCGGGGGGGTGTTCTTCACCCCGGCTGCGCTTCGCCTCAGGTTCGGCCGCAAGCACTTCTGGGGCCTTGCACTTCGCCTCCTTGGCCTTGGTCTTCTTCTCTTCTGGCTCCACCGCCGGAGGCCCGCGGAGCGACAGGCGGCCCTCCTCGGCCTTGGCGCACTTGTTCGCCAGATTGAACATCTCCAGGGCAGAGCACAGGTCGATATTCATGGCGAGCTCCTCCTTCATCTTGAGCTCAGTGACTCCATCGGTGAATGCAGAGATGATGGCCTCGTCTGAAGCCCTCGGGATCTTGAGGCGCGTGGTCGTGAAGCGTTGTATGAACTTGTGCAGGGTCTCCCCATCCTACAGCTTGATACGCCGCAGGTCGTTCACGGTGGGTGCGCGGTCGCGGGTGCCTTGGAAGTTGGCGATGAAGCATTTGCGCAGGCCATCCCAGGAGGTGATGCATGCCTCCGGGAGGTTGAAGAGCCAGGAGAGCGCGCCGCCTTTGAGCGCCATGGGGAACCAGCATGCCATGACCTTGTCGTCTCCTCCTACCACCCGGATGCTCAGGGAGTAGAGTTGTAGGAACTCGGCTGGGTCTGGGGTGCAATCGTAACGTGGCGGTAGGTCAGGCTTGAACTTGCAGGGCCACGCGGTTGGGTAGAGCTCTGGGGCGATGGCGAGGCACCCCACCGGCTCGATGGGTGCTACGTGCGCGGGAGGGACCTGGTCTTGACGTCCCTGCGGGGCCACCTCGAGTGGTGCCCGGTCGCGACGTTGAGTCGGCAGCGCCGGGAATGCGCGCGCGTTGACGCGCGGCCGGGGAACCACCTGGCAGCTTACATCATCTCCCGGCCTCGCCCGCGGTTCGCGAGGCCGGTCGCGGGGGTGCGCTTCCCACCTGGGCTCGGGGTCGATTTCGCGTTGCGGAGGTGGGGGGCATGCATCTTGTGCCACGTCGTTCGCCAGGGACGGTTGGGATCGAAGCGAGTAGGAGAGTGCCGAAGCGTCGCCGGCAGCGCTGACGAGCTCCGCGATGCACCGAAGCCAGTCGTCGTAGCGGTCGTGGGCAGGGCGGTAGCGAAGCAGCTCGTTTGCCATGGCGAGCACGCCCTGGCCGCACACCTGCCCGGGCCGAACATGGGAGGATGACCCAGAAGCTGTGGCGGTGTGGCCGTCGCACGGCGCGGTGACCGACTGGGAGGAGTCTTGTTGCTGCGTGCACCGGTGGGGCCCACGGGCGCCATCTGGGCGACACGGGTGGCTCGGCGCTCAGCGCGGGCTCGGCGAGCGTCAGACATCAGAACGGCGAGGTGGGAGAGGATCTTAGCTTCAGGAAGACTCCGACACGCCCCTACCTGGCGCGCCAAATGTAGGATTATGGGCTCCGCAAAACCCTTAAGATTCGAACACGGGGGCGTGTGCCAAGATCCCCAGCGGCTTCGCCCAACCTAGCTCGCTACTCAATGAACACAGCAACAAACTCGCACGATGACGAGGAAGAAGATGAACACGATAGTTTACCCAGGTTCGGGCCGCTGCAAAGCGTAATACCCTACTCCTGGTTTGGTGGATTGCCTCTCGAGTAGGTGGGGTGGATGAACGAGTACAGTGTTTCTGGGCCTCCTGAGGGCTCCCCAGTGGTGTTCGAGGACCTCTGTGGCTCGGTGGTGGATGAGTGGTGGAATGGATCCCTCTCCCTCTTCTACAGTGCAGCCTACCCTCTATATATAGCGGTGGCTCGAGTCCTCTTCCCTTATCGCAATGGCGGGAAGGGATCCCACAATGGCCAATTTTTAAGGAGGATAGGAGTACGTGCTCGCCCTGCCCAAAGGCGGTCTTCGCCTGCAAAGTAGCTGCCGACGGCGCAGGGACGGGCTCAGTGATGACGTCCGTCTTGCGGGGCTGGTGGTTGCGGCCTTGTTCCACCGGAATGGAAACCTTTGGGGGGTGCTTTGGGAACCCGCGTACGTCTCTGCCCCCTTTGCACCAAAGGGGAAACTGCGCCGCCTAGCGTGCTGGCGCTCGCCTGTCCTTTCTTGTGTCATCTTTGACTCCTGAGGGAGCCTGAGGAGGCCCATCCCTTGCCGGTCTCGACGCTGCTCCTCCTCGCGAGGCTAGGGCCCTCGCGAGGGCCTTGCCTTGAGTGGGGCCACGCCCGGCCGTGCTTGGTCGATGAAGTGGGCCATGCCCTGGGCCGCAGGCAGGCAGGTCTGGGTACCCCCGTTTCCAGAACGCCGACACACCTACATTCACATCACAACAACACACAAACTTATGATGCCACATTAATTTATGTGATGATGCCATGATGCCATGATGCAATAGGAATGTCATGAAGCAATTGTTTTAACTCAAACACATGAGGCACAACATGAAGGTTCCACATGAAATATATTACAAGGAAGGCAAGGATTGCACTTGGGATGTTACAGGCATGGTGATGAGCTCCGAAGTTAGGGCAAACATACCATTTCTACTATAAATCATTATAAAAAAAGTTTAAAATTCCAATAATAAAAAAATAAATTCAAATCCTTCTTATTCACACTAAAATGAAGCTTTGGTTAGTTTCATATTTTTTTAAAAAAAATCGTAAACTTAAACCCACTATCACTCTCTTCTCGAACTCTATACAATCTCGTATGTGATGGCTCATTTGTGTGAAGGAGTTTTCATGAAAATGTCCGTAAACCAAGATTATTATTTTTTTGTCATAATGATGTCACATACAAACTGCATTGTGCGCAAGTCTTTCATTTTTTGATTTTTTTGAATGTGTTCTGCTCCTTTGAACTTGGAAATGGTAGCACACCTCAAAAAAAGATTTTTCATAAAAATGCCCCAGAACCAAGGTTACATTTTTTATGGTAACTATGTATTTTAAAACAACGAACTGCAAAGATTTACTATTTTTTGATTTTTTTTAATTAGTTAAGGTCATTTGAAAGTTAGTCAAACCTAAGATAACTCCGCTGACCGGCTCAAAACCCCGCAAGACCTCTTCAAACCGTAGTGACGAACTGCACCCGTTCGATCATACCCTAGCACCAAGCGACAACCCTCAGATATGGGCTTCTAGAAGGAATTCCGAGGGTAGGCTGCGTGCAGGCTCCACGCCGATCGATCACATGGACGGATCTGCATCGTTGGATCGTTGGGTGATCCGCGAGAGGTTGGTTCTGCTCGCCCACTCGTCTGCCCAAAACAAAACCAAGTCTTGGTTGGGCCTTCGCAAGCCGTTGACCGTCAAAGGCACACAAAGATAAAAGAGGCCTATAAAACAGTGCACGCGCTAGTTCCATTTTTTTCTTTATTGATTTGATTACACCGTTTTTTCTTTTTCTCTGTTGATTTGATTGCATCGTTTTATTTCATGCAATATAGCCACCAACAAGTAAAAAATGGGCTCCAACAAGTAAAAAACAGCGTATATTAGATTCAAAAGCATCATTCCACAACCGTACATCTAATATTCATATTAGAAAGGGTGAATCCATAGAAAAGCATGCACCTACGTACTACAAAGAACCTATCTACTCTCCGTCGGAGACGATGTCAACGGTCTCCGTGCCCTGCGGCAGATAAATGGCTGCCTGTCACAGCCGCGCTCCCTCCGGCGCCTGCGGCTGCTCCGCTGCCGACTCGTCCGTCTCTATCTCCGCCTCCGGTGGTTGGCCTCCAACTCGGCCTCATCCCGGATGGAATCTAAGATGGCCTGCTGCTCCGCCATGTCCTCCGACTGGGCGCCGGCAAAACTCCTCGTGCTGCTGCTCCTCCTCCATGGCCGGCGGCTGCTCCTCCTCCATGGCCGCCGACTCCTCATCCTCCTCCCCCTCCTGCATCTCCGGCGAATCCGGAGGGAGACCCGCAGCGATGCGGGCGGTGCGGCAAGCCTATATCCCTGCCTCGATCTGCAGGCGCCGCTCCGGAGTGAGCTGCATGTAGGTGGTTATGAGGCGCCGGACAATAATGACGGCGAGGGAAGTGCGAGAGGAGGCAGATGGGCTCACGCGGCGGTGGGGTGGAGGGAGAAGGAGAATGTGCTAACGCTGGGGGACGATGTCCGCTTAAATAGTCGGCTATGGCCTCAGACGGCGATCCGAAGCGGCGCCATGCGGCGTTCATACCGCGCCGATGGTCGAGGCACCCGTCGGACCGTCGGGTTTCCCGGCGAGTCCGCGTGGGGCCATGCTGTCAGCCCGACATGGCAGGCGCCTGTAAAAAGACGCCTGTAAAAATGGATGGAAGCCTGTAAAGTGGCGCATCGTGGCGGCGCGCATCGGCGCATGCAGGCTGGATCATGTGGCATGCATAGCAGGCTTGTGTACCGTGGTGGCACGCATCGGCCCAATAGTCCAACGAAACCAGGGCCCCGCTCGTCAGCAGTTAACGGTCAAACCATTGGCCCGACAGCATCCTCCGCTATGACCATTTGTGAGGGTTTCGGGCAAGAGAATGGCGAAAAGTGAGCAACCGTTAAGACCGTGGGGATGAATGAGTACAACTAAGGAACCAGGGGCACAGGAATAGAAAACCCCTAGGTTAATGGGTTAGTTCACAAAAATGATATAAAATATCATATATATGCATATAAAGTATCCAAGAATGATATAATATAGTAGCATGTAACAATAAAAAATTATAGATACGTTGGAAACGTAACAACATCCCAAGCTTAATTTCTGATCGTCCTCAAATAGGTAAATGATAAAAATAGAATTTTTTATGCAACATGCTACCCAACATGTAATCTCTTTTAGGTATAATCGTTGAGAAACGATGAATTAGTAAACATCAATATAGTAATATCCATAAACATAAGCAACAAAATCATTAACTTTCAAAATATACGATCCTTAAAGAACGTTACTCCGCACTCATTTTATCATATTAGCATGGCATGACTCTGTATTCACTACATAAGTACAAATCATGAGCACCACGGTGTCAAGTCAGGAAATTGGATCGTACTTCTAACGCGCTTCAGCATTTTCTACCTTACTCAATACATGAGCATGAACCATGGATATAGCGTATGGGTGGAATAGAATATGGTGATATGTATCAAAAGGAGTCAAAGTGGAAATAAAGTCTCGCCCCAACTAGGCATATAAACGGGCTATGGAGATGCCCATCAATAGATATCAATGCAAGGAGTAGGGATTGCAACGCAATAGATGCACTAGATCTATAAGTGTATGAAATCTCAACGGAAGCTAAGTGGGTGTGCATCCTACTTGCTTGCTCATGAAGACCTCGGGCATTTCAGGAAGCCCGTCATCGGAATATACAAGACAAGTTCTATAATGAAAAATTCCCACTAGCGTATGAAAGTGATAATACAAGAGACTCTCTATATGAAGAACATGGTGCCACTTTGAGGCACAAGTGAGGTAAAGGATTCTATCAAAGTCCCTTCTCTCTTTTTCTCTTATTTATTCTTTTATTCTTTTATATTTTTTTTATTCGTGCGCTCATTTGGCCTCCCGAAAAATTATATATATGGTTTTTCGTCCGGAGCTCATCCTGACTGGTGGGGGAATCATTACTCCATCATCCTTCCCTCACTCGGACAATGCTCTAACAATGGTGATCGTCACACTTTTATTTACTTATAACTCGATATAAAAACTCAATGATGAAAACGAAATGACTCTATATGAATGCCTCTGACAGTGTACCAGGATGTGCAATGATCTAGCGTAACATCTAAACAATGATGAATAGTGGTTGTTGTTGGAAATATGCCCTAGAGGCAATAATAAAGTGATTATTATATTTTCTTGTTCATGATAATTGTTTATTGTCCATGCTATAATTGTATTTATTGGAAACTCAAATACATGTGTGGATACATAGACAACATTGTGTCCCAAGTGGGCCTCTACATGACTAGCTCGTTGATCAAAGATGGTCAAGGTTTCCTGGCCATGAACATGAGTTGTCACTTCATAACGGGATCACCTCATTAGGAGAATGATGTTATGGACAAGACCCAAACTATGAACGTAGCATATGATCGTGTCAAGTTTATTGCTATTGTTTTCTACATGTCAATTATCTGTTCCTATGAGATCATGCAACTCACTGACACCGGAGGAGTACCTTGTGTGTACAAAATGTCGCAACGTAACTGGGTGACTATAAATATGCTCGACAGGTATATCCGAGGGTGTCTGTTGAGTTGGCATGGATCAAGACTGTGATTTGTTACTACGGAGAGGTATCTCAGGGCCCAGTCGATAATACAACATCATATGAGCTTGCAAGCAATGTGACTAAGGAGTTAGCCGCGGGATCTTGTATTACGGAACGAGTAAAGAGACTTGCCTATAATGAGATTGAACTAGGTATGGAGATACCGACGATCGAATCTCGGGCAAGTAACATGCCAATGAATAAAGGGAACTGCATACCGGATTGACTAAATCCTTGACATCGAGGTTCGACCGATAAAGGTCTTCGTAGAATATGTAAGAACCAATATGGGAATCCAGGTCCCGCTATTGGTTATTGACCGTAGAGCTGCATAGTTCTCGAACCCGTAGGGTCTGCACACTTAACGTTCGGTGACGATTTAGTATTCTTGAGATGAATATGTTTGTGACTGAAAGTTGTTCGGAGTCCCGGATGAGATCTCGGACGTCACGAGGAGTTCCGAAATGGTCCGGAGGTAAAGATTGATATATGGGAAGTATCGTGTTGGTCACCGAAAAGAATTCGGGCGTCACCGGCAGTGTACCGGGGGTGCCGAAGGGTTCCGAGGGTCCACCGGAAGGGGCCCACATTCCCTAGAAGGCTCCATGGGCTGCAAGAGGGGGCGCACCAGCCCCAGGTGGGCTGGCCGCCCCTCCCACATAGGCCCATGCGGCTGGAGGTGGGGGGCCAAGCAGAAAGGGGGCCGCCACCCCTTGCCTTGGCTGGCAAGGCACCCCTTTGTCCGCCGCACCAAACCCTAGTGGAAACCCTAGGGCGGCCAGCCCCCTCCTCTCCCCCTATATATATGTGAGGGGAGGGAGGGCTGCAGCACCCCAAGCCACGGCGCAGCCTCTCCCTCCCTCATAGATCGTTTTCTCCTCTAGATTGATTCCTGTAGTGCTTGGCAAAGCCCTGACGGCACAGCGCCACCACCACCGCCACCACGCCATTGTGCTGCCAGAGAAGTCATCTACCTCTCTGTCCTCGCTTGCTGGATCAAGCAGGCGGAGAACGTCATCGAGCTGTAAATGTGCTGAACGCAGAGGTGTCGTCCGTTCGGCACTTGATCGGTAGTTCGCGGGACGGATCGTGATTGGATCACGAAGACGTTCGACTACATCAACCGCGTTTCTTAACGCTTCCGCTTAGCGATCTACAAGGGTATGTAGATGCAGTCTCTCCTCTCGTAGATGTTCATCTCCTAGATTTATCTTGGTGAAGCGTAGGAAAATTTTTGTTTCCCATGCAACGTTCCCCAACAGTTGTGCCACAAATACTAGGTCAGCTACATGATCATGCAAAGCAATATAATGATGAACACACAAGTCATGTGATGTAACGGTGGAAGTTGCATGACAATATATCTCGGAATGGCTGTGGAAATGCCCTAATAGGTAGGTTTGGTGGCTGTTTTTAGGAAGATATAAGGGGGCTTATGTGTGATAGAGCGTATCATATCACGGATTTTGGATGCACCGGCGAAAATTGCACCGATCCTTGAGGTGAGAACGGGCAATGCACAGTAACGAAGAAGCTAGCAATATGCGGAAATGTGAGTGTGCGTATATCCATGGATTCAAATTAGTCATATAGAACATATATACTTATTGTAAAGCCTTATTAGCTTTCTGCAAGCAAAGTACTATCACATACCCCTATGGAGGAGGTTAGGAGGAGTTAACATCGCGCGCCTCCAACCCGAACATCACTAGGATTTCAACGAGGAATAAGAATGCTCACACATCATCATCATGCCATAACCAATATTTAGATGATAAACAAGTAACACGGTTTAACTACTGATATTTCAACTAACCAACAATCATGTAATCATGCCTGTTCATATTACTACATCAATATCATTAACCCACAATCTCTCTTATATGGTGAGCTACATGAAGGTTTTGATTATACACTCATTGAATACCTATCCTTTTTCGACTAGTCTTATAACCCATGCAAATTACCGTTACTATTTATTAGACTCTCAAACGAGTTTAAGTGAAGCATGAGAGTTCAATTATTTCTATAAAACATTTATGCCACCGTGCTCAAAAGATACAAGTGAAGCACTAGAGCAACTTCTAAGCTCAAAAGATATAATTGAAGCACATAGAGTATTCTAACAAATCATCATGAACATGTGTCTCTCTAAAATAGGTGTTTCCAAAAAAAATTGTGGCAAACTAAAAATAAGGCAAACTATAATACACGACGCTCCAAGCAAAACACATATCATGTGATGAATAGAAATATAGCTCCAAGTGACATACCGATGGAATGGAGACGAAAGAGGGAATGCCTTTAGGGTCATCCCCAAGCTTAGACGCTTGAGTATTCCTAGAATATTACCTTGGAATTCCTTGGGAATACCCAAGCCTAGGCTCTTGCCTCTCCTTATTCCTGCATCCATCATGATCGCACCCAAAACTTGAAATCTTCAGCACACAAAACTCAACAAAAAACTCGCGAGCTCCATTAGTATGATAGGTAAATAAAAAACTTTAGGTACTGTTATAAATTGATTCATATTTTATCATTGCATAAGGTATTGTATTCTAAATACTCCATGACTTATAGCCCTTCATATAATCCATAACATCATCAAAACAAGCGAACTATGCAAGCAAAAACAGAATCTGTCTAAAAAAACAATCTGTAATGATCTGCACAAACACCATACTTGTGTAACTCCAAAAATTCTGAAAAAATCGGAAAACTTGGGAATTTCTATACCAATACTTTGTAAAAAAGTCATATCAAAAATATGTTCCAGTAAAATTAGAGAAATTCTGCAATGGACACAAAAGTTTCTGTTTTTGCACCATATCAATTCTACTATCTTCAAAATAAATTCCAAAGTCTTTACTTGGAACAAACACTAATTAAAACATAAAGGCACAATAATTACAGTAGCAATAATCATGTAAACACACCAAGACAGAAAGTAAAAACAAAAATTTAAAGATAACTATTGGGTTGCCTCCCAAGAAGCGCTGTGATACGTCTCCAACGTATCGATAATTTATGAAGTATTCATGCCATATTCACCTATGTTTACAATACTTTTCTATGGTTTTGACGCACTTTGCATGATTTATTTAGAACTAACCCGGACTGACACTGTTTTCAGCAGAACTACCGTGGTGTTGCTTCTTGTGCAGAAATCAAAGTTCTCCAAATGCAACGAAACTTTTTTACGATTTTTTTTGGAACAAAAGAAGCACTAGAAGCTTCGTTGGAGGGCCAGAAGAGCCACGAGGTGGGCACAAGCCACCAGGGCGCGCCAGGCCCCTCCGGCGTGCCCTGGTGTCTTGTGGGACCCTCGTGGCCCATCTTCGTTTGAAACTGACGCCCAAAAATCCTATATATTCAGAAACCCCCAGAAATAACCCAAGATGAGAAGTTCCGCCGCCGCAACTCTTTGTATCGACGAAAAACCAATGTGGAAGCATTCCAGTATGATGCCGGAGAGGGTAGATCATCTCCGGTGGCCATCTTCATCATCCCGGCGGAGGCCATGACGAGGAGGGAGTAGTCCACCCTCGGGGCGGACGGTTTGTCCCAGTAGCTATGTGTTCAATCTCTCTCTCTCTCATGTTCTTGAGATGTCACGATCTTGATGTATCGCGGGCTTTGTTAATATAGTTGGATCATATGGTATTTTCCCCTCTCTACCTTATTGTGACGAATTGAGTTTTCCCTTTGAGATTTCGTTATTACCGGATTGAATACTTTTATGGATTTGAGAGCACTTGATCTATGTCTTCGCACTCAACTCCCGGACATCCGAGGTGACATTGGGGTAATCTATGCATAGGGGTTGATGCACATTTTCGTCCTACTTTCTCCGATAGAAATCTTGGGGCACTCTTTGAGGTTCTTTGTGTTGGATTGATTATTATGAATCTGAAATTGTTTGATGTGTATCGTATAATTAACTCATGGATACTTGTGGTGACATTGGAGTATCTAGATGACATTAGAGTTGGTTGATGCATATCATATGGTGTTATTTTAGTACGAACTCTTAGATAGAACGATTGGAAAGGATAACTTGGTGTTATTTTAGTACAAACTCTTGGATAGATCGATCGGAAGGGATAACTTTAAGGTGGTTTCATACCCTACAAACAATTTCTTCATATGTTCTCCGCTAGATAAGAACTTTGGAGTGATTCTTCGTTGCACATTGAGGGATGGTTATGTGATCCAATTATATTAGCACTGTTGAGAGATTGCACTAGCGAAAGTATGGACCCTAGGCCTTTTTTTCAAGCATTGCAATACCGTTTGTGTTCACTTTTGTTACTTCCTACCTTGCTGTTTATATATTTTCAGATTACAAAAACCTGTATCTACCATCCATATTGCACTTGTATCACCATCTCTTCGCCGAACTTGTGCACCTATACAATTTGCCATTGTATTGGGTGTGTTGGGGACAGAAGAGATTTCTTGCATTTGACTGCAGGGTTGTTTGAGAGAGACAATCTTCATCCTACACCTCCCATGGATTTATAAACCTTAGGTCATCCACTTGAGAGAAATTTGCTACTGTCCTACAAAACTCAGCGCTTGGAGGCCCAACACGAGTCTACAAGAACAAGTTGTGTAGTAGACATCAAGCTCTTTTCTGGCGCCGTTGCCGGGGAGGTGAGTGCTTGAAGGTATATCTTTAGATCTTGCAATTAAATCTTTTAGTTCCTTGTTTTTCACTAGTTTGGTTTTATAAAAGAAAACTACAAAAAAAATGGAGTTTAGGTTGCATCATTTGTTTCGTCTTTATAATGTCTTTCGTGAGAAAAATGATTCAGAAAATTGTGCTCAATTGATAGAGGAAAAAATTATAAAAATTGTTGATGAGAATTCTTTGAATGATGAGCATGATTGCAATGTTGCTAGTATGAATTCGCTCAATATCCATGATCCTATGATATGCAAAGCCACAAGCTTGGGGATGCTATGTTTGATGAAGATGATATTTTTAGTCCCCCAAGTTTTGATGAGCAAATTTATTATGATGATGGCATGCCTCCTATCTTTGATGATTATGGTGATGACATGTATGATATAAGAAGTGATAGGAACTTTGAAACTTGTCATCATGATTTTAATATTCAATGTGGTTATGTCAATCAAGTATCTCATTATAGTTATTTTGTTGAGTTTGCTCCCACTACCATGAATGAGAAGAAAATTGCTTATGTGGAGAGTAATGAAAATTTTATGCTTGTAGCTCATGAAAAGAATGCTTTATGTGATAGTTATATTGTTGAATTCCTTCATGATGCTACTGAAAATTATTATGAGGGAGGAACATATGCTTGTAGGAATTGCAATAATATCAAGTTTCCTCCCTATGTGTTGAAAATCTTGAAGTTATGCTTGTTTTGCCTTCCTATGCTAGTTTATTATTGCTCCCATAAATTGTTTTCTCACAAAATACCTATGCATAGTAAATGGGTTAGACTTAAATGTGCTTGTCATTTGATTCATGATGCTCTCTTACATGGTTCAAATACTATTCCTATGTGAGCATCATTGAAATCATCATGCCTAGCTAAAAGGCTTTAAAGAAAAGCACTTGCTGGGAGACAACCCAACACTTTTACTTTCTGTTTTTATAGGTTCACATGATTAAGATAATGCATTAATCTTGGTTTGTTTCTTTTAGTTCAATAAAGTGCCAAGTAAAGCCTTTGGGATGACTCACAACATGAGTAGAATTGATGTTGAACCAAAACAGAAACTTTTGACTCCAGTACAGGAATCTGCATTTTCTACTGGAGCGTGATAATGATCTGAAATTTTTACACAGTTTTTATATATAAATTCCTCAGGTTTTCCTAATTTTTCAGAATCTTTAGAGACAGGTAAGTATGGTTATACTACAGATCTTCACAGACTGTTCTGTTTTGCATGCATAGTTTGCTTGTTTTAGTGTTCCCATAGCATATATTAAGTGATATAAATTATGTGAATGGTAGAATACAGTATTTATTATTTGAGAAAAATTAGGAAGCTTGTCTTGACAGTACCTAAGTGAATGATCTTTATTTATTATACTAACCCATCTCACGAAGTTCCGTTAAGTTCTGTGTGCTTGAAGTTTTCAAGTTTTGGGTGAGACACCGATATGAGAAGAATAAGGAGTGACAAGAACCTAAGCTTGGGGATTCCCAAGGCAACCCCAAGGTAATATCCAAGGAAGACTCAAGCGTCTAAGCTTGGGGATGCCTCGGAAGGCATCCCCTCTTTAGTCTTCAACATTATCGGTATATCTTACTTAGAGCTATATTTTTATTCGTCACATAATATGTGCTTTCCTTGGATAGTCATTATATTTTTTTATTTTATGTTAGGTGTTATTTATAATCTTGTTTTTCAATAAAAAGTTCCAAGAATTGCTTTTAGGATGCTTGAATTGCATGCTTGATGTGTGCTGTGTAAAAACAGAAACTTTTTCTGTAGTGTCTGAATTTTCATATTTCACTGGAACATGGAAAGTTTATGAATTTTTTACACAGTGTTTTCATATAAATTCTTTATAACTTCCTAAATTTTCATAATTTTTTGAGTTACATAAGTACACAGTTTTCATAAATTCCTACAGACTGTTCTGTTTGGACAGATTGCTGTCATAGTTTTGTTTTCTACTTATCCTATAGTTTCCATAGCCTATATTGGTAGATATAAATTGTGGAAATGATTGTAAACAGTAAATAATGTTTGGAAATTAGTATGCAACTTGTCTTGGCAGTACATGAAGTGTTGATTTATTCTTCTGTGTACTAACCTATCTCACGAGTTCTTTTCGAGTTTTGTGTGGATGAAGTTTTTGAGAATTGGTGAAACCATGATATGAGAGGATTGAACGAGATACAAAAGGTCAATCTTGGGGATGACCAAGGCACCCCAAGTAAATATTTCAAGAAGTCTCAAGCATCTAAGCTTGGGGATTCTACGCATCCCACCTCTCTTCATCAACAATTATCAGTTAGCCTATGTTGAGTCTAAATTTTTATTTGTCCACATGATATGTGCTATTCTTTGAGTGATATTTTTCTTTTGCTCTCTGTTTAAATAAAATACTCAGATCTGAAAGTTTTTAGATGGGAGAGAGTTCTCAAATGGCTACACATTTACTTAACTACTCGCTTGATCTTGACTTATATCTTTTTGGAGTAGCTTGTCATTTACTCTTGTACTTCACTTATATCCTATGAGTAAATTGTTGAATGAATTGAATACCATGAAGTTGAAATTATATGTTCATATCATGCCTAGTAGTAGCTTTGCATTGGGTTTAGAAAGTGAAATCTTTTGAAGCTTGACAATCACAATATTGGTCATACAAGCAATTAGTGAATGATTAGTACAAGGAAGAGAACTTTCACATAAAATATATTATCTTGGACATCTTCTATGATTGTTAATACACATTAACTATTTTCAAACTTGAGAAAATTAGTTTAAGTTGGACAAGGAAGACAACGTAATGAGTTATGGTTGTGTATATTTGCATAGAAGTTATATTGTTATGGATCCTCCAACATGTGGTGTTTGCTTAGGATCTTTTGCTACCCAAAAATTCGTACTAAGTAGAGATACTAATTGTGCATCCAAAAACCCTTAAACCCAGTTTCTTGGCATGAGTGTCCACCATACCTACCTATGGATTGGATAAGATCCTTCAAGTAAGTTGTCATCGGTGCAAAAAGGCAATAAAAATTGCTTCTAAATGTGTTTGATCATTTAGTGTAAGAGAAAATTGAGCGTTGTACGAACTTGTGATGGCAAAGTAATAAAAGCGACGGACTGCATAATAAAGGTTGCTATCATAAGGGGCAATATAATGTGACGTTCTTTTGCATGAAGGGATTGTGCATACAAAACCAAAAAGCGCATGACAACCTCTGCTTCCCTCTGCGAAGGGCCTATCTTTTACCTTTCGGTATTTACTTTTATGCAAGAGTCAATAGTATGCATTCTCATTTCAACCTCAATTATTCTCTAGTTAGCAAGCATCATGTGGTGGGGAAAGATCTAAGCACATATGGCCAGTCAAATATATTTGATCATGACTTATTATTGTTGACAATTATCTCTATGATAAATGAGTTGGGAGGCGAAACATTAAGCCCCTATCTTTCTCTGTGTTCGATGAATGCCATTTGTTCTAAAAATATGCTTTGAGTACTAGCAATCATAGAACAATATATGATGATTGAGTATGTGGAGCTCTTACTTAGACTTTGTTGAGAATAAGTTGAATTGCAATTGCTTACTGACTAAGAACATAGGTTGTTAAGTTTCAAGAGATTCATTGTTTGAACCATACCATGTGAATTGGTTGCTACTTTACCATCATTAGTTTTATGAGAAAGAGTTGCTGTTATGATGCTAGGACAGGTGGTTGAAATTATCATTGATCAAACTTATGCACTATGCTAGCATTCACACTTCATAAATTATTTTCTTTTATCATTTACCTACTCGAGGACGAGTAGGAATTAAGCTTGGGGATGCTGATACATCTCCAATGTATCAATAATTTATGAAGTATTCATGCCATATTCACCTATGTTTACAATACTTTTATATGGTTTTGATGCACTTTTCATGATATATTTAGAACTAACCCGGACTGACGCTGTTTTCAGCGGAACTACCGTGGTGTTGCTTTTTGTGCAGAAATCAAAGTTCTCCAAATGCAACGAAACTTTTTGACGATTTTTTTGGAACAAAAGAGGCACTAGAAGCTTCGTTGGAGGGCCAGAAGAGCCACGAGGTGGGCACAACCCACCAGGGCGCGTTAGGCCCCTCCAGCGCGCCCTGGTGTCTTGTGGGCCCCTCGTGGCCCATCTTCGCGTGAAACCGACGCCCAAAAATCCTATATATTCATAAACCCCCAGAAATAACCCTAGATGAGAAGTTCCGCCACCGCAACTCTCTGTATCGACGAAAAACCAATATGGAGGCGTTCCAGTACCCTGTAGGAGAGGGTAGATCATCTTCGGTGGCCATCTTCATCATCCCGACGGAGGCCATGACAAGGAGGGAGTTGACCACCCTCGGGGCTGACGGTATGTACCAGTAGCTATGTGTTCAATCTCTCTCTGTTGTGTTCTTGAGATGTCACGATCTTGATGTATCGCGGGCTTTGTTAATATAGTTGGATCATATGGTGTTTCCCCTCTCTAACTTGTTGTGATGAATTGAGTTTTCCCTTTGAGATTTCGTTATTACCGGATTGAATACTTTTATGGATTCACTTGATCTATATCTTGGCACTCAACTCGCGGATTCCCGAGGTGACATTGGTGTAATTTATGCATAGGGGTTGATGCACGTTTTCATCCTACTTTCTCCAGTAGAAATCTTTGGGAACTCTTTGAGGTTCTTTGTGTTGGATTGAGTATTATGAATCTGCAATTGTTTGATGACATTGGAGTATAATTAACTCATGGATACTTGTGGTGACATTGGAGTATCTAGGTGACATTAGAGTTGGTTGATGCGTATCATATGGTGTTATTTTAGTACGAACTCTTAGATAGATCGATCGGAAAGGATAACTTGGAGTCAGTTTAGTATGAACTCTTGGATAGATCGATCAGAAAGGATAACTTTAAGGTGGTTTCGTACCCTACAAACAATTTCTTCTTATGTTCTCTACTATATAAGAACTTTGGAGTGATTCTTCGTTGCACGTTGAAGGATGGTTATGTGATCCAATTATATTAGCATTGTTGATAGATTGCACTAGCGAAAGTACAGACCCTAGGGCTTGTCTTCAAGCATTGCAATACCGTTTGTGCTCACTTTTGTTACTTGCTACCTTGCTGTTTTTATATTTTCATATTACAAAAACCTATATCTACCATCCATATTATACTTGTATCACCATCCCTTCGCCGAACTAGTGCACCTATATAATTTGCCATTGTATTGGGTGTGTTGGGGACACAAGAGATTTATTGTATTTGATTGCAGGGTTGTTTGAGAGAGGCCATCTTCATCCTACACCTCCCACGGATTGATAAACCTTAGGTCATCCACTTGAGGGAAATTTGCGACTGTCATACAAAACTCTGCGCTTTGAGGCCCAACATGAGTGTACAAGAACAAGTTGTGTAGTAGACATCATGCTGTCGTTTTATGCCCCGAGCTAGGCATAATTCATGGTATAAAGTGTTGTCATCCTTGACAGTCAGTCCATAGGTGTCCCTCATAATAGATTCATAAGGTGGTTTAATTCTCTTTCTAGGGAAGTGTTCCATCCATTTCTTTAGTGGGAATTGGAATCTTATGTTTCCTTGCTTCATATCAGTAATCGCACCTATAATTCATAGTAAAGGCCTACCAAGTATTATTGGACAAGAAGGATTGTATTCAATATCAAGCACAATGAAATCCATAGGCACATAATTTCTTTTAGCAAGAATAAGCACATCATTCATTCTACCCAATGAAGTGCAAGTTAACGGAACATTCATTTATATCGGTGAGACCTAGCACATCACATGAAGATTTTGTTATAGTGGAAATGCTAGCACCAAGGTCACACAATGCATTGCATTCATAATCTTAAGATTTATTTTAATAGTAGGTTCCCACTCATCATGCAACTTTCTAGGAATAGGAACTTCTAACTCAAGTTTTTCTTCATGAGCCTTTACCATAGCTTCTACAGTATGTTTAGTAAAAGCCTTATTTTGTTAATAGGCATTGGGTGAGCTAATTATGGATTGCAGCAAGGAAATATATTCTACTAAAGAGAAATTATCGTAATTAAGTCCTTGTGATCCAATATAGTGGGTACATCACTAGCTAAAGTTTTGACCTCTCCAAACCCACTTTTTCATTTTTATCATTAAGATCATCACCCTCCGAGCAAATGGGATGCCTTCTACTTAAAGTTGACTCATCTCCAGTCCCTTTATTATCTATTTTCAGATTAGTAAAAATAGATTCAATGGGATAAGTACCAATCATTTTAATATCTTGATCATGATTACGGTAAAAACCGGGAGGGAGTGCCTTTTCTAAGAATTCTCGTTTAGCTCTCAACCTAGCGGTCCTCTCCTTATTTTCATTAATAGATATTTGGATGGATTTAATAGACTCATTAATATCATGCTTGGGTGGAAAAGTTTTACTTTCAAAAGTTTCCACATCCTGAGCAATCCTATAAACGTTTCTAGCCATATCGTCAACTTTATGCATTTTTTCTTCTACCATAGTATTGAAAATCTTTTAAGAACTAATAAATCCTTTAATGGTGTTCTCAAAATCAGTAGGTATCCTATTATTATTGTTGGATGAATTTTTGTAGGAACTACCATAAGAGTTTCCATAATTATTTGAGGAATTACCAGGATACGACCTAGCACTGAAATTACCTCTATAAGCATTATTGTTGAAATTATTTCGCGAGAGAAAGTTCACATCAATAGCATCATTATTTTGCTCAATCAAAGTTGACAATGGCATATCATTAGGATCAACTTGAGCATTCTTGTTTGCAATCATATTCATAAGAGCATCCATTTTATCACTCAAAGTAGTAATTTCTTCGACTGAATTTACTTCTTACCAGTTGGAGCTCGCTCAGTGTGCCATTGAAAATAATTTTTCATGATATTTTCCAGACTTCTCTAAAAATAAGTACCTCTATATTTATATTATGGATTTATCCACTTAGATGAATAAATCATAATCTATCTATATTATATATTATTAATAAATATGTATCACAATCCATCTTGAGGTATTTGGATCAATACCTATTAGGTGGATCTTTTTTTTTCTCTTCCAGGAACTAGATTTGAACTGGTGACACGAGGATTTTCAGTCCTCTGCTCTACCAACTAAGCTATCCTGACCTTTTCTTGTGCATCATCCTAGTAGAGTATTTGTTCTATGTCAATTAAAAGGACTAAAAAATCAATTAAATTATTTAAAATTCAAAATTTGAAAATGCAGGGTTGGCTATTTAAGCTTAAGGAACGATTAAGGAATGGTGGACCCGGAGTCGATAATTTGATTACATTCGTGTTCTTATTTCTATTACATCTTTGTATAAGCAATTCTTCCTCGAGCCACAATCAAAGAAGCGCTTCGCTTCCATTTTCCTTCACCAAAATAACTGTCATGGCCAATAGAATGTTTATAGCCTCTCCAAATTTCACCTCCATAAAGGTACCACCTGCAGCAGAATCTAGAAGATTTCTAGTCACAAAGTTCAGTCCAGCATAGAAATTTTGTATAATCATCCATAAGTTTAAGCCATGAGTGGGAAAATTCCTAATCATCATTTTCATTCCCTCCCATGCTTGTGCAACATGTTCTT
The DNA here is from genome assembly GCA_039707655.1 of Elymus sibiricus. Classification (NCBI taxonomy): domain Eukaryota; kingdom Viridiplantae; phylum Streptophyta; class Magnoliopsida; order Poales; family Poaceae; genus Elymus; species Elymus sibiricus. Next base: position 246,973,550 of record CM077673.1, on the reverse strand, counting down.
TCTCATGTTTTTTAAAATTCATAATTTGGTTTCCGAGAGATTTAATTTTAGCGGTTGGAAAATAATTGGTGATAAAAGCATCCTTACACTTATCCCATGTTCCAATACTTTTGCAAGGCAAGGACGAAAACCAAGTTTTAGGTTTCTCTCTTAGTTAAAAAGGAAATAATTTCAATTTAACCACATAATTTTCCATGTTCTTTTTCTTTTGCATATCACATAATTCAACAAAGGTATTAAGATGTGAAGCGGGATCCTCATTAGGACTACCTGTAAATTGTTCTTTCATAACAAGATTTAGCAAAGCGGCGGGTGGTATAGGACTACTAATAAAATCATTATTATTAGTTTTTGAGAAGTCACAAAACTTAGTGGTATCTTCAGGCATGGTGACGAAACAAGTAAACTAGCAAGCAAACGAGTAAACTAGATAACTAAGCAAACAAGCAAATACAAATATTTCTGTATTTTTTATTTTTATATAAAGCAAAATATAACAGAAAATAAAAGTAAAATATAACAAGAAATAAAAAGTAGAAAAAATGAATGATAATTTGTGCAAAGGTACTTGATAAGAATTTGGTGATACTCCCCACCAACGGCGCCAGAAATTCTTCCTACTACTTGTAAACTGCGTTGGGATTTTCCTCGAAGAGGAGCGAGATGCAGAATAGTAGACATAAGTATTTCCTTCAGTGAGAACCAAGGTTGTTGACATAATAGGAGGACCACGCAAATTCCCGTCTTCAACACCTACACACAAAAGAGCACGCACTTGCACCCAACGCGGGTAAGAGGGTTGTCAAGCCCCTTGAACTCGTTACTTGCAAGCGATAAGTAGTGATAGATAGATAATATAAATATAAAATAAAATAACAGTAAATAAATGGCAGCAATATTTTTGGTATTTTTTTAATAATATATTTTTTGAAGACCCGGGGGTCATAGTGTTCGCTAGAGGCTTCTCTCTCGGAGAAAGCATACGGTGGGTAAACTAAGTATTGTTGGGCAACTGATAGAAAAGTGCATAGTTATGTAATATTTATTTACGGCAATGATCATGTATATAGTCATCACGTTCATAAACAAGTAGACCATCTCCTATCTGCATCTACTACTATTACTCCACCCATCAACCGCTATCCAGCATGCATCTAGAGTATTAAGTAAAAATAGATTAATGCTTGGAGCAAGAGGACATGATGTAGAAAAAGTAAATCCAATATATATGAATAAACCCCATCGTTTCCCCTTTAATGGAAGTAATACAATACGTGTAATGTCCCTTTCTGTCACTGGGATTGAACACCACAAGATTAAACCTAGCACAACGCACCACTCCCACTGAAGATAAACTAATCTAGTTGGCCAAACCAAACCGATAGATCGAAGAGCAATACGAAGCTATAACAACACTACTAGGGAAAAGCTTATAGGTAGAATGTTACTAATAGTGCCGGTTGTGGACCACGCGCTACTACTAATTACTAGTAGCGCGCACAAAATAGGTCGCTATTGGTAGAAATTAGCAGGAGCGCCGTGTTTGTTAACAAACGCTACTGCTAAGTGGGCCAAAGGGTGCCCCAGGTTCGCCATAAATTAGCAGCGATGGCCCGAAAACAAGCGCTACAGCTAAGACAATATATGTAGCGCGTTTACCCCAGGGAGCGCTACAGTTAAGTTTCTACGGGTAAGCCTGTGGGACCCTTATTTCAGCAGCGCGTGTCTGCCAAAAGCGCTATTGCTAGTTGAGATAGCAGTAGCGCCCTTCGTCAAAAGGGCGCTACTGCTAATTTCCAACGGTTATGCTGGTGGGCCCCACTTAACAGTAGCGCGCTGGAAGAAAAGGCGCTACTGCTATTTTAGCTACTCGTAGCGCGCTTCTCCAACCAGCGCTACTGCTATGGTCACTAGCCACTAAATATCTGCCACCTTTTCCCCACCTCCTCTTCTTATCCCCCCTCTTCTTCCCCCTCCTCCCCCTCTCTCTGTTATTTGCCCCTCCATCACCTCCATTAATGCCCTCCCTCCCCCTCTCTCATTCTTTGCCCTCCACCACCACCTTCATTAATGCCCTCCACCCCCTCTCTCTTTCTTTGCCCTCCACCATCACCTCCATTAATTAAATACCTAACCACTCTCTTTAATATTTTATCCCTCCACTAGCTAGCTTGTTCTCTCTCTTCCTAGTTACCTCACTATCTAGATCTACTAGCTAATTAAGAAAGATACTTTAATATATATCTTCGTACCGGCGGGCTTGATCTCTATCGACATAGGTGAAGAAAAAGATGAGATAACATGCAATAATGGAAATATGTGTATGTGTTTGTGCGCGCGCGTGCGATAGGACCGAGCTATGTGATTGTGTGTGTGGCATGTGTGAGTTTCCTATATTATGTATTTGTTGAAATGTGCATTACATGGGTTGCCTATGTTTTGCCGAAATGTCGATTCATTTCCGTTTCGGCGAATTTCGGGCAAACTCGACATGTCCTATGTTTAGGGAAGGTCATTTCAAACTTTTGCATGAATTTATTGCATGCATGTAAGTGGTTATAATTATTTGGCATCGCGCAGGCAATCATGAAGGTCCATGGAAGGAAGGTGAAAATATACTGGCAATCCGCGGTGGACGACATGTATGAAAAAACGGAAGGAGGATTTATGTCTGTGTCGTAAATGCAAAGGAAGATTATGGCTCGACCCCTTTATGTACGATCGAAAGTATGTGTAGAGGGGGGGTGATTAGACTACTTGAGCAAAAAAAAAATCTACCTTTTCCCAATTTGAAGTGTTGGCAGATTTTAGCAATTATAGCAATTCAAGTACACCCTACACATGCATGTCTAAGAGTATAGCAGCGGAAAGTAACAACAAGCATATGTAGTAGAGGGTAGGGAGGAAGATCAAAGGCAATTTGGAGACACGAAGGTTTTTCCCGTAGTTCCGATAGGTGGTGCTATCGTACGTCCACGTTTATGGAGTCTTCAACCCACGGAGGGTAACGGTCGCGAGATTCCACGTAGGGCTCCACCCATAAGGGTCCACGAAGTGGCAACCTTGACTATTCCATAACGGCTTCCGTCCATGAAGGACTAGCCTCACTATGGGTAGATCTTCACGAAGTAGGTGATCTCCTTGCCCGTACAGACTTCTTGGTTCAACTCCACAACACGAAGTAGGAGGCTCCCAAGCGACACCTAACAAATCTAGGAGGCACCACCCTCCAAAAGGTAATAGGCTCGGTAATGTTGATGAACTCCTTGATCTTGTGCTTCAAGATGATAGACTCCTCAACACACAATCACCCTCTCATAGATTTGGCTTTGCTAGAAGATATTGATTTGGTGGAAAGCAACTTGGGGAGGCTAGAGATCAAGATTCATATGGATGGACTGGAATAGCTTGATGATCTCAACACATGCGTAGATGGCTCTCTCTCAGAAAATTGGATGGGGCAAGTATGGAATAGTTCTGAGTGCTTCTATTTCGAGTGGGTGGTGGTGAAGGGGTATATATAGGCATCCCCAAATATCCAACCGTTACACCTAAAGTGACCAACTCGGTGACACCGAAGTGTAAAACTCGGTGGTACCGAGTTGCTCCAAAGGTAGCAACTTTTGAATCTCGGTGAGAGCGATACAGAAATCTCGGCGGTACCGATTAGGTGACCAACGGTCAGTTTCCAAAACTCGGTGACGCCGATCCAAAATCTTGGAATTTCTGATTTTAAGAATCGAGGTAACAGAAAGTTGGCAAGCTGAACTCGGTTGCACCGAATCAGAATCGGTTGCACCGATGTGCTAGGGTTTGCCATGGGTCTCTGAGGTGGGAATCGGTGGGACCGAGTAGAAATTGTTGGTAGCACCGATTTTCATGATAGGCTTGGACAGACTTTTATGGAAGAGTTTGTGGGTGTTTTTGGTGACTATCACATGTGCACGTGGAGCATCTTGTTCACCAACAGTACCTTACCCCCTTTTAATAGTATTGGTTTTCCTATTGACTCAAGGTGATTTCTCACAAAGAAAAATGTAGAGTCCTCTTGCTTGAAGCTTTGCCAATCCATTTCCTTGCATCTAGGGATCTCCACAATCCTTTTGCTAACCCATCATTCAACTTTTCCTGAAATATACTTAGTGGAAACATTAGTTCAATGACATATATGTTGTTATTAATTACCAAAACCACCAAGGGAGCAAATGTGCTTTCAATCTCCCCCTTTTTTGGTAATTGATGACAACATATAGATCAAAGCTTCGACATATGATATAATCAATGAATATAATCGTCGCTTTGAGAAGTATGTGATAAGGAAGAGCTCCCCCCTAAATTTGTGCATTATTTTGAATTTGCGTTTGAATGCAAATGCACAATCGATTAGGTACATGGGGCACTCTTTCATGTCACATACAACTTGGTGGTGTGCCAGAATAATATGAATGAATATCATAGCACAACACAATCAAGCAAAGGTGAATGATCATCTCATAAGCATCACAAGGATAGGAAATAGTAGCAATACACATCAAGTGTATGATCAAACACCAACAAAGTTTAACACATGCAAACCAACAAAAAGATATCAATGTTTTGAAAAGCGATAAAAAGCAACGCTCTCTCTCTCGAAGCCCTAATGATCTATACATCTTCTCCCCCTTTGGCAACAAGTTACCAAAAAGTTCAAAGGTATAGAGCTAAGCGCTCTTCTGGGGCTGATCTCCTCCGGTGGCTGATGAAGGAGTCGAGATAACGGCATCAGCGAAGACTTCAGCAGACGTCATGGACGGAGTGGGAGTAGCAACTGTAGGTGCTGGAGGAGCTGAAGGAGGTGAAGGGGCTGCGGCAGGTGCTGATGAAGAAGGTCAAGACTCTGGAACTGGCACTGTGGCAGATCTGGGCTGAGTCCTGAACTGAGTGGTTGTCCTGAGAGGTGGACTATCCTCATCATCATCTGTAGTGTGGGGACTGGGCACACCATTAACTTCCTTCTTGAGCTCATTCATAGTCACTATGAGCTCATCCACCTTGTTGTTGAGAATATGAAACTTGGTATCAACAATCCTCGAGAGGCTCTCCTGGTTCTTCAAGATATTCTCGATGTCCTTTTGCATACTGAGCACAGAGCTAAGAAGAAGGTCCATCTGCTCACTCCTAGTCTTTGGCACCTGAGAAGTAGTGTATCTGGCAGCCTCTGCCTGTGCCTGTGCTGTAGCAGCGGTGGGATGATCTGGGTCCATAACCACAACATTGTCTTCTAGCTCTGGCAAGAGTGGCAAATGTGGTCGATCAAGTGCATATATGTGTTTCTCTAACGTGGAGTTGATAAGCATCTGAATATAAGGCGCGTATCCACATGATCTCTTCTGATCTGCTGCAGTCCTCTTCACAGTTTCAACTATCAAGTCGATCACTTTGAATCTGGTGTGTTGATAAAGATGGAGCAGCATGTTGATAGAATATCCTCTTATCATCTTCTCTTCTCCAGACTTAGGCATCAAGGTATGCCTTAATATAGTGTTGATTGTGCATAGACCAGCCTGGAGGAAGTAAATGGATCAAAGCTTGTGAGATTGCAAGTTTGCAGTAGGGATCTCATTGTACATGTTCTTCATGGCATTGTGATTTGCCTTGGACTCGGACTACACATCTAGGTCACCGTCTTCCACCTGTGGAGCTCCTAAGGTGGCAGCCCACTCCTCAATTGTGGATTTATACTTGATGCCTTCTGTCATCCATACAATGCTACCATCTCCATAGAAATGTCCAGTGGAGTAGAATTGCATGATCATCTCGTCGTTCCAAGCTGTGAACTCCTTACCAACAAACTCATCAAGACAAATGAAGTGGAAGTTATCTTGCACACTTGGGAAGTAGTCTTCATTGTCCTTGATGTGCTTCTAGTACACATACCTCATGTCACTCACTGTGGGGCTCTTGTCAAGCAAAACTGTTTCATAGAAATATTGTTGTTCCTTTGTGTAGAACCTGTAGTCTATAGCTGTCCTTCTCCTCTGAGAGTAAGGATCAACAGCTCTCCACTCTCTCAAGCCTGAGTCCTTCCTCTTCTTCATGTCTTCGGCAACAAGATGGCTGGCATTATGCTCTGCAAGGTGTGGTCTTAGCTTCATCCAAGCAAACTGTGTATCATCCTCAGCTTCCCTGAAGGTAGAAGTCTTGTTCTTGCTAGAAGCTGGAATGTCTTTGGAAAACCTCTTGGGTTTTGGAGCTGCAGCAGCCTTCTTGGGTGCAGTCTTGGTGCCTTTGGATGATGTATCCTTGGGCATAGCATCAGCCATAAGCTTCTTCTTCTTCTTAGGAGGCGCCTTGGCAGCTGGCTCTTCCTCCTCTTCAGCCTCAGCCTCAGGATCCTCAGACATAGAGGTAGGCCTGCCCATAACATGTATCATCCTCTTCCTAGACTTCTTCTTTTCTCTTGCCTTCTTAGGCATAGACTTCTTTGATGGCTCAACAGTCAATGTTGCCATAGCACTCTCTGGTGCTCTTACTGACCCTGAGCTGGCATATTTTTTCCTGATTGCCTTCTTCTTGGATGAAGTGGCAGCAGCAGTGCTCTTGGCAGTTGCATCTTTCTTGGGAAGCTCCTCAGGAACAAAATCTTCATCCTCCTCATCTGAGTTGAGCTTCCTTCTTGCCCTGGTTACAGCTTTGGGCAGATCTGGTGAGCTAGGCACATCATCAGAGCTCCCTTCAGGACTAGTGCCTGAGCTTATGTCAACATTCTTCTCTCTGAAGTCATTCTGGCTATCATCAGAACCTGACATCTCTGACCCTATGAAAAGAGTATAGAAGTGTGGAAGGGTTGAGTCATCACAAAATGCAGTCAATTTTCTCAAAGATTGAACTAAAATTTCTCAAGATTTGCATTCTGCCAAGTGAATATCGGTACAACCGAGGAAAACTTTTTGGATCCACTGAGACAAACAACCTGCATTACAGAAACTTGGCACCACTTTTGGTGACACCGAATATGGGCACTCGGTTTCACCGAGGCATTCTTGTTCATCCAATTGGCAAAAGAAAAACCAAAGTCCAAATAGAAACAATTGGATGTCCTCGAATGAAAAAAGAAATGTAGACCAACATGCTCACACAATAAGATGTCAAATGAAATCATGGCAAACATGCACATACATACTAGCATCTATCAATCATTTTGGCGATGAAGGAGTCATCTATATATGAGTATATTGACTTAGGAGCAAAGCAAGAATACTTGATCATAGGTCATACTCATCGTTTAAGCACATGTGGGGTGACCACTTTTACATTAAGCATTTAATGTTGTCACATTCTAAGAGATGCTTTGACTCAAGTCTTAGATTAAAGCTCCCCCTTGATGTGACATCCCCCCATAGGAGGGATAAACTAACCTTGGGTTTGTCGTAGAAGACTTCATGTGGGTGATGTAGTGGTGGATGCTCAAGGTTGATGAAGATCACCAAGAGTTGGGAGAATCCTTGTTGTTTCCTTACTCTTCTCACCTACATTGGTTAGTCCCAACACACAAGAGACAAATACAAGGATATCTATGGACATGGAGTGCAAAGCATACATGATGATGTCCATGGATTTGTTGATTACCTTGTCTCTTGCTTACCTTTGAGAGAATGTGTGACTCCTTGAACTATTGCATGTTGTTGACGTTGATTGCAACTAGTTCTTGCCAATAATGAATGTGAGTGAATTTCATTGGCGGAGTCACCCCTCAAGAACATCTCTAGTTCTTCTTCTTGGGGACCCACATCAACTTGATGGGGATCCTTGGTGTTGAAGTGGCACTTGTAGAAGTTGAGCTTGAAGTAGCCTTGGGAACCCACTCCACCAAAGCTTCGGATTCATCTTCATATGAATCAATGTCCTCTTGAAGCTTGTCCTTGCCCTTGAGCTTGTGGTCTTGTGGTGGAAGGTCATCTTGAGTGTTTGTTCCCTTGGGAAGAGTATGTTCATACTTCTCCCTTTGAGGAACATACTTGGGCTTGGGGTAATGACCTTCTTCCCATTCAACTCCATTTGCGTTGAAGTAGCCAATGCCATGGTTCTTCCGGTATCCTCCGTGCTTGCGTACAATTTCCTCAAATTGTTTAGACCCGGCAAGACTCTTGTAGATACCTTTCTCTATAATTCCTTTCAATAAATCGTTTTCTTGCTCAAGTGTAACTTGGCTAAGAGAATCATCATTAGTTGAATCAATAAAACTACTAGAAGCAACATCATTATATTTAGCATTTTTATTGTTGCTACTAGATGAAGAACCATTCTTGCCTTTGTTACTAGTTTGTCTAGGTTTAACTTGTGGTATGGATGTAGACAAGAGTAATCGTTTGGCTAGATAAGATGAAGTCTTCTTTCGGAGATCATCATTGATAGTTTTAAGAAACTCATGTTCTTGCTCCAAGGTGAGCTTCTCGAAGCATAGCTTCTCATGAGTCCTTACAAGCTCTCTATGATCTTCTAGAGTAGATTCATGGGCTAACTTAAGGGTGTTTAATTCTTTAGTTAGTTGTTCTATTTTCATCTTATCATCATCAACCGACTTATCTTGACTAGCATGAAAATTATCAAGTTCATTTTGACTAACATCACTAGTTTTATCAAAGAGGAAGTCATCATCTCCAAGTAAATCATCTTCATCACTATTGAAATCAAGATACACAGGGTGTGATACCTTAGGGCCTTTAGCCATGAAGCAACTTCCACTCCCTTCATTTGGTGAATCAAATAGATCGTAGGAGTTGGTAGTCACTAGTGCAAGTCTGGCAACACCTTCATCTTGACTATAGTCGGAGTTGGAGTGATAGCTTCTCTCAGAGTGGTTGTCGGATTCAGAGCCGGAAACCCATTCACCAACATGAGCTGATGTCTTCTTCTTGAGTAGCTCTTGGTGTACTTGTCCTTCTTCTCCGAGTCCCTACTTCTCCTTGAGGGTCTTCGTTCATAACGATCATCTCTACTCCTCTCTCTTTGAGGTGATTCATTTCTTGAGCTTCGTCTTCTAGGTGACTCTTCTCTTCGTTTGTAGGGAACCGTGCACTCATTGGAGTAGTTTCCGGGCTTCCCACAATTGTAGCAGTTTCGGTCATGACTTGATGAACGTTTCTCTTCATATCTTGAGTTGGAGCTTCGTTCTTTGCCTCTATTCTTGTAGAACTTGTTTTATTTCTTGACCATGAGGCTTATCTCTTCATTGTTGACAAGGTTGTCGCTTGAAGTTGCGGGAGCATCACTTGTGGCTTTGTAAGCACCGCTAGACTTGTTGTGAAGCTCTTCCTTGTCCTTGAGTGTCATCTCATGAGCAACAATCCTTCCAATGACTTTCGTAGGCTTGAGATCTTTGTAGTTGGGCATCATTTGGATCAATGTGCACACGGTGTCACATCTCTCATCCAAAGCTCGAAGTATCTTCTTGATGATGAATTTGTCGGTCATTTCTTCGCTTCCCAAGCCGGCAATCTCATTTGTGATGAGAGCTAGCCTAGAGTACATCTCTACGACTCCTTCACCATCCTTCATCTTGAACTTGTCAAGCTGACTTTGAAGAACATCCAACTTGGATTCTCTCACGGATTCGGTACCTTCGTGCATATCAACCAAAGTATCCCAAATTTCCTTGGCATTCTCAAGACGGCTGATTTTGTTGAATTCTTCGGGGCATAGGCAGTTGAAGAGAATGTCACATGCTTGAGCATTGTATTCCAACATCTTCAATTCATCTGCGGTCGCTTCACGATCCGGTTCCTTTCCATCACCAAAGAATTCACCTTGCAAGCCAACACGAACAACAGCCCATACGGAAGGGTTATGACCAAGAATATGCATTTTCATTTTGTGCTTCCAACTAGCAAAATTTGTGCCATCAAAGTACGGACCTCTACGGTAATAATTTCCCTCACTAGAAGCCATACTGTCCTAGGTTGTGAGACCAATGCAATGGAGACCAAAGCTCTGATACCACTTGTAGGATCGAAAGTATGTCTAGAGAGGGGGTGATTAGACTACTTGATCAAATAAAAATTCTACCTTTTTCCAATTTGAAGTGTTGGCAGATTTTAGCAATTATAGCAATTCAAGTACACCCTACACATGCATGTCTAAGAGTATAGCAGCGGAAAGTAACAACAAGAATATGTAGTAGAGGGTAGGGAGGAAGATCAAACGCAATTTGGAGAAACGAAGATTTTTCCCGTGGTTCCGATAGGTGGTGCTATCGTACGTCCACGTTTATGGAGTCTTCAACCCACGGAGCGTAACGGTCGTGAGAGTCCATAGAGGGCTCCACCCATAAGGGTCCACGAAGTGGCAACCTTGACTATTCCATAGCGGCTTCCGTCCACGAAGGACTAGCCTCACTATGGATAGATCTTCACGAAGTAGGCGATCTCCTTGCCCGTACAAACTTCTTGGTTCAACTCCACAACACGCAGTAGGAGGCTCCCAAGTGACACCTAACAATTCTAGGAGGCAGCACCCTCCAAAAGGTAATTGGCTCGGTAATGTTAATGAACTCCTTGCTCTTGTGCATCAAGTTGATAGACTCCTCAATACACAATCACTCTCTCACAAATTTGGCGTTGGTCGAAGAGATTGATTTGGTGGAAAGCAACTTGGGGAGGCTAGAGATACGTATTCATATGGATGGAGTGGAATAGCTTGATCTCAACACATGAGTAGGTGGCTCTCTCTCAGAAAATTGGATGGGGCAAGTATGGAATAGTTCTGAGTGCTTCTATTTCGAGTGGGTGGTGGTGAAGGGGTATATATAGGCATCCCCAAAAATCCAACCGTTACACCTAAAGTGATCAACTCGGTGACACTGAAGTGTAAAACTCGGTGGTACCGAGTTGCTCAAAAGGTAGCAACTTTTGAATCTTGGTGAGACCGATACAGAAATCTCGGCGGTACCGATTAGGTGACCAACGGTCAGTTTCCAAAACTCGGTGACACCGATCGAAAATCTCGGAATTTCCAATTTTAAGAATCGAGGTAACAGAAAGTTGGCAAGCTAAACTCGGTGGCACCGAATCAGAATCGGTTGCACAGATGTGCTAGGGTTTGGCATGGGTCTGTCTAAGGTGGGAATCGGTGGGACCGAGTGGAAATTGTTGGTAGCACCAATTTTCATGATAGGCTTGGACAGACTTTTGTGGAAGTGTTTGTGGGTGTTTTTGGTGACTATCACTTGTGCACGTGGAGCATCTTGTTCACCAACAGTACCTTACCCCCTTTTAATAGTATTGGCGTTCCTATGGACTCAAGGTGATTTCTCACCAAGTAAAATGTAGAGTCCTCTTGCTTGAAGCTTTGCCAATCCATTTCCTTGCATCTAGGGGTCTCTCCACAATCCTTTTGCTAACCCATCATTTAACTTTTCCTGAAATATACTTAGTGGAAACATGAGTTCAATGACATATATGTTGTTATTAATTACCAAAACCACCAAGGGAGCAAATGTGCTTTCAATCTCCCCCTTTTTGGTAATTGATGACAACATATAGATCAAAGCTTCGACATATGATATAATCAATGAATATAATCGTCGCTTTGAGAAGTATGTGATAAGCAAGAGCTCCCCCTAAATTTGTGCATCATTTTGAATTTGCGTTTGAATGCGAATGCACAATCGATTAGGTACATGGGGCACTCTTTCATTCACATACAAATTGGTGGTGTGCGAGAATAATATGAATGAATTTCATAGCACAACACAATCAAGCAAAGGTGACTGATCATCTCATAAGCATCACAAGGATAGGAAATAGTAGCAATACACATCAAGTGTATGATCAAACACCAACAAAGTTTAACACATGCAAACCAACCAAAAGATATCAATGTTTTGAAAAGCGATAAAAAACAATGCTCTCTCTCTCTCTCTCGAAGCAGTAATGATCTATACATCTTCTCCCCCTTTGGCAACAAGTTACCAAAAAGTTCAAAGGTATAGAGCTAAGCGCTCTTCTGGGGCTGATCTCCTCCGGTGGCTGATGAAGGAGTCGAGAGAACGGCATCAGCGAAGACTTCAGCAGACGTCATGGACGGAGTCGGAGTAGCAACTGGCGGTGCTGGAGGAGCCAAAGGGTCTGCGGCAGGTGCTGATGAAGAAGGTCTAGACTCTGGAACTGGCACTGCGGCAGATCTGGGCTGAGTCCTGAACTGAGTGGCTGTCCTGAGAGGTGGACTATCCTAATCATCATCTTTAGTGTGGGGACTAGGAACGCCATCAACTTCCTTCTTGAGCTCATTCACAGTCACTGTGAGCTCATCCACCTTGTTGGTGAGAATATGAAACTTGGTATCAACAATCCTCGAGAGGCTCTCCTGGTTCTTCAAGATGCTCCCGATGTCCTTCTGCATACTGAGCACATAGCTAAGAAAAAGGTCCATCTGCTCACTCCTAGTCTTTGGCACCTGAGAATTAGTGTCTCTGGCTGCCTCTGCCTATGCCTGTGTTGTAGCTAAGGTGGGATGATCTGGGTCCATCACCACAACATTGTCTTCTAGCTCTGGCAAAAGTGGCAAATGTGGTTGATCAAGTGCATATATGTGCTTCTCCAATTTGGAGTTGGTAAGCATCTGAATATAAGGTGCGTATCCACATGATCTCTTCTGATCTGCTGCAGTCCTCTTCACTGTTTCAACTATCAAGTCCATCACTCTGAATCTGGTGTGTTGATCAAGATGGAGCAGCATGTTGATAGAATATCCTCTTATCATCCTCTCATCTCCAGACTTAGGCATCAAGGTATGCCTTAAGATAGTGTTGATCATGCGTAGACCAGCCTAGAGGAAGTAAATGGATCAAAGCTTGTGAGATTGCAAGTTTGCAGCAGGGATCTCATTGTACATGTTCTTCATGGCATTGTGATTTGCCTTGGACTCGAAGTACACATCTAGTTCATCGTCTTCCACCTGTGGAGCTCCAAAGATGGCAGCCCACTCCTCAACTGTGGATTCATACCTGGTGCCTTCTGTTATCCATACAATCCTACCATCTCCATAGAAATGTGCAGTGGAGTAGAATTGCATGATCATCTCGTCGTTCCAAGCTGTGAACTCCTTACCAACAAACTCATCAAGACCAATGCAGTGGAAGTTATCTTGCACAATTGGGAAGTAGTCTTCATTGTCCTTGATGTGCTTCCAGTCCACATACCTCATGTCAATCACTGTGGGGCTCTTGTCATGCAAAACTGTTTCATAGAAATCTTGTTGTTCCTTTGTGTAGAACCTGTAGTCTACAGCTATCCTTCTCCTCTGAGAGTAAGGATCAATAGCTCTCCACTCTCTCAAGCCTGAGTCCTTCCTCTTCTTCATGTCTTCAGCAACAAGATGGCTGGCATTAATCTCTAGAAGGTGTGGTCTTAGCTTCATCAAAGAAAACTGTGTTTCATCCTCAGTTTCCCTGAAGGAAGAAGTCTTGTTCTTGCTTGAAGCTGGAATGTCTCTGGAAAACCTCTTGGGTTTTGGAGCAGCAGCAGCCTTCTTGGGTGCAGTCTTGGTGCCTTTGGATGATGTATCCTTGGGCATAGCATCAGCCATAAGCTTCTTCTTCTTCTTAGGAGGAGCCTTGGCAGCAGGCTCTTCCTCCTCTTCAGCATCAGCCTCTGGATCCTCATACATAGAGGTAGGCCTGCCCATAACATGTATCATCCTCTTCCTAGACTTCTTCTTTTCTCCTGCCTTCTTAGGCATAGACTTCTTTGAGGGCTCAATAATCAATGTTGCCCAGCACTCTCTGGTGCTCTTACTAACCCCGAGCTGGCATATTCTTTCCTGATTGCCTTCTTCTTGGATGAAGTGGCCGCAGCAGTGCTCTTGGCAGTTGCATCTTTCTTGGGCAGCTCCTCAAGAGCAAAATCTTCATCCTCCTCATCTGAGTTGAGCTTCCTTCTTGCCCTGGTTGCAGCTTTGGGAAGATCTGGTGAGCTAGGTACATCATCATAGCTACCTTCAGGACTAGTGCCTGAGCTCATGTCAACATTCTTCTCTCTGAAGTCATTCTGGCTATCATCAGAACCTGACATCTCTGACCCTGTGAAAAGAGTATAGAAGAGTGGAAGGGTTGAGTCATCACAAAATGCAGACAATTTTCTCAAAGACTGAACTAAAATTTCTCAAGATTTGCATTCTGCCAAGTGAATATCGGTACAACCGAGGCAAACTTTTCCGATCCACCGAGACAAACAACCTGCATTACAGAAACTTGCCACCACTTTCGGTGACACCGAAAATGGGAACTCGGTTTCACCGAGGTTGTTCTCAGTTGACCAAAAAAGGGAATTGGTGCTACCGGTTCTTTTGTTTCGGTTTCACCGAGATTCAAGTTGCGGACGGCAAACCCTAAAAAATCTTTCGTTCGCTATTCTAATGGAAGTTCTTGTGGATAGATCAATCTCAAAGTTTGTCTTATCGATGGAAATGTCCTAATGCGCAAGATTTGGAAGGGAGGAGTGCACGAGGGGTCAAAACCGTACCCTAATTCGGTGACGATCTCGCTATGGCGGTGACGGTGGTGAAGATTCCGTCGATGGCGTGGACTTCCAACGGCGGAGGCGCTCGGGAAGACGAAGGAGATGACCAGGGGTCTTTGTTCGGCAGCTAGGGTTTTGGAGGGGATGACGTTTGAGAAAGTAATTTCAAAAGTTGGGTCCGCCTCTTTATATACACGTGGCTGTCGGTGACATCGGTTAGAAATTATCGGTGCCACCGAGTTTCTCAACTGTCAATTGACAGGGAAACTCTGTGTAACCGAGAATAAGGAGTCGGTGTTACTGAGATTGAAAACCAGATCAACCCTAGGCATTCGGTGAGACCTAGATTTTGGTATTGGTTCCACCGAGATGCACTTGGGAGGTTTTAATGCTCAGTCCTTGTCGATACGGAACTCCGAGTGCTCCTCACACAGAGAGATCGAAAAGTACTTGTTCAAATTTTGTGATGCAGCAAGAATGGAATATGAGACAAGAAAGCATAGATAGCTAGAGAGTGGTCCTAGGCATTCTTGTTCATCCAATTGGCAAAAGAAAAACCAAAGTCCAAATAGCAACAATTGGATGTCCTCGAATGAATAAAGAAATGCAGACCAACATGCTCACACAATAAGATGTCAAATGAAATCATGGCAAACATGCACATACATACTAGCATCTATCAAGCATTTTGGCGATGACGGAGTCATCTATATATGAGTATATTTACTTAGGAGCCAAGCAAGAATACTTGATCATAGATCATACTCATCGTTTAAGCACAAGTGGGGTTACCACTTTTACATAAAGCTTTTAATGATATCACATTCTAAGAGATGCTTTAACTCATGTCTTAGAGTAAAGCTCCCCCTTGATGTGACATCCCCCCATAGGAGGGATAAACTAACCTTGGGTTTGTCGTAGAAGACTTCATGTGGGTGATGTAGTGGTGGATGCTCAAGGTTGATGAAGATCACCAAGAGTTGGGAGCATCCTTATTGTTTCCTTACTCTTCTCACCTACATGGGTTAGTCCCAACACACAAGAGACAAATACAAGGATATCTATGGACATGGAGTGCAAAGCATACATGATGATGTCCATAGATTTGTTGATTACCTTGTCTCTTGCTTACCTTTGAGGGAATGTGTGACTCCTTGAACTATTTCATGTTGTTGACGTTGATTGCAACTAGTTCTTGCCAATAATGAATGTGAGTGAATTTCATTGGCGGAGTCACCCCTCAAGAACTTCTCTAGTTCTTCTTCTTGGGGACCCACATCAACTTGATGGGGATCCTTGGTGTTGAAGTGGCACTTGTAGAAGTTGAGCTTGAAGTAGCCTTGGGAACCCACTGCACCAAAGCTTGGGATTCATCTTCATATGAGTCAATGTCCTCATGAAGCTTGTCCTTGCCCTTGAGCTTGTGGTCTTGTGGTGGAAGGTCATCTTGAGTGTTTGTTCCCTTGGGAAGAGTATGTTCATACTTCTCCCATTGAGGAACAAACTTGGGCTTGGGGTATTGACCTTCTTCCCATTCAACTCCATTTGCGTTGAAGTAGCCAATGCCATGGTTCTTTCGGTATCCTCCGTGCTTGCGTACAATTTCCTCAAATTGTTTACACTCGGCAAGACTCTTGTAGATACCTTTCTCTATAATTCCTTTCAATAAATTGTTTTCTTGCTCAAGTGTAACTTGGCTAAGAGAATCATCATTAGTGGAATCAATAAAACTACTAGAAGCAACATCATTAGATTTAGCATTTTTATTGTTGCTACTAGATGAAAAACCTTTCTTGCCTTTGATACTAGTTTGTCTAGGTTTAACTTGTGGTATGGATGTAGACAAGACTAATCGTTTGGCTAGATAAGATGAAGTCTTCTTTCGGAGATCGTCATTGATAGCTTTAAGAAACTCATGTTCTTGCTCCAAGGTGAGCTTCTCGAAGCGTAGCTTCTCATGAGTCCTTACAAGCTCTCTATGATCTTCTAGAGTAGATTCATGGGCTAACTTAAGAGTGTTTAATTCTTTAGTTAGTTGTTCTATTTTCATCTTATCATCGTCAACCGACTTACCCTGACAAGCATGAAAATTATCAAGTTCATTTTGACTAACATCACTAGTTTTATCAAAGAGCAAGTCATCAACTCCAAGTAAATCATCTTCATCACTATTGGAATCAAGATACTCGGGGTGTGATACCTTGGGGCCTTTAGCCATGAAGCAACTTCCACTCCCTTCATTTGGTGAATCAAATAGATCGTAGGAGTTGGTAGTCACTAGTGCAAGTCCGGCAACACCTTCATCTTGACTATAGTCGGAGTTGGAGTGATAGCTTCTCTCGGAGTGGTTGTCGGATTCGGAGCCGGAAACCCATTCACCAACATGAGCTTGATGTCTTCTTCTTGAGTAGCTCTTGGTGTACTTGTCCTTCTTCTCCGAGTCCCTACTTCTCCTTGAGGGTCTTCGTTCATAACGATCATCTCTAGTCCTTCTCTCTCTTTCAGGTGATTCATTTCCTGAGCTTCGTCTTCTCGGTGACTCTTCTGTTCGTTTGTAGAGAACCGTGCACTCATTGGAGTAGTGTCTGGGCTTCACACAATTGTAGCAGTTTCGGTCATGAATTGACGAACGCTTCTCTTCATATCTTGAGTTGGAGCTTCGTTCTTTGCCTCTATTCTTGTAGAACTTGTTGAATTTTTTGACCATGAGGCTTATCTCTTCATTGGTGACAAGGTTGTCGCTTGAAGTTATGGGAGCATCACTTGTGGCTTTGTAAGCACCGCTAGAGTTGTTGTGAAGCTCTTCCTTGTCCTTGAGTGTCATCTCATGAGCAACAATCCTTCCAATAACTTCTGTAGGCTTGAGATCTTTGTAGTTGGGCATCATTTGGATCAATGTGCACAGGGTGTCATATCTCTCATCCAAAGCTCGAAGTATCTTCTTGATGATGAATTTGTCGGTCATTTCTTTGCTTCCCAAGCCGGCAATCTCATTTGTGATGAGAGCTAGCCTAGAGTACATCTCTGCGACTCCTTCACCGTCCTTCATCTTGAACTTGTCAACCTGACATTGAAGAACATCGAACTTGGATTCTCTCACGGATTCGGTACCTTCGTGCATATCAACCAAAGTATCCCAAATTTCCTTGGCATTCTCAAGACGGCTGATTTTGTTGAATTTTTCGGGGCATAGGCAGTTGAAGAGAATGTCACATGCTTGAGCGTTGTATTGCAACATCTTCAATTCATTCACGGTCGCTTCATGATCCGGTTCCTTTCCATCACCAAAGAATTCACCTTGCAAGCCAACACGAACAACATCCCATACGGCAGGGTTATGACCAAAAATATGCATTTTCATTTTGTGCTTCCAACTAGCAGAATTTGTTCCATCAAAGTATGGACCTCTACGGTGATAATTTCCCTCGCTAGACGCCATACTCTCCTAGGTTGTGAGACCAATGCAATGGAGACCAAAGCTCTGATACCACTTGTAGGATCGAAAATATGTCTAGAGAGGGGGTGATTAGACTACTTGAGAAAATAAAAATTCTACCTTTTGCCAATTTTAAGAGTTGGCAGATTTTAGCAATTATAGCAATTCAAGTACACCCTACACATGCATGTCTAAGAGTATAGCAGCTGAAAGTAACAACAAGCATATGTAGTAGAGGGTTGGGAGGGAGATCAAACGCAATTTGGAGAAACGAAGATTTTTCCCGTGGTTCCGATAGGTGGTGCTATGGTACGTCCACGTTTATGGAGTCTTCAACCCACGGAGCGTAATGGTCGCGAGAGTCCACGGAGGGCTCCACCCATAAGGGTCCACGAAGTAGCAACCTTGACTATTCCATAACAGCTTCCGTCCACGAAGGACTAGCCTCGCTATGGGTAGATCTTCACGAAGTAGGCGATCTCCTTGCCCGTACAAACTTCTTGGTTCAACTCCACAACACGAAGTAGGAGGCTCCCAAGCGAAACATAACCAATCTAGGAGGCACCACCCTCCAAAAGGTAATTGGCTTGGTAATGTTGATGAACTCCTTGCTGTTGTGCTTCAAGATGATAGACTCCTCAATACACAATCACTCTCTCACAGATTTGGCTTTGGTGGAAGTGATTGATTTCGTGGAAAGCAACTTGGGGAGGCTAGAGATCAAGATTCATATGGATGGAGTGGAATAGCTTGATCTCAACACATGAGTAGGTGGCTCTCTCTTAGAAAATTGGATGGGGCAAGTATGGAATAGTTCTGAGTGCTTCTATTTCGAGTGGGTGGTGGTGAAGGGGTATATATAGGCATCCCCAAAAATCCAACCGTTACACCTAAAGTGACCAACTCGGTGACACCGAAGTGTAAAACTCGGTGGTACCGAGTTGCTCCAAAGGTAGCAACTTTTGAATCTCGGTGAGACCGATACAGAAATCTTGACGGTACAGATTAGGTGACCAACGGTCTATTTCCAAAACTCGGTGACGCCGATCCAAAATCTCAGAATTTCCGATTTTAAGAATCGACGTAACAGAAAGTTAGCAAGTTGAACTCAGTGGCACCGAATCAGAATCGGTTGCACCGATGTGCTAGGGTTTGGCATGGGTCTGTCTGAGGTGGGAATCGGTGGGACCGAGTGGAAATTGTTGGTAGCACTGATTTTCATGATAGGCCTGGACAAACTTTTGTGGAAGAGTTTGTCGGTGTTTTTGGTGACTATCACTTGTGCATGTGGGGCATCTTGTTCACCAACAGTACCTTACCCCCTTTTAATAGTATTGGCTTTCCTATGGACTCAAGGTGATTTCTCACAAAGTAAAATGTAGAGTCCTCTTGCTTGAAGCTTTGCCAATCCATTTCCTTGCGTCTAGGGATCTCTCCACAATCCTTTTGCTAACCCAGCATTGAACTTTTCCTGAAATATACTTAGTGGAAATATTAGTTCAATGACATATATGTTGTTATTAATTACCAAAACCACCAAGGGAGAAAATGTGCTTCCACTTTAAGGCTGGCAAATTCAAGGCGCACCTGCTCATGCATGGTTTCATGGATGGCCATACTCGATGGATAAGTGAAGACGATGATGATGAGGATGTCGCTGGGGCAAGCAATAACGACATGGGCCGAAATGAAGAGATGATCGAAAATGGGCCCGAAGAAGAGGGCGTCAGAAATGGCGCCGTACATGGCGCAGAAGAGGCCGGACCTGGCGGAGAAGACGCGGACACACCGCAGTCTTCGTCCCTACTAACTTCAGCCATGTGGGACCCACATGTTCAAGAACTACTTCGCAAGAGGACGACTAGCGACAGAGCTGCTTCTAGGGAGGAGGCCAAGTTGGCGCAACTGGATCTAGACTCGAAGACTCCATTGTATGATGGTTGCGATCCCGAGGTGACCCGCTTGAGTTTCACACTAGAACTGCTCAAGACGAAGGCAAAAAACAAATGGACAGACGCAAGCCTGGATGACCTTTTGAAGAATCTAAAGAAAGTTCTTCCCGAGGGAAGCCTGTGTCCCACTAGTGTCAAGGAGGCCAAAAATTCGTGTGCCCTCTTGATCTGCCGCACATTAGATGCAACGCATGCATCAACGATTGCATCATATATCGAACTGAGCACGCAGAAAAAACCATCTGCCCAAAGTGCAATGCTTCACGATATAAGAAGGCCGGAAAGAAAAATCCACAGAAAGTCGTGTGGTACTTTCCCATCACTCCCCGTCTGCAGCGGTATTTCATAGATCCTAAGGACGCAAAGCTCATGCGATGGCATGCGGATAGGGTGAGGCCAGACGATGGACATTTAGGGGCACGCTGTGTTTCGCCCACAAGACTTACTTCTATTGCGTCCAGTGACCGGCAACAAGTAATAAGGATGGATTCTACGTCATCCATCTAATTCTGGAGTACAGAAGGGATCAACAGTCACTTCGCATGACATCTACATCTGATACCATATCCAGAGATGGGCCGAAGCCTTAGAAACCATACCGGATCATCTACTCCGAAATGAATTCTACCGCATCCAGTAGGAAATTGCGTCGATCATCATCAAAGACGTCATTGAAGAGAATGGGATGTTCTACGGCAGTCCAATATTGCGGCCTGACGTCCGCACCCGCATGGCCCTACTACATTAGGACACCACGCCTTTCACCAAGCTTGGGTCCATCCTCCCGGATATGGACGAATGGCACGAGTGCAATGCTTAAATTAACGATGACATTGTGCCTATTTAGTTGTTACTTTCTCTACAACCGAAACTTGGAATTTATCTGTACGACGTAACTATTAGATGTAGACGCTATCGTACTCTATTTAGTTATCTATGTTTATGTTGCTTCTATTTGCTAACTATTTCTCTCCGCAGGCCGACGTCGTATATTATGTTGCATATTAATGTTGAATTCACTGGATAATATATGCATCTCTGACAGGTATATAGATCATCCATGCCGAGGTGGTATGCCGTGTACATTGGGAGGGTTCCGAGAGTGTACGAGGAGTGACCAGAGTGTTAGGCCCAAGTGTATCGCTTCCCGGGCGGCACCCAGAAAGGGTTTGCTAGCAGAAACGAGGTGGACGCTAGCGCGAGAGAGAAATCAGAACCGACGCCTCAAGAAGTACTACATAATCCCGCTTGTGCTCATCGTGATCGTCCTTCTCTTGTATGCGATCAGATCATAGCTAGGTTACATAGATAATGAAACATGAGTGTGATCATGGGTAGTTGCATGTATTCGAGACTTCTAATAACTTGTATCACTATATCTTCGAGACATGAACGTGATCGACTATTAGTGATGATGATGATATGACATGAAAGAACTTCTTTTATTCATATCTATTTCAATGAATATGCATGTTGTTATCGTATAGAACTTGTATCTATATAAATAGAGCAAAAAACGCAAAAAAATTGCAGCGCGCTTGTAACAGTGGCGCTCCACTGCAGAACGCGCTGCGGATAGTTAGCAGTAGCGCTGGGAGGAGGAGCGCTACTGCTATAGGATATTACCAGTAGCGCTGGGTGGAACACGCGCTACTGCTAAAATTTAGCTGTAGCGCCGTAGCAGTAGCGCGGGTACCCGCGCTACTACTAGTACAAAAACCGGCGCTACTAGTAGGCTTTTCCCTAGTAGTGCAATCATGCATATAAGAGTTCAGTAAAGACTCAATATATTTTCATGAATAATCTGAACATAAACCCACAATTCATCGGATCCCAACAAACACACGGGCAAAGAAGGATTACATCAGATAGATCACCGCCGGAATCGCGGTGAACTTTGTATTGAAGATCATAGAGAGAGATAGAGAGAAAGAGAGGGAGAACCATCAAGGTACTAGCTATCACTACTACAGAATGGTCCAAAGAAGACACGTCAATCAGAGACCCTTCGACGAAACTGTGTGCAATGCATGAATCAAAAACGGTATAGTTCAAGCTCCGTTGCTAATGGCATGAACTGTGTGTGAAGGTGGATCCATCAAATATGATTCAGAAAGTAGTTGCGTGTGTGATCTACGGCAGACAGTTTGTTCTTATGAACCGTTTGTGATAAGCGAAGATAACAGAAATGGTTAGCAAAACTATTGGGGAACGTTGCATGGGAAACAAAAATTTTCCTACACACACGTAAGATCTATCCATGGTGATGAGCATATATGAGAGGGAGAGTGGATCTACATACCCTTGTAGATCGCTAAGCGGGAAGCGTTAAGAAACGCGGTTGATGTAGTCGAACGTCTTCGCGATCCAAATCGCCGAGCGTCCCGCGATCCAATCACGATCTAGTACCGAACGGACAGCACCTCCGCGTTCAGCACACGTACAGCTCGATGACGATCTCCACCTTCTTGATCCAGCAAGAGGGAGCGGAGAGGTAGGTGAGTTCTCCGGCAGCGCGACGGCGCGGCGGCGGTGGTGGTGAAACTATTCCAGCAGGGCTTCGTCTAAGCGCCGCTGAAAACTAGAGGACTTGATCTATTGGGAGAGAGGGCTGCACCATGGCTTAGGGTTGAAGTTCTTTTTCCCTCACTCCCTCTAGTATATATAGGAGGAAGGGGAGGGTGGCCGGCGGCCCAAGGGCGGCCCCTTGGTGCGGCCGCAAGGAGGAGAGGTGGAGGAGTCCTACTCCAATCCTACTAGGAGTAGGATTCCTCTTCCTACACATGGAAACTCTTTCCACCTTTGTGTTTTCCCACCCCCAGCTGCATGGGCCTTAGTGGGGGCTCGGCCAGCCCACTAAGGGCTGGCTTGACTCCTCCCACAGCTCATGAGGTCCTTTGGGTCGAGACACCCCTCCCGATGGTCCCCGGTACCCCTCCCTGCACTCCCGGTACACTACCGAAATACCCGAAACTTTTCCGGTGACCAAAACCGGACTTCCTATATATCAATGTTTACCTCCAGACCATTCCGGAGCTCCTTGTGACGTCCGGGATCTCATCCGGGACTCCGAACAACCTTCGGTCACCACCATACATAACTCTATACTACCAAAACATCACCGAACCTTAAGTGTGTAGACCCTGTGGGTTTGAGAACTATGTAGACATGACCGAGACACATCTACGGTCAATAATCAATAGTGGGACCTGGATGCCCATATTTGTTCCTACATATTTTACGAAGATCTTTATCGGTTGAACCTCTATGTCAAGGATTCAGTTAATCCCGTACGTTGTTCCCTTTGTTCTTCGGTATGTTACTTGCCCGAGATTCGATCATCGGTATCTCTATACCTAGTTCAATATCGTTACTGGCAAGTCTCTTTACTCATTCCGTAATACAAGATCCCGTGGCTAACACTTTAGTCACATTGCTTGCAAGGCTTGTTGTGATGTTGTATTACCGAGTGGGCCCTGAGATACCTCTCCATCACACGGAGTAACAAATCCCAGTCTTGATCCATGCCAGCTCAACAGACACCTTTGGAGATACCTGTAGAGCATCTTTATAGTCACCCCGTTACGTTGTGACGTTTGATACACAGAAGGTACTCCTCTGGTGTCAGTGAGTTGCATGATCTCATGGTCATAGGAACAGATACTTGACATGCAGAAAACCATAGCAATAAATTGACACGATCATATGCTACGTTCATAGTTTGGGTCTTGTCCATCACATCATTCTCCTAATGATGTGATCCCATTATCAAATGACATCTCATGTCCATGGCTAGGAAACCTTGACCATCCTTGATCAACAAGCTAGTCTACTAGAGGCATACTAGGGACATAGTGTTGTCTATGTATCCATACATGTATCAGTGTTTCCAATTAATACAATTATAGCATGGATAATAAACGATTATCATGAACAAGGAAATATAATAATAAGTACTTTTATTATTGCCTCTAGGGCATATTTCCAACAGTCTCCCACTTGCAATAGAGTCAATAATCTAGCTCACATCACTATGTGATTTACATTGTAATGAATCTAACACCCATACAGTTCTGGTGTTGATCATGTTTAGCCCTGGGAAGAGGTTTAGTCATCGGGTCTGCAACATTCAGATCCGTGTGTACTTTGCAAATATTTATGTCGTCCTCCTTGATGTAATCGCGGATGGAATTGAAACGTCGCTTTATGTGTCTGGTCCTCTTGTGAAACCTTGGTTCCTTGGCTAGAGCAATGGCACCAGTGTTGTCACAGAACAGAGTCATTGGGTTTGGTGCACGAGGCACTATTCCAAGATCTGTCATGAACTACTTCATCCAGACACCTTCCTTCGCCGCCTCCGAGGCAGCGATGTACTCCGCTTCGCATGTAGAATCAGCTACCACGCTTTGCTTGGAACTGCACCAGCTTACCGCACCCCCATTAAGAATAAATACGTATCCGGTTTGCCACTTAGAGTCATCCGGATCAGTGTCAAAGCTTGCATCGACGTAACCCTTTACGACGAGCTCTTGATCACCTCCATAAACGAGAAACATGTCCTTAGTCCTTTTTAGGTACTTCAGGATATTCTTGACCGCCGTCCAGTGTTCCACTCCTGGATCACTTTGAAACCTTCAGGCCATACTAATGGCAAGGCTGACATCGGGTCTTGTGCACATCATTGCATACATGATAGACCCTATGGCTGAAGCATAGGGGACGACACTCATCTTTTCTCTATCTTCTGCAGTCACTGGGCATTGAGTCTTACTCAACTTCACACCTTGCAACACAGGCAAGAACCCCTTCTTGGACTGATCCATTTTGAACTTCTTCAAAACTTTGTCAAGGTATGTGCTCTGTGAAAGTCCTATTAAGCGTCTCGATCTATCTCTATAGATCTTCATGCCTAATATGAAAGCAACTTCTCCTAGGTCCTTCATTGAAAAACTCTTGTTCAAATATTCCTTCATGCTTTCCAACATTTCTATATTGTTTCCAATCAGCAATATGTCATCCACATATAATATTAGAAACGCTATAGAGCTCCCACTCACTTTCTTGTAAATACAAGCTTCTCCGTAAACTTGTATAAACCCAAACACTTTGATCACCTCATCAAAGCGCTTATTCCAACTCCGAGATGCTTGCACCAGTCCATAAATGGATCGCTGGAGTTTGCAAACTTTGTCAGGATTCTCTGAATCGACAAAACCTTCTGGTTGCATCATATACAACTCTTCCTCAAGGAAACCGTTGAGGAACGCTGTTTTGACATCCATTTGCCAAATTTCATAATCGAAAAAGGCAGCTATTGCTAACATGATTCGGACGGACTTAAGCATCGCTACGGGTGAGAAGGTCTCATCGTAGTCAACTCCTTGAAATTGTGAAAAACCCTTTGCCACAAGTCTAGCTTTATAGACGGTGACATTACCGTCCGCGTCCGTCTTCCTCTTAAAGATCCATTTGTTCTGAATGGCCTTACGCCCTTCAGGTAATACTTCCAAAGCCCATACTTTGTTTTCATACATGGATCCCATCTCGGATTTCATGGCATCTAACCATTTCTCAGAATCCGGGCCCATCATCGCTTCTCCATAGCTCGTAGGTTCATCGTTGTCCAACAACATGACCTCTAAGATAGGGTTGCCGTACCACTCAGGAGTAGTACGCGTCCTTGTCGACCTACGAGGTTCGATAGCAACTTGATCCAAAGCTTCATGATCATCATCATTAACTTCCTCTTCACCTGATGTAGGCTCTACAGAAACATCTTTCTGCGTTGCGCTACTCTCAGGTTGAAGTAAAGGTTCAAGAACCTCATCAAGTTCTATCTTCCTCCCACTCAATTCTTTCGAGAGAAACTCTTTCTCAAGAAATGTTCCGTTTTAGGGACAAACACTTTGCCTTCGGATCTGAGATAGAATGTATACCCAACTGTCTCTTTTGGGTATCCTATGAAGACGCATTTCTCCGCTTTGGGTTCTAGCTTTTCATGCTGAAGCTTTTTGACATAAGCATCACATCCCCAAACTTTAAGAAACGACAATTTTGGCTTCTTGCCAAACCACAGTACATATGGCGTCGTCTCAACGGATTTTGATGGTGCTCTATTTAAAGTGAATGCAGCTGTCTCTAATGCATAACCCCAAAACGATAGTGGCAAATCGGCAAGAGACATCACAGATCACACCATATCTAATAGGGTTCGATTACGACGTTCGGACACACCATTACGCTGTGGTGTTCTAGGCGGTGTCAATTGTGAAACAATTCCACACTACCTTAAGTGACTGCCAAACTCATAACTCAGATATTCTCCTCCTCGATCAGATCGTAGGAATTTAATCTTCTTGTTACGATGATTCTCAACTTCACTCTGAAATTGCTTGAACTTTTCAAACGTTTTAGACTTGTGTTTCATTAAGTAAATATATCCATATCTACTTAAGTCATCAGTGAAGGTGAGAAAGTAAAGATAACCACCGCACGCCTCAATGCTCAACGGACCGCATACATCAGTATGTATGATTTCCAACAAGTCACTAGCCCATTCCATTGTTCCAGAGAATGGCGTCTTAGTCATCTTGCCCATGAGGCATGGCTCACATGTGTCAAGTGATTCAAAATCAAGTGACTCCAGAAGTCCATCAGCATGGAGCTTCTTCATGCATTTTACACCAATATGACCTAAACGGCAGTGCCACAAGAAAGTGGTATTATCATAATCAATCCTACATCTTTTGGCATCAATGTTATGAACATCTGTATCATCACTATCGAGATTCAATAATAATAAACCCCTCACATTGGGTGCATGACCATAAAAGATATTACTCATATAAATAGAACAACCATTATTCTCTGATTTAAATGAGTAACCGTCTCACAATAAACAAGATCCAGATAGAATGTTCATGCTTAACGCAGGCACTAAATAAAAATTATTCAGGTTCATCACTAATCCCGATGGTAATCGAAGAGCGAGTGTGCCGACGGCGATCACATCAACCTTGGAACCATTTCCCATGCGCATCGTCACTTCGTCCTTTGCCAGCCTCCGTCTATTCCGCAGTTCTTGTTTTGAGTGGCAAATGTGAGCAACCGCACCGGTATCAAATACCCAGGCACTACAACGAGAGTTGGTAAGGTACACATCAATAACATGTATATCACATATACCTTGTTTGTTGTTGGCCGCCTTCTTGTCAGCCAAATACTTGGGGCAGTTCCGCTTCCAGTGACCAGTTCCCTTGCAATGAAAGCACTCAGTTTCTGGCTTGGGTCCAGACTTAGGTTTCTTCACGGGAGGGGCAACTGCTTTGCCACTCTTCTTGGAGTGACCCTTCTTACCCTTGCCATTCTTCTTGAAACTAGTGGTTTTATTGACCATCAACACTTGATGCTCCTTCTGAATCTCAGACTCAGCGACTTTCAACATCGCAAACAGCTCGGCGACTGACTTGTTCATCCCGTGCATGTTATAGTTCAACACGAAGCTCTTGTAGCTAGGTGGCAATGATTGAAGAACGCTGTCAGTGATCGCCTCTGCTGGAAGGGGCATCCCCAATTCAGCTAGACGTGTGGAATACCCAGACATTTTGAGTATGTGTTCACTAACATACCCGTTCTCCTCCATCTTGCAGGCATAGAACTTATCGGAGGTCTCATATCTCTCGATCCGGGCATTCTTCTGAAAAATAAACTTCAACTCTAGGAACATATCATATGCTCCATGACATTCAAAACGTCTTTGAAATCCCGGTTCTAAGCCATACACCATTGCACATTCAACCATTGAGTAATCATCAGAACGAGCCTGCCAGGCGTTCACAACGTCTAGAGACTCAACTAGAGTGGGTGGATCACCAAGTGGTGCATCAAGGACAAAAACCTTTTGGAAAGCCGTAAGGATAATCCTTAGATTACGGGCCCAGTCCACAAAGTTACTTCCATCATCTTTCAACTTAGCTTTCTCTAGGAACGCATTAAAATTCAGGGGTGCTACTGAGCGAGCCATGATCTACAACATAAATTTTGCAAAAACAACTTAGACTATTGTTCAGGATAATGAGTTTAGTTAATCATATTACTTTAAAAACTCCCACTCAAATTGACATCCCTCCGGTCATTCGAGTGTCACATGATCCAAATCCACCAACTCATGTCCGATCATCACGTGAGTTGAGGTGGTTTCAATGGTGAACATCTTCATGTTGATCATATCTACTATATGACTCATGTTCGACCTTTCGGTCTCTTGTGTTCCTAGGCCATGTCTGTAAATGTTAGGATCGTCAAGTTTAACCCGAGTGTTCCACACGTGCAACACTGGCTTGCACCCGTTGTATGCGAACGTAGAGTCTATCACACCCGATCATCACGTGGTGTCTCGAAATGACGAACTTTCGCAACGGTGCACACTCGGGGAGAACACAATTTATCTTGAAATTTAAGTGAGGGATCACCTTATAATGCTTCCATCGTCCTAAGAAAAATAAGATGCATAAAAGGATTAACATCACATGCAAATCATAAGTGACATGATATGGCCATGAACTTGTGCTTTTGATCTCCATCTCCAAAGCACCGGCATGATCTCCATAGTCACCGGCATAACACCATGATCTCCATCATCTTGATCTCCATCAATGTGTCGCCATGAGGTTGTCACACCGACTGTTGCTTCCATGACTATTGCTAACTCATAGCGATAAAGTAAAGCAAAAACGACGAAAATAATTAAAGACAACCCTATGGCTCCTGCCGGTTGCCGTACTCATCGACATGCAAGTCGTGATATTCTATACAATACATGATCATCTCATACATCACATATATCTCATCATTTAATTGGCCATATCACATCACAACATACCCTGCAAAAACAAGTTAGACGTCCTCTAATTGTTGTTGCAAGTTTTACGTGGCTGCTACGGGTATCTAGCAAGAACAATTCTTACCTACGCAAAAACCACAACGGTGATAAAAAAATTGCTATTCAACATTCTCAAGGACCGCCTTTGTCAAATCCGATCCGACTAAAGTGGGAGAAACAGACACCTGCCAGCCATCTTTATGCAACGAAGTTACATGTCAGGTGATGGAACCGGTCTCTCATAAGCGTACGAGTAATGTTGGTCTAGGCCGCTTCATCCCACAATACCGCCGAAAAAAGAAAATACCAAGGGAGGAAGCAATCCGAATATCAACGCCCACAAACTCCTTTCTGTTCTACTCGAGATCTCATCTACACATAGACCTAGGTCTGATACCACTGTTGGGGAACGTTGCATGGGAAACAAAAATTTTCCTACGCACACGCAAGATCTATCCATGGTGATGCGCATCTACGAGAGGGAGAGTGGATCTACATACCCTTGTAGATCGCTAAGCGGGAAGCGTTAAGAAACGCGGTTGATGTAGTCGAACGTCTTCGCGATCCAAATCGCCGAGCGTCCCGCGATCCAATCACGATCTAGTACCGAACGGACGGCACTTCTGCGTTCAGCACACGTACAGCTCGATGACTATCTCTGCCTTCTTGATCCAGCAAGAGGGAGCAGAGAGGTAGGTGAGTTCTTTGGCAGCGCGACGGCGCGGCGGCGGTGGTGGTGGAACTATTCCAGCAGGGCTTCGCCTAAGCGCCGCTAAAAACTAGAGGACTTGATCTATTGGTAGAGAGGGCTGCACCGTGGCTTAGGGTTGAAGTGCTTTTGCCCTCTCTCCCTCTACTATATATAGGAGGAAGGGGAGGGTGACCGGCGGCCCAAGGGCTGCCCCTTGGTGCGGCCGCAAGGAGGAGAGGTGGAGGAGTCCTACTCCAATCCTACTACGAGTAGGATTCCTCTTCCTCCACTTGGAAACTCTTTCCACCTTTGTGTTTTCCCACCCCCAGCCACATGGGCCTTAGTGGGGGGCTCAGCCAGCCCACTAAGGGCTGGCTTGACTCCTCCCACAGCCCATGAGGTCCTTTTGGTCGAGACACCCCTCCCGATGGTACCCGGTACCCTTCCCGGCACTCCCGGTACACTACCGAAAAACCCGAAACTTTTCCGGTGACCAAAACGGGACTTCTATATATCAATCTTTACCTCCGGACCATTCCGGAGCTCCTCGTGACATCCAGTATCTCATCTGGAACTCCGAACAACCTTCGGTCACCACCATACATAACTCTATACTACCGAAACGTCACCGAACCTTAAGTGTGCAGACCGTGCGGGTTCGAGAACTATGTAGACATGACCGAGACACCTCTACGGTCAATAACCAATAGCGGGACCTGGATGCCCATATTGGTTCCTACATATTCTACGAAGATCTTTAGCGGTTGAATCTCTATGTCAAGGTGTCGGATTTCTGGCTCCGCAAAACCCTCAAGGTTCGAACACAGGGGCGTGTGCGAAGCTTCCCGGCGGCCTCGCCCTACTTAGCTCGCTACTCGATGGTGACAACGGCGAACTCGCACGATGATGAGGAAGAAGATGAACACAGTGGTTTACCCAAGTTCGGGCCACTGCGAAGCGTAATACCGTACTCCTGCTTTGGTGGATTGCCTCTCGGGGAGGTGTGGTGGATGAACTAGTACAGTTATTTCGAGCCCCGCGAGAGCGCTCGAGTGGTGTTCTTGGCTCTCTGCCTTGTCTTGTGTTGGTCCCCCGCTCTACGGTGCGGCCTAACCTCTATATATAGCAGTGGCCCGGGTCCTCTTCCCTTATCACAATGGCGGGAAGGGATCCCACAATGGCAAAATTTGATGGGGGACAGGAGTACATCCCCGCCCTGTCCAAATGTGGTCTTCGCCTGCAAAGTAGCCGTCGGTGATGCAGAGGTGGGCTCGGCGATGACATCCGTCCTGCGGGGCTCGTGGTCATGGTCTTGTTGCACCAGAATTGAAACCTTTGGGGGATGCTTTGGGAACCCGCGTACATCCTTTCTCCCTTTGCACCAAAGGGGAAACTGCTCCGCCTGGCGCGTTGGCCCCCGCCTGTCCTTCCTTGCGTCATCTTTGACTCCTGAGGCCGGGTCCTGCATAGAGATCTCCGCCGTTCCGGAGGGGGCCTGAGGAGGCCCACTCCTTGCTGGCCTTGGTGCCCTTCTCCCTCGCGAGACTGGGGTCCTCACGAGGGCCTTGCCTTGTGTGGGGTCTTGCCAGGCCGTGCTTGGCTGACGAGGTGGGCCATGTCCTAGGCCGCAGGCAGGCAGGTCTGGGTACCCCCGTTCCCAGAACGCCGACAGTAGCTCCCGGGCCCAAGGCACGCTCGAGCCGGCTTCTGGGCGAAGCCTTGAGGACGGCCCGAAGCGTCGTGGGCCCCAAACGCCAGCGGACCAGGCTTTACACGCGTCGAATGCATGGGCGGCGACGCTCCCGCTCCCCGAGGGCATCAAGGACCGCCCCAAGTCGAACTGATGCGACGCCCATGTGCAGTGCTAACCATCATTGCCCTTCCTTGAATGCTGCCGCTGCCTTGGGCCTCTACTCCTCGGGCCACGCGGAAGCGACCCATCAATCGGTAGGAGAGGCAACGTGGACGGTACTGCGCTGATCGAACCGCTCCGCGGCGCCCAAGAGGTGCACGACGCCCGCTCTCCCACGACGCCCCGCGGCTGCCGTTACGCCTATAAATCCGCCCCGCCCCTGGCAGGTGGGGGAATTGCACACTCGAGGTGTCTTCTTGCTTCCTTTGCTCTGTGGAGAAAGCCCTCTCCTCTTCCCAGCTTCTCTTCTCCCATGGCGTCTAGAGGAAACGATGCAGGCGCTGGGTAGCGCGCGGCACCGCCGGCTCCCTCGCCCTCCTCCTGAGGCAGCGGCGGGGGGCCCTCGGGGTCGGCGCAAGTTCGCCGGCACTGGGTCATGATCGATGAGTGAGTACTCTGCCGCCGTCCTCCTTAGTCGTTTTATCCAGCGCTCCGAGCATGATCCTCTCTTTCGCCCAGGGTGCCCGCGGCCAAGAAGCGCAGGCTCGGCAAGCTCCAAGAGGAGACGGACGCGTTGCGGGCCAAGCTGGCGACCACCGAGGCCGCCTTTCAAGCCGCCCCCAGGGGCAAAGCGGAGGCCAGGGCGGAGCTGGCGTCCCTCCAGGCCCAGGTTCAGGAGGCGGCCGACGCCGTGCAGGCCGCCCAGGACGAGGCGGCGCACGCCAAGATGCTGGAGTCCTAGCGCGCTAAGCAGTATCTTGACATTGCCTGCCGCGTGACCAGCGCAGTGAGCCGGTTCGTAGGGGATGCCCCCACGCTGCCGTGCACGCACGGCGACAGGGGCTATCTCGACTTCTTCTGGAGGGTGGTGGAGGCGCTGGAGGCCGGCGTCTCCTGCGTGAATGCGGACAACGAGTCCGACGCGCGCGACCTTCTAGACCTCGCCCTGACCCTCATCTTCTCCAACTTGCGCCGCCACGCCCCGCAGCTCTACCTCCGGCATGTCATGGAGCGGGTGCCTGACGAGCTCCAGCGCTCCCTACGGGACGAGGTGCGCCCGCACGTGGAGTCCCTGGTGGAGCGGGGAGGACGACTCTGACTTCCAGGCGGCCGGCGGCGCGGGTGGCGATGGGGGCTCCTCCCCCTAGGCATCTCTTGTTTCCCTTTCATGGTCCCTGTAATACTTTAAGAAGAACTCGTCCCTGGGGGGCGTTAATATTTTGCATGTTACCTTTGCCCTCTTATTTTTCTTCTCTTGAACTCGCCAATTGCTTGCTTGCCGCGACGTGACTCGGTTTCTTTGTGCGGGGCTCGGTGCTGCTGCCGACGCGGCTTGGTGGTGACGGCTGGCAGGGCCCTCGTGAGGTCTTCTCTCCCGAGGGGCGGCTCACGGCCGTTGAGCCCCGGGTCCTTGGCGTCGTTGCTCGTTGACGCAGAATTCCTTCCTTTGCGCCGTCCCCCAGGCGCCCGGGACCGCACGGGCTTCCAGGGTGGCACACTGTAGACTGTAGTACCTGCATTCTGGCGTCAGTGCGCGCAACCTCTATCCCGCATTCGGGCCGCCATTGGGTTAGGAGGCCCGCGCTTGGTTCGGTAGTTTACTTAGCTTGTCGGCCGGTGACGATTTCGTGCGCCACGTGGCGTGGCCGGGTTGCCCAGATAGTCCGTGACTCTGCACGGGGTGCTTCTTCTTTGCAAGTGGGGCAGGTGGGGAGCCCTTTTGGCACTCTGTGTCTGCAGGCCCCGGTCCCGCACATTTCCCTACCACCGTAGTGTACGACCGGATCACCAGGACGCAACTACGAGGTGAGGCCTCGACACCCTCGATGCCGACCGGATCACCAAGGACGACATCGAGGGGCGAGTGGCTATATGACCGGTAAGGCTCCTGAGGCGCGTTGCTCAGGAGCCCCCTTTGACGCTCAAGCGACCCCCATTCCGCCCTATCGTGTTCTGCCTCAGGAGGCACTGGGGCCTTCTGAGACTCCATGCCGTGGTGCCGTGCCGCGGTCGGAGCCCCCGAGCGGGGGTCGACTGCCCAACGATGCAAGTCCCTGAGGCGACAGGGCCTTGCTATCCAGCTCCGAGGTGCCTAGGGGTGGGCCGGAGCGCATGGTCCCTTGTGAAACACAAATCCAGAAAAAGCGAATTCAAGACCGGTAAAATGAGAGAGCAACGAGACAAAAGTCCCCGCCCCTTTTTCTTTTAAATAGAAAATTCTGAAGTCCTCGGACTTCATTGCAAAAAGTGGCGATTCGAACACAAAAAGAAGCAAGCAACCGCCGCGTCCGGCACCTAGGCTAGTCTTCGTCTTCGTCTTCCCCCAGCGCTGAGCGTAGGGCATCCACGTTGCATGGGCATAGCCCTTGGAAGGCAGTGTTGAATTGTCCACCAGCGCGGAGCATGGGCTTCCACATTGCGTGGGAGGGAACCCCTCCGCGTCCTCGGGTGGCTCCGGGCGTATACAGCCCACTCATTATTACGTGAGAGTGTCACGGCCGTAGATAGCTGGGCAAGCCCCCGGGCGCACGGCCCGGTTGCTCCCAACTCCGTCAAGAGCCATCCCATGCATTTCTGCTCGGTTGCGCGCCTCTATGAGCCAAACCCGAACATATTGCTCCCCGCGTAGCCGCAGGATTGCGCTCCCGTGGCCCAAACATGAGCACAATGCATCCGGCGCAGTCATAGAGGTGTTTTGTTGATGAAGCTGCCTCGAGGGCCTCATGAGGCCCAGCCTCCCGAGGCTGCGCCGGTGTTCCAGCTGCCGCGGGTGGCCCGCGCTACTTACGTCCTGCTGCCCCCCCAGGCCATCACTCCTGAGGCCCAGGGGCTCGGCTCAGCGTTGCTTGCTCGCGTAGGCGCCGGCTTACGCCGCGCCACGCGGGCCCGGGGACGCCCTCCCTCTTTCTCCCGCTCGCGTCGTCCAGGCTCGGTGCTCCGTCGGGGGGGGAGCCCCCAGGCCCGGCTCGGGGAGGACGCCCAGGGCTCTCCCTACTCTTGGGGGGTGTTGGCGCCTGAAGCAGGCGCCTGATCCACCCCGCCGCCCGGAGGTACGACGTAGCATGGTACATAGGGCTCCACATAAGGGCATGGTTCTCCTCCTGAGCCGTCCAGCGGGGCACCGGGGACGGCCCCTTCGGGCGGCGGGGGGGGGGGGGGGGGGGGGCGCCGCCCTGCGTGCGCAGGCCGCAGACCCTCCTACGACGAGCCTCAGAGCGAAGTTGCTTACCTCTGCCACCGCCGTTGGGTGGGCCACGCGTCTCCTGACGTGGGTTGCTCCCTCGGCGATCCGACGAGCCTTCGCCGTTGTTGCTTGTCTTCTCGGACACCTGCGCCGCTTGCTCCCTGCGCAGGATGGCGCACTCCCGCCTGGTCAATCCAGGATGTTGAAGATCCACTGGGTCACGGAGGCGCGTGTTAGTGCGCGCGTGGGGCGCCCCGTTGTTTCCTCCGCGCGTTCGGTCGTCATGACCGGGCTGCGCCCCGAAACCGGTCACCGGAATTCAATGGAGAAGGAGCACAGCATGAGGCGGGCCCCGCTCGGGCTCGCCCAGGGCTGGAGGGGGCACGCCGTCGGTGGGCTGGGGGACAGGCGCTGCGAGCGAGCCCCCAGCGCTTGAAGAAGAGTGAGGAGCCCCGGCCCTCCGCGCGACGGTGACCAGCTCTGCGACATGGTCGGCCCACGCGTCAAAGCCCCCGTGCGTCGGGCGGTGGCGGAGCATCTCGCTTGCCAGCAGCAGTGCATCGTGCGCATTGAGGTCCCCCACGTAGGTGTGGTGCGACGCCGGTGCTGAGGGTGCCGCCCGCCCGCCATGAGTTCGGGCGGTGCGAGGGGCGGCGATGGCGGAGGCGATACTGGCGGCTTGATACTGACTGCCCAGCACTATGCCGCTGGGGCATGGGTCTCCTGCGGCAGCGGTGGGATTGGGGGAAGCTGATCCGCCGTGGCTGGGGGAAGCTTGCTGGGTGCTGGCCATCGGAGCGGTGGAGCGGAGGAAGAGCGAGGCTTGAAGAAGACTCCAACACGCCCCCTACCTGGCGCGCCAAATGTCGGATTTCGGGCTCCGCAAAACCCTCAAGGTTCGAACACAGGGGCATGTGCGAAGCTTCCCTGGGGCCATGCCCTACTTAGCTCGCTACTCGATGGTGACTACGGCGAACTCGCACGATGACGAGGAAGAAGATGAACACGGTGGTTTACCCAGGTTCGAGCTGCTGCGAAGCGTAATACCCTACTCCTTCTTTGGTGGATTGCCTCTCGGGGAGGTGTGGTGGATGAACTAGTACAGTGATTTCAATCCTTGCGAGAGCGCTCGAGTGGTGTTCTTGGCTCTCTGCCTTGTCTTGTGTTGGTCCCCCGCTCTACGGTGCGGCCTAACCTCTATATATAGCAGTGGCCCGGGTCCTCTTCCCTTATCACAATGGCGGGAAGGGATCCCACAACGGCCAAATTTGAAGGGGGACATGAGTACATCCCCGCCCTGTCCAAAGGTGGTCTTCGCCTGCAAAGTAGCCGTCGGTGATGCAGAGGTGGGCTCGGCGATGACATCCGTCCTCCGGGCCTCGTGGTTGTGGTCTTGTTGCACCAGAATGGAAACCTTTGGGGGATGCTTTGTGAACCCGCGTACGTCCTTACTACCTTTGCACCAAAGGGGAAACTGCTCCGCCTGGCGCACTGGCGCCCGCCTGTCCTTCATTGCGTCATCTTTGACTCCTGAGGTCGGGTCCTGCATAGAGATCTCCGCCGCTCCGGGGGGGGGGGCTGAGGAGGCCCATTCCTTGCTGGCCTTGGTTCCCTTCTCCCTCGCGAGCCTAGGGTCCTCGCGAGGGCCTTGCCTTGTGTGGGGTCTTGCCAGGCCGTGCTTGGCTGACGAGGTGTGCTCCCTGTTGTCACAGATGGGCTCCTTCCCCATGGAAGGGCAGGGATGCAGGGTGACCTCCCTAATGTCACGGATGGGCTCTTTCCCCTTCGAAGAGACGGATAGGGTGCCGTTGTCGGTGTCGGCGTCGGCGTCATCGATGAGGTCTGACTTGGCAGCTTACGATGCCGAGCCACCGCCATAGAACGTCTCCTTCAGAAATGAAAAAAGAGGCTCCATGGAGATGAAGGAAGGCAAATTCTTGACAGCGAAGCAGAGTAGATCAATGGTTGGGCCTTGCATGAGGTCGACGGGGGTTGAACCCGAGGGGTCGGTTAGGGTCACTGTCGACGAGCTGGACGTCGTAGCCGGCTACGCCGATATGCATCCATACGGGAACCCGCTGTCTTACAGCCTTGTATTCGTTAGATTTCCTGGCGGCCTCGGAGGCCACCTCGTCAACGTAGTCAGCTTCCCTGGCGGCCTCAGCGGCCACCTCGTCATCGTGGACAGCTTCCCCGGCGGCCTCGGCGGCCTCGGCGGCCACCTCGTCATCGTAGTCAGCTACCCCGGCGGCCTCGGTGGCCTCGGTGAACACCTCATCATCGTAGTCAGCTTCCCCGGCGATCCCGACGGGCACCTCGTCATCGTAGAAAGCTTCCCCGGCAGCCTCGGCGGCCACCTTGGCATCTTCCATCGGAAAGGCCGCGATATACCTCCTTTTGGCCATTCGCTCCTCGATCTCACCTGGAAGTGTAGCTGGGATTAGGCTGCGACTGTCTGCGGTGGGGATCAGTGCGGATCTGTGAGGAAAGGGGGTGTTTAGCAGGCGCCATCTAAGAAATTCAAGGCGGCGAGGGTATGGATATGGGTTCGTAACCTGGATGGGGAGAGCAGGAGAGGTTGACTGTGGAACGTGGAGCGGGATCGGGGGCTGCCGCGACGACGGCGAGATAGCTAGGGTTCGAGCGAGGGAGTTGTGTGGGATTGGGGGTGGGAGGGGCCTAGGAGGTGTTTGAGGAAATGCCGCGGCTACTTTAAATTTTACTTGGAGGGAATGAAAAGCCGGGACAAACTAAAACTTTTATGAACGGTTTGAAGTGGCGCCGGAGGAACAAACATCGCACATGGCCCGAACATAATACCTGTGTGCAATTCAAAGAGATAAACCCGTGGAACCATCAATTTTTAAATTGATCAAGGCGGGTAACTATTTTTAAGATTTCTCTATGCGGGTTGGTGCAAGGTGGTCTGTAGTTACGTGACAACTGACAACCACGGGTCGGGCGTGGCACACAGTTAGCATGCGGGAACCGTGTCTACTACTCTACTGCGTACACAATCGCACACAGTTGTCTCCTTAGACTCGTCTGCTAGTTAAGTCTCAAAAAAAGACTACCCTCCCATTTATATAACTACATAGGAAATTAAACACGATAAATCTAGGGTCATCGCACAAACAGACCTGCTTGTGGACCAAATGTATGTATGGAAAGGTTGTTGTGGTGTTCAAATACGGAATGCACAACTTTCATGTGACACACAATGTCCTACAGAGCACACGACAATGTTGGCTTATGCCCCCTGCCCCCCCCCACACACACATGCGCGCGCCTTCGAGTCGGCAGGGGGATGGTAGCTCGGTATATATATGAACTTACAAACTTATACTACAAGTGCAATTCACCCTACCGTAACACAAAACCAATAGAAATCCATCATGATCACCCCGTCCCCCGTGTTTTAGTTCTGAGGGTAGATTGCGCGGGCCCACTGATGGGCGCGTCTCAGAAACTTCACAAGATGGGTGAGACCGCAACCACATGTGTGTGTCTCAACTAATTACTTAAGGTGGTGTGATATTTCGTGTGTGCAAAACTTTTTGATGTGGCTCAAAAGTTGAACGGTATGTAGTTCCTGACCTCATAAATAGGTTTCGTGTATACGTAGTACTATTGTGATGCCCCTCCCCCGCCCCGCCCTGCCCCACGCACACACATGCTTCGAACAAACACGACGAACTATATATATGTATCCACTCAAACTTGTGTCTCATATCTCACCACGAACTATATCGTAACAAATTAACCTGTAGTATATATGGCCAGGTTTAAGTGATAAACCACATGGGTCCACAAATTTGGCATGTCGTCCATAACCACGCGAGGGAGTGTGTGTAGACAACACCAACGCACATGCATGGCCCCAGGCACATATGTATGAAAGCGTTGTGCGATGTTTTCAAATACCAAACGCACAACTTTCGCCACCACATGTGTGTCTCCCGAACTAGAATGGCCACGTACTGAGGTTAACAACCCATGCATATATAGCCCCAAGCGCGCCCACAATTCGATCCGATAGGAGGGATTCAATGTGTACGATGCATTCGATTTTTTGTTAGAATTGAAATGTCGATGCATATATCAACTACGTATAATATATACACATATACCAACAAGAAGAATCCACCTTGGTCAAATAAACATCTCTACAGACACCTGTCAAAGTGACGACCCACATGGACATGGTTGTGTCGGTGTGACGATGCCGATGACTATGTGAGAGAGTGTTTGACAAAACAAACGCCCACTCCATGAGGCCCACACATATATGTAATTAAGTGTTTGTTTAGTTAGTAATCAATGGAACTTTAATGGCACTTGCCTTAGAAACTGTAAGTCGACTTATGAAGAGGATCGATCATAACACACATAGGCCCTATTTGGATCCATGGGTTAGAGTTAGTTTGAGCTAGTTGGGGCTCAAATAGCCATAAAGTATTCAAACATGAGGGTTAGATTGTAGCTAGTTGCATCTAACCCACACAAAAAAAACTATCCCACCCAAGAGGTGCTAATTGGAGCTAGTTCTCATGGGGACCTTTCTATCCCACCAGCCAAGAGGTGCTAATTGGAGCTAGTTCTCGTGGGGCTCACTGAAAAAACACTTTTCTCTCTCCATCAAGTGCATCTATTGTCGATCTAACCCTGTCATCCAAACACCTCTTTGGCTAGAGTTAGTTTAGGGTTAGTCATGAGCTAGAAACTAACTCCAACCTCTAGCTAAGTTAGAGTATCCAAAACAGGGCCACACGCATGCATAACGAAAAGGATCCACATTGGTCAAAACAATATACAATATATATGCCACACATGGGCCCCATAGATTGACGCGTCACCGATTACCATGTGAGGGAGCCACACTTAGGACTACCATAGACTATGTCACACCCTATGTTTGTATCACTTTGCAATGCTACAGATTTACAAAATTTGGAACCAATTAAAAACTTTTTCAGTGCATGAGCTGGTTTGAATTGTTTGATGCTTGCTTGTTTGCTTAATGGTGTTTAGCACTCTTAGGTTCTACTCCTCTCCATATTTATATTCCTTGATCCAAACTTCTTGCCCAATGATCATAGCATGTGTATGGTACCTAAAACTATTTTTATCAAAATTTATTTTGGCCAAAAAGGATTTATTCAAACTAGGTTTTCAAAACCCCCTTAATTGAGGTTTGCACTAGAAGTCCTCAAATTGGGTGGATCCTTTTTCCCCAAAGGCTTTATTTGAAACCCACTATATATATTACTTCCCAAAACCACCAAATATTAATTTTAAAGATTATTTTACTATTTTATTTAAAGGCTTTTTCTTAAGGCCATAAATTGTTTTTCATAGGGAAAAATATTTAAATGCTTTAAAAATATTTGAGAAAATTTAGGGAAACTCAGTGGACATATATTTTCTATATATATGAGTTTCAACACATGGTCATGTTCAACATAATGGGCAAAACCCTCCAAAACCTTTTCTGCTTAAATCAAGCTTTTGAAATATTTCTATTGGAAATATTCTCAATAAATTCCAGGAAAATTCCAAAAAGTCACACATGCCATATGTAATGATCTTGAAAAGTTTCATCTCAATCCCAATTGATTTGATTCACCAAAATATTCCAAAACCATTCCTGTCCAGAGTCAAGTTCTAACAACTTTACATTGTGAAGTTTGTCCTATTGACCCAAAACTTTGTGGGCATGCTCTAATCACTTATTATTGCTCCTACACCAAGTGGTGGATTTGGAGGAAGTGAAATGCATGCTTGGATCTACAGAAATCTGATTCTGCCAAATTCTAGGGTTTTCTAAGTTTCCATTGTCAACCTTTCTCAAATAGGCTCAAACTTGGTGATCAACCATATTTATACCTTCTATTTCATCCTGTTAAACCTCATGGCAAGGAAACTTCATTTGCTTGGCCAAATCTCCATCAAACACCTCCTGCCAGAATGGTAAAACCTTTGTTTGACCCCCTTCTACTGTTCTCCTTGAGTTCAAATTTTTCCCACACCTTCTTACAATGATCATTCACCTCCAGTAAAAACCCTAAGTCCATAAGCCACTGGTTGGTGGGGTAAAACCCCAACTTTCACCTATGGACAACAGTGAAACACCTCTCTCTTTCCCCCCTCTCTATGAAAATGGACTCCCAGGGCATCCAATGCGATTTTCCCCTTGTATAGACCCCCCTAGACCTCCTAGACAGGCTTGGCCGTGCCCAGGCTACCGTTGACATGCCGTGGCATGCCAAAACGGCGCTCTGGAGCGCGCTATAGTGCACCCGAGCACTGTACCTGGAGCATCCCGAGGCTCCCGACCACCTTGGGATGTGGGGAGATGTCCCCTGGATTCCCCTCGATGTCCGCGTCCCTCCAAACGGTCGGCCCCCTCTCCATTCTCCCTCCTTCTCCCTTCTCCCGCGCGTGTCCGACGCCGCCCACTCCGGCCACTCCCTGTCCAAGATGCGGGGCTCTCTTCAAGCTCGTCCCGCTCCCCCTCTTGCTCCGCAGCGACCTATGCGAGCCCCACGAGCACCGCACAGAGGCCAGGACCCCCTCTCGTAGCCATCCAAGACATTCCCGCGGGCGATCGTGGGCTTTGTCCATGGTGAACCTCGGGATCCCTATTTAAGCGAGCCCCGCACCCCTCTCTCCCCTCTAGTCGGCCCCTCTAGCACCTAATTGCTCCCCCGTGCCACCCAATCGTCCTCCCCCTCTCTCTGTGCTCGACGCAAGCCGTCCGGCCACGGTGAGCCTCCTCCGGCCCCGTTTCCTCTCCCCGTGGTCCTCCCTCTCTCCCCTGATCCTTTTCCCCCCTTTTCCCATGCCTATTGCAGCTCCGAGCGGGCGTTCCCACCTCAAGACGAAGCTCCTCCCCTTGGGTCCGACGTCGCCGGCGATTCCGTCACCTCCGACACCACGCGACAGGCGACGCTCCCCTGAGCACGCCTGGACCATTGGTAGGACTCGCCGTCGACCGCATCGTCGCTGGTGAGCTCCTCTACTCCCTATCGCGAGGTGAGGGATGACAGGTGGTGCCCACCTGTCATACCCTCACCCCCTCTCCCGCTGGCAAGTAGGGCCCACGGGCAGGTTTAAAAGTGAACCTACCGAGTGCACCGTTTCGCTCTGGGCCGATTTCCCTTTGGGCCGGCTCGGCTGCGACGGCTTCGGCCCGAGAGGCACAGTACCATTTATCTTTTTCCTTTTTCCTGCATGATTCCAAAAATTCCACTAACCAAAATAAAATTCCATTTCCAATAATTTCTCCACCATAAATCTTAGAATAATATGTAGAATTTAATAGTGCCATTTGTGAAATTATTAGAAAACATTTTATGCACTATTTTGTTTTAAAACCCCTTTCTAGATATTTTTAGCCTCTGTTTAAATAGTTTTCAAAATAGTTTTCACTACAAAACCTTAGGAAGATATTTTTAGTATAAATGGTAGTATTTTACAGAGTAGGGTAACATTTTAAAAGTAGAGTTTGTGCTCTATTTTTGTGGCGATGCTTATTATTACCGTTATGTATCGCGACGATAGATTGCGCTATTGACGAGGGAGTTGGACTCGAAGACTTTGAAGACCCCGAAGACTTTGTTGAACCAGGCAAGCAGCCCTTTGACCATGACTATGAAACCCTTTTATTGCATGTCAAATAGCACTTTATTTCATTGTATTGATCATGATGATGTGGTGACCACTTTGGTGGGATGCCTCCGGTACTTTCTTGTTGATACTTGCATCGTGCATGACCCTAACTCCTTACGAGGGTTGTGTGGGTGGGAGTAGATAGGATGCTTAGTAGGTGCTACGCAAAGTGGGATGGGAATAAGCATGGTGTTGGAAACAAGAATGTTTTCAAAGACTTTTCGAAAACCCTGTCTGGTGCCACTAATGCCCGAGGGAGATGATGTTGAGCTAGGTAACCACTTGATAAAGAAGTAGTGTACCGGAGCAAGTGAGTGTGTGTGTTTTCGAAAATAGATTAGATTTAAGATTTGTCGACCGTCCCAACCTTACATGCACAACCACGATACCCCTTATGGGACGGGGCTTTGTTGATTACTTTGGTGGGTACTAGCATAGAGCCCGCATTACTAGTGGCGGGAGTGACGTGGTCACTCTCGATACGGGGTCGTGCCGGTGAGGATGATCATGCGCTGTCTTCACAGGCATCGGGCACACCGTTGATCCCTGCATGGATGTTACTTGTGATGTACATCATGTGGGCTGGGTACCAATCAAGTAGACTCTTTGTTTAGTATTGTCAGGGGAAAGACAATGTCCGGGTACTTACCTCGGGTATGGACAATACCGCGAGTCGCGGCTTGACACAGAAGTTTCTCGAGTCTTGTGGGTAAAGTGTGCAACCTGTGCAGAGTGTAAAACTATTCGAATAGCCATGTCCACGGTCAAGGACAGTTGGGTGGTGCTGCTTAAACTATGTCATGGGTTTTCATAAACTTGGTGTGAGAGTGTGGTGAACAAAGATGGGATACTCGAGACAAGTCGGATGACTTGACATGATGATTGACCATGAGATGTTCAAACCTTGATTATATTGATATCGGTAACCTGTTTGTGTGGATACTTGTATCCTCATGATGCATGCTATTACTAGTTATCTTGATCATGTCATTGCACTCAAACGTTAGCTTTCCGCAAAACTTACCTACTTAGTGCTATATCATGCATTGTTATTGCCTTGTTCCAAAACTTGGGTTGCTTGCGAGTACATTCAAAGTACTCATTGGCTTGCCACTGGTTATTTAATTGGCCAGGCATGGAAGAGCAGGAATATGGTGAAGAGTTCGTTGGAGACGAACATGCGATCTAGGACGCTTCCCAGTCAGAATGCCTGTAGGTTAAGGCAGATGGCATGGGTCTACGCTTTCGACCAAGATTTCCGCTGCTAGTTATGTTTAAGTGTTTGGCCCTTGCGGCCCTATCTATGTAAGACTTGGCCTAGCTGGCCTTTATTTGTGTAAGACGGTATGTAAGGATGTAAGTCTCTTGTATTCCAGTTTCTGTGTGTTCAGTGAGCATTGATCTCTGGGATCACTGTGCACGTGCATTCGGTGATCACGACTTATGAGTCGGGGTTCCCACAGATTATATGTGACACAAGCATATGCATGGGTATGTTTTTTGATTCAAAATGCCAACTGCACGACTTTGATACAGTGCGTGCTTCACAAACTGGGAAGTCCCCACGCTAAAGAAAACTGCGTGCAATATGTATGTCTCCTCCCACGCACCCCCTCAACTTTGAGCGGTAGGAGGTACTCATGAGTACGTCACGTCAATCTTTGGTGTGGAATCTCACCATGATCTACCGCAACACAGAGAAGATTAACTTAACCCCCATTGGTCAAACCCCTACCGATGCGATTCAAAAGTGATAGACCACATGCATGGACCCACAAATGTGGGGATCACTAGTAACACCGGAAGGATTATTGTCCGAGGGACCACCACCATTGTGTGCATGTGTCCTAAACACAGGCATGACGTGCCTTGTTTTAAACATTTCAATGCACAATTTTGATAATTTGGGGTGGCACTGCCTCACAAAACGGACAATCCCCCACAGACAGGCTAGTGCAAACAAGTGAAACGGAAAGAGCCCCCCGCGCGAGGCCACCACCGAAAACACCACTTCGAGGTGTGTCAAACTATTTTTATGTAGAAAACATGTGACACATCAGTCCGTGTTATAATTATAAAATGTCCATATATCATTCGAAAAATATGCAATAATTGAGTTTCCAGGAATTCATTGGGGGAAATCATATGTCCCCTTGGGTTCATGTGTTTAGTCGCCATGCAATAAATGGTAAGGAACCTCAAACATTAAAAAATCATTTTAAATTGAAGTGAATCCAAAAATCAACTGAAAATCATGAAACTTTGGATTCCGTTTCATGATATTTATATATATATATATAGTGTGCTAATTTTTGGCCTAATTAGAGACAAATTTTTGATACACTTTTCTTACAAACGGGAGCTTATTAAAGGTTGGTGCTTGGTACACACACTTGTCATGTTACCATCAGGAACGATTACATTACTGAACCGTGTGCGTTGGTCCCAACAAAATATTACGTACCACCACGAGCCCCATATGCCTTCCGAGCAGACGTGAGTCGACGGGACGCATGATTCGAGCAGTCCGCGGCTCAGTCTGACCATGAGGCGTGCGAGCAGGTGTGTAAATTGACTGGACGCGTGTGAGCAGGCCGCTCTGGCTCACCGGGAGACGTGCGAGCTGGTGTGTGAATTCACGGGACGCGTGCGAGTAGTCCTCTCCCCAGGCTAACCGGGAGACGTGCGAGCAGTCCTCTGCGCGGGCTAAACGGGA
Organism: Elymus sibiricus; assembly: GCA_039707655.1. Taxonomy (NCBI): domain Eukaryota; kingdom Viridiplantae; phylum Streptophyta; class Magnoliopsida; order Poales; family Poaceae; genus Elymus; species Elymus sibiricus. The sequence continues at coordinate 246,928,672 of CM077673.1, read as the reverse complement.
GACGTGCGAGCAGGGGTGTGGCATGTGAGAAGACCGATGCGCAGGCTCACCGGGAGGCGAGCCATTCACCTGCCTCCCGCCTAGCTCCCAACCACTCTATATTAAGTGCGCTTGTGCCGCTAGTTATAGTAGGCGGCCGCACTCCCCTCTCTCCACACACCACGCTTGCATCCTCGCTGTCGTTCCCAGTCATAAACGCTCTCGAAAGAGTATCAGATGGTGACCAAGCGCACTATTGGAGGGAGTGGTGACGCGGGGGTTGAAGCCGGAGCCGGCGAAGCAACTAAGCATCTCTTGATGCTAGGCGACGAGGTTGCCTTCCCGGCCGATGAGGTCTCGCACGGACAGAAGCACGGCAATGACGTCGTAAGCCCTGTCGTGCCTCCCCAGTAGGAGGCGGTGCTGCACAGAGACTACTACGACCTCTCTGATGACCACTCCATCGACGACGACTCTGACGGCGACAACTCCGACGACGACGGAGAACAGGTTAGACCCCCCTATTTTGGTAACTATATCATAGGGTATCTTTGATTAGTTCTGTTTTCCGCCTTTTTTTGTAATTTGTCCGGGGTTCATATTATTTCAATCCATGTAATCAGAGTAAGATTCGATAGATCCGTGTTAGTGTGTACGTATTGATTGTTTGGTAGGTAAATGATAAGTGACTTGGATAAGTGACAACTGTACATACGATTATGCTAGTATTATGTCTAAGGTTTTACAGTGATTTAATGGTTGACCTCTACAAATGATCATTTTGCTAATAATCTATCTACATAGATGATTGTACATGTACCCATTCGTAAATAAGCACTGTATAAGAGCATGTAGATCACTACTTTAGTGATAATGTGGAGTAGTACTTACTTCAAAGTTCCTTGTTTGTTTGAAAATAATCAGTTCATGCATTTAAAGTCACTAGTTAATAATTTTGTTGCACTAAGTTGTTTGTGATATCATTTTATGCATTTTATTCATCAATGTCATGATTTTTTTATTATATGTATAGGTACTATCTTTTTTTGAATATAGGTACTATCTGACGACGTTGGCAGTGAGAAGTACAACCAGAGAAGGTACAAGAAGCAAAAGCTCAAGGAGCCCTATGCGGGAATGCATAATCGTCGTATCAGGACCCGGAATGGGGGCTTCGGATGCCCGTTCTATGCCCAAAGGCTTAACCCCGTGTTTGCAAGTGTTCTGGCGCATTCTAGAGGACGAGCCGTTGGCTCTTTCAAGCAGAACTATTCTCGGAGGGTGGCGCACGCCGCGTACGCGGAGTACCTGGAGAAAGTTTACGTTGTTGGTGGGTACGACTAGGATTGAGTTATATATACTTGTCCTGATGCCAGCACTACCCTAACTATCTATAGTTTTTGCGTCTTATATCTCTGCTTGAGTATGTTTATTATGTGTTGATCTAGATGTCGGTGAGACTCTGTTTTATGAACTAATACATAGAGCAATGTAATTGCAGTCTTGAGCTGCAATCAGTTTGGTTGATGGAATATTTATGCTTATCTTAGAGTCCCCACACAATTTACTACTAGCAACAGTTTGCCCACAACACACATAGCTACGTTGTAGTGTTGGCAGTTTTTTTACACTATGCATATTACGGTAAAAAATGCTTGACTTACTTGCAAACTTGTTGAATGCGGTAAAAACTCCAGGTGTCACACGAAAAGATGAAATCTGGAACCCAAAAACTTGGTTATTTTCCAGGATTGTAACCGGGTGCGAGGACTAACATTGTGCCGCGACACGCATGTGTCCTGATTGTCCAGAACGCATTCCCGCGCATGGAAGTCCATTTACATGGACCATGGCCGTCCATTTACATCGTAGTTACACTTATCGCAAACGGCTATGTCTACTGAACCGTCGCCTCCGAAGCACATCATTATTCTGGCCGAGAAAACCCTCACCATCATCCCCGCTTAACAAAACCCACACCGTCCTTCCCAGACGCACCCGCACTACATATTCCACACCGCTGCTTAGTGCTGAACTTGTACGCTGCTTTATGTCATTGCACACGCATCGTTTTTACTAACCGTTTGCCATTTAACGCCCCAAAAATGGGAGCTTCTTCCAGCCGACGTGTGGCCAACCGAGCTGGGCGGGAGGCTGTGCACGTTTGCGCGTGGGAACGGGCTCACCAACGATACGTTGGCGGCACTTCGAGCCGCCACATGACCAAACGAACCGCCGGGAACGCTTGTTCGTGCGCTGGTCAAGCTTGTGCAACAATCCTCCGCCGGGAACGCGGTGACAAGATGTGCCAATTATAGCCCGTCCAGCCCCCATTTACTCCACCGCTCATTTAACCTATTGTCTCTCTTCAACCTTTCCCCACAACGCAAGAAGCACACCCACACTCCAAATACAAAGAGGATATCCTGCTCGGCTCCAATGGTGGAGCTCCCAGTAGCTGCCGACGACGAGCGGTAGTTCACTATTCGTGCCTACGTGGACACCCACGTAAGGTTCAAGAACCTCATGGTGGTGTACATCAACGACCCGATCTGGGTGGAGAACTCCATCCACACCATGGAGCAGTTACTTGTCTATGACAAGTACAAAGTGGTCGGCTTCGATCTGGAGTACACCGGCGGTCATGCCGGGAATGATCAGAAGGTTGCCGTCGCCCAACTATGCGTGGGCCATTACGTCCTCGTCTACCACTACTGCCTGGCCACAAGGCCTTGCGATAAATTTGCCAGGTTTGTCAACAGCCCCGACTACATATTCGGTACGGTGGACACCACCAACGATGAAAAGGTTCTCAAGACGACTAGCTTGGCCTGCCGGAATCTTGTGGACATCCAATGCATGTACAAGATCTTGGGCGGCGAGGAGAAGCATAAGGACTCCCTGGTTGACCTCGCCATGGCCATCATCGACCCCTACTACAAAGGCATGAAGGATGTCTGCAAGAAGAAGGTTGCATGGAACCACGCCTGGGTCCAAAGACTGGATGAAGATCACCTCAAGTACGCGGCCAAGGACGCGTACATAAGCTACAAGATGTGCAGGCGGATCGTTGACATGAGGAAGTGCCTCCGTCCTGCACCGATCGGCACCCCTCGTCACAAGAACTATAGACGAATGATTTGATGATCGTCACTACTAGTTTAGTATGCATGTACTTGTTAATTGATGTGTGCAAATGTTATCTGTAGTCAGTAATGTAATTGGATGTTTATTTAGGTTATGCAATCATGATGTTGTTCTGTAGACAGAGCATAGATGCTATATGCAGACATAGCAGATCACATTGCTTACGATTATAGAAACGAACACGTCGGTGATGATTTCAACAATCGTAGACAATTGGGTGTGAGCAAGTGTTTGCCCATAGGCCACATCACACACACCTTATTATCAGGAATCGTCTGTCTTTTTATCGGTCTTCCCACCCAATTACGAGTACTGACCTATTTGCCGGGTATCACACACATCTTGTTATGCAGAATCGTTTGTGTTACTTTTGATCAACACAAACAGTTCGTCCAAACGACCTGTTTGCCGGGTATCACATACAACCATGCAAATGACATCTTATGAGGGAGACTCTTATTTTGGTAGTACTATCTTTTCCTTAGTATGCAATGGCCGATTAATATCTGGACATCAATATGCAATTGACGATTAATATCCGGACCTTAAGAAGCACAACCACGACCGAGGGTATCCTGCGCGGCTCCAATGGCACTCCCAGTGGCTGCCGACGACGAGCGCCAGTTCACCATGCATGCCGCAGTGGACATGCCCTGTCTGTTCATGGTGTAAACCAAACATCCAATCTGGATGGAGAACTCCAACGTCATGGACCTGTTACTTGACGAGGACAAGTACATAGTGGTCTGGTTCGACCTCGCGCCCCACCGCGTGCCCTGCTCTCGCGTTCCTGCGCGTGCTCTGCTCTTGCACCCCTGCGCGTGCTCTGCTCTTGCGCCCCTCCGTGCGCGCTCTGCCAGCGGTTGGGGCCAGCCCAAGATCACGTTCGGGGCTCCATATGCATGCGGTTGCGCCACGCGCGTTGCCCCATGCAGTTACGTGCTCCATGACTGAATCAAGCGCTGCAAAACCTGCCATCCAGACGTGCCGGTTTTCCAGGACGTCTGGCCCCCATTTATACCCACGGCCATTGACCATAGTCTCTTCACGCTTTCGATCGCGCCCCCCAACACAATAAGCGCACCCTGGACGACGCATACAGAGAGGATGTCTAGCGGCGCTCTAATGGAGTTCGGCATGCATCATGTGATGACCCACATGAGGAAGACGGACCTCACGGTGGTGTACACCAACGACCCAGGCATGGTGGAGGACTCCATCGACACCATGGAGCGGCTGCTTGATGCGGATGACAAGTCCAAAGTGGTCGGCTTCGACCTCGCTTACACCGGCGGTCGTGCCGGGCATGATCAGAAGGTTGCCGTCGCCCCGTTGTGCATCGGCCATCACGTCCTCCTCTACCACTACTACCGGACCAAAGTGCCTTGCGAGTGTTTCACCAGGTTTGTGAACAGCCCCAACTACAGGTTCGCTACGGTGGACACCACCGACGATCCAAAGGTGCTCAAGACTTCGGGCTTGGCCTGCCAGAAGCTTGTCGACATCCGCAGCCACTACAGGGTCTGGGGCCGCAAGACGGACATCGACTCCCATGTTGACCTGGGCGAGGCCATCATCGACCCCTACTACGCTGACATGAAGGCTGGGTTTTCATCATATTGCTTTCTGATCTACGTTTTTTTGCAATCTTTGTTTTTAGATCTACAAAACCAAAAACCCAAAAATATATTGCTGCATATTTACTCTTTTTATTTCTGTTCTTGAGAGATCTATCTATCACTACCTAATCTATCTTACTACCGTAGAGAGATTGACAACCCCTCTTTCGCGTCGGGTTGCAAGTATTTGTTGTTTGTGTGTAGGTGCTGCTTATTTGGTGGCGGTGATCCTCCTACTGGTTCAGTAACCTTGGTTTCATAACTGAGGGAAATACTTACCGTCGCTGTTCCGCATCATCCCTTCCTCTTGGTGAAATACCGACGCAGTCTCAAGCCATGTCAAAGGAATTTGGCGCCGTTGCCGGGGAGGAAGCGGTCTCTTCTACGTGCCTATCGTAGGCGCCGAGGGGACTCCACCACCATCTACCAGGTTCCTAATCACAAATCTCATCTCCTTACACTTACATTATTTGCCATTTGCCTCTCGTTTTCCTCTCCCCCACTTCACCAATTTGCCGTTTTATTCGCCCTCTTTTTTATTTGCCCTTTTTCTAGCCGGATCTCTTCCTTGCTTGCAATCTTGTTTGCGTAGTCATGATGCCTCAATGAAAGTATTATGAAGTACCAAGGAATATATGTCTACACAATTTGAGCATAACAATTATTTTACCGATGAGCTTAGAGAACACTCTACCGTACTAGATGCCATAACGAAGCAACTTGATGATATTAGTAGAGAAGTTTGTAATCTTCAATCTAAGTATGCTCATGCTGAAAAGTTGCTTGGTAAAATCTCTGATGCACAAGCCACTTTAATAAATCAAATGGCTGCCAAACCAATCTCTCTAGAAGATAAGAAAGATGAAGATCTTAAAGTGATTGGTGTTTCTTCTATTGATTCCTTGTTTAGTAATGTTAAAATTGATAATGAAGGGACTGAAGTAGAGTCAACTTTAGCTAGAAGGCGTCCCAATAATTTGGAGGGTGAAAATCTTGATGAAATTTTTGATAAAAGTGGGTTTGAAGAGGTCAAAACTTTAACTAGTGATGTGCCCACTATCTTGGATTGCAAACACTTTAATTATGATTGTTGATCTTTGATTGTGTGTATTTCTTTGTTTCAATCCATGTTGAATTCACCCCATGCTTATGAGCAAAATAAAGCTTTTACTAAACATATCATTGATGCCATGATGAAATATTTTGAAGAAAAGTTGGAGTTGGAGATTTCTATCCCTAGAAAATTACATGATGAGTGGGAACCTACCATTAAGGTCAACATTAAAAATTATGAATGCTTTGCTTTGTGTGATTTGGGTGGAAGTGTTTCCACAGTTCCGAAATCTCTATGTGATGTGCTTGGTCTTACCAATATTGAAGAATGTTCTCTTAATTTGCACTTGGCGGATTCTACTATTAAAAAACCTTTGGGTAGAATTAATGATGTTCTTATTCTTGCAAATAGGAACTATGTGCCTATTGATTTTAATGTGCTTGATATTGATTGCAATCCGTCTTGTTCCATTGTACTTGGTAGATCGTTTTTACGCACTATAGGTGCCGTGATTGATATGAAAGAAGGCAATATTCGTATTCAATTTCCCTTGAGAAAGGGTATGGAACACTTCCCTAAAACAAGAATTAAGCCACCCTATGAATCAATCATGAGGGCATCCTATGGATCCAAAACCAAAGATGACAATACTTGAATCTATGTGTTATGCCTAGCTAGGGGCGTAAAACGATAGCGCTTGTTGGGAGGCAACCCAATGAATAAATATTTTTTTGCTTTTTCCTTTATGTTTTAGAGTGTTGACACAATTATGCCTCTGTTATGATTGTGTTTTTATGGTTTATTTAGTGTTTGTGCCAAGTAAAGCCTTTAGGATGATTCATAGGATGAGTAGAAGTGATGCTGAATCTGAAACAGAAACTTTGCGTCCAGTATATGAATTTTCATTTTTTACTGGAACGTGATCTTGAGCTGAAATTTGAAAACAGTGTTTCTATACAAATTCCTTACGTTGTCCTAATTTTTCAGAATTTTTAGAGTTACATTAGTATGGGTAGAGTACAGATTACTACAGACTGTTCTGTTTAAGACAGATTCTGTTTTCGTTGCATTGTGTGCTTGTTTTGATGAATCTATCACTACTGGAATCAGGGACTTTGCCATCTGCCAGCTCTTTGCCGTCTGCTGGCAGACGGCAAAGAGGCTCTTTGCCGTCTGCTTTGGAAAAGCAGACGGCAAAGAGCTGGCTGATGGCAAAGACACATTTTGCCATCAGCCACCTCTTTGCCGTCTGCCAGCGGACGGCAAAGAAACTTTGTCGTCCGCTAGCAGACGGCAAAGAGGTGGGGTGGGCCCAGTGGAGGCCAGCGCTGTAACAGCCCACCATCCCCACCTCTTTGCCGTCTGCCAGTGGACGGCAAAGAATCTTTGCCGTCTGCTGGCAGACGGCAAAGAGGTAGGCTATCCTTTTTTTTTTGCGGGTCAGACTTATTACGTCCAAATTGCCACCGCCCAGTCCCGCACAGAACCGCCCACGCTCAGCCTCGCACTCGATCCCCTCCCTCCCGCACTCTGTCGCTCCCCTAGGGTTCCTCCCGTCCACCGCCGCCGGCCCTCCCGTCCGCTGCCGCAGGCCCTCCCGTCCGCCGCCGCAGGCCCTCCCGTCCGCCGCCGCCGGCCCTCGGGCGCGTCCCCTCCGTCCAGCCGGCAGAGCCCCACTCCCGTCCGCCGCCGCCGGCCCTCGGGCGCGTCCTCTCCCTTTGCCGCGTCCCCTCCGTCCAGCCGGCGGAGCCCCACTCCGGCGGACCTGCTACTCCGAGGCAGGAGGACCCCCGTTCCCCATCCCTTCCTCCTGGCCGTGAGCCACCAAGGTAAGCAGCTCCTGTGATGTTTTTTGCAGTAGATTTGCTGTAAGCTACTGTGAAGTATGATATTGTCATCTAGGTTTGCTATGATGTGTTGCTTTATATATGGCAGAAACAATTTTGATATGGATGTAGTGCAGACCAAATGTGTTCTATAGAGTAGTGCAGACCAAATGTGTTCTATAGAGTAGTGCAGACCAAATGTTTTGCACTGTAATTTTCTCCACTGAGTAGTGCAGACCAAATGTGTTGCTTTATATATGTGGTTGAGAGTGCAGACCAAACATTTTGATATGGTTGAGAGTGCAGACCAATTTTGTCTTCATAGCTGAAAAACATGTTTCAACATTGGCAGTGGCAACATGGAGAATCAGTCCTAGCTTCAAAAGCTGATATACCAAAGGATATGAGAGATGCTTCCTCTTTGCTGACTGTGTTAATATTCTGGATTTGACACATCGTTTGTTCTGTTTTGGCTCGTGCTTAAGTGATTACACATGTCGCGGCACCCCAACATCGTCAGCCTCTGTGCCGCACTGCCGCCTATGAGGATGAGGATGCCGTGCACCTTGTCATGGGGCTCTGCGAGGGCGGCGACCTCTTCGACAGGATTGTGGCCCGGGGGCACTACAGCGAGCGCGCCGGCCGCCGCCATCACAAGCACCATGACAAGGTTCTGCCATTTTCAGATCATTCAAGTTTCTGTTCACTTTATTTTGTCCGGAGACGATAAATCATCAGAACCGAGCCAAGATTATTGGTAAGTCCAGTTTTTGTTTTTTCTAAAATTCTTCAGTTAAGCTTGCGGGTTTCTACCGTGTATCTAAACGCTGGGCCTGAGACTGACTGGTTTCATTCTCAATCTAAGCTAAGCAGAATACTTTAGGTCTGTGAAATGACTCGATAGTTACAAACCACACAAGGAATTAAAAAATGAATGTGTGTTTTGGGAGACGTTTATTGAAATTTTCTAAAACATGGGTATTCGGAAAAGCAAATCTACAACTAAGATCATAGGAAGTCTGTCTTAGGAGAAGCATCCTGACTGGGAGATCTTCAAGGGGATTTCCTGGAATAGCCCTCTCATCGTGTTTTTTTCCCAAAAAAATTAGATGGAAAAATACTCACCATACAAAGTTCTTTCTCCAATTTTTTTGTGCGCAACTATGATATATTTTCCTATTCATTGATTGTACAATTTAATCTATAGACACGGCATGGCACTGATCAACACAACCTTGTCCCAGTTCTTCTTTTACATTTCTACTCCTAACCCATTCTCTCTTTCTTAGTGTTTTTGTTATGCAGGTTGGAAGAAAAGAAGAAGATCCAGAGAAGATCTTAGTAATAAGATAGTTTTTAGGAAAATAGATATATAGTTTTAGGTCATTTCTTGTAATTTCCGAAATGTAAATTTAATTACTTAATCATTTCTGATTCTTTATAATATGACTTTGTATTACCTATTCCAATTATTAATAAAGTTTTTAATTTACATGTGTTCATGACTATTGGTAATATGTGTTGGATATGCTATATTGGTCATATATATAATTTTCTGTGAAAATGAATTGATATAAGAAAAAATACGGGCTATATAGCCACTTTGGCCTATTTGGCCTCTTTGCCGTCTGCTAGCAGACGGCAAAGAGCTTGCTTCTTTGCCGTCTGCTGGCAGAAGGCAAAGAAGAAGCTCTTTGCCGTCTGCTGGCGGACGGCAAAGAAGCAAGCTCTTTGCCGTCTGCTAGCAGACGGCAAAGAGCTTTCTTCTTTGCCGTCCGCCAGCAGACGGCAAAGCGGCCTTTGCCGGCATCCGTTCGGCCGGACTGTTCGCCATCTGCTGGCGGACGGAAAGCCTTTGCCGTCCGCCAAGCATGCCTTTGCCGTCTGCTATGGCAGACGGCAAAGAAGCTGATTCCAGTAGTGTATGGCTTGTATTGGGGGGTATAATCCATGGTAAAGTTAAAATACAGTAGTTATAATGCAATAATAAAATATGAATGGGTTTGCAACATTACCTAAAGTAGTGATTTGCTTTATTATACTAACGAATCTCACGAAGATTTGGTTGAGTTTTGTGTGATTGAAGTTTTGAAGTTTTGGGTGAGATCACGATGGATGAAGGAATAAGGAGTGATAAAAGCCTAAGCTTGGGGATGCTACCGCACCCCCAAGATATATCCAAAGAGAAACAAGCAGCTAAGCTTGGGGATGCCCCCGAGTGGCATCCCCTCTTTCTTCTAACGACCATCGGTATTTTACTTGGAGCTATATTTTTATTCGTCACATATCATGAGTTTTGGTTGGAGCGTCTTGTATCTTTGCTTGCTTTGTTTTTTAGTTTTTCCTTTGTATCCTTGCTGGACACACCTATTTGAGAAAGCCAAAATCATGCTATGATTTGTTAGAATTGCTATATGTGCTTCACTTAAACCTTTTGAGCTATAGAATTGCTCTAGTGCTTCACTTATATCTTTTTGAGCACGGTGTGCTTGGAATTTTTTTTGTAGAAATACTCTCGTGCTTCACTTAGATTAATTTGAGAGTTAGTAAATTTTGAGGAAATCCTCTCATGCTTCACTTATACCTTTTTGAGAGATGAAATCTTTATGCTCATGTGCTTCACTTAAATTCGTTTGAGCTTGCCAAAAAGCAATGGCAATATATGAAACTAGTCCCAAAGTGATAGATATCCAAGGAGGATATAATAAAAACTTTCATGAAGATCATTGGACAAATTAAACTTGATTCCTTGTAATACTTTTGAAACACGATGATAGTAATATCTGAGTCATGTTAGTAAGTAATTATTTTTAGTAGGAATATTGGTGTTAAGGTTTGTGATTCCCTATGCATGCACGGAAGTCAATAGTTATGCAATGAAGTTACATCCTACTTGTGGTGCATTATTCGGTGTTAGTTATGTTCAATGCTCACTTATGTGAATTTTCGTTTCTTGGTTTGGTTGCTTCCCAATCTATTTGCTAGCCTCCATTTGTACTAAGTTGAAATACTACTTGTGCATCCAAAATCCTTAAACCAAGTTTTGCCTTATGAGTCCGCCATACCTACCTATATGCGGTATTTCCATGCTGTTCCAAGCAAATTTGTATGTGCCATCTCTAAATTTTCAAAATAAATTTTCTCTTTTGTGTGCCCGTACCGCTCATGAAACGGTGGGGAGTGTCCAATATTTTTCCATGCTAGATGTGTTATTCTCAAGATGAGTGTTTATCCACTTGTCATTGCACGAGAGTGCGGCGGTAATAGGGATGCCCATTCCCAAAATGAAAAAGAAAAAAAATATTTACTTTAAGTTGTCAAATAATAAATTCCTTGGAAATTGTTGGTATGGAAGGCAACCGTGGATACGGCCCGCCATGGAAAGTGAAAGTTTGGTGGAACAAGGAATAAACATTATTTTCTGTTTGGGAACCGCCTATGATATATCTAGCATGGAAAGTATTGTGAGCTACTTTGTCATTTTCATTGACAGGAAAAGCATGCCACCCAAAATATTTTTTCACTCTGAATTTAAAACTTGAGCTCTGGCACCTCTACAAATCCCTAATTCCCTCTGCGAAGGGCCTATATATTTACTTTATGCAATTTTTATTTTTGCTTTGAGTATCCATCTTCTCTTATAAGCACCAACTAGGGGGCACTATGATCGTACTTGAGCATTGGGCATAGCTAATATTTGAGTGTGTGTCATGAATGGATCAATGATTGAGCATGATGGGCTAGGGATAACTTTCTTTAGTGTTGATATTTTGAAAGACATGGTTGCTTGTTGACATGCTTGAGTATTGAAGTCATTATGTTAAAACTAGACTATTGCTTTTAATCATTATAAGTCCAAATGTCCATCCTATACAAAAGAAAAGAATGTGATGAACATGTTAGGCAGCATTCCACATCAAAAATTCTGTTTTTATCATTTACCTACTCGAGGACGAGTAGGAATTAAGCTTGGGCATGCTGATACGTCTCCAACATATCTATAATTTTTGCTTGTTCCATATTGTTATATTATCATTCTTGGATGTTTTACAATCATTTTATAACAACTTTATATCATTTTTTGGGACTAACCTATTGACATAGTGCCAAAGTGCCAGTTGCTGTTTTTGCTTGTTTTTTACATCGCAGAAAATCAGTGCCAAATGAAGTCCAATCGCGACGAAACTTTTTGGGGATTTTTTCTGGACCAGAAGACACCCAGTGGGCCAAAGAACTGCCGGAGAGGTGGGCTGTGGAGAGCACAACCCACCAGGGCGCCAGGGGGCCCCGGCGTGCCCTAATGGGTTGTGCCCTCCTCGGCCCCCTTCCACACCGCCTCTGATGCCTACAAATTCCTAAATATTCCAAAAACCCTTGGAGAGTCGACGAAACACAATTCCAGCCGCTGCAAGTTCCAGAACCCCGAGATCCAATCTAAACACCATCACGGAGGGGTTCATCTTCCTCATAGGTGCCTCTCCGATGATGTGTGAGTAGTCCACTATAGACCTACGGGTCCTTAGGCAGTAGCTAGATGGCTTCCTCTCTCTCTCGTATGATTCTCAATACAATGGTCTATTGGAGATCTATTTGATGTAAACTTTTGCGGCGTGTTTGTTGGGATCCAATGAATTTTGGGTTCGATCTTGCGGTGTTCTTTCCCAGTGACAGAAGGGGCAACAAGACACGCATGTATCGTTGCAATTAAGGATAACAAGATGGGGTCTATTCCTACATGAATAGATCTTGTCTACATCAAGTCATCGTTCTTATTGTATTACTCCATTTTTCCATGAACTTAATACACTAGATGCATGCTGGATAGCGGTTGATGTGTGGAGTAATATAGGTAGATGCACGCAGGAGTCGGTCTATCTATCTTGGACGTGATGCCTATATAATGATCATCGCCTTGGATATCGTCGTGACTATTCGATTTTCTATCAGTTGCCCAACAGTAATTTGTTCACCCACCGTGTGCTATACTCATGAGAGAAGCCACTAGTGAACCCTACGGCCCCCGGGTCTACTTTTTATCATATTGCTTTCCAATCTACGTTTTTTTGCAATCTTTGTTTTCAGATCTACAAAACCAAAAACCCAAAAATATATTGCTGCATATTTACTCTTTTTATTTGTGTTCTTGAGAGATCTATCTCTCCTATCTATCACTACCTAATCTATCTTACTACCGTAGAGAGATTGAGAACCTCTCTTTCGCGTCGGGTTGCAAGTATTTGTTGTTTGTGTGTAGGTTCTGCTTATTGGGTTGTGGTGATCCTCCTACTGGTTCGATAACCATGGTTTCATAACTGAGGGAAATACTCACCATCGCTGTGCTGCATCATCCCTTCCTATTTGGGGAAATACCGACGCAGTCTCAAGCCACGTCAGTCGTCCATCCAAAAAGGAGGCGATCCTCGGCGGCGGCTCTTATAGATAAGACCGGAGGAGAATGTGTAGCATTAATGGAGAACTTTGGAGAGAACAGGGCTGTGTGGGTGGAGGTCCGAGGTCAAAGGGCTTGATTCCTGGTGAGCCAGTTGCGCCTACGCGGCGGACTGCTCGCACGCATCCCTTTGAGCCTGCACGGCGGACTCCTCACACGCGTCTCGTCTAATCAAACCTTTTGTCCCACGTACGCCATCCCAAACGGTTTCTATAAACCATAAAGCATTTCGTGCTTGGGAACTAAAACCATCAATAAATATTGAGCTTGTTTCCTTTCACATTCCAAATCACCACGCGCTAATATTTTTTGAAAATCAGTTCACACGTACAAAACCTAAATGTGTTCCCACTTAGCAGCTGTTTACTGTAGTCGGCTATAAAAACACAAACACATACTCGAAAATTACAGCACATTCCTCACCCCCGCCACCAAAAAAATGGGCCTTTCTTTGTTAGTCTTTCATTCCGTCTGCAATGGCCGGTAGGAGGGGGGGTTTTGGGTCAACTTCGAGATATAACTAGGGAAGAAAGACCAAGGCCGCGGAAGCAACCGAGAGGTCCCGCCGCCGCGCCGCGGAATCGGTGTCCCGCCGCCGCAACCGAGAGCTCCAGCCACACCGCTTTGGCCGCAGCATAGATGTTCGGTGGTGCCGTGGAAGCCCGGGAGGATCTTTCACGGAGAGGTGACGGCTCTCACAATCACAAGCGCATTCGCCTCGGAGGCGAACTGGACGAGTTGGTAGTCGTGGATTTGTCAGCCAGCGACGACATGCGCGCTGAGCTCGATAGGAAGGACGTGATGATTGATGACTTGGTGAAGCTGCTGTAGAAGAGCGACGCCTCCGTTGATACGGCGACCGGCCTCGTGGAGAAACTTATGGAGGAGAACGACGCCCGGAAGAAACTGCTCGAGAAGAAAAGTGCCTCGGAGGGGAGGCTGAAAGAACTCGCCAAGGAACTTCTAGAAGACTTGGCGAAGCTCTAAATCGAGCGCGAGGGGCTGCTGAAGGAATCCGTGGAGCGTGTGAAGGAACTTCATGCGTACGCGACGCCATGGCCGCAATGCGGAAGATGTCGGATGAGAGGCGAGAGGAGATGGAGGTCGTGGAGGTGATGAAGAAGGAGATTGAGGAACTCCGCGCCCAGCAATCCATGAAGAATTAGATAGGAGTGGGCCAGATCATTTTCTTTGTCTTCCATATTCAACCTCTCCCTTCTTCTTTTGCCCCTGTGTCTTTGGGGAGTTGCTGCTTGTGGCATTTTTTAATATCATGTATATGTAAGAGAATTATTATCCTTTGCCAGTGCGAATTTGTTGTTATATTATTTCGTTCGTTTGTACTGTTATCACGAAACGTCAAAGTTCTCGGCGAGGCAAGAAGAAAACAGTGATCACAAGCAAACTAGTCCCTTCGTCCAGGCGCATTAACCACATGATAAACAGCGGGTCGGATATCATTAATTCATAAGTTGGGAGCAAGGCGAGCGGGGGGTGGAGGTCAAAGTATCGCTTCCCGATGAGCATGCGCAGTAGACTCTCATGCATCCCGTCGAGCATGCATGGCGGGCAGCTCTCACGCATCATGTCAAGCATGCGCGGCGGAAAGCTTGCTTGTGCCCTGTCATCAACCTGCACCTACACGCACGGCACCCCCATATCAAGTACTCCCTCCGTTTTTTTAGTTAGCATATAAAATTTGGTCAAATTCAAAATTTGTAAAGTTTGACTAGCTTTATAGGAAAAATATATAAATATTTATAATTTAAAATGAATATTATTAGATGCATTGTCAAATTAACTTTCATACTATATAACCTAAGCATTGTCGATGTGGATATGTTTTTTGTATAAATTTAGTCAAACTATGCTTAGGTTGACTTTGACCAAATCTTATATGCGAAGTAAAAAAAGAAATAGAGGGAGTAAAAAAATTGGACGCGTGACACCTAATGATTATCATACAAATTTTGTATTTACGGGAATTCAATAATCCAATATTATCATACAAGTTCCGAATTTATGGGGATTTAAAAGCAATGTTTCTCAATGTTTGCGTCCTAGTCATGATGCCGAGATGTTTTTAATCATTGCATGGGACCTAAACAGGGGCCCAAGGACATATAAATGATTTTGTAACCCATTTTGGTGCCCTGGAGCATGTGCTTGTAGTTCAAATTAGAATTATGCACATTAAGTAGATATAGAAAAGCTCAATTAATGTATAAAGGGTCCCAAACGAGCCGTGAATAATTCCACCTTTTAGCATTGCAATTGTATTAGTCTATGTTGCATGTAGAAAAATATATATGTGTAAGAAGAGACATCGAATGTCGTTCCCTCCACAGAGGTGACACATGTTCCGTGTCGAAAGAACGATGGTTCTTGAGAGAAGTTTTGGTGTGCAAGAGACTTGTCCCAAATTGGACAAAAAATTATCATGTTGTATAAGTGTCGTGTCGTAACACAAGGGTAAGTTTCAACAATTTCAGACGAGGTTTGGATTTATGATGATTTAAAACCAAGTTTCTCAATGTTTTTGTCCTTGACTCCGAGATGTTTGTAATCCATTCACGTTCATTGCATGGGACCTAAACAAGGAACCCAAGGACACAAATATCTTTTTTCAACCCATTTTGGTGACACGAAGCATGTTCTTTTAGTTCAAATTTGCCTCTAGAATATATAATGGTATATGGGAAAGCTTGTCATTTGCCTCTAGAATTAGAACACAAAGCATTTTTGGCAATTAAAGAACTCAACTATGATTTCAAACTTGCCGGTGAGAAGAGGCTATTTGATATTAGCTCACTAGATGAATGGAGAACCCAAGCGTATGAAAATCCCAAGCTATTCAAGGAAAAAGTAAAAGATGGCATGACAAAAGAATCCAAAAGCGGGAATTCAAAATAGGAGATTATGTTCTTTTATTCAACTCTCATTTAAGATTTTTTGCTGGAAAGCTTCTCCCCAAATGGGAAGGACCATATATTATCAAAGAGGTTTATCGTTCTGGAGCTATCAAGATTAATAACGCCGAAGGTACTAACCCGAAGGTGGTCAATGGACAAAGAATTAAGCATTATATCTCAGGTACGCCTATTAACATTGAAAGCAATGTTATCCAAACCATGACATCGGAGGAACACATAAAAGAAACCTTCCGAAACGCTCCAGAATTCTTAAAAATAGGAGGTACGTGATACGGTAAGTAAACGGACTCCGAAAAATCCACAATTTTTTTTGTCAGTTTTGGAATATTTTAGAATTTTTGAAATAAAGAAATAAACCGGAAGGTGATCTAGGTGAGCACGATACACCAGGGCGCGCCAGGCACCCCTGGGTGCGCCCTTGTGGGTTGTGCCCACCTCGGATGGCTTCCCGACTCCGTTTTCCTTCCATATACTTGTTTCCCAATAATAAAAATTCCCTATATATACCCCGGACTGTTTTGATGACCACATCGCAGAAAAATCCTCTGTTCCTGATTCTTGTTGTTTTATCGTCAGATCTAGATCCTCATGGCTCCACCAAGCTCCTCCAAGGACAAGTTCTTCGAGAAGGTCATCAACCCGTACTTGCCGGAGGTGATGAAGCACCCTCAAGCCATTGAGATACGTGAGGGGGTGCTCCACATCCGCGATGTTCAGGGACCCAAGAAGACCGGAAGCGTGGAGGCTAGGCTCCAGGCGGTGGAACAGGAAATCTTCAAGTGCCAGAAGATGGTGGAGCGTGGACTTAGTTCCAATCACTCCATGATCACGGAATTCACCCGTGATCAGTCGGTGGATGGCCGGTCTGTGAAGGACATCATCTCCACCCTCAATGAGCAAATTAATTTTCTGTAGAGCCAATTTTATGATCTTCAAAACCAAGTCTTCGAATATGAAGCGAGATTTAATGGTATGAGTTTAGCTGCCAGTTGCAGGACTCAGGGGACTCTTGTGTCAACCTTTGATGGGGAGCCCTTACCCTAGAAGCTGGAGGACAAGCTTACTACATCATCACCACCACCTACATCTACTCCTCCACCTTCTTCATAACCACCACCAAAGGAGACTTGAGCTCACGGGTATGGGCACTCCCCTTGGCTTGAGACAAGCTTGGGGGAGGTGCCCCGGTATCGTATCACCACCACTTTTATTCACCTTTACCTATTTTAGTTCGACCTTTAGTTTCCCTTTGCTTTAGTTGAATAAAAGTTTAGCATGATCTATTTTTGTGTGTTAGTTTCGTGGCCTACCTATCTATGTAATCGAGTGAGACTTATATAATAAAGTTTAGTTTGAGTTTTTGCCTCTCTACTTTCTTGTTACAATCAAAATAAAGAAAAGAAAAACAAATGAAAAGAATCATATGCTAATCTTATGGTGAGTAATGACATCACATAAGGAAAAGTATAAGTAGTAAAATTTATTGGAGATTGACAAACATAGCATTGGTCAATGATGCAATTCATGAAAGAATTAATAAGGGAAGAGAAGATTCACATGCAAATACACCATCTTGGACATCTTTTATGATTGTGAGCCCCCATCAAATGTTATATGTCAAAATTGTTGACGTTGGACAAGGAAGACAACATAATGATTTATGTTTGTTCATATCCACATAGAAGTTATATTTTCATAGATCCTTTAACATTTGGTGCTTGCCCAATATCTTTGCTAGACAAAAATTCCGCACTAAGTAGAGATACTACTTGTGAATCCAAAAATCCAAACCCAAATTCTTTCTTTGAGTATCCACCATACCTACCTATGGATCAAGAAAGATCCTTCAAGTAAGTTGTCATCGGTGCAACAAGGCAATAAAAATTTCTTCTAAAAGTGTGTTGATCAATTAGTGTAAGAGAAAATTGAGCTCTATACGAACTTATGATGGCAAAGTAATAAAAGCGACGGACTGCATAATAAAGGTTGCTACCATAGGGGGTAATATAGCGTGACGTTCTTTTACATTAAGGGATTGGGCATTCAAACCAATAAGTGCATGACAACCTCTGCTTCCCTCTGCGAAGGGCCTATCTTTTACTTTTATGCACTTACTTTTATGCAAGAGTCAAAGTATTCTTTCCTATTACTTTTTACTTTTTCTTTTGCAAGCATCATGAGGTGACGAAAGATCTAGGAACATATATCCAGTTGGATATGGGTGGGCATGAGTTATTATTGATTGACATCACCCTTGAGGTGAGTAAGTTGGGAGGCGAAACTATAAGCCCCTATCTTCCTATGTGTCCGGTTGAAACTTTTTGTTCATGGGTACGCCGTGAGTGTTAGCAATCATAGAAGACTAAATGATGGTTGAGTATGTGGACTTGCCAAAAGGCTCCTACATGAGACCCTTCCTGAAAATATGATGAATTGTAGTTGCAAAGTTGACTGAGAACATAGTTTGTTGGTTCCCAATAAGGTTTATGCTTCATACTTTTATGTTGTAATGAATTGTTACTTGTTCATGAGAAGATATATGATAAAAATGTATTGAAATAAGTTCTTATGCTAGAGTTTGTTGCTGTTATGTTAATAAGCATGATGCTTCTATGTCCGTATTTTGTTTTTATCGACACCTCTCTCTCAAACCATGTGGACATGCTTTTCAATATTGGCTTTCGCTTGAGGACAAGCGAGGTCTAAGCTTGGGGGAGTTGATACGTCCATTTTGCATCATGATTTCCTACTGTTATTTACTTTGTTTTGTTGAATAATAATGCCTTTGGGAGGGATTCTAATGCCTTTTCTCTCATAATATGCAAAGTTTACACAAAGAGGGAGAATACCGGCAGCTAGAATTCTGGACCTAAGACCTAAGAAAAGCACGCCAGAGATACCTATTCTGCACAACTCCAATGAAGCTTAATATTTACGGAGAATATTTTTACATTTAATAAAAAATACTGGAGCAGAAAACTACCGGAGGGGGCCTCCCAGGTGGGCACAACCCACCAGGGCACGCCAGGCCTCCCTGGGCGTGCCCTGATGGGTTGTGGCCACCTCGGCCCACCTTCGGTGCCCATCTTCTGGTATAAGGTCACTCTTGACCTAGAAAAATCAGAGGAGGACTTTCAGGACAAACTGCCGCCGCCTCGAGGCGGAACTTGGGCAGGAGCACTTTTGCCCTCCGGCGAAGCGATTCCGCCGGGGGAACTTCCCTCCCGGAGGGGGGAAATCAAAGCTATCATCATCACCAACACACCTCTCATCTTTGGAAGGCCAATCTTCATCAGCACCATCTCCTCTCAAACCCTAGTTCATCTCTTGTGTTCAATCTTTGTACCGGAACCTCAGATTGGTAACTGTGGGTGACTAGTTGATTACCTTGCGTAGTTGATTACTATATGGTTTATTTGGTGGAAGATTATATGTTCAGATCCATTATGCTATTCAATACTCCTCCGATCTTGAGCATGATTATTATTTGCGAGTAGTTACCTTTGTTCTTGAGGTCACGGGAGAAGTCATGTTGCAAGTAATCATGTGAATTTGATACGTGTTCGATATTTTGATGATATGTATGTTGTGATTCCCTTAGTGGTGTCATGTGAACGTCGACTACATGACACTTCACCATTCATGGGCCTAAGGGAATGCATTGTGGAGTAGTTATTAGATGATGGGTTGCTAGAGTGACAGAAGCTTAAACCCTAGTTTATGCGCTACTTCGTAAGGGGCTGATTTGCATCCACATGTTTAATGCTATGGTTAGACTTTGTCTTAATACTTTTCTCGTAGTTGCGGATGCTTGCGAGGGGGTTAATCATAAGTAGGTTGTTAGTTCAAGTAAGAACAACACCTTAGCACCGGTCCACCCACATATCAAATTATCAAAGTAGCGAACACGAATCAAACCAACATGATAAAAGTGACTAGACGAAATTCCCGTGTACCCTCAAGAACACTTTGCCTATTACTAGTGATTGTTTTGGCCTGTCCTTTGCCTCAAAAGGATTGGGATACCTTGCTGCACCTTGTTTACCGTTACCGTTACTTGCTCGTTACCAATTATCTTGCTATCGAACTATTTGTTACCTACAATTTCAGTTCTTGCAGAAATTACCTTGCTGAAAACCGCTTGCCATTTCCTTCTGCTCCTTGTTGGGTTTGACAATATTACTTATCGAAAGGACTACGATTGATCCCCTACACTTGTGGGTCATCAGTTCCGTTCTTTGTAAGGACTTCTGAACGTCCCCGGCAACCTTCTTGTGGCCCTCCGCTGCAGCGATCTTCATCGCCTCCTCAGCAGCATCTTTCCCGATGCCGGCCACTTCTTCCAGCAACTCAGGCTCTTCAAGTGGCGAGGCTTCGGACAAAAGCACTAAGCAGAAAAATGAAAGTCGGAAATCAACAAGACACACGAAAAGAGAGAAAAGGGGGAAGTGAAAACGCAGGCAAGTGGGATACCCGATGGAGGTTGCTGCGGAAGGACATCCTCTCCCCCGGCAACATCAGTTGCCGGTGTGCGGTCTGTCACCATCCCTTCAGTGGTGGCCTCAGCATGGGCAAACCCCTCGGTGGAGGCCCTTGTCGGCGATTACTCCCCACGGGCGATGATCGATGAGGGGTCTTGAAAGGAGGACTCCCCTGGGCAAGTCCCTCCTTGGCAGCTCTCTCCCATCTCCCTGTCAGGTGTGGGAAGATGCCCTTCCTCATCCCCGCCAACAGTTGAGATCAGCCCTAAAGTTTCGTGAAGAGGGCTGGACCGGGGGCTAGGCACAGGATCTTCCTCCGCGCCTCCTGCCAGGTCGTGCCTGCCGCGGAACCAGGCTCTGCCGCGGATTTGACCCGCTTGGCTCGATGCGCAAGGGTCTCCCTATCCCTGTCAGATTCAACTATACAAGATCAGTCAAGAAATTACGGACACAAAACATTGACAAGAATCGTAATTGAGTAACTCCGAGGCGATGAGCATGGAGCCCAGCTCGTATGACCCAGGTGGCGGAGTTGATCTGCCCCTTTTCAAAGTTGGAGGAGCGGGGCTTGGCGGAAGGACCGGGACCTCCGGCAGGGTCGAGCTTGGCGGAGGAGTTGGGCTCGCCGGGGGGCTGGGGTCCACCCCCGTAACCATCCGTCGCTTGGCAGGGGGAGGCTTCGCCTGAGAGATGCAGGGAGACTGGCGGCATGCTGTGTCGTGCTTGCCTCCCCTGGTGGTCTTCTTCTTCACCTTCTGGGTGCTCCGCGAAGACGCAGCGGCCGCTGACTCTCGGTTGACGCACTCGCGGAGGCGGCATGATGTCGACTACGCAACCTTCTTCTTGTAGACTCGTGTTGGGCCTCCAAGCGTAGAGTTTTGTAGGACAATAGCAAATTTCCCTCAAGTGGATGACCTAAGGTTTATCAATCCGTGGGAGGCGTAGTATGAAGATGGTCTCTCTCAAACAACCCTGCAACCAAATAACAAAGAGTATCTTGTGTCCCCAACACACCCAATACAATGGTAAATTGTATAGGTGCACTAGTTCGGCGAAGAGATGGTGATACAAGTGCAATATGGATGGTAGATATAGGATTTTGTAATCTGAAAATATAAAAACAGCAAGGTAACTAGTAACAAAAGTGAGCACAAACAGTATTGCAATGCTTGAAAACAAGGCCTAGGGTTCATACTTTCACTAGTGCAAGTTCTCTCAACAATACTAACATAGTTGAATCATATGTAAATCCCTCACCTGTGACAAAGAGTTCACTCCAAAGTCGCAAATAGCGGAGAACAAACGAAGAAATTATTGTAGGGTACGAAACCACCTCAAAGTTATCTTTTCTGATCAATCTTCTGAGCTATCCCTATAAGTGTCACGAACAGCCCTAGAGTTCGTACTAAAATAACATCTTAAGATACACATCAACCAAAACCCTAATGTCACCTAGATACCCCAATGTCACCACGAGTACCCATGGGCTTGATTATACGATATGCATCACATAATTTCAGATTCATCATGTTCAATCCAACACAAAGAACTTCAAAGAGTGCCCCAAAGTTTCTACCGAAGAGTCAAGACGAAAACGTGTGCCAACCCCTATGCATAGATTCCCAACGTCACGGAACCCGCAAGTTGATCACCAAAACATACATCAAGTGGATCAATAGAACATCCCATTGTCACCACGGATATCCCATCGCAAGACATACATCAAGTGTTCTCAAATCCTTAAAGATTCAATCCGATAAGAAACCTTCAAAGGGAAAACTCAATTCATCACAAGAAGATAGAGAGGGGAAAACTCCATATGATTCATCTATATTAATAAAGCTCGCGGTACATCAAGATCATGTCATCTCAAGAACACGAGAGAGAGAGATCAAACACATAGCTACCGGTACATACCCTCAGCCCCGAGGGTGAACTACTCCCTCCTCGTCATGGAGACCGCCGGGATGATGAAGATGGCCTCCGGTGATGGTTTCCCCCTCCGGCAGGGTGCCAGAACGGGCTCCCGATTGGTTTTTTGTGGCTACAGAGGCTTCTGGCGGCGGAACTCCCGATCTAGGTTTCTTTCTGGGGGTTTCTCGATTTATAGGAGTACATGGCTTTGGAATCACGTCAGGGGAGTGCTCGAGGGGCCCACAAGCCAGGGGGCGCGCCCTAGGGGGGGGGCGCCCCCCAGGCTTGTGGCCTCTTCGGTCACTTCCTAGCCCAGCTTTTTGCTCCATTATTTTTTATGTTTTCCAAAAATATTCTCCGTAAATTTTCAGCCCATTCCGAGAACTTTTATTTCTGCACAAAGACAACACCACGGTAGCTCTGCTGAAAACAGCATCAGTCCGGGTTAGTTCTAATAAAATCATACCAAAATCATATAAAATTATTGTAAACATGGCATGAATACTTCATAAATTATAGATACGTTGGGGACGTATCAGCAGCCCCAAGCTTAATTCATGCTCGTCCTCGAGTAGGTAAATGATAGAACAAATAATTTATGAAGTGTGAATGCTAGCAAACATTTTCATCATATTCTATTATTCTTTGTATAGCATGGACATTTGGACTTGTAAATGATTCAAAGCAATAGTCTAGTTTTAACATAATGACTTCAATACTCAAGCATGTCAACAAGCAACTATGTATTTCAAAATATCAATACTAAAGAAAGTTATCCCTAGCCCATCATGCTCAATCATTGATCCATTCATGAAACACACTCAAATATTAGCTATGCCCAATGCTCAAGTACGATCATAGTGCCCCCTGGTTGGTGCTTATAAGAGAAGATGGAGACTCAAAGAAAAAATAAAAATTGCATAAAGTAAATAGATAGACCCTTCGCAGAGGGAAGTAGGGATTTGTAGAGGTGCCAGAGCTCAAGGTTTAAATTGAGAGAGAAAAATATTTTGAGTGGCATGATTTTCCTGTCAACGAAAACAACGAAGTAGCTCACAATACTTTCCATGCTAGATACATTATAGGCGGTTCCCAAACAGAATGGTAAAGTTTTTACTCCCCCTCCACCAATCAATCACACTCCACGGCGAGCCGAATCCACAGGTACCGTCCATACAAACAACAATCCTGGGGGAGTTTTGTTTCATTATATTTTGATTTGATTTTTGAGCATGGAACCGGGCATCCCGAATACCAGCCACTTTCTTGTGAATGATAGTGAATCAACACATATCGTGAGAATAACCCACCTAGCATGGAAAAATATAGGATACTCCCCACCGTTTCATGAGTAGTACGGGCACACAAAAGAGAAAAATTATTTTGAAAATTTAGAGATGGCACATACAAATTTGCTTGGAATGGCATGGAAATAGCGCATATAGGTAGGTATGGTGGACTTATAAGGAAAAACTTGGTTTAAGGATTTTGGATGCACAAGTACTATTTCTACTTAGTACAAATGGAGGCTAGCAAATAGATTGGGAAGCAACCAACCCAAGAAATGAAAAATCACATAAGTGAGCATTGGATCATAACTAACTCCGAATAATGCACCACAAGTAGGATGTAACTTCATTGCATAACTATTGACTTTCGTACTTGCATAGGGAATCACAAACCTTAACACCAATATTCCTACTAAAGCATAATTACTCACTAACATGACTCACATATTACTATCATCATGTTTCAAAACTATTACAAAGAATCAAGTTTAATTTGTCCCATGATCTTCATGAAAGTTTTTATTATATCCTCCTTGGATATCTATCACTTTGGGACTAGTTTCATATGTTGCCATTTCTTTTTGACAAGCTCAAACAATTTTAAATGAAGCACATGAGCATAAAGATTTCATCCCTCAAAAAGGTATAAGTGAAGCATGAGAGGAAATGGCAAGCTACTCTCAAAAGATATAAGTGAAGATCAATGAGTAGTCAAACAATTAAGTAGCTATGTGAGGACTCTCTCTCTCTCAATAAATATTTTTCATATCTGAGTATTTTATTTAAACAGCAAGCTAAAAAAATAGAACTCCAAGAATGGCATGCATCATGTGAACGAAAAAATTTAGGCTCAACATAGGCTAACCGATAGTTGTTGATGAAGAGAGGTGGGATGCGTAGCATCCCCAAGCTTAGATGCTTGAGACTTCTTGAAATATTTACTTGGGGTGCCTTGGGCATCCCCAAGCTTGAGCTTTTGTATCTCGTTCAATCCTCTCATATCATGGTTTCACCTATTCTCAAAAACATCATCCACACAAAACATGAAAAGAACTCGTGAGATAGGTTAGTACACATAATAATAAATCAACTCTTTATGTACTGCCAAGACAAGTTGCACAATAATTTTCAAACATCATCTACTGTTTACTATCATCTCCACAATTTATATCTACCAATATAGGCTATGGAAACTATAGGATAAGCAGATAACAAAACGATGACAGCAATCTGTCCAAACAGAACAGTCTGTAGCAATTTATGAAAACAGTGTACTTCTGTAACTCAAAAAATTATGAAAATTTAGGAAATGCTATATAATTTATATGACAATACTGTGTAAAAATTTCAGGAACTTTCCACGTTCCAGTAAAATATGAAAATTCAAACACTACAGGAAAAGCTTCTGTTTTTACACAGCACACATCAAAACATGCAATGCAAGCATCCTAAAGGCAATTCTTGGAACTTTTTATTGAAAAACAAGATTATAAATAACACCTACCAGAAAATAACAAAATGTAGTGATGATCCAAGCAAAGCACATATTATGTGACGAATAAAAATATAGCTCCAAGTGAGGTTACCGATAATGTTGAAGACGAAAGAGGGGATGCCTTCCGGGGCATCCCCAAGCTTAGTTGCTTGGATCTTCCTTGAATATTACCTTGGGGTGCCTTGTGAATACCCAAGCTTAGGGTCTTGCCACTCCTTATTTTCCTCATATCAGTGTCTCACCCAAAACTTGAAAACTTCAATCACACAAAACTTAACGGAACTTCGTGAGAAGGGTTAGTGTAATAAATAAAGATCATTCACTTAGGTACTGTCAAGACAAGATTCATAATTGTTCTCATACAATAACTAATGTATTATATCATTCCAATAATTTATACCACTAAATATAAGCTATGGAAACACTAAAACAAGCAAACTATGCATGTAAAACAGAATCTGTCAAAAACAGAACAGTCTGTGAAGGTCTGTAGTGTATCCATACTTCCCTATCTCTAAAAATTCTGAAAAATTAGGAAAACAAGAATAATTTGTATATAAAGCATGTGTAAAAAATTCAGATCAAAATCACGTTCCAGTGAATTTACAGAATTCCTAGACTGAGAGCAAAAGTTTCTGTTTTTGCACAGAATCAAGTCAACTATCATCCACACTATCCCAAAGGCTTTACTTGGCAATTTATTGAAACAAAAGCTATAAAACATGATTATACAGTAGCTTAATCATGTGGACACACGCAAACAGAAAGGAAAAGTATTGGGTTGTCTCCCAACAAGCGCTTTTCTTTAATGCCTTTTAGCTAGGAATGATGATTTCAATGATGCTCACATAAAAGATAAGAATTGAAACATGCAAAAGAGCATCATGAAGCATATGACTAGCACGTTTAAGCCTAACCCACTTCCTATGCATAGGGATTTTGTGAGAAAACAACTTATGGGAACAAGAATCAACTAGCATAGGAAGGCAAAACAAGCATAACTTCAAAACTTTGAACACATAGAGAGGAAACTTGATATTATTGCAATTCCTACAAGCATATGTTCCTCCCTCATAATTGTTTTCAGTAGCATCATGAATGAACTCAACAATATAAACATCACATAAAGCATTCTTTTCATGATCTACAAGCATAGAAATTTTACTACTCTCCACACAAGAAAATTTCTTCTCATGACTAATAGTGGGAGTATCATAAAAGAATTGAATACTACAAATTGGTTCCACATTAAAAGAGTAATATTCAGTAAAAGGATATTCAAAATTATGGCAATAATTATCACTACTTTTTATAACATAAGTATTATCACAATAATCATCATAAATAGCAACTTTGTTCTCATCATAGTCAATTGAAACCTCTTCCGAAATAGTGGAATCATTAATAAGTAAAGTCGTGACCTCTCCAAATCCACTTTTATCATTATAATAAGATTCAACACCCTCCAAGATAGTGGGATAATTAATATCTAAAGTTGACACTCTTCCAAACCTACTTTCATAAATATTGCAATCATCATAAATAGGGAGTACGCTATCATAATAAATTTGCACATCAAAACTTGGGGGACTAAAAATATCATCTTCATTAAACATAGCATCCCCAAGCTTGGGACAAACATTAATTGCAGCAAATAAATTCTCAAACATGTCATTCTCATCAAACATAGCATCCCCAAGCTTGTGGCTTTGCATAACATAAGCATAATCACTCTCATCATTAATAGTATGAATAGCACCAATAGTATAGCAATTATTATCATCATCTTCCACAACCATTTTTGATTCATTCTCATGAGGCCTATCAATAATGGGAGCAACATTATTTGGGAGAGATACCTCTTTACCTTTACTTTTCCTTCTTTTCTTCTTCTTCACCATATTATGTGTGGGTTTATTTAATTCCTCAAAGCTTCTTTTTGAAGAGGTTGGTTGAATAGAAAGCTCCTCCTCGCTACCTGATTCATAGTAAGAAAAAATAGGAGGATATTGGAAAACCTCTTCCCCTTCATTAGTATTCTCTTCATCTTCTATTTGTTTTTTTGTCTTTAAGTAATTGGAAATATAAGGATTCTCAATGCAATTTACCACGCAATACATATAAATTTCATTTAGATCAAAATCAATCATTTTCATGAGAACCCAAGCTGGAACATCCTTAGTTTTATGTTTCATTTCTTCATACCCCAAAAATAGACTAAGTTCATTGTGATGCTCAAGGCTAATGAGGTTATCACAATTTTTGGACACAATTCGATCATGAAATAATTCACATTGGAAATTAAAATGACCACTTTCATTGCAAAGTTCACAAGGACGGCGAGAAATATTAAGTCTTTCAGCACAAACATATAGCCTCTCTTGCAACCGTTTAGTTTCTAAATACTTATGCCTCTTACAAAATCTATCTTCCCTTTTAGGCATGTCTTCACAAACTCTATGCACTCCACAAAAATTGACATGCTTATAAGAAATCTTTTTATCATGACTAGTGCAATCATCATTAGTACTATGAATATTCAAAGAATTCATACTAACAACATTGCAACCATGCTCATCACTCAAAGATTTAGTGCCAAACATTTTAATAACTTCTTCTTCTAACACTTGAGCACAATTTTCCTTTCCATCATTTTCACGAAAGACATTAAAAAGATGAAGCATATGAGGCAACCTCAATTCCATTTTTTTGTAGTTTTCTTTTATAAAACCAAACTAGTGATAAAACAAGAAACTAAAAGATTCAATTGCAAGATCTAAAGATATACCTTCCAGCACTCACCTCCCCGGCAACGGCGCCAGAAAAGAGCTTGATGTCTACTACGCAACCTTCTTCTTGTAGACTCGTGTTGGGCCTCCAAGCGCAGAGTTTTGTAGGACAGTAGCAAATTTCCCTCAAGTGGATGACCTAAGGTTTATCAATCCATGGGAGGCGTAGGATGAAGATGGTCTCTCTCAAACAACCCTGCAACCAACTAACAAAGAGTCTCTTGTGTCCCCAACACACCCAATACAATGGTAAATTGTATAGGTGCACTAGTTCGGCGAAGAGATGGTGATACAAGTGCAATATGGATGGTAGATATAGGTTTTTGTAATCTGAAAATATAAAAACAGCAAGGTAACTAGTAACAAAAGTGAGCACAAACGGTATTGCAATGCTTGAAAACAAGGCCTAGGGTTCATACTTTTACTAGTGCAAGTTCTCTCAACAATACTAACATAGTTGAATCATATGTAAATCCCTCACGTGCGACAAAGAGTTCACTCCAAAGTCGCAAATAGCGGAGAACAAACGAAGAAATTATTGTAGGGTACAAAACCACCTCAAAGTTATCTTTTCTGATCAATCTTATGAGCTATCCCTATAAGTGTCACGAACAGCCCTAGTGTTCGTACTAAAATAACACCTTAAGATACACATCAACCAAAACCCTAATGTCACCCAGATACCCCAATGTCACCACGAGTACCCATGGGATTGATTATACGATATGCATCACATAATTTCAGATTCATCATGTTCAATCCAACACAAAGAACTTCAAAGAGTGCCCCAAAGTTTCTACCGAAGAGTCAAGACGAAAACATGTGCCAACCCCTATGCATAGATTCCCAAGGTCACAGAACCCGCAAGTTGATCACCAAAACATACATCAAGTGGATCAATAGAACATCCCATTGTCACCATGGATATCCCATCGCAAGACATACATCAAGTGTTCTCAAATCCTTAAAGATTCAATCCGATAAGAAAACTTCAAAGGGAAAACTCAATTCATCACAAGAAGATAGAGAGGGGAAAACTCCATATGATTCATCTATATTAATAAAGCTCGCGGTACATCAAGATCATGTCATCTCAAGAACACGAGAGAGAGAGATCAAACACATAGCTATTGGTACATACCCTCAGCCTCGAGGGTGAACTACTCCCTCCTCGTCATGGAGACCGCCAGGATGATGAAGATGGCCTCCGGTGATGGTTTCCCCCTCCGACAGGGTGCCGGAACGGGCTCTCGATTGGTTTTTCGTGGCTACAGAGGATTCTGGCGGCGGAACTACCGATCTAGGTTTCTTTCTGGGGGTTTCTCGATTTATAGCAGTACTTGGCGTTGGAATCACGTCAGGGGAGTGCTCGAGGGGACCACAAGCCAGGGGGGCGCGCCCTAGGGGGGGGGGCGCCCCCCAGGCTTGTGGCCTCCTCGGTCACTTCCTGGCCCAGCTTTTTGCTCCAGTATTTTTCATATTTTCCAAAAATATTCTCCGTAAATTTTCAGCCCATTCCGAGAACTTTTATTTCTGCACAAAGAAAACACCACGGTAGCTCTGCTGAAAACAGCGTCAGTTTGGGTTTGTTCTAATAAAATCATACCAAAATCATATAAAATTATTGTAAACATGGCATGAATACTTCATAAATTATAGATACGTTGGAGACGTATCACGGCGCCCTGGCTCAGGAGCTTGAGGGCCCATTTCGAGCTCTTCTCCCTCCACCTCCGGCCCTTTCGCCTCCTCCGTCTCAACCCCCTCCTGGATTCCTGTCACCGCGGTTTGGGAAACCCCGGCCCCGACAGATTTGAACCCGGCAGCCTCTCCCGTGGC
This sequence comes from Elymus sibiricus, assembly GCA_039707655.1. NCBI lineage: Eukaryota > Viridiplantae > Streptophyta > Magnoliopsida > Poales > Poaceae > Elymus > Elymus sibiricus. Next base: position 246,898,858 of record CM077673.1, on the reverse strand, counting down.
GCGCTTTTCTCTCCCTTCTTTAGAAGAATCATCGCCCTCGAGCTCCTCCTCTTCCTCTTCCCCAGAGCTCATTCTCTTGGCGGCCCTGACCTTCTTGTCCTCATCAATCCGAGTGGCAATGTCATCCAGGGCAGGCAGCTCCCAATCGGGCTTGACACCGGAGGCGTTGCAGTCGGGCATCAATTGTAGAACCTGGCTCCGGGCGGAATTGAGATGCAGGGGAACAAGTCTTGCCGGCAAGTGGAAGGGCCCAAGATGGCCGAACAGCTGCTCGCACAACCAGCCATGGCTGTAAACCGTCAAGTTGTTGGCGGGGCCTGGGTATAGCCGCATCATGTGTGCAGAGCTGTTGTACTCCCATGCAAATTTGTCCCTCCTCTACAGCGGCGCAATGCGGTGCCGGAGGAAGTCGGTCCCCACATGTTCGATGGAAAGCCTGGCAGCTTTCAGACGGGTAATCCTGTTCAGCGCCGGGCAGAGCTTGTCGTCTGTGAGGCCCAACTTGCTCCAGTCGCTTCCGCGCGTAACACATCCAGTCCGCGCCGAGCAGAATTCGGGGGCTTTTTCATCCTTGGTCCAGCACCAGTCGGCCCTCCAGTCTTCCCATTTCCCGTCTGCTGGACAGGGAGATAATCCAAGTCTTCCTTCCTGCATCGAGGGATCCAGGTTATGTTCCCCGAGCGGTGGGATTTTTCTTCTATCCGAGGGACGAAGAAGTGTCTGAACAAATCCACATTGGGGGAAACTCTGACAAAATTCTCGCATAGATGGGCGAAGATCGCCATACACGCCATTGCATTGGGCGTGAAATCTAGAAGGTGGAATCCATACACCGTCATCATGGCACAGAAGAAATCAAAGAAGGGGGAGGAAAGGCCACAGAGAAAGTACGCGCAGAAGAAGCGGTACGAATCTGATGGCGTCTTTTCTTTGGGGTTGTCTGGCAAAACTTTGGGCGCTCCATGCCCATTGGTTTCCCTCCCCCACATATAGGCATACCTTGCAATCAAGGCATTGCCGTCCATATTCGACGGGGAGAAAACCACATCTTTTTGTTGCCGCTTCTCCAGTTCTTCTGCTTTCCTCTTCGTCTCTTCAACCGCTGGGTCCGCCGGTGCGGCCGTCTGCTTCCCCTTCAGGGCGCTCGTCTTCTTCCCCATCTCTTGAGTTCTCAAGAGCGGCGGAGGATCTAGCAGCGCTTGGTGGGAAGGTGGCGGCGGCGGAAGCGGTTTCTTGGCTTGAGGAGGAAGATGAAGGAATAAGAAATGGACGCGAATGAGCAGCGCCCCTGCACGTTACCTTTTTATTGGGAACTCTCGCGAGGGCTGGCTCTTCGCGATCTTTTCAGAAAAATGCCATTTCTTTTGCTGGCAATAGCTACTGTTCCACGACCCCATGACCTGCGGTAATTACGCGGAGTGGACGTGGGTTTGACAAGTCATCACAACCAAGTATGTGAGGGCAGCATTTCTTTGACGCGTGTTCGTGCACTGTTTGGGGCCTAACCCAACGATGTCTAGCGACACGTATGGCTCAGACCTGGGGGCTTCTGTCAGGGTACACAAACAGGGGTGTTTATTTCCCCCTGACTTGTGCACGGACGATAAGCCTCTGACCCGATGGCCTAAGCCTGCCGGGGGAAGCTACTGCCCCGCCAACCCCAGTCGAAGCCAGAGAAGCCACTCTTCATGAGATCAAGGAGCGCATCAAGAAGACGAAGCCAACATTCTCTTCATGAGATCAAGGAGCGCATCAAGAAGACGAAGCCAACATTCGAGACCAAGACCCCGGCAGGAGCAGCCTACGCTGGCTAGCAACGCCGGCAAGATCGACGCAACGGGCCCGAACCGCGCCAGTCACGTCCCCGGTGCCTGCCGGGGACTGAGGCGCACATATCTTCAGGAAGACCCGGCAAGCCATCCCCCGGCAGGCCCAAGCCGATCGGCCACCGCTCCACCGCATCGCAACGCCAGTCAGTTGTCAATGCGGTGTCGAGCCCTTGGGTTGCTAAGTGGCTCTCGCTAAGTACGTGGCGGCGCGCTGGAAGACAGATTACGCATGTTTGACACCCGTCCAGAGGCGTGTCAAGATACTAAGCAATAGCCAGCCAAGCGGTGGTGAAAGCTTGCCGGGGATGGATCCCCGCACGCCACCTAGACTAGCATTTATGGCATTTTGTCCTAAGTGCCAGAGTTAGGTATGATAGCACTGTTAGCTATCTAATCACTAGGTAATGTCTGTTTTGCCACTATGGTTGCCCCTGAGCTATAAAAGGAGGCCCAAGGCAACCTAGCTAAAGATTCGGACTTTTGGACACTTGTACTCGCATAGTAGCTCTCCCGAAGGCAACCTTGCCGGGTTTGAGCTCTGCGTGTGCTTCGTGTTCCCCTCGATCAATCCACCAAAGCAGGAGTAGGGTTTTACGCTTCCCAGCGGCCCGAACCTGGGTAAAACACCAGCGTCTCATCGTCGTGCTGTCTCATCACCTCTGCTCTTTGTGCAACGTGACCTCTCCCCTGCCGAACCACAAAGCGGCCAATGGCTCCATAGGTGATCGTGTGAATCGTGACCCGACACCGCCAAAGCGCCGGCCCCGTCATCAACCTTATGGAGGAGGAGGACGAGACGGAGCAGGCCGGAGAGCACGCAAAAGCGGCATCGCGCCATCGAGCATGAGCGAGACGTCATCATCAGCCCCCATGCCACCATCACGCACAGTTTCTAGTACTACCAGAAACGTCTGCGATACGTATCTGATCCCACCAGGTGACCATCGGGGCACACCTTGTAAATGATAGGAGGCAACTCTTACCAACAAGGTGCAGCTTCCCAGCCCGTAACCCAGTCGAACTGAACTCGGAAGTTAAGCATGCTTTCGGTGGAGTAGTCAAGGATGGGTGACCGGTTGGGAAGTTGCTAGATTTTAAGGTTCATTTTGGCGGTGTGATACGATCACTATAGGCATAAAAAATGCCTGTAGTGATATGTCATTCCGGCTAAATAAATCTTGAGATCCTTGTTTTGAAAATATCCATGATTTTCTTTTGCTGTTTTGAAAATGTCAAGGATCGGTGAAGTGCGTGTCTGTGTATCTGTGAACCAATGCCTGTGTGTGGACCATGTGCCTACATTGTGCGGTTTCCGACGACAAACCTATCGGTGGGCCCTTAGGGTCTGTCATGCCTTTTACTGACAATGCTCAAAGGCCAGATCCTTGTTTTGAAAATATCCATGATTTTCTTTTGCTATTTTGAAAATGTCAAGGATCGATGACGTGTGTGTGTGTGTGTGTGTCTGTGAACCAATGCCTGTGTGTGGACCATGTGCCTACATTGTGCGGTTTCCGACGACAAACCTATCGGTTGGCCCTTAGGGTCTGTCATGCCTTTTACTAACAACGCTGGAAGGCCAAGGATGGGTGACGATGTGTGTGTGTGCCCGTGTGTATGTGTGTGTGTGTGTGTGTGTGTGTGTGTGTGTGTTTGTGTGAACCCATGCCTGTGTGTGGACCATGTGCCTACATTGTGCGGTTTCCGACGACAAACCTATCGGTGGGGCCCTTAGGGTTTGTCATGCCTTTTACTGAACGTTGGAAGGCCAAGGATGGGTGACGGTGCGTGTGTGCGTGTGCGCGTGCGTGCGCGCGCGCGCGTGTGTGTGTGTGTGTGTGTGCGTGCGTGTGCGTGTGCATGTGCGTGTGTGTGTGTGTGTGAACCAATGCTTATGTGGGGACCATGTGCCTACATTGTACGGTTTCCGACGACAAACCTATCAGTGGGCCCTTAGGTTCTATCATGCCTTTTACTGACAATGCTGGAAGGCCAAGGATGGGTGACAATGTGTGTGTGTGTGTGTGCCTGTGTGTGTGTGTGCGCGCGTGTGTCTGTGCGCGCGCGCGCGCGCGTGTGTGTGTGTGTGTGTGTGTGTGTGTGTGTGTGTGTGTGTGAACCCATGCCTGTGTGTGGACCATGTGCCTACATTGTGCGGTTTTCGACGACAAACCTATCGGTGGGGCCCTTAGGGTCTGTCATGCCTTTTACTGAACGCTTGAAGGCCAAGGATGGGTGACGGTGTGTGTGCGTGTGGGCGCGTGCGTGCGTGTGTGTGGTTGTGTGCGTGCGTGCGTGTGTGTGTGTGTGTGTGTGTGTGTGTGTGTGTGTGCACACGTGCGTGTCTGTGTGTGTGGACCATGCATCCATTGTGTGGTTTTCGATGACACGCTTATATATCGATGGGTCGCTATATATCATCCATTTGACTGACAACGCTGGAACGTCACCCTGCTACGTGTCATGTGTGTGTGGGGGGAGGGTAACAATATATATACGTCCATAACGACCTAGCTAGGTAGTATATATATAACCAATCTTAAGGGGGGGTATATATGCCGAGTTATCTCAGCTAGGTGCATGCCACATCATAGCTAGTGTTGTGCATTTTGTATTAATTGAAACACCGTATCACACCAATTTCGCATATACATTTGGCCATATGCAGGGGGATGGTGTTCTTCTAGCCTCGCTCAACTGATCTTCGAAGACGCGCCAACTCGTGGGACCACGCGATCTATATATCCCTCTTGTCCGACAACAATATGTGATGGTTTGGCCAAATTAAGGTATAAATTCTCTTTGTTGTCTTACGAAAAGTCAGACATGGATAAGTGTGTGACAAAGTTTGCACCAGGTCATGTGTTCATAGGACCCCATCCTCCGGCACATAGTGTAGGGGGAAACACCCTACGTTTGTCATGAAACCCTTTTCTGTCACATTGGAAACTTTTAGGCATGCACATATGCAGCATGTGCCACACATTAAAGTTGCGCATTGCGAATTTAAACATGACAACACCATGTTCGTACATATATATATATACTTCATACATTCCTATATACAAGTGTTTTTTTAGAGATTTCACTACGAACTACACACACACACACACACACACACACACACATATATATATATATATATATATATATATATGTATATATATACGTACTTTAGAGTGTAGATTCACTTATTTTACTGTGTACCTATATAGTTAGTACTGGAATCTCTATTTTTTTGAAAACTCTAAAAAGACTTATATTTAGGAACGGAGGGAGTATATATTTGGGCCACTAGCGGGCGTGGTTGTGTTTTTACCCTCTCTTGCGTTTTTTTGTCGTTTATCCCAAAGATGCTAGTATTATGTAAAATAGCAAACGAAACTGACAAAACAACGGTATACGATTGTATCCCCAACAGGCACGTGTGCTAATCTAACCGTGTGCGATGCCCGTACACAGCAAAATCGGCCTTGCCTAGTGGTGGCAACCGCAAGCGTCAGCCAGTGCAAAGTGGCATTGTGCACAGTAAAAACCCAAACCCGACAGCGACCTATAAAAGATCTCGCCGGCAGCGGCTAACAGCTAATTTTTCCGCCGATAGCTTGCCACCACCACCACACACACCAAATGGAACCGGTGCTCAACCATGGGGATGTGCATGGCGCCGTCCTAATAGTGTTGGACGACGACGTGATAGAGGATTCCGACGCGTTGGCCGCCATGGCGGGCAATGGCAAACAGCCAGCTGCCGCGGCCGACGACGACAGCATAGAGGATTCCGACGCGTTGTCCTCCATGTCGGTCAACAGTCAACTGTCATCTACCGCGGCCGACGACGACGACCACGACGACCCCGAGTTTCAATGTCGGATGCAGATGGCCATCGCTCTGTCCGTCCAGGAATCGGGTCTCGATGCGTTCCTGCGCGACAAGGACGAGCGCCATCTCAGTGTCGGTGTGGAACAATCTATCGCATCTGCGGATGCCATCCGCAACGCGGCTAGGGATCTAAAGCTGCAGAAACGGCGGGAGAGTGCGAAGAGGAAGCAGAACTCAGATGCACAGGGCAAAAAGAGGCGGGAGCGGGACCAGAAGGCGGCGGAGCAGGCCGTCACATGCCTCTCAGCCGCGTTGGAGGCCAGTGCAGGCCTTGTAGCTGCGGCGGCAGCCAAAGCAACAGCGGCCACGGCGACAAGGGACGCGACTCTAGCGAGAGCGGCGCCCGTCTGTATCCCGATGGCCGACGTGGACGCCACGACATCTTCGTCGACAGTGGCAAACCTGGCGTGAGCCGCCGCGGTCGCTCCAGCCGACGTAGCCCCGCCGGTCTCCGTCGTGGAACCACTGGAGCTCATCAAATTGACGAGCTCCTCTGAATACTTGTTCTGAGTTGAGGATGTTCATGACGACGGTGGAGGCGCGGCGTTTGTATGCATCCATGGCGTAGTGAATATTTTGTGCAGTTCATCTTCATGTAAATTGACGAACTGTTTGTAAATTACTGAGCGTATGAACTAATGTCAACTAATCCGCTGCAAAATAAGGCATTTTGTTGTGAAAATTTGCCAAATGTTTGTTTCATCTGTTTGTGGGCATGTGGAAATTTAGGATGAATTTCACGTGTGCGACTGAAATTGAGGATGAACCGTGTGAGATGAGCCCGCCTTGAGAAATCTCAGAAAGAGCTACCCGCCTTGAGCGATGCAAAAATTCATGGTTTCGAGGCACATCATTTTGTTACTGCATACAAACTTTATTATGTTAGGACCGTGTGCGATCTTGGTTGCTCCCGCTTAGTTCCTTTACCAAAATTTAAGTGGAAGCGGTATTTCAACTGCATGCTGCCCTTCCTCGTCCACAGCACCGACCCTATAGTAAATTTTCAGCTCCCAAGGCATTTCAACCATCGCCATCCCTCGTCCACCACCATCTCCACCCACACCATTACTACTAAATTTTTCAGCAGCAGCAGCACATCCGCACACACCCCCTCCCCCTTCCTCCCCCGCTTGAACCGTAGCTCGCCCCCGCTGCCGCCTTCCACCACCAACCTCAGCCGGTCTGCCCGTGCCTCATAGCTAAACAGGTTCAGGGTCCCCACCGATCCACATACACCATCGCCGCCCTGAGTTTTTAGATGAGTCCGGCGGTGTCCCTTACCCCCAGATCCCCATCCCGTACTCCAGAGAGTCACAACCTAATCATTCTGACCACATCTCCCATGGAGCTCGAGGAGTGTCCGATCAAAAAGAGGTCTATCATGGCCTCTCCATCGTACGCTGGCGAGGTGGGCGTCATCCGCGCCGACCCTTCGATCCCGAACGAACACCTCATCGCGGGAGCCGGTGAGGGCGATGCCTACGTTGCCATGCCGAAGGCTTCAAGTCTGCGGCCTCGCGTATTCCTGTATCTCAGGAGAGCTGGCTATGACATCAAGATCATCAACATCACTGGCTTCACTTGGGCCATGTCACAAGTTAAGTGGTCCACCGGCAACGCCTCTGGTTCAATCATCGTCGATCTCTTCAAAGGCCCCGTCGCTGATCTCCTCCGCCTCATGGTCATGGATTTGCGATCCTTCTACGCCATCGAGCCCCTTTTGTCATTTCTGAAGGAAACGTTCTACGGCGGTGGCTTGGGATCCTTATCTCCAAAGTCAGATCTCATCCACCAAGATAATGGCACACACTACGGCTGTTACAATGGGAAATGACGCATCTGCGACATCAGGGAGCGCACCCTGGGCACCTCATATCCCAAGTGGAAGGAGCCCATCCATGACAAGTGAGGCAACATCCTGTGAGCAAAACATACCTTTTCTAGCTAGCCGTCTCGTACCCATTGTTGTAGTAGCTTTTGCCATGCGATAATCATGAAGTGTTTAATTGAGCATTTGTCCAGTTGTCTAGCAGATGCCTTGATTTTATGTATCTGGTTGTTAGGTTGGTTGCATTGAGTATTTGTCCAGTTTTCAATGGCTATAGTTGGTTGTTCACAATGCCTTGTTTCTTTCAGTTATTCACAATGTGATGTTCATCATGTGCAAGTATGAACTGTGCAGTTCAATTTCATCAATACCACCTGTTATGCCTGTTGTTGTTAACTTGTGCCCTTAACTCCCGCTTTAAACATTTATGCCTTGTTTCTCTGAATTTGGTTGCCAGGTTGGTTGCAGTGAGCATTTGTCTAGTTTTTAAGCAGATGCCTTGCTTTTCTGTATATGTTTGTTAGGTTGATTCCAGTGAGCATTTGTCTAGTTTTCAAGCAAACGTGATGCTTTTCGTTATCTGGTTGTTAGGTTGGTTCCATTGAGCATTTGTCCAGTATCAAATGGCTATATTTGGTTGTTATAGTGAGCATATATGCCTTGTTTATTTCAAGCAGATACCTCGTATACTTGGTTGATGTTAAGCCTGTTGTACTTATCATGACTTTACATGTACTTGCACAGGACAATAATGGGAGTGGCCAACGTTTTCCACCGAGGTTCTTTTCATCCCTCCGCTTATACTCCATCCGTTCCATCATCTAGTGCATATAGATTTTTGTGATGTATCTACATATACCATCTAAAATGTATACAATCTGAAATTTTGTGATGTATCTAATGAGATGGAATTGCAATTCTAGATGTAAATGTTTTTCTCTACAAACTTGGTCAAAGTAAGTAAATGTTAACTTCTCAAAATGTTTATAGGCAACACATTGCGGAACTGATGGAGTAATATATTACACCATTCTGCAACTACATTTTATCTTCTAATATCGGCTTCTTGCTTGTAGGTACATATGTCTTAGGTAAAGATCCATTCCTGGACCCTTTTTGCGTCTGGGGCAATGAAATATTCATGAACCAGCATCAAGTTAGGAAACTGAAAATGATTGTTAGGGAAAAGAGACGAACAATGCCAATTCGACTATTTGTTTACACTCTATCCAACACAACAGTGAGCTGTAGGATGGTAACTACGAACTCTATAGGCTTCTATTAGTACTGCCCATAATGAGTTGACACACAACAATGTCCGAATCTTTTTCTTTTGCAGTGGTTCCCAAAGAAGATTACTCAAGATTACCTCACAAAGTACATGATTGCTGGACATGCAATGAAGGTTAAAATATATCATCGAGACTACAATGAGCATCGAGAAGTCGAAATGAAGACAGTGAAGGATGGGCGGGCGGTCATCACTAGGGGCTGGCCTAGAGTCGTTCGTGCGTTAGGCATGGAGGAGGGCACAATATGGGCATTCCGCTTCACCTACTCCAGCAACCAGAATGTCTTTCGGCTCTCTCTTTACCGTCTTTAATACAACCTTGGTTCCATCATGCTTTATTTTTCCCTTCTGTAGTGTTCCTTTTTTTGAGAATTGATGCTTATGTAGTTCTTGAGTATATGTACATGTGAATCGAATTATGCATTCGTTCTTAAACCTACATTTAAACATGATTCGATATGAAATACATGAATTCCTACTTTCAAATGTAAATTATGTGAATTATGAACAAAGGTATTTAATTAGGGGCAAATCATGCTCTACAGGCCGTTACAATGCACACAGTTTGATAAAGCAAAACGTCTGCGATCAACTTCAACATCACACACGTTTCTCCATTCGCGGTTTGTGCGATGAGTCTCGTCTTTGCACACGGTCAGGCGAGAAAGAACGTGTGCGATTAATGACACCAGCGTTTGTGCTAGTCTCCTTATCACACACGATTTCGTATTTCGAACTGTGTATGATATCGTGCCCATGGTAAACGTTGGTCAAAGAAGAACGCGTGCGATAGGCCTTCATCCGACACAGTTAGTCTGGATGACACGTTTGGGAAGTATGGATCACACGTTTGGGACATTTTGTAAATCACAAACGTTTATGAAAAACATCGTGTGTGGGATAGATTCAACCTTCGCATACGGTTTTATAATGACAAACGTATGCACTCTTATATCATATCACAGACGGTCATGGTGGAACTAAATGTGTGTGATAGCCCCCTTATCATACACGCTTTATAATCGTGAACTGTTTGTGATTCGTCGCACATTGTAAATGGCGCGCCACAGAATAGCGCGTGCGATGTTTGTGTGATCTCACACGAGTTGCGAGGATGAACGTATGGGAAATACACCATATCTCAAATGATTGCCCGGTGACCCTCGTTTGTGATAGATGCGGACATCCCATACGCTTAGTTTTGCGAAACGTTTGCGTTCATTGGCCACCATCGCCGACGGGTTTGCCGTGTCGTGTGGGATGGACCCCCCCCCCCTATCGCCCACACATGCAAGGCGACGATTTACAACTACGTCACGGAAAGGGGTTAAAAAGCGTCTATATAGCACGTCGCTGCACCAGTGTATGGTCCCGGAGGTCTGTGGTAAACTACTCACACATCATCATGGAGGCAACAAGGTTGATGTAAAGGCCCTCCTTGATCGACCCCCCCTCTGGCAAGGCACCGGGATAGGGCTCCATATGGCCTCCTATCAGAACAGAGACTTGCGGCGACGGAAAAAGTATTTTTGTTGGCTCTCGGAGTTTTTCCATATTTTACAGAATATATAGGGGAAGAATTAGGTAAGGACGCTGCGGGAGGTGGTGCCAAGCCATGGGGGTGAGGCCACTCCCCCTGGGCGCGCCCTGTTGTCTTGGCAGCACCCTGTGTGGCCATCCAAGTGGTCGCCGGCTTGAATCGCCTGTGCTGTGTGGGAGGCCTCTCAGGTGCATACTCGTCCGAGGTCCATCCGCACTGCGGGGAAGCCTCACCGTTGAACACATCTCTAGGGACCATGCCATGGAGGGGCGGCTCCGCAAGAATGACGGGTCGACATCACCGTTGGAGGGATCCCAAGCAGCAGCAGTCCATGCCCGTCGCTATGATCACTCAAGTAATTGCATCTTCTTTCCTGGAACGATTTCATTCATGACAATGACCTTGTGGATCCCATCTCTTTTCTACATGTGTAGCCTCTAGACTACATAGAGCTTGCACGAAGTGTATACCTCCACTTGTCGGTCTAGGGAACCGTGTCTAAATTATTATTGTTCACTTCCACTCACTGCTACTTGTAAACTACGCTGGGATTTTCCTCGAAGAGGAGGTGAGATGCAGCACAATTGAGATAAGTATTTCCCTCAGTGAGAACCAAGGTTATCGAGCCAATAGGAGGACCACGCAAAGTCCCGTCTTCAGCTCCTACACATAAAAAAGCATGCACATGCACCCAATGCGGGCAAGAGGGTTGTCAAGCCCCTTGAACTCGTTACTTGCAAGCGATAAGTAGTGATAGATACATAATATAAATATAAAATTAAATAATAGTAAATAAATGGCAGCAATATTTTTGGTGTTTTTGTAATAATATATTTTGTGAAGACCCGGGGGCCATAGTGTTTGGTAGAGGCTTCTCTCTTGAACAAACCATACGGTGGGTAAACAAATTACTGTTGGGAAATTGATAGAAAAACACATAGTTCTGCAATATTTATTCATAGCAATGATCACGTATATAGGCATTATGTCCATAAACTAGTAGACCGACTCCTTCCTGCATCTACAACTATTACTACACCCATCAACAACTATCCAACATGCATCTAGAGTATTAAGTAAAAACAAAGTAATTCTTGGAGCAAGATGAGATGTTGTAGAAAAAGTAAATCCAATCAATATGAATAAACCCCATCGTTTTCCCCTAATGGTAGTAATACAATACGTGTCATATCCCTTTCTTTGACTAGGATTGAGCACCGCAAGATTAAACCCATCACAACGCACCACTCCCATGAAGATAAACCAATCTAGTTGGCCAAACCAATCCGATTGATCGGAGAGCAATACGAAGCTATAACAATCATGCATATAAGAATTCAGTAAAGACTCAATATATTTTCATGAATAATCTGAACATAAACCCACAATTCATCGGATCCCAACAAACACACGGGCAAAGAAGGATTACATCGGATAGATCACCGCGGGGATCGCGGTGAACTTTGTATTGAAGATCAGAAAGAGAGAGAGAGAGAGACATCTAGGTACTAGCTATGGACCCATTGGTCTGTGGTAAACTACTCACATATCATCATGGAGGCAGCAAGGCAGATGTAGAGGCCCTCCGTGATCGATCCCCCCTCCGGCTGGGCACCGAGATAGGGCTACAGATGGCCTCCCGTCGGAAGAGAGACTTGTGGCAGCAAAAAAAGTATTTTGGTTGGCTCTCAGGTGTTTTCCTGATTTTAGCAAAAATATAGGGGAAGAATTAGGTCAGGAGGCTGCGGGAGGTGGTCCCAAGCCATCAGGGTGCGGCCACTCCCCCTGGGCGTGCCCTGTTGGCTTGGCACCACCCCGTGTGGCCTCCGGTCTCTCTCCAAAGCTTCCAGGTCTTATTTTTGTCCAGAAAAAACATCAAAAAGGTTCGGGTCATTCGTACTTTGTTTGGTATAGTATTCCAGAAAGGCCAAAAACAAGCAGAAAACAGCAACTGACACTGGGCAGTAGTTTAATAGGCTAGTTCACAAAAATTATATAAAATAGCATATAAATGCATATAAAGTATCCAAGAATGATAATATAGTACCATGGAACAATCAAAAATTATAGATACGTTGGAGACATATCACTCACCAATACATGTGAGTTGCGCAAGAACTTTTCGTGATTGCCACAACGTGTGTACTACAGCAAAATCTATCGGGTACCTCCTTCCTCCCCATTTCAACTACTACTACAGTCACACTACGAGGCCACATTCTTATTTTAGTAATTGAATTCAGATGCAAATGCAAGTTTGAGAAATTTGCCATCGTGAGAATCAAATCTTGGCTTTGATTTTGACACCGGGAGTGTTCGCTTCAATACCATAACATAGATTTAGGTTTTCTTTTGCATTCTTAGTTCAAGACAGTGGCCCAAAGAATTGATCTTCACCTTTATTCTCTAACAAAATTTTCACAGAAGTTGTAGCTGCTGACAAATCGGATACAAGAAGAAAGAAATGAATGGTCCTACGTGAGATAGTTATTTCCATTGTTGGTGAGACTGATTGCTTAATAACTGAAATGATGTGGCATCAGAGTGATAGATAAATGGCATAATTCCCCAATAGCATCTATGTGTGCAATCGCCGATCTCTAAGCCCTATAATGGATTTACAGTTAAGTACTTCCTGATTAGCATAAGCTTCTACATCTAAGGATGAATTGGTGTGGTGCCTTTGGAGCAAGTAGTAGCGCATCACCACTATCTTGTGCAGTCCTACTTTTTCTTTTCAAAATTTATGAAAAACATATGTCAGAAATTTTAACAACAGAAGAAGTACCATGAGAACCCAACTTTTTTAATCATATATATATACTCCCATTCACAATAGAATGTGACTCAAAGCAACAATAACAAAGTTAGTTATGTGTTTCCTTTATTTGAATATCAACTCGGTTATACTATATTAATCTTCTTGCATGTTGTGTTACAACTTCTTTCCTACCATGGTTAACTTGATGCTTAGTTATATACACGGTCATTTTATACTGTAACCTGAGAAATATTAGTGTTTGCAGGTCACTGCTTAGATTGCAACAATTTCAAAATTATTATCTGCAATTAGATTTGATTCAGGGTGTCAAGGCCCATCTTTTGCTTTAAGTTGATTATGTGTACAAGAAAATTCTAAATAGGTATTCTTTAATCAGAGCCTCATAGAGCTTAAGACATGGCCCTTTATGTTCTGGATGTTTCGTTGCCTCATCATAGGGACATGGAAACGAGGAAAATAGACCAGAGAAAGGTTAAAGCAAGCTTTATTCTACCACTTGATCCTCTTGATTGTTCCCTGTGAGTATCCCCCCTTTTCCAGCTTTTGGGCAAGTAAAAAGTTTATATTTGATGTTACTCTCCTAGTTCTAATGTAAGCTTTATTTGATATTTTGTGCTTACTGTCTCAATGTTTGTCTATTTCAGCATGGATGACCTATTAGTGTTGGCTGATGAAATCCTATGACTCTCGAGAAGAAATACTTATGCCAATCAACCACTGTACAACCTTAAAAGTCTAAAGATTGTGAGGATGTTTTCCCCAAACTTTACAACTATGGAGAGCATAAGCATTGTTGCCATCTCTAGCAAGTGTCAATGCACAACTGATAACGTGTTCTCTAGATTTTTGTGATTTGACTTTTTAAAATGTATCATATATTTATAATTCATCTCAAAATGGAAAGGTTAAAAGACATTTTATTGTTATTTATGGTAGCATACATGGTAAATTCCCTTAGTGTCAAAGTTGCAACATGTACATTTTCTTCTCTTCACATTCCGTTCAACATTTTGTTGGTACCTTTGCTTACGTATCTAAGAAGCATGAGCAGTTTTGTAGCTTTGAAAGCATATTTGCTCCCTTGGTGGTTTTGTTAATTTATAACAACATATAAGTCATTGAACTAATGTTTTCCATCAAGTATATTTCAGGAAATGCTCAATGATAGGATTGGCAAAAGGATTGTGGAGATTGTGGAATACCCCAAGATGCAAGGAAATAGGTTGGCAAAGCTTCAAGCAAGCGGACTCTACATTTTACATTTGTGAGAAATCACTTTGAGTCCATAGGAAAGCCAATACTATTAAAAGGGGGTAAGGTTTTGATTGGTGAACAAAATGCTCATACGTGCACAAGTGATAGTCACCAAAAACACCCACAAACTCTCCCACCAAAGGCTGTCCAAAGCCATATACTCAACATCGGTGCAACCAACATTTCCATCCCGGTGCCACCGATTCCCAAACTCAGACAGACTCAGCCAAACCCTAGCCACTTCGGTGCAACCGATTCCATACCGGTGCCACCGAGTTTAGGTTGCCAACTTTCTGTTACGCAAATTCACAATATTGGTACCACCGAGATTGTTGGATCGGCGTCACCGAGATTGGGAATCTGTCCGTTGGTCACCTTATCGGTGCAACCGAGTTTCCTATATCGGTCTCACCGAGATTCAAATGTTGCCACCTTTTGGTCACTTCGGTACCACCGAGAATAACACATCGGTGTCACCGAGTTGGTCATTTTGTGTGTAACGGTTGGATTTTTGAGGATGCCTATATATACCCCTCCACCACCACCTACTCAAGAGAGAAGCACTCAGAACTATTCCATACTTGCCCCATCCAGTTTTCTGAGAGAGAGCCACCTACCCTTGTGTTGAGGTCAAGATCTTCCACTCCAACCATATGGATCTTGATTTCTAGCCTCCCCAAGTTGCTTTCCACCAATCCCATCTCTTCCACCAAGCCAAATCTGTGAGAGAGTGATTGTGTGTTGAGGAGTCTATCATCTTGAAGCACAAGAGCAAGGAGTTCATCGACATTGCCGAGCCTATTACCTTTTGGAGGGTGGTGCCTCCTAGATTGGTTAGGTGTCGCTTGGGAGCCTCCTACTTCGTGTTGTGGAGTGAACCAAGAAGTTTGTACGGGCAAGGAGATCGCCTACTTCGTGAAGATCTACCCATAGTGAGGCTAGTCCTTCATGGACGGAAGCCGTTATGGAATAGTCAAGGTTGCTACTTCGTGGACCCTTATGGGTGGAGCCCTCCGTGGACTCTCGCGACCGTTACCCTCCGTGGGTTGAAGACTCCATAAACGTGGGCGTACGATAGCACCACCTATCGGAACCACGGGAAAAATCATCGTGTCTACAATTGCGTTTGATCTTCCTACCCTATCCTTTCTACTCATGCTTGTTGTTACTTTCCGCTGCTATACTCTTAGACTTGCATGTGTAGGGTGTACTTGACCTGCCATGAAATGCTAAAAACTGCCAGCTCTAAAATTTGGTATAGGCAAAACTTTTATTTGGTCAAGTAGTCTAATCACCCCCCCTCTAGACATACTTTCGGTCCTACAAGTGGTATCAGAGCTTTGGTCTCCATTGCATTGGTCTCACAACCTAGGAGAGTATGGCGTCTAGTGAGGGTAATTATCAACGTAGAGGTCCGTATTTTGATGGCACTAATTTTGCTAGTTGGAAGCACAAAATGAAAATGCATATTCTTGGTCATAACCCTGCCGTTTGGGCTGTTGTTCGTGTTGGCTTGCAAGGTGAATTCTTTGGTGATGGAAAGGAACCGGATCGTGAAGCGACCGCGGAAGAATTGAAGATGTTACAATACAATGCTCAAGCATGTGACATTCTCTTCAACTGCCTATGGCCAGAAGAATTCAACAAAATCAGCCATCTTGAGAATGAAAATGAGATTTGGGATACTTTGGTTGATATGCACGAAGGAACCGAGTCCGTGAGAGAATCCAAGTTAGATGTTCTTCAGAGTCAGCTTGACAAGTTCAAGATGAAGGATGGTGAAGGAGTTGCATAGATGTACTCTTGGCTAGCTCTCATCACCAATGAGATTGCCGGCTTAGGAAGCGAAGAGATGACCGACAAATTCATCATCAAGAAGATACTTAGAGCTTTGGATGAGAGATATGACACCGTGTGCACATTGATCCAAATGATGCCCAACTACAAAGATCTCAAGCCTACGGAAGTCATTGGAAGGATTGTTGCTCATGAGATGACACTCAGAAACAAAGAAGAGCTTCACCACAAGTCTAGCGGTGCTTACCAAGCCACAAGTGATGCTCCCGCAACTTCAAGTGACAACCTTGTCACCAATGAAGAGATAAGCCTCATGGTCAAGAAATTCAACAAGTTCTACAAGAATAGAGGCAAAGAAAGAAGCTCCAACTCAAGATATGATGAGAAGCGTTCTTCAAGTCATGACCGCAATTGCTACAATTGTGGGAAGCCTGGACACTACTCCAATGAGTGCACGGCTCCCTACAAATGAAGAGAAGAGTCACCTCGAAGACGAAGCTCAAGGAATGAATCACCTCAAAGAGAGAGAAGGAGTAGAGATGATCGTTATGAACGAAGACCCTCAAGGAGAAGTAGAGATTCGGAGAAGAAGGACAAGTACACCAAGAGCTACACAAGAAGAAAACATCAAGCTAATGTTGGTGAATGGGTTTCCGGCTCCGACTCCGACAACAACTCCGAGAGAAGCTATCACTCCGACTTCGACTATAGTCAAGATGATGGTGTTGCTGGGATTGCTCTAGTGACTACCAACTCCCATGATTTATTTGATTCACCAAACGAAGGGACTGGAAGTTGCTTCATGGCTAAAGGCCCCAAGGTATCACACCCCAAGTATCTTGATTTCAATAGTGATGAAGATGACTTGCTTTGTGATGATGACTTGCTATTTGATAAAACTAGTGATGTTAGTCAAAATGAACTTGATAATTCTCATGATAGTCAAGATAAGTCAATTGATGATGATAAGATGAAAATAGAAGAACTAACTAAAGAACTAAACACTCTTAAGTTAGCTCATGAATCTACTCTTGAAGATCATAGAGAGCTTGTGAGAACTCATGAGAAGCTACGCTTCGAGAAGCTCAATTTGGAGCAAGAGCATGAGTTTCTTAAAGCTATCAATGACGATCTCCGAAAGAAGACTTCATCTTATCTAGCCAAACGACTGCTCTTATCTACATTCATGCCTCAAGTTAAAACTAAGCAATCTAGTAACAAAGGCAAGAAAGGTTCTTCATCTAGTAGCAACAATAAAAATGCTAAACCTAATGATGTTGCTCCTAGTAGTTCTATTGATTCCACTAATGATGTTTCTCTTAGCCAAGTTACACTTGAGGAAGAAAATGCTTAATTGAAAGGAATTATAGAGAAAGGTATCTACAAGAGTCTTGCCGGGTGTAAGCAATTTGAGGAAATTGTTCGCAAGCACGGAGGATACCGGAAGAATCGTGGTGTTGGCTACTTCAACGCAAATGGAGTTGAATGGGAAGAAGGTCAATACCCCGAGCCAAAGTTTGTTCCTCAAAAGGAGAAGTATGAAAATACTCTTCCCAAGAGAACAAGCACTCAAGATGACCTTCCACCACAAGACCACAAGCTCAAGGGAAAGAACAAGCTTCAAGAGGACATTGACTCATATGAAGATGAATCCCTAGCTATGGTGGAGTGGGTTCCCAAGGCTACGTCAAGCTCAACTTCTACAAAGGCTACTACAACACCAAGGATCCCCATCAACTTGATGTGGGTCCCCAAGAAGAAGAACTAGAGAGTTCTTAAAGGGTGACTCCGCCAATGAAATTCACTCACATTCATTATTGGCAAGAATTATTTGCAATCAACGTCAACTCTATGCAATAGTTCAAGGAGTCACACATTCCCTCAAAGGTAAGCAAGGGACAAGGTAATCAACAAATCAATGGACATCATTACACATGCTTTGCACTCCATGTCCATAGATATCCTTGTATTTGTCTCTTGTGTGTTGGGACTAACCCATGTAGGTGAGAAGAGTAAGGAAACAACAAGGATGCTCCCAACTCTTGGTGATCTTCATCAACCTTGAGAATCCACCACTACCTCACCAACATGAAGTCTTCTTCGACAAAACCCAAGGTTAGTCTATCCCTCTTATGGGAGGATGTCACATCAAGGGGAAGCTTTACTCTAAGACTTGAGTTAAAGCATCTCTTAGTATGTGACAATATTAAATGCTTTATGTAAAAGTGGTAACCCCACTTGTGCTTAAACGATGAGTATGACCTATGATCAAGTATTCTTACTTGGCTCCTAAGTCAATATACTCATATATAGATGACTTCGTCATCGCCAAAGTGCTTGTTAGACGCTTGTATGTTTGTGCATGTTTGCCATGATTTCATTTGACATCTCTTTGTGTGAGCATGTTGGTCTGCATTTATTTTCTCATTCGAGGACATCCAATTGTTGCTATTTGGCTCTTGATTTTCTCTTTCGCCAATTGGATGGACAAGAATGCCTAGGACCACTCTTTAGCTATCTATGCTTTCTCACCTCATATTCCATTCATACTGCATCACAAAATTTGAACAAGTACTTTTCGATCCCTCTGTGTGTGGAGCACTCGGAGTTCCGTATCGACAAGGACTGACCATTAAAACCTCCCAAGTGCATCTCGGTGGAACCAACCCACAATTCTCGGTCACACCGAATGCCTAGGGTTGATCTGGTTTTCAATCTCGGTACTACCGATTCCATATTCTCGGTTACACCGAGTTTCCCTGTCAGCTGACAGTTGAGGAACTCGGTGACACCGAAAATTTAGAACCGGTATCACCGACAGTGAAGGGTATATAAGCTGTGGTCCCGACGGTTTGAAATTTCTATCGTCGCGCCCCAAACCCTAAGCTGTCGCAAAAGGACCCCCTGGTCATCGCCTTGCCTCCCCGTGTGTCTTCGCCGCTGGGAATCCTCGCCGTCGACGGGCATCTTCGCCGCCGTCGCCGCCGTAGCGGATCCGTCACCGAGCTAGGGTACGGATTCGATCTTTCTTGCGCTCCCCGTCTAATTCTTGTGCAATAAAGTTGATTTTCTCTATAAGCCACAGTTTGCACATCTTTCCATCCACGAGAAAACTCCATAGATTAGAGAACCATTGATTTTCTAGGGTTTGCCTTCCGCCCGATGGAACTCGGTAGAACCAAAGTGAACTAATCGGTATCACCGATTTTCCTGTCTGTGTTGCTGAGAACTGTCTCGGTGAAACCGAGTACTTCCTTTCAGTCTCACCGAAAGGAGTGCCAAGTTTCTGTTAATGAGATAGTCAGTCTCGGTAGCACCGAAAACTTTGCTTCGGCTGTACCGATTTTCATTTGACAGAATGTAAAACTTTGAAAATCTTTTGTTCAAACTTTCAAAAACCAGCCACATTTTGTGATGACTTATCCTTTTCTGCTCCTCTATACTCTATTCACACGGTCAGTATGTCAAGTGTTGAGGAGAGTGAGAACAATTTCCAAGAGAGGAACATTGTGATGAGTTCAGGCACTAGTCCTGAGTCTAGTTCATCTTCAGATCCAGGCACTCCCAGTTCCCAGGGGTTGCCCAAGGCTGCTACAAGGGCTAGGAAGTAGCTGAATTCAGATGAGGAGGATTCAGACTTCATTCCAGAGGAGGTTCTTGCTAAGAAGCAAGAGAAGGCTGCCAAGAAAGCTGCAAATGAAGCCACCTCTTCAAGGAGAGCTGTCAGGAAAGAGTATGCTAGCTCTGAGGCTATGAGAGCACGTGAGGGTGCTAGGGCAAAAATGGCTCTTCACCTTGAGTCACCCCCAAAGAAATCTATCCCTAAGAAGGCAGGGGAGAAGAAGAGAGCTAGAAAGAGGATAGTCTATGTCACTGGCAGGCAGACCTCCATGTTTGAGGATCCTGAGGAGGCTGCTGCTGCTGAGGAGGAGGAAGAACATGTTGAGAAAGCCCCTCCCAAGAAGAAAAAGAAACTTATGTCTGATGCTATGCCAAAGACTGGCACTTCCAAGAACACCAAGTCTGCCCCCAAGAAGCCTGCTGCTGAGAAGCCCAAGAGGACTTCCATGCCACACCTTCCAGTACATAATGCCAGCTACCCACTTGCTGAGGATATGAAGAAGAGGAAGGATTCTGGTTTGAGGGCTTGGAGAGCTGCTGATCCATATGCCCAAAGGAGGAAGACAGCTGTGGACTAAAGATTTTACACCGAAGAGCTACAAGATTTCTATGAGACTGTGCTTTTTGACAAAAGTCCAGCTGTGAGTGATATGAGGTATGTGGACTGGAAATTCATCAAGGAGAATGAAGACTATTTTCCAAGTGTCCAAGACAATTTCCACTTCATTGGTTTGGATGAGTTTATTGGCAGAGAGTTCACAGCTTGGAATGATGAGATGATCATGCAATTCTACTCCACTGCACATTTCTATGGAGATGGTAGAATTGTATGGATGACAGAAGGAGCTAGATATGAGTCCACTGTTGAGGAGTGGGCTGCCATCTTAGGAGTTCCAGAAGTTCAGGATGGAGATTTGGATGTCTACTCAGAATCCAAGGAGAGCCGCAATGCTATGGCTAACATGTATAAAGAGATCCCTGCTGCTAACGTGAAGTCTCACAGGCTAGGATCTATTTACTTTTTCAGGCTGGCCTCCGCACCATGAACACCATTCTGAGGCATACCTTAATGCCCAAGTCAGGAGATGACAAGATGATCCGAGGCTACTCCATCAACATGCTAATTCATCTTGACAGACACACCAGGATTAGAGTCATGGACTTAATTGTTGAGACAGTTAAGAGGGTTGCTGCTGATCAGAAGCGCTCTTGCTGCTATGCACCCTATATCCAGATGCTTATCAACTCTAAGTTGGAGAAGCACATATTTGCTCTAGACCGTCCCCACTTGCCCCTACAGCCAGATCTCGAGGACAACATTGTGGTGATGAACCCGGATCATCCCACTTCAGCTGCAGCACAGGCAGAAGCAGAGGCAGCTGGAGCCACTAGTGCTCAGGTCCCTAGATCCAGGAACGAGCAAATGGATCTTTTGATCTCATCAGTACAGGGCATGCAGAAGGACATTAAGGGGATTCTGGACAACCAGAACACTCTTGTGAGGATCTTCGAGAACAGGATCAAGACCCTTAATGATAAGGTGGATGGGCTGATCAAGACAGTCAATGAGCTCAAGAAGGAAGTTGACTCAGTGCCTCTTCCTCAGACTTCTTCAGATAATGATGATGATGATGAGGATGGATCACCTCTCAGGCCAGGCACACAATTTACTACTCAGGCCAGATCAGCCACTGTGCCAGCTCCAGATTTGAGGCCCTCTTCATGAGCTCCTGCTACTGTCACCTCAGCTCCTGCTCCATCAGCTTCAGTTCCTCCGGTTGCCACTCCAACTCCATCCACGACATCTACAGAGATCTTCGCCGACGCTGTTCTCTCGACTCCTACATCAATAACCGGAGGAGATCAGCCCAAGAATGCTTAGATATATGCCTTTGAACTTTTTGGTAACTTGTTGCCAAAGGGGGAGAAGTGTATATAGATCTTTAGGCTTCGAGTGAGAGAGCGTTTGGTTTTTATTGCTTTTTCAAAAACACACATGGTTCATTTACTTTTGGCTACGCTTTGTGTTTTGATCGTACACTTTATGTGTGTTGTGCTACTATTTCCTATCATCTTAATGCTTTTGAGATGATCATTATCTTCGTCTGGTTGTGTTGTGCTATGTTGTTCACTCTTATTATTATCGCACACCACCAAGATGTATGTGACATGGAAGAAGTGCCCCATGTACCTAATCGATTGTGCATTTGCATTCAAATGCAAATTCAAAATAATGCACAAATTTAGGGGGAGCTCTTGCTTATCACACACTTCTCAAAGCGACGATTATATTCATTGATTATATCATATGTTGAAGCTTTGATCTATATGTTGTCATCAATTACCAAAAAGGGGGAGATTGAAAGCACATTTGCTCCCTTGGTGGTTTTGGTAATTTATAACAACATATAAGTCATTGAACTAATGTTTTCCATCAAGTAAATTTCAGGAAATGCTCAATGATAGGATTGGCAAAAGGATTGTGGAGATTGTGGAATACCCCAAGATGCAAGGAAATAGGTTGGCAAAGCTTCAAGCAAGAGGACTCTACATTTTACATTTGTGAGAAATCACTTTGAGTCCATAGGAAAGCCAATACTATTAAAAGGGGGTAAGGTTTTGATTGGTGAACAAAATGCTCATACGTGCACAAGTGATAGTCACCAAAAACACCCACAAACTCTCCCACCAAAGTCTGTCCAAAGCCATATACTCAACATCGGTGCAACCAACATTTCCATCCCGGTGCCACCGATTCCCAAACTCAGACAGACTCAGCCAAACCCTAGCCACTTCAGTGCAACCGATTCCATACCGGTGCCACCGAGTTTAGGTTGCCAACTTTCTGTTATGCAAATTCACAATATCGGTACCACCGAGATTGTTGGATCGGCGTCACCGAGATTGGGAATCTGACCGTTGGTCACCTTATCGGTGCAACCGAGTTTCCTATATCGGTCTCACCGAGATTCAAAAGTTGCCACCTTTTGGTCACTTCGGTACCACCGAGATTAACACATCGGTGTCACCGAGTTGGTCATTTTGTGTGTAACGGTTGGATTTTTGAGGATGCCTATATATACCCCTCCACCACCACCTACTCGAGAGAGAAGCACTCAGAACTATTCCATACTTGTCCCATCCAGTTTTCTGAGAGAGAGCCACCTACCCTTGTGTTGAGGTCAAGATCTTCCACTCCAACCATATGGATCTTGATTTCTAGCCTCCCCAAGTTGCTTTCCACCAATCCCATCTCTTCCACCAAGCCAAATCTGTGAGAGAGTGATTGTGTGTTGAGGAGTCTATCATCTTGAAGCACAAGAGCAAGGAGTTCATCGTCATTACCGAGCCTATTACCTTTTGGAGGGTGGTGCCTCCTAGATTGGTTAGGTGTCGCTTGGGAGCCTCCTACTTCGTGTTGTGGAGTGAACCAAGAAGTTTGTACAGGCAAGGAGATCGCCTACTTCGTGAAGATCTACCCATAGTGAGGCTAGTCCTTCGTGGACGGAAGCCGTTATGGAATAGTCAAGGTTGCTACTTCGTGGACCCTTATGGGTGGAGCCTTCTGTGGACTCTCGCGACCGTTACCCTCCGTGGGTTGAAGACTCCATAACCGTGGACGTACGATAGCACCACCTATCGGAACCACGGGAAAAATCATCGTGTCTACAATTGCGTTTGATCTTCCTACCCTATCCTTTCTACTCATGCTTGTTGTTACTTTCCGCTGCTATACTCTTAGACTTGCATGTGTAGGGTCTACTTGACTTGCCATGAAATGCTAAAAACTGCCAACTCTAAAATTTGGTATAGGCAAAACTTTTATTTGGTCAAGTAGTCTAATCACCCCCCCCTCTAGACATACTTTCGGTCCTATAAGCTTCTCTTTATTTAGACAGAACATGAGGCACCCAACATGTGTGCTCCACCCATATGACATGGACATCACGAGTGAGCCGTCCATCCAAGGCAATTAATGGTGGAGATGAGTACAATAGAAGGGGAGGGAATGAGGGGTAGGAACAAAGATATTGCTTTGTCTTCTTTCAAGCATATAGGAGGTTCAACTTAAAAAGTACAAGACGACTAAAAATACATGACGACTATTGAGGAGGGAGGGTTTTGTGGAGCAGATGAGAGAATTTATATTTGTAGTTATATGAACGAAAATCGCATGCCATCATGTTTGACATACCTTTATATATTGCAAAAATTCTTCAATTAGTACGTTTTATATTCGATTTGTCACTCCATGGCAACACACAGGCATTTTTCTAGCATCAGTACTAGAAATAGTAGAGATTCTGCAAAAATCTCACCATCAAGCTAGGCCAACAGGCAAAAACATATAGGAATTGACAGTAGTACTGCCACGGGAAGGTCTCCCTCATGTACTCCTTTGAATTGAAGTTCTGCATAAGCTTGATGACATCCAGGTTTAAGGCATTAACCTGGGGGTGCTTGGACATGTGTCGAAGACACCCTCTGCACACGCATCATATTAAATTCAGTAATATCATTAGTCCGTTAGAAGGAGCAGCATTATGTGACACATCAAAATTTCAATTTGCATCAAGGAATTCAGTAAAACACATAGGCTAGTGTCAACAAGTAGAATTCTTTAAGACTACAGATTCACATGAACCTGATCTTCAGCTTGGATGTTAGTGATGCTCCGACTGTCTTTTGGAGAAAAGATCCTTATGGGGGGAGGGGCCAGGGAGGAGAGCGGGATGGTTTGTAGGGAACTCCTCATTGGCGGTCCGATGGGAAGTACGCTGTGAAGGAGAGAGGACGCCATGGCAAAGGTGATGCAGGAGTCAGTCAATTTTAAAGAAGAGGGTTCCAGCGAGAAATATCCTGCCATGGAAGGAAACCGAGTGGGAAGGGGAGGGTCCGGCAAGAAAAGTGAATGGTGCGTAGTCGGGTGGAGGTTTCGTGTTGGGATCGCGTCTTGGAGATAACATGACAGATAGTCCAAACAACCATATTTTGCCCTTACATGAGCCTGGACTGCCCACATGGTTGAATTTTGGGGAGCACTTTGGGTGCCCGTTTGATATCCAAACACGTCCGGACGTAAAAGGGAGAAATGAACTTTGACTTTGGAAACACCTTAAGACTACCCACAATGAGAGTAATATAGTTAGTAACATAGATGCCACCTAAACGAAAAAGATAATTTGACAGCTAATTAATAAGGAGAGAGACAAATTAAATAACATAGCTAGTTATTCATACTATGAGTAACATCACACATACCAAGGCAAGATGAGTCTATAAGCTAATAAATGAAGTGTTGCATAACAATACACATATGTTACTCCCCACTATAGTGGGGAGTAACAAGACTAGTAACATATGTATGTTACTAGTCTAAGTTACTCCCCACTATGGATAGTCTAAACATTTGTTCAATTCTTTCTTATTTATTAACCCGTAGCAACGCAGGGGCGTTCTACTCGTTTCACTTTAGAAGTATAGATACGTGGGAGGGGAAGGTGGGAGGTGGGACGAAGAAAAGCCAGACCGAAAAAGACTGTATCAAACTACCAACTTCTTCTTTAACGGTAGAGATATACATGTGCGCAGACAACGAAATTATCATGCTTGCGCAAGAGATAATACATAAAAAAGGATTGGAGCATGCATGTGGGGATTCGGTGTCACAGTGACAAGAAAGATCATGAACGACGCCAGCGAACACCGAAATTTCTCTTATGGTCCATCTCACGGTCGGAAATTTCGTGCACACTGATGCCGACTTAAAAATTAGTACAGTAGGCTAGCTAGAAGATGCAGTTTACTTGACTTGGAGAGCCACAGACAAACAATATCACATGGTTTGGCCTCGCGATAAAGATGATAGCGCTGTGGCAGTTGGGACTATTTTAGTGACAACTTTACTCAAGGTCAGATGGAGTTGGATTGCAGTTAGATCTAATTACGATATAGCTTATCTAGGATGGTTCTTTTTATCATTGTATATCTCACTACTGATGTGCTAAATACCTAGGATAGTCCCACTTGTCATTTTATATCTCACTACTGATGAACTCCAACCAATCACTTTGGAAAATCACCGGACTTAAAATTGCAGCTAGAGCTGGGTTGCCAACAATTTGAAGTCCAGCCAAACCTAAGAAACACCTGGTTAACATTTCCCTTTGGGTCAGCTATGAACTAGTACTGGTCGGAAAATAACGGCGACCGATTGGTGAGTAGTGACTTGTTGTGATTCTCCTCCTAATTTTACCCCTTGTACAGACGGCGACGTTATACCAGAAATGTGGCTTTGCCAAGGAAGCAATTGTATTAGAATTTAGAAGATCAAGGTAAGCCTCGGACATGATCGATCCATGTACATCGACGCCCTCACGGCGCGCAGCAACAGCCCGAATGCAGTTAGCAAAGTTCAGATGAAAATGGAATACGCGACTCTGATCATGATCGACAGCACAAACTCGAGTAGCAACATAATTGCAGAAACATCTGACACCACTTCAGACCATCAACAGGGCGATAGCCAGCTAATTAACATTTACAAGGTCGGCTATAACCTTCCAAACTGATGAAAAGAAGAACACCAAAACAAAACCCATAAGAAGAGAACTTTCATGAGAAGATCAATCTAGCTGTGCAGGCCATAGGAGTGCCTGCTACTGTATGCAGCAGCCACCGGAGCCACTCTCGCGGCGAGGCACCGAGCTGTAGCTGGTGCTGCCGCCGCCGCTGCCGGAGGAGGAGGAGGCGTGGTCCATGGGGTAGTAGTCGTGCCTCTCAACCAGCGGCGAGTAGTTTCCCGGGTGGTTGCGCGCCACCGCGCGTGAGTAGCTGCTGCCGTAGCCGTAGCCATAGCCACCTTGCGCGGCTAGCGGCGACTGGTGGTGGCGGTAAGCGTACGGGCTTGGCGCCGCGCCGTACTGGTAGTACTGCGAACTGTTGTACGGCGACCGCCCCGCCGCCACCGCCCCCTTGGTCCCCGCCGGGAGCGGGAGCGACGACGCGTCGAACGTGTCGAGCGTCCTCAGCTCCACGATCTCCGCGGCGCCCACCTTCTTCTTGAGGTTCTTGGTCAGCTTGTTCGAGTCCACGTCGTCGCCGATCACCAGCAGCAGATTCTTGTCGCCGCCGGCCAGCGTCACCGACTCCACCCCTGCATACTCCTCCCAACCCAGTTAATCATCTCGTGGCAACGCTAGCTTGAATTAATTAACGGGAAAGTTTTGCGGGCAAGGAATTAAGTAAGCTTCGATCAATCGTTATGGAAGAATCACAAATCTAAAAAGGAAGATGAGCCAACATATAGTCGTATATACATACCGCTAGCAGTAGCTGCCACTTTCATGGCTTTGGTTTGGTATTTCTCCGAGTTCACATACATCCGAATGATGATCTCCTTCTGAAATTTGTTTATGGTTGTAAAGAAACACAATTCATAAGTTACGCAAATATGCAAAGAATAAATTGAACTGGATGTATTGATAGATTAGACGATAGACAGAATTGTCCCAAAGAAGGAGAAGAAGAAGATGATGATCAAGAAGAACCGCATACAAACAAGAAAGTGTTTTGTTTCAAAAAACAAAAGAAAATGAGTGCTTACCCTCATGGTTTTTTGCTTTGCTGCTCAACAGATGACGGAAGAAAAACAAATGCTGCCTCCAAGTACTTTTTTTTTTTTGAACTGAATGCTGCCTCCAAGGACTGAAAGAACGAAGGTCATGTACTACTCATATATACTCCCCCGAAGGCCCGTACACACTTCTAGAGATGTATGACAGAACGGTGCTGATACTACTCATATTTTCAGTTAAGTACTTCATAAGATCGTGTTTAAATGACAAGTCCGGTTTACTTAGTAAGCAAATCAAGGATCACCGATATGTTCTCAGAAAGAGCAATCATCGCCGATAAAACAAAAGCCCCAGGTTCAGATATTTAAGTGGCGACTTGGCCGGAAGACTTTGTCTTTCTTCTGTTCGGTAAGGATTCCACCAGAGCACGAACTGTAGGTAGAGAGGAATTTTTCTGAGCGAATACATAAAAGCGATCCATTTTT
The DNA here is from genome assembly GCA_039707655.1 of Elymus sibiricus. Lineage (NCBI taxonomy): Eukaryota > Viridiplantae > Streptophyta > Magnoliopsida > Poales > Poaceae > Elymus > Elymus sibiricus. Next base: position 246,870,972 of record CM077673.1, on the reverse strand, counting down.
TTATCGGTTATACGAAGTTATCATAGACAGCTCGTAGTCAACCGGAACGTCACCCCACATTGATCGAACATCATTAAAAAAACCGAAATAAATCCTGAAAAATACGAGCACGAGTGCCAAATATACCACAAAGAACCTAACCATCCGAGCTACGCTTAGTTCGCCACATAGTTATTTGAGAGAATTCCTTATTTGATACTATTTCAAAATATGTTCCCTTATTTGACCATAGAAATTTTTTTCTTCCCTGCTTGACAATTGATCTATTTTTCTTGCATAATATGACATAGCCGTCAATTCTGTTAGCCTCTTCCGTCAACTAGGACCATAGTACCCCATCATGTATCGTTGTGTAACGCTGGAAAAAAAAAGATGACCCAACACGTTCATGTCCAGACAAACCACATCATCTGTTCCTCACCCAGTACAGAGCAACAACGGCGGCGCGGCGTGCTCAAAATCGGGTGTCGGTTATGTTGAAAGTGGCCACGATTCGTACGGCGCCGCTTCAGGCAAGACGTGCGGACAACTAGCAAAGCTCCTGCGATACCTTCTCGCACACACGATGGATAAGCACACGCACGTAGTAGCTATGTGTTGAAACGTTTTCTAGCCAAGAGGACCAAGCACATATGGGCGCTGACCTAAAAGACAAGGGGACTGGAGGAGAGCAACACATGACTCCACGATCCAGCCGCCGGAGCTATTGTGGCAGTGATGAGGACATGGCTATCTTGGATATGACCGAAAATATTGTATACATGCATATTTGTGAGGTGATTTCTTATAAGAATTATGTAATAATTTATTTATATTATCCGAAACAAAAATGCTTTACCTATTTTTATTTCATGCCTAAATGCAGAATTGTTGAACACTTGTACCAACCACGTGTGAAGACAAAGCAAAAGGAAATTATTTGGTGTTGTTCAAGAAGTGCTCTCACCTCAAAGAAATGATTAGGTGTTGTTTAAGAAGTCCTCTCACATCACTTTTGGCCCATGAGAAGATAAACACTAAGTATCTCACCTTCTGAACTCAGATTCGGACTTCACAGACATACCTGACTCAAAACGTCAACAACTTTTGCATCCAGACTTTGAATTGGATGATATTTTTGTTGTTGGAAAGTTTATTTCATGTACTTTCCAACGCATTTGGATTCACCTTCAAATTCCTTCTGAGTGGGGAGATACAACCAAAACAATGCAACAGTGCTATATAATGTGAGTCAAAATCCAAATAAAAAGGTGTTGCATCACCTTCACTTGGGCCCATGGGCCTTGTACGACCTAGGGTTAGGTTTAGGCTTGCTTGGTCGCCATCCCGTAGTTCTATATAAGTGGATCAATCCTTTAGCTTTTTTCCTTGGGTATTGTTTAGTTAAAAGTTAGTCATGGCAACTTCGTGTACTTCATTTGTGTCCAACGATCAGACCAAGAACAATTTCAGAACTCCATCTTTATCAATACTCCACTGTATTCGCAATATTCAGATTGCTTTAATCATATTCTTGTTTGTTCTTCGATTGCTTGTAGCAATAGACCTTCGTGGTCAGGTTGATCGTGCTCCAGCATGGTCAATAACCTCTTGGAGTTGGTTTAGTGATTCCTAAGGCGCAACGTTGTGCATGTTTGTAGTCGCATTGTCAAAGTCGATAGTTATCATCTCATCAAAAGATCGGGACCGTCACCTCTATCAAGTGGTATCAGTTTTGAGGTTGCTTGGTGAGAATTTTCAGTTATCCCTGGATTAGATTTATTTTTCTTACCTATTGTCCAAGAAAAGCCACACACAAAAAGTTAGATCTATTCATCCTTTGTCCAAGCCAGCCCAAGCCTTTGCAATTTTTCATTTCAGTACTTGCATAGTTGATCGGTTGCATCGTCATGTCGAGTTGTTGGTCTTAGTGTCTAGTTCCTTTAGAGTTCCGAGTTCTATTCACTTTAGTCACGCCGCCGCTGCATCATCATCCGTTCCGCTGTCGACCAATACCATCCATCAATGTCCACAACATGCTCCCTGTCGTTCATTGTCATAATCATACTTCAGGTCGTTCGCATCTATGCTTGATCCAATCTGCATCACATCTAGTTTGTTTTGGAAAAAATAAGAAAAAGTGAAAAAAAGAAAATGAAGAAAAAATGTAATAAAAAAGAGAAAAAACAACAAATTTCGGGTCTATCTAGACTCAATCTCGTATCTGAATTTGGATTGGAATATGTTTTGCACAGTATTCTGTGAAATAGGTATATCTTCCTCATACGAAGTCTGTTTTGACACCACGAATACTCAAATTCAAGCTGTGGACGAGCCGCATATGAATAGTTCATGAAGCTAGTTCGTTATTGTCACTTCCAAACCGGCTTCTAAATAAGACTTTTTGCCCTCTGAAGTTCGCAAACACAGTTTGTCATTGTTTTTCATGTCTGTTTCCAAAATTCATTGACTCCTCATATGAACTCGGAATTGAGTGATTCTTTTTTGCATTGGATAGCTTGAGTCAGTAGCATTCTTGTGAAAAAATAGCAAAAAATTGGCATAGTTTTTTCTATAGGAAAGTTATAGAGAGATTTTTGGTATATCCTGCTAGGCAGTTATTTATCCTCATTTCTTTACTGTCATTGTGATCTTCACTTATATCTTGTTGTCCAGACCATATATATTAGCCTTCCAAACTCCACATATTTCTACACCGTGTATATAAACGTTCACCTGGTAATCGCTTTACTCAATCATCGGAGTTATTCGACATCGCTAGTTCCCGGTCATCACCTGCTGCATGATAAGAACTTCTAAGATATTAATCTTTGCTTTACTGTGAGCGCTTGACCACCACATCCTAGTAGTTTATAGGAACATTATTCTTGAATTTTGTTTCTTGTGTCTAGTAATCATGCAAGGTTCGGAATTATATGTTATTGGACGACGGGTACATGTTCACCAACATGAGAGGAGAGATAACACACACACACACACACAAGCATATGGTTGGGTTATCTCTCTAATGCCAATTGAGGGTAGATTTAATCCTGCTATTTATCTTTCTTGGGAGCTTGAGGTAGAACACATTTTTACTAGCCATGATTTTCATGAACTTGAGAAAGTACGAGCTGCCACTCGAGAATTTACAGGTTTTGCTTCCATTTGGTGGAGTATGTATTATAAGAAAAACATTAATAATCAACTCACAACTTGGAAAGATATGAAAGCTATAATGGGAGATCAATTTGTTCATGCTTACTATCATCGTGAATTGCTTCACAAATTAGAACAATTAAAACAAGGCAATAACACTGTCAATGCTTACTACCAAGAGTTCAAATCTTATATGCATCATTGTGACATCGATGAATCTGAGGATAGTACAAAGAATAGATTTATTCGTGGTTTGAACCATGACATTCGCGCAGGATTTCATTATATTTCGCGTTGCATTACTAGTATATATGTGTGTGCTTGTACCTTTGAGAGACAAATACATGAAGATGAATTGGGAGACTACGACAACTACTATTCCAATCCATACTCACCACCACTAGTTGTATCCTCCAACGATGCACCTGCTAAAGCGGCCACACTTCAGATTGTGATCGCGACATCGCCTTGAGTCTATGGTACATTGCCATTTCCCGTACCTACATCATGTTAGTTGGTGCGACAAGGTAACACTAAAGGTATTGATGATATAACTTCACATGAGGATAATGAATGTCTAGTTAACTTGAATATATCATGTGTTGAGTTAACTATTGATTTGAGCACAACACCTATTTTAGAGAATCGTCTTACGGTTATGAATGTGTCATGTGATCAAACAACTAAAATACCAAAAATTTTGAGTGCACCCATTGAATTAATTGTTGATGAGAAAGAACCTTGTGACTCGGTGACTAAATGTGATTTGAATCAAGTACAATTGATTATCCATGAGAACGTGTTATCGAGAACCTTGCAAGCTAGTTTGAAAGAGATGGAAATAATTGTGTCAATGTTTAATCATTCTGATATGGCCTCTAATCTTGGTGATGATTCTGTATCGAATGACTTGTTGCATGTTTGCTTATTTAAGTATGTTGTAGCATGTAATTATGAGACTATTAAATTTATTGACCAATGTTGGGATGGTTTAATGATGAGCATTGTCAATCTTTTGATATGAATAAGAGCTTCACTTATATATGCAAACTAAGTTGCAATATTTTCATGCTTCCTACTTCTTGTTATAATAGTTTGGTTTTATATTTCACGACATATGAAAGTTACTCACGTAAAAATATGTCATATGTGCAAAAACTGAGGAAAGTAATAATTGATGACATATACATATACAACATGTACACATTCTCTCTTTTGTTAGCCACATTTTAGAGTAAGCAACGCCGAGGACGGCTTTGTTATCAAGAAGGGGAGCAGGATGAGGACATGACTACCTTGGATATGACCAAAACTTTTGCATACATGCATATTTGTGAGGTGATTTCTTATAAGAATTATGCAATGATTTATTTATGTTATCCAGAACAAAAATACTTCACCCATTTTTATTTCATGCCTAAATGCAGAATTGCTGAACACTTGCATAAACCACGTGGGAAGATAAAGGAAAACAAAATGCTTAGGTGTTGTTCAACAAGTGATCTCACGTGAAAGGAAATGATTAGGTGTTGTTCAAGAAGTCCTCTCACGTCACTTTTGACCCACGAGAATATAGAGAGCAAGTCCCTCATGTTCTGGACTCAGACTCAAAACATCAACAACTTTTGCATCCAGACTCCGAATGGGATGATTTTTTTGTTGGAAAGTTTATTTCGTTTGCTTTCTAACCAATAAGGAGATACAACCAAAATGGGTGCGACGATGCTACAGAATCCGAGTCAAAATCAAAATCAAAATCAAAAGGTGTTGCATCACCTTCACTTGGTCCCATGGGCCTTGTACGACCTACGGTTAGGTTTAGGCTTCCTTGAGACTTCCTTGCACCTCTTTGGTCGCCACCCGTTAGTCTTACATAAGTGGATCAATCCCGTAGCTTTTTCCTTGTGTTTTGTCTAGTTAAAAGTTAGCCATTGCTACAACTTCGTGTACTTCGTTTGTGTCTAATGACCAAGCCAAGACCACTTTTAAAACCCACCATTATCAATACTTCATCTATATCCGCAATATTCAGATTTCTTTTATCATATTCTTGCTCGTTCTTCGATTGTGTGCAGTAATTGACTTTCCTGGTCTGGCTAATCGTGCTTTCGGCATCGTCAGTAACCTCGGGAGATTGGTTTAGCGATTACTAAGGTGCAATGTTGTGCATATTTGTACTCGGAATGTCAAAGTCGACTCCACCAAATTGATAGTTACCATCTCAACGAAAGATTGGGACCCCCGCCTCTATCAAGTTGTTTTAGTGTCTAGTTCCTTTAGAGTTTTGAGTTCTGTTCACATTAGTCATGCCACCACTGCATCATCATCTCTTCTGTTGTCCACCACCACCATCCATCAATTTCCACCACGTGCTCCCCACCATTTTTTGTCATAATTATATTTGAGGTCGTTCGCATTTACGCTTGATCCAATCTGCATCTTGTCTGGTTTGTTTTGGAAAAAATAAAAAAAATAAAAAAAATAAAAAAAATAAAAAAAATGTGAGAAAAGGGAGAGAGAGAGATAAAAAATAAGTTGGAAAAAGGAGAGAGGAAAAAGAATTTGGGATCTATCTAGTCTCAGTCTCGTATCTGAATTCGGATTGGAATCTGTTTTGCGCAGTGTTCAATAAAACTGGCAAATCTCCCTCATACGAAGTCCGTTTGGCATCACGAGTACTCAAGTTCTAGCAATGGACAAGCTGCATCTGAATAGTTCATGAAACTAGTTCATTATTGTCACTTCCAAATCGGTTAATAAATAATAAAAAATGCCGTTGCAATTTTGGAATACAGTTTGTCATTGTTTTTCAGGTTAATTTCCGAATTGTTTTGTCTCCTCATGCGAACTCGGAATTAAGTAATTATTTTTGCATTGGAAAGCTTGAGTCATTAGCATTTTCTCGAAAAAAATATAAAAATTTGGTATAATATATTCAACAGAAATGTTTCAGAGAAAGTTTTGTATATCCTCCTCGGCGGTTATTTACCATCTTAGTCTTTACTGCCATTGTGATCTTCACTTATATCTTGCTGTCCAGAGCTAATTCATATTATCTGTTCCTACTACTTGTGCTACACCGTGACTCCATTAATATTCTAGGCTCGCATCTCTAGTTGGACCAACACAGTACCGTCGTTGAGCGTTTATTCAACATTGCATCTCTGAATTGATTATTGTTAATCTTTTGCTGCCATATATTCAAGCCTTCCAAGCATCATATATTTCTACCCCGTGTATACACATGTTCCCCTGGCAATCAGTTTACTCAATCTTCAGAGTTATTTGACACCGCTAGTTGTCTATCACTACATGCTGCATGGTAAGAACTTGTAAGATACTGATATGTGCTCTACTGTGAGCGCTTTACCACCACATCCTAGTAGTTCAAAGGAACATTATTCTTGAATTTGTTTCTTGTTTCTACTAACCATGATTGGTTCTGGAGATAGAAGTTCAGGGACGACGGACACATCTTCACCACCACGAGAGGTGCGACAACACACACAAGCATATGGTCAGGTTATCTATCTACCACCATTTGAGGGTAGATTTAATACTTCTATTTATATTTCTTGGGAGTTTGAGGTAGAACACTTTTTTACTAGCTATGAGTTTCCCAAACTTGAGAAAGTACAAGCTTCCACTAGAGAATTTACTGGGGTTTTTTCTGTTTGGTGGAGTATGTATCATAAGAAAAACATTGATAATCAACCCACAACTTGGAAACATTTGAAAGGTATAATGAGACATCAATTTGTTCCTGCTTACCATCATCCTGAATTGCTTCACAAATTAGAACAATTAAAACATGAAAGTAACACTATTAATGCTTACTACCAAGAGTTCAATTCTAATATGCATAATTGTGACATGTATGAATCTGAGGATGACACAAAGAATATAATTTTTTTTTGGTTTGAACCATGACATTCGCACAAGATTTCATTATATTCCACATTGCATTACTTGTATATATGTCCATGCTTGTACCTTTGAGAGACAAATGCAGAAAGATGTGTTGGGGGACTACGAGAACTACTATTCCAATTCATACTGACCACCACTAGTTGTGTCCTCCAACGATGCACCTGCTAGAGCGGCCACACCTCATATTGTGAGCGCGACCTTGCCTCAGGTCTATGGTACATTGCCATCGTCCGTACGTACATCATCTGAGTTGTTGCGACAAGGCAACACTAAAGGTATTGTTGAAATAACTTCACATGAGGATGATGAATGCCTAGTTGACTTGAATACATCATGTGTTGAGTTACCTATTGATTTGAGCAAAACGCCTATTTTAGAGAATCGTGTTACAATTATGAATGTTTCATGTGATCAAACAACCAAAATGCCAAGTTTAAGTGCACCCATTGAATTAATTGTTAATAAGAAGGAACCATGTGAATCAGGGAATAAATCAGATTTGGATCAAATACGTTTGAAAAATAAGTGTGTCAATGTGTAATCATTTTGATATGACCTCTAATCTTGGTGATGATTTTGTGTCAAATTACTGGTTGCATGTTTTCTTATTGAAGCGTGTTGTAGAATTTAAATTTAAATAATTAATGTTCATTCACCAATGTTGGGATAGTTTAGTGATGAGCATTGGCAACCTTTTGATATGAATAAGAGCTTCACTTGTATATGCAAACTAAGTTGCAATATTTTCATGCCTTCTTCTTATGATAATAGTTTGGTTTTATATTTCATGACATATGAAAGTTAGTCACGTATATCTCACCTGTGCAAAAACTGTGGAAAGTAGAAATGGATGACATATACATATACAACATGTACACCTTGTTTCTTTTCTGAATAAAATTTTAGACTAAGAAACGCCAAGGATGGCTTTGTTTTCAAGGAGAGGATGATGAGGACATGGCTACCTTGGATAAACCAAACATATTGCATACATGCATATTCATGAGGTGATTTCTTATAAGAACTATGCAATGTTATCCGCAATAAAAATACTACACCTATTTTTATCTCATGCCTAAATGCACAATTCTTGAACACTTGTACCAACCATGTGTGAAGACAAAGGAAAAGGAAATGATTAGGTCTTGTTCAAGAAGTGCTCTCGCGTCAAAGGAAATGATTAGGTGATGTTCAAGAAGTCTTCTGACGTCACTTTTGTTCCAAGAGACGATAGACATCAAGTCCCTCACGTTCTGGACTCTAATTCGGACTGCACAGACATACCTGGATCAAAACGTGAAGAAAAATGTATTAACCATCAAACTTTTTCTGAGTGAGGAGATACAACTAAAGCAATGTGATGGTGCTATAGAATCCGAGTCAAAATCCAAATCAAAAGGTGTTGCATCACCTCCACTTGGGCCCATGGGCCTTGTACGACCTAGGCTTAGATTTAGGCTGCCTTGGGACGTCCTCCCACCTTCTTGGCCACCACCGCTTAGTCCTATATAAGTATATCAATCCCCTAGCTTTTTTCCTCGGGTTTTGTTTAGTTAAAAGTTATCCATTGCAACTTCGTGTGCTTCATTTGTGTCGAATGACCAGACCAAGACCGATTTTGGAACCCCACCTTTATCAATACTTTATCTATATTTGCAAAATTCAGATTGCTTTTATCATATTATTGCTAGTTCTTTGATTGCTAGCAGGAATATACCTTGATGGTCAGGTTGATCATGCTCCAACGTGGTCAATAACCTCTTCGAGTTGATTTAGGGATATCTAAGGCGCAACATCGTGCACATTTGTAGTCGGATCGTCATGGTCGTCTCCACCAAATTTATAGTTATCATCTCTTCGAAAGACCGGGACCCTCGCCTCTATTAGGAGTAGAGGTGAGCTCCTCTCTGCCAAAACAACACTATGTAACCAAAGCAGGCAGCTTGATCATTGATGGATTGCAGTTAACACACAACACATGCTTGCGAAATCACAAGTTGCTAGAGGCGCGATACAACTCCAATAGTTCCATGACTCTGGCCATTTCTCTCCACGCGTGTGTCGATGCCTAGTCTGTGGCTCAGCTCATTGTGTGTAACATGATCTTGATATAGCATTTATGTAACATGATTTATTTAGGTGTGTAGAAAATCCGGTCGATCACCGTGACCAGATATATGGATTTCTCATGGCCATGAAACCTTCACCACATATCTCATAATACTTCTTTTGTCTCTAATAGTAAAAAAAAACTAGGTAATTTCCCACGCATTGCTGCAGGCATATAACGATTAATTACAGATGACTTATATATGTATGGAAAGATCTAAATCAAAAGCTACTAGTTTTAACATATAAATATTTCGTACTTGCATTCAGTGTAAATCAGGGCATTTCACAACCTTTAGGAAGTAAATAAACTAAATAATTATCTAATCTATTACATATGTCCCGTGAAAAAAAATCGTATGGTTTGCATGGGGTGAAAAAATGTTAGTGGGATGCTTGCATGTTGAGGGAATTAGTGATAATGGAATAAAGATTGCATGGACTGAAAATAATGTTAATCGATGATGAGGTGGCACACTTGGTGAGGTGGATGGCTTGCGTGTTGAGAGAATTAGTAGTGGGGGGATCAACTATTTAGGTACTATAGATTGGTCGCAGAATGCATCAAGGGAAATAATGTCATTTTATGTCTCTACTTAACACAGTTAGAGTTAAAAATGAACTAGGGTGTAATAACGGGAATAAAATTTAGGCCTCATGTCAAACAGGGAAGCAAAGATTTTCCGGTGTCAAATAAGGAATCAGATTTTGAGATAGTGTCAAATAAGGAATTCTCTTTAGTTAATTTTTAAGGAAAAATATATTCGGCTCGCATAGTACTTATCACCAAGAGAGGAGAGGATTTATGGCACGCAGGTGCGGTAGCACCAAGCCCCTTGCGCATGCCTTCTTTTTTGGCTGTTGATTTTTAATCTTTCATATGTTTTGAATGATAGGCCCAATTAAGTTTCGTTTTCATATTGGTGTTTCTGGTGACAGTGGCTTTCAATGAGATCCATATCTAATATTTTTTGACGAGTTTTAAATTTTTGTCAAGATTTAAATTTGAAACATACTACATGCGACTAACAAAATCGCAAGTTTTAGTACATGTGACTGACAAAAACTTAAGCTTTAAGTTTCAACTCTGAAATTGATAAAAGCAGCTGATGAAATCATAAGTTTCAGAAGATGCAGTCGGCTGAACCGTAAGATTCAAAAATTAAAACATAAAATTTACTATGCCCTCATGCGGGATACAATGACTTTGCGTACCACGAGACAATCTAGCGTCCGGGTAGGGTTGGGGAGGTGCATCATCCCGCTCCTGCGTGCCCCCAACAAATTTCCTGTCTCCGAGAGTGGACTTACATTGCCGAATTGAGACCACCACCCTTTCCATAATCTAAATCCATCTTGTGATTACTATAACTAGATTCGTTACTTGTTTGGAACACGTTATCTCACAATATGTCAAAGTAATTTCGTGCTACGTGGTAGTCGACTAATACTTTGCAAAGATCGGTAAAGGCGCCAACCGTTTGGATCCATCGCAGTAACCTTCCGATCAATCTAACAAGTATCTGCAACATGAGTCTTGTTGTGCTAGAGGTTTTCAACATGACCCTGGTTGCAAGCAACGATTGGCATGACAAGTGCTTTGCAACATAAGCCATCTTGTGGCCGGAAGCTTAAAATCAGATCTTTGCCACACAAGCCATGTCGGCATTACAACATACCCCTTTTCACACCCCTGTTGTTGCTAGAAACCATGCCCTTTTTTGCCGACAACCTCATTTGTAGTAGTGGGTAAGTTGCGAACCATGTTGAGCACGCAACACCGAACACCTAACCGGAGCGATGATGTTGCGAATCTGTTGCCCCACTTGCAGTACCCTCGAACGCCGGTGGGGCCTTGCGTCAGGGTGGCGCGGCCAGGGCTAAGCCTTAGCCCATGGTCGTGTGGTCCCCACAAGCACTGCCTTACTTCCATTCTTCTGCTCATAAATTCCATATTTCACGAAACACTTCGCAAAAAATTTCTCCAAATTTTTTCGGCGCCGAAAGTTTCTCTTTTGAGGAGATCCAATCTAGAGGCATGTTCCGGCACTCTGCCAAAGGGGGAATCCGCAATAAGAGGCTTTTTTATCAACCTTGTCGTCTCCATGACCATGTGTGAGTAGTGTCTTTTGGACCCGAGGGGTCCATAGCAGTAGCTAGATGGTTCTCCCTCTCTCTCTCTCCCTCCCTCTCTCTCCCCCCTCTCTCTCTCCCTCCAATATCAAGTTCCGATGAGCTTCCTCACATGATCGTATCAATTCGATGTAAATTGGTGGTTTGTTTGCTGGGATATGATAAAATGTCACTTTATGACCAGGTTGTTCATTTAATTCAATTGAATATTTTGGTCTTTATTTGATGTATAATTGAATAGCTTTGTATCCTCTCTAATCTATATATCTTCTTTGGTCAAGTTCGAAGGGTATTTCTTCAGTGGGAGTGGAGCATTGTAGTGGGTTCTAATCTTGCGGTGTTCTATATCCCACTAACAGAAAGGGACAAGACACATATTTTATTATTGCCATTAAGTATAAAACGATGGTTGATGTTTTACTATCTACATTATGTCATCGTTCTTACTGCAATTCTCTGTTTATCATGAACTTAATACTATGAGATGCATGCTAGATACCTTCCTTGGGGTGGAGGACTACCTGTAAACTCAGTTGGATAAGAATTTACATATCACAGACATAATGCTTGTATGAGATTATACCATGAATGATCATAGTCATGATTATAAATATTGCAATTTAATCGCTACCCAACTGTAATTTGTTTACCACACTACTTTGCAATGCTTATGAGAGATGCCACTAGCGAACCTATGCCCCTTGGATCTATTCTCTATTACTGAAATCTTCATTATAACTACTATTCTTCGTTGTACAATTTTACCTTTCTATAAGTTATCATTATCCCATCCAATTTAACATTGTAACTAGATGGACAAGAAGCTTGACAACCTTCTTGATGTGTTGGGGGCAAGTTTGTGTTATCTTTTGTGTGCATGTACCAGTGACTTTGTTTGGTGGAAGAACTCATTCTGGTTCAATAAACCTTGGTTCTCTACCGAGGGCAATACTTATTACTAGATTACTTAACCCTTACACTTGGTGGTTCCCAACCACACTTACAAGAGAACAAGCAATACACACGTTTCATAAATTTTTAAAATGCTCTACACACTTATATCTTTTGAGTTAATGTAAATTATAGAAATGCTCTTGCACTTCATTATGTATATGATAGAGCTTTATTTGTTGTATAATTGAATAGCTTTGTATCCTCTTCAATCTATCTTCTTTAGTACAGTTCGATGGGTATTTCCTCGGAGGGAGTGGTGCATTGTAGTGGGTTCTAATCTTGCGGTGTTCTATATCATAGTGATAGAAAGGGACAAGACACGTATTGTATTATTGTCATTAAGTATAAAATGATGGTTTCTTGTCATATTTCTTGATGTTTTACTGTCTACATTATGTCGTCTTGCTTATTGCAATCCTTTGTTTGTCATGAACATAGTAGTTCGAGATGTATGCTGGAAAGGTCATGGGGTGGAGTATTGGTTGTAAACGCAGTTGGATAACGGTTTACATGCCACATCCACGATTTTTTCCCAAATCTGGTATGTTAAAATTCACAGGGAATTATTATTTTTCAAAGCAATACCCCTGATTGATTGATTTGCTAGTAAATTGATTTGATTGGTTGAATAGGAAGTTGAAACCAAATATCAACCAGAGAAAACCAGCTGTCCAGTAGATGGAACCCAAGCCACTTGAATTATTGTTGGGCAAAAGCGAATGAAATAAGTCCCAAGAATATCCAAGTAAAATTAAAACCCTAAAGGTATTTGAGCAGGAATTATTTTAAAATCAATTCAAATAGAAATGAGATTTAACCAAATATTACTTACTTTTTAATTTGGTAGGAATTAAAATTCCACGAGTCCAAATGTTGACCTAGATCATTTGCATATTTTTTAAATAATTGATTTGAAATAGAATTGGTTCGAAAACCAAATTCGGATTCATTTTGAAAAGAAAAGTGCACAAATTAGTTGCCCAAATTGTCCAAACAAAATGTGCAACAAATCAGAAATAATCCAATTGGAATTTAAAAATTATTTAGTGCTGAAAATATCATGAAATTCAAAATAAATTTTGAATTTACAAAGATCAAAAAACAAAAAGCAGAAAAACAAAAACAGGAAATGTTTTGAAAGAAAAAGGCCAGCCAACCGGGCCGGCACAGCAACCAGCCAGCCAGCATCGCAACCCCTCCGCCCAGAGGCATTGCCAGGTGGGACCCACGTGACAGTGTCATCCCCCAACTCACGCACGCACTTCCCCACGTCGCTAGCAAATGCCCGCGACTGCGGCCATGATCTCCACACGCGCGCAACCGTGCACGCACGCCCTCATGCCCGTTTCCAATAAATAGCCCTCCTCCTGCTCTCTGTTTTGCCCTACGCCACGCCGGACATCGCCGTCAGGAGGCCTCTCCACGGACCCAGACCATCCGCACTTCCCTAGCTCACCGTCTGCCAAATTCTGGCCACCACCGACCCCCGTTCGACCAACTAGAACCACCACTCGCCTCCCCAAGCCTTGGTGCACATCCTAGACATCACCTGCGAGCCCAACACCCCCTGTACGCCTGCTATTTGTGAGTTTTTTTGGGTTTTTCCCCGAAGAGGAAGCATGAAGCAATATTGTAGTGATAAGAATTTCCCCGAGTCAGAACCAAGTTTATTGAACCAGTAGGATAATCAAGGCAAACTCTCGTCATCAGCACCTACACACACACAACAAAACTCTTGCACCCAATGCAGGCAAGAGGGTTGTCAATCTCCTTCGTTACTTGCAAGGATTAATTCTAAGAGGAATATATATAAAAAGTAAAAAAAATAAATTATCTAATTGCAGCAAGATATTTTTGTTTTTAGCAATATGAATTAATAGACCCGGGGGCCATAGTTTTCACTACAGGCTTCTCTCTCAGACGCATAACATACGGTGGGTAAACAAATTACTATTGGGCAATTGATAGAAAAGCGCATAATTACGATGTTATTCATGGCAATGATCATGTATATCGGCATCACGTCCGTGACAATTAGACCGAAACGATCCTGCATCTACTACTATTACTCCACCAATCGACCGACTCTTGCCTGGATCTATGGTATTAAGTTCATGACAAACAAATCAACACATTAAGAAAGATGACATGATGTAGGCAAAGTAAACCCAAGCAATCTGAATAAACCTCGTCAATTTATCCTGAAAGGCAACAATACAATACATGTCTTGTACCTTTCTGTCACTGGGATATAGAGTACCGTAGGATTGAACCCACTACAATGCACCCCTCCCACTGAAGATAAGTCAATCTAGTTGGCCAAACCAAACAGATACATCGGAGGGAAATACAAAGCTATAACAATCATGCATAATAAAATTCAGAAAATACTCAATTACTTTCAATGAATAATTTGATCATAAACCCACAATTCATCGGATCCCAACAAACACACTTCAAAACAAGATTACATCGGATAGATCTCCGTGAGAATAACGAAGAACATGGTATTGAAGATTAATGAGAGAGAAGAAGCGATCTAGCTACTAGCTATGGACCCGTAGGTCTATGGTGAACTACTCACACATCATCATGGAGGCTGCAAGGTTGATGTAGATGGCCTGCGTGATCGATTCCCCTTCTGGCAGGGTATCAGAAAAGGTATCCATATGGGATCATGGAAGAATAGAGGCATGCGGCGGTAGAAAAAGTGTTTCGGGGGTCTCTCTATTGGTTTTGGGATTTATGTGAATATATAGAAGTGGAATTAGGTCACACGGAGTTTCTAGGGGCCTAGGAGCTCAGGGATGGTGCCCTGTTAGCTCGTGGCCCTCTCGTAGATCTTCTGGCCACCTCCCGAAGCTTGTAGGGTATATTTATGTCCAAAAATAACCCCCGTAAAGTTTATCACGTTGGGACTTCGTTTGGTATAGATTTTCTGAAAAGTCCCAAAACAAGCAAAAAAACATTATATTATTGCATACAAAGTATGTTCTAGGCACTAGGTTAATAGGTTAGTCCCAAAAATGATATAAAATAGCATATTATTGAATACAAAGTATACAAGATTGATAATATAATAGCATGAAATGATGAAAAATTATAGATACATTGTAGATGTATTAGCATCCCCAAGCTTAATTCCTGCTCGTCCTCGAATGGGCAAATGATAAAACATAATTTTTGATGTGAAATGCTACCCAACATGTAATCTCTTTCAGCTATAGATATTTAGAAACGATGAAGTAATTGATATCAACATAATAATATTCATGAACATAAGAAGCATAACCATTACTTTTTAGAAATATAAGATCCTTAAAGAATGTTATCCCTACTCATTTTATCATATTAGCATGGCATGACTCCGTATTCACCGCATAAGTATAAATCATGAGCACCCTGGTGTCAAACGAGGCAACTGGATCGTACTTCTAATGCACTTCAGCATTTTAAACTTCCCTTAATACATGAGCGCGAGCCATGGATTTAGCATGTAGGTAGAAGAGAGTGCGGTGGTAGAGATCAAAGGAAGTCAAAAAGGAAGAATTTCTCGCATCAACTAGGCGGATCAACGGGCTATGGAGATGCCCACTAACCGATATCAATGCGAGGAGTAGGGATTGCCATGCAACTGATGCACTAAGATTGATATGTGTATGAAAGCTCAAACGAAGCTAAGTGGGTGTGCATCCAACTTGCTTGCTCATGAAGACCTCGGGAATTTGAGGAAACCCATCATTGGAATATACAAGCCAAGTTCTATAATGAAAAAGTCCCACTAGTATATGAAAATGACAAATCAGGAGACTCTCTATATGAAGAACATGGTGCTACTTTGAAGCACAAGTGTGGAAAAAGGATAATAACATTGGCCCTTCTCTATTTTTATCTCATTGTTTTATGGTGGGCTCATTTGGCCTCCCCTATTCTCACTTCTTTTTTGTATTTTTTATTTTTCATCCAGAGTCTCATCCCGACTTGTGGGGGAATCATTGTCTCCATCATCCTTTCCTCACTGGGACAATGCTCTAATAATGATGATCATCACACTTTTATTTACTTGCAACTCGATAAAAACTATAAAAGATGACTCTATATGAATGCCTCTAGCAGTTTACCAGAACGTGCAATGATCTAGCATAACATGTAAAACAATGATGAATGGTGGCTTTGAAACAAATACTATATCAGCTCTATATGATCATGCAAAGCAATATGATGATGAACTCACAAGTCATATGACAGAATGGTGAAAGTTGCATGGCAATATATCTTGGAATGGCTATGAAAATGTCATAATAGGTAGGTATGGTGGCTGTTTTCAGGAAGATATAAGGAGGCTTATGTGTGATAGAGCATATCGTATCATGGGATTTGAATGCACCGGCGAAGTTTGCACCAACTCTCGACGTGATAAAGGGCAATGCATGGTACCGAAGATGCTAGCAAATTGTGGAAAGGTGAGAGTGCGTATAATCCATGGACTCACACTAGTCAAAAAGAACTCACATACTTATTGTAAAGTCTATTAGCTCTGTCAAAGAAAATTACTACTGCATGTCCCAAGGGAGGAGGTTGGGAGGAGTTCACCATCGCGCGCCCCCGATTAAAACAACACGGCAGGATTTCATTTCAGACATAAAAATGCTCACACCTCATCACCATGGCATGACCAATACTTAGATGTGAAGTAAATAAAAAGATTTAATACTGATATTTCAACTAACCAATGATCATGAACCTATATCCTTTCATATTACTACATCAATATAATCAAACCATACGTTTCTTATTTAGTGAGGTACATGAAAGTTTTTATTATATCCCCTTGAATACCTATCCTTTTTGGACTAGTCTTATAACACATGCAAATTACCATTCCTACTTCTTAGACTCTCAAAAATATTTAAGTGAGTCATGAGAGTGCAACTATTTCGATAAACTATAACCACGCCGTTCTCTAAAACATATAAGTGAAACACTAGAGCAACTGTCTAGCTAAAAAGATATAAGTGAAGCACATAGAGTATTCTAACAAATTATGATGATAACGTGTCTATCTAAAAAGGTGTTTCAAGAAAACAATGATTATGGAAAATTAAGAAGAAAACAAACTATAATACATGACGCTCCAAGCAAAACTTATATCATGTGATGAATAAAAATATAGCTGCAAGTGACGTACCAATAGATTGTAGACGAAAGAGGGGATGACATCCGGGGTATCCCCAAGCTTAAACGCTTGGGTGTTCCTTAAATATTACCTTGAGGTGCCTTGGGCATCTCAATCATAGGGTCTTGTCGCTCCATATTTCTTCCTCCATCGTTGTCTCACCCAAAACTTGAAAACTTCAGCACACAAAACACAACAGAAACTTCGTGAGATCCGTTAGTATAATAGACATATCAAAAATTTAGGTACTATTGTAAATAAGTTCAGATTTATGTATTGCATAATAGGTAATGTATTCTAACTTCTCCATGACTTATACCCCCGATATAATCCATAGCATCATTAAAACAAGCAAACTATGCAAGCAAAAATAGAATTTGTCTAAACCAGAACAATTTGTAATGGTATGTACTTAAACCATACTTCTATAACTCAACAAACTATGAAAAAATTGGAAAACCTGGCTAATTTGTATAGAAATATTTTTTAAAAAAATAAGATCTAAAACACACTTTAGTAAAATCAGAGAAGTTAAATACTGGGCACAAAAGTTTCTGTTTTTGCACATAATCGATTCAACTATCATCCAAGTCATCCCAAAGGATTTACTTGGCACAAACACTACTTAAAAAATAAAAGGACAATCATTAGAGTATAATTAATCATGTCATCACACCAAAATAGAAAGTAAAATCAAAAAATTAAGATAACTATTGGGTTGCCTCCCAACAAGCGCTATTGTTTTATGTCCCTAGCTAGGCATAATGCATTGTTTCAAGTATTGCCATCCTTCATGTTCTCCATCACATTATTATACATAATATCATCATAAACACTTCTTATTAATTCTCTTCTCTTGGCAATAGATTTTCTATTAGGAGAACTCAAGTAATGGAATGAGCTATCATTCATAACTTTCATCTTTTCCAAGTTTGATTTTTGAGAAGTATGGTCATCAAGGGATCTTTCATGAACAACCATAAATTCATCTTCTATAAGTACCTTAGAATTATCAAAATAATCCTCATAAAACCCACTTTTGTTGTCTTTGACAATCCAAGAATATTGTTGATTGGCACTATTAAAGAAGTGTTGGATTAAGTCAAGGTTTGGAACTTCCTTTCTAGCATTTTTCTCAAAAGCATGATAATCCCTAGACATATACCTCCGTATGAAATATCTATCGTAAAGAACGTCATCTATCATAGGGCACTCATATTTCATATCATAATGATCAAAAATTTCTCTAGCTTCACGGACTATGTAATCAAATTCATTCATGAGGATAATTCTAGCTATTTTCTTAGCTCTAGGATCATTTATGACAGGTAATTCAAAGAACAATGTTTGCAAAGTGGGACGTACGAATAAATATTCTTTCAACTTTAATAATAAGGGTGGAGATAGCTTGATCATAACTATTGGTTCTTTTAAGAATATGCTCATCATTATTTACCAAAGCTCCCATACAAGTGAAAAATTCTTGAATAACACTTTTTCCAAAAATATTCCCACTTCCTGGTACAAAAGTTTTAGTGTCTAGATTAAAGGGAGATTTGTTCTTTTCAGGCTCATTATCCTTATTATCACCTTTAGCAATCACAAAATCAGACATGATAGCTGTTGGAAATATGCCCTAGAGGCAATAATAAATTGGTTATTATTATATTTCCTTGTTCATGATAATCGTTTATTATCCATGCTATAATTGTATTGATTGGAAACTCAAATACATGTGTGGGTACATAGACAACACTGTGTCCCTAGTAAGCCTCTAGTTGACTAGCTCGTTGATCAAAGATGGTTAAGGTTTCCTAGCCATTGACATGAGATGTCATTTGATAACGGGATCACATCATTAGGAGAATGATGTGATGGACAAGACCCAAACTGTAAACGTAGCATTTGATCGTGTCAGTTTATTGCTATTGTTTTCTGCATGTCAAGTATCTGTTCCTTTGACCATGAGATCATGCAACTCACTGACACCGGAGGAATACCTTGTGTGTATCAAACGTCGCAACGTAACTGGGTGACTATAAAGGTGCTCTACAGGTATCTCCGAGGGTGTCTGTTGGGTTGGCATGGATCAAGACTGGGATTTGTTACTCCGTGTGACGGAGAGGTATCTCAGGGCCCACTCGGTAATACAACATCACATTGAGCCTTGCAAGCAAAGTGACTAAAGAGTTAGCCACAGGATCTTGTATTACGGAATGAGTAAAGAGACTTTCCGGTAACGAGATTGAACTAGGTATAGTGATACCGACGATCGAATCTCGGGCAAGTAACATACCGAAGAACAAAGGGAACAGCATACGGGATTAACTGAATCCTTGACATAGAGGTTCGACCGATAAAAGATCTTCGTAGAATATGTAGGAGCCAATATGGGCATCCAGGTCCCGCTATTGGTTATTGGCCGTAGAGGTGTCTCGGTCATGTCTACATAGTTCTCGAACCCGCAGGGTCTACACACTTAACGTTTGGTGACGATTAGTATAATTGAGTTATTATGTTGGTGACCGAAAGTTGTTCGGAGTCCCGGATAAGATCCCGGACATGACGAGGATCTTCGGAATAGTCTGAAGGTAAAGATTGATATATGTGATAATAGTGTTTTGATCTCCGGAAGGGTTCCGGAGTTCACCGGAAGGGGTTCCGGATGTTTACCGAAGTGTTCGGGTGCAGCAACACTTTATATGGGCCAAAGGGATAAAGCCCACGAGGTATTGGAAAGTGCAAAAGTAGTTTTGCTGCCGCGTAAGCGGTACTACCGCTTGGTGAAGCGGTACTACCGCCCGAGCGGTACTACCGCTTGTGTGAAGCGGTACTACCGCCCAAGCGGTACTACCGCTTGTGAGCGGTACTACCGCTTGTGCGCGGCTGTGCACGGTTCGGCAGGGATCCGAGTTGGACTCTTTTCCTGCGGGCCAAACCGACCTTGTGCGGGCAAAACCGACCTGGAGGAGGCTTTTACTCCAAGTTTAGACCCCAAGGCTCAACATATAAATAGAGGGGCAGGGCTAGCACACGGGACACATCAAGATTTCCCCAAGCCGTGTGCGGCAACCCTAACCCTCTAGTTCCTCCGTCATAATCTCCGTAGTGCTTGGCGAAGCCCTGCAGAGATTGTTCCTCACCACCATCACCACGCCGTCGTGCTGCTGGAACTCAACCACTACTTCACCATCGCTCGCTGGATCGAGGAGGTGAAGGCGTCATCAAGCCGTACGTGTGTTGAACGCGGAGGTGCCGTCCGTTCGGCGCTAGTTCGTGATCGGATCGAGGGACGACTTGCGATTTGGATCGCGGAGACGTTCGACTACATCAACCGCGTTTCTTAAACGCTTCCGCTTAGCGATCTACAAGGGTATGTAGATTCACTCTCCCTCTCGTAGATGCTCATCACCATGGATAGATCTTGTGTGTGCGTAGGAAAATTTTTGTTTGCCATGCAACGTTCCCCAACAGTGGCATCTGAGCTAGGTCTATGCGTAGATGAGATCTCGAGTAGAACACAAACGAGTTGTGGGCGTGGGTGTATACATATTGCTTGCCGTTACTAGTTGATATTTGATTCGGCGGTACTGTGAGATGAAGCGGCCCGGACCGACATTACGCGTACACTTACGCGAGACAGGTTCCTTCAACTAACATGTAACTTCGTTGCATAAAGATGGCTAGCGGGTGTCTGTCTCTCTCACTTTAGTCGAATCGATTTCAATGAAGAGGGTTCTTTTAGAAGATCAAAAAGCAATCACTACACCACGTTGTGGTTTTGCGTAGGTAAGAACGGTTCTTGCAAACCCGTAGCAGCCACGTAAAATTTGCAACAACAATTAGAGGACGTCTAACTTGTTTTTGCAGGGTATGTTGTGATGTGATATGGCCAATTACATGATGAGATATATGTGATGTATGAGATGATCATGTGTTGTATAGAATATCACGACTTGCATGTCGATGAGTACGGCAACTGGCAGGAGCCATAGAGTTGTCTTTAATTATTGTATGACCTGCGTGTCAATCATTAAGCGCTATGTAATGC
Source organism: Elymus sibiricus (assembly GCA_039707655.1). Classification (NCBI taxonomy): domain Eukaryota; kingdom Viridiplantae; phylum Streptophyta; class Magnoliopsida; order Poales; family Poaceae; genus Elymus; species Elymus sibiricus. The sequence goes on along the minus strand of CM077673.1, from coordinate 246,849,481 downwards.
TTTACTTTATCGCTAATCGTTAGCAATAGTCGTGGAAGCAACAGTCGGCGCGACAACCTCATGGCGACACGTTGATGGAGATCAAGATGATGGAGATCATGGTGTCATGCCGGTGACGATGGAGATCATGCCGGTGCTTTGGAGATGGAGATCAAAAGCACAAGTTCATGGCCATATCATGTCACTTATGATTTGCATGTGATGTTAATCCTTTTATGCATCTTATTTTGCTTAGGATGACGGTAGCATTATAAGGTGATCCCTCACTTAAATTTCAAGATAAAATTGTGTTCTCCCCGAATGTGCACCGTTGCGAAAGTTCGTCGTTTCGAGACACGCCGTGATGATCGGGTGTGATAGACTCTACGTTCACATACAACGGGTGTAAGCCATGTTGCACGTGCGGAAACACTCGGGTTAAACTTGACGAGCCTAGCATGTACAGACATGGCCTCGGAACACAAGAGACCGAAAGGTCGAACATGAGTCATATAGTAGATATGATCAACATGAAGATGTTCACCATTGAAACCACCTCGACTCACGTGATGATCGGACTTGAGTTGGTGGATTTGGATCATGTTACACTCGAATGACCGGAGGGATGTCAATTTGAGTGGGAGTTTTTTAAATGATATGATTAACTAAACTCATTATCTAGAACAATAGTCTAAAGTTGTCTTTGCTATATTTATGTTGTAGATCATGGCTCGCGCAGTAGCACCCCTGAATTTTAATGCGTTCCTAGAGAAAGCTAAGTTGAAAGATGATGGAAGTAACTTTGTGGACTGGGCCCGTAATCTAAGGATTATCCTTACGGCTTCCCAGAAGGCTTATGTCCTTGATGCACCGCTTGGTGATCCACCCGCTCCAGTTGAGTCTCTAGACGTTGTGAACACCTGGCAGGCTCGTTCTGATGATTACTCAATAGTTCAATGTGCAATGTTGTATGGCTTAGAACCGGGACTTCAAAGACGTTTTGAACGTCATGGAGCATATGAGATGTTCCAGGAGTTGAAGTTTATATTTTAGAAGAATGCCCGGATCGAGAGATATGAGATCTCCGACAAATTCTATGCTTGCAAGATGGAGGAGAACGGGTCTATCAGTGATCACGTGCTCAGAATGTCTGGGTACTCCACCCGTCTGGCTGAGTTAGGGATGCCCCTTCCGCCAGAGGCTATCACTGACAGAGTTCTTCAATCATTGCCACCTAGCTACAAGAGCTTCGTGTTGAACTATAACATGCACGGGATGAACAAGTCAGTCGCCGAGCTGTTTGCGATGCTGAAAGCCGCTGAGTCTGAAATTCAGAAGGAGCATCAAGTGTTGATGGTCAATAAAACCACTAGTTTCAAGAAAAATGGCAAGGGTAAGAAGGGTAACTCCAAGAAGAGTGGCAAAGCAGTTGCTCCTCTCGTGAAGAAACCCAAGGCTGGACCCAAACCAGAAACTGTGTGTTTTCATTGCAAGGGAACTGGACACTGGAAGCGGAATTGCCCCAAGTATTTGGCTGACAAGAAGGCGGCCAACAACAGACAAGGTATATATGATATACATGTTATTGATGTGTACCTTACCAACTCTCGTTGTAGTGCCTGGGTATTTGATACCGGTGCGGTTGCTCATATTTGCAACTCAAAACAGGAACTGCGGAATAAACGGAGGCTGGCAAAGGACGAAGTGACGATGCGCGTGGGAAATGGTTCCAAGGTTGATGTGATCGCCGTCGGCACGCTCGCTCTTCGATTACCGTCGGGATTAGTGATGAACCTAAATAAGTGTTATTTGGTGCCTGCGTTAAGCATGAACATTATATCTGGATCTTGTTTATTGCGAGACGGTTACTCATTTAAATCAGAGAATAATGGTTGTTCTATTTATATGAGTAATATCTTTTATGGTCATGCACCCAATGTGAGGGGTTTATTCTTATTGAATCTCGATAGTAATGATACACATGTTCATAACATTGATGCCAAAAGATGTAGAATTGATAATGATAATACCACTTTCTTGTGGCACTGCCGTTTAGGTCATATTGGCGTAAAACGCATGAGGAAGCTCCATGCTGATGGACTTTTGGAGTCACTTGATTTTGAATCACTTGACACATGTGAGCCATGCCTCATGGGCAAGATGACTAAAACGCCGTTCTCTGGAACAATGGAACGGGCAAGTGACTTATTGGAAATCATACATACTAATGTGTGCGGTCCGATGAGCATTGAGGCGCGTGGTGGTTATCGTTACTTTCTCACCTTCACTGATGACTTAAGTAGATATGGGTATATTTACTTAATGAAACACAAGTCTGAAACATTTGAAAAGTTCAAACAATTTCAGAGTGAAGTTGAGAATCATCGTAACAAGAAGATTAAATTCCTACGATCTGATCGAGGAGGAGAATATCTGAGTTATGAGTTTGGCAGTCACTTAAGACAGTGTGGAATTGTTTCACAATTGACACCGCCTGGAACACCACAGCGTAATGGTGTGTCCGAACGTCATAATCGAACCTTATTGGATATGGTGCGATCTATGATGTCTCTTGCCGATTTGCCACTATCGTTTTGGGGTTATGCATTAGAGACAGCTGCATTCACTTTAAATAGGGCACCATCAAAATCCGTTGAGACGACGCCATATGAACTTTGGTTTGGCAAGAAGCCAAAGCTGTCGTTTCTTAAAGTTTGGGGATGTGATGCTTATGTCAAAAAGCTTCAGCCTGAAAAGCTGGAACCCAAAGCGGAGAAATGCGTCTTCATAGGATACCCAAAAGAGACAGTTGGGTATACCTTCTACCTCAGATCCGAAGGCAAAGTGTTTGTCGCTAAAAACGGAACATTTCTTGAGAAAGAGTTTCTCTCGAAAGAATTGAGTGGGAGGAAGATAGAACTTGATGAGGTTGTTGAACCTTTACTTCAACCCGAGAGTAGCGCAGCGCAGAAAGTTGTTTCTGTGGAGCCTACATTAGCTGAAGAGGAAGTTAATGATGATGATCATGAAGCTTTGGATCAAGTTGCTATCGAACCTCGTAGGTCGACAAGGACGCGTACTGCTCCCGAGTGGTACGGCAACCCTGTCTTAGAGGTCATGTTGTTAGACAACGATGAACCTACGAGCTATGGAGAAGCGATGATGGGCCCGGATTCCGAGAAGTGGTTAGAGGCCATGAAATCCGAGATGGGATCCATGTATGAAAACAAAGTATGGACTTTGGAAGTATTACCTGAAGGGCGTAAAGCCATTCAGAACAAATGGATCTATAAGAGGAAGACGGACGCGGACGGTAATGTCACCGTCTATAAAGCTCGACTTGTGGCAAAGGGTTTTTCACAAGTTCAAGGAGTTGACTACGATGAGACCTTCTCACCCGTAGCGATGCTTAAGTCCGTCAGAATCATGTTAGCAATAGCTGCCTTTTTCGATTATGAAATTTGGCAGATGGATGTCAAAACAGCGTTCCTTAACGGTTACCTTAAGGAAGAGTTGTATATGATGCAACCAGAAGGTTTTGTCGATCCAGAGAATGCTGACAAAGTTTGCAAACTCCAGCGATCCATTTATGGACTGGTGCAAGCATCTCGGAGTTGGAATCTTCGTTTTGATGAGGTGATCAAAGCGTTCGAGTTTATACAAGTTTACGGAGAAGCTTGTATTTACAAGAAAGTGAGTGGGAGCTCTATAGCGTTTCTAATATTATATGTGGATGACATATTACTGATTGGAAACAATATAGAAATGCTGGAAAGCGTAAAGGAATATTTGAACAAGAGTTTTTCAATGAAGGACCTAGGAGAAGCTGCTTTCATATTAGGCATCAAGATCTATAGAGATAGATCGAGACGCTTAATAGGACTTTCACAAAGCACATACCTTGACAAAGTTTTGAAGAAGTTCAAAATGGATCAGTCCAAGAAGGGGTTCTTGCCTGTATTGCAAGGTATGAAGTTGAGTAAGACTCAATGCCCAGTGACTGCAGAAGATAGAGAAAAGATGAGTGTCATCCCCTATGCTTCGGCCATAGGCTCTATCATGTATGCAATGCTGTGCACAAAACCCGATGTCAGCCTTGCCATAAGTATGGTCGGAAGGTTTCAAAGTGATCCAGGAATGAAACACTGGACGGCGGTCAAGAATATCCTGAAGTACCTGAAAAGGACTAAGGACATGTTTCTCGTTTATGGAGGTGATCAAGAGCTCGTCGTAAAGGGTTACGTCGATGCAAGCTTTGACACTGATCCGGATGACTCAAAGTCGCAAACCGGATACGTATTTATTCTAAATGGGGGTGCGGTTAGCTGGTGCAGTTCCAAGCAAAGCGTGGTAGCAGATTCTACATGCGAAGCGGAGTACATCGCTGCCTCGGAGGCGGCGAAGGAAGGTGTCTGGATGAAGGAGTTCATGACAGATCTTGGAGTAGTGCCTAGTGCACTTAACCCAATGACTCTGTTTTGTGATAATACTGGTGCAATTGCTCTAGCCAAGGAACCAAGATTTCACAAGAGGACCAGACACATAAAGCGACGTTTCAATTCCATCCGCGATTACATCAAGGAGGACGACATAAATATTTGCAAAGTACACACGGATCTAAATGTTGCAGATCCGATGACTAAACCTCTTCCAAGGGCTAAACATGAACAACACCAGAACTGCATGGGTGTTCGATTCATTACAATGTAAATCACATAGTGATGTGAACTAGATTATTGACTCTAGTGCAAGTGGGAGACTGTTGGAAATATGCCCTAGAGGCAATAATAAATTGGTTATTATTATATTTCCTTGTTCATGATAATCGTTTATTATCCATGCTATAATTGTATTGATTGGAAACTCAAATACATGTGTGGGTACATAGACAACACTGTGTCCCTAGTAAGCCTCTAGTTGACTAGCTCGTTGATCAAAGATGGTTAAGGTTTCCTAGCCATTGACATGAGATGTCATTTGATAACGGGATCACATCATTAGGAGAATGATGTGATGGACAAGACCCAAACTGTAAACGTAGCATTTGATCGTGTCAGTTTATTGCTATTGTTTTCTGCATGTCAAGTATCTGTTCCTTTGACCATGAGATCATGCAACTCACTGACACCGGAGGAATACCTTGTGTGTATCAAACGTCGCAACGTAACTGGGTGACTATAAAGGTGCTCTACAGGTATCTCCGAGGGTGTCTGTTGGGTTGGCATGGATCAAGACTGGGATTTGTTACTCCGTGTGACGGAGAGGTATCTCAGGGCCCACTCGGTAATACAACATCACATTGAGCCTTGCAAGCAAAGTGACTAAAGAGTTAGCCACAGGATCTTGTATTACGGAACGAGTAAAGAGACTTGCCGGTAACGAGATTGAACTAGGTATAGTGATACCGACGATCGAATCTCGGGCAAGTAACATACCGAAGAACAAAGGGAACAGCATACGGGATTAACTGAATCCTTGACATAGAGGTTCGACCGATAAAAGATCTTCGTAGAATATGTAGGAGCCAATATGGGCATCCAGGTCCCGCTATTGGTTATTGGCCGTAGAGGTGTCTCGGTCATGTCTACATAGTTCTCGAACCCGCAGGGTCTACACACTTAACGTTTGGTGACGATTAGTATAATTGAGTTATTATGTTGGTGACCGAAAGTTGTTCGGAGTCCCGGATAAGATCCCGGACATGACGAGGATCTCCGGAATAGTCTGGAGGTAAAGATTGATATATGTGATAATAGTGTTTTGATCTCCGGAAGGGTTCCGGAGTTCACCGGAAGGGGTTCCGGATGTTTACCAAAGTGTTCGGGTGCAGCAACACTTTATATGGGCCAAAGGGATAAAGCCCACGAGGTATTGGAAAGTGCAAAAGTAGTTTTGCTGCCGCGTAAGCGGTACTACCGCTTGGTGAAGCGGTACTACCGCCCGAGCGGTACTACCGCTTGTGTGAAGCGGTACTACCGCCCAAGCGGTACTACCGCTTGTGAGCGGTACTACCGCTTGTGCGCGGCTGTGCACGGTTCGGCAGGGATCCGAGTTGGACTCTTTTCCTGCGGGCCAAACCGACCTTGTGCGGGCAAAACCGACCTGGAGGAGGCTTTTACTCCAAGTTTAGACCCCAAGGCTCAACATATAAATAGAGGGGCAGGGCTAGCACACGGGACACATCAAGATTTCCCCAAGCCGTGTGCGGCAACCCTAACCCTCTAGTTCCTCCGTCATAATCTCCGTAGTGCTTGGCGAAGCCCTGCAGAGATTGTTCCTCACCACCATCACCACGCCGTCGTGCTGCTGGAACTCAACCACTACTTTACCATCGCTCGCTGGATCGAGGAGGTGAAGGCGTCATCAAGCCGTACGTGTGTTGAACGCGGAGGTGCCGTCCGTTCGGCGCTAGTTCGTGATCGGATCGAGGGACGACTTGCGATTTGGATCGCGGAGACGTTCGACTACATCAACCGCGTTTCTTAAACGCTTCCGCTTAGCGATCTACAAGGGTATGTAGATTCACTCTCCCTCTCGTAGATGCTCATCACCATGGATAGATCTTGTGTGTGCGTAGGAAAATTTTTGTTTCCCATGCAACGTTCCCCAACAATAGCAACCTCAAGAAAAACAAGCAAACAAGTCGATAAAAATATTTTTGTCTTTTTGATCTTTTTTATAGAGGCAAATATAAGGCAAAATTGAAATGCAAATAAAAAGTAGAATAAGTGAATGATAGTTTCTATCAAGGAACCTGATGAGAATTTTATGATCTCTCTCCAACAACGGTGCTAGAAATTCTTTCTGCTACGTGCGAGTTGTGTTGGGTTTTTCGCTGAAGAGGAAGGGTAAGCAATATACGAGAGACATGTATTTCCCTAAGTGAGAACCAAGGTTATCGAAATAGTAGGAGAATCAAGGCAATGTCTCGTCGTGAGCACCTACACACACAAAACAAGACACTTGCACCCAACATGGGAAAGAGGGTTATCAATCCCCTTGAACTCGTTAATTGCAAGGATTAATTCTGATAGTAATAGATATATAAAAAGTAAAAATAAAACAAAAGTAAATAATTGCATCAAGGTATTTTTCTTTTTAGCAATATGATTAGATAGACACAGGGCCATAGTTTTCACTAGAGGCTTCTCTCACGAACGCATACCATATGGTGGGTAAACAAATTACTGTTGGGCAATTCATAGAAAAGTGCATAGTTATGATGTTATTCATGGCAATGATCATGTATATAGGAACCACGTCCGTGACAAGTAGACCGAAACGATCTTGCATATACTACTATTACTCAACCAATCAACCAACTCCTGCCTGCATCTATAGTATTAAGTTCATGACAGAGAGCAACGCATTAAGAAGGATGACATGATGTAGATTAAGTAAACCCAAGAAATATGAATAAACCCCATCGTTTTATCCTTAATGGAAACAATACAATACATGTCTTGTCCCTTTCTGTCACTGGATATAGAGCACTGCAAGAGTGAACCTACTACAATGCACCCCTCTCACTGAAGATAAATCAATCTAGTTGGCCAAACCAAAGGGATTGATAAAAGGGAAATACAAAGCTATAACAAGCATGCATAATAAAGTTCAGAAAGGACTTAATTAATTTCAATGAATAATCTGATCATAAATTCATCGGATCCCAACAAACACACCGCAAAATAAGATTACGTCGGATAAATCTCTGCGAGAATCGCGAAAAATATGGTATTGAAGATCAATGAGAGAGAAGAAGCCATATATCTACTAGTTATGGACCCGTAGGTCTGTGTGAGAACTACTCACACATCATCATGAAGGCAACAAGGTTTACATAGACAGCCTCCATGATCGATTCCCCTTCCGACAGAGTACGGGAAAAGGTCTCCAGATGGGATCGCAGAAGAATAGAGGCTTGCAGCAGCGGAAAAAGTGTTTCGGGTGTCTCCCTATTTGTTTTGGGGTATATGTCAATATATAGAAGTGGCATTAGGTCAGACAGAGTTTTGGGGGGCCCACAAGCTCAGGAGTGCGTCTACCCCCCAGGGTGCACCCTGTGATCTCATGGCCCTCTCGTAGATATTATGTCCACCTCCCGAAGCTTGTGTGGTCTCTTTATGTCCAAAAATAACACCGTTAAGTTTCATCATGTTGTGACTTTGTTTGGCATTGATTTTCTGAAAAGTCAAAAAATAGGAACTGGCACTGGGTTAATAGGTTAGTCCTAAAAAATGATATAAAATATGATATTATTGCATATAAAGTATCCAAGATTGATTATATAATAGCATGCAACAATAAAAAATTGTAGATACGTTGGAGACGTATCAACGCCCGACCTCGTCATCACCCAAGCCTCGCCGCTGGTCCATCGTCATCTCTAGCGAGGTGAGCCCGTGTCTGGGCCCCTCTCCCTCTCAATTGCGTTCGCCGCGTGCGCGCACGCCTCCCTGGTCATTTGGTTCATCCCTTGGAGCTCGAGATCGATGCGCGCGTCCACACCCCGAGTTTCACCGCTGCACCCGACTCCATCGAGCTCGTAGCAAACACAGGAGTCATCCCCAAGGACCACCAAGTCCACCAGGAGCTCCAGCTCGTCGCCCCGTGCCTGTTTGTGCCCTCCGCCATCACCGAAAACCTCTGGAACGCCAGCAACCACCGCACCCGAGCGCATGGCCGCCGTCCCCGACTTTTCCGGTGACATCTTCAGTGAGATTCCGATGAGGACCGTAACACTAACCCATAGAATCTATTTCTGGTCGTTGGATCATGATCGCACGTCCCACATTAGTCCACTTATTTAGCGATTGTGTAGGATCAAAAGTATATCTAGAGGGGGGTGATTAGACTACTTGAGCAAATAAAAATTCTACCTTTTCCCAATTTTAAGTGTTGGCAGATTTTAGCAATGATAGCAATTCAAGTACACCCTACACATGCATGTCTAAGAGTATAGCAGCGAAAAGTAAAGACAGGCATATGTACTAGAGGATAGGGAGGAAGATCAAACGCAATTTGAAGACACGAAGATTTTTCCCGTGGTGCCGATAGGTGGTGCTATCGTACGTCCACGTTTATGGAGTCTTCAACCCACGGAGGGTAACGGTCGCGAGAGTCCACGGAGGGCTCCACCCACATGGGTCCACGAAGTAGCAACCTTGACTATTCCATAATGGCTTCCATCCACAAACGACTAGCCTCACTATGGGTAGATCTTCACGAAGTAGGCGATCTCCTTGCCCTTACAAACTTCTTGGTTCACTCCACAACACAAAGTAGGAGGCTCCCAAGCGACACCTAACCAATCTAGGAGGCACCACCCTCCAAAAGGTAATAGGCTCGATAATGTCGATGAACTCCTTGCTCTTGTGCTTCAAGAAAATAGACTCCTCAACACACAATCATTCTCTCATAGATTTGGCTTTGGTGGAAGAGATTGATTGGGTGGAAAGCAACTTCGGGAGGCTAGAGATCAAGATTCATATGGATGGAGTGGAATGACTTGATCTCAACACATGAGTAGGTGGCTCTCTCTCAGAAAATATGATGGGATAAGTGGGGATCTGTTCTGAGTGCTTCTCTTATGAGTGAGTGGTGGTGGAGGGGTATATATAGGCATCTCGAAAAATCCAACCGTTACACCTAAAGTGACCAACTCGGTGACACCGAAGTATAAAACTCGGTGGTACCGAGTTGCTCCAAAAGTAGCAACTTTTGAATCTCGGTGAGACCGATACAAAGATCTCGGCAGTACCGATAAGGTGACCAACGGTCAGTTTCCACAACTCGGTGACGCCGATCCAAAATCTAGGAAATTCTGATTTTAAGAATCGAGGTAACAGAAAGTTGGCAAGCTGAACTCGGTGGCACCGAAGCTGAATCGGTTGCACCGAAGATCTAGGGTTTGGCATGGGTCTGTCTGAGGTGGGAATCGGTGGGACCGAGTGGGAAATATTGGTAGCACTGATTTTCATGATAGGCTTGGACAGACTTTTGTGGAAGAGCTTGTGGGTGTTTTTGGTGACTATCACTTGTGCACGTGGAGCATATTGTTCACCAACAGTACCTTACCCCCTTTTAATAGTATTGGCTTTCCTATGGACTCAAGGTGATTTCTCACAATGTAAAATGTAGAGTCCTCTTGCTTGAAGCTTTGCCAATCCAATTCCTTGCATCTAGGGGCCTCTCCACAATCCTTTTGCTAACCCATCATTGAACTTTTCCTGAAACATACCTAGTGGAAACATTAGTTCAATGACATATATGTTGTTATTAATTACCAAAACCACCAAGGGAGCAAATGTGCTTTCAGATTGTTTTTCTCTAAGTCCCAGCCATCCGTTGTTTAGTGCCCGCAGCGGACATTCCCCAGCCAAATAGAACACGCCACGTAGCCAGCCTTATTCGTTTGAATTTCTGTTAATTAAACTGTAATGCAACTTTTGTAGAAAAGCCCCTGGAACCAAAACACTCACAACTTTTTTATCTATAAGCCCAAATTGAGTGATTATTTCTGCAAAATGATCCTCTTGAAATGTACTATCACATAGATCTATAAAATTTGGAATTTAAATAATTTAAAAAGTCAAATTCAAATGGAATGAATTGGAATATGAATAGGCCATAACTTGCAAAATATAAATGTAAATTAATTGATTCTTTTTGCAAATTGAACCTAGTCAAATATACTTTCATATTAGCTACTGCAATCTAATTTTAAAAATATTTTGAAGTCAGAATTAGAATATAAAACAAATTATGTGTAAATATGAATTCAAAATAAATTAGGTGTAATTATGAATTAAAAGTTGTTTAATAAAAGAATTGTGAAACAATGTGATAAAAAACTTAAACTAATTTTTGCTAAATATTTTTTCATTATTATTTGACTTTAGGTAATTCAAATAACATTTCAACTCAATTCAAACCTGGTTTGAGTTTATGATGAACCCTACGTTTAATTTGAAATGAAACTAATTGAAATAATTTGTTAAATCAAATTAAACTTAGAAGATCATGTTGGAGTTAATAATTCATGATTAGGGAAAGATGAACTCAAATTAATTTAGTTCAAACCAATGTAGTTGGAACTATATGAACCCTAAAAAATACGAGAGACATGTATTTCCCTAAGTGAGAACCAAGGTTATCGAAATAGTAGGAGAATCAAGGCAATGTCTCGTCGTGAGAACCTACACACACAAAACAAGACACTTGCACCCAACATGGGAAAGAGGGTTATCAATCCCCTTGAACTCGTTAATTGCAAGGATTAATTCTGATAGTAATAGATATATAAAAAGTAAAAATAAAACAAAAGTAAATAATTGCATCAAGGTATTTTTCTTTTTAGCAATATGATTAGATAGACACAGGGCCATAGTTTTCACTAGAGGCTTCTCTCACGAACGCATACCATATGTTGGGTAAACAAATTACTGTTGGGCAATTCATAGAAAAGTGCATAGTTATGATGTTATTCATGGCAATGATCATGTATATAGGAACCACGTCCGTGACAAGTAGACCGAAACGATCTTGCATATACTACTATTACTCAACCAATCGACTGACTCCTGCCTGCATCTACGGTATTAAGTTCATGACACAGAGCAACGCATTAAGAAAGATGACATGATGTAGATTAAGTAAACCCAAGAAATATGAATAAACCCCGTCGTTTTATCCTTAATGGAAACAATACAATACATGTCTTGTCCCTTTCTGTCACTGGATATAGAGCACTGCAAGAGTGAACCTACTACAATGCACCCCTCTCACTGAAGATAAATCAATCTAGTTGGCCAAACCAAAGGGATTGATAAAAGGGAAATACAAAGCTATAACAAGCATGCATAATAAAGTTCAGAAAGGACTTAATTAATTTCAATGAATAATCTGATCATAAATTCATCGGATCCCAACAAACACACCGCAAAAGAAGATTACGTCGGATAAATCTCTGCGAGAATCGCGAAAAATATGGTATTGAAGATCAATGAGAGAGAAGAAGCCATATATCTACTAGTTATGGACCCGTAGGTCTGTGTGAGAACTACTCACACATCATCATGAAGGCAACAAGGTTTACATAGACAGCCTCCATGATCGATTCCCCTTCCGACAGAGTACGGGAAAAGGTCTCCAGATGGGATCGCAGAAGAATAGAGGCTTGCAGCAGCGGAAAAAGTGTTTCGGGTGTCTCCCTATTTGTTTTGGGGTATATGTCAATATATAGAAGTGGCATTAGGTCAGACAGAGTTTTGGGGGGCCCACAAGCTCAGGAGTGCGTCTACCCCCCAGGGTGCACCCTGTGATCTCATGGCCCTCTCGTAGATATTATGTCCACCTCCCGAAGCTTGTGTGGTCTCTTTATGTCCAAAAATAACACCGTTAAGTTTCATCATGTTGTGACTTTGTTTGGCATTGATTTTCTGAAAAGTCAAAAAATAGGAACTGGCACTGGGTTAATAGGTTAGTCCTAAAAAATGATATAAAATATGATATTATTGCATATAAAGTATCCAAGATTGATTATATAATAGCATGCAACAATAAAAAATGGTAGATACGTTGGAGACGTATCAACGCCCGACCTCGTCATCACCCAAGCCTCGCCGCTGGTCCATCGTCATCTCTGGCGAGGTGAGCCCGCGTCTGAGCCCCTCTCCCTCTCAATTGCGTTCGCCGCGTGCGCGCACGCCTCCCTGGTCATTTGGTTCATCCCTAGGAGCTCGAGATCGATGCGCGCGTCCAAACCCCGAGCTTCACCGCTGCACCCGACTCCATCGAGCTCATAGCAAACACAGGAGTCATCCCCAAGGACCACCAAGTCCACCAGGAGCTCCAGCTCGTCGCCCCGCGCCTGTTTGTGCCCTTCGCCATCACCGAAAACCTCTGGAACGCCAGCAACCACCGCACCCGAGCGCATGGCCGCCGTCCCTGACTTTTCCAGTGACATCTTCGGTGAGATTCCGATGAGGACCGTAACACTAACCCATATCTATTTCTGGTCGTTGGATCATGATCGCACGTCCCACATTAGTCCACTTATTTAGCGATTGTGTAGGATCGAAAGTATATCTAGAGGGGGGTGATTAGACTACTTGAGAAAATAAAAATTCTACCTTTTCCCAATTTTAAGTGTTGGCAGATTTTAGCAATGATAGCAATTCAAGTACACCCTACACATGCATGTCTAAGAGTATAGCAGCGAAAAGTAAAGACAGGCATATGTACTAGAGGATAGGGAGGAAGATCAAACGCAATTTGAAGACACGAAGATTTTTCCCGTGGTGCCGATAGGTGGTGCTATCGTACGTCCACGTTTATGGAGTCTTCAACCCACGGAGGGTAACGGTCGCGAGAGTCCACGGAGGGCTCCACCCACATGGGTCCACGAAGTAGCAACCTTGACTATTCCATAATGGCTTCCATCCACAAATGACTAGCCTCACTATGGGTAGATCTTCACGAAGTAGGCGATCTCCTTGCCCTTACAAACTTCTTGGTTCACTCCACAACACAAAGTAGGAGGCTCCCAAGCGACACCTAACCAATCTAGGAGGCACCACCCTCCAAAAGGTAATAGGCTCGATAATGTCGATGAACTCCTTGCTCTTGTGCTTCAAGAAAATAGACTCCTCAACACACAATCATTCTCTCATAGATTTGGCTTTGGTGGAAGAGATTGATTGGGTGGAAAGCAACTTCGGGAGGCTAGAGATCAAGATTCATATGGATGGAGTGGAATGACTTGATCTCAACACATGAGTAGGTGGCTCTCTCTCAGAAAATAAGATGGGATAAGTGGGGATCTGTTCTGAGTGCTTCTCTTATGAGTGAGTGGTGGTGGAGGGGTATATATAGGCATCTCGAAAAATCCAACCGTTACACCTAAAGTGACCAACTCGGTGACACCGAAGTATAAAACTCGGTGGTACCGAGTTGCTCCAAAGGTAGCAACTTGTGAATCTCGGTGAGACCGATAGAAAGATCTCGGCAGTACCGATAAGGTGACCAACGGTCAGTTTCCACAACTCGGGGACGCCGATCCAAAATCTAGGAAATTCCGATTTTAAGAATCGAGGTAACAGAAAGTTGGCAAGCTGAACTCGGTGGCACCGAAGCGGAATCGGTTGCACCGAAGATCTAGGGTTTGGCATGGGTCTGTCTGAGGTGGGAATCGGTGGGACCGAGTGGGAAATATTGGTAGCACTGATTTTCATGATAGGCTTGGACAGACTTTTGTGGAAGAGCTTGTGGGTGTTTTTGGTGACTATCACTTGTGCACGTGGAGCATATTGTTCACCAACAGTACCTTACCCCCTTTTAATAGTATTGGCTTTCCTATGGACTCAAGGTGATTTCTCACAATGTAAAATGTAGAGTCCTCTTGCTTGAAGCTTTGCCAATCCAATTCCTTGCATCTAGGGGCCTCTCCACAATCCTTTTGCTAACCCATCATTGAACTTTTCCTGAAACATACCTAGTGGAAACATTAGTTCAATGACATATATGTTGTTATTAATTACCAAAACCACCAAGGGAGCAAATGTGCTTTCAGATTGTTTTTCTCTAAGTCCCAGCCATCCGTTGTTTAGTGCCCGCAGCGGACATTCCCCAGCCAAATAGAACACGCCACGTAGCCAGCCTTATTCGTTTGAATTTCTGTTAATTAAACTGTAATGCAACTTTTGTAGAAAAGCCCCTGGAACTAAAACACTCACAATTTTTTTATCTATAAGCCCAAATTGAGTGATTATTTTTGCAAAATGATCCTCTTGAAATGTACTATCACATAGATCTATAAAATTTGGAATTTAAATAATTTAAAAAGTCAAATTCAAATGGAATGAATTGGAATATGAATAGGCCATAACTTGCAAAATATAAATGTAAATTAATTGATTCTTTTTGCAAATTGAACCTAGTCAAATATACTTTCATATTAGCTACTGCAATCTAATTTTAAAAATATTTTGAAGTCAGAATTAGAATATAAAACAAATTATGTGTAAATATGAATTCAAAATAAATTAGGTGTAATTATGAATTAAAAGTTGTTTAATAAAAGAATTGTGAAACAATGTGATCAAAAACTTAAACTAATTTTTGCTAAATATTTTTTCATTATTATTTGACTTTAGGTAATTCAAATAACATTTCAACTCAATTCAAACCTGGTTTGAGTTTATGATGAACCCTAGGTTTAATTTGAAATGAAACTAATTGAAATAATTTGTTAAATCAAATTAAACTTAGAAGATCATGTTGGAGTTAATAATTCATGATTAGGGAAAGATGAACTCAAATTAATTTAGTTCAAACCAAAGTAGTTGGAACTATATGAACCCTAAAAAATATTTTGGGATTTATATTTCATTTTAGTTAAACTAAAAGTCAAATCATTAAATTAGTAATTATATTGGAACATAATGTATTGTAGCTTAAAACTTATTTAATATTATACCTTAGCAATTATTTGATTTCTTTGACTTTAGAATTAAGAAGATTGGTATATGAATTAAGTTGAACCAAATTAAATAAATTATGAACTAATTCATAGTTCAGACAGAGTTTAGTTTAGCTAGAGTTAATTGCAAACTCACTTAAATTTGAATCCAAATAGGTTGAATTCTAATTCAAATTCAAATCGAATCGAAAACCAGATCAAGGTATCATTTTCAGACCTTAGTGTATCCAAGCTCATGAAAGGTCAACAAGTTTGAATTGTCATTCAAACTTGGACACGAACTTGGCGATCCAAGATTGATAGACCATGACTCTGTTGTAAGATTCTTGATTGGAATCTGACAAGCACAACTTGACATAACATACCTCTTATGTGGTGAACCTTTATTGAAACTTGCATGTGAATGAATATCATAGCACAACACAATCAAGCAAAGGTGAATGATCATCTCATAAGCATCACAAGGATAGGAAATAGTAGCAATACACATCAAGTGTATGATCAAACACCAACAAAGTTTAACACAAACAAAAAAACCAAAAGATATCAATGTTTTGAAAAATGATGAAAAAGAAACTCTCTCTCTCTCGAAGCCCTAATGATCTATACATCTTCTCCCCCTTTGGCAACAAGTTACCAAAAAGTTCAAAGGTATAGAACTAAGCGCTCTTCTGGGGCTGATCTCCTCCGGTAGCTGATGAAGGAGTCGAGAGAACAACAGCAGCAAAGACTTCAGCAGGCGTCATGGACGGAGTTGGAGTAGCAACTGGAGGTGTTAGAGGAGCTGAAGGAGCTGCGGCAGGTGCTGATGAAGAAGGTCTTGTCTCTGGAACTGGCACTGTAGCAGATCTGGCCTGAGTCCTGAACTGAGTGTCTGCCCTGAGAGGTGGACTATCCTCATCATCATCTGTAGTGTGGGGACTGGGCACGTCATCAAGTTCCTTCTTGAGCTCATTCACAGTCACTGTGAGCTCATCCACCTTGTTGTTGAGAATATGAAACTTGTTGTCAACAATCCTTGCAAGGCTCTCCTGGTTCTTTAAGTTGTTCCCGATGTCCTTCTGCATACTGAGCACAGAGCTAAAGAGAAGATCCATCTGCTCACTCCGACTCTTTGGCACCTGAGCACTAGAGTCTCTGGCTGCCTGTGCCTGTGCCTGTGCTGTAGCTGAGGTGGGATGATCTGGGTCCATCACTACAACATTGTCTTCTAGCTCTGGCAAGAGTGGCAAATGTGGTCGATCAAGTGCATACATGTGCTTCTCCAGCTTGGAGTTGATAAGCATGTGAATATACGGAGCGTATCCACATGATCTCTTCTGATCTGCACCAGTCCTCTTCACTGTCTCAACTATCAAGTCCATCACTCTGAATCTGGTGTGTTGATCAAGATGGAGCAGCATGTTGATAGAATAGCCTCTTATCATCTTCTCATCTCCAGACTTAGGCATCAAGGTATGCCTCAAGATGGCGTTGATTGTGCGTAGACTAGCCTGGAGGAAGTAAATGGATCCAAGCTTGTGAGATTGCAAGTTTGCAGCAGGGATCTCATTGTACATGTTCTTCATGGCATTGTGATTTGCCTTGGCCTCAAAGTACACATCTAGGTCACCGTCTTCCACCTGTGGAGCTCCTAACATGGCAGCCCACTCCTCAACTGTGGATTCATACCTGGTGCCTTCTGTCATCCAGACAATCCTACCATCTCCATAGAAATGTGTAGTGGAGTAGAATTGCATGATCATCTCGTAGTTCCAAGCAGTCAACTCCTTACCAACAAACTCATCAATACCAATGCAGTGCAAGTTATCTTGCACACTTGGAAAGTAATCTTGGTTGTCCTTGATGTGCTTCCAGTCCACATACCTCATGTCACTCACTGCAGGGCTCTTGTCAAGCAGAACTGTTTCATAGAAGTCTTGTTGTTCTTTTGTGTAGAACATGTAGTCTACATCAGTCTTTCTCCTCTGAGAATAAGGATCAATCGCTCTCCACTCTCTCAATCCTGAGTCCTTCCCCTTCTTCATGTCTTCAGCAACTGGATGGCTGGCATTATGCTCTGGAACGTGTAGTCCTCCGCTTCATCAACACTGTCATTTCATCCTCTTCAGCAACTCTGGAGGTAGAATTCTTGTTCTTGTCAACAGCTGGAATCTCTCTGGAAAACCTCTTGGGTTTTGAAGCAGTGGGTTTCTTGGGTGCAGCTGGCTTGCTCTTGGATGGAGGTTGGCTTGGCATAGCATCAGCAAGCAGCTTCTTCTTCTTCTTAGGAGGAGCCTTGGGAGCTGGCTCTTCCTCTTCCTCAGCCTCAGCCTCAGCTGGGTCTTCATACATTGAGGTAGGTCTACCAACAACATGTATGATTCTTTTTCTGTTTTTCTTCTCTCCAGCCTTCTTGGGCATGGATCTCTTTGGGGGCTCAACAGTCATTGTTGCCCTAGCACTCTCTGTTGCTTTCACTGTCCCTGAGCTGGCATACTCCTTTCTGACTACCTTCCTAGATGAGGTAGCCTCTGTGGTAGGCTTCTTGGCAGTTTTCTCAGCCTTGTTCGGCTTAGCCTTGGTAGGAATCTCATCAGGCACAAAGTCAGAATCTTCTTCATCTGAGTTAAGCTTTCTTCTTGCCCTGGTTGCAGATTTGGGCAAATCTGGTGAGCTAGGTACATCATCATAAGAAGATGAGCTACCCTCGGGACTAGTGCCTGGGTCAGCATCCACACTTGGTTCTCTGAGGTCATTCTGACTGTCCACTGAGTCTGACATCTCTGACCCTGTGAATAGAATATAGAAGAGCAGATAGGTTGAGTCCTCACAAAATGCAGAAATTTTCTCAAAAGTTGAACTTAGAATTCTCAAGATTTGCATTCTGCAAAGGGAATATCGGTACAACCGAGGCAAAAATTTTGGACCCACCGAGACGCAGAGCCTGCTTCACAGAAACTTGGCACCCATTTCAGTAATACCGAAAATGGATACTCGGTTTCACTAAGACTGTCCTGAGTAGACCTAGAAACAGAATCGGTACAACCGATTCTTTTGCTTCGGTTTCACAGAGATTCGGATTGCGGATGACAATACCCTAAAAATCCATTGTTCGCTATTCTAACAGAGAATTTTGAGGATAGATCGATCTCAAATAGTGGCTTATAGATGGAACAATCCTAATGCGCATGAGTTGGAGGGGGAGCACACAAGGGGCCGGAATCGTACCCTGGTTTGGTGACGAGTCCGCTAAGGCAGCGACGACGGTGAGGATTCGGTCGACGGCGGCGACTTCCAACGGCGGAGGCGATCGGGAAGACAAAGGCGATGACCAGGGGTCCACGAACGGGCAGCTAGGGTTTGGAGGAACGGACGTTTGAAGAAGTAATTTAAAAAGTCGGGTCTGCTACATTAAGTACCCATCGTTGTCGGTGACACCGCTTCAAAATTATCGGTGCCACCGAGTTCCTCAACTGTCAGCTGACAAGGAAACTCGGTGAAGCCGAGAAGATGGAATCGGTGTTACCGAGATTGAAAATCAGATCAACCCTAGGCATCGGCGAGACCGAGATTTTTGTGTTGGTTCCACCGACATGCACTTGGGAGGTTTTAATGGTCAGTCCTTGTCGATACGGAACTCCGATTGCTCCTCACACAGAGAGATCAAAAAGTCCTTGTTCAAATTTTGTGATGCAGCAAGAATGGAATATGAGACGAGAAAGCATAGATAGCTAGAGAGGGGTCCTAGGCATTCTTGTCCATCCAATTGGCAAAATAAAATCAAAGTCCAAATAGCAACAATTGGATGTCCTCGAATGGATAAAGAAATGCAGACCAACATGCCCACACAATAAGATGTCAAATGAAATCATGGCAAACATGCACATACATACTAGCATCTATCAAGCATTTTGGCGATGACGGAGTCATCTATATATGAGTATATTGAATTAGGAGCCAAGTAAGAATACTTGATCATAGGTCATACTCATCGTTTAAGCACAAGTGGGGTTACCACTTTTACATAAAGCATTTAATGTTGTCACATGCTATGAGATGCTTTGACTCAAGTCTTAGAGTAAAGCTCCCCCTTGATGTGACATCCCCCCTTGAGAGGGATAAACTAACCTTGGGTTTTGTCGATGAAGACTTCATGTAGGTGAAGTAGTGATGAATGCTCAAAGTTGATGAAGATCACCATGAGTTGGGAGCATCCTTGTTGTTTCTTACTCTTCTCACCTACATGAGTTAGTCCCAACACACAAGAGACAAATACAAGGATATCTATGGACATGGAGTGCAAAGCATACATGATGATGTCCATGGATTTGTTGATTACCTTGTCCCTTGTTTACCTTTGAGGGAATGTGTGACTCCTTGATTGCAACTAGTTCTTGCCAATAATGAATGTGAGTGAATTTCATTTGCGGAGTCACCCCTTAAGAACTTCTCTAGTTCTTCTTCTTAGGGACCCACATCAAGTTGATGGGGATCCTTGGTGTTGAAGTGGCACTTGTAGAAGTTGAGCTTGAAGTAGCCTTGGGAACCCACTTCACCAAAGCTTGGGATTCATCTTCATATGAGTCAATGTCCTCTTGAAGCTTGTTTTTGCCCTTGAGCTTGTGGTCTTGTGGTGGAAAGTCATCTTGAGCTTTCGTTCCCTTGGGAAGAGTATGTTCATACTTCTCCCTTTGAGGAGCAAACTTGGGCTTGGGGTATTGACCTTCTTCCCATTCAACTCCATTTGCGTTGAAGTAGCCAATGCAATGGTTCTTCCGGTATCCTCTATGCTTGCGTACAATTTCCTCAAATTGCTTACACCCGGCAAGACTCGTGTAGATACCTTTGTCTATAATCCCTTTCAAAAGTTCATTTTCTTGCTCAAGTGTAACTTGGCTAAGAGAATCATCATTAGTGGAATCAATAGAACTACTAGAAGCAACATCATTAGATTTAGCATTTTTATTGTAGCTACTAGATGAAGAACCTTTCTTGCCTTTGTTACTAGTTTGTCTAGGTTTAACTTGTGGCATAAATGTAGACAAGAGTAATCGTTTGGCTAGATAAGTTGAAGTCTTCTTTCGGAGATCGTCATTGATAGCTTTAAGAAACTCATGTTCTTGCTCCAAGGTGAGCTTCTCGAAGCGTAGCTTCTCATGAGTCCTTACAAGATCTCTATGATCTTCTAGAGTAGATTCATGGGCTAACTTAAGAGTGTTCAATTCTTTAGTTAGTTGTTCTATTTTCATCTTATCATCATCAACCGACTTATCTTGACTAATATGAAAATTATCAAGTTCATTTTCACTAACATCACTAGCTTTATCAAAGAGCAAGTCATCATCTCCAAGTAAATCATCCTCATCACTATTGAAATCAAGATACTCAGGGTGTGATACCTTGGGGCCTTTAGCCATGAAGCAACTTCCACTTACTTCATTTGGTGAATCAAATAGGTCATAGGAGTTGGTAGTCACTAGTGCAAGTACGGCAACACCTTCATCTTGACTATAGTCAGAGTTGGAGTGATAGCTTCTCTCGGAGTGGTTGTTGGATTCGGAGCCGGAAACCCATTCACCAACGTGATCTTGATGTCTTCTTCTTGAGTAGCTCTTGGTGTACTTGTCCTTCTTCTCTGAGTCCCTACTTCTCCTTGAGGGTCTTCGTTCATAACGATCATATCTACTCCTTCTCTCTCTTCGAGGTGATTCATCTCTTGATGAGCTTCGTCTTCTCGGTGACTCTTCTCTTCATTTGTAGGGAGCCGTGCACGCATTGGAGTAGTGTTCGGGCTTCCCACAATTGTAGCAGTTTCGGTCACGACTTGATGAACGCTTCTCTTCATATCTTGAGTTGGACCTTCGTTCTTTGCCTTTATTCTTGTAGAACTTGTTGAATTTCTTGACCATGAGGCTTATCTCTTCATTGGTGACAAGGTTGTCGCTTGAAGTTGTGGGAGCATCACTTGTGGCTTTGTAAGCACCTCTAGACTTGTTGTGAAGCTCTTCTTTGTCTTTGAGTGTTATCTCATGACCAACAATCCTTCCAATGACTTCTGTAGGCTTGAGATCTTTGTAGTTGGGCATCATTTGGATCAATGTGCACACGGTGTCGTATCTCTCATCCAAAGCTCTAAGTATCTTCTTGATGATGAATTTGTCGGTCATTTCTTCGCTTCCTAAGCCGGCAATCTCATTTGTGATGAGAGCTAGCCTAGAGTACATTTCTGTGACTTCTTCACCATCCTTCATCTTGAACTTGTCAAGCTGACTTTGAAGAACATCTAACTTGGATTCTCTCACGGATTCGGTACCTTCATGCATATCAACCAAAGTATCCCAAATTTCCTTGGCATTCTCAAGACGGCTGATTTTGTAGAATTCTTTGGGGCATAGGCAGTTGAAGAGAATGTCACATGCTTGAGTGTTGTATTATAACATCTTCAATTCTTCCACGGTCTCTTCATGATCCGGTTCCTTTCCATCACCAAATAATTCACCTTGCAATACAACACGAACAACAGCCCAAACGACAGGGTATGACCAAGAATATGCATTTTCATTTTGTGCTTCGAACTAGCAAAATTTGTGCCATCAAAGTACGGACCACTACGGTGATAATTTCCCTCTCTAGACGCCATAATCTCCTAGATTGTGAGACCAATGCAATGGAGACCAAAGCTCTGATACCACTTGTAGGATCGAAAGTATGTCTAGAGGGGGGTGATTAGACTACTTGAGCAAATAAAATTCTACCTTTTCCCAATTTTAAGTGTTGGCAGATTTTAGCAATGATAGCAATTCAAGTACGCCCTACACATACATGTCTAAGAGTATAGCAGCGGAAAGTAAAGACAAGCATATGTAATAGAGGATAGGGAGGAAGATCAAACGCAATTTGAAGACATAAAGATTTTTCCCGTGGTTCCGATAGGTGGTGCTATCGTACGTCCATGTTTATGGTGTCTTCAACCCACGGAGGGTAACGGTTGCGAGAGTCCATGGAGGCCTCCACCCATAAGGGTCCACGAAGTAGCAACTTTGACTATTCCATAACGGCTTCCGTCCACGAAGGACTAGCCTCACTATGGGTAGATCTTCATGAAGTAGGCGATCTCCTTGCCTTTACAAACTTCTTGGTTCACTCCACAACACAAAGTAGGAGGCTCCCAAGTGACACCTAACCAATCTAGGAGGCACCACCCTCCAAAAGGTAATAGGCTCAATAATGTCGATGAACTCCTTGCTCTTATGCTTCAAGATGATAGACTCCTCAACACACAATCACTCTCTCACAGATTTGGCTTTGGTGGAAGAGATTGATTGGGTGGAAAGAAAATTGGGGAGGCTAGAGATCAAGATTCATATGGATGGAGTGGAATGGCTTGATCTCAACACATGAGTAGCTGGCTCTCTGTCAGAAAAGCTGATGGGATAAGTGGGGATCTGTTCTGAGTGCTTCTCTTACGAGTGAGTGGTGGTGGAGGGGTATTTATAGGCATCTCGATAAATCTAACCGTTGCACCTAAAGTGACCAACTCGGTGACACCGAAGTATCAAACTCGGTGGTACCGAGTTGCTCTAAACGTAGCAACTTTTGAATCTCGGTGAGACCGATACAAAGATCTTGGCAGTACCGATAAGGTGACCAACGGTCAGTTTCCACAACTCGGTGGCGCCCATCCAAAATCTAGGAAATTCCGATTTTAAGAATCGAGGTAACAGAAAGTTGGCAAGCTGAACTCGGTGGCACCGAAGCGGAATCGGTTGCACCGAAGATCTAGGGTTTGGCATGGGTCTGTGTGAGGTGGGAATCGGTGGGACCGAGTGGGAAATATTGGTAGCACCGATTTTCATGATAGACTTTGATAGACTTTTGTGGAAGAGATTGTGGGTGTTTTTGGTGACTATCACTTGTGCACGTGGAGCATATTGTTCACCAACAGTACCTTACCCCCTTTTAATAGTATTGGCTTTCCTATGGACTCAAGGTGATTTCTCACAAAGTAAAATGTAGAGTCCTCTTGCTTGAAGCTTTGCCAATCCAATTCCTTGCATCTAGGGGCCTCTCCACAATCCTTTTGCTAACCCATCGTTTAACTTTTCCTGAAACATACTTAGTGGAAACATTAGTTCAATGACATATATATATGTTGTTATTAATTACCAAAACCATCAAGGGAGCAAATGTGCTTTCAAATTGTTTTTCTATAAGTCCCAGCCATCCATTGTTTAGTGCCCACATCGGACATTCCCCAGCCAAATAGAACACTCCACGTAACCAGCCTTATCCGTTTGAATTTTTGTTAATTAAACTGTAATGCAACTTTTGCAGAAAAGCCCCTGGAACTAAAACACTCACAACTTTTTATCTATAAGCCCAAATTGAGTGATTATTTTTGCAAAATGATCCTCATGAAATGTACTATCACATAGATCTATAAAATTTGGAATTTAAATAATTTAAAAAGTCAAATTCAAATGGAATGAATTGGAATATGAATAGGCCATAACTTGCAAAATATAAATGTAAATTAATTGATTCTTTTTGCAAATTGAACCTAGTCAAATATACTTTCATATTAGCTACTGCAATCTAATTTTAAAAATATTTTGAAGTCAGAATTAGAATATAAAACAAATTATGTGTAAATATGAATTCAAAATAAATTAGGTGTAATTATGAATTAAAAGTTGTTTAATAAAAGATATGTGAAACAATGTGATAAAAAACTTAAACTAATTTTTGGTAAATATTTTTTTCATTATTATTTGACTTTAGGTAATTCAAATAACATTTCAACTCAATTCAAACCTGGTTTGAAATTATGATGAACCCTAGGTTTAATTTGAAATGAAACTAATTGAAATAATTTATTAAATCAAATTAAACTTAGAAGATCATGTTGGAGTTAATAATTCATGATTAGGGAAAGATGAACTCAAATTAATTTAGTTCAAACCAAAGTAGTTGGAACTATATGAACCCTAAAAAATATTTTGGGATTTATATTTCATTTTAGTTAAACTAAAAGTCAAATCATTAAATTAGTAATTATATTGGAACATAATGTATTGTAGCTTAAAACTTATTTAATATTATACCTTAGCAATTATTTGATTTCTTTGACTTTAGAATTAAGAAGATTGGTATATGAATCAAGTTGAACCAAATTAAATAAATTATGAACTAATTCATAGTTCAGACAGAGTTTAGTTTAGCTAGAGTTAATTGCAAACTCGCTTAAATTTGAATCCAAATAGGTTGAACTCTAATTCAAATTCAAATCGAATCGAAAACCAGATCAAGGTAACATTTTCAGACCTTAGTGTATTTGAATTGTTAACAAGTTTGAATTGTCATTCAAACTTGGACATGAACTTGGTGATCCAAGATTCATAGACCATGACGCTGTTGGAAGATTCTTGATTGGAATCTGACAAGCACAACTTGACATCACTTACCTCTTATGTGGTGAACCTTTATTGAAACTTGCATGTGAACCCTTATGTCACATCACTGGTGCAGCGACATTCTATACAAACGGTTTTTACCCTCTTTCTACGACAAAATTTTAAACCGGCGCCTCGCCTGTGTGCGCGATAGGGGGTTCCATCCCACATGACACAAA
The DNA here is from genome assembly GCA_039707655.1 of Elymus sibiricus. Taxonomy (NCBI): domain Eukaryota; kingdom Viridiplantae; phylum Streptophyta; class Magnoliopsida; order Poales; family Poaceae; genus Elymus; species Elymus sibiricus. The sequence goes on along the minus strand of CM077673.1, from coordinate 246,824,408 downwards.
AAAATCATCTGTGATAGTGACCGCTGAACGCAAACGCTCTGCTAAATATACTCATGTGTGATGCAGGAACATATCACAAACACTTTATTTTCAAATCAATCACAAATGACCATCATCAGTCGAACGCGACTTATTGCTCATAGAAACCAAACGGTGTTTGACCTGTAACCGTTTCCGAAATATTACCTGAGCTACGTGGGCGATCAAAGAAATTGTGCGCGATATCTGGATCATCGGACATGAGTCATGTATGGTAAGCGTCTCCCATGCATGATATCATTACACATGTTTCCTGAATAATTAACGAGTGGGGTTGCATTTTCCATCGGACATGGTTTCCTCTAAGCTCACGTGTGGGAAATGTGTTGCCAACCGTTTGCAATTTGATTTCTATCACCAACGATATAGTTCAGATCCCGTGTGCTTTCGTGGTAAATCACATGTGGTTACGCTATTAGTGACGTGTGCTTTCCGTTCTGGATCCCACACGCTCAGTTTCTTGAAGCACGTTCGCTTAAAGGACTAGGTTACGGAAAAATATCACATTGGAAATGCCGTGCAAATTCGCCAAGATATTGAACAAATAGTGTCCACAGGAGGAACACTCATCAAAATATGCTACAATATGCAATTAAACAAATGCTAGATAAATTCCACAGATGCTAGCTACATAATCACATTATACAATGTACCTCATCAAATGGAAAAAATGCAACCATGCATATACGTTTAGCTGCTAACACTAACGGAATGCATACTTATTCTTGTAGGAAAGGGAACGTTGAAATCTTCATACTGTTGACCGGGCTTGACATAGTGTTTCACGAAGAAGTTGCTGATAAATCTCCTAACAGCCAGCAATTCAGCTGTGGGAGCGGTTTAGCGGTCATCGGTGCAAAGATCATCTGCATGATTTTTAGATCATAATGTGGCATATGTGTGGAGTAGAAGATAGTAATTAAGAAACATACTTAATGGTACTATTCTGTCAGCATCGATACAACATTGAGAAGATCTACATATGGAGATAATGTGTATGCAAACATAATATCCACAAAGGTTGGTGTCTTCTTGTTGTTGAGGACACTAAATTTTTCCGTACAGAATTAGTCATGTATTTGCCCTGTGAGGCACCGGCGGAGCCTCTTGGAGGCTAAAGGAGGCCACGACCCCCCTTCCAAAAGTGAAAGCAAAATTTATTACTAGTCCCACGTTGATTGGATGAGCTTAATATGGCACTTAGCTACGTTTAGTGGCCGCACCTACGTTCACTTGTTCTCTGTATATATATACACACTTGACATATGAACGAACAGAAGTTCAGACTCTCTCGTGTTCTCCTATCTTACTCTGAAAATGGAACTAAAGAAACATGATTCATGTCATCAGATGTTAAATCAATCAACCACATTCTGATTATATGAGTTAAAGAAACATGAATATGAGAAGTAAAAATGATTATTCACTTATTGTTTCAGGTAACAATTATTATTTTGTAATTTTACATTGCGAGACACGCACGTTTTTGACTTTTCATGCATATTTTTCTTTTTAATTTAAAAACTTGCCTCCCCTTAGTTTCCCGTCACGCTCCGTCACTACTGTTATAGGAACAACCTAACCGGTGTAAGTCTTTTCTTTTTTTCTTTGGAGAGAACTAGAAAGAGGTTTACTAAGACACTTGAACATCTGACTAGCATTTTCTGAAAAGAAAGGATTTCGGTGTCTTGCCGGAGAAACGATCTCGTGGTGAAAAGGTAGTTGGAGGTCGAACCGTATCCCTCCCATAGTTCTGTACCTTGACAATATACTTCAAATGAAGATGAAATTTCACATACTCAATTCTTGAACCAAATATGAATACAACATATGAACATCAAAGAATTGAATGCCTATCCATGAATTCCTGAAGATGATTCAGATCGTGGGGCTTATCCGATGCTGTCGGAATCGGGGCTCCGGGGACCCACGAGAGGTTCGAACTCTGGGGTGCACCGGCTCTCCAACCTCGCTCTCTCTCCCTATCCTACGGCGATGCTCCAGCGTGCTCGACCTTGGGGGGAAGGAACTACGAACACACCATCTACCCAGGTTCGGGCCACTGCGGTGTAAAACCCTACTCCTGCTTGTCTGAATTCTGTAGTGGTGGTAAGGGAATACAATGTGTCCTCTACGATTGTTGCCTCCTCCTTTTATACCTGGTGTCGGACATCTTCCATGAAAATATCTGGCGGGAAGTGTTGCCACAAATGCCGGTTTGGAAGGGGACAGGACTGCGGTCTATCCTGACAAAAGTGGTCTCCGCCTGCCAAAGCCTCCCTTCGTGATGTGCTGGTGGGCTCGGGGATGACCTCCATCTTGGCGAGCCTCAGCTTTGACTGTCTAGAACCAAAAGGGAAACCTTTGGGGGCCGCTTTGGGAACCAGCGAGCTAGCCCTGCTCCCTTAACACCAAGAGAGCCTTCCTGCCGCAGACACGGATGACACTCGGTAGGGTGCGCACCGCCCCGTGAGCAAGTCAGGCCGCGCGCCCCTGCCGGGCTGCTGGGGACTTGCGTCTCGTGGGGGCTCCCCAAGGGGCGGCCTCATGAGGCCTCCTTCAGGGGCTGATAGGGGAGCCTCCGGTGGGTCGTCTCATGAGGCGGGGTCCCCCATGAAGTCCTTCTTTGCGGTGCCGTTTGGGTGAGTCGCTCCGGGCCCAGGCCCCGTGTCGCGACGTGGGCCCCAGGCAGACGGGCCTGGGTACCCCCTGTCCCAATGGCCCAAGAGTAGCCTCGAGCCTGTAGCGTGTGTGTCCCGTCAGCTAGAGGGGCGAAGCTGTGCGGGCTCCAACCGCCTGTGGGCCAGCCGCGACGCGTGGCATGCGCCGGGGCGCGGGGCGTCCCCTACCTCCATGTGATGCCTCGATAACTGCACGGCTTAGCATAAAGGCGAACCACGACACTGGGTTAATATTACCTTTCCTCACCCAGTGCCTGTCTCGCTATGCCCTCTCCCTCTGCCTGACACTCCGCCAGATCCAACCTCGAGCAAGGTGCCCGTCTCCCTCTCTCGTTTGCCGCCGTTGTCCTGATGGCGCCTGGCGAGAAGAAAGCGAAGGCCCAAGTTCCGGCCGCGAGCCCCCAGGAGATCGGGGCAGCTCTCCTGCGCTCCTCCATCGCAAAGGAAGGGGACCTAGACCCAGTGCGCCCGCTGACTGCGGGCAACCGGAATGAGTGGAAGGAAACCGTGATCTCCTCGGGTGAGGTGGCGCGGAGTAGTCTGGGGGCGTCCACCTAAACCTTCTTCCTCCACAGCGTCTATGCTGGGTTGGTCCCGCCGTTCTGCAAGTTCTTCTACGCCATCCTCACCCACTATCAGATCCACGCCCTGCACCTCCAACAATATTCAATTCTCCTCCTGTCTATCTTAGCTTTTTACTACAAAGCCTTCATGGGCGTGAGGCCCTCGGTTGCGCTCTTCCGCCATTTCTTTAGCCTCCGGGTCACTGTCCGGGACCATCTCTCAGCATGCGTCTCCTTTGTCGACGTCAAAGGCGCGAGCACGCACCAGAGGCCGGGAAGAAGGTGGAGGGGTACTGGCAGTGCTGGGTTTACTTGGACGCCCACCAAGTCCACCCGCTCCTGAGGATCCCTACTACCCTTCCGGCGCAGCACGCGGGATGGAGCCACGAACCTCTCTTCGACCCTGGGGCCGCGCCAGTCCTGGAGCCGATTGCCTTGCACGGGGTCACCAGGCTATTAGGGGCGATAATCATCAAGGAGTTCTTGGGGCAGCGCATTGCGCCGCTTCAGGCGCACTCGCGGCCCACGTGGGAGTACGAGGGCAAGCAGGACCCGATGAGGTTGCATCCCACCGGACTGTCACGCACCGAATTTGAAGGGGCCATCATGGCCCTGCTCGGTTCCATGCCCGGTGACCCTCTTGAGGCTTATGCCGACTAGCAGCGAAGGGTCGCGGGGGAACTCCCCTGCCCAGGTGTTGTCCTCCACCGAAGACAGTGGCAGCAAAGAGTCTGAGGAGACCGTCGGGGAAGAGGAGGAGCAGGATGTCGGCCGGGAAGAGGAGGAACAGTTACTTTCGGGAAGTTCCGCTCCCTGTGACATTTCCCTTTGCAATGGGAGCACTAAGTCTCGGGTTTGGTTCAGCCTTGGGTTTCTTCGCGTGAGCGGCAACTGTTTTACCGTTCTTCTTGAAGTTCCCTTTTCTTTCCCTTGCCATTCTTGAAACTAGTGGTCTTATTAACCATCAACACTTGATGCTCCCTTTTTTGATTTCTACATCCGCAGATTGTAGCATCGCGAATAGCTTAAAGATCGTCTATCCCTTGCATGTTTATAGTTCATCACGAAGATCCAGTAGCTTAGCGATAGTGACTGGAGAACTCTATCAATCACCACTTTATTCGGAAGTCTAACTCCCACTTGATTCAAGTGTTTGAAGTACTCAGACATTCTGAGTACATGCTCACTAACGGAGTTGTTCTCCTCCATCTTGTAGCTATTGAACTTGTCGAAGGTGTCATACCTCTCGACCCGGGTGTGAGCTTGAAAAACAAATTTTCAGCTCTTGGAACATCTCATATGCTCCGTGTTGCTCAAAACATATTTGGAGCTCCGGTTCTAAGCCGTAAAGTATGGCGCACTGAACTATCGAGTAGTCATCTTTTCTTGTCTGCCAGACGTTCATAACGTCCTCAGACGAAGCCGTAGGGGTATTTCACTGAGCGGTGCATTAAGGACATAAGCCTTCTGTGCAGCAGTGAGGACAATCCTCAGATCACAGACCTAGTCCGCATAGTTGCTTCCATCAACTTTCAACTTCGTTTTCTCTAGGAACATAATAAAAACAGGGGAACTAAAGCGCGGTCTATTGATCTACAACATAAAATTGCAAAGATTATTTAGACTATGTTCATGATAATTGAAGTTCAATTAATCAAATTACTTAAGAACTCCCACTTAGATTAACATCCCTCAAGTTGTCTAAGTGTAACATGATCCACATCAACTAAACCACGTCCGATCATCATGTGAGGTGGATTAGTTATCAATGGTGAACATCTTTCATGTTGATCATATCTACTATATGACTCATGTTCGACCTTTTGGTCTCTTGTGTTCCGAGGCCATGTCTGTACATGCTAGGCTCGTCAAGTTTAACCCAAGTATTCTGCGTGTGTAAAACTGGCTTACACCCGTTGTATGCGAATGAAAGAATCCATCACACCCGATCATCACGTGGTGCTTAGAAGCGTCGAACCTTCGCAACGGTGCATACTAGGGGAGAACACTTATCTTGAAATTTAGTGAAGGGATCATCTTATAATGCTACCGTCGTCCTAAGCAAAATAAGATGCATAAAAGGATTAACATCACATGCAATTCAATATATGTGACATGATATGGCCATCATCGTCTTGTGCTTTTGACCTCCATCAGCAAAGCACCGTCATGATCTCCATCGTCACCGGGTTGACACCTTGATCTCCATCGTAGCGTCGTGACACCTTGATCTCCATCGTAGCGTCGTGGTCGTCTCACCAATTATTGCTATTACTACTACTACTGCTAACTCATAGCGGTAAAGTAAAGCAATTACATAGCGTTGGCATTGCATACAATAAAGAGACAACCATAAGGCTCCTGCCGGTTGCCTGATAATTTACAAAACATGATCATCTCATACAACAAGTTATATCACATCATGTCTTGGCCATATCACATCGCCAGCATACCCTGCAAAAACAAGTTAGACGTCCTCTACTTTGTAGTTGCAAGTTTTACGTGGCTGCTACGGGTTTGCAAGAACCGTTCTTACCTACGCAAAACCACAACGTGGTGTAGTGATTGCTTTTTGATCATCTAAAAGAACCCTCTTCATTGAAACCGATTCACCTAAAGTGAGAGAGACAGACACCCGCCAGTCACCTTTATGCAACGAGTGCACGTAGCGGTGAAACCTGTCTCGCGTAAGCGTACGCGTAATGTCGGTCCGGGCCGCTTCATCTCACAATACCGCCGAATCAAGTAACAACTAGTAACGGCAAGCAATATGTATACACCCACGCCCACAACTCACTTGTGTTCTACTCGTGCAAATCACATCTACGCATAGACCTGGCTCGGATGCCACTGTTGGGGAACGGAGCATGAATTTCAAAAATTTCCTATGCTCACGCAAGATCTATCCATGGAGATGCATCGCTACGAGAGGGGATAGTGTGTCTACGTACCCTCGTAGACCGTTTAGCGGAAGCGTCTCACAACGCGGTTGATGTAGTCGAACAATCCTTCGAGCTCCACCGATCGAGTACCGAACGTACGGCACCTCCGAGTTCTACACACGTGCAGCTCGGTGACGTTCCTCGCCTTCTTGATCCAGCAAGACGTCGAGGTAGTAGATGAGTTCCGTCAGCACGACGGCGTGGCGACGGTGACGGTGAAGTGATTCCGGCAGGGCTTCGCCTAAGCTCTCCGAAAATATGACCGAGGTGGAAAACGGAGATCGAGGCACCGCACACGGCTATGGGACAATTGTGTGTCTTTGGGGTGCCCCCTGCCCCTGTATATAAAGGAGGAGAGGAGGAGGCCGCCGGCCCTAGGTGGGGCGCGCCATGGGGAGAGGAGTCCTACTAGGACTCCCAGTCCTAGTAGGATTCCTTCTCAAGAGGGGGAAGAAGGAAGGGAGAGAGAAGAGGAGAAGGAAAGGGGGTTGCGCCCCCTCCCCTAGTCCAATTCGGATTTCCCATGGGAGGGAGGCGCAGCCACCCCTAGTGGGCTGCCTCTTCTTTCCCGTATGGCCCATGTAGGCCCATTACTTCCCCCGGTGAATTCCCGTAACTCCCCAGTACTCCGAAAAATACCCGAATCACTCGGAACCTTTCCGACGTCCGAATATAGCCTTCCAATATATGAATCTTTACCTCTCGACCATTTCGAGACTCCTCGTCATGTCCGTGATCTCATCCGGGACTCCGAACAACATTCGGTCACCAATCACATAACTCATATAATACTATATCGTCATCGAACCTTAAGTGTGCGGACCCTACGGGTTCGGGAATGATGTAGACATGACCGAGACGACTCACCGGTCAATAACCAACAGCGGGACCTGGATGCTCATATTGGTTCCTACACATTTCACGAAGATCTTTATCGGTGAACCTCATATGTCAACATACGTTGTTCCCTTTGTCTGGCGGTATGTTACTTGCCCGAGATTCGATCGTTGGTATCCAATACCTAGTTCAATCTCGTTACCGGCAAGTCTCTTTACTCGTTCCGTAATACATCATCTTGCAACTAACTCTTTAGTCACGGTGCTTGTAAGGCTTCTGTGATGCTGTATTACCGAGAGGGCCCAGAGATACCTCTCCGATAGTCGGAGTGACAAATCCCAATCTCGATCCATGCCAACTCAACAAACACTTTCGGAGATACCTGTAGTGCACCTTTATAATCACCCAGTAACGTTGTGACGTTTGATACACCCAAAGTATTCCTACGGTATCCGGGAGTTGCATGATCTCATGGTCAGAGGAACGTGTATTTGACATAGTGAAAGCAATAGCAATAAACTGAACGATCATTTGCTATGCTAACGGTTGGGTCATGTCCATCACATCATTCTCCTAATGATGTGATCCCGTTATCAAATGACAACTCATGTCCATGGTCAGGAAACCTTGACCATCTTTTGATCAACGAGCTAGTCTAGTAGAGGCATACTAGGGACATAGTATTTGTCTATTATCCACACATGTATTTAGTTTCCGGTCAATACAATTCTAGCATGAATAATAAACTATTATCATGAACGGGGAAATATGATAATAACTAATTTATTATTGCCTCTAGGGCATATTTCCAACAGCAACTTCTCTTCTACGCAGCCAGGGGGACCGATCACCGAAGCTGCGGCGGGCCTGCCCCTGGCCTCCCTCCTCATAGCCATAGTCCCTTAGTCAACAGAGCCAGAGATGGCGCGGCAGCTCCCTTCAAGTGTCCCTGCTCCCATAGCTGAGAATGGTGCGGGAACGTCTAGGGGCCATCCTGGACCGAGCTTGCCTCCGGGGCTGAGGAAGCAGATGCAACGGCGGCGCCCGATGCACCACGGGGGTCGGCTGCTGAGGAAAGGCTAGAGCCCCCGGTGCCCCGGGTAGGGAACACTGGGTCCTTTCAATTGGGGCGGCGAGCAGCATTGATGTACTGGCGCCCATCCCCACTCTCGCGCTCAAGAGCCACCGTGCCCCGCTCGGGCAAGAGGTCCTATCTGGCGCACTAGCCGTGCTTGATCAGTTTTTGGTGACCTCCCTGGATGCCGAAGCGAGCCTTGCTGGGGAGCGCCTGGAGCTTGCCACCTTGCTACAGCGGCTCTCTGCTGCCCTTGCGGAGAGCAAGAAGGCTGCCGCTGAAGCGAAGGCAGCCTGCGAGGGTGCCCTTGCCGAGAAAGCGGAGGCCGCCAAACACTGCGGGGAAGTAGAGGCCAACCTGAAGGCACTTCGGGACGAGCAGGACGCATGGGCGCGGGAGCCCCAGTTGCGGGAAGGCAACATCGGGACTCGCGAAGCGCGCCTCGACGATCGCGATGCAGAGCTGGCGAGGGTGGCGGCCAAGCAGGTCGCAAAATGCGAGCACCTGGAGGTGTTGCATCGCGTGGTGATCGAAGCCCAGGAAGCTCACGCGAAGGGCGTCTCCATGGAGGACACCATGCGAGACGCTAGGGAGAAGAAGATCTAGGTTGACGCCGATGCGAACGCAGCGACGGACAGCGCTGCCTTTTCTTGTCTTGAGCTTGGGGCTCGCAAAGCCTTCAAATCCTCGTGCAGGGGAGGTCTCGTCGACCTTTCTACCAGGCTCGTGGGGGAGCTCGAGGATGCGGCGCGTAAGGTGGATGGCTTCCTGGAGGAAGAATGCCAAGACCTGTTCTCCATGGCGGCGCCCCGGGTCTTCTACCATCTTCTTCTCCGTGATCCAAACTTCAAATTCGACGAGGTGACGGGCCACGTCCCCGAAGAGTCTCGCGACTGCCTGGAGGCATCTGTGGAGGGCCATGTGAGCATGCCGCTCGAGAAGTTCACCTGCAACAACTACGACAACGATGGTGCCGACCCTCCTTTCGCTGACCTGCAAGACTGAATCTGCCTCGCGGTAGTGTGAGACAACGTTTTTCTTATGTATTTGAACGTGATGAGCTTGTAATGACCACCAGCTATCCGCGGGCTTTCCTTTCATGCCTGGTTTTCCTTAAGCTTGACTTTATGCTCTGCGTCGGCAGGGCCCAGTCCCGCGCATTTCTCAACCGTCGGTGGGTTGTCCGATCACGATGCCTAGACACGGCCAGGATGTGAGGGGCTTCGGGAACTAGTGAAGGCTCCTGAAGCGCGATGCTCAAGAAGAAACACACGTTACCCAGCTTGAGGAGACTAGGCACCAAGGGCCATGGTGGGGTGACGTGCACGGGGTAAGCCCGCGAGACAGAGCCCAGTCCCTTGGGTTTTTCAGCACTTCTATGACTAAACCGAGCACAGGCACCGTGCCCAGCTCCTGCTCGCGCAAGGCCCAAGGGAGAACTGGTTAGTGACGGAGCATGGGGCCCAACCCATGGCCGACTACCCAGCGCGAAGCATGGGGCTTCCATTGGGCATGGGCAGAGTCGCGGTTCGACAGTCACTCCGCCAGCGCGGAGCATGGGGCTTCCACTTGGGCATGGGTGGGAGACCTCCTAAGGCCACGGGGCGGCGGTCCACGGGGCTCCGGGGCGTGTACAGCCCCAACCTCATTATTACGTGAGAGGGTCACGAGCGGCGATAAGTAGGGGTCGGACATTCCAGGCACTAGACTCAAGAATTCCTTCCTCCATCTTCAGGCATTTTGTGCCTAGTCCATTCAGGGCGGCTGCACCCTTATGCAATCCTGGGATACGCCGGTGACGTGCGTCGGGCGGTCGTCCTGAGGCCATCGTATGAAGGGGTTGGACACTGAGGACCTAGTGAGGTGACGTGTGCGGGCCTGGCCCGCCGGATAGAGCTCGGTCACTCGGGTTTAGCAACGCTGCAGGGACGGACCCAAGCACAGAAGCCATGTCAAGTTCCCTCATGTGATGATCAAAGGAGCAAAAGCCTGAAGCGTGGCACGTGAGGTGGCGAAACACCACACTGGCAGTTATGCAATATCGGGCCGCGCCATCGTTCGTCTCCCTTCGGTGGTTCCATGAGAAGGGCGAGACACCAAGGACCAAGTGAGGTGACGTGCATGGGGGCAAGCCCGAGAGACAGAGCTCGATCGTTTGGATTTTTCAACGTTGAAGGGACGAACCCGAGCACAGACGTCGTGTCCTGTCCCGATCATGAAACGGCCGGAAGGAGGGGTCGCGAGGGTGCAGCCAATGCAGACGGTTACGAGGCACCAGGCGCAAGACTTAAGCAACATCTCGAATTCATTAAAGGACAACCAAGTTAACCACATGACCAAAAAGTTGCGGAGGCTACAAGGGGGGAACCCTTGCCCGCTCGAGTATAACACATCCCAAAGGGCGCCCTCAATTTTAGACGACCAAAAAGTCACCTTGCGGGTGTGTTGCTACAGGAGCGGCCGGTTGCTTGGCGAAGCGTGTCGCGGGAATCCATCGTCAGGGACCAGGTGACTCCCGAGTCCTCGGGTGCCACCAAGGAGCCGGCGCCTCGCGAGGCACCATCGCGAGCCGCGTAAGTCCCTTGTAGGTGGCACCAGCGTTCCTCAGGATGAAGGGCACGTGTGTGCGGCCACCGGCGTCGCCCCGGCCACGCCCGGCCAGCGACGGCAGGAAGAGGCCCCTCGAACCGGCATCGTTGAGCCCTGCGATGTCGACGCACATGCGTACCTTGACGTCATCCCCGAGAACTGATGCCTACCTGTCAGGACGCACCGATGAAGGCATGCCGCCCATTGCTCGAGCTTCCCGCAGCCTACCGATTTCTTGGGCGATGAACTCATGCGCCCTCGGTGCCTGGAGCTGCTCCCTCCGTTCGCGGGGTCACGCGTGGAAGCACGCCTCCAAGTGGTGCCCGAGTACCCCCCCTCGTCACACGGGTAAGGTCAGATGCCTTCCATATGGAAGCCCCGAGCCTGGCCCGCGGGAGGTGGCGGGCGCACCTTGCTATGCTGGAGGGAGGCGAGCGCCGGCGACGGGCGCAAGGTTCGCGACGCTGCCGCTGGGCATCGTGCCCCTTGCCGCGGGATGGCCTTGGGCGGGCATTAGCTGCTTCTTCTTCGAGTGCACGACCTCGCGGGGCTCGGCATTTCCCTCGTCATCGGAATACCTGGCAGCAGCTGGTTTGTAGGCGCGCTCGAGGGAGAAGACCGCATCCTTCTCATCGTAGGCAATGGTGATGATGCCGCTGCAGCCCGGCATCTTGAGGACTTTGCAGCCGTGATGAGTCGCCACCATGAACTTGGCCAGCGCCGGGTAGCCCAGGATTGCGTTGTACGGAAAGCCGATGTGCGATACGTCGAAGTCAATGAGCTCGGTGTGATAGTTGTCAAGTGAACCGAAGGTGACCGGGAGGCGGACTTGCCCCAGGGGACGGTGGAGCGTTCCGTCACCCCCGAGAACAGCCTCGTCGGAGTCAACTGATCGTATGGCACTTGAAGCATCTCGAAGGTTCCCACGGAGAGCACATTGACGCTCGTGCCCCCATCGATGTGGGTCTTGGTGACCATGACCTTGCTGATGGTGGGGGAGCATAGTATCGGGAGCACACCGGCGGCTGCCGTGGACTTGAGGCCGTCCCTAGCGTCAAAGGAGATGGCGTACTGCAACCACTTGAGGGGCCGAGTGGCCTACGGCTTTGGGAGGGCCGCATCCACCTCGCGGGAGAACTGCTTGAACAGGCGGTTGGACGCTGGGGCGTGGGCTCCACCAAGGATGCTGGCTATCGCGCGAGGCTCCTGGTAGCCCCCAGCCCCCTTGTCCCGCTGGGCGTCGTCGTTCCTTCTGGGCAGTGGGGGCAGCGGCGGAGAGCCGCTTTGTCCTAAGGGCGTGCCTCGCGAGGTTGTTCGCGCCAGGCGTCCTCGCGAGGCCGTTCATGCCAGTTGTCCTCGTGAGGCTGCTCGCGCCAGCCTTGGCGAGGGTTGCCACCGCGGCCGTCCCACTTGCCTCCGCTACGGCTGCCTCCGCGGCTTGCGCTGCGGTCACTGGGTTTCGGATGTCGCCTCATGAGCTCCTGGCAGTCCTCGGTGTTGTGCGTGTGGAAGTCGTGGTAGATGCAGAACGGGCAACGGTCCTTCTCGGGCCCGTCGCGGTCGCGGCCATGCTTTTGCTCGGGCTCCGCGGTCGCGGTCGCGGTTCGGCTCCTAAGCAAGTCTTCCCACCAGCGCGGAGCATGGGGCTTCCACTAGGCGTGGGCATAGTCATTGGAGGACCGTGTCATCCGCCAGCGTGGAGCATGGGGCTTCCACTTGGGCGTGGGTGGGGGCCCCTCCGCATCCTCGGGGGACCCCGGGCATATACAACCCACTCATTATTACGTGAGAGTGTCACGGGTAGAGCCTGGGGGGCATAGGGTGCTCCACGCCTCCGGGGCACGGACCCCATCCCTTGTCCCTAGGCGTGCGGCGGCGGGCCCGGGGCGTGTCAGGCCCCGAACGGATCCTCCCGCGGGGCGGGGGCCCGTGGGCGCCCTTTCCAGGGAGGACCTGCTCCGGGACGAGGTCTCCTGCTTTCGAGGGCCCAAACACGGACGCCACTGCTGTGGTAGCGCTGCGATCCATTGCGGCGCGGACGGGGCCCAGTGCTGGGCCCCCTCACTATGCGCGAGGCCGGCCCCCGGCGCATCACCCCGACGCCCCTTGCCTGGGTATACGGGTGTCTCGCTCGGGCACTCGTCCCTCCGTCTCCAAGCAGGCAGCGCCTGGCCAGGAGACATGAATGAGTGCTCCAGCTTCTGTCCCCAGGCAGGCAACGCCCAGCCCGGAGACATGGGCGTGTGTTCCACCCTTTGTTTCCAGGCAGGCAGCGTTTGGCCCAGAGACATGGGCGTGTGTTCCACCCTCCGTCTCCATGCAAGCAGCGCCCGGCCCGGAGACATGGGCGTGTGTTCCACCCTCCGTCTCCAGGCAGGCAGTGCCCAGCCCGAGGACACGTGCACTTGCTTGTGATGGCACCTGGCCTGACGACGTGCCTCGCGAGGTTGCTCGCATTGGGCAACCTCACAAGGCCGACCACACCAGCTCTCCCCGTGAGGCTGCTCTCGCCAGGCCTGGCGGAGGCCGGCCGTGGGGACGTGGCCGCTCCACGGGGTGTCGATGTAGACGTGCAGCCCGCCGCCCATGTCGGGGGCGGCAGCCGCATAGGGTGTTGCAGGGCGTCGTCCGCCGCGCATTGCCCGCAGCTCGCGAAGCCCCTTGACTGTGCTGGTGATGAACCCTCTCGAGCCTAGCGCCTCGCGCCGTGCTCCTTGCTCGTGAGGGTGCGCATCGAAACGCGCCTCCAAGTGGTGCCCGAGCGCCTCTCTCGGCATTCCCATCAGGTTTGGAGCTCTCCAGGCGGAAGCTCCCGAGCCCGCCCCGGAGGAGAGAACCAAGGCCTTGCCAGCGGCGTCGACGGGCTCGGCGACGCGTAACATCCAGTCGCCATAGCGATTGTTGGCGGGGCGGTAGCGCAGCAGCTCGCACACCACGAGCAGCGCAGTTTGCGCATGCACCGGCCTGCAACGAACGCAGAAGGATGAGACCGCAGCGAGGGTGAGGACCGGAGTAGCGGCGCAACCGTCGCGCCGCACGGTGTGCAGTGGCAAAAAATTTTGCTGCCCGTGAGCAACCGGGTTGGCTGCAGCGTTAGCTGCAGGAGGGGCGGAGCGGCGTGGAAAACCGCGGCCCACGAGCGCCGTCGGGGCAACGCGGGTAGCTCGATGCTCGGCGCGAACTCGGCGGGCATCGGCCATGGGAGCGACGGAGCGGAGACGAGGCGGAACTGGAGGAATGATTCCGACACGCCTCTACCTGGCGTGCCAAATGTCGGAAATCGTGCTCCGCGGACCCAAGAAGGTTCGAACTCTGGGGCGTGTGCGAAGATCTTTCCCAGCTCAAGCCTCAAGCTCGTCGCCCCACAACCAAGCCTCCTCAGATGCGTATGAACAGGCAAGAAGATGCACACGAGAGATTTACCCAGGTTCGGGCCACCTTGCGGTGTAAAACCCTACTGCTGGTTTCGCTGGATTAGCCTCACGTGGGGGGCTTGAGGATGAACGAGTACAAGGGTGAGCGACCTCGCGAGGGCACTCGGGTGAGGATCCATTCGGTCCCCCTCTACGGTGGAGGCTAGCCCCTATTTCTAGTGGCCTGGGTCCTCTTCCCTTATCGCACAAGCGGGAAGGGATCCCACAACAACCAAATTCGAAAGGGGACATGAGCTACATCTTATCCTGACTAAAGGTGGTCTTCGCCTGCAAAGCAACTGGGCGTGACGCTGAGGTGGGCTCGACGATGACATCCGTCCTGCTGAGCTCGTGGTCTTGGTCTCGTTGCACCGGAAGGGAAACCTTTGGGGGATCCCTTGGGAACCTGCGTTCGTCCATGCCTCCTTAGCACAAAAGAGGAAACTGACTCTGTTGCGCCCGCTGGCGCCTGCCTGCCTTGGTCATCATGGCTCACGTCATCGCAGCCTCCTGAGGCCAGGCACTGCATAGGAACCTCCGCTCCTCGGGAGACAGCCTGGGGAGGTCGCTCCTCTGGAGGTCTTGGCTCCGTTCTCCTCACGAGGCCGGGGCCCTCGCGAGGGTCTTGCCTTGAGGGGTTTGTCGCCAGGCCGTATCGGGCCGTCGAGGTGGGCCACGTGCTGGGCTACAGGCAGGCAGGTCTGGGTACCCCCGGTCCAAGAACGCCGACAGCGACGCCTCAGGATGGGCTGCCCAGGGCCCAGACCCAGCATTGTGACATGGCTCTCAGGCAGACGGGCTTGGGCACCCCCTGTCCCAGTGGCCCGACATGCGCGGTGCGAGGACATCATTGCTCTCCACTGCGCTGTGCCCGTCCAGCGAAAGCGAGGGGGCATAGGTTGGTCTTCTGCCGGGTGCTATATCAGGGCAAGAGGAAATGTCCCCCGGCTCATGCTCCTCGCTCTCGCTCTTTGCCTCTGTTCATCCCTGTACTAGCGATGGCGCCCGTGAGGAGGTTCTTCGCCACTGAGAAGGGGAAGGCAGAGGTGGATGAGGTGGAAGCGTCGACACCGGTGAGGGCGCGAGGCCATCCTCGTTCCTCCGCCGCCATACCTGGGGAGCCTAATGCCGGCTCGAGCAGCCGTCGAGGGAGCTCAGCCCGCGGACGCGGATGCGAGGGCCGAGGTGGCAGTGGGCGACGTTGGAGGAATGTTACATCCACCCGACCGCCTTAGACACGGAGCAACTCCGCCGACGTGGCCCGCGAGTTCTTCGTAGGGATGGACGGCCAGCCCCGCACCTGGCTCCGGCTCCCGGACTCCTTCGCGGGGAAGATGGCGGAGCATGCGCCCCTAGGCCTGTGGCTGTAGCCAGACGGCTGCAGTAATTGGTCTTCTTGGGTGGCGACGGAGTTCAATCGCCTCGGCTTCATGTTCTTGAAGCGGGGGTGGAAGTCGTTCGCCCACGCCCGCGGCTTGAAGGAGGGGCATGTTCTCCATTTCAAGTTCGACGGAGCCACCATGCTCTTTGTGAAGATCTTTGGGGAGGCCGGCGACCGCCAGGACTGCTACATGGAGAGCGACAACAGCGATGGCAGTGGCTCTTCTGGCGATGACGACAGCGACAATTCTTCCTCCAGGGGAAGCAGGAGTGACGACGACTCCGATGACTCCCCAGACGTCCGCGTCAAGGAGGAAGACTCGGACTACGTGCACGCGGTTCCGGAGTCGGAATCTTGGAGGCAGAGCTGCTCGAGTTTGGCCCCTCTTCTTTTTTGTTGTCTTTTCTTTCCTGCGGTGAAGCATGTTGACCCCGCGGAGGTGCGTAAGAACGATTATGGCCCTCACACCTCAATCTTACTGTTGTCCTTGGTCGAGAATGAATTTGTTCTTCACAATCCTCGTCAGGCTTGTCCCCTTCCTCACGATCGCCTTAACGCTCTGCTTCGGTAGGACCCAGCCCCCGAGCGTGACTCAGCCGCCGCTGGTATATACGGTCATGATGCCTGGGATAGACCAAGAGGCGAGGGGCCCGAAGTCTGGTAAGAGCTCCCAAGGTGCAATGCTCAGGACGTCTCCCTTGACGCGCAAGCGGCTCGCGCGAGAGAAAAGGCCTCCGCCTGAAGCATAGTTACGATGAGGAGGAATATTACTAACAATCACTGAGCCGCCGGGAACGGTTAACTTGACTTCCTGGGGCATGTCGCGAGGCGAGCACCCCCTGGGAGAGGTCCATGCGACGCAAAGGCGCTTATTTCCACAGTTTGTTTTCTTATCCCACCTTCCACTTCACGACGAACCCATGTAAGCCCCGCGAGGGGCGCGCGAAATATCGTTGCCCCTTGCAACCAACACCTTTGCGGCTTGAACCATGCGTCTGCTTCTGAGGTCCCCTCGTGGAGTTTTCCCCTTTTCCCTTGCTTGCTTGGGCGCCCCGCTTCGTCGGGGCCTAGCCGCCAAGCGAGCCTCAGCCGTCACTGGTATGTCAGGTCGCGATGTACGGACAAGGCCACGAGGTGAGGAGCTCCGGGGGCCAATGGAGGCTCCTAAGGCACGATGCTTAAGGACCCCCCTTCGACACGCGAGTGACTCTTGCGAGGGAAAACGCCGGCGATGGCGAGGCTGCCCTGGGGGCTTGCGCAGGAACCCTTCATTTCGAATGGCGTGCGCTCATTGTCTTGCACTTGGGTGTCACATGAGGAAACCAGGCACCAAGGGCCTCGGTGGGGTGATGTGCATGGGGGCTGACCGGTGAGCCAGAGCCCAGTCCCTTGGGTTTTTCGGCGCTGCTGGGACTGACCTAAGCACACGCACCATGCCCAGTAGCCCCCGCTCGCGTGAGCCTCAAGAGGTAGACATCGAGTGCGTGCGGCCCGCAAGAAAAAACCCAACGAAATGCCGCTAGAATCAAAAACCAAAGCTTTCATTAAAAGAGATGACAAATTTGTTTACTAGCAAAAAGAGGCGCGACCGCTGCGTCTGGCGCGGGTCGGCCTAAGGTTGGTGCGGCCCGTGGGGCGCCCTCGTTGATTTGTTCCGCCAGCACGGAGCATGGGGCTTCCACTTGGGCATGGGCATGATCGCGGATCGATCATTCCACCAGCGCGGAGCATGGGCCTTCCACTTGGGCGTGGGCATGATCGTAGTTTGATCGTTCCGCCAGTGCGGAGCATGGAGCTTCCACTTGGGCGTGGGCATGATCGCGGTTCGATCGTTCCGCCAGCGCGTTGCATGGGGCTTCCACTTGGGCGTGGGCATGATCGCGGTTCGATCGTTCCGCCAGCGGGGAGCATGGGGCTTCCACTTGGGTGAGGGCTGGAGTTCTCCCGGTGCCAAGGGGCGGCGCACCGGGAGGCTCCAAGGCATGTACAACCCCACCTCATTCTTACGTGAGAGGGTCATGGGTAGAAATTGCAAAGGTGCTGGATGTTCCCTGTGCTTTGCACGGTTATCCCATCCTCCGTCTCTAGGCGGGCGGCGCCTGGCCTGGAGACATGGACGACCCTAAAAGGGCCTTCCCACATCGGAGAGAGCTAGTGGAGGCCCTCTTTGGAAAGGATCCACTGCAGGACAAGGTCCCCGACCTTGAGGGTACGAGGGCGGACATTGTGACTGTGATAACGCCACAAGGCATGCTGGTACCTCGCTGATTGGAGGGCGGCCAGGCGGCGGGCCTCCTCGAGGAGAAAAAGATCGGCCCCCCGCGAGTCGTCCTGACGCGCCTCGTCGAATGCCAAGACCCGCCGGGAGCCATGCTTAAGATCCGAGGGAAGGACCGCCTTAGCCCCGTAGACGAGGAAGAAGGGGGTTTCGCCGGTGGGCTTAGTCGCGGTAGTGCGGATGGACCACATCACGGACTGCAGCTCATCCAGCCAACCCTTCCCACATGCTTCAAGCTTCTTCTTGAAGCTCCGAGTCTTGAGGCCCCTGAGGACTTCACTGTTGGCACACTCGGCCTGGCCATTACTTCGCGGATGCGCCATAGAAGCGTAGCATATCTGCGTACCAAGGTTAGCACAAAATTACCTGAAGAGGCCTCTTGTAAATTGGGAGCCACTGTGGGCGATGATGCGATTGGGGACGCCGAATCGGCACACGAGGCCCTTGATGAACTTGACGGCCGAGCCTGCCGGGATGGTGCGCATGGGCTCGCCCTCCGTCCACTTGGTGAATTTGTCGATGGCGATGTAGAGGTAGCGGTATCCGCCTGCCGCGCGAGGGAAGGGGCCTAGTATGTCTAGCCACCATACCGCGAAGGGCCAGGAGAGCGGAATCGTTTGAAGTCCCTGTGCAGGCTGGTGGGTCTGCTTGGCATGGAACTGGTAGGCTTGACAAGATTGGACTAGCTCCGCGGTGTCGCGGAGTGCACTAGGCCAATAGAAGCCATGCAGAACACCTTACCGGCAAGGATGCGTGAAGATGAGTGGTGCCCGCAATCCCCTCCATGGTTGTCGGTGAGCAGTTCGTGCCCTTCCTCCTCCGAGATGCAGCGCAGCAAGACGTCATTGGGCTGCCTGCAGTATAGCTCATGGTCTCGCGGGCAATAAGCGGTGGCCTGCCGGACGACGCGCTCCACTTCCACATCTTCCGCGGGGAGGTCACCGTGAAGCAGGTAGGCCTTGAACTCCGCGACCCAGCCGTTCTCTTGAGGCTCCAGTGCTAGCAGTAGGCGGTCTCCTGAGGGTGGGCCACAGTCCGGTGCGCATGTTGCTGGTGTGGGCGGCAGCTCCTCGCGCAGCAACGTTGTGCCAACGGCGAGCGGCATGGCCGACGACTTGACACTACACCACGAACCCATCTTTAGCTACGCATGTGCTCCAACGAAATAAGCATGTGTTACTGACGGAGCCCCACTTCCCACGACCATTATTCCACAACCACTTCCTTCCTATGAACAAGTGGATCGACTGCGTTTGGTCAAAAAAAATGATAGATTATGCAACTTCCCATTAGAATCGTCCTGGTATCCTCGCCCACCGCGAATAACAGTGCACGCCGTCGACGCCACCACCACCATATGACACCATGCCGCCGCCCATGAGTTTGGGCAAGCCCTGATCTGGATTCCCCCAGTTTACCTCAACCACGCCCCGGATCCCGAAATGGTGCGATTCGCCATTAGTCCGGCACCAAGCGACAGACGAAGGCTGGATGCCCCTACATCACCGACCAACACCATTGATCTTTGCGGCATCTCTAGAGCAGCGACCATTATCTTCGACTATGTGGTTCAATCTCTCTTACCGCTTTCTGTTTCTTGATTTTTTGATCTGTTCTTTCTTCATTGAATCTCTGCATGCATTGGTTGTTCCTCACCTCAACTACGACCATTCTTTTAAGGGTATGATGCCATAGGATCCATTCAACCACCGCCTAACATGGATGCATCCCACTCAGTGAAGGTGATTGCTTCCTATTCCCAAATTAAACTACATGACCTGTACACCTCATTTCTACAACATTATTCACACTTTGGTGCTCATATGATTGCGAATTCGGACTTCCCCTGTTGCTCATGCGTGAATTAAAATCATTTTTGGATTGACGAGTATGTCCATCTATGTTGATTCCATTAATTCAGAAATATTAATACTGCCATGATTACGTTTTGGCTAGTGTTCCTCTAATTTAGTTCTCTAGAGTACAAAATTATTATGCAGATCTGGACGATTGTGTTTGATGTCAACTGTATGCAACATCAGGGCCTGATTAGGGGTGTAGCCGAGTTTCTTTAAGAAAATCGTGAGAAGAGGACCCTATCTTAATATTAACCTGAAAAGGAGTAAAGCTCCTGGAAGAGCTTGGGTTACATTTATCCCATTGTGCAAGCAGAAACAATGGGGAGTGGGGGTACAGAGAATATGATCCAAACGAGGGGAAAAAATAAAAGGTGAGCTAAGACTAAACTAGCCCGGCCAATCTACAAACCATTTCTGAATCGAGCTAAGCTCTTTTTTATTTTTGCTTTGCACACCTAGGTTTTCACAAGCACCACTCATTGATTCACAGCGAGTTCTTCAGGTACTCTAATGTTGTCAAACACTTTTTGGTTCCGAGGTAGCCAAACGGTCCATATAATAGCAATGCTCACCATATGCCATGCCCCTTTCTATATTTTAGGGAACTGATTCCTAAAGTTGTAGAAGATGTTGATCAGATCCGAAATTCCCCTGAACTATTTATGTCGCGGGAGTAGCCGAATTGTTATTTGGTCAGAGAAACATGAGTGATCATCCATCATCAGTTTGATTCTTATCCGAAACTATTCCTGGTCCATGAGAGGCAGTAAGATTTCAAATTCCCTTACTCTCACGGCATTGCAAGATTTGTGTTCATGTCTTCCCCTGATGTTGTACATTACTTCCCATGAGGATAGGTGCAGGCAGCAAAGAGGTGATAATTTTGTTCCCAAAGATGCCATTCCCATCTTAACAATCTACATTTTGTTCGATTGCTATTATGAATATTTATATTGAAGTGGCGCAGCATTGTAGGAGCAGTGTCTCGTGGTAGGGCATGGCAATGGCTACTCACGCCCCGCGCATGCCCTCTATGTCCAGGACATTGCATATTTTTGCAATGCACCTGCCCACCACACGTTTGGCACAATGTCTCTGAGATCGACATTACTTTATGACTTTGGACAGTATATGTTATGTATCCTTTTATGTTATCCATAAATTATTAGAATCTGAAGGTCATAATCTAAAAGAACCGAGCTGACAAAAAATATTTTCCCCTCAGATTTGCAGAATGCTGAACCATGACCTTGGATCCTTACACTACAGTGGCAGCGGCAACATTTAGGACTGGTAAGGACATGATACATTAATTACTCAATTAAGTTGTCTGTACATATCCCTTTTGACCATATAAACTTTAACCGATGAGGGGAGATTTTTCTAATACCATTACTAAATCCAATCCATTTTTAACATATGCTTTGGGGGGTATTGCAGGGCACTGATTTTTCTCGTCTGAGTGAAACATAATGATAGCTTGCTGCACTCCTGTAAAAGTAATATGCCCGGTTTTTTTAGTGTGAAGATGTAATTATTTAGCTATAGCTTTTGAAATTCTTCATTTTTTTGTCTTCATGTACCAACTTACCACACAAAGGGACATACTATATTGTAACCGAACCTTATGATATTTGGTGACAGGCGAACACTGTGCACGCACATGTTGCCCATTAAATATGTCTAATGATCAAGCTATCTTCTCAACATTTACTTAGTTCAGTTTTGTGCAATACTAACGCAGCCAAATTGTATGAGGTCATTCATTCAATATACAAAGTGGAAAAATCTTCATGGTTTGTAACTTCCCACTATATAGATGCAACCAGATTAATTATTGGCCATCAACCTTTGTATGTTGATCCCTAAATTTTCCTACTTTATTAACTTGATTTTATCTACCGTATGTTACTGCTTTCGTTTACTTCTTGTTGCAGATCTCCCAAGATAAATTCATGGCGCAAGGCTCAGGATGTTGATTGCAAGGTCGTGAATGGGCTACTTAGATAATTTCACATTTTGTTTTAGAATGTTATTTTTTGGCCTCAGTCATTATTATTTTAGAATGGCGGAGATATTGGTTGGAAGGTCGAGAATTGACCTACTACTAGATAGTTTCACATCTTGTAATCTTAGGATTGTGTTCTTTGTAATGCAACATAATCAGTATAATATATGTGACATTTGGGTTTATTATATTGTGGTTTACTTATGCACTATCGACATTGACCTAATAATTCTTGATGAAAATATATAAAATACCATTAATTTTTCATGCTATGAACAAATGGTTCCAGACGTTGTAATGGTCCATTTGAAAATCCTGTTATGGAGGGTAGCCACCAACGCATATGAAGTGTTGTTAAGCTTTAACTCTATGTGTTGCTCTCTTACAACACTTATTCGTGCCGCTTACCAACGCATGTATATACATTGTTGTAGACCCTTCCAACGCCACCAACGGCAACGTATAATAATCCGTTGGTGTAGACATTAGCAACGTTTATATGGACCTACAACAACACATCAATGCATTGCAGAAGGGGGGTTCCTGTTGTAGTGTGAGGACCCTTTCTTCAAAGATGCCTGGGCTTTGGGACTCGCGGTGCGACGCCCGTTTGACGATGTCGTTGACTTCTTTGTTGGCGCCACGCAGGATGTGCTGTAGCTCTAAGCCAAGGAAATGTTTCAAGTTTGCGTACCTCCTCCAGGTAGGCTACCATGTGCTCGTCCTTGGGCATGTACTTTTCGTTCGAGAAATTGACGAGGAGCTGAGAGTCGCCTTTGATGATGAGGCGCTCGATGCCGAGGGCGGAGGCTTCCTTGAGGACAGCAATGAGACCCCCGTACTCCGCGATATTGTTGGAGACCTTCCCGTCATGCCTGAAGCATAGCTGGACCGCGTAAAAAAGCTTATCTCCTGTCGGCGAAGTGAGCACGGTGCCAGCCCCCGCGCACTGCCTGGAGAAGGCGCCATCAAAGCATAGGACCCAATCACAGGGTGCCTCATCCCCAGGAAAGAGGGTTTTGCTCTCCTGAGATTCCTCCTCATGCGGGTCCATCCATTCCACGACGAAGTTGGCTAGGGCCGCGCCCTTAATGACTCTGGTGGTGCAGAACTCCAGTTGGAAGGCTTGCAACTCGATGTTCCACTCGGCAACTCTGCCGGCGGCGTTGGGGCTGCGCAAGGTCTGATCCAAGTGGTAGGCAGAGAGAACCTTGATGGGATGGCCCTGGAAGTAGTGGCATAGTTTCCTGGAGGCGACGAGGAGCTCGAGGAGGAGCTTCTGCTACATTTGTGGTGACCCCGACTCATAAGTCGGGATCACCGAATGTACGTGCACAGTGATCCCAGAGATCAATGCTCACTGAACACACAGAAACTGAATAACAAGAGTCTTACATCCGTTACATACCAATTTACTCGAATGTGGCCTTTATGGCCAAGTCTTCATATGTTTGTAGCAGAAATCTTCGACAATAGCATGGACCCACGCCATCTGCCTTAACCCTATAGGCATTCTGACTGGGAAGCGTCCTAGCCCGCATGTTCGGCACCAAGGTAATCTTCATCATAACCTGGTCTTTCATGCCTGGCCAATAAAATAATCAGTGGCAAGCCAATGAGTACTTTGAATGTACTCGCAAGCAACCCATGCTTTGGAACAAGGTTTAACAATGCATGATATAGCACTAAGTAGGCAATTTGCTGAAAGCTAATTCTGAGTGCAATGACATGTTCAATCAACTTGTAAAAGCATGCATCAACAGCTAGCAGATATCCATATGAACATGTTACAAATATCAATATAAATAGGGTTTGAACATCTCAGGTTCAATCATCACGTCAAATCATCCGACTTGACTCAAGTATCAGCCTTGTCACACACACACACACACACACACACACACACACACACACACACACACACACCAAGTTTTTGTAAACAATGGACATAGCCCAAGAGCGGTCATCCAACTGTCGTTGACCTTGGACACGGCTATTCGAATAGTTTTACACTCTGCAGAAGTCGCACACTTTACCCACAAGACTCGGGGAACTTCCATGTCATCCACGACTCACAGTATATTACATACCCGAGGTAAGCACCCAAACAATGCCTTTCCCTTGGCGACACTAAACAAAGAGTCCACTCATTGGTGCCATCCCTCGTGATATACATCACACGTATCATCCATGAGGGCACGCAACCGTGTGCCCGGTGTCTATGAAAACAGCCCATGATCGTCCATTCCGGTACGACCCCGTATCGAGAGTGACCACACCACTCCCGCCACTAGTAATGCAGGCTCTCTGCAAGCATCAACCAAAGTAATCAACAAAGCCCCGTCCCATAAGGGGTATCGTGGTTGTACATGTAAGATTGGAATAACGGTCGCAACTTACACCAATCCGTTTTTGAAAACCACACATTCACTTCCTCCCGTACACCACTTCTTTATCAAGTGGTTACCTAGCTCACATCATCTCCCTCGGACATTAGTGGCACCCGACGGGGGTTTTGAAAAGTCTTTGAAATCACTTTGTTTCCAACACCATGCATAAGCCCGTCCCACTTTGCGTAGAAACTACTTATCAACCTAACTACTCACACCGCATAAACCTCATAGGACGGTAGGGTCATGCTCAGTGCAAGTATCAACGGGTAAAAGTATCGGAGACAACCCATGAAGGTGGTCACCATAGCATCATGATCAACATATCAAAAGTGAAGTGCTATATGCCATGCAATAAAAATGGTTTTCTTAGACATGGTCAAGGGGCTGCTTGCCTGTCTCAGGAAAGTCTTTGAGGTCTTCACACGTTTCTCGTCCAACTCCGAGTACTTCGTCTACTTCGTCAGCTACCACCGGAAACAGCCACAATAAGCAACACAACAAACAGAGAAATAAAATTTCTTTATAAATGGGAGTTTCATTTTTCTTGGACCTCTCTGGTCATAAGAAAAATACCTAAAATATCTCTACTGGAGTTGGATCAACGAGGCTTTTTGAATGGTGGAAATGGAGGAAATGATGATCCTATAAGGAGTCTACAGAAAATATTTTTATAAAAAGGAGTGAATGCACTCATCAAATAGGGCATGATTTTATTAGAATTTACAAAGTGGTTTCAATGGATTTGGGGTAGTGATGAATTTCCTAGGAGTTTTATAAGATGGAAATAATGAAAAAGGGAGCTATTTATTTGGTACAACAGAATCTAGGCTAAGTAAAAATGTAACACATGGCTAGATACATATGGAATGATGTTATAGTCATCTAGGAATTTGAATCACTCCATTTGGAATTAGAATGAATGACCTAGGGGTTTTACAAATTGGGTTTTGAATAATTCAAATTTGAATTAATACTGGAACAGTGTAGAAACTTGTGGTGAAAAAATATGAAAGTTGCATCATTAGATAGGTGGCAATTTTAGGAGAATGTAGAAATTTGAATCATCAAAATTGGAGTTGATATGAATTTACTATGAATTTTTGAATCTTCCTGAAAAAGTAAAAGAGAGAGAAAAAAGGCTATATACCACTGGGCTATTTAGCGCACTGTGCGCCGAATAAGCTGATGGGCTGGCCCAGCAGCCTCAGCCGTGCACGCACGAGGCCACATCGAAGGAGCCTCCCGGAAGGGTGCTTTCGCCATAGGGGAGCGCACATGGCTGGAGACGCGTCCACTTAACTGGAGGGGGGCCGGGACCACTGCCACTTACAGGCGGGCCTCGCTGGCAGGCCCTCCTCCTACCTCCCTCTCAAACAGAGCTAGGGTAGGGGAGGCCGACCGTTCCCGCGCTGGTGCCCTGTCCCGGCGGCTCAGGTCACCTCCGGCGGCGCTCCGACCACCGACGTGCACGGGGCGGTGAGCCGCAACCTCCTGGGTGCCGCTTGCCAGCCGGGGAGAGCCGCAGCGGCGACGGTTTGCCTAGCAGCGGATGAGGCTGCCGACCATCCTTGGCCTCAAGCGCATGGCGTCCCGGAGTAGAAACGGCGGCGAGGGGAGCTTCGGGGCGTCGGGGAGGAGGCGCTAGGTTGGCCAGACAGAGGATAGAAGCTCGGGGCTAGGCGAATTTAAGCAGAGTCCGAATGATGACATGGCGGCCATGAGGGGGCATTCCTAGCTCGGGACCTCCAATGGCTCGGCCCAGGGGGTTTCTGGGAGTGGGAGGAGTGGACTAGGAGTGTCCAGGGTGCTCGGGGGGGGAGGTAAAGCAAGGGGCGATGCGAGGTTCTCGGGTGCGCCTCGGATGCTCTCGGCGTGGGGAGCACGCGTGCCAGAGCGGTCCTGGAGGCTTGCGAGTGTCGGGGAGGGGCATGGGAGGCAAGGAGGGATTCCCTGGCGTGTTTTGGTGCTCTACCGAGGTCACACACGAGCTACAGGACAAGCTCAAGTGGCAGAGCACCGTTTCTGCCGGCCAGCAGCATGGTCACCAGACCAACTCGCGTCCAGGGCAATTTTTTGGTCGACCAGAGATGTCTAGCGTGCAAGGCACACATGGTAAATGGCTCTGGTGAAGTTTCAAGGGCATAGGAGCTGGGTGGGGTGGATTTCCAATAGGGTAAAGTTTTCAGCAGTAAACTCGGGGCTGATCTAATGGGATTTTACTCTAGGGCACTATGGATAAAACCTTGTCTAGTGGCCCTAGGTATGGAAGGACTATATGTCCACCAATTATAAGCTCAGGGAGGCAAGTAAATAGGGTACTTGTAGTTCAAGGCTACACTGGCTGCTAAAATTTCGTTTTTGATGAACTGCTCATATTTTCCATCTGAGCCTGCCATTTTTCGGTGTGGCAAGATGCGTTTAGATAATAGAGATGTTGTGGAAAAACATGGGTACATTTGCATGAACAGAATGATGGGAGAGAGGAAGGAGAGGTGCTGCCATGGTAAAAAAGAGAGGGAAAATGAGGAGCTACCCCCCAAATAATTGACCAAAGGCCATGGAAAGGTTGCTGGAGGTAGAAGGGGGCTACCACATGCTGTGGTAAAAAGTTAGAGGCAAGGATAATATTTTTGGGTCAACTTAGCTGGTCCACTAGTTTATGGCAGAAGGAGTTTGTGCTGTGTTTGGGCTAGGTAGAGGAATCCTATGGGCTTGATATTTACCAGGACTAAATTGCAAGCCCAACTGGTCCTGATCACAAGCTTTCAGCTCATTTGAAGAAAGTTGATAATACAAACTTGGTAAACCCTAGAAATCAACAGAATCGGGTTTCTGTCGATCTAGTCATGCAAAACTATTCTCCTTGATGCACCACTTTGTTTAGTGTCATAATTTGCTGATTAGAGCATGCCCACAAAATTTGAGATCAAGATAAGAAACTTGATAATGTAAAGTTGCTCAAATTTGGTGCTGGACAGAATGGGTTTTGGGGTATTTTCGGGAACCAAAACTACTTGGATTGGAATGAAACTTGGCAAGATCATCACAGATGGCATGTGTGACTTGCTAGAATTTTCCTGCATTTATTTGAGAAAATTTCTTATAGAAATATTTCAAATGCTTGAAATGAACAGAAATGGTTTTCGAGGGTTTTGTCCAATATTTTGAACATGACCATCTGTTGAAACTCACATATATGGAAAATATATGTCCACTGAGTTTCCCTAAATTTTCTCAAATATTTTGAAGGCATAAAAATAATTTTTCCCTATAAAATACCATTCCTGGACTTTAGAAAAAGCCTTTAAATAAAAGAGGAAAATAATCTTTAAAAAAATAATTTTGTGGTTTTGGGAAGTCTTTTTGACAATAGGATCTAAATAAAATATTTGGGGCAAAACATACTCCCTAACTCGAGGACTTGTAGTGCAAATCTCAATTCAAGGGTTTTTGAAAGTTTAAATGAAATAAATGCTTTTTGGCCAAAATAAATTTGTATAAAAATAGTTTTTGGTCCTATACACATGGTATGATCATTGGGCAAGGCTTTGGATTCAAGGAGATGAGTTTTTAGAGTAGGTGGAATTTTATGAATTAGAGCACAAGCAAACAAACAAGGAATCAGCAATCAAGCCAAGCATCACAAGCACACAAAAAGTTTTAATTGGCCCTAATTTTTGAGCTATGTTAACTTATTCAAGAGAAGCAAAACACAGGGTGTGACAGACCTACCCCCCTTACAAGAATCTCGTCCTCGAGATTCCTAGGCTAGGTGTTGAAGAGGTATGGAAATTTGGATCTGAGGTAGTCTTCACGTGCCCCTGTTGCTCTTGCTCCGGTGTGGTTGCTCCACTAGTCCTTGAGGTGATTGACGATACAGATTCGAGTGCATCGTTTGACTCCATCCGGGAGGTGGACGGAGTTCTTGCGGTAAGGATGGGTCTGGCTAGTAGTTAAGGGCTTGATTTACGGGGTTTGAGTGTGGGTCTGGCTTGCGTGTGTATTCCAAAGTCGGAATATGGGGCAAAGCAGTGTATCTGCGGGCTGGTCATGTGGGTTACCCATGCTGGTTAGTGACATCTAGACATCTCGTGTTAGAATAAAGGGGTCAAGGTTTTGTGTAGCTTCCCGTCGACGGGGAAGTCCTTATCTTCCTTAAAGCAGGAGATCTTCAGTCGTAGGTGGACTTCATCCTTGAGAGTGTCGAAGCGCGTCACCGTAGGCATCTTGTCAAGAACTTCTGTTTGAAAAAGTTGCCCAGGTATGTTCTTCATTCATCTTCGGCCATTTGTCTTCGTCGTCACGGACGCACGTTTTTCTGGCAGATCTTCGAGTGCCTGTTCTACTTGTCTCTCCATAGCCATTTGTGGCAGGGTTTGAGCCGAGTCTCGTCCCTAAGACTAAGCTTAGAGATTCGACACGAAGACGGTTCCTACCGCCTAGGGAAGCTTTTGAGGGGTCCTAAATGAGCTGGCTACCCGAAAGTATAGACCAACCATCCAATCCCCAAGGTCTGAGGCTTGGCAAGTGGGGTCAACTACCTTTGGTAGGTGGTGCACCATGATCCAGTCAGGGTCATGCCCGTGATTGGACCAAAAAGCGGCTAATAATGAAGTCATGACAGAAGTTATGACAGTTGTCCCACTTCGTCTACTTCGTCAACTACCGCCGAAAACAGCCACAATTAGCAAGACAAAAAATAGAGAAATAAAAGTGCTTTATAAATGGGAGTTTCATTTTTCTTGGACCTCTCTGGTCATAAGAAAAATTCCTAAAATATCTCTACTTGAGTTGGATCAACGAGGCTTTTTGAATTGTGGAAATGGAGGAAATGATGATCCTATAAGGAGTCTATAGAAAATATATTTATAAAAAGGAGTGAATGCACTCATCAAATAGGGCATGATTTTATCAGAATTTAGAAAGTGGTTTCACTGGATTTGGGGTAGGAATGAATTTCCTAGGAGTTTTATAAGATGGAAATAATGAAAAAGGAGCTATATATTTGGTACAACAGAATCTAGGCTAACTAAAAATGTTACACATGACTAGATAGATATGGCATGCTGTTATGGTCATCTAGGAATTTGAATCACTTCATTTGGAGTTAGAATGAATGCCCTAGGGGTTTTACAAATTGTGTTTTGAAAATTCAAATTGGAATTACTACTGGAACAGTGCAGAAACTTGTGGTGGAAAAATATGAAAGTTGTATCATTAGATAGGTGGCATTTTTTGGAGAATGTAGAAATTTGAATCATCAAAATTAGAGTTGATATGAATTTACTATGAATTTTGGAATCTTCCTGAAAAAGGAAAAGAGAAAGAAAAAAGGCTATATACCACTGGGCTATTTAGCGCACTGGGCACCGAATAAGCAGATGGGCCAGCCCAGCAACTTCAGCCGCGCGCGCACGAGGCCACGTTGAAGGCGCCTCCCGGAAGGGCGCTTTCGCCGCAGGGGAGCACACTTGGCCGGAGCCTCGTCCACTTAACCGGAGGGGGACCGGGGCCACTACCACTTACAGGCGGGCCCCGCTGGTAGGCCCTCCTCCTTCCTCCCGCTCAAACTGGGGAGGGGCAGGGGAGGCCGGCCGTGCCCGCGGCGGTGCCCTGTCCCGGCGGCTCCGGTCACCTCCGGCGGCGCTCTGACCACCGACGCGCACGGGGCGGTGAGCCGCACCCTCCTGGGTGCCGCTTGCCGGCCGGGGAGAGCCGCAGCAGTGACGGTTCACCTAGCAACGGATGAGGCCACCGGCCATCCTTGGCCTCAAGCGCATGGCGTCCCGGAGTAGAAAAGGCGGCGACGGGAGCTTCGGGCGTCGGGGAGGAGGCGCTAGGTTGGCTAGACAGAGGATAGAAGCTCGGGGCTAGGCGAATTTAAGAGGAGTCCGAATGATGACATGGCAGCCATGAGGGGGTATTCCGAGCTCAGGAGCTCTAATGGCTTGGTATAGGGGGTTTCGGGGAGTGGGAGGAGTGGACTATGGGTGTCCAGGGTGCTCGGGGGGGGGAGAGGTAAAGCAAGGGGCGACGGGAGGGTCTCGGGTGCGCCTCAGATGCTCTCGGCGTGGGGAGCACGCGTGTCAGAGCTGTCCTGGAATCTTGCGAGCATCGGGGAGGGGCGTGGGAGACAAGGAGGGATTCCCTGGCATGTTTTGGTGCTTTGCTAAGGTCGGACGCGAGCTACAGGACAAGCTCAAGTGGCAGAGTGCCGTTTCTGCCGACCAGTAGCACGGTCACCACACCAACTCGTGTCCAGGTCAAATTTTTGGTCGACCAGAGATGTCTAGCGTGCAAGGCACGCATGGTAAATGGCTCTAGTGAATTTTCAAGGGCATAGGAGCTGGGTGGGGTGGTTTTCTAATAGGGTAAAGTTTTCAGTAGTAAACTTGGGGCTGATCTAATGGGATTTTACTCTAGGGCACTATGGATAAAACCTTGTCTAGTGGCCCTATGTATGGAAGGCCTATATGTCCACCAATTTTAAGCTCAGGGAGGCACGTAAATAGGGTACTTATAGTTCAATGCGCCTGTCCTAGCCCGTCAGAGTTAGGTGTATCCCACTAGCACTCTAACAACAGCCCCTGTAGCTGTAAGAGAGCGCACTGTACACCTAGTAAATGACAATTGTAGCCTTTGTGGAAACCCCTTGAACTATAAAAGGAGGCCCATGGCTACCTTGACAAAGGTCAACACCCAGTCCATTTGCACGCGTAGCAGCACCTCTCGAGCATCCTTGCCGGGTGGCTGCGCCCCTGTATTTGGACCCAGATATACAAACACACATACATGACGTAGGGTTTCACGCTCCTAATTGGCCAGAACCTGTATAAACCCTGCACGTAGTCATGGCCGACTGATGCTCTTTGTGCACTCGACGCCCCCGCCGAACCGTAAAGGGACCCCGCTGGTCCTGTAGATCATCGTGAATGACACGCCGACATCTTTGGCGCGCCAGGTAGGGGCGCAACCTGTGCGTGAATCTTCACTGGCATTTCTGCATGTCTTCGCCGACGCCCATAGCGCCCAAGAAGGCCAAGGGCACGGCGACACCCGTCGCGACCACATCTAAGCTGCCATCCCAAGCCACCGATGGCGGTGACCACCATGCTCACCCCGTCGGTGAGCGTAGCCACAACACTGCGCGGAGTTGCATGACCGGACTTCCGCCATGCCCCTCGCAAGATGACCGCGACCCGCGCTCAAGATATGGTGAACCGGAGCCTCGCGCGGACGGGTCCCTCGTGCGCTGCTCCCTAGGGTCGAAGGGCCGAGCTCCACGACCCCCTCCCGGTGAGGGAAAACGGCGGGCGACGGCTCGGGAAAGCGTTCCTTCTGGCATTCCCAGGAGTAAGAGCACTACCCACGCCTCGCCCCGTCCGGTCCCCAAAACCGTGGAAGAAGCTATGGCGCAGGCCCAGCTCCTGCTCAACTTTCCGCCGGCGCCGGAGCTGATGGAGGAGTGGAGAGCGACCATACAAAGCCTGTTAAACTTCGCCAACAACGACAGATTGAATGCGGCGGGTTCCTCGCGCACGCGGCGCGCGGCTCCCATGGATTCCACCGGCGGACGCGACGTCGGCGGGGCACACACGGTGCAGTCGCCCCCACGACAGCAGCGGACCTCCCGCTGCACCGACGTGCAAGACAAAGTGTCTCAAGCATCGACGAACCCGCGGCTGAAGCAATACCAACCCCAAGTCTTGAAGGTCATGCGCAAGGAGGATGCGCGCACCGCCATCGAAAGACAGCGGGTAGCGCGCCGTTAATCCGATGGTCGTGCAGATCCAGCCATCGACGATCCCACGCCCGGGGCGCCGGGCAGCTTACCTTACGAGTTCGGATGCCCGCGTTCACCAACAAACTACGGCAAGTCCGCTGGCCCTACAGTAGGGCCTTCAAGCCGGAGTTGCCGGACAAATAAGACGGTGCGATTAGTCCATCGGATTTCCTAGGCATCTACACCATCGCGGTGCAGGCTGCCGGAGAACGAGACGAGAATGTGCTAGCGAACTACTTCCCACTAGCACTTAAGCCCAACATGAGGAGCTGGCTAATGAACTTGCCGGAGGGGTCCATCTCTCTCCTGGGTGGACCTGTGCAATCGGTTTGTCGGGGCTTACCACGGGGGCCACAAGCTCCCGGGGCAACCTAGCAATCTACACGTGCTCCCCCAGCGGGACGGTGAGACCCTCCGCAAGCACATCCAAAGATTCAGCCGCATGCAACACAACATCCCGGAGATTCACCCTGCCGCGGTGATCGTTGCGTTCCACATGAACGTACGCAATCGCCGCATGCGCGAGGAGAGGAGGATCAACAAGGTGCGGGACGTTGCCGAGCTCTATGCTCTGGCGACAAGTGCACGCGGGCTGAGGAAGGGAGGAGGCTCTTGGGGGAGGATGTTGGCGCGGAGGTTGACTCCTACGATGATGATAACGTGCCTGCCACCTCGAGGAAGGGGCGCAAGCGCAACAAGAAAAGCAAGGGCAAGACAGTAATGGCTGTCGAGAGCTCCGGCAAGCCTAACGCCGGCAAGAAGGCCAAGTCTGAGGATCCCAGCAAAGACATTGCCGTGTGCTCCAGAGACGACGAGGCCGCGGCAGGCGAGAAGACCGGCAAGCCCTACTGCAAAATCCACCTCACTAAAGGCCACGATATCAACGAATGCCGCCAAGTAGAACAGCTTGCTGAGAAGCAGAAGCAAGAGTACGAAAGGCGCGACAAAGAGAAGGGTTGAGATGGTGTCGGTGGACCCGACAAGAAGAACTACAATGGTCGAGGCGACCGCCACGACAAGGCCAAACAGCAGAAGGAAGAACCTGCTAGAGGCCGAGGCGACAAATCCGATGATGATGATGACAATGACAAAGATGAAGAGGGATCTGACAAGCAAGAGTTCCAGAAGGCCATGGATGCTATGTGTGTTGATGGGGGCGCATCTTTGCACTCCTCCCAAGGGCAGCTCAAGCAGTGGGTCCGCGAAGTCAACGCAGCGGAGCCAGCGGCAGAGGCGAGGAAGCTCCTCAAATGGTCCTACACTCCCATCATCTTCGACGGTGAGGACCACCCTGATCGTGTGACTGTGGTTGGGTGGTTGCCGTTGTTGGTCTCACCAACGATTCACAACCTTAGAGTCACGAAGATGTTGGTCGATAGTGGGGCCGGCCTGAACCTAATTTCGCCCAATGTGATCAAGTGGCTATAGATCCCCGACTCGGACCTCAAACCAATGGGCTCCTTCCAAGGAGTGGAAAGGGGAAGATCTCAATCAAAGGGAAAGATAACCCTCCCGGTCACATTCGGCAGCGATCTCAATTTCAGGACATAGAGGGTCGTCTTCGACATCGCCAAGACGTCGCTGCCGTATAATGGGATCCTGGGCCGCCCGGCACTGGCGAAGTTCATGGCGGCGTCTCACCACACCTACAAGACGTTCAAGATGCTGGGGCCGATGAGCATCATCACCGTCCATGCTGACAAGAAAGACACGGTCCTCTGCATCGACAAGCTCTATCGGGATGTAGTGGCAGCATCTGCTGTCGAGGCCGTGATATGTCTTCGTCGTATCTATAATTTTTTATTGTTTCATGCCAATATTATATAACTTTCACAAACTTTTGGCATCAATTTATATGATTTATTGGACTAACCTATTGATCCAGTGCCCAGTGCCAGTTCCTGTTTGTTGCTTGTTTTTTGTTTCGCACAATATCCATATCAAACGAAGTCCAAATGCGATACAAATTTACAGAGTTTTCTGGGAATATTTGTGAAATTTTAGAAGTGGAATCAATGCAAACGGAGGCCCACAGCCCCCAAGATACACCAGGGCGCGCCCTAGGGGCCCAAACGCGTGGGGGTGTCTTGTGCCCACCTAGTAAATCAGTTGGAGCTCTCCTTCGGGCGCAAGGAAGCTAATTTTTGGATAAAAATCCCCTCAAAATTTCAGCCCAATCGGGGTTACGGATCTCCGGGAATGTAGAAACGGTTTTCGGCCAGAAAACAGGAACGCGAAACAGAAGAGAACAGAGAGGGAGATCCAATCTCGGAGGAGCTCCTGCCCCTCCGCCTCTATGGAGGCCATGGACCAGAGGGGGAATTCTCCTCCCATCTAGGGGGGAGGCCAAGGAATAAGAAGAAGGAGGGGGCTCTCTCCCCCTCTCTCCCGGTGGCGCCGGAATGCCGCCGGGGTAATCATCGTGACGATGATCTACACCAACAACTTCGCCGCCGTCAACACCAACTCTCTCCCCCTCTATGCAGCAGTGTAACACCTCTCTTCCCTGCTCTAATCTCGACTTAAACATGGTGGTCAACTCCATATATTATTTCCCAATGATATTTGGCTATCCTATGATGTTTGAGTAGATCTCTTTTGTCCTATGGGTTAATTGTGGTAAGATGTTATGGATGTGATTTGTATGTTGATATGGTGCTGTCCTATGGTGCCCTCCGTGTCGCGCAAACGTGAGGGATCCCCGCTGTAGGGTGTTGTAATATGTTCATGATTTGCCTATGGTGGGTTGCATGAGTGACAGAAGCACAAACTCGAGTAGGTGGGTTGTTGCGTATGGGAGTAAAGGGGAATTTATACTTAATGCTATGGTTGGGTTTTACCTTAATAAACTTTGGTCATTGCGAATGCTTGCTAGAGTTCCAATCATAAGTGCATATGATCCAAGTACGGAAAGTGTGTTAGCGTATGCCTCTCCCTCATTGCATATAACAAGTATCTATCATATTATATTCAATTGCCTAGGGATAATGTTTCTCTTGCGTTACACAAAAAGATTTCTACTAAGTTATTTACTTTTATTGTTCTTTTATTAAAACAGCACCTAACTTTTATTTCCACGTTCTTTATTATCTCGCAAAGTACTTCTAGTTTTATTCCCGCAAAGTAGTTTCATACTTGTTCTAGGTAAAGCAAGCATTAGCGTGCGTAGAGTTGTATCGGTGGTCGATAGAACTTGAGGGAATATTTGTTCTACCTTTAGCTCCTCATTGGGTTCGACACTCTTACTTAGCGAAAAAGGCTACAGATGATCCCCTACACTTGTGGGTTATCAAGACCTTTTTCTCGCGCCGTTGCCAGGGAGCAATAGTGTGGGGTGAATATTCTCGTGTTTGCTTGTTTGCTTTATAACTAAGTAATTTTTATTTTCTGTTATTAGTTGTTTTCTATTTTTATATATGGGTAGGAAACGCAAAATACCAAAACAATTAGATGTACTTGCTGCTCCAAAAGTTGAGGAACCACTAGTGTTCCGTACTACCGAAGAATATTATTTGGATCATCTTCGATCCATTTGTGCTCGTGCTGAAAACCGAACTAGCTTAGTTGAGGGAAAATCATTAAATGAGCATGCTAATTATGTGCGACACCGCATATCTCCAAAAGGGAAACTCTTGTGGCATCAAATTAATACTTTGTGTTGCTATGCTTGGAATTTATGCGGAATACATGATTTTACTTTTTGTTCTGAAGAAACTAAAAAATACCTTCAGTACCAATGTGTGTTTAATGATAATGAAATACTATCCTCTTATGCCAAGGAGGCCTATTGTTATTATGATGTTGAACAAATTGAAGAATTTGTTGCTTTTAAGGGTGCATATGAAATTGCTTCTTTGATTCAAAAGTATGATGCTACTCTTTACGAATCTGAAAATTTTGCCATACTTAAATATTGCTATGAAAACTATGCTTCTAATGCTTATGTTAAAGAATTTATTGAAAGAATGACCGCTGCCTTGGAAGAGATTAAAATTTTGCAGGAATCTATGGAAGAGGAAGTTGCTGAAATTGTGAGCACATTATATGAAAAAGATGAGGAGCAGAGCGAAGAACAAAAGGAGGAAGTGCAGATTAGCTACCCGTGCCCACCTTTTAATGATAGTAACTCTTCAACTCATACATTATTTAATTTCCCTTCATGCATACCGAAGGATGAATGCTATGATGATTACTATGACCCCTTGGATTCATTTGAAATATCCCTTTTTGATGAACTTGATGCATGCTATGCCTGTGGCCATGATGCCAATATGAATTATGCTTATGAAGATCAACTTGCTATAGTTCCTTATGTTAAGCATGAAATTGTTGCTATTGCAGCCACACATGATAGTCCTATTATCTTTCTGAATTCTCCCAACTACACTGTATCAGAGAAGTTTGCTCTTATTAAGGATTATATTGATGGGTTGCGTTTTGCTACTACACATGATGATTTTGCTGAATATAATATGCATGTGCTTGCTTCTCCTACTTGCAATTATTATGAGAGAGGAACTACATCTCCACCTCTTTATGTTTCCAATACGATAAATAGCAAGAAACTGTTTATACTATGCATTGGCCTTTACTTGATGTGCATTAATTGTTCTTTTATGACATGTCAGTGTATAGGAAGATTGTTAAACTTCGTCAATGCATGATATATATCACTTTGTGCTCACTACTAAATTACAAATCATTGTTAATTAAAATTGGCTTTGATATACCTTGGGATCCGGGTGGATCCATTACTTGAGCACTTTATGCCTAGCTTAATGGCTTTAAAGGAAGCGCTGCCAGGGAGACAACCCGGAAGTTTTAGAGAGTCATTTTATTCTATTGAGTGCTTTTATAAAGTTTTAAAAACAAAAAAAATATAGAGGGGAACCTAAAACTTCACAAAAAGAAAGGTGAAAGTGAGAGAGATGATGAGCACCGTTGAAGTGGGGGACGTCCTTGAACTTTTGTTCATGCCCATGGAAACTTTGTGAATCTTGAATCACAGAAACTTTTCAACAAAAATAATTATCCCCTTGTACAAATCCATTGTATTATAACGGTGTAAAAACAGAAACTTTGGCTGTAGTGCATGAATTTTTGTTTTTTACTGGAACGTCAAAAGTTTCTGAAATTTTTACACAGTATTACTATACAAAATGTTTATTTCGTCCTAATTTTTCAGAATTTTTGGAATTACAGAAGTATGGTCAAAGTTCAGATTACTACAGACTGTCCTGTTTAAGATAGATTCTGTTTTTGATGCATTGTTTTGCTTGTTTTGATGAAACTATCTATTTTATCGGTGGTATAAGCCATGTTGTCAGTGCACTAGGAATGGGGTACCCAGTGCCCCTGACTTATGCACAGGCAGTAGTAGCATGACAACGCCAACACCAACACAAGACAAAGAAGCCGCTCTATGTGAGATCAACAAGCACATCAAGAAGATAACATCAACAGCCAAGCCCCCGACAGAGGCAGTCTACACTGGCTACCAACGCCAGCAAGCTCAAAACAACAGCCCAGGAGGGGCCCAAAGCGCGCTAGCCACGTCCCCGGTGCCTGCCGGGGACCGAGGTGCGCGCATCTTCAGGATGACGCAGCGCTCCACCGCATCGCGTCGCCAGTCACTTGTCGATGCGGTGTCGAGCCCTCAGGTGGCTAAGTGGCTCTCGCCAAGCACGTGGCGACGCACAGGAAGACAGATTATGCCCAGTTGACACCCATCCAGAGGCATGTTAAGACACTAAGCAACAGCCAGCTAAACGGTGGTGAGAGCTTGCCGGGGATGCATCCCCGCGCGCCACCTAGACTAGCAATCATGGTATTTTGTCCTAAATGCCAGAGTTAGGTACGATAGCTCTGTTAGCTATCTAATCTCTAGATAATGACTGTTTTGCCACTGTGGTTACCCCTTGCCCTATAAAAGGAGGCCCAAGGCAACCTAGCTCAAGATTCGGACCTTTGGACACTTGTACTAGTGTAGTAGCTCGCCCGAAGGCAACCCTTGCCGGGTTAGAGCGCTGTGTGTGCTTCGTGTTCCCTGAGATCAATCCTCCAAAGTAGGAGTAGGGTTTTACGCTTCTCAGCGGCCCAAACCTAGGTAAAAACCCCAGCGTACCAATGTCATGCTGCCCCATGGTCTCTGCTCTTTGTGCAACATGACCTCCCCCTGCCAAACCACAAAGGGGCCTCTGGTCCCATAAGTGATCGTGTGCATCCATGCCTCGACACATGGAGAAGTTATAATACAGTAGGGATGATGCAAATATAAAATATGAATGGGTTTGCAACAGTACTTAAAGTAGGAATTTGCTTTATTATACTAACGGATCTCACCAATCTTTTGTTAAATTTTGTGTGGATGAAGTGTTCGAACATCGAGGAGGTCCCGATATGAGGAGAAGGAGGAGAGGCAAGAGTTCAAGCTTGGGGATGCCCAAGGCACCCCAAGTAAATATCCAAGGAGACTCAAGCGTGTAAGCTTGGGGATGCCCCAGAAGGCATCCCATCTTTATTCAACAAGTATCGGTATGTTTTCATTTTCGTTTCGTTCATGTGATATGAGTAAATCTTGGAGCGTCTTTTGTGTTTAGTTTTCACTTTTATTTTATGCACCATGCTGGTATGAGATAGTCCATGGTTGATTTATAGAATGCTCATTGCACATCACTTATATCTTTTGAGTATGGCTTTATAGAATGCTTCATGTGCTTCACTTATATCATTTGAAGTTTGGATTGCGTGTTTCTCTTCACATAGAAAACCGTTATTCATAGAATGCTCGGTTGCTTCACTTATATTTATTATAGCATGGTCTTTTGTAGAAAGAACTAAACTCACTTGCTTCACTTATATCTATTTAGAGAGTCAACGGGAATTGGTCATTCACATGGTTAGTCATAAAATCCTACATAAAACTTAGGGATCACTGAATATGATATGTTTGATTCCTTCCAATAGTTTGGCGATATAGAGATGATAATATGTGGGAGGTACTAGTGGATGATCGTGTTTACTAAGATATTGGTGTTAAGGTTTTGATTCCCGAAGCATGCACGTATAGTCTCCTATTATGCCAGGAAGTTGGAGCACAATTTATCCATGATTGTCTATCTTTGTGTGAAGGTCAGGGGCGCGCGATGGTTAACTCCTACCAACCTCCCCCCTAGGAGCATGCGTAGTAATACTTTGCTTCGAGGGCTAATAAAACTTTTGCAATAAGTATGTGAGTTCTTTATGACTAATGTGAGCCCATAGATTATGCGCACTCTTATCTTTCCGCAATTTGCTAGCCTCTACGGTACCGTGCATTGCCCCTTCTCACCTTGAGAGTCGGTGCAAACTTCGCCGGTGCATCCAAACCCTGTGATATGATACGCTCTATCACACATAAGCCTTATTATATCTTCCTCAAAACAGCCACCATACCTACCTATTATGGCATTTCCATAGCCATTCCGAGATAAATTGCCATGCAACTTCCACCGCCTCCGTTTTGATGACTTGAGCATTCATTGTCATATTGCTTTACATGATCGTAAGATAGCTAGCATGATGTTTCCAAGGCTTGTCCGTTTTTTGACATCTTTGCTATGCTGGATCATTGCATTCATATAGAGTCATACTTTGTTCTACTATCGAGTTGTAATATTGAGTTGTAAGTAAATAGAAGTGTGATGATCATCATTATTCATTATTAGAGCATGTCC
This sequence comes from Elymus sibiricus, assembly GCA_039707655.1. Lineage (NCBI taxonomy): Eukaryota > Viridiplantae > Streptophyta > Magnoliopsida > Poales > Poaceae > Elymus > Elymus sibiricus. Next base: position 246,784,852 of record CM077673.1, on the reverse strand, counting down.
CAGTGATGAAAGGATGATGGAAACTATGATTCCCCCACAAGTCGGGATGAGGCTCCGGGCAAAGAAAAAAAAGAAAAAGGAAAAAAAGAATAAAAAAGAAAAAAAGAAAAAAAGAGAAAGAAAAAGGAAAAAAATGAGAAACAAAGAGAGAAGGGGCATGCTAATTCCACACTTGTGCTTCAAAGTAGCACCATGATTTTCATATAGAGAGTCTCCTATGTTGTTACTTTCATATACTAGTGGGAATTTTTCATTATAGAGTTAGATGCACACCCATTTAGTTTTCATATCGAGCTTTCATACACTTATAGCTCTTAGTGCATCCATTTCATGGGAATCCCTACTCCTCGCATTGATATCTATTGATGGGCATCTCCATAGCCCGTTGATACGCTGAGTTGATGCCAGACTTTCTTCTCCACTTCTGTCCCTTTGAAACCTACTACCATATTCTATTCCACCCACAGTCCTATATCCATGGCTTGCGCTCATGTATTGCGTGAGAGTTGAAAATGCTGAAACGCGTTAAAAAGTATGAACCAATTGCTTGGCTGACACCGGGGTAGTACATGATTTATACTTTGTGTTCAGAAGACAGAGCATGACAATGTTATATGATTTTGTAGGGATAACGTTCTTTAGCCTTGATATTTTTAAAGACATGATTGTTTGTTGGGATGCCTGAGTATTAATGTCTTTATGTCAAAACTAGACCATTGCTTTGAATGACTTGTGTCTTAATATTCATGCCATGATTAGATATATGATCAAGATTATGCTAGGTAGCATTCCAGATCAAAAATTATCTTTTTTATCATTTACCTACTCGAGGACGAGCAGGAATTAAGCTTGGGGATGCTGATACGTCTCCGTCGTATCTATAATTTTTGATTGTTTCATGCCAATGTTATACAACTTTCACATACTTTTGGCAAAAATTTATATGATTTATTGGACTAACCTATTGATCCAGTGCCCAATGCTAGTTCCTGTTTGTTGCATGTTTTTTATTTCGCAGAATATCCATATCAAACGAAGTCCAAACGCAAATTTATATGATTTATTGGACTAACCTATTGATCCAGTGCCCAGTGCTAGTTCCTGTTTGTTGCATGTTTTTTATTTCGCAGAATATCCATATACAACTTTCACATACTTTTGGCAAAACTTTATATGATTTATGGAGATTTTTTCTAGAATATTTGTGAATTTTGAGAAGCGAAATCAACGCAAACGGAGGCGCACAACCCCCAAGATACACCAGGGTGCGCCCCAGGGGCCCAAACGCGTGGTGGTGTCTTGTGCCCACCTCGTAAGTCGGTTGGAGCTCTCCTTCGGGCGCAAGGAAGCTAATTTTTGGATAAAAATCCCCTCAAAATATCAGCCCGATCGGAGTTACGGATCTCCGGGAATATAAGAAACGGTTTTCAGCCAGAAAACAGGAACGCGAAACAGAAGAGAACAGAGAGGGAGATCCAATCTAGAGGGGCTCCTGCCCCTCCGCCGCCATGGAGGCCATGGACCAGAGGGGGAATTCTCCTCCCATCTAGGGGGGAGGCCAAGGAAGAAGAAGAAGGAGGGGGGCTCTCTTCCCCTCTCACCCGGTGGCGCTGGAACGCCGCCGGGGCAATCATCGTGATGGCGATCTACACCAACAACTTCGCCGCCATCAACACCAACTCTCTCCCACTCTATGCAGCGGTGTAAAACCACTCTTCCCCGCTGTAATATCTACTTAAACATGGTGCTCAACTCCATATATTATTTCCCAATGATATTTGGCTATCCTATGAAGTTTGAGTAGATCTCTTTTGTCCTATGGGTTAATTGTGGTATGATGTTATGGATGTGAGTTGTATGTTGATATGGTGCTGTCCTATGGTGCCCTCTGTGTCGCGCAAACGTGAGGGATCCCCGCTGTAGGGTGTTGCAATATGTTCATGATTTTCCTATGGTGGGTTGCGTGAGTGGCAGAAGCACAAACCGGAGTTGGTGGGTTGTTGCGTATGGGAGTAAAGGGGACTTGATACTTAATGCTATGGTTGGGTTTTACCTTAATGAACTTTGGTAGTTTTGGATGCTTGCTAGAGTTCCAATCATAAGTGCAGATGATCCAAGTACGGAAAGTGTGTTAGCGTATGCCTCTCCCTCATTGCGTATAACAAGTATCTATCATATTATATTCAATTGCCTAGGGACAATCTTTGTCTTGTGTTACACAAAAACATTTCTACTAACTTATTTACTTTTATTGTTCTTTTATTAAAATAGCACCTAACTTTTATTTCTACGTTCTTTATTATCTCGCAAAGTACTTCTAGTTTTATTCTCGCAAAGTAGTTTCATACTTGTTCTAGGTAAAGCAAGCATTAGCGTGCGTAGAGTTGTATCGGTGGTCGATAGAACTTGAGGGAATATTTGTTCTACCTTTAGTTGCTCGTTGGGTTCGACACTCTTACTTATCAAAAAAGGCTACAAATGATCCCCTACACTTGTGGGTTATCACACACTCGCTCCTACCGGCAAAACTCCCGGGGGGAAGAATAAGGACAAGATCTCCGGAGAGGCTCGCGAGAACTCCGGGGAGTGCACGGCAGAGTGCAGCACGCCCATGGAGGACTCACCAGAGAACTCTGCCAACAGGAGAAAGAAGGGTAAAATGACCATCCCCAAGACGAAGCAAGTGGCCGCGTGGGAAGTGGAGACTTTGTATCGACTTCACAGATGTCAACAGGGCCTGCCAAAAAGACCCCTTTCCCTTGCCATGCATCGACCAGATAGTGGACTCGACCACCGGCTGCGACCTGTTGTCGTTCCTCGACGCCTACTCCGGTTATCATGAGATCTTCATGGCCGAGGAAGACAAGGAGAAAACAGCGTTCATCACTCCCTACGGCACATACTGCTTCAAGCATATGTTGTTTGGTCTGAAGAGCGCAGGTTTAACATTCGCGAGGGACGTCCAGATCGGCCTCGGACCACAGATGCACAGGAATGTGGAGGCCTACATGGATGACATTGTAGTCAAGACCAAGGACAAGGCCACGCTGGTCCACGATCTGGAAGAGACCTTTATGAATTTGCGCAAGCTCAACTTGAAGCTCAACCCTGAGAAGTGCGTATTTGGGGTCCCTTCCAGCAAGCTCCTCGGTTTCTTTGTATCTTAGCGCGGGATAGAAGCCAACCCCGCCAAGATTGAACCAATCGCACAGCTGGAGGCACCGAAGAACGTCAAGGACATACGGCGGCTAGAGGGTTGCGTCGCAGCCCTCAGCAGATTCATCTCCAAATCCGCGGAGCATGCCCTGCCATTTTTTAAGATCCGAAAGAAGGCGTGGCAGATGACGTTGACTCCAGAAGCAGAGGCAGCGTTGCAAGACCTGAAGAAGTACCTGTCCTTAGCCCCCGTTCTAGTTGCGCCCAAGCCTGAGGAACCATTGCTGTTATATTTGGCAGCGACGAACCAGGTGGTCAGCGCCGCACTAGTGGAGGAGAGGGACGCCGAGGACGGCAAACCGGTGGCCTCCAAACCGACAGCTAGGGAACGAGAGCTCACCCGGGTAAGCCAAGAAGTCAATGCGAAGACGGCACGGGAAGCAAAACAGTGAGTGCTGCAGAAGACAAGGGTGGTGCAGCGACTGGTGTACTTTGTCACCTCTCTCCTGCAGGTGGCTCGGTCAAGGTACTCTGGGATTCAGAAGCTGCTCTTTGGCCTCCTCATGGCTGCCCAGAAGCAACACCACTACTTCCAAGCGCACCGCATTATAGTCGTCACCCGCTTCCTGCTCCAGCGGATCTTGAGGAACCCGGAAGCAACCGGTAGGATTCTTGAATGTGCCTTGGAACTGGCCAGCTTTGATTTGAGCTTTGAAAGCACGGCAACCATGAAAAGCCGAACACTGGCAGAGTTTGTTGCAGAATGGACGCCGACCCCAGATGAGGAAACCCTGGAGACAGCTCTTCACGGCAAGGAAACACCTCAGGTATGGATCATGTACTTTGACGGGGCTTTCTCGCTGCAAGGCGCCGGTGCCGGAGTGCTTCTCATAGCACCCACCGGAGAGCACCTCAAGTATGTGGTCCAAATGCACTTCTCTCGGGATGTGTCAACCAACAACACAGATGAGTATGAGGGGTTACTTGTCGGGCCGCGGATAGCGGCAGATTTGGGAATTAAGAAATTGATAGTCCGGGGAGACTAGCGGTTGGTTGTGCGCCAGGTCAATAAGGATTACTAGAGCCCCTTGATGGAAGCATATGTTGATGAAGTGAGGAATTTGGAAGCACGTTTCGACAGTGTGCAGATGGAACACGTCCCTAGGGTAGAGAATGACATCTCCGATGACGTGTCGAAATGGGCAGCTTAGAAGTCGCATGTGGAACCAGGCACCTTTGTGCTTCGACTCACTCAGCCATCAGTTACACCATCAGGGGGGCAAACCACGAAGAGAAAGATCAGCCCCGGCGACTATTTCCCGGCAGAGCCACCTGTGGCCACCAAGAAGTTTGCCGGAAGTGACGAAATGCTCGACGGTGAGCACCAAGCCCCGGCGGGACAGGCAGTCCACGCCATTGAAGCTAGCGCTCCCACGGCAGAAGAGACGCCTTTGGTCCTTGTCGTCGAGCCACGGTCTCCGACATGGGCGCAGGAGATTGTCCAGTACCTCCAGACGGGAGACCTTCCCGAAGAGCAAGAAGAAGTCGAGAAAGTAGCCCGGCAATCGAGCATGTATCAGTTCGTGGACAACGATCTATACAGGAGGAGACCGAACGGGGTGAAATTGAGGTGCATCGCTTGGGAGTAAGGACAAAAGATGCTTGCGGAGATAAACGAGGGGGTCTGTGGCTCCCACGTAGGATCAAGCCCTTGTCGGGAAGGCATTCCGGCAAGGCTTTTACTGTCTCACCACCCTTCAAGACGCCTTGGTGGTGGTAACAACGGGTGAAGCATGCCAATACCACGCCAAGCAAATACACCAACCAGCACAAGCCCTTCAAACCGTGCCACTCTCCTGGCCATTCTCGGTCTAGGGGCTTGACATCGCCAGCCCCCTCCCCCGTTCTACCGGGGGCTTCGAGTTCTTGTTCGTCGCTATCGACAAGTTCACGAAGTGGACCGAGGTTGAGCCGGTGATAAAGTTAATGACGCAGGTGGCGATCAAGTTCCTCAGAGGGATTGTTTGCCGTTTCGGTGTCCCCAACAGGATAATGACTGATAACAGCACGCAGTTCACCAACAGCACTTTTATGCAATACTGTCAAGACATCGGCTCCCGGATCTGCTTCGCCTCGGTTGCTCACCCCAGGAGCAACGGGCAAGTAGAGAGGGTGAATGCTGAAGTGCTGCGGGGTCTCAAGACGAGGACTTTCGACAAGCTGCGCAAGCATGCAAGGCACTGGATTGATGAACTGCCGGCGGTTCTTTGGTCGATCAGAACGACACCAAATCGAGCCACCGGCGAAACACCCTTTGCCCTGGTCTACGGCGTAGAGGCATTTCTCTCCACGGAACTCACGTACGGGTCACCGAGAGTGCATGCCTTTGACGAGGACCAGAAAGAGCGTCTACGGCATGACGATGCCACGCTCCTCGAGGAAGATTGTCTCCAGGCCGCACTGCGTGCCGCTAAGTACGAGTAGGCCTTGCGCCGCTACCATAGCCACAAAGTGCGCGCCAGGATTGTTGAGGAAGGCGACCTTTTCCTTCGACAGATTTAGTCCGCGAAGGGGGCAAACAAGTTGACGCCAAAGTGGGAAGGCCCTTACCAGGTTGTGCGAGTCACCAGGCCTGGCGCAGTCCGCCTGGAGACCGAAGATGGAACCCTGGTGCAAAACTCGTGGAATATCGAGCATCTTCACAAGTTCTACCTATAAGGCGTGGTTGTCGGGCTACCCGGCAACCACTTTTGTGCAAGTCTCACAGCAATGCGTGTAATCCTTTGTACAAAGCCAGGTGATGACCCTGTGCGCAGTCAGTAAAGCTAGATATCCCGCAACTTTTCTCCTGCCTAGATACATATTTGCATTATGTTTTGCTATGCGGGATATTCCGGTAGCTCATTGCCAGCGTAAGGTTGTTATCGAACCGCTAAAAGCCCATAGCACACCCGATTTTCTCTTCTTTCTTTTTCTCGAAAGGAAGCAGGATTACTTCCCCCCGTGCGCAAGTCATCTCGGGGGAAGATGGGGCGGCAAGGGCGGACACAATCGGAGCAACGACCTCACGACAAGAAGGGGAAGATAAGTGAAACCCTTGCTTTTTCCCTGCTACGAACTGCGGCCTGAGGAAAGACCTGCGCGTGGGTGGGCCCTTATCAAAATCATTGTGCGTCTGGGGTTGGAAGCATGCCCAGCTCCCCGGATAGTCATGGCGAGGACGATGGGGGAACCTTGCCAAAAGTGGCGCTACAGGATAGTGCTTAGGATTTATCCTTAGAAACGCCCCTCGATAAGACAACCCACATCAGCAAGGGTCCCCGGCAAGCGTAAAAGTCGAAAAGGCACCGCGATGCAGTTTTTCGCAAAGAAGGAAAAGAAAACGAGGGATTAACACAAAACATGCTAGGCAAATCCTTGATATATCAGTAGTACCCAACATTTTTCTTCGATCTTCTTCCAGGACTTCGTCGGGTACAATTTAAATACAAAAGGAGGGCACCAAAGCCAGCAACAACGGCGATGGGGACAAGTCGGGGTATGACTTCCTAGAACATCCCCACCGGCCTCCAAGGAGGAAGGCACATTGGCTTGGTGGTGACGGCGACGGTGTCAAGTTGGAGTACGACTTCAGCGATGACCCCGTCGGTCGCCGACAGGAGATCTGCCACTACGATGTGGCAGTTGATCCGGAAACGAGACCTCACAAATGGAGCCTCGTTTGCGGATCCCTAAAACCCTAGCTACAACGCCGTGCGCATCTCGTCATACTCCTCCTGCTTGATGTTGAAGACGCTACCATCGTCGTCGCTGTCGATGGAGGAATCATAGTCGCTCCCGCTCGAGCTCTCCGCACAGCACTCCAAACGAGTGTCGGGCGCCCCGAAGATCTTCATGAAAAGCGTGGCGGCGCCATCGAACCTGAAGTGGAAGAGATGCCCGGGGCCTCAGCCACAAGAGTGGGTGAATGACTTCCACCTACACGTCACGAACATGGCGCTGCCGATGGAGAGGTCGATGGCCACTCAGGCGGGGCCATTGCAGCAGCCATCCGCCCGCACCCATAGCTCCTGGGGTGGGTTGTCCTCCATGGCCCGGGCGAATAGGCCAGGAAGGCGCAACCAGCTCCGAGGACGGCGGGGGATCGCCACAACGAATTCTTGCGCCTCCTCTCCAGCATGGATGCCTGCGTAGGGTTGAGGGAGAGGCGCACCGCTGTGGCCACCACCACAGTTCGGAGGTGATGCCCGACCTCCACGGCCGCCGCGTGCCGACGGAGTCGCCAGCCCGCGCACTGCGGACGCCGACCGGCCACGGGAACAGGACCCGACCTCCGCCACCGTCACCACAATGCGCATCAGGCTCCGGGGGTTGCCCCTTCCGACGCCCCTAGGACCTCAAGCGCGGCCCCGACCCCTCGCCATCGTAGAGGGAGTGTGCTAGAAATGGTGGCGAAAGGAAGAGGGAAGGAGCACCAAGAAGCTAAGGAAGAGCACGGAGTCGCGGATGAGTGGCGCCCTCTTTAACCCCTCCCTATTTTTAGGGGCTAGGGGAAGAAGAGGAGGCGACTCTCCGCATACCATAACGAGCGCACGCTCGTACGCCCACGGCTTCAGCGACCGCACTCCCCGGCCAATGGCGAGCGCCGCGTGCGCCATGCGTCGCACGAGGCATAGTCAAGGCGGAAGGAGGAATGATACCAATTAAATGGCAAGGGGCGGGTGGACGACGCATCATTTCCCCCACTGCGTACCACAAGGAAGGCTAGGGGGCTCGCCGCCCATGTACCGATGTGACCACTCACTGTCAAGCATGCTGCTTGGGCAACCGCCCCTCTCCACCAATGCCATTACCCGCGGTAAATGCACATCGTTGGAAAGGTCAGTAAAAAGTCATCATAACTGCAGGGAAACGCTGCCACGCATGCTCGTGCACTGATTTGGGCCTAGCCCAACAACAACACACGCGTGTGTATGGCCCAGGCCCAGGGGCTACTGTCGGTGTACTAAGAACAGGGGGTCCCTTGTACCCAGACTTATGCACGGGCGGCCGCATCAGGCCGGCAACTTCTTGTCGGGCTCGCACCAGCCTCCAAGGCAAACCGAAGCCAAGACTAGAGCAAGGCGACCAGTACCTTCACCAGGCGGAGTATGCCTCTCACGGGCATCCCCGACAAGGATTCCAACCCGCCAGGCCGCCGCTCCACCTCACCAGGAACGATTGTCTATATCGGCTTAGGTGTCGAGCGGGCAGGCAGAGCTGGCCGGCGCACGTGGCTACAGCGGCGGGCCTGTTGCAGCTTTAGCGCCACTCGTCCTGCGGCGTGGCAGAAGAATAACATGTATTTGGGCAGACGGCACAGAAGGAGAGGCAATCCTTGCCGGGAAACGTCGCCAGCGCGCTACCTCACGGCGCATTGAATGCGTCTGTCCTAGTCCGTCATTGTTAGGTGTTTTCCACTACCACTCTGACAACAATTCCTGTAGCTGTAAGAGCGCACTGTACACCTAGTAAATGACCATTGTAGTCTTTGTGCAAACCCCTTGAACTATAAAAGGAGGCCCGTGGCTACCTTGGCAAAGGTTGACACCATGTCCATTTGCACACGTAGCAGCACCTCTCGAGCATCCTTGTCGGGTGTCTGCGCCCTTTTATTTGGACCCAGATATACAAACACACAGACAAGACGTAGGGTTTAAATGCTCCCGAGCGGCCCGAACCTATATAAACCCTACGCGTAGTCATGGCCGACTGATGCTCTTCGTGCACTCGACGCCCCCGTCGAACCGTAAAGGGACCCCGCTGGACCCATAGATCGTCGTGAATCACACCCCGACACGCAGCCAGGCATCTTGACGATGTTGTAGCCTGGGTGGGTTGCTGCCATGAATTTGGTGAGCACCGGGTAGCCCAGGATGGCGTTGTATGGGAGACCGATGGGCACCATGTCGAAGTCGATGAGCTCGGTGCAGTAATTCTCGGGGGTGCCGAAGGTGACAGGAAGACGTATTTGCCCAAGAGTGGCTGTGATCCCGTCGGCCACCTCGGAGAAGGGCCTGGTGGGCTTCAGCTGGTCGCAGGGCACCTGGAGAGCCTTGAAACTCGCGTTGGAGAGGAAGTTGAGTCCGGCGCCCCCGTCGATGAGGGTCTTGATCACCGTGACGTTGCTTATGGTAGGGGTGCACAGCATGGGGAGGGCGCCTGCGGCAGCCGCGTATCTAGGATGATCCCCTGCATCGAAGGTGATGTCGCGCTGCACCCAGCCCGACGGCAACGCGGGTCCGCGCTCCCTGAGGGCGGCGTTCGCCCCGCGGAAGAACGACTTGAAGTGGTAGCCAGCGATGGGGGCCTGGGCCGCGCCGAGGATGCACGCCACCTCGCCCGGCTCCAGGGGAGCTCCGGCGCCCCCGTGAGACGGGCGCGCGCTGCGTCAGTGCTCGACCGGGTCGCCGCTTAGGGGAGGTGGAGGAGGCACTCCACACGCCACGCTCCGAGCGCGAGGCGGTGGAGGGTGAAGCGAGCGAGAGAGCACTGAGGTTTCTCCATCGACGACGACGAGCTTGGCGATGCGGCCAAATCAAGCGTCTCAGTACGCGTCCGTCGGGGGGTAGCGAAGCAGCTCGCGCGCCATGAGCAGCGTGGCCCGCGTGTCCACACGCCCAAGGCGGGCGCAGGAGGATTAAGCCGCGGCTGTGCGGTCACGCTGCTGCACCGAATGGTGCAAGGAAGAGCCCTACTGTTCACAGGTAGCCGGGTCGGAGGCGGCGGGAGCTTTAGTGCCAACGGGGCAGTGGCGACCATCACGGCCCACAGGCGCGTCTTGGGCGACGTGGGCCACCCAGCGCTCGGCACAGCCACGGCGAGCGTCGGCCATAGCGTTGGCGAAGCTGGAGTCGTAGCTTTGAGAACAGAAGCGTACACCTACGTGGCGCGCCAAATGTCGAGGTTTGGGCTTCGACAGGCCCAAGAAGGTTCGAACACTCGGGTGCGCTCGTTCTCTTTCCCTACTCTACCTCGCAACCTCACGACGAGTCTCCGGCGTGCTCGAGCTAAAGAAGAAGAACAGTGGACACGGTAGTTTACCCAGGTTCAGGCCACCTTGTGGTGTAAAACCCTGCTTCTACTTGTCTGTATTGCTCGAGGACGCAAATACAAGGGTGTGTTCTCGCTAACTGAGGTCGACCTCCTCTACAGTTGCCGCCCTGCCCTTTCTTATACTGGCCCCGGTCCTCTTCCCCCGAAAACACACAGCGGGAAGGGTTGCCACAACGGCCAGTTTGAAGGGGGGCAGGGCTGCAGCTTATCCTGACAAAAGCAGTCTTTGCCTACAAAAGCCTCCCGCCGTGACGCGCTGCTGGGATCAGGGATGACCTCCGTCCTCGCGAGCCCCCGTCCTTGGTCTTCTTTCACCAAACAGGAAACTTTTGGGAGTTTCTTTGGGAGAGGGGCCAGCTGGCCCTGCTCCTCTAGCACCCTGGCATGGCTCCTGGCACCGCTTGGCATGGCTGAAAGCACATTTGCTCCCTTGGTGGTTTTGGTAATTTATAACAACATATAAGTCATTGAACTAATGTTTCCACTAAGTATATTTCAGGAAAAGTTCAATGATAGGGATGGCAAAAAGATTGTGGAATACCCCAAGATGCAAGGAAATAGGTTGGCAAAGCTTCAAGGAAGAGGACTCTACATTTTACATTTGTGAGAAATCACTTTGAGTCCATAGGAAAACCAATACTATTAAAAGGGGGTAAGGTTTTGTTGGTGAACAAAATGCTCATACGTGCACAAGTGATAGTCACCAAAAACACCCACAAGCTCTCCCACCAAAGTCTGTCCAAAGCCATATATTCAAAGTCGGTGCAACCAACATTTCCATTCTGGTGCCACCGATTCAAAACCTCAGACAGACTCAGCCAAACCCTAGCCACTTCGGTGCAACCGATTCCATACCGGTGCCACTGAGTTTAGGTTGCCAACTTTCTGTTACGCAAATTCACAATATCGGTGCAACTGAGATTGTTGGATCGGCGTCACCGAGATTGTCAATCTGACCATTGGTCACCTTATCGGTGCAACCGAGTTTCCTATATCAGTCTCACCGAGATTCAAAAGTTGCCACCTTTTGGTCACTTCGGTAGCACCGAGATTAACACATCGGTGTCACGGAGTTGGTCATTTTGTGTGTAACGGTTGGATTTTTGGGGATGCCTATATATACCCCACCACCACCACCTACTCGAAAAAGAAGCACTCAGAACTATTCCATACTTGCCCCATCCAGTTTTCTGAGAGAGAACCACCTATTCTTGTGTTGAGGTCAATATCATCCACTCCAACCATATGGATCTTGATTTCTAGCCTCCCCAAGTTGCTTTCCACCAATCCCATCTCTTCCACCAAGCCAAATCTGTGAGAGAGTGATTGTGTGTTGAGGAGTCTATCATCTTGAAGCACAAGAGCAAGGAGTTCATCGTCATTACCGAGCCTATTACCTTTTGGAGGGTGGTGCCTCCTAGATTGGTTAGGTGTCGCTTGGGAGCCTCCTACTTCGTGTTGTGGAGTGAACCAAGAAGTTTGTAAGGGCAAGGAGATCGCCTACTTCGTGAAGATCTACCCATAGTGAGGCTAGTCCTTCGTGGACGGAAGCCGTTATGGAATAGTCAAGGTTGCTACTTCGTGGACCCTCATGGGTGGAGCCCTCCGTGGACTCTCGCGACCGTTACCCTCCGTGGGTTGCAGACTCCATAAACGTGGATGTACGATAGCACCACCTATCGGAACCACGGGAAAAAATCATCGTGTCTACAATTGTGTTTGATCCTCCTACCCTATCCTTTCTATACATGCTTGTTGTTACTTTCCGCTGCTATTCTCTTAGACTTGCATGTGTAGGGTGTACTTGACTTGCCAGGAACTGCTAAAACTGCAACTACTAAAATTTGGGAAAAGGCAATACTTTTATTTGGTCAAGTAGTCTAATCACCCCCCCTCTAGACATACTTTCGGTCCTACAAGTGGTATCAGAGCTTTGGTCTCCATTGCATTGGTCTCACAACCTAGGAGAGTATGGTGTCTAGTGAGGGTAATTATCACCGTAGAGGTCCATACTTTGATGGCACTAATTTTGCTAGTTGGAAGCACAAAATGAAAATGCATATTCTTGGTCATAACCCCACCGTTTGGGTTGTTGTTCATGTTGGCTTGCAAGGTGAATTCTTTGGTGATGGAAAGGAACCGGATCGTGAAGCGACCGCGAAAGAATTGAAGATGTTGCAATACAACGCTCAAGCATGCGACATTCTATTCAACTGCCTATGCCCAGAAGAATTCAACAAAATCAGCCATCTTGAGAATGCAAAAGAGATTTGGGATACTTTGGTTGATATGCACGAAGGAACCGAGTCCGTGAGAGAATCCAAGTTGGATGTTCTTCAAGGTTAGCTTGACAAGTTCAAGATGAAGGATGGTGAAGGAGTCGCAGAGATGTACTCTAGGCTAGCTCTCATCACAAATGAGATTGCCGGCTTAGGAAGCGAAGAAATGACCGACAAATTCATCATCAAGAAGATACTTAGAGCTTTGGATGAGAGATACGACACCGTGTGCACATTGATCCAAATGATGCCCAACTACAAAGATCTCAAGCCTACGGAAGTCATTGGAAGGATTGTTGCTCATGAGATGACACTCAAAGACAAGGAAGAGCTTCATCACAAGTCTAGCGGTGCTTACAAAGCCACAAGTGATGCTCCCGCAACTTCAAGCAACAACCTTGTCACCAATGAAGAGATCAGCCTCATGGTTAAGAAATTCAACAAGTTCTACAAGAGTAGAGGCAAATAAAGAAGCTCCAACTCAAGATATGATGAGAAGCATTCGTCAAGTCGTGACCGCAATTGCTACAATTGTGGGAAGCCCGGACACTACTCCAATGAGTGCACGGCTCCCTACAAACGAAGAGAAGAGTCACCAAGAAGACGAAGCTCAAGAAATGAATCACCTCAAAGAGAGAGAAGGAGTAGAGATGATCGTTATGAATGAAGACACTCAAGGAGAAGTAGAGATTCGGAGAAGAAGGACAAGTACACCAAGAGCTACACAAGAAGGAAACATCAAGCTCATGTTGGTGAATGGGTTTCCGGCTCCGACTCCGACAACAACTCCGAGAGAAGCTATCACTCCGACTCCGACTACAGTCAAGATGATGGTGTTGCCAGAATTGCTCTAGTGACTACCAACTCCCTTGATCTATTCGATTCACCAAATGAAGGGAGTGGAAGTTGCTTCATGGCTAAAGGCCCCAAGGTATCACACCCCGAGTATCTTGATTTCAATAGTGATGAAGATGACTTGCTTTGTGATGATGACTTGCTATTTGATAAAACTAGTGATGTTAGTCAAAATGAACTTGATAATTCTCATGCTAGTCAAGATAAGTCAATTGATGATGATAAGATGAAAATAGAAGAACTAACTAAAGAACTAAACACTCTTAAGTTAGCTCATGAATCTACTATTGAAGATCATAGAGAGCTTATAAGAACTCATGAGAAGCTACGCTTCGAGAAGCTCAATTTGGAGCAAGAGCATGAGTTTCTTAAAGCTATCAATGACGATCTCCGAAAGAAGACTTCATCTTATCTAGCCAAACGACTACTCTTGTCTACTTTCATGCCACAAGTTAAATCTAAGCAAACTAGTAACAAAGGCAAGAAAGGTTCTTCATCTAGTAGCAACAATAAAAATGCTAAACCTAGTGATGTTGCTCCTAGTAGTTCTATTGATTCCACTAATGATGATTCTCTTAGCCAAGTTACACTTGAGCAAGAAAATGCTTTATTGAAAGGAATTATAGAGAAAGGTATCTACAAGAGTCTTGCCGGGTGTAAGCAATTTGAGGAAATTGTACGCAAGCACGGAGGATACCAGAAGAATCGTGGTGTTGGCTACTTCAATGCTAATGGAGTTGAATGGGAAGGTCAATATCCTGAGCCAAAGTTTGTTCCTCAAAAGGAGAAGTATGAAAATACTCTTCCCAAGAGAACAAGCACTCAAGATGACCTTCCACCACAAGACCACAAGCTCAAGGGCAAGAACAAGCTTCAAGAGGACATTGACTCATATGAAGATGAATCCCTAGCTATGGTGGAGTGGGTTCCCAAGGCTACGTCAAGCTCAACTTCTACAAAGCCTACTACAACACCAAGGATCCCCATCAACTTGATGTGGGTCCCCAAGAAGAAGAACTAGTAAGTTCTTGAGGGGTGACTCCGCCAATAAAATTCACTCACATTCATTATTGGCAAGAATTATTTGCAATCAACATCAACTCTATGCAATAATTCAAGGAGTCACACATTCCCTCAAAGGTATGCAAGGGACAAGGTAATCAACAAATCAATGGACATCATAACACATGTTTTGCACTCCATGTCCATAGATATCCTTGTATTTGTCTCTTGTGTGTTGGGACTAACCCATGTAGGTGAGAAGAGTAAGGAAACAACAAGGATGCTCCCAACTCTTGGTGATCTTCATCAACCTTGAGCATCCACCACTACCTCACCAACGTGAAGTCTTCATCGACAAAACTCAAGGTTAGTTTATCCCTCTTATGGGGGGATGTCACATCAAGATGGAGCTTTACTCTAAGACTTGCGTCTAAGCATCTCTTAGTATGTGACAACATTAAATGCTTTATGTAAAAGTGGTAACCCCACTTGTGCTTAAACGACGAGTATGACCTATGATCAAGTATTCTTCCTTGGCTCCTAAGTCAAATACTCATATATAGATGACTTCGTCATCGCCCAAGTGCTTGTTAGATACTAGTGTGTATGTGCATGTTTGTCATGATTTCATTTGACATCTTATTGTGTGAGCATGTTGGTCTGCATTTATTTTCTCATTCAAGGACATCCAATTGTTGCTATTTGGTTTTTGATTTATCTTTTGCCAATTGGATGGACAAGAATGCCTAGGACCACTCTTTAGCTATCTATGCTTTCTCACCTCATATTCTATTCATGCTGCATCACAAAATTTGAACAAGTACTTTTCGATCCCTCTGTGTGTGGAGCACTCGGAGTTCCGTATCGACAAGGAGTGACCATTAAAACCTCCCAAGTGCATCTCGGTGGAACCAACCCACAATTCTCGGTCTCACCGAATGCCTAGGGTTGATCTGGTTTTCTATCTCGGTACTACCGATTCCATATTCTCGGTTACACCAAGTTTCCCTGTCAGCTGACAGTTGAGGAACTCGGTGACACCGAAAATTTAGACTCGGTATCACCGACAGTGAAGGGTATATAGTCTGTGGTCCCGACGGTTTGAAATTCAATCTTCAAATCGTCGCGCCCCAAACCCTAAGCTGCCGCAGAAGGACCCCTGGTCATCGCCTTGCCTTTCCGAGCCTCTCCGCCGCTGGGAATCCTCGCCGTCGACGGGCATCTTCGCCGCCGTCGCAGCCGTAGCGGATCCGTCACCAAGCTAGGGTACGGATTCGATCTTTCTTGCGCTCCCGTCCAATTCTTGCGCAATAAAGTTGTTTTTCTCTATAAGCCACAGTTTGCACAGCTTTCTATCCACAAGAAAACTCCGTAGATTAGCGAACCATCGATTTTCTAGGGTTTGCCTTCCGCCCGATGAAACTCGGTAGAACCGAAGTGAACAAATCGGTCTCACCGATTTGTCTGTCTGTGTTGCTGAGAACTGTCTCGGTGAAACCGAGTACTTCTTTTCGGTCCCACCGAAAAGAGTGCCAAGTTTCTGTTAATGAGATAGTCAGTCTCGGTGGCACCGATAATTTTACTTCGGCTGTACCGATTTCATGTGACAGAATGCAAAATCTTGAAAATCTTTTGTTCAATCTTTCAAAAAACCAGCCTCATTTTGTGATGACTCATCTTTTTCTGCTCCTCTATACTCTATTCACAGGGTCAGTATGTCAAGTGCTGAGGACAGTGAGAACAACTTCAGAGAGCAGAGTGTTGAGATGGATTCAGGCACTAGTCCTGAGTCTAGTTCATCTTCAGATCCAGGCACTCCCAGTTCCCATGGTTTACCCAAGGCTGCAACAAGGGCTGGGAAGAAGCTGAATTCAGATGAAGAGGATTCAGATTTTGTGCCAGAGGAGGTTCTTGCTAAGAAGCAAGAGAAGGCTGCCAAGAAGTCTGCAAGTGAAGCCACTTCTTCCAGGAGAGTTGTTGGCAAAGTCTATGCTAGCTCTGAAGCTAGGAGAGCACCTGAAGGTGCTAGGACAAAGATGGCTCTTCACCTTGAGTCACCCCCAAAGAAGTCATTGCCTAAGAAGGCAGGTGAGAAGAAGGGTTCTAGGAAAAGGATTGTTTATGCTGTTAGCAGGCAGACCTCCATGTTTGAGGACCCTAAGGAGGCTGCTACTGCTGCTGATGCTGAGGAGGAGGAAGAACATGTTGAGAAAGCCCCTCCCAAGAAGAAAAAGAAGCTTATGTCTGATGCTATGCCAAAGACTGGAACTTCCAAGAGCACTAAGTCTGCTGCAAAGAAGCCTGTTGCTGAGAAGCCCAAGAGACTGTCAAGGCAAATACCAGCTTCTGAGAAGAACAAAGGAACCACCTCCAGAGTTGAGGATGAGGATGCTATGTCTACCCTAATGAAGCTTAGGCCACACCTTCCAGTACATAATGCCAGCTACCCACATGCTGAGGATATGAAGAAGAGGAAGGACTATGGCTTGAGGGCATGGAGAGCTGCTGATCCATATGCCCAAAGGAAGAAAACAGCTGTGGACTACAGATTCTACACCAAAGAGCAACAGGATTTCTATGAGACTGTGCTTTTTGACAAGAGTCCAGCTGTGAGCGATATGCGGTATGTTGATTGGAAATTCATCAAGGAGAATGAGGACTACTTTCCAAGTGTCCAAGACAATTTCCACTGCATTGGTTTGGATGAGTTCGTTGGCAGAGAGTTCACCGCTTAGAATGATGAGATGATCATGCAATTCTACTCCACTGCACATTTCTATGGAGATGGTAGGATTGTATGGATGACTGAAGGTGCAAGGTACGAGTCTACTATTGAGGAGTGGGCTGCCATCTTAGGAGTCCCAGAAGCACAAGATGGTGATTTGGATGTCTATTCAGAATCCAAGGAGAGCCACAATGCTATGGCCAACATGTATAAGGAGATCCCTGCTGCTAACGTGAAGTATCACAGGCTAGGATCTATTTACTTTCTTCAGGCTGGCCTCCGCACCATGAACACCATTATGAGGCATACTTTGATGCCCAAGTCAGGAGATGACAAGATGTTCTGAGGCTACACCATTAATATGTTGATCCACCTTGACAGACACACCAGGATCAGAGTCATGGACTTGATTGTTGAGACAGTCAAGAGGGTTGCTGCTGATCGGAAGCGCTCTTGCTGTTATGCACCCTATATCCAGATGCTCATCAACTCAAAGTTGGAGAAGCACATTTTTGCTCTAGATCGTCCCCACTTGCCCCTACAGCCAGATCTCGAGGACAATGTTGTGGTGATGGATGCTGAACATCCCACATCTGCTGCAGCTCAGCCAGAAGCAGAGGCAGCTAGAGCCACTAGTGCTCAAGTCCCCAGATCCAGGAACGAGCAAATGGATCTTTTGATCTCATCAGTTCAGGACATGAAGAAGGACATTAAGGGGATTCTGGACAACCAGAACAGTCTTGTGAGGATCATCGAGAACAGGATCAAGACCCTTAATGATAAGGTGGATGGGTTGACTAAGACAGTTAATGAGCTTAAGAAGGAAGTTGACTCAGTGCCTCTTCCATAGACTTCTTCTTCTGATGATGATGATGAGGATGGATCACCTCTTAGGCCAGGCACACAGTTTACCACTCAGGCCAGATCAGCCACTGTGCCAGCTCCAGACTTGAGGCCCTCTTCATCAGCTCCAGCTACTGTCACCTCAGCTCATGCTCCATCAGCTCCAGTTCCTCCAGTTTCCACTCCAACTCCATCCACGACATCTGCAGAGATCTTCGCCGACGCTGTTCTCTCGACTCCTTCATCAACAACCGGAGGAGATCAGCCCAAGAACGCTTAGATACATGCCTTTGGACTTTTTGGTAACTTGTTGCCAAAGGGGGAGAAGTGTATATAGATCTTTAGGCTTCGAGTGAGAGAGCGTTTGGTTTTTATTCGCGTTTTTCAAAACAATTGTCTTTTGGTTGCTTGTGTTGAACTCATGATTACGTTTGTTTGATCATACGCTTTATGTGTTGTGCTACTATTTCCTATCATATTAATGCTTATGAGATGATCATTCATCTTTGCTTGATTGTGTTGTGCTATGATGTTCATTCTAATTATTCTCGCACACCACCAAGTTGTATGTGACATGGAAGAAGTGCACCATGTACCTAATCGATTGTGCATTTGCATTCAAATGCAAATTCAAAATAATGCACAAATTTAGGGGGAGCTCTTGCTTATCACATACTTCTCAAAGCAACGATTATATTCATTGATTATATCATTGTCGAAGCTTTGATCTATATGTTGTCATCAATTACCAAAAAGGGGGAGATTGAAAGCACATTTGCTCCCTTGGTGGTTTTGGTAATTTATAACAACATATAAGTCATTGAACTAATGTTTCCACTAAGTATATTTCAGGAAAAGTTCAATGATAGGGATGGAAAAAAGATTGTGGAATACCCCAAGATGCAAGGAAATAGGTTGGCAAAGCTTCAAGGAAGAGGACTCTACATTTTACATTTCTGAGAAATCACTTTGAGTCCATAGGAAAGCCAATACTATTAAAAGGGGGTAAGGTTTTGTTGGTGAACAAAATGCGCATACGTGCACAAGTGATAGTCACCAAGAACACCCACAAGCTCTCCCACCAAAGTCTGTCCAAAGCCATATATTCAAAGTCGGTGCAACCAACATTTCCATTCCGGTGCCACCGATTCAAAACCTCAGACAGACTCAGCCAAACCCTAGCCACTTCGGTGCAACCGATTCCATACCGGTGCCACCGAGTTTAGGTTGCCAACTTTCTGTTACGCAAATTCACAATATCGGTGCAACCGAGATTGTTGGATCGGCGTCACCGAGATTGTCAATCTGACCGTTGGTCACCTTATCGGTGCAACCGAGTTTCCTATATCTGTCTCACCGAGATTCAAACGTTGCCACCTTTTGGTCACTTCGGTACCACCGAGATTAACACATCGGTGTCACCGAGTTTGTCATTTTGTGTGTAACGGTTGGATTTTTGGGGATGCCTATATATACCCCTCCACCACCACCTACTCGAAAAAGAAGCACTCAAAACTATTCCATACTTGCCCCATCCAGTTTTCTGAGAGAGAACCACCTATTCTTGTGTTAAGGTCAAGATCATCCACTCCAACCATATGGATCCTGATTTCTAGCCTCCCCAAGTTGCTTTCCACCAATCCCATCTCTTCCACCAAGCCAAATCTGTGAGAGAGTGATTGTGTGTTGAGGAGTCTATCATCTTGAAGCACAAGAGCAAGGAGTTCATCGTCATTACCGAGCCTTTTACCTTCTGGAGGGTGGTGCCTCCTAGATTGGTTAGGTGTCGCTTGGGAGCCTGCTACTTCGTGTTGTGGAGTGAACCAAGAAGTTTGTAAGGGCAAGGAGATCGCCTACTTCGTGAAGATCTACCCATAGTGAGACTAGTCCTTCATGGACGGAAGCCGTTATGGAATAGTCAAGGTTGCTACTTCGTGGACCCACATGGGTGGAGCCCTCTGTTGACTCTCGCGACCGTTACCCTTCGTGGGTTGAAGACTCCATAAACGTGGATGTACGATAGCACCACCTATCGGAACCACGGGAAAAAATAATCGTGCCTACAATTGCGTTTGATCCTCCTACCCTATCCTTTCTATACATGCTTGTTGTTACTTTCCGCTGCTATACTCTTAGACTTGCATGTGTAGGGTGTACTTGACTTGCCATGAACTGCTAAAACTGCAACTACTAAAATTTGGGAAAAGGCAATACTTTTATTTTGTCAAGTAGTCTAATCACCCCCCCCTCTGGACATACTTTTAGTCCTACAATGGCGTGCATCGTCCATGTGCATGCACAGACCGCACGACCCTGCCAAGCTATCCTAGGTTAGTTTGCCTGACGAAGGCACCATAACCAGCCTCGGGAAGCGACCTCATGGGGGGGCTTCGCGAGGCTCTTGACGACGCTGGCCAGCGCACCCCTTGCGAGGCGGTGGCCCTCGTGAAGGTCCTGCTTGTGTAGTTTAGTGACAGGCCACGCCAGGCCCATGGCGTGCGCCGCATCTTAGGCTGCAGGCAGATGGGCCTGGGTACCCACAGTCCCAGGGGCCGGACAGTGGTGATGCAGTGTTTGTTAACCCGAGAAACAAACATCCAAGCAACATATTTATGGTTGGTCCCATTTTTGTTCTTTTTATCAACCTATTCCTATGTGTGGATAGCAAATCCAGTCCTGGTCATACTCTATCACCTTGTCACCCCCAGCCCCCACTTTATTTCCTCTTTAAACCAAGATATTGTTTGCTTCGTCGCAAAAGAAGAATACCGGTTGCTTATCCAGTGTGTACAACGTTTCCCACGAATTTCCCTTTTGGACCAAGAGATCGGTTGGAGAGCCAGTCTAGTACTACTTTCACGCATTTTCTTTCTAGTCTGAACCAAGTACTGGATACCTACTACAATGCCCCCTTTCTTTCCTGTTTGAACCAACTACTAATACATCTGACTGAATGAAGTACCTTTACCTCTAACAATACTAAAATTTTAGGTGGCGTTGGAACAACCGACCAAGCCTAGCTATGTGGGGGCCTGAGAGGTAGAAAATGATCATATGCAGCGTATCGGGGGTGCTGGGGCAGTAGAGCAAGGCCGGTTTCAAAGGAAGTTATACCTGAGGGTCATCGGGTTGTGGCTAGGTGGGCAGAGAGAGGCTGGATCCGCCCACACTATGGCAATGACAAAGGATCAACGACCCTCCTACAACGGTGCTGAGTGAGAGAGAACGGTGTGGCCGCGGTGAGTCTCCAACCTCGCTGATGACAACCGCCTAAATGTTGCACCTACTCCCCTTCCCCGGCAGAGGGGATCCGTCTGGATCTGCGACCGGCGGTGAGTAGGGAGAGAGTGTGGCCACTGCTTTCTTGTTTAGATCTTGAGAGGATGAGAGTGTGGGAAGGGACAAAACCTAGTAAGAAATAGCAGGAGGCTCCTGCCTATATATACAGTGGCGTTGTTTTCTCTTTTTCTCTCCATAAAAGTTTAAAATTGTGTACGTGCTATGTCCCACATTGTATTGTTGACGTGTTGTACTCAACCCTCCATTGAGTGAACAACCACCCCCTCAAACAGAAATGGATCAAGCACATGGTTCAAATTATAGGAAATTGGGGCCGCACCAACCTGCAATATTGTTCATAATATTTTGTTTGTACATTTTGAGCACATACATAACTAGCAAACTGTTAATGCATGTCACCAATATTTTACTGTACTATTCTTTGATTCCTTCTTATGTAGTATACATTATATTTTATTAGTTAAAGTTATGGTCCAAATATAAACCACAAAATATGAGGTGCCAAACTTTGACCTTAGATTGAACTAACAAAATGTTAAACCATGTGACATGGCTTGAGACTGCGTCGGTATTTCCCAAAGAGGAAGGGATGATGTAGCACAGCGACAATAATTATTTCCCTCAGTTATGAAACCAAGGTATCGAACCAGTAGGAGCATCACCACCACCTAATAAGCAGCACCTGCACACAAATAACAAATACTTGCAACCCGACGCGAAAGAGAGGTGGTGAATCTCTCTACTGTAAAAAGATAGATTAGGTAGTGATAGATTTGAGAGATAGATCTCTCAAGAACACAAAATCAAAAGAGCAAATAAAAAGTGCAGCAATATATTTTGGGTTTTTGGATTAATAGATCTGAAAACAAAAGAGGCAAAAAGATAGATCGGAAAGCAATATGTTGGAAAAGTAGACCCGGGGGCCGTAGGTTTCACTAGTGGCTTCTCTCATGAGTATAGCACATGGTGGGTGAACAAATTACCGTTGGGCAATTGATAGAAGATCAAATAATCATGGCGATATCCAAGGCGATGATCATTATATAGGCAACATGTCCAAGATAAGTAGACCGACTCCTGCCGGCATCTACCACTATTACTCCACATATCGATCGCTAACCAGCATGCATCTAGTGTATTAAGTTCATGGAAAAACGGAGTAATGCAATAAGAACAATGGCATGATGTAGACAATATCTATTCATGTAGGAATAGACCCCATCTTGTTATCCTTAATGGCCACGATACATGCGTGCCTTGCTGCCCCTTTTGTCACTGGGAAAGGACACCGCAAGATCGAACCCATCACAAAGCACCTCTTCCCATGGCAAGAAAAATCGATCTAGTTGGCATAACTAAAAAAAAGATTCGAAGAAGAAATACGAGGCTATAAGTAATCATGCATATAAGAGATCAAAGAAGACTCAACTAATATTCATGGATAGAAACTGATCATGAACTCAAAATTCATCGGATCCCAACAAACACACCGCAAAAGTTTGCATCAAATAGATCTCCAAGAGACCATTGTATTGTGAATCGAAAGAGAGAGTGAGAGGAAGCCATCTAGCTACTGCCTACGGACCCGTAGGTTTATGGTGGACTACTCACACATCATCGGAGAGGCACCTATGAAGATGAACCCCTCTGTGATGGTGTTAGATTGGATCTCGAGGTTCTGGAACTTGCGGCGGCTGGATGTGTTTTTCGTCGACTCCCCTAGGGTTTTCTGAATATTTGGGTATTTATAGGCGTCAGAAGCCGTGGAGAGGGGCCCCGTGGAGGGCACAACCCATCAGGGCGCATCGGGGGCCCCCTGGCGCGCCCTAGTGGGTTGTGCTCTCCACAGCCCACCTCTCTGGCCCTTCTTTTGCCACTGGGTGTCTTCTGGTCCAAAAAAATTCTCCAAAAAGTTTCGTCGTGATTGGATTTCGTTTGGTACTGATATTCTGCAAAGTAAAAAAAACAAGCAAGAACAGCAACTGGCACTTTGGCACTATGTCAATAGGTTAGCAAAAAATGATATAAAGTTGCTATAAAGTGATTGTAAAACATCCAAGAATGATAATATAACAACATGGAACAAGCAAAAATTATAGATATGTTGGAGACGTACCAGCATGTCACAAAAAATAAACTAATTGGAAACTATGTTCAAATACAACTCCAACGACATATTTTTTATGACGTGCAGTAGTAACATTTTGTTAGTTAGATCTATGGTCATAGTATAGCACAAAATATGAATGGGACAAATAAACCAGGATGGTGCTAGTAGTAGTACGCTGGGCCGCTTTGTGCCTCCTCCTCGGTCGTCGAAACTGTTTCTGTGACTAGCCGCCCAGTTACATTGTTTCATAGGCATGCGGGCCAGCTAGCATCCAGGACCACATGTCATCCACTAAATTACAAAAAAGTGCTACATGCATAACTCACGAGTAACCGTGGTAGTCATGACCTGTCATATCACAAAACCCACACATTTGCCAACGGCCTGGTAAGTTGGATGGACGAAGCAACCATCATTTCGCTGGAATGCTCGCTGAATCCCTTTCTCCCAGATGTTAAAGAAAACCACACTCCAGGCTACTAACTTCTACCATTTTTCTTCTCTACCGACGAACGAAAGGTGAGCGATTCAATGATGCGGCTTTATTTTCTTTCCAATAATCTTCTTTTCATGAAGAACCCATCGATCCTCACTGCCTATTCAATTCCCGTTATCATTGCGTTTGTGGTTTCCTTTCGGTTTCTTTTTGTTCGCATTTTATTGATGGATCTTGGAGCACTGGGCAAAGAGTTTCCGGGGTACAACCCCGTCGAGATAAAATTCTCCAGGAAGCAAGCCTCGGTCAATGAGTTGGCAACGTTGGCGGGCAAACCCATGGAGACAAAGAGATCCAAGAAACAAGCACTAGCCAAAGAGTTGACGACGTTGGTGGACAAACTCCTGAACAGATAGAGATCCAACAACAGCAAGGTCACCACCATGCCTACCTCAGAAATTCTAATGGCCACCTATGAGAGACTCAACGCCGGGTTTGACACTACTGCAGGAAGGTCCAAAGACGACACATCAATCATAGACTCTTCGGTGAAACTGTGTGTGATGCATGAATAGCAAACGGTATAGTTCAAGGTCCGACATCAATGACATGAATAGTGTGCGATGGCGGATCCATCAAATACGGTTAAGAAAATGGTTTTGTGTGCGATCTACGGCAAACAGTTGACCCGCCCAAACTGTTTGTGATGGGCCAAAATAACTTAAACAGTTAACTTAATACAAGTGTGTGCGATGTACGGCATACAGTTCACCCGAATAAACTATTTGCGTTGATCAAGCAGAACACAAACGATTGTCCAGATGATTATACACTAGTGCAGAAAAGCCTAGCTATGGCGTGGTAAAAATGGCCGTGCTAGCGTTGACACCCTATGTCAGCAATATGGCGCCACAGTTAAAACATAGTGGTGGCATTGGATCCTACGCTAGCAGTATATTACATGATGCTGGCGTCGAAATTGGCCAACGCCAGCTATACATCTACATAACCTTTGTCGTGTGTTGTTGTCCAACGCCAAGAATTTGTTTTTTTGGATAATAATAATAATAAACTTCAGAAACTACGAGCTTAAACTTCACAAAAGGTACAGATCAAAACATACTCATAAACATAATAAGAGTTCAAAACATAGTACTAATGAACTAAACATACTCATAAACTTCAGACTTCATAACTTAACTAATTAGTACTCAACAACTAAACATACTCATAAACTTCATAGTTTTAAACTACTCAACATCATCAAGGATTAAGTCCAGCTGGCGAAGCTTTTTCCGATTGTTCTCTCCATTGTTTTTGAAGCGATCAACGTCTCTCTGTAGGTTATGCTTCTCTAGCCTGTATTTCTTTTTCTCCATCTTCAAGTTGTCTTTCTTCTCCGTCAACTCATCCCTCAGATCCCTCTGTTTGTTTAACTTAATTCCGGCATTAGCACCCTCTGCGAGCAGACTATCCCTTTCATTCTTCAGTGCGGCATTGCCTTCTTCGACTTTTTTGATGCGCCAGTCTAAAGACTCTAATCACCACTGATTCCAGTTCTGCACGTCGCCCACCGATTCATTGTGGGCTGATGAATTGTCCATATGTGCTGTAATGAAAGCTCACCATCTTATAGAATGAATAATTTAAAAATACCATGAAGAATTTTAAAAGAACTAGAACATAAGGAACAAAATTATCTATCACGACTTATCTTCTATATCTAAATAGATAGACCCCACTATTAGGAATGCTCTCGCTTCTCCTTAAGCCACATCGCCCAAATTAATTTAGCCGTTGGATATACTAGCTCATAGCCTTATAATCGAGTGCTCTATGAATGAAAAGTTGTACATGCATGCATATTTTATTTTGTTTTCGTCTAATTTTAAACTTATACTTTGAGATTTGGTGAAATACCAATAAAATTTTGATCTCACTACAAGAGAAAATTTTATTTCATACAAAATCCCACCGCAACGCGCGGGGCATCGTCTAGTATTTCTAAACGGAGGGTGTAGAACAAAATTACCTGTGCTTGAGTCGGGCAGGGCGGGTCGGGGCGGCGTCGGGTGGAGACGGGCAGCGTTGTGCGGCGGCTGGGGGGGCTCACGCTCCTCCTCTGACGAAGACGGGCCGGGTCGGGTGTGGCAGCGTCGGGTGAAGACAAGCAGCATCGGGCGAGGCGGAGACGGCTAGCGTCGGGCGGCGGCGGCGGGGCGGGGGGTGGTGGCGGGGATCGAGAGGAGGACGGGTGGAATTGGGGATCGAGTGAGAGTGAGGACGAAAGGATTTTACCTGTTCAAACCGACTAGTGTTGGCGTGGGCCTAATGGGCCTGAATGTGCAACGCCGGGCCTACGAAAATACCTATGGCATAGGAACTTTATTCACGCCAACAATAATAGGTGAAAGGCGAGAGCATTGGGGTCCTCATACAGGTGATGTTCGGGAGAATTTGCACGCCACCACTATGACTATACCAATAACGTACAAATTTAGGCAACGCCAACACTATCTGGAAATATTAGTGCTGGCGTCGGCTGAAAATGGTGCGCCACCAAGAAGAGTGTGGCTAGCCATTTCTCTACTAGTGATGTGTGCGATACACGGCATACAGGTCAGCCGGATGAACTATTTTCGATGACATAAAATAACACAAACGATCACCCAGATCAAGATGTGTGCATTAGACAGCAAACACGTTGTCCGGGTGAACTGTTTGCGACGAGCCAAAATCAAACGATTGCTCAGATCAAGCTATGTGTGATATACAACATACATGTCACTCAGATGAACGGTGTGTGATGAGCTGAAATAACAGTAACGATTCGGTGTAACAAGATGTGTGTAATACCGGGCAAACAACTCAGTTATCTAAATTGTGTATAAAGACCGATATTAGTACACATGATTTCTGCTAATAAGTTGTGTGTTGTGGGAAAATGCTTGCTGGTGAACACTTGTTTGTGATTGTTCAAATCATCACCGTCGTGTTTGTTGGTTTAATGGTTCACGATGTGATTTGCTATGTGTACAGAACAACAAGATAAATGCTTACGAATACAAGATGCATAACCAATGCAATGGTACGTAAGCTTTGCGTATTTGCGGAAAAATTATACAAGATGCATATCCAAATTAAACGTGCAATTACATAATCGACTACCTCAATAAACTATTTACATGCATAATAAACTAGGAGAAACCCCGAAACCAGCCCTTGTATAGCCAATGATCGCGTGCACCAGCTGGTACCTACAAATAGAGGTGCCCCAGTGCAGAAATTAATATCGTTATACGCGTGTCCTGCAATCCATGCCAACGTTTCCCGCGTCTTCATCCATCGGTTTCCCACCACCAGCGAGTGGCTAGCTCTATATGACCCTTTCAGCAACGCAGCGACATTGTGCGCAGATCTAGTCCACACCTATCTTCCATTAATTATTCCAAGCCTGCCAGGCAAACAAAGCTCGGAGGTCAGCAGCGGCCCCTTGCGAGGCAACCAAAGCTCGGAGGTTGACATCGGCCTCTTGCCAGGCAACCAAAGCTCGGAGGTCAACGGGCGGCCCCTTGCGAGGCAACCAAAGCTTGGAGGTCGATGTCAGCCCCTTGCCAGGCAACCAAAGCTCGGCGGTCTATGTCGGCACCTTGCGAGGCAACCAAAGCTCGGGGGCCGACAAAGACCCCTACCCCTTGTTGGATTACATCTTTGATGAGGAGAAGGAGATGGTGGCATCCTGGCCCGTCTACACCAATCTTGACGTGTCGTTCCTTGGGCGCATAGTGGTATTATTGCAGGGGAAATATGAAGAGCTGCTTGCCATCCACCGCGCACAAGATCCAGAGCTGCTTGTCGTCATGATGGATGACCCACCTGAAGAGCCTCATCATCGGTGCCCTTCAACATACTGATGCTCCGCCAAGAATGGGCAAAAACCATATGCAATTCATAGATGAGTGGGTATGGGCAATTCGTCAAGCTCGCCGACGGCCGTGTCATTTTTGATCCCGACAATTATCTGGTGAGGCTCGAGTGCCTCGTTGGCGGAGATGATGTCCCCAGCAAAGTAGAGCAACGCCACCGTAATATCTTGAGGGGGCAGGCTGTGCATGGAATTCGCTACCAGTGGGAAGACAGAGAGATGGAGCGGTTCCACGGACGTGAGATGCGCGCGATTGCACACTGTCAAGGTCTACTGGATGAGGCCCAGGCCCCCCAGCAGCCCCAATAGCCTACCAGCAGCGCCAACAGCTGCTCAGGAGGAGACAGGTACCGTGGCCGCGGGTTCAGACACTCGGAGTGAACGGACGCAAGGGTGTTGTCGTATGCTGACCATAGAGTCCAAGCAGATTTTATTATAACTGTATGGAAATGTCGCATATCTACCTTTTGGTAGGAATTAGTTAATTAGGTTAATTAAATGTAAATCCATGCTATGTCAGTGCCCAAAGTGCGCTCTCTCCTCCTTAATTGTATTGCTACGTTATTTTTTTACTTATGTGGAATGCTTAGCGCTTGTACATCGTGGATCACTGGGAAGGGCGCCACTTCTTGTCAAACGTCTTCTGGCACCCGTGTGAGGCGCGCCAGCCCATCCATCGGGCACTGAGGATGTGCGTACCGTGTCTGATAGTGGGCAGACACGTACACACGGTTGAGAACGCGGGCCCACGTACGACATCCCACACGGTTTCTAAAAACCATAAAGCGTTTCGGGCCTGGGAACCAAAACCATCAATAAATTTTGAGCTTGTTTCCCATCACATTCCAAATTACCACGTTTTTAATTTATTGTAAATCAGTTCAAACCTACCTAACCTAAATGTGTTCCCACTTAGCAGATGTTTACTAGTAGGCTATAAAAACGCCTACTCTAAAATTACCGCACATTCCTCTTCCCATCACCAAAAAAACATGCCTTTCTTGTTAGTCGTTTCTTCCGTCTGCCATGGCCGGTAGGAGGGGTGTTCGGGGTCGAGATATAAACAGGGAAGAAAGACCAAGGCCACGGAAGCAATAGAGAGGTCAAGCCGCCACGCCGAGGAAGCGCCAGACAGCTCAGCTACAACGCGTTTGCCGCAGCAGAGATGTCCAGCGGCCCTGCGGACGCCTCGGAGGATCTTTCGCGGAGAGGCGACGACTGTCGGAATCGGAGCTCCGGGGACCCAAGAGAGGTTCAAACTCTAGGGTGCGCCATCTCTCCAACCTTGCTCTCTCTTCCTAACCTACGACAATGCTCCGACGTGCCTGAGTTTGGAGGGAAGAACAATGAACACGACGGTTTACCCAGGTTCGGGCCACCTTGCGGTATAAAACCCTACTCCTGCCTATCTGGATTGCTTAGAGGGTGAGAGTGAACGTAGCAGGGGTCCGTCTGTCCCATCGTTGCTGCCTCGCCCCTTTTATCCTGGCTTCATTCCGCTTCCCCTGAAAATATCCGGTGGGAAGGGTTGCCACAAGCGCCAGTTTGAAGGGGGACAAGTACGCAGGCCATCCTGACAAAAGTGGTCTTCGTGTGCAAAAGACTCCCTTCGTGACGCGCAGGTGGTCTCGGGGATGACCTCCGTCCTGGCGAGCTCCCAGCCTTGACCGCCTAAGACCAAACGGGAAACCTTTGGGGCCACTTTGGGAACCGGCGGGCTGGCCCTTGATACTTGTGATCTGTGTTGGGTTTTCCGTGAAGAGGAACAGGTTATTGCATCATAAAGTGGGTAAGTATTCCCTCAGTTATGAAACCAAGGTATATCGAACAAATAGGAATATCAATCCTCAACTGTCTTCAGAGGCTGCAAACAAATGAACAAACAACTTGCACCCAACGCGGGCAAGAGGGTTGTCAATCCCCTTGATCTCGTTATTTGCAAAAAAAAATGAGTTGTGTAGATAATTGTTGATCAATATAAATTGCAAAATAAAATAAAAGATAGATAAATGCAGCAAGGTAATAGTAGCGTTTGTAAATATATAAGTGAATACACACGGTGGCCATAGTTTTCCCTAGCGGCATCTCTCATGTAGGCATCATACGGTGGGTAACAAATTACTCTTGGGCAATTGATAGAAAAGCGGATAGTTATGCGATTTTCACGGCAATGATCACGTATATTTAGGCATCACGTCCATAATAAAATAGGCCGACTCCTGCTTGCACCTATTACTATTACTCCACTCATCGACCGCTATCCAGCATGCATCTAGAGTATTAAGTAAAACAGAGTAATGCATGGAGAACGATGACATGATGTGGACAAAGTAAACTCAAGCAATATGAATGAACCCCATCGCGTTATCCTTAGTAGCAACAACACAAAGACGCATCTTGTCCCCTACTTTGTCCCCGGGATATAGAAACTTGTCAAGTTGAGCCTACCACAACGCACCACTCCCACCGATGAAATATCAATCTACTTGGCCAAAGCACATCAATAAATCAGAGAGCATTATGAAGCTATAAGGATCTTGCAATTAAGAGAAAATATATATCAGAAGTACCTCAAATACTTTTCATGAATAATATGAACATAAACCTACAATTCATTGGATCCCAACAAACACACCGCACAATAGGATTAAATCGGATAGATCAAAGCGAAGATGCGATGACCATTGTATTGAAGATCAAGAGATAGAGAGATTGCCATCTAGGTACTAGCTATGGACCCGTAGGTCTGTGGTGAACTACTAACACATCATCATGAGGGCAGCAAGGTTGATGTAGAGGCCCTTCGTGATCGATCCCCGCTCCGGAAGGGTGCCAAAACGGAGCTCCAGATGGCCTCGAGGCGGAACAGAGACATGCGGCGGCGGAAAAAGGGTTTCGGGACTGCCTCTTTTATTTTTATGGTGAAATAGAATTTATAGACCAGAGAGGGGCGTCGGGAGGCCACCGAGGGAGGCACAAGCCATCAGGGCGCGCCCCCCTGGGGCGCGCCCTGTTGGCTTGTGCGGCCCCCGGCCTCCTTCCAAAGCTTCCAGGTCTTCTTTTGGTCCAGAAAAAATCATCAAAAAGTTTCGTGGCAATTGGACTTCGTTTGGTACTGTAAACCTGAAAAGCCAAAAACATGCAGAAAACAGCAACTGGCACTAGGCACCGGGTCAATAGGTTAGTGCTAAAAATATTATAAATTGGTAAATAAAGACCCAAAAAGTATCCTAGACTGATAATATATCAACATGGAACAATAAAAAATGATAGATATGTTGGAGACGTGTCAAGCATCCCCAAGCTTAATTCCTGCTCGTCCTCGAGTAGGTAAATGATAAAAACAGAATTTTTTATGTGACATGCTTTCCATTATGTAATCGTATCTATGTATGCTTATTGAGAAAAGATGAATCAACAAATATTAACATATATGTTAAGATTTAAATTGTAAGAAACAGAATCATCAATCCTTAAAAGTATACGACTTAAGGAATGTTTACCCCCCATTCATCTTATTATATTAGCAAGGCATGGCTCCATCTTCCCCACATTAATACATATGGCAAGCACCATGGTGTCCAAGTTAGGCAATTGGATCGTACTTTTTCAATATGCATCAACTTTTTATTCTTCACGCAATACATGAGCGTGAGCCATTCGACATAGCATTTAGGTGGAATAGAGTATGGTGGTAGATATCAAAGGGGTAAAAAGGGGAGAAGATAGTCTCACATCAATTAGGCGTATGAATGGGGTATGGAGATGTCCATCGATAGATGTCAATGCAAGGAGTAGGGATTGTCATGCAAATGATGCACTAGAGCTATAAGTGTATGAAATCTCAAATGAAGATAAGTGGGGTGTGCATCCAACTTGCTTTCTCATGAAGACCTTGGGCATTTGAGGAAGCCCGTCATAGGAATATACAAGCCAAGTTTGTAATAATGAATAGGTAATTCCAACTAGCATATGAAAATGACATACCATGAGACACTCTACATGAAGAGCATAGTGCCACTTTGAGGCACAAGTGTGGTAAAAGATAGTAGCAAAGTCCCTTCTCTCATTTTCTCTCATTTTTTTGAATGGATGGTGGGCTCATTTGGCCTCCCCCATCTTTATTTTTCATCCTGAGTCTCATCTCGACTTGTGGGAGAATCATAGTCTCCATCATTCTTTCCTCACTGGGACAATGCTCTAATAATGATGATCATCACACTTTTATTTACTTCCAACTCGATATGGAGAATTGATATGAATATATGAATCTGTATTAATGCCTCTGGCAGTGTACCAGGATATGCAATGATCTAGCATGACATGTATCAAAAATATGATGAACGTTGCCTTTGGCACAAATACTATGTCAGCTCTATATGATCATGCAAAGCAATATGGTGACGAATGAACTAGTCATGTGAAGTGACAATGGAATTTGCATGGCAATATATCTCGGAATGGCTATGGAAATGCCATGATAGGTAGGTATGGTGGCTGGTTTGAGGAAGATATAATAAGGCTTATGTGCAACAGAGAGTGTCATGTCACGGGGTTTGGATGCACCGGCGAAAGTTGCACCTATCCTCGAGGTGAGAATGGGCAATGCACGGTACCGAAGAGGCTAGCAAATATGAGAAGGTGAAATTGTGTATGTCCATGGTTTCACATTAGTAATAAAGAACTCATATAATAATTGCAAAGTTTTATTAGTTTTATCATAAATCAAAGTACTACTCGCATGCCCCGAGGGAAGAGGTTGGTAGGAGTTAACCATCGCACGCTTCCGACCCGAAACAACACTAGGATTTTCACGAGGAATAGAAATGCTGACACATCATCACCATGCCTCTTTAATTTTTAGATGAACAAAAAGGTCAATATTTCTTAATATCAACACTTCTATGGTTTAACAATTATGAACTCACAAATTTTTCATATTACTACATCAATATCATTGACCCACGATTTCTCTATATGTTTTACCTGATGGTTTTGATTATCACAAATTGAATACCTAATATTTTTGGACTAGTCTTATGACCCATGCAAATTATGTCACTATTTATTAACTCTCAAACAAATATAAGTGAAGAACGAGAGTGAAATCAGTTCTATAAACTCTTCACGCCACCGTGCTCAAAAAGATATAAGTGAAGTACTAGAGCAATTGCTAAGCTCAAAAGATATAAGTGAAGCACATAGAGTATTCTAACAAATTATGATGAAGGTGTGTCTCTATTAAATAGGTGTGCCCAGCAAACAATTATTGTGGCAAACTGAAAGTAAAATCAAACAAAAGCAAAAGACGCTCCAAGCAAAACTCATATCATGTGACGAATAAAAATATGGCTTCAAGTGACATACCGATGGATTTGTGACGAAAGAGGGGATGCCTTCCGGGGCATCCCCAAGCTTAGATGCTTTAGTCTCCTTTAAAATATTACCTTGGGGTGCCTTGGGCATCCCCAAGCTTAGTCTCTTGCTACTCCCTATTCCTTTGTCCATCACGATAACACCCAAGACTAGAAAACTTCAATCACACAAAACTCAACAAAACTTCGTGAGATCCGTTAGTATAAGAAACATATTGCATACTTTAGGTACTGTTATAAATTGATTCTAATTTTATAAATTCATAATAGGTACTGTATTATAACTTCTCCATGGCTTATACCCCCCGATACATTCCATAGCATAATCAAAATAAGCAACTATGGAAGCAAAAACAGAATCTGCCTAAAACAGGACAGTCTGTAGCAATCTGTAGATAACCTATACCTCTGTAACTCCCAAAATTCTGAATAATAGAACAACCTCGAAAATTTGTATATCAACACTGTGTAAAAATTTCAGATCATTATCATGCCGAGCAAAAAATAAAAATTCCTGTACTGGAGTCAAAAGTTTTTGTTTTGTTTCAGCATCGATTCTACTCATCTTGTGAGTCATCTCAAAGGCTTTACTTGGCACAAACACTAATTTAAACACAAAAATATAATCATTACAGAGGCAATAATCATGTTATTAAAAATAAATATAAACTTTAAAGCAAAAATTAAAGAAAACTATTGGGTTGCCTCCCAACAAGCGCTATTGTTTTATGCCCCTAGCTATGCATAATGCATAGTTTCAAGTATTGTCGTCTTTGACACTGCACCCATAAGTAGCTCTCATGATTTATTCATAAGGTGGTTTAATTATCTTTCTAGGGAAGTGTTCCATACCTTTCTTTAATGGGAATTGGAATCTTATGTTTCCCTCTTTCATGTCAATGATTGCACCTACAGTTCGTAAGAAAGGTCTTCCAAGTATTATTGGACAAGTAGGATTGCAATCAATATCAAGAACAATGAAACCTACATGTACATAATTTTTATTTGCAATAATAAGCACATCATTAATTCTACCTAAAGGTTTCTTAATGGTAGAATCCGCAAGATGCAAGTTAAGGGAACAATCTTCAATATTAGTGAGACCAAGCACATCACAAAGAGTTTTAGGAATAGTTGAAACACTAGCACCAAGGTCACACAAGGCATTACATTCATATTTATTAATATTTATATTGATAGTAGGTTCCCATTCATCATGTAATTTTCTAGGAATAGAAACTTCAAGCTCAAGTTTCTCATCATAAGCTTTTATCATGGTTTCTACTATATGTTCGGTAAAAGCTTTGTTTTGTTCGTAAGAATTTGGTGAGATAATAATGGATTGCAACAAGGAAATACATTCTACTAAAGATAAATTATCATAATTAAAGTCCTTGTAATCCAAAATAGTGGGCACATCGCTACATAAAGTTTTGACCTCTCCAAACCCACCGTTTTTCAATTTTAGCATCAAAATCATCACCCTCCAAGCAAACGGGACACTTGTCACCTAGAGTTGACTCATCTCCATTCCCTTTATCATTTATATTCAGAGAAGTAAATAAAGATTCAATAGAAGAAGTACCAATCATTTTAAGATCTTCATCATGATTCCGGTAAAAAACGGGTGGAAGAGCTTTTTCTAAGAATTCCCGGTTAGCTCTCAACTTCGCGGTCCTCTCCTTACTTTCATTAATAGATATTTGGATAGATTTAATAGAATTATTAAAATCATGATTGGTTGGCAAAGCTTTAGTTTTAAGAGTTTCCACATCGAGAGCAATTCTATCCATGTTTTAGCCAAAGTATCAACTACGTGCAATTTTTCTTCTACCATAGTGTTGAAAACCTTTTGAGAATTAACAAATTCTTTAATTTTTTTTCTCAAGATAAGAGGGTATACTATTATAATTTGTAGAAGAAGTTACATAATAATTTCCATAGTTGTTAGAGGAATTACCGGGATACGGTCTAGAATTGAAGTTTCCTCTATAGGCATTGTTATTGAAATTACTTCGCGAGACAAAGTTCACATCAATAGTATCATTATTTTGCTCAATCAAAGTATACAAGGGCATATCATTGGGATCAAAATGAGCATTTTTACTAGCAACCATATTCATAAGAGCATCGACTTTTCACTCAAAGTAGCGATTTCTTGGCATCGAGAGGCCACCGAAGGAGGCACCAGCTATCAGGGCGAGGCCCCTATAATGCCCAAGATACGATCCTATCCTTATTTTGGCTCGAGGGCCTCGACAGGGATAGAAGCGCATCTCGTTGTTTCACAAGAATGGATATCGTTAAAAGTAAATGTAAAGAGGAGATGAGTATATGGAATTGGCTTACACTCCCCACAAGCTAAATCATGCTCATCTCAAATACAACAATACATTCAATAACCATACGGAAGAGCATGGTCAAACTACGGACGAAATCAAATGATAAAAATGACATCCATCCTTGCTAATCCCAGGCTACCGGCCTGGAACCCATCCTATGATCGATGAAGAAGAAGAACTCCAAATCAAACAAGCATCGCTCTCACATCAAAGCATCGCATTACATGTACCTGCAACTATTGTTGTAGTAATCCGTGAGCCATAGGGACTCAGCAATCTCATTTCCATGTGTATCAAAACTAGCAAAGCTTAATGGGTGAGATATGGTTAACTGGTGAGGCTGCAGCAAGCACTAAGCATTTATTTGAGTGGCTAACTTATGAGTACAAGAATAAGAAGGGTGATCTACGCATAAACGAACGTGAACTAGTAATGATCACTAAGTGATCCTAAACACCTACCTACGAGTCAAACATAACCCCACCGTGTTCTCTCTCGGTTCAGAACTCACGAGTTGAGACAGTCACGGTTACGCACATGGTTGGTGTATTTTATTTCGAGTTTACTTTAAGTTTTCTATGACCGGATGTTAATTTTTTTTCCAAGTTGCCACATAACCGCGGGCATGGCTTCCCGAAAATATTTAACCCTGCAGGGGTGCTCCATCTCATCCATCACAAACTAGCCACACGCTGCATGGAAAAACCTCAACCGCGGGATTGCCCGTAGTATCCTCAGAATTCCGATGGAAAAACTCAACCTCGAGATAGCCCAAAGTATCCTCAGAATCCCGTGCACAAGACATTCGACAATGGTAAAAAAAATCCAGCAAGACCACCCGACGTGTGGACGAACCCGATAATAGCCGTGTATCTCGTTCTCAAGACATGATGGATGGGTCATACTAAGAGTCAAACCAAACCCCGAGTTTCCCCGCTGTGGCCCCGCAGTCTGCCCATTTGGACCAACACTCATGAGGAGCACTGACCTGGGGGTTGATTAATTATCCACGGGGTCATGATGCCCTATGCTAGTTTATTAGTTG
Organism: Elymus sibiricus; assembly: GCA_039707655.1. Classification (NCBI taxonomy): domain Eukaryota; kingdom Viridiplantae; phylum Streptophyta; class Magnoliopsida; order Poales; family Poaceae; genus Elymus; species Elymus sibiricus. The sequence goes on along the minus strand of CM077673.1, from coordinate 246,748,364 downwards.
TTAGGCAAATGTAGTACCAATGCTGCGCCTCGGCAGAAGAGTTTTATCCCAAAACAAAAATAAAGGCAGTCCCCATAACCACCCCAAGCATGTTAGAAGCATTCAATATGGAACATAACACCGGTAAACAAGTAACTAGGGAGACAAAAGTGGAACAAAACACCGAGCAAAAGGCCAAGCCTTCCACCTTTTACCAAGTATATATGTGCATTAAATTAAGTAGCAATAATATTGTGATATCTCAAAATATCCATGTTGTCACATGGAAACAACTTGCAGCTGCAACTTGCAACATTATAAGAAAGGTTGAGCAAGCGGTAACATAGCCAATCAATGGTTTGCTGGGAGGTGGAGGGGTTAGAGGCTTATTATAGCATTTTGGGAGGCTTGACAAACAAGTGGTAGGTAGCGATACATAGCGATAGAAATGAGACAACTAGCATGGCGATGATAGTAGTGGTATCCAAGGAAATGTTCATCTTGCCAGAGATCCCACTGGGAAGAAGAACCAATCCATGAAGAAGAAGATCGAACGTAGGCGAACGAATCCTCACACACCGAACTCTTTCGGTACTCTATTGAGACTAAGCAAAACCGGAAACAATTTTAAATGGGTGGTCATGGCATAAGGTGTAGATGGAATTAAAGCAAATTTAAATGGAGAAGGAGAACATACATATAAAAAAATAATAACTCTCCATTTTATGAGAAATGTGGTTAATGTTTTTTAACCAAAGAAGTATTTTAAATGTTATTTATCATGGCAATAGGTGAAGCATAAACAACTACATCATCTAGGCTTTTTAAATGAGGCCGGAAGCAAGATATAGCATTTCCGAAACGGCCCCATATGGAAATTATGAATTTTGTCCAGATCTGAACCAACCATATTTTATATTAGTTAAACAGGAAAATAAAGTCCACCATGTGATTCTACACATTTGTCTAGTCAAGTTACATATGTGGATCATTTTAAACGGAGCTATGGTTATCTAGTTATGAAATAAATCATGTTAGCATGGCATTTACACAAATTAATGCAAACAGCAGGTTAAACATTTTTATCATGGATAAAAGTTGGATATTATGAATCTAGACGAAATTCTGAACATTTTACATATATAAAGTTTTTACATATGACGCACGGTTTCAGAGTTATGATATGCATGATGTTTAGGGGGTTTTCTGCAAATCTGTAAACTCTGGATAAATAGACAAATTCGCAGGATGGAAATAAAACATGCATTGGGTCGAATCTACAGCAGGGCCAAAACAGTGCAAGGGCGCAACACAAAATGCAACGCTCAGGGGCGCGGGATAGCTGTGGGTGCTCACCATGGCCAAGGAGGCCGGTCGGTGGAGCGGGCCACGAGGCGAGGCCTTGCCCTGGCGGGGCGCTGGGCCTGGGGAGGAGAGGTCGCGGCCCATGCGAGCGCTGGCAGTTCCACATGGCGCTCGGTCGGCTCCCTCGTGCTCCCGCACGAGCAGAGGCCATGGCAGCGGCGGGATCTACGGCACCGGCCGCAAGGCAAGCGAGGGGCGGGCGACGGAGATGAAAGGATCCGACCGGGACCCTCCCTATCCGGCCGGCGGCAGTGGCAGGACGCGATTGGCGGCGACGTGGAGCTGGATGGCAGCGGCACTAGCAACAGGCAGATCTTGGCGAAGCAAGGGTCCTGGAGGAGCTTGCTCCGACGAGCAGAGGGGACCGGCGAGGCCGGGCGACGCACGAGAGGAGCGGCACATAGGGAGCTGGCTCATTCCGGTGGCCTACCAGCGCAGGGTCGGTGAGGGGCATCGGGTGCAGGCATGGAGGCGCGGGGCGAGCGGCGGCGGGGTTCGGGCCCGGCGGGCCGGATTTGGGATTTGGTGTGCCCGTGCTGGAGGTGGCAGGAGGCCGCGGCGAGGATTTCAAGGCAGGGTTAGGGTTTCTTCCAAATTAGGAAGGGAAGGGGAGCTTAAATAGGAAAGGGGACTAGGGTTGGGGTTTTTTGTCCGTTTTGGACCGTTCGATCCCTATCGGACGGTCCGGAAGTGGCGGGGTTACGGTTAGGTGATGGTGGGCTGGTGGGCTGTGTTAGAGAGGCTAGGTGGGGATGAGAGGGAAGCAATGCGGCCCGTGACAGACTTTTTAAAACCGAAAATGTTTGACGAATAAATAGGATATAGTTCCGCTATAGGTTTATCCGCTAGGGTATCAAACGACCTCCGAATGTGACGAAATTTGGTAGGCGGTCTACCTACAATAAAATAAGACCGCACGCCAACTTTCAACACATTCAGAGAAAGTTTTATACACACCTTTTAAAAACAATATTTTAATGATGTCACGGGCGCGTACGAGTGTGGTTGGTCACGAAACGGCCAACGACGAGAACGGAGAGAACCGGCAACTACGAACGCATGCAAATTTTGAAAAAATGATGGCAACGGAGTGCCGATGCTATGCAGATGATGCAAATGATGCGATGATGAATGCGACAACCAAATAAAACACACAGCGAGAACGAAATTAAATGGGAAGACATCTGAAGTGTCGTTCTCGGGCTGTTACAACTCTCCTCCACTAACAAGAGATCTCGACCCGAGATCCTAGAATGAGAAGGGGAAGAGAAAAGGAAGAGGTAAAACTTAGTTGCTTCTTTGACAAACAGGTGAAACCAACGAATCTTGAAGGTTACAAAGATATGAAGAATGATATGAGGAACAAGCAAGAATTCAAAAGAAATTTGGGCAGCACTTCGGTAGAAAAGAGAAGCAAAACTTATAAGGTGGAAAGAACTTGAAAAGAGAACACAACAGTCCGGTTAAATGGATAAGCAAGGAAAGAACATGATCTTGATAAAGTGAGATGATGGGTCGAAGAGATCCACATGACAATGCCTCCGGAACAAAAGAATAGAAACTAGACCATTGGAAACAAAAGAATGAGAATCGAATGAGGATAGATTGAACGGAGTTGTTGGAACATCAACAACAAAAAGAAAAGCTTGTTGTGGGCTTACGAAAAACATCTCGAAAGTATGAGGTGGCAACCGGCCACAAATGGAAAACAATGATTGCTTGAGAGAAACAAGATATGCAAAACTTCTTTCACCAAGAGGATACAAGGATACATGGATCCTTGATAAGCACCATGATAACAACAATCCTTAGGAAACGATTTTGGTGAATTCCAATCCAAGATAACTCCAAGAAAGAAATGATGGGTTTAAATATCACATTCTTGACAAATTCCCTTCGAGACTCCTCATAAAACAAGAATGCTATAACACCATCCAAAAAGATAAGGGAGAACGAATAGCACTTTAGAATGCAAGACGAATGATACTTGAGCCTCTCCGACAAGAATCTTGAAGAACACTTCGAGAATGAAGACAATCCTTTACGATACACCATAAAGAACCCTCGGGAAGAACTCCAGAAGGAAATGATTATAGAAAACATTTGAAGGTTGAAAAGAACAAGAGTTGAAGCCTTGCAAAGATTTAGATGGAACTTCGCAAAGAGATGCTTGAGAAAACTTGGAACTCCGGAAAAAAAAAGATGAACAACTCAGAATCAAGATTTTTGATATCATTAACAACTCCGAAAGAAGGATTGAAATCACCTTGATCTAAGAATAAGAATTATGTTATGCTTATCCTTCATCAAGTTAAATTGATGACAAGGAACGGATTTGGCATACTACTTATTCTTCTTGAAAGATTGAAGAGAGATTCATGAACTTGAAGACATCTCCAATGCAACACCGGTAAGAATTTGGAATGAATGAGGATACTACAAATGAACGGAGATACATGACATGAGAAAGAAGAGATCACGGTCTTCCTAGAGAAATCTTGAACGAAGCACCGGTAAGAATTGAGATACGAACGAAGAGGCAACAATTGAGAGGAATTTGAGAATGAAAGCTGAAAGCAGAGAACGAAGAAATCTTCTAAAATGATGGCCTTCAGAGGATCGAGGAGTGAAAACCACTCTGAAATGCTCTGGATAGATACGAAAGGAATTACTCATGATCAAAACAATTTACGAGGACAATATGAATCTTCAACCACGAATCTTCAAGAGAATGATCAAGGATTTAAGAGAAACTCTTCTTTGGTCTTGCAGATTGAGGAAGATGAGAGGAACACCGCCAAAATTGTTGAGAAACTCCGGAAGAAGAAAGAAAAATGTTGAGCCAACTATGATGATTCGGAAACGATCTTGGAGAGGGAATATGACTGATGGAATTAATTCTTACGTCATATTGAAAAGAACTTGAGGACATCTCCAGAAAGATAGAAGAGCCAAGTAAGATCCTGGGGAAAACTTGTGGGTTATGGGCCCACTCGAAGAAAACTCCGTTGAAACAATTGCTTAGAAAGAGATATTGCACCGCTACAAATGAAAAATTGATGAGGTGAGAACCTCAAAATAATTTGGGAGGATTTGAATGAAAACACGAATCTTCTAAGATATCTTCAGCACTCCAGATAGAATAATGAGAGACGAATAAACAAGAGAGTCTTGGATAATAATTTCGAGATGAAAAACATTTAACGAATGAAAAGATTATGATGAACACCAAAAGCTTGAATTGAATCCACCGGAGAAGAAAACAAGAACAAAGAATGATAACCTTAGTACTTGAACATCTTCACACGAATCGCCGGATACAATACGGAAGAAAAGATAGCGGAAACATTACATAAAAAGAAAGGCACTTGGACGAGAATTTAATCATTGAAGAAAAAGGGCAGGACGGTGGGAAAAACAAAGACAACTTGAGACAGATGAGACGAACTCCAGAAAGAAATATGCAGATAGATCTTGCAAATATTGGAGAGGATTGAATTAACTTGAAGAGAAGCGCACCGGTTAGGAATAAGATTTGACATGACAATTTGATTGAGCAAAACGATTAGCATTCACATAGAAATATGAGAACACCGTGTAGGAAAGATATGAAAACAACATTTGACCTCGAAGCAACTCGAATTACCATACTCCAACAAAACAAGGACGAGGCTTGCAAATTAAGCCAAAAACAAATACATAACCCATTTGCATTTGCTGGAAGGATAATCCTAGGTAACTACTTGAATTCCCACCTAAGAACTTCTGAAATCCTTGGTTATGCAACCGGGTCCACAGATACATGGAGTAAAATCCATCACTCAATTCCTAGTAGTAATACTACTCTCCAATGTATCACATCCATCAACACATAACCAGAGGCCTTGGAAATTCATCTACCTCAGACCCTCATAATCACAATGATACTAAATATGGCAGTACATTTGGACGCTCTCCCCAGTACTGGGTGATGCAAAACTCCTCTCGCCACAAAGAGTATTGAAGCAATTTCGAACATCCGCATCCTGAGATACTAAGGAAATTGAACGATAACAATGTGTCAAGAACCCCTTGGAGCTCAACTCCCCGGGTCCAATCCATACATACGAGAGGCACCAAGAACAGAATTCCAGTCACATCGATATCATAGAGGTTCCAAAATACCCGCGTGATCGTAAAAAAATTTGAGTGAGAAGAGGGGTAGAATTAAAGTCCTACGTCAGGATTCCTCACCAGAGCGTAGAAGAGGAGTAAAAAGAGTCCTACTCTCCGATATATAACTAGACTCAAAATAGTTTTTCCACTAGACTTGACTCGGCTAAGTACAATCAATCAAGGGGGCTCCTTGGTCGGTACTGCTTTGATACCAACTTGTAACGCCCAAGATGCGATCCTATCCTTATTTTGGCTCGAGGGCCTCGACAGGGATAGAAGCGCTGAAAGTGCTAGTTATCGACTAGAGGGGGGTGAATAGGCGATTTTTATAAAAGGCTTCGAAACAGTGAATGTATTCGAACTATGCGGAAACGTAAACAGGATCAGGTAGGGATACAATCAAGGATCTAGACAGGGCATGCAAGGCAGTGAAGACATTCAAGCAAGTTAAGCATAATCATCATGAACACTAAGATGAGTCGAAGACAAACTTAGATGGTATGAAGATAAACAGTAGATATGAATGTCTTCGGAGAAAATCTTCGAGCAATGTTCAAGCACTAACTTCACAGTTCAGTGTAGGAATGTAAGAGTGAAGGATAGAACTAGTTGCTTGACGAAGACACATGATTTGTTGGACCAGTTCCAGTTGCTGTGACAACTGTACGTCTGGTTAGGGAGGCTGAGATTTAACTCAGAAGACCTCGTCTTCACCTTATTCCCCTTGAGCCGAAGTCACTTAGACAACGCCCAATCACTCAGGTAAGTCTTCAGGGGAGACTTCCGAAACCCATACAAACTTGGTCACCCGGCAGTCCACAATGACTCTTGGACGCTCTAGACCCAGACGCCTAACTGTCTGGAAGATCACAGTCTTCAAGTATAATAAGTCTTCAGCTCTCTCAGAACAGAATGACTTTGGTGATGCTCAAACACTCTAGCTCTAGGTGTTTAGGTGTGTCTCTCTCAATGTCTTCGAGGTGGGTTGCTCCAAAACGACAACAGCCGTATCTCTCTCTGAGCAGCCACCTTCACATGGTGGAGGCGGTGGGCTATTTATAGCCAGCGGGCAACCCGACCTGATATGACCGAAATGACCCTGGGTCAATGGCCAACCGACACGTGTCACAACGGTCGGATTTCAAACACACGCGGCAGCTTTACTTGGGCTACAAGTAAAACTGACTCAACCAACTCTGGAAGAGATTTCCTCTCATAGTCTTCACTCGAAGACATAGGTATGGGTTGAGCATCACGTCAGCATCTGACTTCGATCACATCGACCCAACTTAACAGTACGGTGGTTCCTATGACTCAGGAAAGAAGAAACAAAACTACCAAAAGACTTCGTCTTCGCATTTCATTGTCTTCGGACGAATGTCTTCGTCCACCACCAATGGCTTCAGCCGTCATCAATGTCTTCAGACATTTTTGGGGGTCGTCTTCGACGGCTAAACCGAAACTCTAGGGACTTCTCTCTTTGTTAACCTGTGATCTCTCACAAACACATTAGTCCCTCAACCACGTTTGTCTTCAATACTCCAAAACCAAACAAGGGTGGCACTAGATGCAGTTACAATCTCCCCCTTTTTGCTGATTGATGACAAACTGGTTGAAGTTTTCAACGGGGATAAAAATATGTGAAGATAAGGTTTTGAAGATTTTGATTCCAAGATATAGAGAGCTCCCCCTGAAGATGTGCATATGGAACTTTTTGCTTTGAATGCAAATACACATGGCAGGTTGTAGTTTGTGGAGAACTCCCCCTATATCTTGTAATCTAATCACTATGCATTTAACAGATATAACTAAGATAATGAAATGCACAATGAAAAATGGGCGTCTGCAGAATGGCTTCGGGCGCATAAAATAACTTGAAGAAGCACCAAAGAGTACGATAAACAGAAAGTGCAGACGTCCATCAGGACTTAAGTTTTACAACCCAAAGCAGCAAATGTTCAGAAATGAGAGTTGTAAACTTAGCAAAATAACACCCAGCCCTTATTAGTAGACTCATTTGAAGACTACCAACCAATGCTTCTCCCCCTTTTGTCATCGAATGACCAAAAAGGTATGAAGACATTGAGAACTACGCGTCCCCAACAGGTGTTGATGAAGATGGTGCAGCGGGGTCTGGAGGTGCTTGTGCAGAGGAGCTTGGTGCAGTGCCGCGACGCCGAGTCGATGGAGGCAGAGAAGTTGCATCATCAGCGACATCTGCAAGACTGACGTTGACGGAAGGAGCTGACGAAGAGTAGTCACTGTCTTCGAGAGATGGAGTCTTGCGCCATTTCTCCACACTGGGAGGTGGTGCACCAAATCTGTATCGGGGGTGAAAACCATCTTCTCGAAGCTCATCTTCAGGAGCCAGCATAGTGAGAGTTCTCCATGAACGACGACTTGTTTCATATGCAACAAAGGCATTTTTGGTAGCCAAGTTGCGAACATGGTTGAGATCTTGCACAACTGAGTGCATTTGGCGTCGAGTCCACTCATGATGCTTTTCTTGCTTCTGGATCAGTGAAACTAGAAGTTCACGATCAGTAAGGGCACGCTCTCTCCTGGGCGGGCGTTGACGAGGCAAGGTTGTGGCAGTGGCTTCGGTGTTGGTAGCACCTGATCTGGGCTGGCGAAATGCACCAATGAGTCTTGCCCTTGAGGGATCAGAAGGAATGTGAAGACCTTCAACATCAGCAGTGCCACTGGTGCCTTCAACAATGGGATTCTTGCTATTGGATGGATAAAGATCCGCTGGCACAACTTCAATATCGGGAAGATAAACGCCATGGTTGCGAGCAGAAGGAAGAAACCTGGTGTTGGTTCTGTACTTGATGAAGCGCATGATCCATGGAGCATAAATCTTCGGCTCGAAGACATTGAAACCATTGGCAGCAAGGTTGCGAAGAAACAACTCTTGAAGATTGAACCTGATGCCATATACAATGTTGTAGAGCAATGTCTTCAAAGGCCCTTCAATCTTGCGAGATGAGTTGTGCCCTTTAATCGGCCAAATAGTGTGCCGAAGAATGTGATAGATAGTCCCGGGCAATTACTGAAGATCATCCACAAAGAATGAAGTGGGCAATTCTGCATCTTGAGGCAAAGGCTTCATCATGGTCAGCATCTCCGTCATGTTGGGTTCTCGCATATGGAAGAGGCTTCGAGTTGGAGCCGCATAGGCTTCAGAGCAAGGATCCAACTCTTCACCAGAGGCAGCAAGGGGTGTTGCAGGAAAGAAATCCAGTGGTGAAGCAGTAATGTGTTCATCCCTTATCATGAATTCCATTTGCCAGGTATTCAAATCACGACCGAAGCCTGAGATGTGAAGGGTTGCATAGAACTGGAGGATGAGTTCTTCATTCCAGTCTTCATGGTCAGTGCAGAAAGGCAGGAGACCCACATCACAAAGATAGTCCAATGCTTGATCAAAACAGGGAAGACCTTTCATAGCTTCAAAGCTGAGATGCTTGTGTGGAAAGATCCGGTTTTGACCATAAAGCACACACATATAGTACTGACGCTGTGGAGCACTCCAGAATCTGTCGGACTGAATCTTGGCATGCTTCTAAGGATTACGAGTTGGCTTGAAGAAAGTGTTGTTCAGTCTGAACCTCTCCAACTCGAAGACTAAGGGTCTTGTTGGGCCTGACTGGCGAGGACATGGAAGACACGGTATGGGATTCATGACGTTGGGGCGCCGATCAAGATGAAATTCATACTGAGGTCCCATCCTTGGTGGTGCAATGAGACGAGGCCATTTGACAGGAATCATCTCTCCTTCCCTATTGTGTGCCATCACAATGTTGTCCTCATTGTCTTCAATTGATGGCATGGCAGGAACAGGAGGTCCATCTGGTGAGGGGGCATTGGCTTCGCCCATGGTTGCAGGTTGGCTGGGAGGAACATCTTCAATCCGCAGCACATCTTCGAATGCTGCAGTCGGTGAAACACGCACTTCGTCCTCCTGAATAGGGGACATGAGGGCACGAGGTCCTCGACGAAGTCGTTTAAGTGGAGAGGTGCGGATGGTGGTTTCAATCTCTTCTGGGGCAAACGGAGATTCAGGTGAGGCTGACACTGGCGGGAAAAATGGAGGTGATGGTGTACCAGGGTCAGCTTCAGTAGCTTCTGGCCAGAGGGGAGTCCCAATGTACACAAAATCACTGGTAGGTTGAGGGGAGTGGACCATTGGAGCATCCACTAGGAACATGTTCTGGCCCGACATTGTCTTCAAGACCAATGTCTTCATGAGCATTGTCTTCAGCTGCGGCAGTGTCTTCGGCAGCTGGAATCTCTTCAGGTTGCGGAGTCTCTGTGGAAGCAGACTCGTGCAGTACAACTCGTCTTTCCAAGTTTTCTGATGCAGGGGGTGCCATAGAAATGGGTGTAACGATCAGAGGCTCTTGAGGAGCAGGTGTTGATGATGGAGCAGATGGTGGTTCTGGTGCTGAGTCTGGCGCTGGTTCTGAAGGCTTGGATTTCTTTGTCTTCAACCTCTTCGGAGATTAGGCTTCAGAGGCAGATGCCTTGCGCTTCTTGGCTTCTGCTTCAGCTTGCTTTGTCTTCTTGCTGCACAAAGCAGTGGTAGAGGGGCGCGGTCGTGGGTTAGCAAACCCAATGGGGAAGACTATGCCACGGTCCTCAGACCGTTTAGGAGGAGGCTGTTCCGAAGACATTGAAGCTTGACGTGAGCGAGCAATGACTTCGGGCGCAAGAGCAGGCTGACCAAGCACCTTTCTCTTCAGCATGTCATTGTGAGCTTGTACCATGATTCTAGTCTGTCTCTTGAGGCGCGCAAGGGCGCCCTTAATAGCTTCACATCTCTTTTCAAACACTGCCTTGAGATCTGTCATCATCAATTGATAGCCTCTGATCGGTTCAGCATTGAGTCTGTGCAAATTTTTCTTGAAGAGCTCCTTTTCATGGCTGATCTTGGCCTTGGTATGCTTGGCCTTCTGGGCCACAGTCAGTTCCTCATTCACAAGTCCTTGGAACGTGACATGCAAACCAATTGGGAGCTGAAGAGCATCAATGCTGATGGAGGGGTTGGCGAACGATTCATCGATGAAATGTTCAAAAATCTCAGGGTCTATAAGAGGTAAGACTTCAAGCCGCTTGGCTTCCTCTTCTTTCTGCTGAATAAGCCTGGCTAAGGCTTCATCATCAAACTCGTCATCTGATAGCTCAATCATGTTGGCTGCATCCATCAGGGATAGAGTAGGCTTCGGGCCACGAGAAGCAACAGCCTTCCTTTTCATACGCCTATGAAGGCGTTCTTCTTCCTCAGGCTCTTCTGGATTATCTGTAGGAGAGCGCGAGGCCTGAGGTGAGTGGACAGATGGCTTGGGAGGCACTGAGGCCTTCGGCTTTGAAGCTTTTGTCTTCTTCAGAGGCTTCGGCCTTGGAGCTGGTGGATGCTCATCATCATCATCGTCAGAGTCAGACAGCGTAGGGTCTGAGCCACGAATGCTCGATGGATGAGGATTGCTGGGCATTGGAGGCCTGAACATGCATGGATAGAAGCCCATATTGATGGCTTCAGCCTTTGTCTTCGGATGAAGATTTCTGTAAACAATATCTGTCCAAGGTGCCTTTTCAGCACACTTCTCAGCATATTCCTTGGTGACGAAGTGGTAGTTGAACCACTCCACACTCCAATATCTTCGAATCCATTGGATTCGATTCTTGCGCTGTGTATATGTTTCCTCCTCATCTGACTTGTACTGCTCATAAAGTGCTGGAGGGAGATCCTTAGCAGTATTTTTACGTCTCTGTTTCCCTCCTTTCTTGACTGGTTTATCATCGGCCATTGGCTTCGACAGAGGCTTCAGCAGTGGCTTCACAGGAGTGCGCAAATATGAGCACGTACCAGAGGATTCCAGATGAATCTGCAAATAGTCTGTAAATGAATTCAGACTATGAGATCCTAGTGATTCTGCTGCGGACATGTACCTGTGAAAGAGTTAGAGACGCGAGGGAAGAGGAGAGGTCATATGCATTCTAAGATGATTTGGAATAGAGCACTGTGTTTAGAAGACATTGACCTTATACCGAAGACATTCACTTCAATAGATAATATGGTGATTTCAGATTTGTACAAGTCCAAGGATTCGTACAAGTGAGGAATCAGACCAAGTTTCAGACCACAAAGTGAATATATTTGGCAAGTATAGATCTAGATCTAGATTCGGTTGAGTGGAAATTGAAGAAACAACAATCGACATTTTTGGTAAGAATTTTGGATCAAAACGCGGGGTAAAAATAGATCTTTAATTACCACGATGAAGAACGAGATGAACTGCTCGACGAGGCGGAGAATCCGAACGGTTCAATCTGCCTCACCCTTACTTGGTGGAGACAGACAGCTACGGCGGCGGCGAGCGGAGGATGAACACGGCCGGCGTGAGTACGTCGACGGAGAAGTCGTGGCACCGAAGCACTTCGTCTCCGGCGACGATGGATTCCAGCGACGGTGCTAGGGTTTTGAGCACATGGGGTGGCAGAGGAAGAGGAAGGTAATAATGGAAGGGGGGTAACTCGTATTTATAAGGGTGGAAGAGTTCGAACTGATAAGACGAATGTACCCCTGTCTCTTCGGTTAAAGTGGGACACGTGGCATGCATGCAAACTACTTGACAACCCACTTCCATAATCGAAGTGGCGGCGCGGGAGTTGTTGCTAAAGACACAGAGACAGTTTAGATTTGAGAATTAAATATGTGGTTGATTTGTCTTCGACTGACAAGGACGCAGTGAAGACAGTCAACACGTGTCAACATAGAATGCATATGACTGGATTAGAACAGACTGGACGAGGTAAGAATAGAGGAGAATGTCGGGTCCGATCACATTTGCCTCGGAAAAAGTCGAAGATAAATGTCGAGCCCCTTTTCTGGAAATAATCACAGAAGAGCCCTCGAGTCCTACCAGCCCCAAGAACCACTGGTGGACTCCCTTGATATAGATAACCAGTACAAAAATAATATTACACAGGGTTGAGTCAGGGTGACTCAACAAGTTTATTACAAACTTTCCAATATACTACGGTGGTGGAATATGGCAGTGGTGTGGTGGTACTGTAATACTGATACAATAAAATAGAGCCAAGTGTCAGTGTGAGACTTGACTACTTTATTTGTGTAGCGGAAGCTCAGCGGATGGTACATGTGGTAGACTCCTATATCACAGGTCGTCTGACTGGGACTCCTCTAAGCGTCGGGCTCGCTAGCGCAATCCTCCTCCATAAGCTCGTCCTCCTCCAAGTCTGGCCAAGTAAATAGCCAGGGACAAGCCAGTGAGTACGTTGGAATGTACTCGCAAACATAATGAACAAAAGATATAATGAATGCATATGCTCATGGTATGAAATGCTCATGCTAACCATAACATATATATGCATGCTGGCAGAGTTAGCACGTACAGAAGTGAAGCATTAGTGGTAAGAAGACACAAAAGAAAATGCCAGTCGGATGTCTAGAAATGACACCACGGTAGGTCTTGAAGAGAAATGCCAAACGGGTGTCCACAAGAGTAGTGGCAAGACATACCGCCTGTTAAACTCGGGGGACGCCACGAGAGGTCTTGAAAAGAAATGCCAATCGGGTGTCTAAAAGAGAGATCGGACGAGACAGGACCATCCGAGAACTCAAGCGACGCCACGAGAGGTCTTGAAAAGAAATGCCAAACGGGTGTCCACAAGAGTAGTGGCGAGACAAAACCGCATGTGAACTCGAGGGACGCCTCGTAAGGTCTTGAAAATAAAATTGAATGTCCGGGGTAGTTTAGCCAGCCCCTGAGACACTCAGAAAATATAATAAGAGAAATGGGTTAGTCCACAATAATATTCATATCATCAGTAATACATTCATGATAATATTTGTAGTGACAAAAATTAATCCTGCAAAATAATCATGCTTGATGTTAATTATTTTCCTCCAAAGACCGACACCGGGACCGACACATGACCCACCCAGCTAACATCCTTGACCGTGGACACGGCTATTCGAATAGGTATTACTCTGCAGAGGGTGTACTCTTTACCCACGTGTATGAGGTTTCTTTAGTCAGTACCGTGACACTGACTAATTCCCAATACGGTCTTTGGGTTGAAAACACACCTAACCAGCACACACCAGATTAACCGTCCGAATGCCAGGAAATCACCCAAAGCATCTTTCCAGAAAAACTCTAAGTCGGGGAGACCATCGTCTCGACTAGCATGGGATCACTATTTATAGGCGCGGATTACAAGGGGGAACCCCCTCTCGGCTACAGCCAGAAACACCCATGACCCCTGACCCGATGACAGGATTTAGTCCATGGCCATGGAAACCCTCATCGTGGCCCTCTATGTGGTGTGTACCCGGATAGGGGTTAACAATTTACTAAGCCGTATCTTCCTTGCGGAAGGACCCGTGGCAGTACGGTATACAGCTAGGTGTAACGGAACAAGACTCGGTCTAGGTCGACTCAGGAGTTGTTATTAATATGACCGGTATGCTCCACATATGTCACGTGACACCACCGTGTCAAAAAAGGCTCGTGCCCACTGGCACGTCCAAGGCAGGAGTACACTCCTGGTTCTCACCATATCCATACGTTAGCAAGATGCCATGATGCATGCAAGAATTCACAAGGTGACATGACCAATGCATGCTCTCACTATTTACTACACATACGATGCAATATTAAACCGATGCAACCATGCATGCACTTCATCATATCCCAAGCTCAAAAATGCTTGCCTTGTCCAAAGTAGTCAGTAGAAAACCCCTCCAAATTTCCAGCAAAGTTTTCTTCTTCTTTTTCTGAAAAATCCAAACTTAAATTCAAATAAAAATTTTATCACAGTACAAAAACTTGTCTCAAAATATTTTTTAATAAATACTAAAAAAACTAGAGAGAAAAATAAGAATAACAGAAAAAGAATCAAGTCATTTAGATTTGTGGTTTAAAAACTAGAGGCAGTCAAAGTCCTGGTCAAAACTATTTTTATTAAAAACAGCAGAAGAAAACGATTCGGGAAGAATACGTTTTCCCGTGAACGAAACGTAAACCAGCCGAAGGCGCTTTCTGTTTTAACCGTAAATGAATAAAATGCTGACGGGTGGGTCCCACCCGTCAGGTTTGAAATTCAAACGCGCCTCGCGCGTGTGTAGAGAGGAGGTGCGGTGGTCACCGGCGGCGATCGTCGGCGTTTCAGAGTGTGGCGAGGGATGAGCGTGCTCGGGAAGGTGTTCCGTGTCGGTGGGTGGTGGTGGTGGTCGCCGGTGAGCACCGAAGCGACGGCGAGGTCGACGGCGGCGGACGGCGATTCGGGTGGTGGTGGATCTCGTCGGAGAGGGCTCCAGTTGTCGAATCGAAGCACGGGATCGGTGAGTGGGTGTATGAGTAGGCTACTGGTGGAGTTTGGAGGGTGGATATGGCCTAACGGCGACGAGCTGATCGGGGAGGGTGGCGGCGGATCCGTGGTCGGAGTCGGGGAAGAAGACCTCCCCGAGGTCGGGGAAGTGGAGTGGGGGTCGATTGGGAAGGCGTGGGGGTGTGATGAGTGATCGCCGAGGCTCGGGGGTCCCTTTCATAGGCGATTCGAGGTGGTCCGGCGAGGTTTGGATCACGCCAGAGTTACGGTGGTCGGCGAGGTAGGTTTGGGCGGTGGCGAGGTTCAGTGCATGATCAAGGGGGTCAGAGGAGTCCTCTGGAAGCCTCAGCTTGGACGGGCTCGAGCTCGAGGAGCTTATCCATGGTGAGGTACGCGTACGGGTGCGGCGGCGACACCCATCTCCGGCGACTGCCGGACGGGGCCCAGACGGCGGGGTCGGCGTGGTCAGCGTGCGGAGAGGCGGGGAGGAGCGACGCGTGGAGGAGAGGTAGGTTTGGGCGAGGCGGCGCAGTGAAGGCAGTCGGTGGCCGTGGCGGCTCTGCTCGGTCCGCCGTGGATGAGCACGGTGGCCGTTGCACCGGCTAGCTGCCAGCTCATCGGTGAGGAGAGGCTGGGGAGTGGGCCAGGGAGTCGCGGCATTGATGAGCAACGGCGACGCCGTGGTGGAGAAGGAAGGGGAGAAGTGCACGGCACCGATCGCCACTGTGACTGAAGAAGATTCAGTTAACTGAATCTCTGTCATCGATGAATAGTGCGCATACTAAGTGTATGTTCAAATGCCAGAGAGGTCTAGGCATTTTAGGAATTTGTAGGGATTTTTGTGGTGAGGTGTTGATGCATAAAAGAGAGTCTGGTAAAGTTTCAGAATTTTTGGAGCTATAAAAATTGGGTTTGTATCAGAAAGATTGTTTTTGGTCCAAATTTGAATTGAAGGAGATTTGAAATTTTTGAACTGTGGATCCCAAGGTTTTTGATGAAATGGGTCTTGGGTACCATCTAGTTGCTGGAAAAAATTTGGTGGGAGCAGAAGACTTGCAAAAAATATGGTTCCTTTGTAAATCAAAGAAACCATGAATAAAATAAATTCCAACTTTGGAATTTAGTAAATATTGTAGAAATATTTTTGTTAGGTGGAAAGGAGTTGGTTGCTGTCCTAGAAAGTGTGAATGACTTATGGGATAATTGAGGAGTGGTGCAAAGATTGTTGGATGGATTTTGGAAGTGTTAGAAGAAAAGCAAAAGGGCTTCTCCTTAGAATATTTTAGTTATATCAAAAACTTTTCTAAAAGAAAATATATTTTTTTTGAATTCTAAGAATCATTTTCCAAATAAAACCATCAGTCAAAACAGAACCCTCTAGGAAAATTTTGAACCCAACAAAAATTTGAAAAGGCATTCAAACAGAAGACCAAAATGGTTTCCAAGAATTCCTTTTAAAGAAAAGATTTTGAAAATCCAGGAAGAAAATTTTGGGGTGTTACAACACCTACCCCCCTTAAAGAAAATCTCGTCCCCGAGATTTCAGCTGTCCCTCAAAAAGATACGGATATTCGGTCCTCAGGTGATCCTCTCTTTCCCAGGTTGCTTCTTCCTCGGTGTGTTTACTCCACTGAACCTTATAAAATTTAATTACATTCTGCCGGGTACTTCATTTAGACTCCTCCAAAATCTTTATAGGTTGTTCCCTATATGTAAGATCTGGTTGGTATCCAGGTCTTGGTGCTGGACTTGCTTTTCTGGGTTACTGATACACCTTCTTAGCTGTGACACGTGAAACGCGTCATGAACATCTGACAATTCTGCCGGTAGCTCCAGTTGATAGGCAACCTTGCCCCTCCTTGCAATTACTCTGAACGGTCCAATAAACCACGGTGCCAATTTTCCTTTGACTTTAAATCTCTGTAGCCCCCTTGTTGGAGATACTCTGAGATATACGTATTCCTCTGGTTCAAAGCTAACCTGACGGTGTTTCTGGTCATAGTAGCTCTTCTGACGGCTCTGAGCCGCTCTCAGTCTGTCCTGAATAAGCTTCACTTTTGTTTCAGCTTCTTTAAGAATTTCTGGGCCAAAGATTCGGCTATCTCCGGTTTCAGACCAGTTGAGTGGGGTATGGCATCGTCGTCCATACAGGGCTTCGAAGGGTGACATCTTTAAACTGGCTTGGAAACTGTTGTTATATGAGAACTCTGCGTATGGTAACTGTCTTCCCAGCTGACTCCGTAAGTGAGCACACACGCTTTCAACATGTCATCCAATATCTGATTTACCCGCTCAGTTTGTCCTCCGGTCTGTGGGTGATATGTTGTACTGAATTTCAGTTGAGTCCCTAAAGCTTGTTGTAGGTGCTCCCAAAACCTAGAGACAAACTGAGTGCCCCTATCGGAGACTATGGTCTTGGGTACTCCGTGTAAGCAAACAATCCGGGAGAGGTATAACCTGGCAAGCCTCTATGTTGAGTATGTGGTTTTTACTGGAATGAAATGTGCCACCTTGGTTAATAAATCTGTTATAACCCAGATCGCATCATTTCCGTGCCGTGACCTTGGCAATCAGACAATAAAATCCATTCCTATTACATCCCATTTCCATTCAGGCACTCTGAGTGGCTGCAATAGTCCTGCTGGCCTCTGATGTTCTGCTTTTACACGCTGACAAGAATCACAGCGTGCAACATACACGTCTATGTCTCTCTTCATCCCGTGCCACCAAAATCTTTCTTGTAGATCCTTAAACTCCCTTTTCTTCAATTTCATAATGTTGTTGGGAATATGTGCTCCCCGGAAATTTTCCTTGAATTGTTCCCATGTCATATTTGCTCCATTGGGTTGCGTGTGACACAAATTCTCCCACCATGATGCTGCTGTTCCAGAAAAATAGTGCGGAGCATATAGCACTTTTTCCTGGTCCGTACACTGGGCGATAACCAATTTCCTTTCCATATCATGTAGCCAATCGTCTGCCTCCAATGGTTTGTCTGTGTGAGTAAAGACCATTGGTTTTGTCTTCTGCAGTTCAGATAATTTGGATCTGGGTTGGTGCTGCTCCTGGTGATTCCCCATATTGACTAAGTGTGCATCATCTCTCGGTGTTGTTACTGGCTTTGCTCGTACAGACGGCATACTTGTGAGAATGCTGAGTCATTACTTTGTTGACTTGTCTGTCCCTGTGTAAAATTATTTCCCATTTGTCTAAAGGTGTCCTCTGGCGGATTTGGCATGGAACTAGTTCAGGGGCGATGCATTTTCTTTCTGGGGGTATTTGTGTAACACCGATGAGAAAAGAAGTGATAGAGAAGGAAATATATTTTTAAGAGACCGAAAATAATTCCCTCCCCTAAATTTTAAGTGCAGAAGTAACAGATTATATCACACAAGCAGATTTAATTATACATGCCAGATTTTATCATACAAGCATGGTTTAATTATACAAGGTGTTCGTAGAAACTTGTTTACTACACGACCACTTATTTAAGCTAGCATGCTACTCCGTCCTCTCAGCGTGCTGTGGTCCAAGCCTTCACTTCGCTATTTTACAAAAGATAAAAAGAAAAAAAAATATTTTACAACTGCGCTCTCATATCGGTCGTCAGCAGTGGAATGCCTCGTCCGTCCTCACGGAGTGTCTGGAACATCAAGGGCCCTACCGAGGGTGAGTCCTAGACAAGGCGCTGACGACTCGACCTCCTCCTCGGGAATAGTCTCCAGTCGGGCAGTCGTCGATACCACGCCTGCTGGGGTGGCACCATGCTCGTCGGTGGTGGAGCTCTGACCGGGACAGGAGCAACCAAGCGGCTAGCCTCATCACCCGGGGGTGAGCGCTGGATCACGGAACCGAGAGGAGGATCATATAGTGGAGAAGGGATGCGAGGGGCACGAGGCAAAGGGGAACGGTACTCACTCCTGCGAGTAACCCTTGCACGAACTAAGTACATCCGTGCAGCAAGATGGTCATCCACCAAAGAGGTGAAGACTGACTCTAGTGACATGATGTACTGGACAAGGGGCTCGATTGCCTCATCCCTTTCTCCCGCAGTGCAGGGAAAGGTATAGTGACTGGTGTACGGAACATGGCATGGCAGGTAGTGATAGGGACGAGTCTGCATGACAGGCAGGATGTCCCTGACACGAGCGATAGCCTCACGGGCGTCCATCTGAATAGCATGCCTCTCAGAGGGCATGACTCTCCCCATAAAACGATAGTGGCGGAAAGACAAGACACTTCCGCCCCGAATATATACCGAGGCCTGGTACATAGTCATGGTGTCCGTGATCCTGTCAGGGAAAACGGTGTACTCCGGACGGCCTGGAAACCTCATCGCGTCCCTAGCGATGATGGAGAGAAGACGGGAAAATCCCGCGGGCTCGTTGGCGAAAATCTAGGATGAGCAGTTGCCACTAGCCATCTACAACGGTAGACAAAAATCCAAATAGTCATATCATAAGTATATGATGACCAAGGAAAATTTGCTACAATGCATGAGATGCATGCTAAAAGTGTTAGTACTGACTCGAGTGCTAGCGATCATGCCTAGGGCTTCCTACAGTCAGCCTGGCTCTGATACCAAGGTTTGTCGGGCCCCTTTTCTAGAAATAATCACAGAAGAGCCCTCGAGTCCTACCAGCCCCAAGAACACTGGTGGACTCCCTTGATATAGATAACCAGTAAAAAAATAATATTAGACAGGGTTGAGTCAAGGTGACTCAACAAGTTTATTACAAACTTTCCAATATACTACGGTGGTGGAATATGACAGTGGTGTGGTGGTACTGTAATACTGATACAATAAAATAGAGCCAAGTGTCAGTGTGAGACTTGACTACTTTATTTGTGTAGTGGAAACTCAGCGGATGGTACATGTGGTAGACTCCTATATCACATGTGGTCTGACTGGGACTCCTCTAAGCGTCGGGCTCGCTAGCGCAATCCTCCTCCATAAGCTCGTCCTCCTCCAAGTCTGGCCAAGTAAATAGCCAGGGACAAGCCAGTGAGTATGTTGGAATGTACTTGCAAACATAATGAACAAAAGATATAATGAATGCATATGCTCATGGTATGAAATGCTCATGCTAACCATAACATATATATGCATGCTGGCAGAGTTAGCACGTACAGAAGTGAAGCGTTAGTGGTAAGAAGACACAAAAGAAAATGCTGGTCGGATGTCTAGAAATGACACCACGGTAGGTCTTGAAGAGAAATGCCAAACGGGTGTCCACAAGAGTAGTGGCGAGACATACCGCCTGTTAAACTCGAGGGACGCCACGAGAGGTCTTGAAAAGAAATGCCAATCGGGTGTCTAAAAGAGAGATCGGATGAGACAGGACCATCCGAGAACTCAAGCGACGCCACGAGAGGTCTTGCAAAGAAATGCCAAACAGGTGTCCACAAGAGTAGTGGCGAGACAAAACCGCCTGTGAACTGGAGGGACGCCTCGAAAGGTCTTGAAAATAAAATTGAATGTCCGGGGTAATTTAGCCAGCCCATGAGACACTCAGAAAATATAATAAGACAAATGGGTTAGTCCACAATAATATTCATATCATCAGTAATACATTCATGATAATATTAGTAGTGACAAAAATTAATCCTGCAAAATAATCATGCTTGATGTTAATTAATTTCCTCCAAAGACAGACACCGGGATGGACACTTGACCCACCCAGCTGACGTCCTTGACCGTGGACACGACTATTCGAATAGGTATTACTCTGCAGAGGGTGTACTCTTTACCCACGTGTATGAGGTTTCTCTAGTCAGTACCGTGACAATGACTAATTCCCATTACGGTCTTTGGGTTGAAAACACACCTAACCAGCACACACCAGATTAACCGTCCGGATGCCAGGAAATCACCCAAAGCACCTTTCCAGAAAAACTCTAAGTCGGGGAGACCATCATCTCGACTAGCATGGGATCACTATTTATACGCGCGGATTACAAGGGGGAACCCCCTCTCGGCTACAGCTGGAAACACCCATTCCCCCTGACCCGATGACAGGATTTAGTCCATGGCCATGGAAACCCTCATCGTGGCCCTCTATGTGGTGTGTACCCGGACAGGGGTTAACAACTTACTAAGCCGTACCTTCCTTGCGGAACGACCCGTGGCAGTATGGTATACAGCTAGCTGTAACGGAACAAGACTCGGTCTAGGTCGACTCAGGAGGTGTTATTAATATGACCGGTATGCTCCACATATGTCACGTGACACCACCGTGTCAAAAATGGCCCGTGCCCACCGGCACGTCCAAGGCAGGAGTACACTCCTGGTTCTCACCATATCCATACGTTAGCAAAATGCCATGATGCATGCAAGAATTCACAAGGTGACATGACCAATGCATGCTCCCACTATTTACTACACATACGATGCAATATTAAACCGATGCAACCATGCATGCACTTCATCATATCCCAAGCTCAAAAATACTTGCCTTGTCCAAAGTAGTCAGTAGAAAACCCCTCCAAATTTCCAGCAAAGTTTTCTTCTTCTTTTTCTGAAAAATCCAAATTTAAATTCAAATCAAAATTTTATCACAGTACAAAAACTTGTCTCAAAATATTTTTTAATAAATACTAAAAAAACTAGAGAGAAAAATAAGAATAACAGAAAAAGAATCAAGTCATTTAGATTTGTGGTTTAAAAACTAGAGGCAGTCAAAGTCCTGGTCAAAACTGTTTTTATTAAAAACAGAAGAAGAAAACGATTCGGGAAGAATACGTTTTCCCGTGAAGGAAACGTAAACCAGCTGAAGGCGCTTTCTGTTTTAACCGTAAATGAATAAAATGCTGACGGGTGGATCCCACCCGTCAGGTTTGAAATTCAAACGCGCCTCGCGCGTGTGTACAGAGGAGGTGCGGTGGTCACCGGCGCCGATCGTCGGTGTTTCAGAGGGCGGCGAGGGTATGAGCATGCTCAGGAAGACGTTCCGTGTCGGTGGGTGGTGGTGGTGGTCGCCGGCGAGCACCGGAGCGACGGCGAGGTCGACGGCGGCGGACGGCGATTCAGGTGGTGGTGTATCTCGTTGGAGAGGGCTCCGGCTTTCGAATTGAAGCGCGGGATCGGTAAGTGGGTGTATGAATAGGCTACTGGTGGAGTTTGAAGGGTGGATATGGCCTAACGGCGACGAGCTGATCGGGGAGGGTGGCGGCGGATCGGTGGTCGGAGTCGGGGAAGAAGACCTCCCCGAGGTCGGGGAAGTGGAGTGGGGGTCGATTGGGAAGGCGTGGAGGTGGGATGAGTGATTGCCGAGGCTCGGGGGTCCCTTTTATAGGCGATTCGAGGCGGTCCGGCGAGGTTTGTATCACACTGGAGTTACGGTGGTCGGCGAGGTAGGTTTGGGCGGTGGCGAGGTTCAGTGCATGATCAAGGGGGTCAGAGGAGTCCTCTGGAAGCCTCAGCTTGGACGGGCTCGAGCTCGAGGAGCTTATCCATGGTGAGGTACCCGTACTGGCGCGGCGGCGACACCCGTCTTCGGCGACTGCCGGATGGGGCCCAGACGGCGGGGTCAGCGTGGTCAGCGCGCGGAGAGGCGGGGAGGAGCGACGCGTGGAGGAGAGGTAGGTTTGGGCGAGGCGGCGCAGTGAAGGCAGTCGGTGGCTGAGGCGGCTCCGCTCGGTCCACCATGGATGAGCACGGTGGCCGTTGCACCGGCTAGCTCCCAGCTCATCGGCGAGGAGAGGCTGGGGAGTGGGCCAGGGAGTCGCGGCATTGATGAGCAACGGCGACGCCGTGGTGGAGAAGGAAGGGGAAAAGTGCACGGCACCGATCGCCACTGTGACTGAAGAAGATTCAGTTATCTGAATCTCTGTCATCGATGAACAGTGCGCATACTAAGTGTATGTTGAAATACCAAAGAGGTCTAGGCATTTTAGGAATTTGCAGGGATTTTTGTGGTGAGGTGTTGATGCATAAAAGAGAGTCTGGAAAAGTTTCAGAATTTTTGGAGCTATAAAAATTGGGTTTGTATCAGAAAGATTGTTTCTGGTCCAAATTTGAATTGAAGGAGATTTGAAATTTTTGAACTGTGGATCCCAAGGTTTTTGATGAAATGGGTCTTGGGTACCATCTAGTTGCTGGACAAATTTTGGTGGGAGCAGAAGACTTGCAGAAAATATGGTTCCTTTGTAAATCAAAGAAACCATGAATAAAATAAATTCCAACTTTGGAATTTAGTAAATATTGTAGAAATATTTTTGTAAGGTGGAAAGGAGTTGGTTGTTGTCCTAGAAATTGTGAATGACTTATGGGATAATTGAGGAGTGGTGGAAAGATTGTTGGACGGATTTTCGAAATGTTAGAAGAAAAGCAAAAGGGCTTCTCCAAGAATGGTTTCCAAGAAAATATATATATATTTTTTTTAGTTATATCAAAAACTTTTCTAAAAGAAAATATATTTTTTTGAATTCTAAGAATCATTTTCCAAATAAAACCATCAATGAAAATTTTGACCCCAACAAAAATTTGAAAAGGCATTCAAACAGAAGACCAAAATGGTTTCCAAGAATTCCTTTTAAAGAAAAGATTTTGAAAATCCAGGAAGAAAATTTTGGGGTGTTGTATAGGACAAAACTCTAATCCAAATGAAGATCGGCAAATAGTTTTCAACTGAAACACACGTGCAAACAACAAGGTTTTGTTTCGAAGATATTCAGCTTTCGAAGACATGTGAAAAAGATGAGGTAAAAGCAATGTCTTCGAGATTGGTTGGTGGCGTTACCCACCGTATAAGAATGTTTGACCCAGACATGGCGCACAATTATCGTGGCGCTCTGAAGTCATATTCTTCGTTAATGTATTCACATTCAGATTGTAAGTCTTCATGAGTTGAAGACATACGTTACATCATGTGTTGTGCATCAATGTCGTCAACATGCATAAGCGTTAGGATGTATTCCCATTTCAAAGGACATTTGAGGATTCTAAGATATTTAGCTCACACCACAACTTGCAAAACCTCTTCTCATCCAAAGGCTTCGTGAAGATATCTGCCAGTTGATCTTCAGTGTCTGCATGCTTGATGTTAATGTCACCCTTCATCACATGATCCCGAAGAAAATGATGTCGTATCTGAATGTGCTTCGTCTTCGAGTGCGGTACTGGGTTGTAGGAGATCTTGATTGCACTCTCATTGTCGCAGTAGAGAGGTACATCCTTCAGGTTGATGTCGTAGTCCTTGAGTGTCTGCTTCATCCAGAAGCTGAGTGCAGCATGCACCAGCAGCAATGTATTCGGCTTCAGCAGTGGAGAGTGAGACATAGTTCTGCTTCTTCGAAGACCAACATACAAGGGATCGTCCAAGAAAGTGACAAGTGCCTGATGTAGACTTGCGATCAACTCTGTCGCCCACGAAGTCAGAATCTGAGTAGCCAATCAGCTCAAACTTCGAACCCTTTTGATACCATAATCCTAGTGTTGGGGTGTGAGCCAGATATCTAAGTATTCGCTTCACCGCAAGGTGATGCGATTCCTTTGGTGCCGCTTGAAATCGGGCACACATGCAAACACTAAGCATTATATCTGGCCTATATGCACATAAGTACAACAAAGATCCAATCATGGAGCGATATACCTTTTGATCGAAATCTTTACCATTTTCGTCAGTGAAGAGGTGTCCGTTGGTAGGCATTGGCGTTTTGAAGCATTTGGCTTCATTCATGCCATATTTCTTGAGGCAGTCCTTGAGGTACTTATCCTGAGATATGAAGATGCCATTCGGTTGTTGTCGAATCTGAAGCCCTAGGAAGAACTTCAGTTCTCCCAGCATCGACATTTGATACTTATCTTGCATCATATAAGCAAACTCATCACTGTATTTGTTGTTAGTACAGCCGAAGATAATGTCGTCCACATATATTTGACATACAAACAGTTCACTATTATAGGATTTAGTGAAGAGAGTGGGATCGAGTGAACCAGGTTTGAAGCCTTTCTTCATGAGGAATTCCTTGAGTGTGTCATACCAAGCTCTTGGTGCTTGCTTGAGGCCATAGAGTGCATTGTTGAGCTTGAAGACATGGTCAGGATGCTTTGGATCTTCAAACCCTGGTGGCTGAGCAAAATATACTTCTTCCTCAATCTTACCATTGAGGAATGCACTTTTGACATCCATTTGATACAAGCATATATCAGGATGGTTAGCATAAGCAAGCAATATATGAATGGCTTCGAGTCTAGCTACAGGTGCAAAGGTTTCACCGAAGTCGATACCCTCGACCTGAGTGTAGCCTTGAGCCACCAGTCGCGCCTTGTTTCTGACGACTTGGCCAGACTCATCTTGCTTGTTGCGAAATATCCACTTGGTACCGATGACATTGTGCTTCCTCGGATCAGGACGCTTTACGAGCTCCCACACATTGTTTAGCTTGAACTGGTGAAGCTCTTCCTGCATGGCTTGAATCCATTCCGATTCCTTGAAGGCTTCATCTACTTTGGTGGGTTCTGTGATAGATACAAAAGCAAAGTGCCCACAAAAGTTAGCCAGTTGAGTAGCTCTTGAGCGAGTAAGTGGACCTGGTGCATTTATGCTGTCAAGCATTCTCTCAATTTGGACTTCATTTGCCACGCGCGGATGAGCAGGGCGAAGACTTTGTTCTAGCTGCTGAGTATTGTCTTCATCAGCAGCATTTTCTTCGGGTTCAGCATTGTCTTCGCGCTGAGTAGATGGAGGAATGATGACTTCTTCTAACACCACAGGTTCTTCAGGCATGATTTCTCCGGTGCCCATCAGTCGAATAGCTTCATCAGAGGGTGGTTCATCTAGCACAGTAGGCAGGTGCTCTCTTTGCGAGCCATTAGTTTCATCGAATCGCACATCTACAGTTTCAACAACCTTGTTGTGAAGAATGTTGAAGACTCTGTAGGTGTGCAAGTCCTTTCCATAACCAAGCATGAAACCCTCATGTGCTTTCGGTGCAAATTTAGAAGTGTGGTGTGGATCCCTTATCCAGCATCTTGCACCGAAGACTTTGAAATAACTTACTTTCGGTTTCTCACTAGTGAGAAGCTCATATGATGTTTTCTTGAAGAACTTGTGAAGATAAACTCTGTTGATGATGTGACATGCAGTGTCAATGGCTTCCGGCCATAGCTTCCGTGGTGTCTTGTATTCATCAAGCATGGTGCGAGCCATCTCAATTAGAGTCCTATTCTTGCGCTCCACAACTCCATTCTGCTGGGGAGTATATGTAACAGAGAACTCATGAGTGATGCCAAGAGTATCAAGAAAGATGTCCAGGCCTGTGTTCTTGAATTCAGTGCCGTTTTCACTCCTGATGTGCTTGATCTTTATGTTGTAGTTGTTCATACACCTATTTGCAAAGCACCTAAAGACATCCTGCACTTCAGTTTTGTAAAGAATGATATGCACCCAAGTGTATCGAGAATAGTCATCAACAATCACGAAGCCATATAGATTTGCAGTGGTAGAGAAGGTGGAATAATGAGTAGGGCCAAATAAGTCCATGTGTAGCAGCTCGAAGGGACGTGAGGTCGTCATGATAGTCTTCGAGGGGTGTTTGGCCCTGGTCATTTTCCCGGCTTCACAGGCACCACAGAGGTGGTCCTTCTTGAACTTGACACCCTCGACGCCAATGATCAGCTTCTTCTTGGCGAGTGTGTGCAAGTTCCTCATCCCAGCATGCCCTAGCCTTCTGTGCCATAGACAGCACTCCGAAGCTTTTGCTAGAAGACATGAAGCAACCTGTGGTCCTGCAGTGAAGTCTACCATGTACAAGTCACCTCTTCGAAAACCTTCGAAGACTTTGGCTTTGTCAGAGGCCATTAGTACCACACATCGAAATTTGCCGAAGATGACAAGCATATCTAAGTCACATAGCATTGAGACAGACATTAAGTTGTAACCAAGGGATTCGACAAGCATGACATTTTCCATGTGTCGGTCCCTTGAGATAGCAACTCTACCTAGTCCCAATACTTTGCTGCTACTCTTGTCAGCAAAGACAATGTGGTCTTTTGTTGGAGGTCGAAGAGTTTGCTCCATCAATAGGCTTCGATCACCAGTCATGTGACTAGTGCAACCACTATCCATGATCCATTCAGTGGCATTGGATTTGTCTTCCTGCATTGAGAATTAGTGTGGTTCACCAAGGCATGCAACAATAACATGCATTGATGAGACATATAGCAATGCATATTTATAGAAGACATTGGACGATATGAATGATAACATTCGCATTAATTGTCTTGCGTCCAAGCAAGATAGTGTTTGGGTCTCCAGAGATAATCTTCGGGATAGGCTTCTTCCTATCTGGACACCCGATGCTGCATGAAGATATTAGTTCTTCTTAACCACCCACATGCGAAGGGGTAGCTTAGAAGCAATAAGACGTAAGGCAGCATCAGAGAATTTGGGCAAAGTTGCCCTAATAGCACGTTTCACAGGAGGGTTAGTGTACTCAAATGAATAAGCTGAGAAATTCTTGGTTGGATGAACATAACGGTTCATGCCATAGTGCACATATTCATGTGTCATTTGAGTCCTTCCCTGCGAAACAGATTTGTTAGAGTGATCATGTGAAGGCCTTTGTCTTCTCGAAGACATTGATCTGGGGTTTGTCTTCTTCTTGAGAGATGTTGTCATGACATTCACACGAAGCTTCTCAAGAAGACTTTTGGGAACCCAGATCTTTTTCAAGGGAGAACCATTCCTGCAGTTAGTACCAACAAATCTGGCAAACACTTCACCATTTTGGCATTTGAACAGTTTATAGTTGGAATCAAAGGATTCATCAATAATGAGAGGATTAGCACGGTTGAAGCCTGATAATGTGGAAGGATCAACTGAAGGACTTTTTGCAGCAACCCATGTGGTTTTGGGGTACTGCTCAGGTGTCCAGTAAGATCCATCAACATTGAGGTTTCTTTCGAAACCAACACCCTCTTTCCTAGGGTTTTTGTTCAGTATAGTCTTCTTCAGGACATCACAAAGAATATGATGCCCTTTCAGACTCTTGTACATGCCAGTTTCAAGCAATGTCTTCAACCTGTCATTGTCATCGGTGATAGCAGTGGCTTCCTCAAATGAGGGGTTAGGTGCCATAGATACAGCTGAAGATAAAGCATTTCCAGAAGCTTTTGAACATTCAGCAGTTGAATCATTAGCTTCACGTGCAATACACTTTAAGCATGGAGCGTTAAATTCATCCTGAGCGGTACTAATCTGCTCTGCTAGGAGTGAGTCGTTTTTCTTCTGTAGGTCATCAAGTGCGTCCCTCAACTTTTCTAGATCAATCTTCTTCTGAAGATATTCAAGAGAAAGCTTTTCATGATCAGTTGAGAGGGCATCATGACGACTTTGGAGATCCTCAAACCTTGAACGAAGACTACGCATGTCTTCAGCCATAGTTTCGTTCAGACTCATCTCTTCGCGTAACAGGTCATTGCTTTTCTCTAGAGTAGATTGCATTTTCTCCATAGCATTTTGTTGCTTGGTGGCAATTTTTACAAGTTTAGGATAGCTTGGTTTCATGTCATTATCAGATTCAGCGTCAGATTCAGATTCATGACGTGAGGACTTTGAGGATACCTTGGTGGCTTTCGCCATGAAGCAGTAGGCTCGTGTAGGGTCATCATCACTAGCTTCAGTGTTGAAGAAGGAGCCGTTGTCTTCAGGTTCGAAGACAGACGTAGATAGATAAGGCGGAGCCATTGCTAGTCCAGCTACTTCTGCATCAGATTCCTCCTCAGATGCTTCCTCAGTCTCAGAACCAGATTCAGACTGTGAATCCATCTCCTTTTCGATGAAGGCATGGGCCTTTCCTGATGAACTCTTCCTGTGTGACGAAGACTTTGCATACTTCTTCTTCTTCTTCTTATCATCGGAGTCATAGTTCTTGCTCTTCTTCTTGGATTCCTTTTCCCATTGAGGGCAATCAACAATGAAGTGACCATTTTTCTTGCACTTGTGACAGGTTTGCTTCTTGCTGTCCTTGGAAGACATATCTCCAGATCTCTTGGAATCACGTCTTGAAGATTTAGCATAGCGTTTTGACTTGGCAAACTTTTGGAACTTCCTGACAAGCAAGGCAAGTTCCTTTCCAAAGTCTTCAGCATCATCACAACTGCATTCAGAGTTGTCTTCGGATGAAGACACAGCTTTGGCCTTCAGCGCACGGGAGCGACTGTAGAATTTGAGAGTGTTCAGCCTCTCAAGTATATTAGCTGGGTCCAAACTCTTGAAGTTAGGGCGCTCTTGGATCATAAGTGCGAGAGTGTCAAAGGAACTGTCAAGTGATATGAGTAGCTTCTTGACGACTTCATGTTTGGTGATATCAGTGGCGCCGAGTGCATTCAGCTCATTTGAAATGTCAGTGAGGCAATCAAAGGTTAGCTGAACATTTTCATTGTCGAGTCTCTTGAAGCGGTTGAACAGGTTGCGAAGCACATCAACACGATAGTCTCTTTGAGATGAGACACCTTCATTTACTTTGGACAGCCATTCCCAGATTTTTTGGCAGTGTGAAGTGCACTTACACGGTCATACTGTCCTTTGGTCAGATGACCACAGATGATGTTCTTGGCGGTGGAGTCGAGTTGCGCGAACCTCTTCACATTAGCAGGCGTAACACCTTCACCAACATCGGGAATGCCCGCCATGACGACATACCATAGGTCGTTGTCAATGGCTTGGAGATGCATGCGCATCTTGTTCTTCCAGTAGGGGTAGTCGGTGCCATCGAAGACAGGGCACGCAGCAGAGACCTTGATTATCCCTGCAATTGACATAGCTAAAACTCCACGGTGGTTAAACCGAAACACAGAACAAGGGAGTACCTTTCTCTGATACCAATTGAAAGTGCAAGTTATCGACTAGAGGGGGGTGAATAGGCGATTTTTATAAAAGGCTTCGAAACAGTGAATGTATTCGAACTATGCGGAAACGTAAACAGGATCAGGTAGGGATACAATCAAGAATCTAGACAGGGCATGCAAGGCAGTGAAGACATTCAAGCAAGTTAAGCATAATCATCATGAACACTAAGATGAGTCGAAGACAAACTTAGATGGTATGAAGAAAAACAGTAGATATGAATGTCTTCGGAGAAAATCTTTGAGCAATGTTCAAGCACTAACTTCACAGTTCAGAGTAGGAATGTAAGAGTGAAGGATAGAACCAGTTGCTCGACGAAGACACATGATTTGTTGGACCAGTTCCAGTTGCTGTGACAATTGTTCGTCTGGTTAGGGAGGCTGAGATTTAACTCAGAAGACCTCGTCTTCACCTTATTCCCCTTGAGCCGAAGTCACTTAGACAGCGCCCAATCACTCAGGTAAGTCTTCAGGGGAGACTTCCAAAACCCGTACAAACTTGGTCACCCGGCAGTCCACAATGACTCTTGGACGCTCTAGACCCAGACGCCTAACCATCTGGAAGATCACAGTCTTCAAGTGTAATAAGTCTTCAGCTCTCTCAGAACAGAAGGACTTCGGTGATGCTCAAACACTCTAGCTCTAGGTGTTTAGGTGTATCCTCGCAGGATGTGTCTCTCTCAATGTCTTCGAGGTGGGTTGCTCCAAAACGACAACAGCCGTATCTCTCTCTGAGCAGCCACCTTCACATGGTGGAGGGGGTGGGCTATTTATAGCCAGCGAGCAACCCGACCTGATATGACCGAAATGACCCTGGGTCAATGGCCAACCGACACGTGTCACAACGGTCGGATTTCAAACACACGCGGCAGCTTTACTTGGGCTACAAGTAAAACTGACTCAACCAACTCTGGAAGAGATTTCCTCTCATAGTCTTCACTCGAACTGTTGTTGAAGTAATATGTGAGCCACAGGGACTCAGCAATCTCATTTCCAAGGTTATCAAGACTAGCAAAGCTTAATGGGTGAGATATGGTTAAGTGGTGAGGCTGCAACAAGCACTAAGCATTTATTTGAGTGGCTAACTTACGAGTACAGGAATAAGAAGGGTGATCTACGCATAAACGGACGTGAACTAGTAATGATCACTAAGTGATCCTGAACACCTACCTACGTGTCAAACATAACCCCACCATGTTCTCTCTCAGTTCACAACTCACGAGTAGAGAGAGTCATGGTTACGCACATGGTTGGTGTATTTTATTTTGAGTTTACTTTAAGTTTTCTTTGACCGGATGTTAAACAAATTTCCAAGTTGCCACATAACCGCGAGCACGGCTTCTCGAAAAGATATAACCCTGTAGGGGTGCTCCAACTCATCCATCATAAACTAGCCACACGCTGCATGGAAAAACCTCAACCGCGGGATTGCCCGTAGTATCCTGAGAATTCCGGTGGACAACCTCAACCTCGAGATAGCCCAAAGTATCCTTGAAATCCCGTGCACAAGACGTTCGAGAAAGGTAAAATAACTCTAGCAAGACCGCCCGACGTGTCGACGAACACGATAGGAGCCGCGTATCTCGTTCTCAGGACACGACGGATGGGTCACACTACGAGTCAAACCAAACCCCGAGTTTCCCCGCGGTGGCCCCTCAGTCTGCCCGATTGGACCAACACTCATGAGGAGCACTGGCCCGGGGGTTGATTAATTATCCACGGGGTCATGACGCCCTATGCTAGTTTATTAGTTATTAGGCAAATGTAGTAGGCCTTGCTAGAAGAGTTTTATCCCAAAACGAAAATCAAGGGGATCCCCATAACAACCCCAAGCATGTTAGGAGTGGTCAGTATGTAATATAACACCGGTACACAAGTAATTAGGGCGAAAAAACTGGAACAAAACACCGATAGAAACGAGACAACTAGCATGGCGATGATAGTAGTGGTATCCAGGGAAATGTTCATCTTGCCAGAGATCCCACTGGGAAGAAGAACCAATCCATGAAGAAGACGATCCAACATAGGTGAACCAATCCTCACACACCGAACTCTTTCGGTACTCTATTGAGACGAAGCAAAACCGGAAACAAGCAAATGAGATGGTAAACACCACAACATGTTCATGATTTGATGCACAATCAAATATGATGCATGTCAAGTTTAAATATGCAAGGCATGGCAAGATGCAACAATCAGACACTACAAATTAAGTGAAGTTCAATATGCAAGGAGTTTCATATTGACAAAACTCCACATTCGAATTATTTAGTTCACTCTCATTTAGATACTCGTCAATATTAAATGTTGTTTAACATCGGTGGTCATGGCATAAGGTGTAGATGGAATTAAAGCAATTTTAAATGGAGAAGGAGAACATACATATAACAAAATAATAACTCTCCATATTATGAGAAATGCGGTTAATGTTGTTTAACGAAACAATCATTTTAAATGTTGTTTATCATGGCAAGAGGTGAAGCATAAACAACTACATCATCTAGGCATTTGAAATGAGGCCGGAAGCAACATATAGCATTTCTAAAACGGCCCCATATGCAAATTATGAATTTGGTCCAGATCTGGACTAACCGTATTTTACATTAGTTAAACAGGAAAATAAAGTCCACCAAGTGATTCTACATGTTTTTCTAGTCAAGTTACATATGTGGATCATTTTAAACGGAGCTACGGTTATTTAGTTATGAAATAAATCATGTTAACATGGCATTTATGCAAATTAATGCAAAAAGCAGGTTAAACATTTTTATCATGGATGAAAGTTGGGTATTATGAATCTAGGCGAAATTCTGAACATTTTACATATACAAAGTTTTTACATATGACACGAGGTTTGAGAGTTATGATATGCATGATGTTTAGGGGGTTTTCTGCAAATCTGTAAACTCTGGATAAATAGAAAAATTCGCAGGATGGAAATAAAACATGCATTGGGCCGAATCTATAGCAGGTACGAATCAGTGCAAGGGCGCAACATAAAATGCAACGTTCAGGGGCGCGGGATAGCTGTGGGTGCTCACCACGGGCCTAGGAGGCCGGTCGGTGGAGCGGGCCGCGAGGTGAGGCCTTGCGTTGGCGGGGTGCAGGGCCTGGGGAGGAGAGGTTGCGGCCCACGCGGGCGGTGGCAGTTGCGGCTGGCACTCGGTCGGCTCCCTCGTGCCCCCGCACGAGCAGAGGCCATGGCAGCGGCGGGATCTACACCACTGGCCGCAAGGCAAGCAAGGGGTGGGTGACGGAGATGGAAGGATCCGACTGGGATCCTCCGGATCCGGCCAGCGGCAGTGGCTAGATGCGATTGGTGGCGGCGTGGAGCCGGATGGTAGTGGCACTAGCGACCGGCAGATCTTGGCGAACCAAGGTCCCGGAGGAGCTTGCTCCGGCGAGCAGCGAGGACTGGCGAGACCGGGCGACGCACGGGAGGAGCGGCACGGAGAGAGCTGGCTCGCTCCGGTGGCCGGCTGGCGCAGGGTCGGCGAGGGGCATCGGGTGTGGCTCCTCCATGATGGCTGCGGGCATGAAGGCGCGGGGCGAGCGGCGGCGGGGTTCAGGCCCTGCGGGCCGGATCTGGGTTTTGGCGGGCCTGTGCGGGAGGTGGCAGGAGGTTGGGGCATGGATTTCGAGGTAGGGTTAGGGTTTCGTCCAAATCAGGCAGGGAAGGGGAGCTTAAAGGTGGGCCGGATTTGGGTTTTGGTGTGCCCGTGCTGGAGGTGGCAGGAGGCCGCGGCGAGGATTTCAAGGCAGGGTTAGGGTTTTGTCCAAATCAGGCAGGGAAGGGGAGCTTAAATAGGAAAGGGGACTAGGGTTGGGGCTTTTGTCCATTTTTGGACCGTTCGATCCCGATCGGGCGGTACAGAAGCGGAGGGAGTTATGGTTATGCGATGGTGGTCTGGTGGGCTGTGTTAGATAGGCTAGGTGGGGATTAGAGGGAAGCAATGCGGCCCGTGACAGAGTTTATAAAACCGAAAACATTTGACGAATAAACCGGCTATAGTGCCGCTATAGGTTTATCCGCTGGGGTATCAAACGACCTCCGAATGTGACAAAATTTGGCAGGCGGTCTACCTACAATAAAGAATGACCACACACCAACTTTCAACACATTCAGAGAAAGTTTTATACACACCTTTTAAAAACAATATTTTAATGATGTCGCAGGCGCGTGCGAGTGTGGTTAGTCACGAAACGGTCAACGATGAGAACGGAGAGAACCAGCAACTATGAACGGATGCAAGTTTTGAAAAAATGACGACAACGGAGTGTCGATGCTATGCAGATGATGCGAATGATGCGGCGATGAATGCGACAACCAAATAAAACACACGGCGATAACAGAATTAAATGGGAAGGCATCTGGAGCGTCGTTCTCGGGCTGTTACAACCCCCCCCCCCCTGGGGCGCGCCCTATTGGCTTGTGCGGCCCTCGTGCGGCCCCCGTCCTCCTTCCGAAGCTTCCAAGTCTTATTTTGGTCTAGAAAAATCATCAAAATGTTTCGTGGCAATTGGACTTTGTTTGGTACTGTAAACCTGAAAAGCCAAAAAACATGCAGAAAACAGCAACTGGCACTGGGCACTGGGTCAATTGTTTAGTGCTCAAAAATATTATAAATTGGTAAATAAAGACCCAAAAAGTATCCTAGACTGATAATCTATTAGCATGGAACAATAAAAAATTATAGATACGTTGGAGACGTATCAGCCCAGCTCCCTTAGCACCAAAGAGGAAAGTCTTCCTGTCGTAGCCCCCTGTCGCCGCTCCAGACTACGCTTGGCAGGGCACGCACTGCCCTCGAAACGGGACGGGCGGTGCAACCCCATCGAGCCACCTTTAACTTATGCACCCCGGGAGGCCCCCAGGGGGCACCCCCGAGAGGCGACCTCGCGAGGGTGTCTTCGGGAGGCTGGCGGAGGTGCCTCCGGCCAATTGCCTCATGAGGCGGGGGCCCCATGAAGGCCCTCTTCACGACGCCCTCTGGACGGGCTGCACTAGGCCCAGGCCCCGCATCATGACAAGAACCCCAGGCAGACGGCCCTGGGAATCCACTGTCCCAGTGGCCCGACAGCAGCTCCGGAGCCTGTAGCGCGCATGACTCCGCCAGCTGGAGGGGCGAAGCGGTGCAGGTTCCAACTGCGTGCAGGTCAGTCGCGACTGGTGGCGCGCGCCGGGGCGCGAGGCGCCCCCACCTCCACGCGATGCCTTGTCAACTGCCCAGGCTGGCATAAAGCCTGCCCGCAGCACGAGGCCATCATTACCTCTCCTTGCCTAGCATTCGTCTCACTGTGCCTCCCTTCTCCGGTTGAAATGATCCGATCTCAGGCAAAGCGCTCTTCTCCCCATCTCGCTTGCCACTCAGTCGCTTGGAT
The DNA here is from genome assembly GCA_039707655.1 of Elymus sibiricus. Taxonomy (NCBI): domain Eukaryota; kingdom Viridiplantae; phylum Streptophyta; class Magnoliopsida; order Poales; family Poaceae; genus Elymus; species Elymus sibiricus. Next base: position 246,713,272 of record CM077673.1, on the reverse strand, counting down.
GGCCCCAGGCGGGAAGAAAGCGAAGGCCACAGCTCCGGCCCCGAGCCACGGGGAAATCGTGGCAGCTCTCCTACGCTCCTCCATCACCAGCGAAGAAGACCTGGACCCAGTACGCCCGCTGATAGCGGGCGACCAAAATGATGGGAAGACAACTGTGATCTCCCCTGCTGCGGCGGCACGGAGCGATCTGGGGGCATCCGCCTATGCCTTCTTCCTCCATAGCATTTACGCCGGGTTGGTCCCGCCGTTCTCCGAGTTCTTCTACGCCATCCTCACCCATTATCAGATACATGCTCTGCACCTCCAACCCAACTTCATCCTACTCCTGTCCATCTTTGCCTTTTACTGCGAAGCCGTTGTGGCCATGAGGCCCTCGGTGGTGCTCTTCCGCCATTTCTTTATCCTCCGGTTCACTTCCCAGGACCATCTATCAGCGTGTGTCTCCTTTGTTGACCTCAAGGGCGTCAGCATCCGCCTGGAGACTGGGAAGAAGGTGGAGGGCTCTCGGCAGCGCTGGGTCTACTTCGATGCCCTCCAAGTCCATCCGCTCCTCAGGATCCCTTCTGCCCTTCCCGTGCAACACTCCGGATGGAGCCACGCGAAGCTCACCGACCCGAAGGCAAGGCCTGTTCTGGAGCAGATCACCTCGCACGGGAACACCCAGCTGTCGGGGGAGATAATCGTTAAGGAATTTCTGGGGCAGCGCATCGCGCTCCTCCAGGCGCACTCGCGGCCCGTGTGGGAGTACGAGGGCGCGAGGGACCCAGTGAGGATGCACCCCGCCGGCTTCACGCATCTTGAGTTCGAAGGGGCCGTGACAACTCTGGTCGGCTTCATTCCAGGTGATCCTCCTGAGGCCGCAGGCCCGTTGTACAGCCAAGAGGACAGAGTGAACCTGGTCACGCGCATGCCCGCCTTCAACGAGTGGGGGCTCGTGCCGAGCAGCAGCGAGGAGTCGCGGGGGAGCTCCCCTGTCGAGGTGTCGTCCTCCACCGAAGACGGCGACGGCAAAGACTCTGAGGCGACAGATGAGGAGGAGGAGGAGGAAGATGCCGGCTGGGGGGCACCGCTCGGCCACTATCGGCGTTCTGGGAATGGGGGTACCCAGACCTGCCTGCCTGCGGCCCAGGGCATGGCCCACCTTGTCAGCCAAGCACGGCCCGGCGCGGCTCCACTCAAGGCAAGGCCCTCGCGAGGACCTGGGCTCGCGAGGGAGGCGGCTCCAAGACCAGCAGGGAATGAACCTCCTCAGGCCCCCTCCGGAGCGGCGGAGAACTCTATGTAGAACCCGGCCTCGGGAGTCAAGGATGACGCAAGGAGGGATAGGCGGACGCCAGCGCGCCAGGCGGTGCAGTTTCCCCTTTAGTGCAAAGGGAGCAAGGACGTACATGGGTTCCCAAAGCATCCCCCAAAGGTTTCCATTCTGGTGCAACGAGACCACGACCACAAGCCCCGCAGGGCGGATGTCATCGCTGAGCCCACCTCTGCATCATCGGCAGCTACTTTGCAGGCGAAGACCACCTTTGGACAGGGCGGGGATGTACTCCTGTCCCCCTTCAAATTTGGCCGTTGTGGGATCCCTTCCTACCATTGTGATAAGGGAAGAGGACCCGAGCCACCGCTATATATAGAGGCTAGATTGCACCGTAGCAAAGGGGAGGAACTGGGCGAAGAACACTCCACCACAAGACTAGCAGAGGGCCAAGAACACCACTTGAGCGTCCTCGCGAGGCTCCTCACCACTGTACTATTCCATCCACCACACCTCCTCGAGAGGCAATCCACCAAACCAGGAGTAGGGTATTACGCTTCGCAGCGGCCCGAACCTGGGTAAATCATTGTGTTCATCTGCTTCCTCGTCATCGTGTGAGTTCATCGGCCTAACCATCGGGTAGTGACCTAGGAAGGGCGAGGCTGCAGGGGATCTTCACACATGCCCCTGTGTTCGAATCTTAAGGGTTTTGCTGAGCCCGAAATTTGACATTTGGCGCACCAGGTAGGGGGCATGTCGGAGTCTTCTTCAAGCTTCGCTCCTTCCCCGCGTCGCCGCTCCAATGGCCGGTGCCCAGCAGGCTTCCCCCGACCACGACGGATCCCCCTCCACTGATCCCACCGCTGCCGCCAGAGACCCACGCCCCAGTGGCTTGGCGCTGGGCGGTCAGTATCAAGCCACCAGCGTCGTCTCCACCGTCGTCGCTTCTCACGCCGTCCAAGCACACGGCGGACGGTCGGCGCCCTCGGCACCAGCGTCGCGCCGCACCTACATGGGAGACCTCGACGCGCACGATGCGTTGCTTAAATCGGAGGAGTCCGGTGGCCGAACATAAGTGCACTGGAAGTTAGATCGGAATGCCTCTTCTAGGTCCTCCCAACACCCGATGGAGTTTTCGGGGAGGCTATTTAACCAGTGCCGAGCTGGCCCCTTGAGCTTCAGGGGTAAGTACTTGATGGCGTGGAGGTCATCTCCTCGTGCCATGTGGATGTGGAGGAGGAAATCCTCTATCCATATTGTTGGGTCAGTTGTCCCATCGTATTGCTCTATGTTTACGGGTTTAAACCCTTCCGGGAACTGATGCCGCATTACCTCATCTGTGAAGCACAGTGGGTGTGCAGCGCCTCTAACCCGAGCTATGTTGCGCCGGTGATCGGCGTCTGCCAGAGTTCGGTACTGTTCCCGATCTTCATTGTCACGGTCGAACCGAGGCCGGTACCCGTCCCGTCTATCGGGTGAGTATCCTCTGGATCCGTAAATGGATCGCGTACGGCCTGCTCTATAGTCCAGGTCGTGTCGCAGGTCAAACCTATCATCGGGTTCTAGTGGCTCCTTTCCCCGTCTTTGGGGTATCGTCGGCCTATAGCCGGTATCGTCAGCCGTCCTGTCTCGTCCTCGAGGAGGGCGGTCTGGCTTGTCGTACGGGGTGTGCTTGGGAGACGGCGTATCCGTAAGCTCGTCGTCGAATTGTGGCAGCAACCGTCTGCGAGGATAGCTCTTAGGCTGGTTCGATAGACCGGCGCCGTATCCTTCCTCGGCTGAGAGGACTCTCGTCCATCGGTTATTGAGGTCGTCCTGTTCGGCTTTGAGCTGCCGCTCTTTTGCTTTCAGGCTGCGAGCCGTGGAGATGAGCTGTTGTCTGAACAGTTCCTGGTCCGCAGGATTATCGGGGATGGCAAAGTCATCGGTATCCGCGTTATCCTCCCACTCGATAGAGCGGAGGTAGTCGTCATCCTCGGGATCATCTGGATCATCAGGGTCACGACGGTCTTCGGGTCTCTCCTGACCCTCTAACGGGTTCTCAGGGATGTCAGGACCGCCAATGTCCTCCGGGGTATCGTCGTTCCTGGTGCCATCGATGGATTTTCGCCCCTTTTTTCCTTTGGACCGTTTATGTGGTTTCCGGCGCCTTGAAGGCGCTTCATCCGATTTGTCGCCGTTGTTTTTCGGAGTGTCCACCATGTATACGTCATATGTGGAGGTGGCCGTCCACTGCCCGGTCTTAGCGGGGGTGAGGGCGTTATCCTCCCCATCCATATACCCTGCTTCCTCAGAAGCATAGTCAAGCATGTCGGTTAAATCCTCGATAGTGGCTATGAAGTGGGTGGTGGGTGGGACGAAAAATTTGTACTGACCCATCTGAAATACGGTCTGAGAACAGATCGGAGTTGGATCGTCGGTGATCTTCATCGACGAGATCCGATCCAGAGCCTCATTGAGTATCGAGAGCTCGATCGGGTCGGCCTGCACAGGGCTTCCGGAGTGAACCTCCGATGTGTCCATGCAGGGGGAGTGTTCGGCAAGAACTGGTGTCCGGACGTCGGGCGCTATGACCTGATCCGGACTGAACGTCGGGCCCTCGCCGGGGTAGATCCCAGGGGAGGGGCCGAATAGTGGGTCTGGGGTTAAGGCCTCAGAGCTTTCGGGCATGGCAGGCGAGACTGCGAGCCCGGATAGTAATAGATCGCCTCGAGAGTCCACGGAGAACTCTAAGTTTCCGAATCTGACCTCTTGATCAGGGGCGAAACTTCCGACGCGGCCTAGATGGCCGGTTGGGCCGGCGTGCAGCACTACGCTGCCGAAAGCGAAGATCTGTCCGGGGACAAAAGTGCCCGTATTGCGGACCTCTTTGTTGACGACTAAGCGAGCCATCGATTCCTTCTGGCGATCACAGCGGGACTCTCAATGAAAGCACAAATGTCGGTGTCAAAACCGGCAGATCTCGGGTAGGGGGTCCTGAACTGTGATACTTGGATCGATGGTAATAGGAGACAAAGGGGGCAAGGTTTTACCCAAGTTCGGGCCCTCCTATGGAGGTAATACCCTATGTCCTGCTTGATTATATTGATTGTATGGGGATTACAGAGTTGATCTACCATGAGATCGTATGACTAAAACCCTAGATGAGTTCTGTTGTCCTACACCCTAAAATCCTCCGACTTATATAGATGCCGAGGATGTCTAGGGTTACACATGGTCGGTTACACATCGAAGGGATAAACATGCCTATTTACTACTTTAAACCTGAAGGACAATCCACGATTCTCGAAGCTTCCTTCTTGGAGACGAGATCTTCAATCCTCCTAGTATTCGGCAAGCGGCCTATACAGTCCGGCCCATAGGACATAGGCCGGCCTCCCGAGGACCCCTTAATCCAGGACTCCCTCACACCGAGGAGGGCACAAGCCACCAGGGCGCGCCTGGAGGGCCTAGCGCGCCCTGGTGTCTTGTGCCCACCAGGGTGGCCCCCTCCGTTAGTTGTTTGCTCCAGTATTTTTCATAAATTGCAGAAATATTCTCCGTAAAGTTTCATCTTCATTGGAGATGTGCAGAATAGGTATCTCTGATGTGCTTTTTCAGGTCCATAATTCCAGCTGTCGGTATTCTCCCTCTTTGAGTAAACCTTGCATATTATGAGAGAAAAGGCATTAGAATCACTCCCTAAAGCATTATTATTTAACAAAACATAATAAATAACAGTAGGAAATCATGATGCAAAATGGACGTATCACCCGTTCAAGCCATCCTCTAACAAAAAGACCCACCTCTTGGTGGCGGTTGATAAATTCACCAAGTGGGTTGAAGCACAACCTGTCAGCAACTGTGACGCAGAGACAGCAGTCAAATTTTTGAAAAAATTGATCTTCCGTTTTGGCTACCCTCATAGCATTATTACTGACAATGGTACCAATCTGTCCAAAGGAGATATGGAATAGTTTTGTCAGTGTGAGCATATCCGGCTTGACTTGGCAGCGGTGGCACATCCATAGTCCAATGGGCAAGCTGAACGAGCTAATCAAGAGATTTTGAGAGGGATCAAACCCCGGCTCATGGTTCCACTGCAGCGTACTCCAGGCTGTTGGGTTGAGTAGCTCCCCGCGGTGCTTTGGAGTATCATAACAACTCCAAATAGATCCACTGGATACACACCTTTCTTCCCGGTTTATGGAGCTGAGGCAGTTTTAACAAGTGATATCCGTCATGACTCGCCTCGAGTCACTGCTTACGTTGAGGCAGATATTGAGCAAGCATGTCAAGATTCTTTGGACGCCTTGGAAGATTAACGTGACTTAGCAGCAGCTAGATCTGCTATATATTAGCAAGACCTATGCCGTTATCACAGCCGTAGAGTCCGAAGATGTACCTTTCAAGAAGGTGACTTAGTGCTCCGTTTGATTTAAGATCAAACAGGAATGCACAAGCTTTCCCCACCTTGGGAGGGTCCTTTTGTCATCAGCAGAAACCTCAATAATGGTTCATATTACCTGATAGACTTGTGACCAGAATCATATACCTCTGAAGAAGAGACAACCCGGCCCTGGAACATTGCTCACCTGTGGCCTTATTATACTTAGAGCCACCGGCTCCTTTTTCTTTTTGTATCCCCCCCTCTGCAAATTATGTACATACTTCTTTGTGTTTCAAATATAATAAAGCTGGCACCCCCGAAACTTGGGGTCTCTATCGTTTCAGCCTACAAATTGAGCATGAGTCTTTATTTTCTGAAACATAGGTCACTTGGGGGCTTCCAACTCATCGAGTTTAGCTTTCTCACCCTCTTGACCCTGTAAAAACGCCACAATATATGGTTAAACCTGCATGTATGCTTGATGCGACTCCGGTCAGGTGACCCCGTATACTCTTGACAAGTTAATCCATTTTGGACCCTGAACTTATCAAGGTTAAAACATCGGCTTGAGTCACGTGAGAGCAGGCATACAGAAAGCTAGGATAACCCTTGGGTTATCATCCCCGCTTCATTCAAGCAAGACTTGAGCCTCGAACGCCAGTCTCTCTTGCTGAGTCTCACCGAGCCGGCTTGTTAACAGTACTTTATATTGTTATAAAATTATGTTACTGCCTCATAAATTTTGTAGGTACAACATTATTTCTATTACCGGCTCATACATGAGCGTCCGGGTTATCAACCGCAGTCATATTATGACCGGTTCAATCACATATCTTCTTCACTATCATTACGGAAAGATTCAATCAAGACTTGAGCTTCGAAAGCCAAGTTTCTTTGCCGGCTCATTTTTTGACTTGTCCTTTCTGTTTCAATCAAAAGAGTAATAGAGCACAACAGAGATATTCAAAGGCAAGCAAAAGAGCAGCACAATCATCAATTGTCGAAACAGATCAAGGGATCAAAGTTTCTCAGTACCTTCACGGATGCAAACATGCACGAAGGCATGACAGAGCTTTTCAAAGTTTTCAAACTACTCCTATTATAGGCTCATCTCAGGAGCCACAAAATATTCACGTTCTGTCCAGCACTTGGGGGCTAGAGCCACTGGGCGACTTAAAGTGTTTTACATATCACTTCTATGATTCGCCTTCTGTGTCGTCTGGGTTAACCTCAGGCTGACCTCTCGCCTGAACCGCCTCCGGGTCATCCTCCGCTGGATCTTCTGGTTCTTGGATCTGAAGGTTGTCCACATACCAGTTGCAATGGGTTAAGGCGTGGAATACAGATTCTTAGTTCAGGATGGAGGATGGGTCAACGTCAGGGGCAAAAATATGCTTACGACGTTGAGGATTCAGGTCCACCGGTACAAAGGAAGGCGGCCGGATTCGTGAGTTGTTAGCATCGTAAGCCGCCTGATAACTCTTTAACTCCATTTCAGCAACAAGTTGTGTGGCCAACACTCGAGATGTTTTGACGCACTTAACATAGTCAGCATCACTGAATGCCGATCAGTCATCCTTAAACTCAGGAAACCCTTTGGCCATTTCTACCAGATCAAGCTCCTCTGAGTAAGCCAAAGCCCGACTCAAAGAAGACGTTGCACTGGCTCGGGCGGCTGATCTTTTCAACTCGTCAATCTGTTTTGGGATCGTCGAGAGGAACGTTAGCACATCCTTGATGAGCTTCACTGGCTCTTTGTTCCCCATAACGGCCTTGATTGCGAGATGGTTTCCAGCATAGAGTTGTCTAGTCAGTGTATATACAGCCTTAAGCTTAAGCAAGTTGTTATCTTGGAGGTTGCAAGTTCGAGGGCCTGCAAAGCAGTTTAAGCACATAAGTTGCCAGGCGGTTTATCTGCATACATGAGTATTTTAGCGGGTCAGCAAGAAATCCTAAAGGTACTTACCAAAGATAGCCTGGGTCATGTGGGCAATGTGCCGCTTTAACCCGGATAACTCTTCAGTGATGGGTTTCAGTTTGCCCTCAGCGTTTTCTGCGCGCTTCAACAAGGTGGCTATTTCAGCTTTAAAGGATTTATTTTGTTTTTCAAAGCTTGCCTTGGTTTTCTCCAATTCCTCCAAGGCAAGTTGAAGTTACTCTTCGGCATTGGCTCGGGCGGTTTTCCCCACTTCAAGATTTTTCTTCAAGCCGGTCATAGTTGACTCGGCTGATTTCAAAGCTTCCAGCACAATAGGGGTCATCATATTGATTGGTCATAAGCTGCTAGCAAGGTGCAGCATGATCATGATAAGAAAAATTATAACAAGTCCCAAGCAGATTGCAAGCAATATACTTAGCACTTTGGGGCTAATGCATGTCATCTCAAGAAGACGAGTCAGCCCTTGGGGGCTATAGGTTGATTTCTTCAGATTATAAGAAGACCCGACTCATCTCAAGAAGATGAGCCGGCCCTTGGGGCTACAGGTTGATTTTTTCTAAAAAAAATTAAGAAGACCCGACTCATCTCAAGAAGATGATCTGGCCCTTCGGGGCTACAGGATGAATCTTCGAGTGCTTTATATTATTAAAAAACCCGACTCATCTTACGAAGATGAGACGGCCCTTAGGGGCTACATAAGAATATATAAGAGTGCAAAACAATATCAAGCATACCTCATATTTTCTCTTCAGCATGCCAACCAGGCTGATTTCCATTTCCCGGCTGGTAGTGAGGCGGTTAAGATAGTCGGCGTGTAACTCTTCGGCGTTGAGGTCTTCATAATTGGGAAGCTCAAGTTTAGCTTTCCCTTTGTCACTTAATGGCGTTTCATCCTTGGCAGTATGCTTGGCCAATACTCTGGAGACACCCAGAGCTGTATAACCTGTCCCAGTAACAGTAATGTCCTCATCATCCTGCTCATGAGGGGCATCTTCAGCTGCTTCAGGAGGACTGGGCGGTTTAAGCTTGTCTGACGGGTCAGCTTCAGCATCAAGAACTTCGGTGTTAGTTGCTTCAACACGGTGAGCCGGTTCACCCTGGTCATCCTGATGATATTCAGGATTTTCGACATGAGCTTCAGGAATCTCCAGGGCTGGATCTTCCTGGTCAGCAGCATCTGTATTTACTGATGGCTCGCCAATTTTCCTCTTCTTAGCCTTGGATTGGGCCCTGCAAAATAAGCAAGCAGAATAAAGCATATGCAAGGTTAAAGTTTAGAAAAGCAAATATATGGCTAAACACAGAAACTTACCCTTGGTTGATAACCCGGGGTGGCAGCTTGGAGGCGGTTGAGTCGCCCGACGAAGGTGGTGATTCATGATAATTTGAGTCAAAAGGGTTAAGAAGTTGCCGGATAAGGCCAATTTTTGGTTAAGACAAGGTTGGGCTATGAGGCACCTCGTTCTATCGCTTGCGGGCGGCTGACTTACGCGGTAAGTCGGACACAAGACCACCAGAGCTGCTTCGAGTATGGCGCCTTGATTTAAGCTGAGCCCTCTTCAAAATAAAATTGGGATCCAAATGAGCATCCGGGTGAGAAAATCTTACTTTCCTGACAACCCGCCTTGTTTTCCTTGGTGGTAAAGATTCTAAGGTGGAAGAGATAGAAATTACCTCAATATCGTCAGCCCGGCTTGTCTCGACATCGCCCTAAGAAAATAGGGTGTCAGCAAGTTCAATTAAATATGGTTAAGGGAAATCTAATTCTACCTCCGATTGAACATCAGTTGCTGGTGATTCGCCCATAAGTGACGGCTCTTTTGCAACCGCCTTATCTTTCTTTGAACTTGGAATGGCCTTAGGCTTATTAGCTGGGGGCTACAAAGTTGACAATCAAAACTAGCAGGTAAGGATTTCGAGTTTAAAAAGAAGACTTACCTACTTGCTTCTTGCTTCTTGCTTCTTGCTTCTTGCTTCTTGCCCCAAAATGAAGACTTGGCCTACAAAGTTGACAATCAAAACTAGCAGGTAAGGATTTCGAGTTTAAAAAGAAAAAGGCATTTATACAAGTCGGATAAAGAGTTGTCGAAAATTCTTACTGGAGGAGCCGGGTTAAGAGCATAAAAGGGCTTCAGTCCGTCTTTGCCGCAAGCAGCTTGACTTTCACCCAATAACTTCTTCACAATCCGGTTTATTTCATCAGCGTCCAAAGTTATATTGTTATATCTTTGGGCATCGTCTAAGTCGCCGGAGTAAGTGCACATTAGACTGTCACGACGGCTTAACGGCAAAATACTTCAAGATACCCAGCACTGGGTCAAATCAACTCTAGTTAACTTGTTGGCTATTAAGGCCCTCGACTTTGGATATATAGGAGCATATTGAGAGCGTTCTTCTTGAGGAGCCCAGCTAGGAAGTTCAAGATCCATGGGAAGACGATTTGGTCGGTAACCCGGCAAAGGGTTCTCATCAGCTGGGGCCGTGTTCCGGCAATAGAACCAAGTTTTATTCCATCCTTTAGGGTGGCTTGGCAGAATGGCAGCAGGAAAGGCAACGTCTCTTCGCCTCTGGAGTGAGACCCACCAAGTTCTAGGATGGGGCCATCAGCGCATTTAGTCTGGAGATTCAAGTAGAAGAACTCCCTAAATAGGGAGACAGAGGGCTCTATTTGCAGATACACCTCACATAGCACTTGGAACTGACAAAGATTGGATATAGAGTTGGGACAAAGATCTTGACGATGAAGATGGAAAAAGTGTAAAACGTCTCGAAAGAATTTTGACCCGGGGAGAGAGAAGCCTCTGAGAAGATGGTCCAACAACACTACTACTTCTCCCTCACCAAGTTTTGGAATTTCTTCTCCAAGAGCAACCCGCCAGCCGATTATTTCCTTAGATGGTAGAAATCTTGGTCTTGGTAATCTTTAGGCATAAGTTCCGAAACTTGGGAAGGCACCCAGTTGCAGGTGGTGGATTTCGACATAATAAGTCGCCTGAATAAAGTAAAAGGGGCAGCTTAAGCATATGGTTAAAAATAAGATGGTTTAATTGTATACAATGGATAAGCCACCTTATAAGGAGTCGGCGTTTTAATACGACAGTTTATCACATGGCGAGTTACAGCGACACAAATGAGCCGGTAGATGTAAGGGCGACTTATGGTGATCAGGGATCTCTGGTTTTTGCTAAGTCCAAAAACAAACAGGTTTCTACCAGAGCAATTGTGATTATGGATCTACAAAAGGTTAAAAAAGAGAAATAATTGCTAAACCTAACCATGGAGCATCAGAACAGTGGTGACCTAGATCATGATTTCTATACAGAGATCTAAATATGTCAAATATTAAATGGTGCCATGGATCAAGCCGCTCTGTTTCTATGGAGGAAGCTCAATAAAACTATGTCTAAACTAGCAGTAGTAATGGGGGAACTATGAACTCCGATGAACTGACGAACTACGGCGAGCTTGAACAGATCTAGGAGAAAGACGAATAACTTACCTGACGGCTACAAAAGACGGCGAAGGAGGCCTGTCGGGTCCTAACGAAGATGGAGATGGTGCTGCAGTCCTAGCAGAGGATGACCGGCGATGAGTAAACTGCAGCGGTGGCGCAGCGAAGCTCGAGCTTGAGGAAGAAGAAGAAGTGAAGAGGCGAGGTGAAAAGTGAATCTGAGGACCCTCTGTGGTAATTTATAAGGCACAGAAATAAAGGCAAGCGCGAGAAATGAGGAGACACGATAAAATTTTCGGAGCTAGAGACGCCTTGATTTTCGGGATAAATGGCGCCTCGATTCTCGGGTCCAATAGATATGCACAAAGATCCGTTGTTATGTCATCATTAAATCCCTGGATTTTTGGCAAGTGACGTCATCAGTAAATTACAGGATTTTCTGGGTGAGTGATGTTATCCACAGGAAGATAAGGAAATTACAAAGCCTCGAAACATTTTAAACCGGCGTTTTATGACCCGGAGAAGACAATGGAGGATGACGAAGATAAGCCACCAAGATGAAATGGTGAAGATTGACATGAATAAGTTCAAATCAATCTGGGGCCTAATGTCGGGGATATAACCCCAAGGTTTAACCCGCCCTACTGGGCTGGGTCAGCACAATTGGCGGCTTATGGATTATACTCAAGATGGGCCGTGTCGTGAAGACAAGTCATGCAAGGGGGCTTGCCAAGTAAGCCGCCTGGCGGCCCGATGCATGAAGACGGCGACTCAAGGCCCAAGAGACAGAAGACGCCAGGAGCTTCCTTGCTTGAAAGGCAAGGCAAGTTAGAAACATGATATGTCACGAGTCATAGCATGACTTGGCCTCTTGTAAAACCTAGGGTCTCGACCTATATATAACGACGAGCCCCTACGACTGAAAGACTTAGGTTACACACCCTCGAAAGCTAGGTTAGCCATTCCGCACCCTTGTAATCGAGACCATCATCAATATAGAAACAAAGCAGGACGTACGCTATTACCTCCATTGGAGGGGCCGAACCTGGGTATACTCGTCTCCCATTCCTGTTTAACCCCTTTGAGTCGCCACCTAGCGACGATGGCCTCACACTTAAGTTCTCCCAAGAGAACATCTACCGTGACAAAACCACGACAGAGTTCATCATACTACAATATCTATTACCTTTTGGAGGGTGGTGCCTCCTAGATTGGTTAGGTGTCGCTTGGGAGCCTCCTTCTTCGTGATTGTGGAGTTTAACCAAGAGAGTTTGTAAGGGCAAGGAGATCGCCTACTTCGTGAAGATCTACCCCGAGTAAGGCTAGTCCTCCGAGGACGTAGGCCATTATGGAATAGACGAGGTTGCTACTTCGTGGACCCTTCGTGGGTGGAGCCCTCCGTGGACTCTTGAGACCATTACCCTCCGTGGGTTGAAGTCTCCATAAACGTGACGTACGATAGCACCACCTATCGGAACCACGGGAAAAATCTTCGTGTCTCCAAATTGCGTTTGATCTTCCTATCTCTCCTCTCTTACATGTGCTTGTCTTTACTTTCCGCTGCCATACTTGTTGACTAGCATGTGTAGGGTGCATTAGACTTGTTAGAATTGCTAAAATCTGCCAACCAATTAACTTGGGAAAAGGTTAGGTTTTTAATTTGTCAAGTAGTCTATTCACCCCCCCCCCCTCTAGACGCCTCTTCTAGTGATCCCAGAATTGGTATCAGATCTTTGGTCTCCATAGCTTCGGTTTCATCATCGTTGGAGGAAGATGGATGTGTCTAGTTTGGGGAGTCTTAGTTGTAGAGTGCCCATTCTCGAAGGGGAGTACTATAGTCAATGGAAATATGAGATGCTTGAGTTATTCAATGAATTCCATTTGAGCAAGTATGTTAAGAACCCCTATGTACCTCCCATTGATCCTTTACATCCCACACACGAAGAGGAAATTGATATGCTTCGTAATCTTAGAACTGTTAATCTCATTATTAGAGGATTGCCTAGAATTGTGTTTGATCAAATGAAGAATTTTGAATGTGCTTATACTTTGTGGAATGATTTGGAGTAACGATATCCAAATTATTCATTGAGTAATCTTGATGAAATTCTTCATAAATTTATTGCTTTTCACAAAATGATGCCTAGTGGTCCTAAGTTTGATGACTATCTATTTGAGATTAGAGACCTCATGCGTGCTAAAGGAGATGTCATAACTATCAACAACATCATTGTTGAAGCCATTCACATTCATAATCTTGAACATTGTCATGATCAAAACTCTAACGAATCTCTTGTTTCTTATGACGAGGATTTCCCACTTGATGATGACAATGTGGAACATGGCTAATATGATGAAGATGAATTTTTCGACATCAAGTATGAGAATACTATGAAGAATCTAAGTCTCATGGCACACTTCAAGGATTACATGTCCGGAGGAAAAGAGTGGATTCTCGACACTGGATGCACCAATCATATGACCGGAGATAGAGACATGTTTCAAGAGATCACACCAAACCATGGACAGAGAAGGTATGTGACCTTTGGAGACAATTCCAAGGGTAAGGAACTTGGTATTGGTAAGGTGGCCATATCTCATGATAGCTCTATTCAAAATGCCATGCTTGTTGAATCCCTTGGCTACAATCTTCTTTCCGTATCTAGACTTGCCGACTTCGGTTTTAATGTGCTATTTACCAAAGTAGATTCCCAAGTGTTTCGTCAAGATAATCATAGCATGGTCTTTACCGGTTTCCATAGAGGTGATCTATACATTGTTGATTTCACTAAGAGATCCAAACCTCGCACTTGTCTTATTGCAAAATCTTCTAAAGGTTTGCTTTGGCATAGAAGACTAGGACATGTTGGTATGCGTAATCTAGACAAGTTCATCAAAGGTGATCACATACTTGGTGTTAAAGATGTTATCTTTGACAAAGATAGACTTTGTAGTGCTTGTCAAGCTGGAAAGCAAGTAAGTGGAAGTCATCCCATAAAGAATATCATGACTACTAGGAGACCACTCGAGTTGCTTCATATGGATCTTTTTGGTCCCAATGCTTACAAGAGCCTCGGTGGAAATTCCTTTGGTCTAGTTATAGTTGATGATTTTTCCAGATTTACGTGGGTATTCATTCTTGATGATAAGTCGCAGGTGCAAAAGATCTTCAAGAACTTCGCTCGCAAAGCACAAAATCAGTTTGAAGTGAAGATCAAGAAATTTCGGAGCGAGAATGGATCGGAGTTAAAGAACACAAATGTGGATTCCTTTCTTGACGAAGAAGGGATTTCACATGAGTTCTCGGCTACGTACACGCCTCAACAAAATGGAGTTGTTGAGAGGAAGAACCGGACTCTTATAGAGATGGCTAGAACGATGCTCGACGAATACAAGATGCCAAGAAACTTTTGGGCAGAAGCCGTGGAAACAGCTTGTCATGCTACGAACCGACTCTATCTTCACGAGCTTCTCAGTAAAATGGCATACGAGCTACTCATCGGTAACAAGCCCCAAGTTGGATACTTTCGGGTATTCGGCTCCAAGTGTTACATTCTTGATAAGCATCGTCGTTCTAAATTTGCTCCTAAATCTCATGAAAGTTTCCTACTCGGTTACGGATCAAACTCTCACACTTACCGTGTCTACAACAACTTCACTCGAAAAGTTTAAGAGACGATAGATGTGAAGTTTGATGCATCTAATGGTTCGCAAGTCGAACAATTGTCAAATGATGTAGGAGATAAGAAACCTTCGGAAGCCATCCAAGACTTGTCCATTGGCAAGATTCGTCCCATGAAGGTGAAGGAAAGTACTTCATCAACCCAAGTGGAAGCCCCTACTTCGCGTCAAGGCGAACCTCAACATGACATGGAGGCATCCACAAGCGGTACACGACAAGATGAAGAGAAGGAAGAAGTTCATCATGAAGATCCACCACCACCTCAAGGAGATGACACCTTCAACAACAACGAAGAAGAAGATGATGATGAGGAAGCTCCACCATCCAACAAGCAAAATCTACCTCGAGTTCGAGCAAGAGTGAACAAAAATCATCCTTTAGAGCAAATCTTTGGTGACATACAAACCAGGAGGATAACTCGCTCTAAAACTCGATTGGCTAACTTTTGTGAGCATTATTCATTCATCTCTAGTATTTAGACTTTGAAGGTAGAAGAAGCTCTTAAGGACCCGGATTGGGTGAATGCTATGCACGAGGAGCTACACAACTTCGAGAGGAACGAAGTGTGGACACTAGTGGAGAAGCCCAAGGACGAGCAAAACATCATCGGAACCAAATGGGTGTTTCGGAACAAACAAGACGAAGACGGTCAAGTCGTACACAACAAGGCGCGTCTCGTGGCTCAAGGCTACACCCAAGTCGAAGGTATGGACTACGGTGAGACCTATTCCCCCGTTGCTAGACTTGAAGCTGTCTGCATTCTTCTTGCTTATGCTAATCACCATGATATCACGCTTTATCAAATGGATATTAAAAGTGCATTTTTAAATGGTGAGATTGAAGAAGAGGTCTATGTTAAACAACCCCTTGGTTTTGTAAACACTAAGAAACCTAATCATGTCTACAAGCTTCGTAAAGCTCTCTAAGGTCTTAAGCAAGCCCCACGAGCTTGGTACAAATTCTTAACAAAGTTTCTTATCGAAAAAGTTTTGAAATTGGTAAAATTGACACAACCTTATTCACTAAAAGAGTTAATGGTGAATTATTTGTGTGCCAAATTTATGTGGATGATATTATCTTTGGATCTACTAACCTACAATTTATTGAGAAATTTGGAAGGTTGATGTCCGAGAAGTATGAGATGTCCATGATGTGTGAGCTGAAATTTTTCCTTGGTTTGAAAATCAAGCAAACGAGAGAAGGAACTTTCATATCTCAAACCAAGTATACCAAGGTGTCGGATTTCGGGCTCCGCAAAACCCAAGGAAGTTCGAACACAGGGGCGTGTGCGAAGATCCCCAACAGCTTCGCCCCCCAAGCTCATAGCTCGATGGCCTAGTTCGACAAACTCGCACGATGGCGAGGAAGAAGATAGCACACGAGGATTTACCCAGGTTCGGGCCGCTGCGAAGCGTAAAACCCTACTCCTGCTTTTGGTGGATTGCCTCACAGGGAGGTTTGTGGATGAACTGGTACAGTGGTGAGTTGCCTCGCGAGGGCGTTCGGGTGGTGTTAGATCTCTCCTTCGCTACGGGGCAGCCTATCCTCTATTTATAGTGGCCCGGGTCCTCTCCCCCTATCGCAAATGGCGGGAAGGGATCCCACAATGGCCAAATTTGAAGGGGGACAGGAGGTACATCTTATCCTGACGAAAGGTGGTCTTCGCCTGCAAAGTAGGTGGTGGTGACGCGGTGGTGGGCTCGCTGGTGACATCCGTCCTGCCGCGCCCGCTGGCCTGGTCTCATTGCACCGGGATGGAAACCTTTGGCGGGGCGCCTCGGGAACCTGCGCTCGTCCCTGTCTCCTTTGCACCAAAGAGGAAATTGTCCCCTCTGGCACGCTGGCGCCCGGCTGGCCTGGCTGGCGTCACCCTTGACCTCCTGAGGCCGAGCATTGCATAGAGATCTCCGCCGCTTAGGAGGGGGCCTGGGGAGGCCTATTCCCCCGCGGGTCTTGGCGCTGTTTCCCTCGCGAGTTTGGGGCTCTCGCGAGGGCCTTGTCTTGAGTGAGGCCGTGCTAGGCCGTACTTGGCTGTCGAAGTGGGCCACGCCCTGGGCCGCAGGCAGGCAAGTCTGGGTACCCCCATTCCCAGGACGCCGACACAAGGACTTGATCAAGAAGTTCAACATGCAAGAGTGTAAAGGTATGAAAACTCCTATGCCTACTAGTGGACATGTTGACCTCACCAAGGAGGACAAACCGGTTGATCAAAAGGTTTATCGATCAATGATTGGTTCATTGTTATATCTATGTGCCTCCCATCCCGATATTATGCTTAGTGTGTGCATGTATGCTAGATATCAAGCCACTCCTAAAGAGTGTCATCTTAAGTCCATGAAAAGAATTGTGAGATACTTGATACAAACACCAAACTTTGGCATATGGTATCCCAAGGGATCCTCTTTTAACCTTATTGGCTATTCCGACTCGGACTATGCCGGAGATAAGGTTGATAGAAAATCCACCTCGGGTACATGTCAACTTCTTGGTAGATCTCTTATGTCTTGGTCATCCAAGAAACAAAACTCGGTATCTCTATCTACCGCCGAAGCGGAATACATTGCCGCCGGATCATGTTGTGCTCAATTTTTATGGATGACTCAAACTCTCAAGGATTATGGAATCCATGTGAGACATATTCCATTGTTGTGTGACAATGAGAGTGCTATTAAGATTGCTCATAATCCCGTGCAACATTCTCGAACTAAACATATACAGGTTCGTCATCATTTCATTCGTGATCATGTTGCCAAAGGGGACATTAATCTCAAACATGTTCGCACTAACAAGCAATTGGCCGATATCTTTACTAAGCCACTTGATGAGAAAATGTTTTGTCACTTTAGGAGTGAGTTGAACATCATTAATGCTTCAAACTTGAGCTAGACTCACTCGGATGCATGCAAGGGCATGAGCTTACATGACTATACCATGTTACACTTGATATGACACTATATTATACATTGGAAATATATGCTCCCTTGTATTGCATCTAACCTTTTGTAGGTACTTGGAAGAACTACACTCCACAAGATTGCCATCAACTCATATCACAAACAATCTTCTCATAGCCAAGTATTCACAACCCTTCTTGGATGATTGAAGGAAGAAGACAACACAAACCATATCCTTGACAACCACTTGATAAACAAATTTCATTCTTGTCATTTGGATATATCTTGTTCTTCCTTGCATGACTAACCCATGTAGGTGAAAAGTGAACCAAAACGATCAAGGATAGCTCCCAACTCAAGATGATCTTCATCAACCTCGAGCATCCACAAGAAGTTCTCCTACATACCACGTCATCAACATCACTCAAAGGTATGTGATCATATCCTTGAAATAGCTTTACTCCAACTCATGAGCTAAAGCAACTCAAGAGATATGAAAACATTAAAATGCTTAAACGAAAAATGGTAACCCCATTTTGAGCTTAACGTAGAGTATGACCTATGATCAAGTATTCTTGCTTGGCTCCTTAAGTCAATATACTCTAATATAGGTGACCTAGTCACCGCGCATCATCTAGATGAAGTATCTTGTTTGTTTCATCTTATAGTTGCATGCTTTCTTGGAACCACTCAATTTCCATCTTTTTGAAAATTCCTTGCAAATCACTTTGAAAATTCATTGCAAATCCTTTTATTCTATTGAGACTTTCTGAAAAATTGCTTTTGACAAACTTTGCCAAGTTTCTGTTTTGCATTTCGGACCCTCCGATTCAGATAACTTGGTATCACCGATCATGCAGATAGGTTGCACAACCTCATATCGGTTCCACCGACTCATTTGCCTCGGAGCCACCGATATTGCTATCTTCTGTGCTCGTTGTCAAAATGTGAGAAATCTAAATTATTCAAGGATCCCTTTGACAAAATGGGGAGAAACCTTAAAGTTTTTTAGATGCTAGTAGGGGAGAAACTATCTTCAAGGATCCCTTAGTCTCAAATGCTCTCAATGACCCTTATTCTCAAGGATCCCTTCCCTCTCAACGATCCCTTTCCTCTGACCCTTTGTGTCACCCTTTTTGGAAATTAATGCCAAAGGGGGGAGAAATATCAAAGCTTATACTTGCTGACAAAGGGGGAGAAATCTCAAAAGGGGGAGAAATATCAAGGCTTATGCTTGTATATAGGGGGAGAATATATCAAGGGGGAGAATATCTAAGAACATCTAAGCTTATGCTTACCCAAAGGGGGAGAAATATTTGTTCAAGTCTAACATAAAAACACCTCCTAGCTATTGTGTTTTAGATTTGATTGCCTATTAGTGCTAGACTTGTCTCACCCTACCTACTCCCAATATATATATGCTAAGATTCAGGGGGAGAGGAAGATTTACAAATCCATACTTAGGGGAGAAAGTTCTAAAACTTGTTTTGGAGACATATCAGTCTTAAGAAACTCTATTCTTCATATGTCTTCCATGTCTTGGTACTCTTGAATCTTTTTGCATTTGGATGAGTAGAATACTCTTGTGTTTCCTAACATTGTTTTCTCAAGTGTGTTTCTACTACTAGAATGCTCAAGGACTTCAAGGTAAGTATATGCATCATATCCTTGGTCAATATGATCTCTTGCTTCTTGCACATATTGTTTGCAAGGGTGAAGTCTTGAACATGGAAACACCTCATTCACATATATTTGATGCATATAGCCAAGATATACATGACTTCTCATGTCATTTCTACTATGTGTGTGTTCATGTATTCCAAAGCAACTATCCTTTAAAAGGGATTGCACACACTTAGGGGGAGCATGTATTAGTCATGTATCCTTCAAAGCTATTACATATTCCTGCATATCTTAATTTGAAGCTTTGATTGCATGTTGTCATCAATTACCAAAAAGGGGGAGATTGAAAGCACATATGCTCCCTTGGTGGTTTTGATAATTCATGACAACATACATTGTCTCTTGGACTAATAGTTTTATCTAGCTTATTTCAGATGAAGTCCACAGAGAGGATTGGCTAAAGGATTGTGTGGAGAACCACACCAAGGAAAGGAAGGAATTGGATTGGCCAAGCTTCAAGCTTCAAGACTCTACACTTTACATTTTGTGAGAAATCACTTTTGAGTTCATAGGAAAGCCAATACTATTAAAAGGGGATGAGGTAAATATGATGATCTGGTTGCTCAAGTACTTAGAGATTAGCCACCAAAAATACTGACCCACTTTCCCACACAAATCTTCTATCCAAAGCCAAATGTCAAAATTCGGTGACACCAACTTCCCATTCGAGTTTTCCCTAGACAGAAGCCAAACCAAATCCTAGCATCTCGGTACTAGCAACATTCCTTTCGGTGCCACCGAAATCAGTAACCAACTCTCTGTTAGCCATTTTCAAGAATCAGTCCCAGCGAGTTTTGAGAATCGGTCTCACCGAGTGTTGGACCAACTCTCTGTTAACCAATTTCTTAAAACGGTCCAACCGAGTTTGAGGAATCGGTCTCACCGAGTTTTGGTAACCGCCTAGGTCACCCATATCGGTTCCACCGAGATTCATATATCGGTCTCACCGAAAACGCCAAAGTTGCCACATGAGGGAGTCCGGGATTAAGGGGTCCTCGGGCCGCTGACTTATCTCCTATAGTCCGGCCCGATGGGCCGCCTTATGGCATCTTCGGGAAGGCCAGACTGCGAAATGACCCTAGGCTTATGGGGAATATTCCGAAGACTTAGTGTGTCCTCCAAGAAAGGATAGGCATATCTATGCCCGGATGGAAACCGACCATTTGTAACCCTAGGGACCCCTGGTGTCTATATAAACTAGGGGTATTAGTTCGTAGAGTGGTCAACTCATTAGGGTTTAGCTCTTTTGATCTCGAGGTAGATCAACTCTGTAACCGTCTCATTCATCAATATAATCAAGCAGGACGTAGGGTTCTACCTCCTTACGAGGGCCCAAACCTGGGTAAACACCGTCCCCTTCGTCCCCTGTTACCATCGTTCCTAGATTCACAGTTCGGGACTGTAACAGCCCGGGACCGACGCTCCAGAAGATTCCCCTTTTTTCCATTGTCGTCATGTGATTCTTTTGTTTGTCGCATTCATCATCGCATCATTCGCATCATCTGCATAGCATCGCCATTCGTTTTCGAAAACTTGCATCCGTTCGTAGTTGCCGGTTCTTCCCGTTCGTGTCGACGACCGTTTCAAGACCAATCACACATGCATGCACCCGCGACATCATTAAAAAACGTTTTTAAAAGCACGCGAAAAATATTCTCGGGTTGGGTCGAAACTTGGCGTGCGGTCTTGTTACATTGTAGGTAGGCCGTCTGCCAAATTTCGTCGCAATCTGAGGTCGTTTGATACCCGAACGGTCGACCGCAGTGGCACCGTCATCGGTTTATATCGCAGACGTTTTCGTGTTTTAAAACCTCATGTCACGGGCCGCAGAAACTCCCCTCTCATCTTAGCCCAACCCCTCTCCACAGCCCACTAGCCCAACCTTCACCACCCCGCGTCCGGAACCGTCCGATCGAGATCGAATGGCCCGAAAACAGCCTCAAACCCCTAACCCTAGCGCCCCTGCTATAAATAGAAGGCCTCCCCTGCCAGAAATGGCCTTCTTCTCCCTCCTCCTTGAAATCCGCGCCACCAGCCACCTCCCACCTCTCCACCGCAGCCACTTGGCGCCGCCTAGCCAGCCAGCCGCCACCGCGCCACTGCCCTCCACCCAACCCGTGCGCGCCACGTCACCCCTGCCGGCATCCCACCACCGCGGCCCGCCCGAGCCCGAATCGGACGCGCCCGAGCCCGAACCGACCCGCCGCCGCGAGCCCCGCTGCCCTCGTCCCAGATCTGGAACCTGAGCCGCTCGCAGCTTCTCCCGTGCTGGACCTCGCCGGCCGCCCCACCGGAGCCCCCGCCGTCGACCTCCAGCAGGCCAGCCCCGTCGTGCCTCGCGCCTCCTTCTGCCGCCCCCTTGCTCCCTCTAACCGCCCCCGTCTCTGCGCTGGACAGGAATCCCACCTCGCCATGGATGGGAGCCGCCATGGAAGGGAGCTCCATTTGCGCCACCCTGGGAGCTCCTCGCCGACGAGCCGTCCGGCCATGCAGCGCCCGGATCCGGCGGACCTCCATCGCCTCCTGCCATTCCCCGCGTCGCCCCGCCCCGCCATGTCCCGGTGCGGCCATAGCCGCCGGCTGCCGCTGCGAGCTCCTCGCTCGGGAGGGCAACGAGCCCCGCTTCCGTTGACCATCGCCCGTGGGTCGGCCTCCCCGCGTGGGCCGCGCCCATCGCAGGCCCAGCCGCTCAAGCTAGCCCACTCTCCAGCCGGCCACCTCTCCTGCACAAGTGGGCCGAAGCTCATGGGTGAGAATCCCCCCCCCCCCCAGCCAGCCTTTTTTTCCAAGTCCATGTAGTTTTCCGAAATTCATCATATTGCCATAAGTTTTGCATAATTATGTTGTGCCACATTTTGTACAGTACCATATGCATATTATATATGTTTTCGAGGTAGAAAAATCCATGGAATCCATCTGTGCAATTAGTTTTGTCATTTGAGAAAGTCTGTGTGCAGGTTATTTTTGCGGTGATGCCCTTTTGTTATTTTCGCGTGATTTAATCCATGCATGATATGAAATAATTTTGAACATGAGATATACCCTTGGACATGTGTGCTAGGCCCTGGTATTTTTGGTTGCTATAGAAATGCATGTTTAGGTGTTATTTTCTTGTTGCTAACATGCAATAAAATGCTGCTGTTTTGAGGGTCCAAAATATTAGTCTGAAAACTGTTATTTTGTTGCCATGTTGCCATGTGATTTGCTATTGATCTAGGAGTCTTTTGTGGTTGCCACCAAGGAGTCTTTTGTTAAGCATGTTGTTTCCTATCATGTTGTGCCAATAGTTTGCATGAATAGTTTTAGCATCATAATTAATTCTGTTGTTCAATATGTCAATCTGTTAAAAACTGCTGCACATGTCTAGTCTAATTTTCACTAAGTCTGAGAATCTGTTTTCTTCATAATGCCATGTTGTGTTGATGCTAGCTATGATTCTATGCATAATTAGACCTTGCAACCATGAAATGATTTGTTGTGCATCCTGTCCTCTACCATGCTGTAAATTTGCATGCCATTATATGACTTGTAGCATATAGTTTTAGTGCTGCCAATATGCCTCCATGAAAATCTGCTATGCTAAAACCTGTTATTTTCACTAAGTCCTAATCTGCTATATTTTGTTGTCATGTTGTGAGCTTCCTACCATGTGATCCACGACTCTTTTGAGTATGATATGTGAAGATGAAATGAAGTGTGTGTTATATGATACTGACCCATGCTTAGTTTGTGCATTTTAGAATCTTGTAACTTGTTGTTTTCATGTGTGCAATATGCCATGTTGCTGTTTTGGACAGATTTGAACTAAAACTCGTATTGGTGTTTGAGGTTGAACCGTAGCTCCGTTTTGAACATGTTGCATATGTAACTTTCTTAGAATTGTATGTAGTATCATAATATCTTGCTGCATTCATGATTTGAAATGTTTGTGGTTGTCATTTTCATGCATTTTGCATTCATGTCATGTTCATCTTGTGAAGGTCATATCTTTTAGACCGTAGCTCCGTTTGAAATGTTCCATATATGTAAATCGACTAGAATGACGTGTAGAATTGCATGGCATACTTTATTTTCTTGTTTAATAAATATAAAACATGATTAGGTCAGATCTGGACCAATTTCAAAATTAACATATGGGGTCGTTTCGGAAATACTATATGTTGTTTCCGGCCTCATTTAAACTTGCCTAGATGTGTAGTTTACTTATACTTCACCTCTTGCCATGTTTAACAACATTTAATATTGTCGTGTACCTAAACGAGAGTGAACTAAATATTCGAATGTGGAGTTTCGTCAATATGCAACTCATTGCATATTGAGCTTCACTTAATGTGTAGAAGTTGATTGTTGTGCTTGCCATGTCATGCATAACATGCATCATATTTGAAGAGCATCATGTCATGCATATGTTGTGGTGTTTATCGTGTGTTGATTGTTTGTTCCGGATTGCTTCTTCTCGGTAGAGTTCCGAAAGCGTTTGGAGTGTGAGGATTCGTTCGACTACGTCCCGTTCGTCTACTTCACGGATCGCCTGCTTCAACGGATTCGTTCTTCTTCCAAGCGGGATCTCAGGCAAGATGATCATTTCCCTGGATACCATTACTATCATTGCCATGCTAGTTGTCTTGTTTCTATCGCTGTCTCGCTACCTACCAATTGTATGTCAAGCCTCCCAAATTGCCATGAAAAGCCTCTAACCCCTCCACATCCCAGCAAACCATTGTTTGGCTATGTTACCGCTTGCTCAGTCCTTCTTATAGCGTTGCTAGTTGCAGGTGCAAGATGTTTCCATGTGCCAACATGGAAATCCTTTTGTTATATCACAATATTATTGCTATTCAATTTAATGCACATATATACTTGGTAAAGGGTGGAAGGCTTGGCCTTTTGCTCGGTGTTTTGTTCCACTCTTGCTGCCCTAGTTACTTGTGAACCGGTGTTATGTTCCATATTGAGCGCTCCTAACATGCTCGGGGTTGTTATGGGGACCCCCTTGATTTTCGTTTTAGGATAAAACTTGTCTGGCAAGGCCCAACATTGGTACTACATTTGCTCAACATAATAATACTGAACACCGTTAGTAATGCATAGGGCGTCATGAACCCGAGGATTAATTCAACATAATATAGGGGGCCCAGTGCTGATGGTGTTGGTCCCAAACGGGCTGGCTGCGGGGCCTCCTTGAGGAAACTCGGGGATTGGTTTTCCCCGTAGCTAGTCCCATCCGGTCGTGTCTTGAGAACGAGATCCGCGGCTCCTATCGGGTTCGTCGACACGTCGGGCGGCCTTGCTGGACTTGTTTTACCTTTTTCGAACGTCTTGTGCGCGGGATTTCGACGAAACTTCGGGCTATCTTGAAGTTGAGATTTTCCATCGGGATTCTGCAATACTACGGGTGATTCCGCGGTTGAGGAATTCCAACGCGGCGTGTGGTTAGTTTGTGATGTATGAGTTGGAGAACCCCTGTAGGGTTAAATCTTTCGGAAAGCCATGCCCGCGGTTACGTGGCAACTTGGAAACTTTGTTTAACACCCGGTCATAGCAAACTTGAAGTAAACTCAAATAAAATACACCAACCATGTGCGTAACCGTGATTGTCTCTTCTCATGAGTCCTTATCCGAGAGAGAACACAGTGGGGTTATGTTTGACGTAAGTAGGTGTTCAGGATCTCTTAGAGATCATTACTAGATCACATCTGTTTGTTCGACAATCATCCCCCTTTATTCTTGTACTCGTAAGTTAACCACTCAAATAAATGCTTAGTGCTTGCTGCAGCCTCACCACTTAACCATACCTCACCCATTAAGCTTTAATAGTCTTGATACCCTTGGAAATGAGATTGCTGAGTCCCTGTGGCTCACAGATTACTACAACAACAGCTGCAGGTACAGGTAATGCGATGATTTGACGTGAGCGCGATGCTTGTTTTGATTTGGAGTTCTTCTTCTTCTTCTTCATCGGTCTAGGATGGGTTCCAGGCAGCAGCCTGGGATAGCAAGGATGGATGTCATTTTATTGTTTGTTTTCGTCCGTAGTCGGACCCTGCTCTTATGTATGATATTTGGTTATGTTGTTGTATTGATGTGATATTGATGTAGCTTGTGGCGAGTGTAAGCCAATTCCATATACTCATCTCTTCTTTACATGTACTTGTACTGATATCCATTTTTGCGAAACGACGAGATGCGCTTCTATCCCTGTCGAGGCCCTCATGCCAAAATAAGGATAGGATCACATCTTGGGCGTTACAGGGACCCCCTACCCGAGATCCGCTGGTTTCGACACCGACATTGGTGCTTTGATTGAGTTTCGCTGTGAGATCACTTGTGAATTGATGGCTCGCCTTATCATCAGCGAACAGGCCCGGAATGAGGACATTTTTGTCCCTGGACAGGTCTTCACATTTGGCAGCGTCGTGCTGCATGCTGACTCGACCGGCCATCTAGGCCGGATCGAAAACCACGGTCAGGAGATCAGGTTCAGGAACCTAGAGTTCACCGCTGACTCGCATGGCGATCTGTTCCTCGTTGAACTCTCGGTTTCGTCCGACGGGCCCGGATACCCCGGAGCTTCAACTTCGGGCCCACTATCTGGCTCGACCCTCAGATCTATCTCCGCCGAAGGTCCGGCCTTGAGCCCGGACTCGATGATGCTACCTGAATATAGAGGTTCGGCGAAGAACATGCCCATCCCGAAGACGCCCTGGAGCTCAACTCAAAGGGCCCTTGGGAAACGGATCTCGTCGCCCTCTCGTGGTTGAACGAGGCTCTAGACCGGATCCAGTCGATGGCGATCGAGGACGATCTTACCTCGACCCACGATCTGGTCGACCTAGAGGCCGGTTACGGGGAATTCTACGGCCCAGCCGCCGCCCATGTGGTAGCCACTGTCAAAGACTTACCCGACATGTTGGACTACGCCTCCGAAGAGACAGAACACATGGAGGAAGAGATCGGCGACCCTGCCCCCGTAACCACCGGGCGGTGGATGGCCACCTCGACCTATGATGTCTATATGGTGGACACCCCTAACGATAGGGAAAACCACACCCCCAGGAAGAACGGCAACAAATCCGGCGAAGCATCAAAACGCCGGAAACAACGCAAGCGATCCAAGACCAACAAGGGAAGGGAAGCCGTCACAGGCACCAAAAAAATAGATACCCCGGAGGACCTCGACGACCCTGAAGCCCCTGCGGAGCTGTTGGAGGACCCAGAAAGGCTCACGAATCAGCAAGACGCCGAGGACCTCAATGATTCCGAGGATGATGACTACTTCCCACACGCTACAGAGGAAGAAAACCTTGAAGCCGAAAACTTCACCGTCCCCGAAAACCCCGAGGACCAAGAACGATTCGGGCAAAAGCTCATAGCTACATCTCGGACCTTAAAAGCAAAGCAACAATAGCTCAAAGCTGAACAAGACACCATCAACAACAGATGGACAAAAGTTTTGGCGGCCGAAGAAGGGTTCGGCACTGAGCGGCCAGACCAAAAGAGGAGTTACCCTCACCGGCGCCTGCTGCCGCAATTCGACGATGAGGCCCTTGAGCCCGAATCTCCCAGGCGCACCTAGTATGACCAGACGGACCGCCCCCCTCGAGGACAGGATAGGGTGGCTCAAGACGCCGAGTACTGGCCCACGTCACCCCGCAGGAGAGGAAAAGGGACCAGCACGGCCTGAGGATCGATACGATCTTCGGCAGGACCTGGACTATAGGTCAGGTCACGCCAGATCCATTTACGGATCTAGGGGACGCTCTCCCGTTAGACGGGATGGCTACCGATCGTGGCTCGACCGCAACCATAGAAACCGGGAACAATACCGGGCTCACCCAACAACTGATTTCTAGCGTGACGTAGCCTGGATCAGAGGCGCGCACACCCGCTGTGTTTTACAGACGAGGTCATGCAACACCAGTTCCCCGAAGGATTTAAACCCGTCAACATAGAATCATACGACGGAACGACGGACCCGGCCGTCTGGATCGAGGACTTCCTCCTCCACATCCATATGGCCAGAGGAGATGATCTCCATGCCATCAAATACCTACCACTCAAATTGAAGGGACCAACTCAGCACTGGCTAAACAGTCTCCCCGAGAACTCCATTGGGAGCTGGGAGGAGCTCGAAGATGCCTTCCGGTCTAACTTCCAAGGCACTTACGTCGGGCTCCTGGACTCTTCCGACCTAAGCAACGTCATCCAGTAGACCGGTGAATCGGCCAGGCAATTCTGGAATCGGTTCTTGACTAAGAAGAACCAGATCGTCGACTGTCCGGACGCCGAGGCGATAGCCTCATTTAGACACAACATCCGGAACGAATGGCTAGCTCGCCAGCTCGGACAGGATAAGCCGAGAACGATGTCTGCCCTCACCTCCCTCATGACCCGCTTTTGCCCGGGCGATGACAATTGGCTAGCTCGCCGAAGCCACAATCCCGAAGACCCCGGCACCTCTGAAGTGCGGGACGGTAACGGAAAGCCAAGGCGGAACAAAAATAAATGCCGCCATAGCAATGGCGACTCGGAAGACACGACCGTCACCGCCGGCTTCCGCAACCCAAAACCCGGATAGCGGAAGAAGCCATCTAAAGGGAACAGGGATGGACCTACCGCTTTGGACAAAATCATGGATAGGCCCTGCCAAATCCACGGCACACAAGAGTAGCCGGCCACCCACACCAACAGAAATTGTTGGGTGTTCAAGCAAGCAGGCAAGCTCACAGCCGAGGAACAGAGCAAGAGCCCACGAAGTGAGGATGATGAACAACCTCGCCGACCGAACAATGGCAGGCAAAAGTAATTCCCTCCCGAGGTCAAAACTGTGAACATGATATATGTCACACATATACCCAAAAAGGAGAGGAAACGCGCACTTCGGGAGGTCTACGCCGTAGAACCCATAGCTCCGAAGTTCAACCCGTGGTCGGCTTGTCCGAATACCATTGATCGTAGGGATCACCCTACCAGCATCCGTCATGGAGGCTCGGCCGCCCTCGTCCTGGACCCCATTATCGATGGGTTCCACCTCACTAGAGTCCTTATGGACGGAGGAAGCAGCCTTAATCTGATTTACTCAGATACAGTAAAAAAGATGGGTATAGACCCGTCAAGAATTAAACCCAGCAACACTACCTTCAAGGAAGTCATTCCTGGTGTGGAGGCACGGTGCTCGGGTACCGTGACGTTGGAAGTAGTGTTCGGCTCACCCGATAACTTCCGTAGCGAAGACTTGATCTTCGATATAGTGCCTTTCTGTAGTGGCTATCATGCACTGCTCGGCCGTACAGCGTTCGCTCGCTTTAACGCCGTTCCCCACTACGCATACCTAAAGCTCAAGATGCCTAGGCCAAAGGGGGTCATCACCATCAACGGTTACAGAGCGCTCACTCCGGATGGAAGAACACACAGCGGCTCTAGCGGCCGAATTCCAGTCTGGCATCGAGGCACCAGGACCCCAACCAAGCGACAAGCTGCGACAGGCGAACAAGCGGATCTGAGCGCGACCCGATCTCCCGGAGCAGCCTCCGTTCAGCACAAATAGGGACGTGCCCCCAACAGCACGTCCCCGCTACCCATCAGGTACGTACCAAGAAGGCACAATTTCGCACTTAAAATACCATGGGCAGCTGCGGGGGGACACCTCATTACAACAGAGTGGTCGGTTCGACTGAACTACTCCCAGCACAATAGGCGTCAAACTCATGCATGTCCCGGTAATTTAAACATGTACCTCCCCCAAAGGTCTGTTCGCCGATTATAACCACCTTTTAAGGAGCATACAACCCGAAAAGAGCAAAGGAATGGAGGCGCACAGGGACACATCAAGGACATCAAGCCGCAGACCAAGAGCCCCGATCGATCCCCCCTTTTTGTATACATTTGTTTCTAAACATACCTGTAAAAGTTACGCCTGCAGTATGAATTGTAAAAATTCATAATAAATAGAGATCATCTTTTATGATCCGATTATGGCATTTTATAATGCTTTTCCAACTCCCCGCCTCTGGAAGCGAAACTGCTCGGTACAATTTCGATGCACCCGGTTAATAAATCGGGGGCCTTAGCTATAAAAGCTCGTCCCAAGCATCGTCCCGGCATCATCCTTTATATGTCCGGCGTGTCGGATTTTCTGCGTTATATGCATTGGTTCCGAATTGTGTCTTAGGTCAAAGGTTGGGTTGCCCAGCTCCTATGCTTACCCTCTTACGTTCCGCTCGTTCGGCTAAAAGGGTAAAGGGAGAACCACTGCGATTGTATTTCCAGCTTGCCTGGTCAAGTACCTCAGTGGAGAAAGCCGAAAATCGACTGTCATAATAAGCGCGAACTGGTCTGCAATCCGAACACAAGTGTCAAACTAAAAATTGATAGAGATTATTCCGTGTCATACGAGGGGTTTGCATTATTGCAAGCCACGTGGTAATGGTTTCTACCTCGGTTCACCCGAACACCACACAACACTGGGGGCTAGTAACTAGCCCCCGCAGTCAAGCTCCTCTGGCTAAGTGAAAGCAGTAAAGCCGCATAGTCTGATTGCCTCGTTCCCACCTCTCGCACTACCACCTCTGGGTTCCGATAATTCAGCTAAGGATAATACTGCGGATGATGGAACACCTCTTGTAATAATTACATGAGGGCTAAAGCCGACGACTGGCAACTTTCAGTTCCAAAAATGGCCACATAGGAGTCAAAATAATCAGAACGCCAAAGCATGATAAAACACGCAACTACAATATTCATCGGGCATACAATAACATGTTCACTCGAAAATTACATCTTTAGGGCACTGGGTCTCTACTGACCGAGCACCCTCCATTGCAACAGCGAAATACAGCTCGGGGCGCCTATGCTCCTTCCTGGGCGGCGGGGGCGCTGTAGCCATCTCGAGCGGCTTCACCCCTGGCCAGTGCATCATCGTCCTCGCAAAAGCCATCTGCGCTCCCTCGATACACATAGAACGCTTCACGGCCTCAATACGGGAGGAGGCGTCGCAGAGCTTCTGCACCAGGCCGAAGTAACTACTTGGCAGGGGCTCGAAAGGCCACAACCGAATGCAGAGGTCCTTTAAGGCCGGCTCCGCCATTCGATAAAGCTCCATCAGCTGCTTCAACTGCTAGCTAAGGACGGGACGGGGCTCGGGGTTCTGAAATTGTGCCCAGAACAGCCTCTGTTCTGCATCCCCGTCCCGAGCCGCAAAGTGCTTGGCCGCGTCCGCCGCACTCCTCGGAAGGTCCGTGAAGGCGCCTGAGGAACGCCATAGCCATGTAAGACGAGCAAACCTGTTACCACCAAAGGAGCATTGAAGTAAGTACGGCTTACCATCCGCGATCATCCTGACTTGGCGGAGTTCTTCCTCATAAGACCCCCTATCCACAAGCTCCGATTTAAGATCGGAAGACAATGTGGATAGTTCGGCCGCCTGATCCTTGGTCTTCTGCTCAAGAGCCTCACACTTAGTGCTGGCATCTTGGAGCTCTTCCTGCACTTCGGCCACCCGAGCTTCGTGCGGTGGGGGAGTCATAGGACTTATGGGCCCACATCGGCGTGGCCCGGAGTTGGCAGGGGAGGAGGCGGCGGCGAAGCATGACCTGGACCACATTGGTCAGGCCGATGTTTGCTTCCAGCATCTTTCCAATGCGTTCCTGCAGCGCCTTTACCTCAGTGGACGACCCCCAATCCAGCCCTTTCTTGATCCACAAGGTCAGTCTTGCGGGAGGACCAGATCTGAATTTGGGAGGGGCCGCCAAATCTGCTGCGCGCGGTTCGGTAATATAGAACCACTCCTTCTGCCAGATCTTGATGGTGTCGATGAAGGTGACATCCGGCCACTGCACCCGAGGGAGCTTGCTGATCACCGCTCCCCCACAGTCCGCGTGCTGGCTACTCACGGTCTTCGGCTTGACGTTGAAGACCTCCAGCCACAAGCCGAAGTGCGGCAGGACCCAAAGAAAAGCCTCGCAGACGATGATGAAGGCCGATATGTGCATAATGGAGTTTGGGGGAAGGTCATGGAAGTCCAGCCCGTAGAAGAACATCAGACCCCTTACAAAAGGGGTGCAGTGGGAAGCCCAGTCCCCGGATGAAATGGGGGATGAACACTACCCGCTCCCCGGGCCGTGGTGTGGGGATCACTTGGCTCTCTTCGGGGGCGCGGTGGGCGACGTCGACCGAGAGGTAGCCGGTGTGCTTCAGCTCTTGGATGTCGTCCTCGGTGACGCACGACGCCTCCCGCTTGCCTTGCGAGCCCGAACCAGCCATGGCCATGCTCGGGGAAGAAGAAGGGATGTTGGAGGAAGGGCTGGAGAAAGATTAGATCTGCGCGCTCGGAGCGAGGAAGGTTGGAGAAAGCAAATCTGGGGAGCGTGGAAGGACTGTGAAGGTGTTTTTCCCCTTTTATGGAAGGCTGTAACACCAAGCATCCCCTTACTGCGCCGTGAGCTACGCCAGTTTCCGAAGCGACCGCCCCGTTATGCGCGCGTGGGATAGCCCAAATCATTGATCATATCCCGTAAAAAATGGAGCACGATCTTCACGTCGATTGAACGTGCCAATAAAAAGGCGGCCTCGAACCGCGAATCAAGTTTTTGTAACTGGTTGAATGGCCACGGCCCGTCTAAGCCTTTTGTCAGGAAAGTTGTCAGGAAGGGTATTATTCACACTTGGGCATTTGACCTTCAAGGCTAAGCAAGGTATGTTCGGACAGGGAGGTGTCATCGATGGCCGAGCTAAGGATTGCCGAAGCATGAAAGGAAGAAAAGAACTCGCCCCGCAAGCCGAACACTCTGGACGTGCGGAACAGCTGGTGTCCCAGAGACCGGTGTTGGAGGCTAGTTTGGGGGCTACTGAGGGAGTCCGAGATTAAGGGGTCCTCGGGCCGCTGACTTATCTCCTATAGTCCGGCCCGATGGGCCACCTTATGGCATCTTCGGGAAGGCCAGACTGCGAAATGATCCTAGGCTTATGGGGAATATTCCTAAGACTTGGTGTGTCCTCCAAGAAAGGATAGGCATATCTATGTCCGGATGGAAACCGACCATTTGTAACCCTAGGGACCCCTGGTGTCTATATAAACCAGGGGTCTTAGTTCGTAGAGGGGTCAACTCATTAGGGTTTAGCTCTTTTGATCTCGAGGTAGATCAACTCTGTAACCATCTCATTCATCAATATAATCAAGCAGGACATAGGGTTTTACCTCCTTACGAGGGCCCGAACCTGGGTAAACACTGTCCCCTTCGTCCCCTGTTACCATCGTTCCTAGATTCACAGTTCGGGACCCCCTACCCGAGATCCGCCGGTTTCGACACTGACACCACATTTTGCACTAGTAGGTGCAACCGAGTTTCACTTCGGTTTCACCGAGTTGGGCACTAATGTTGTAATGGTTAGATTTCTGGAGATGCTTATATATACCCATCCACCACCTCTCACTCGCAAGGGAAGCACTTATAACATACACCCACTTGCCATATCCAATTTTCTGAGAGAGAACCACCTACCCTTGTGTTGTGGTCAAGATCATCCACTCCAACCATATGGATCTTGATTTCTAGCCTCCCCAAGTTGCTTTCCATCCAATCAATCTCTTCTACCCATGCCAAATATGTGAGAGAGTGATTGAGTGTTGAGGAGACTATCTTTTGAAGCACAAGAGCAAGGAGTTCATCATACTACCACATCTATTACCTTCTGGAGGGTGGTGTCTCCTAGATTTGTTAGGTGTCGCTTGGGAGCCTCCTTCTTCGTGATTATGGAGTTGAACCAAGAGAGTTTGTAAGGGCAAGGAGATCGCCTACTTCGTGAAGATCTACCCCGAGTAAGGCTAGTCCTCCGTGGACGTAGGCCATCATGGAATATACGAGGTTGCTACTTCGTGGAACCTTCGTGGGTGGATCCCTCCGTGGACTCTCGCGACCGTTACCCTTCGTGGGTTGAAGTCTGAGGGATCACTAGAAGAGTGTCTAGAGGGGGGGTGAATAGACTACTAGCAGGAATTTAAAACCTAACATTTTCCCAAGTTAATTGGTTGGCAGATTTTAACAGTTATAGCAAGTCTAGCAAGTCTAACAGCCCTACACATGCATGTCAACAAATATGGCAGCGGAAAGTAAAGACATTGCACATGAAGTAAAGAGTAGAGATATGGAGATCAAACACAATTGGAGACGCAAGGATTTTTCCCGTGGTTCTGATAGGTGGTGCTATCGTACGTCCACGTTTATGGAGTCTTCAACCCACGGAGGGTAACGGTCGCGAGAGTCCACGGAGGGCTCCACCCATAAGGGTCCACGAAGTAGCAACCTTGACTATTCCATAACAGCTTCCGTCCACGAAGGACTAGCCTCACTATGGGTAGATCTTCACGAAGTAGGCGATCTCCTTGCCCTTACAAACTTCTTGGTTTAACTCCACAACACGAAGTAGGAGGCTCCCAAGCGACACCTAACCAATCTAGGATGCACCACCCTCCAAAAGGTAATAGGCTCGGTAATGTCGATGAACTCCTTGCTCTTGTGCTTCAATATGATAGACTCCTCAACACACAATCACTCTCTCACAGATTTGGCTTGGTGGAAGAGATGGGATTGGTGGAAAGCAACTTGGGGAGGCTAGAAATCAAGATCCATATGGTTGGAGTGGAAGATCTTGACCTCAACACAAGGATAGGTGGTTCTCTCTCAGAAAACTGGATGGGGCAAGTATGGAATAGTTTTGAGTGCTTCTCTCTCGAGTAGGTGGTGGTGGAGGGGTATATATAGGCATCCCCAAAAATCCAACCGTTACACACAAAATGACCAACTCAGTGACACCGATGTGTAAATCTCGGTGGTAACGAAGTGACCAAAAGGTGGCAACTTTTGAATCTCGGTGAGACCGATATAGGAAACTCGGTTGCACCAATAAGGTGACCAACGGTCAGATTCCCAATCTCGGTGACGCCGATTCAACAATCTCGGTGGTACCGATATTGTGAATTTGCATAACAGAAAGTTGGCAACCTAAACTCGGTGGCACCGGGATTGAATCGGTTGCACCGAAGTGGCTAGGGTTTGGCTGAGTCTGTCTGAGGTTGAGAATCGGTGGCACCGGGATGGAAATGTTGGTTGCACCGATTTTGAGTATATGGCTTTGGACAGACTTTGGTGGGAGAGCTTGTGGGTGTTTTTGGTGACTATCACTTGTGCACGTATGAGCATTTTGCTCACCAACAAAACCTTACCCCCTTTTAATAGTATTGGCTTTCCTATGGACTCAAAGTGATTTCTCACAAATGT
Organism: Elymus sibiricus; assembly: GCA_039707655.1. Taxonomy (NCBI): domain Eukaryota; kingdom Viridiplantae; phylum Streptophyta; class Magnoliopsida; order Poales; family Poaceae; genus Elymus; species Elymus sibiricus. Next base: position 246,678,727 of record CM077673.1, on the reverse strand, counting down.
AAAATGTAGAGTCCTCTTCCTTGAAGCTTTGCCAACCTATTTCCTTGCATCTTGGGGTATTTCCACAATCTCCACAATCCTTTTGCCAACCCTCTCTGTGGACTTTATCTGAAATACACTAGGTAAAAGTATTAGTCCAAGAGACAATGTATGTTGTCATGAATTATCAAAATCACCAAGGGAGCATGTTGTGCTTTCAATCTCCCCCTTTTTGGTAATTGATGATAACATACAATCAAAGCTTCAAATAAAGATATGCATGGATATAATGAAGACTTTGAGAGACACATGACTTAGATTTGCTCCCCCTAAATGTGTGCAGTCCTTTAAAGGATAGTTGCTTTGGAATGCATGGACACACATATGGATGAAGGGATATAATGAGTCATGTGTATCTTGGCCATATGCATCAAACATATATGAATGAGATGTATCCTTGTTCAAGACTTCACTCTTGCAAACAATATGTGCAAGAAGCAAGAGATCATCTTGATCAAGGGTATGATGCATATACTTACCTTGAGTTCTTGAGCATTCTAGTAGTAGAAATACACTTGAGAAAACAATGTTAGGAAACACAAGAGTATTCTACCAATCAAAGGCAATAGAACTCAACAGTACCAAGATATGGAGAACATATAGAAGATAGCTTTTCTTAAGATTGATATGTCTCCGAAATTATTTCTTTCTCCCCTTAGATATGACAATAGTAGAACATCCTCTCCCCCTGAATCTCAGCATGTAGATATTGGGATTGGATAGGGTGAGAAGGGTAAACTTCCAAATTTGTATTCTCCCCCTACTTTGATATTCTCCCCTTGTCTAAGTGAGTATGAATATTGATATTGGCTCTCCCCCTTGATCATATCTCCCCCTTTGCATAAGCATGTATCTCCCCTTTAGCATGAAGCTTTGTTCTTCTCCCCCTTTGGCATTAATACCAAAAAGGTCAAAAACAGGGATAGATACAGGGATCATTGACTGAGAAGGGATCCTTGAGAACAAGGGTCACTGAATGTAGGGTTCATAGAAATGAAAACTGAGGGAATCATGGAAAGTAGTTTCTCTCCCTTTGAGATGTTGTAAGATTTTGTTATTCTCCCCCTTCTTCCATTAAGGTAGGGATCCTTGAATAAAGAAATTCTCTCCCTAAGATTATCTTTTGTTATTCTCCCCTGATTTTTTTAACGGGATCATCGAAGTAACAGAAGTATTGCTTGTAGGATTGCAAAAGAAACATAGATTTGCAAAAAAAAAACAAATAAGAAAAAGAAAAAAATCGGTGACTCCGAGACAGATCAATCGGTGGTACCGAAGTTTTGTAGTGCAGTTTATCTGCAATTTCGGTAGAACCGAGAAATATGTATCGGCGGCTCCGAGGCTAAAACAGCAACAGAAATAAGGGGCCAAGTTTCTGTTTTCAAGGCGTCAACAGAGAACTTTTTCAAAGGGAATGCAAAAGTTTTTACAGAAAAATATCAACTAGAGAAGATTTGAGTGGTTTCAAGAAATCTTTGCAAAATAGAGAATGAACCAAACAAGATACTTAACTAGATGATGGGCGGTGACTAGGTCACCTATATTAGAGTATATTGACTTAGGAGCCAAGTAAGAATACTTGATCATAGGTCATACTCTGCGTTAAGCTCAAAATGGGGTTACCATTTTTCGATTAAGCATTTTAATGTCTTCATATCACTTGAGTTGCTTTAGCTCATGACTTGGAGCAAAGCCTTTTCAAGGATACGAGTACATACCTTTGAGTGATGTTGATGACGTTGCTCGTAGGTGACCTTGTTGAGGATGCTCGAGGTTGATGAAGATCATCTTGAGTTGGGAGCAATCCTTCTTGTTTTAGTACACTTGTCACCTACAAAGGTTAGTCATGCAAGGAAGGGCAATAGATATATCCATTTGACATGATACCAAATTAAGAATTATAAATGTATGTCAAGGATATGGTTGAGGTGCCTTCTTCCTTCCATCATCAAGAGGGGTTGTGGATACTTGATAATGACAAGATTGCTTAAGAGTTGAATTGATGGCAATCTTGTGGAATGAGATTCTCCCAAGTACCTACAAAAGGGTTAGATGCAATACAAGGGAGCATAGAATTCCATGGCACAAGATAATCATGTTAGGATCAACATGGAAATATCAAGAAAGCTTATGCCCTTGCATGCAACCGAGTGAGTCTAGCTCAAGTTTGAAGCATCAATGATGTTCAACTCACTCCTCAAATAGCAAAATGTTTTCTCATCCAGTGGTTTGGTAAAGATATAGGCCAATTGCTTGTTAGTGCGAACATGCTTAAGATTGATATCTCCTTTGGCAATATGATCACGAATGAAATGATGTCTAACTTGAATATGTTTAGTTCGAGAATGTTGCACAGGATTATGACCAATTTTAATAGCACTTTCATTGTCACAAAGTAATGGAACATTTCTAACATGGATTCCGTAATCCTTAAGCATTTGTGTCATCCATAGTAATTATGCACAACAAGATCCAGCAGCGATATACTCAGCTTCGGCAGTGGATAAAGATACCGAGTTTTGTTTCGTGGAGGACCAAGACACAAGAGATCTACCCAAAAATTGACAAGTACCCGAGGTGGATTTTCTATCAACCTTGTCACCGGCATAATACGAATCGGAATAGCCAACAAGGTTAAAGGATGATCCTTTGGGATACCAAATGCCAAAGTTTGGTGTTTGTATCAAATATCTCACAATACGTTTCACGGCCAAAAGATGACACTCTTTAGGTGCAGCTTGATATCTAGCACACATGCAAACACTAAACATAATATCGGGACGAGAGGCACATAGATATAGCAATGAACCAATCATAGATCGATAAACCTTTTGATCAACCGGTTCATCCTCCTTGGTAAGATCAACATGTCCGCTAGTAGGCATGGGGGTTTTCATACCTTTGCACTCTTGCATGTTGAACTTCTTGATCAAGTCCTTGGTATACTTAGTTTGAGAGATGAAAGTTCCTTCTTTCATTTGTTTGATTTGCAAACCAAGAAAGAATTTCAGCTCACACATCATAGACATCTCATACTTCTCGGACATCAACCTTCCAAATCTTTCACTAAATTGTGGGTTAGTAGATCCAAAGATAATATCATCCACATAGATTTGGCATACAAATAATTCACCATTAACTCTCTTAGTGAACAAGGTTGCATCAATTTTACCAATTTCAAAACCTTTTTCAATGAGAAACTTCGTTAAGCATTTGTACCAAGCACGAGGGGCTTGCTTAAGACCATAAAGGGCTTTACGAAGCTTGTAAACATGATTAGGTTTCTTAGGATTCACAAAACCAGGTGGTTGCTTAACATAGACTTCTTCTTCAATCTCGCCATTCAAAAAGGCACTTTTAATGTCCATTTGATAAAGCGTGATATCATGGTGATTAGCATAGGCAAGAAAAATGCGAATAGCTTCAAGTCTAGCAACGGGGGTATAGGTCTCACCGTAGTCCATACCTTCGACTTGCGTATATCCTTGGGCTACGAGACGAGCCTTGTTGCGCACGACTTGACCGTCTCTCGTCTTGCTTGTTCCGAAACACCCATTTGGTTCCGATGATGTTTTGCTCACCCTTGGGCTTCTCCACGAGTGTCCACACTTCGTTCCTCTCGAAGTTGTGAAGCTCTTCATGCATCGCGTTCACCCAATCCGCGTCTTCAAGAGCTTGTTCTACCTTCAAGGGCTCAATGCTAGAGATGAAAGAATAATGCTCACAAAAGTTAGCTAGACGAGTTTTAGAGCGAGTGATTCTCCCGTTTTGGATGTCACCAAAGATTTGGTTTAGGGGGTGGTTCTTGGTCACTTGTGCTCGAACTCGGGGTAGCTTGGGCTTGTTAGATGGTGGAGCTTCTTCTTCTTCATCATCATCTCCTTCATCTTCGTTGTTGTTGATGGTGTCGTTCCCTTGAGGTGGTGGTCAAGGTGGTTGTGGTGGATCTTCATGATGCACTTCCTCCTCTTCATCATCTTGTCGTGTACCGCTTGTGGATGCCTCCATGTCATGTTGTGGTTCACCTTGACGTGAAGTAGAGGCTTCCACTTGTGTTGATGAAGTACTTTCCTTCACCTCCATGGGACGAATCTTGCCGATGGGCAAATCTAGGATAGCTTCTGGAGGGTCCTTATCACCTACATCATTTGGCAATTGTTCGACTTGCGAACCATTAGATTCATCAAACTTCACATCTACCGTCTCTTCAACCTTTCGAGTGAAGTTGTTGTAGACACGGTAAGTGTGAGAGTTCGATCCGTAACCAAGTAGGAATCCTTCATGAGATTTAGGAGCAAATTTAGTACGACGATGCTTATCAAGAATGTAGCACTTTGAGCCGAATACCCGAAAGTATCCAACTTGGGGTTTGTTACCGGTGAGTAGCTCGTATGCCGTTTTACCGAGAAGCTTGTGCAAGTAAAGTCGGTTTGTGGCATGACATGCTGTTTCCACGGCTTCTGCCCAAAAGTGTCTTGGCGTCTTGTATTCGTCAAGCATCGTTCTTGCCATCTCAATGAGAGTCCGGTTCTTCCTCTCATGAACTCCATTTTGTTGAGGCGTGTACGTAGCCGAGAACTCATGTGAGACACCTTCTTCGTCAAGGAAGGTATCCACATGGGTGTTCTTGAACTCCGATCCGTTATCGCTCCGAACCTTCTTGATCTTCACTTCAAACTGATTTTGCGCTTTGCGAGCGAAGTTCTTGAAGATCTTTTGAACTTGCGACTTATCATCAAGAAAGAATACCCACGTAAATCTGGAAAAATCATCAACTATAACTAGACCATAGGAATTTCCACCGAGACTCTTGTAAGCGTTGGGACCAAAAAGATCCATGTGAAGTAACTCGAGTGGTCTCCTAGTAGTCATGATATTCTTAACTGGATGACTTCCACCTACTTGCTTTCCAGCTTGACAAGCACTACAAAGTCTATCTTTGTCAAAGATAACATCTTTAACACCAAGTATATGATCACCTTTGATAAGCTTGTCTAAATTACGCATGCCAACATATCCTAGTCTTCTATGCCAAAGCCAACCTTTAGAGGATTTAGCAATTAAACAAGTGCAAGGTTTGGATCTCTTAGTGAAGTCAACAATGTATAGATCACCTCTACGGAAACCGGTAAAGACCATTTTATGATTATCTTGACGAAACACTTGGCAATCTACTTTCGTGAATAGCACATTAAAACCAAAGTCAGCAAGTCTAGATACGGAAATAAGATTGTAGCCAAGAGATTCAACAAGCATAACATTTTGGATAGAGCTATCATGGGATATGGCCACCTTACCAAGACCAAGTACCTTACCCTTGGAGTTGTCTCCAAACGTTACGTACCTTCGTGGTCCATGGTTTGGTGTGATCTCTTCAAACATCTCTCTATCTCCGGTCATATGATCGGTACATCCGCTATCGAGAATCCACTCTTTTCCTCCGGACATGTAATCCTTGAAGTTTGCCATGAGGCTTAGATTCTTCATGATCTTCTCATACTCGATGTCGAACAGCTCATCTTCATCATAGTAGCCATGTTCCACATTGTCATCATCAAGTGGGAAATCCTCGTCATAAAGAACAAGAGATTCGTTAGGATGGTGATCATGACAATGTTCAAGTTTATGAATGCGAAGGACTTCTATAATGATATTGTTGATAGTTGTGACATCTCCTTTAGCACGCATGAGGTCTCTAAGCTCAAATAGACAATCATCAAATTTAGGATCACTAGGCGTCATTTTGTGGAAGGCAATAGTTTTATGTAGAATTTCATCAAGATTACTCAATGAATAACTTGGATATCGTTTCTCCAAGTCATTCCACAAAGTGTAAGCACATACACAATTCTTCATTTGATTGAGCACATTTCTAGGCAAAGCTCTAACAATGAGATTGACAGTTCTAAGATTGCGTAGCATATCAACTTCCTCTTCGTGTGTGGGATGCAAGGGATCAATGGGAGGCACATAGGGGCTCTTAACAAATTTGCTCAATTTTAATTCATTAAACAGCTCAAGCATCAAAGTTTTCCATTGACTATAGTACTCTCCATCAAGAATAGGCACTCTACAACTCAAACTCCCTATACTAGACACATCCATCTTCCTCCTCGGTGATTAGACCGAAGCAATAGAAACCAAAGCTCTGATACCAATTGAGGGATCACTAGAAGAGTGTCTAGAGGGGGGGTGAAAAGACTACTAGCAGGAATTTAAAACCTAACCTTTTCCCAAGTTAATTGGTTGGCAGATTTTAACAGTTATAGCAAGTCTAGCAAGTCTAACAGCCCTACACATGCATGTCAACAAATATGGCAGCGGAAAGTAAAGACATTGCACATGAAGTAAAGAGTAGAGATATGGAGATCAAACACAATTGGAGACGCAAGGATTTTTCCCGTGGTTCCGATAGGTGGTGCTATCGTACGTCCACGTTTATGGAGTCTTCAACCCACGGAGGGTAACGGTCGCGAGAGTCCACGGAGGGCTCCACCCATAAGGGTCCACGAAGTAGCAACCTTGACTATTCCATAACGGCTTCCGTCCATGAAGGACTAGCCTCACTATGGGTAGATCTTCACGAAGTAGGCGATCTCCTTGCCCTTACAAACTTCTTGGTTCAACTCCACAACACGAAGTAGGAGGCTCCCAAGCGACACCTAACCAATCTAGGAGGCACCACCCTCCAAAAGGTAATAGGCTCGGTAATGTCGATGAACTCCTTGCTCTTGTGCTTCAAGATGATAGACTCCTTAACACACAATCACTCTCTCACAGATTTGGCTTGGTGGAAGAGATGGGATTGGTGGAAAGCAACTTGGGGAGGCTAGAAATCAAGATCCATATGGTTGGAGTGGAAGATCTTGACCTCAACACAAGGATAGGTGGTTCTCTCTCAGAAAACCGGATGGGGCAAGTATGGAATAGTTCTGAGTGCTTCTCTCTCGAGTAGGTGGTGGTGGAGGGGTATATATAGGCATCCCCAAAAATCCAACCGTTACACACAAAATGACCAACTCGGTGACACCGATGTGTAAATCTCGGTGGTACCGAAGTGACCAAAAGGTGGCAACTTTTGAATCTCGGTGAGACCGATATAGGAAACTCGGTTGCACCGATAAGGTGACCAACGGTCAGATTCTCAATCTCGGTGACGCCGATTCAACAATCTCGGTGGTACCGATATTGTGAATTTGCGTAACAGAAAGTTGGCAACCTAAACTCGGTGGCACCGGGATTGAATCGGTTGCACCGAAGTGGCTAGGGTTTGGCTGAGTCTGTCTGAGGTTGAGAATCGGTGGCACCGGGATGGAAATGTTGGTTGCACCGATTTTGAGTATATGGCTTTGGACAGACTTTGGTGGGAGAGCTTGTGGGTGTTTTGGTGACTATCACTTGTGCACGTATGAGCATTTTGCTCACCAACAAAACCTTACCCCCTTTTAATAGTATTGGCTTTCCTATGGACTCAAAGTGATTTCTCACAAATGTAAAATGTAGAGTCCTCTTCCTTGAAGCTTTGCCAACCTATTTCCTTGCATCTTGGGGTATTTCCACAATCTCCACAATCCTTTTGCCAACCCTCTCTGTGGACTTTATCTGAAATACACTAGGTAAAAGTATTAGTCCAAGAGACAATGTATGTTGTCATGAATTATTAAAACCACCAAGGGAGCATGTTGTGCTTTCAAAGTCTCCATAAACGTGGACGTACGATAGCACCACCTATCGGAACCACGGCAAAAATCTTCGTGTATCCAAATTGCGTTTGATCTTCCTATCTCTACTCTCTTACATGTGTTTGTCTTTACTTTCCGCTATCATACTTGTTGACTAGCATGTGTAGGGTGCATTAGACTTGTTAGAATTGCTAAAATCTGCCAACCAATTAACTTGGGAAAATGTTAGGTTTTTAATTTGTCAAGTAGTCTATTCACCCCCCTCTAGACGCCTCTTCTAGTGATCCCACACTTATAACATGCTAATCTATACTCTTCTAATGCTGCAAGACGATGCAAGATGCTAGTCTTTGATAGGCTAGACTTTCCCCCTATTCTGGTATTTATGTAGTTCAGTCCAAAGATATAGCCCCATTCCTTTGATACTGATGCATATCAGCATAGATCTGATGTAAGTCTTGCGAGTACTTTGGATGAGTACTCACGGTTGCTTTGCTCCCTTTTTTCCCTTGATACGATTGCTGCGATCAGATGACAGAGCCCAGGAGCCAGCTGATCCCGCCGATGACTACTTCTACCCCGACGGAGCCTACTACTACGTGGAGGCTGCTGACGACCAGGAGTAGTTAGGAGGCTCCCAGATAGGAGACCTTGCCTTTTCGATCCATGATGATGTTTGTGCTAGCCTTCTTAAGGAAGACTTGTTTACTTATGTCTGTACTCAGATATTGTTGCTTCCGCTGACTCGTTTGTATTCAAGCTTATGTATTCAAGCCCTCGAGGCCCCATGCTTGTAATATAAAGCTTGTATTATTTGAATTTATGTCTAGGGTTGTGTTGTGATATCTTCCCGTGAGTCTCTGACCTTAATCGTACACATTTGCGTGTATGATTAGTGTACGATCAGGACGGGGGACGTCACACGCCCCATCACGTTCCGGCGAGGCCGAGCTTCAGCGCACCCGCGCCCCTGCCCGCTCGCGAGGACGAGCTCGATTTGGTCGGGAGGTCGAGCGCCATACCTCGCCCTCGCTCCCAACAGCTTCGCATCAACACCGGGGCCGCATGTCATCTTCACGACGAGCCCTACTACCTCCCATCGTCACCCTGCTCCGACAGCAGCAGCCGCACGACAAGCCATCGTCCTCGAGCTCCTCTGCCACCCCTACGTCGACTACAAGCTCCTGGTTAGCTCCTCCTTTCCCTTCTCCCGCTTTCCTGTGTCTCCTGGCAAGCACAATTGGCTGGGACGACACCGGCGAGGGCACCGGTGCGTTCGTGACGGGTGTGTTTGTGTTGGCCAGAGGAGGAAGAGGGGTGAGAGTGAAGACGACGGGCGGGCCCTACGCCCTTGGACTAATTTATTTTTCTTATTTTATCTTTTATACTCAATGACAGGTGGGACCAGAAGACAACGTGTCGCTGATGGGTGCTGCCATAAGTGCCACATAGACTAATTTGACCGGTCAACCGGACAAAATACGGAGCTCTAAGGAGAACCGGCGACCATTATTGTAACTCGTATTCCATGACCGTATTCTAAATTTCAGTAATCGTAGTGTGCTTCGGCGTCAACTTCAATGACTAGCAGTGTATTTATCTCACTAAACAAACTCTCCTACTCTGCCTGCTCTGCGTCCGTGGGAACCGGATCCTCTAACATTGAGAAGGAAAGTTAGAGAAGCTAAAATATCCTAATATTCCTTCTTGCAATCCATATGATTAAGGCTAAAATGACTTAAATTAACTTGCAAATTACTAATCTACTGCGTACATCTGTAGTAATTACATACCAATAAATTGATGGTGAAATAAAATTAATTTTAGATTATTTATATCTACAGTAAATACCTACACTAAATAATCTGCTAACACTTCCTAACATCCCTTCTTCATTTTACACTAGCCTGGCACGGTAACGACTTTCCTTCTTGATGTTACAGGATCCGGTTCCCCGCGTCCGCGACGGGAGCCCAGCCGCACCCAGGACTACCAGGCCCCACGGGAGCCCGGCGACTACGGCCGCTCACGCCGGCCGCCTCCCTGCCCTCCTCCTGACCTCTTGACTCTCGTCCGCCTGCCTTCCTCGTTCCGGTCTGCCCTAACTTCTGCCGCGACTAGACAACGCGACCGACGGCGGTGCTCCGTCTTGGCGCAGCTCGTACCGGTGAGTTTCTCCATTAATTTGTCACCCAGTTGCAGCCCCCCTACTTTCTCCATCAGTTTTTCCATCAATTCATTCCTCGCCCGCCTTGTACCTACCGCCGGGGACCTCGCCGTCTTCCTGCCGCACTCCGCGGTGAAGCCTGCCGAGCCGCCGACGAGTTCGCCTGCCGCAACTCTCTTGCCGCTAGGGTTAACGGGCGGAGCGGGCGAGGGAGGCGTGGCCTCCGGCGTCTGTTGGGCTTTTGCGTGAGGTTGGTCGTGAGTCGACCAGGTAAGAAGAGAGTTATCACTTTGATGAAATGCCAAAAGGGTAAATACAGTATGTTCATTTTCCTTGGTGATTACTTGACCGTTAAGCCAAATAGTATAGAGATATGCAGATATAATATGTTAGCATAGTCGGAGAGTACAATGTGTCATTTTATCTGTTACAGTGTATAGTTTGTCTTAGCGAGTGGCATTCTGCAATCTGGCAGTTTATCAAATTCCCTTCCAGAGAACGGAGACAAATCCTAGAGGAATCGATCTTTTCTTCCAGGCACAACCTGCCTTTTAGCCGCCATCTCGCGGCATTGCAGCCTCCTCCCTTCTCTCTTTGTCACGATTGTTCACCTTTGCCGCTCCTTGCTGACATGACACCAATAGGCTATGGCAGAACACCTCAAATTTACTGGCTACGGTGCCAACGAACACAAGCCTGCCACCTACTTCTGTGGTAGGTTTGAGGCTTGGAGACGAGGAACTAGACAGGTGGGCTGTATGAACAAAGTTCTCCAATGTGAATGCTTATATTCTACTGAAGCCGAAATCCTGCATTGCTATGTGCTTATGGTTCCTGGAGTAGGGACCCAAAAGATAACAGTTTAGCCGTTTAGGTGATTCCTTTGTGTTAAGTGTAGTTCAATGTTTTTAAGGCGGTAAGGCGAGGCAAGGCGCTGGGAGGGCGCCTCACCGCCTAAGCGATAAGGCATAAGGTAAGGCGGACGCCTTAGAGAGTTCTGAGCAGCAGAATGAAGTAGAATTTGGTAGGCAACTAGGCATACACACTACACATCTTGCACTTGCTGCTGGTTGTAGAGCCCATATAGCATCCATCCTCTTTGTAATCATGCATTATTATAACCATCCAGGCATCCAGTAACCACTATAACAGAGGCAGTGAGCAACCAGCTAGCACAAAGCAGTGAGCAACCAGCAAAGCAGGAAGCAATGAACAACTGAAAAGCAGCAAACAATGAACAACTGAACATGGAACAAACAAAGCAGAGGAGGGTGGGGGAGAAGGGGGGGAGGGGGAGAGGAGTGGAGGATGGGGGAGGTATATTGGCAGTTGGCTCCTTGCTGTTGCCTGTTCCTGGTTGCTGCTGTACTGAAGAGGAGGAGAGTGAGCTACTGGAGAGGAGGAGAATGAGGAGCTGCTGGAGAGGAGGGGAGGAGAAGCTACTGGAGAGGAGGGAGCAGATCTGCTGACGAGAGGAGCCAGAGAAGGAGGAGGTGCGTGTGGATTGGGGGCTGTTTCTCTCTCTCTTTCCCCCCTCTTACCTGTTGGCGCCAACAGCATCTCTGTTTCCCATCAGAAGACTGTTTCCCGCCTAAAACTGCTTCCCTGGCTGGCTGGCAAGCTCAAGGCGTCCAATGTGGACCAGGGCGCCAACCTGGACGCCTTAGCAGCGCTTCAGACGCCTTAAAGCTTAAGGCGGACGCCTTACTCAGGTACCTAAGGCAAGCTGGACGCCTTGAGCTTGCAGGGCGCCCTGACGCCTAAGCGTCGCCTTACGGATGCCTTAAAAACAATGGTGTAGTTAACACCTATCATGGCTATTGATGTTGAGCAATCCCTAAATAAGACCCCACACTCAATAGCTATGCCAATGGTTGAATACTGTAATAATTGTTATGTCCTCTATTTCCTATATGTTCTATGAAAAAAGCTAATCTCTTATGAAGTTACTTCATTTGTCCCAATTTTTTTTCCGTGAAAGGCAAGAGCTCTGCCATGCAATAAGGGGAAATAATATGTTATGTACAGGGAAGCCCAAGGCCAAAGAAAGACAAGAACAACAAGAAACAAAATAACAACAACAACAAAGCCTTAGTCCCAAACAAGTTGGGGTAGGCTAGAGGTGAAACCCATAAGATCTCGCAACCAACTCATGGTTCTGGCACATGGATAACAAGCTTCCACACACCCCTGTCCATGGCTAGTTCTTTGGTGATACTCCAATCCTTCAGATCTCTCTTTACGGACTCCTCCCATGTCAAGTTCGGTCTACCCTGGTCTCTTTTGAAATGAAAAATAAAAATAGGAAAATTAAAAATCTCTGAGGGGAGCCAAAAGAATGAGATTACGTACCTGAGGAGGCAAGACGCTCCGCTCTGCTCTCACGCTCCCGTAGACTCCCCAGCCACGCCGGCAGCCACTCCGGCCCCGGCGTCCACCCATATCGGCGTCGGCCGCTCCAGCCCAGCCGCCCACCTCCCGGCCATGGCCTCCCTTCCCCCTTCGGCCGTCAGACGCTCGCGCGTGGATTGATGGTTGGAGTCCAGCCCCTCGTCGGCCGGTTCGGCAGGCGGGCCGCCCGCCTCCTACCTGCAGGTCCTCTGCCCCCCCCCCCCCCACGCCAGCACCGGCGGCGCCCAACCCTGCGCCATCGCCACCGCCGGCCGCGCGCCCCGCCCTCCGTTTCGAGATCTGCCGGCCGGAGATGGTGAAGCGCCCGCGAGATGACTGGCAGGTGGCCCGGGCGAGCTCCCTCGACAGCGGCCGTCATGGCTCCGTGACGGCGAATGCCCGTGCTGTTTCAGCACCGCCCACGCTCGCTCTGAGTGCCGCCATGACATCTGTTGCGCGCGGTGCCGCCCCTTCGGCCATAAGAGGAAATGCTGCACCGTCCAGCTCTCCGGTGCCTCCTCCTCCAGTGGCTCCTTCCCGCCACCTCTGTGCCGTCGGGTGCCCTCCCCCGCCGCCTACCTCGAGCCTCTTGGTGACCGCACCGCGCTCTCCGGCTCGACGGCCACCACGCGCTCCTCGCCTGGCCTGCTGACGCCGGTGTCTTCCGGGCTCGCTCTGGCTGCCTCAACCACGCGCTCCATGTCCTGTCTTTCGACGCCCGAGTCCTTCGAGCCGGCCATGTCCGCCTCTCTCCCGAGCTCCAGCCGCGCCCCGCCTGAGTCTTCTTGGGTGTCATCTAGCTCGCGCCCGTCCTCGCCGCTGGACGCCCCTAGCTCGAGCGCTGGCCCGGCCGTGCCTGTGTCCTCCAGGCCGGTGGCCGCGTCGCGTTCAGTCTTGCCGGTGGGCTCGGCTGCCTCAAGGGCTTCTCCTCTCTCTAGGCACTCTGCGCGCCGCCCCGCGGCTTCCATGTGCTTCATCCCGCGCTCCGCGGAGATCATCGTTGCCAAGCAGGCGCTTGGGCCGGCCCTGGTCGCCACGGTCGCCGGATGTCACACAGGGGTTCCCGCGAGGAGGTGGCTGAGATTCTGCGCTCCCAGTTCGCGCTCTTTGACCGTGACTTCTCGGTGCATCGCCATGCCCTTGAAGACTTCCTCGTCCGCTTCTCCGATCTCGCGCTGCGAGGTTGCGTCGCCGTCGGCCTGGTTCGTACTCCGCGGTTTCGCCTGCGTTTCCACCCGTGGAGCAGGACCGCGGGCTCTGAACCTGTGAAGGCGCTCTTCCTCGTCTCCCTCGAGCTCTTCGGCATCCCAGACCACGCGTGGCATCGTTCATCTGCTGAACTTCTGCTCGCCCCCTCCTGCAAGGTGGAAAATCTTGCCCCGGAGACCCAGAGCATGGCGGACATTGCCGTCTTCAAGCTCACGGCATGGACCACCAACCCGGACGCAATCCCGTGCACCGCCGAGCTGTTGCTCCTCGACGAGGACGCGGTCGCCGTTGACGCCGACCCTGACCGTGCAGAGCGCCTCGCGCTGGGCCTGGCGCGTTTTCCGGTTCACATTGACATCGCAGAGTGCGTCGACTACCGCCGCCCTGTGCCGCCGCCCCCCCTCCGGCGACTGATGGCTCCGGTGGCTCCGGTTTTGACTCCCCGCCTCTCCCTCCCCATTGGCCGCAGCACCATCAGTTCCCGCCCACCAAGCCCGCCACCCGGCCGCCCGCTGGCCGTGGAAGCTGTCATCGTCGACGTGCGCACGCGCCACCTGCTTGTCGAGGCTGGGTGAGGATCCTTGGGGCCCACCCACTCGCCAATGCTGATGCCAATCGGGTCTCCGCCTTGTTGCGGCTGGGCGCTCCTGCAGCTTTGGATAAAGCAGGACCCCACCTTGAGCTGGAAACCGCGCGTGACCTTCCGCCAGTTGTCGTTCAGCTGGGCTCCTCGCCTCTGTTGTCCAATCCGGAGGCTTGGGATCCCTAGGATTCAAACGCGCTGACCGTGGTCTCCCCTCACCCACCCCTGCACCTGCCACGCCTGAGGGCCCGCTCCTGTCGACAGCCACACGCCCCAGGCCGCCTCGCTCCCACGCCTGGGCCGGTGGACCAGCCTGGCTCGGATCCGCTTCCGGAGCCCCCGGCCTGTCGGGTGGACCCACCTACTCCTGGGATGGAAGGATGTCCGGACAATTTGTCTGCTGTACCAACCAGTCCCGCTGCGCCTGGCACATCGCGGCCCACCAATGAGCCGCCTGCCGTTGGGAGCTCCCCCATTTCCGCTGCGGAGGGCCCCGTGCCGTGTGGCCCCTCAGCTCCCTCCCATGCATGTGAGGTCGATGTTGCCATGCATCCTCCGACTCCACGCGTTACTCCCGCCTCGACCGCTACATCCTCTTCTGCAGCAACAGTCTCTGGAGGCCCCCTTGCAGATTTCTTGGACGCGATCTCCGTCCAGGCTCGGTCCATCCTGCCGACATCTCGCCGCTGCAAGAAGGCGCTCCCCGCAAACTTTACGCCGCGCCGCAGTTTTAGAATTGCCAAGGCGGACCAGGGCCTTGACTCGGAGATGAAGGCGAAGCGCGTACTTCTCAAACGACTTGGCTTGATCACGGATGACGACACGGTGATCTCCAACGAAATTCTCGACAAATATGCTCACCTCTTTGAGCGGCCGCTAGCGGAGGATCTCCTTGAGGCGTTTGCCGACTTCTTCGGGTGGCAAATCCCTAGAGCGTCATCCTCTGATGGTTGCTCCTCCCAAGCTCGCCCTCGCGCTGTCGTGGCTTAGTCGACGTCGTTCTCTAGACTCTACGCCCCGCTTCCTTCTATGGATTGTAACCTCAAGATCATTTTCTGGAATGTGTGTGGTTTGAACTCCGGTGCCAAGCGAACGCCGTGCGCAACGTGATCTCACTGTCGCCCCCTCTACTGTGTGCTTGCAGGAAACTAAGCTCTCTCTCGTCTCGGACTCCATCGTGCTTGACACTCTTGGCCCCTTATTCGAGGACTTCTACTTCCTCCCGGCCGTCGGCACCCGCGGAGGCGTGCTCATTGCTTGGCAACGATCCCTCGTCTCTCTCTCCAACCCGTTTGTCACGCATCACATTATTGCATTGGTCACCCCCGCCACGAGCGATGGACATTGGTGGCTCACTGGTGTGTACGGACCGCAAGAGGATGACAAAAAGATCGAGCTCCTCGACGACCTTCATGACGTGCGCGAGTCCCGTATTGGCCACTGGCTCCTCGGTGGGGACTTCAATATGATCGCGTCATGAGCAGGTTTAGGCGGTTCATCGTCGACGAGGAACTCCGTAAAATCAATCTTCACGGATGTCGATATACTTGGTCGAACGAGCGGGACACGCCGACCCTTGTCTGCAATGACCGAGTCCTCTGCACATCTGGTTGGGATATCGCCCACCCGCACTGCTTCTTGCACTGCCTCTCCTCCGCCGCGTCCGACCATTGCCCACTGGTTGTTGACTGCGCCATGCGTCATCCGTGTGCTCGCCGATTCCACTTCGAGCGTTTTTGGCCGAAGCTAGACGGGTTCCACCTCGTGGTCTCCGAGGCATGGAACTCCGACACCCCAGACCCGGACCCCTTCAGGCGCATTGTGGCATGCCTGAAAGCTACGGCTCAGAAGCTCCAACGGTGGACCTCGCATGCTATTGGCAATGTCTCCCTACAGCTGAAGGTCGCGAGGGAGCTCATTGCCCGCCTTGATGCTGCTCAAGACATGCGCCCCCTCTCCCCTAGCGAGACTTGGCTCCGGCGCAAGCTCAAGTGCTCATACCTCGGCCTTGCCTTGGGAAAATAGTTCGGCTCTCCTGGCTTCCACGCCTCGCATCGGAAGCACCGTAACTTCATGTCCTCGCTCAAGGTGGATGGCCACGTCATCTCCACGCATGAAGCCATGGCCGAGGCGGCCTTTCACCACTTCTCTGGCACTATTGGCTCAGCGAATGAGCGCGATCTCTCCCTTGACCTCAGCATGCTCCCTGGCAAGCCGTTCGACTTGGTGGACCTCGAGGCTCCCTTCACCGACGATGAAATATGGAGTGCCGTCAAGAGCTTGCCGACGGGCAAGGCGCCGGGCTCCGATGGATTCACCGCGGAGTTTCTCCAGGCATGCTGGGACATCGTCAAGCACAACATCCGCGACGCATTCGACAAATTCCATTCCATGAATGGGCGCGGCTTCCAAAAGCTCAACGAGGCTCTCATCACTCTCCTCCCCAAACGTGCGGATGCCGAGTCTCTCTCGGACTATTGACCCATCAGCTTGATACACCTCATCGCGAAGCTTTTCGCCAACGTGCTATCCCTGAGACTGGCGCCGAGGTTGAGCGCTATGGTGTCGACGAATCAAAGCGCGTTCATCGCCGGAAGATGCATCCACGACAACTTTCTGCTTGTCCAACAGACTGCCCGTCTCCTCCACAATCTCAAGGTTCCGCGCATGCTCCTTAAGCTCGACATCGCGCAAGCATTCGACAACGTCTCCTGGCCCTTCCTCCTTGAGGTGCTCCAACAGCTTGGATTCGGCAGCCGCTGGCGTGACTGGATCTCGATTCTCCTATCCACCGCTTCCACGTGTGTCATGATCAACAGCCACCCTGGCCCCCCTATCGACCATGCGTGCGGCCTCTGGCTGGGTGACCCGCTCTCCCTATGCTGTTCGTCATTATCATCGACGTCCTTAACTCCACCCTGCTCCACGCCGTCGAGTTCGGTCTCCTCCAGCGACTCACACAGCGGCACGCAGCCTCGAGCATTTCCCTCTATGTCGACGTCGTCGTCATCTTCTGCCGTCCCGACCACAACGACATCTCTGCGGCTCGTGAGCTCCTTCGCGTGTTCGGCATGGCCTCGGGTTTGCGCACCAATTTCAGCAAGTGCTCAGCCACGCCCATCCAGTGCAACAAAGATCAGATCGCCACCATCGCCGCGGAGATGCACTGCCCTGTTAAGCAGTTCCCGATGCAATACCTTGGATTGCCGCTGGCCATCCGCAAACCGTTCACGACTAGTTTTATGCCGATCATCCACAAGCAGGAAATGAAGCTATCCATGTGGCGCACCTCACTCCTCTCCAAAGGGGACCGTCTTGCCCTGGTCTGTCATGTGCTCACGGCCATCCCGACGCACCTTCTCATCGCCATTGCCTTCTATCAATCTATCCTCAAGATGGTCAATCGGAACATCCACGGCTTCCTCTGGGCCGGGAGCAAGGAGGCCAACGGCGGTCAATGCCTTGTCAACTGGCAGAAGGTGTGTCGCCCAATCGCACTTGGTGGGCTGGGGATCCGAGATTTACAGCGTTCGGGCATTGCCCTTTGGACACGTTGGCTGTGGCTCCAGCGCACCGACCCGACTCGACCATGGTGTCACCTCCACATCCCCCACGACTCTGATGTTAGTGCCATCTTCAGGGCTTCGACCACCTGGAATCTTGGCAATGGTGCGAGCTGCAAATTCTGGACCGACCACTAGATCGACGGGAAGTTCGTAGCCGAGCTTGCTCCTCTCGTCCTTGGACTTGTCCCTCGCCGCCGGCGCAAGACACGCACCGTTCAGGACGGCCTACACCTTCGTTCATGGGTGCAAGATATTCAGGGAGCTCTAGGCCCCGCCGCCATGGTGCAATACATTTATCTCTGGCGCCGCGTTCGTCACACGGAGCTCTCAGGTGACCTGGACACCTTGCTCTGGCGTTGGACCCACCTCTGCATCCTACTCGACCAGTTCATGCTACCAAGCACTTTTCCTTGGTGCTTGTGAAGACCCGCACTGGAGGTTGACTTGGAAATCGTGGGGGCCCCTCCGCATCAAATTCTTCATGTGGCTTGCGCTTCTGGACCGATGTTGGACTGCCGATCGCCTGCCTCGTCACGGCCTGCCACACGAGCCCACTTGTGTCTTTGCGATCAAGAAGAGGAAACCATGCAACATCTTCTCGCGCGCTGCTCCTTCTCCCGACAGGTTTGGCACGACATTTTGGGCTGGGCCCAATCTCCGACCAACCTACCGCACGGCGACACGACTTTCCCGGCGTGGTGGGCTACGTCATGCGCCCAAACGGCAGCCCCTGCCCGCAAGGGATTGGCCTCCCTCATCATCCTCACCGCTTGGTGGCTGTGGAAACACCGGAACGCTTACATCTTCGACGGCGATTGGCCCTCGGTTTCCCGCCTCTCCGACATCATCAAAGACGAGGCGCGCCTTTGGGCAAAGGCCGGCGCAACCGGAATCCAAAACATTATCCCGGAGACGTAGTCTAGTCACGTTTGGGGATGAGCACCCCCTAGCTTTAGGCTCCAACGCTCGCTACCATGCCTCTTAGTGCACATGGTCTCCTGAGCGCTTGTAATCCCATGCTGTAAACTCTTCCCTCTATCAATGAAAAGATACGCAAGCTTTGCGTATTCGCGAAAAAAAATTCTCTAAAGGACGCAGCCGGCTAGGCGAGGCGAGCCAAAACAGCAGGCCTAGGTCGTATACTCATAACCGTAGGAAACAGCGTCAGCCTGTGGGAGGTGATCGCGTCTCGAGTGATGAGATCTTGTTATGTCTCTTTGACCTCTAATGCAAAACTTTGACTGCAGTTTCCAACCATAATATGTCATTAACAGATAACAAAAAGCGCATAAATGCAAGAAATATCTAATGACATACTTATCAGCCCTTCGTTGTATTTCTCATTTAGACTACCAAAGGTTCACTGAGTGGATCCCACGGTGACACACACTTGAGAACTGAGGTAGTGATGTATTTTTAGCTTTCACTGTTTGTTCTGCCAACGCCAAATTTCCATGTTGTACCTGCTTATTCATTAAGGCCATATGTTATACTGCTTTTTAAAAACGGAAGGTTATTGTTGTTCAGAAATAAACTACCGTGGAGACCCATATGCCACATGTTTTGGTAGGATAGATGTTTTCTTTTCTGTACTGATATGGGAGCCATGGTGCTGAAAAGTGAAAACATTTCATACATGTGTCTAGCTACTGCGGGTGTGTTTGGTTTCATTCACCAACTAGAATGGCATGGTTCGGACCCATGACTGGGCCTCGTCCCCGCTTTTGGTACATAGCTGGAACGGGAATCAAGTCGTTCCCACCGAGCGAATATTCGGGTGATATGCGGAACGCGCCGATACCTCCAAATCTGAGGAATCACGTGGAACCGGTCGCGTCTGCTCTCTCGGGGCCGCCTCTGTCTCGTCTCTCCCCTCCCTCCCTCTGCTCTCTCACAGCCACAACGCTCCCATCTGGGCGGAGGAATGGGTAGCAACCGATAGGGGCTGGTGGTTGCTGGCGTCGGCCACGCCCTAGATGGCGACCTGATCTTCAGGGAGGCGGCTGCAAATTTGTGGCGGCAGCCTGATCTGCTGGTGGGTGGCGGCGACATGATCTCCTGGTTAGTGACGGCAGCCTGACTTGCCGGTAAGTGGGCGGCCAATTTGTTGGGGCGGCGACTGACCTGCTGCCTTGCTGCTGGCAGCAACCTGACCTGCTGGTACCGCTACGCAGGGACCTGGGAAGAGGAGCCTGGTGTGGTATTGTTCGACGAAGACTAGCAGGCGAGTAACTTTTGGTTCTTCATCCGATCTGAAGGTTTACTCAGTGGGTGGCGGCAGAGGAGCAGTTGCAGATCGCTAATGGCAACCAGCCAACGAGTTCATTTGCTCTTAATCATAATTTGACCGTGGCTTTAGGACTTGAGTTAGAGATGATACATCATTGTCATAATGTGCATTATTATCTTCTTCTTTTTTCATATATTTTTGATTCTTCTCTGTAAATTGATTCTTTTTTCGCTTGTAGAATGTGTTTTTTAGCCTCAGGGTCATCTTGTAGAAATGCTTTGCAAGAGAAAATAGTTGCAGATAGGTTTGATGTCATATTTATACTGCTTTGTGAATGTACCTTGCCAAAGTGAACCAAATCCATTATGTTCCATCCCTCCAACTAAACACTGAGATGTAACCATTCCATTCCATGTATTGCCTCCAACTAAACACAGAAACGGAACCGACCCATTCCAGTGGAATGGAACCATGACATTCCATTTCACTTCGTTCCGTAACCAAACACACCCTGCATTTATACATTTGGCTGAATAAATTGGTTATCGTAGGAGTTAGGATGAAGTCTAAGACGAATAGGGGCATACAAAAGGCAGGAAGAGTAGATCATCCCCAAGGAGGAGGACCAAACTGGATTCTTGTTGCCGGAGGAGTTCTGCTAAGCACTCTCTCCGTCAAACTTGGATGCAAATTAAAGCAAATGTTTGATACGAAGCAGCAGAATAGCTTTTCCAAAGGTCTAATACTCCCATTTTCAGTTGTAACCTTTATCCCCTTTCGTATTCTTTATATGCTTTATGCTTACAATGCAAAACTGCAGCCGAAAGTAGGCCTGGAGGATGTGAATTGCACTCAAACCTATGCAGGTTTCGTGGCCAAACTAGCTGCTACTATTGTATTTCAGGTACTTCTATAACTTTGTATATTCTGTTGCCTGCTTCTCATTTTCCACCGACCTTTTGGCCAAATAGTAAATTCAAGGTTTTAGTTGTTTGTTTATACCTGCGAGTTTCTGTACTAAAGGACATCAAATAGGGCAAGAGCATATTGGTCTACCAAAAGGCTTAGTTATGATCAAATCGTCATCTTTGCCTTGCATTGATCATGATCTTGGTCTATCAGTTTCATGTCCATATGGAGATGATAACTTACGCACGTTTGATTAATAATATATAAAATTATGGAAAATTTGGTAAGCTAGTTTGGTGTCAAAGTGTGATGTAGCGGCACAAAAATCTGGCACTATATTGTACTCCCTCCGTTCCTAAATATATGTCTTTTTAGATATTTCAACATGGACTATATACAGAGCAAAATGAGTGAATCTACACTCTAAAATACGTCTATATACATCCGTATGTAGTCCATATTGAAATCTCTAAAAAGAATTATATTTAGAAACGGGGGAAGTAGTTGATTTGTCTTATCTGGAAAAAGTGTAGTTACATGCCAGGCAATTTCTATACATTTGTGGTTTTGTCATGTACGCAAAGAAAGTTCTACCTTATAGTTTCGGATTGTTATTCACATTTCCGCATGGTAACCATATAACTCTTGGTCAGTTACCTGTCAAAGATAGAAATACAACCCGAGAGCTCAGTTGAGTTTGTTAGATCGTATTAAGTGTGACAGAGTTCTAACTTAATTGGTGACGATATGTATAATTGGATCACAAAATTTGTTAAACACAATAAAAGGAGCAACGGTGAGATGGCATGAATTTTTTTCCTATGAACATATGGCTTTTAAATTTGTCAAGACTTAACACCTTAGGTTCTACAGTGTATAGAAAATCTACATATCCAGAAACGATAGGAATAGTCCCCAGGTCAGAGTTCAGGTTGCTATTTAACAAAATCATTCTGTTGTAACCACTGACCAGCCAAACAAGTTTTATTTGGCTAGTAAATCTACCAATCTAAGGGTATTTGATTTACTTTCAGAAGTACAACTTAGAGCAAACTTATTCTGCTGTAACCACTAACTAGCCAAACAAGTTCTCCTTGGATAGTACAACCTACAAATCTAAGGATATTTGATTTATTTTCAGAAGTACAACTTAGAGCGGTTTAGACAGACTCTAGGGCATTCTTGTCTAAGTTATCATAAACCAGCACTCTCCTTTGTTTTAAGCTTCATGCACTAGCCAGCACAACCAGAAGTCCGAACTAATGGAAAGGGCTAGGTAAATAGACTCGGAGGTATGGCTCAAGAGGCCTATACGTGGACATAGAGGGGTGCAGCAATAATTTTTGGATAAATTGCGATAGCCAGGACTTGAACTCAAGACCTTAGGCCCTGATACCATGTTAAAGTTCATGCACTAGCCAATGCAACCAAATGTTCAAACTGATGGAAAGGGCTAGGCAATCCACAAATACAGATATATAGTGGGGTTGGGTAGTTGCATTGGTAGCTTTGTCATATGAGTATTTTATCAAGATAAAGCCTCAATCCCGGTGGATACTGGACACTCTCGGAGCCTCTCCGCCAGCTGTGTAGCTGCCAGGCAGGTCCCTATTGACAGTACTCCATTTGTTTTCACGTGTTGCTTTGCAGTCATATCAAGCCCTGCACAGCACGCCCACACCTTGGTGGTTGCCTTTCTTCCTCCTTACTCTCGAATACCTATGATTTTCACAGGTTCAACTTCCCTATTGGCTGTTGAGCACCGGGATCTGCAAAATTAGTCAGGATGATTACATTATTGTATTTTATGTCATATTTGCAATTTCGGACATGAGTTAGAGACACAGAGATGTCAGCTTCCTACTTGGTTGTTTGTTCAATTATGCTGATTGAATTAAAGTACCTTGGTTACGTTGTATCATTACAGTTTGGTGCCTTAATTTGGCGTTTGAAACCCAACCCTTTCTTCGTGGTGTAACAGCTTTTCCAAAACGTGGAAAATATTAAATGCTGATTGTAATGTGCAGGGCATTCAGATGGTGGAGTGGAAGTCAAGCATCCACCTGCAAGTCCTTCATCAAAACCAGCTGAACACTCGCTTCCACTTGTGAAGATACCAGTGCAAGAATCAAGCAAGGACAACGGTGGCGTCATGTGGATATCATCACCTGACCGCCTTGAAGATCCTCGTAAACCATTTCAGTACTCAAACAGTTCTGGCTCTCCACGTGTTTCAGAGTCAGGATCTGACATTTACAACAAGAGAGAGGTCATACAGAAGCTGAGGCAGCACCTGAAGAGACGTGATGAGATGATCATGGAGATTCAAGCTCAGATTGCTGATCTTAAGAACTCTCTTGCCATCCAGGAGACACAGTCGTCCAATTTGCAGTCTCAGCTGGAGTCTGCTAACCGAGATATATTTGAATCTGAGCGAGAGATCCAGCATCTGAGGAAGATCATCACAGACCATTGTGTTGGCGAAGCACTCTCTCACGATAAGCCGTTGCATGTTGGACACTGGCAGTCTGATGCCACCAATGGGCATGCTAATGGCTATGCCAATAGCAGTGTCGATGACCCTGAGCTGCATTTTATTTGTATTGGGAAGAAGAAAGAAGAGTTGGAGAGGATGGAGATGCTCAAGAGGGAGGTGGGTGAGCTGAAGGAAGTTATCGGAGGGAAAGATTTCTTGCTTCGCAGCTACAAGGAGCAGAAGGTCGAACTCTGCTCTCAGATCAGGGAATTGCAGGAAAAACTCTCCTCGCATGTGCCGAACATATTGTAGGATTTACTGGTAAAGGAGCAGCAGCTGTAGCCCTGTTCCCATGCGGTCTTGCACCACTTGTTTGCAGGAAAACCTGCCGGTGCACAGGCCGAACATCCTAGGATATTTGCAGAATGTTAGGTTGATTGGTTTCTTTCTTTCTTCTCGGCAATATTGTTAGGTTGGTTTGCTTCAGTTTCCGCCCTCTGTTGCTTGGAATTACAACGGGTTTCTTTGCTCAGTTGCTGGACCTAGGGTGCTGTACAGTTTTTTTTGGTATGCAGACACGTCTGTGTGATGTTTAGAGAAATATCCTTTCCTATAATGTGTGGTCGGTAACATTTCTATGTGTGGTGTTCAAAACCGCGAGACTTATGTTGGATCGGAGGAAGTACCTTTCTTCGACAAAGGTGAATTTTTATGGGTGTGGTTAGGTCTCAACTGAGATTTGATCAAGTCTCAGTCAAGTGATATATTATATAGGAAGAAAAAAAATTAAAAATATATTTTTGTACGAATCTCCATGCAAGATCAAGATCAAAGGAAGATATGGATTGAGTCGACTGAGACTTAGCAAAGCTGAATTTTTATTGGCTTAAAATTTGACATCTTTTTTTCGGTGGAAAAAGGGTTCTCATTAATTAACCTGGTCAGAGCGATCCAGTTCACAAAGCTTTACAACCCCGTCAGGGCCAGACTGCGGTTTTAATGTCAACGCGACCGACTCTAGCTAGCTCATGACTAACACAATTTCTCGTACGCCTGATCGTGTTCACAACAACCTTTCTCTCTAGCCTAACCAAAGCCTTAATCTCCTCAACAAGGCAAGCATCATGGAATCTGTTTATGGGCAGCTGATTGATTGTCGCCGCAGCTTCCATACAATCCATTTCGAGAATAAAGGGTAGCTGATTATCACCGTAGCTTCCATACAATACGTTTCGAGAATGAATGGTAGCGAGCTCCATGCCACAGCCAGCGCTACGCTCAAGCTGGTATGGAAAATGCACCATCCACATTTAGTTTGAGCCAGCCCACCGACGGAGGCTCCCAGCGCTCCGCTTTGCCTGCTCATGTTGCGGCTGTTATTCGCTGCTGGCTCGACTGTAACTGCACCACACAACGTCGGATCATGCAAGACCATCTTACCCTTCGCCACACAGCCTGAGAGTGCAGCTGAATACTCCCTCCGTTCCTAAATATAAATCTTTACATTCCACTACAAACTACATACGGATGTATATAGACATACTTTAGAGTGTAGATTCAACCATTTTGCTTCGTATGTAGTTCATAGTGGAATCTCTACAAAGACTTATATTTAGGAACGGAGGGAGTACAAAGGATCTGAGAGATGTAGCCGTTGCGTCTGTGGCATGCGAGGAGGGTGCTCTTGGCAGGCCCCTGGTTGTGCCTCCTGCCTGTGTCCCGCTGCTCGAGCTTCAGATTGGTTCAGCAAATGCGCAAAAAGCATGCCTTCACAGATGTTTCTCACCCTCGTGCCGCTCTCCACACTTCCCCGCTGCCTGTCATGTCAAATTATTGTGGAAGGACGTGTTTAGTTGCTCGCACCGTTTTTAGGCACTTTGCATACTTGTCCCACTAAGGCCTGATTGAGCATATGCAGGAAAAAAAACAACATCTGCATATTGATTGGTTGCCTGCATATCCTCTCCCTGCATCGTAGTGACGCCTCTACACTGCGCGTTTGGTTGCTCGCATTATATGTGGTCACACGAGTGCATGTTGTTAGTTGCATACGAGCATAGAGTTGTGCTCACCTTGTACCCTACTTGGTGAGCTTACCCGTCACTACTACACCTTACACACGATCACACTGAGCACACCAACGCCACAACACTGCAATTGCGATGAACTGGACGAAGATGATGAAGTTCTTCAGGCCAAACTGACGGTCCACCTTGCCAACTTCAACATTGCTGCATGCCTGCTCTTGCACAAACTTGAATTAAGCATCTTATGCCGCCTACCTAGTCTTAAACCCTCTATGGATGTTGTTGCTGTACACTGAAACTTGTTGGTTGCAAGCTTCCCATAAACTATAAACCCCTGGAGCCCTCCCGATGAACACCACATATCACTTGTCCTAGTAGTGCAAATGTGCAATAACTTGAAACACCAAGCAATGGAACACACAAACATCAAGCAATGGAGCACTCTAGGAGCAAGCAATGAAGCACACAAGCAATGGAGCAGAAGAGCATTAGTAAGCATGCATGATCATACCATAGCAAGTTTAACCTACCACTACTTTGGTGTCATCCTACCATCACATCCAAAAAAGGGTGTATCCTACCACCGCAAGTTCGTGATCACCGTGAGGGGTTAGTATATACCACATCACCAAAATATACAGACTATAAGATTGTTTTCAAACCCTGACTACACAAAATATACGTCGTCGTCTCCATCGCCATCGAGGATCATGCACGCCGTCGCCACCAGCAGAAGCAACACTAGTAGTAGTGCTTGCCCAGCCAGGTCCTCAGCCAGAGCACCTTGTCGGCGTCTCCCATGGCAACAAACCCAACACCCCGGGCTTTGTTGTCCAGTAGGTGGATGAGAGTATGCATATGCCTAGCCACCATTGCCCGACATAGATACACCGCGCGAGGGAACATGCACATTGCATGGAAGCCATCCTCGCGTTCCACACCACATAAAGGGCACATGTCTTTAGTTTTCAAATTCCGAGAAAAAAATGTTTGTCCATATAGCCAAGGAATTGGTAACCAACCGCCAAGCAAAAACGCATACCTTTCGAGGAGTAGGGCACCCCCATATGGTCTTTTAAATGGAGCAACAACCATTTGATGTCTTGCTCGATTCGCTTGCCAATGGACGCTCACGTTGATCAATGGAGAAGTGATATGCCGACCGGACGAACAAGACGCAAGATTTCTCCGATGCCCAGACGAGGACGTCTTTCGGAACACGAGTGGATTTCTTGATACTGGCGATGACATCCTTGACGATCGCGAGAAAATGCTGTCAGAGGAGGTTCAGACGCCATGCCCCAGGTCCGCCACACGCCTAAGCCTGCATGTGCCTTGTGGCGTGATGAGATGGTCCGATGACGCTCAAGTTAGCCACTGATCCCGCTAATTGTGGATCTGTGGGCCACTACATACATGCAAGATCAACTCCCTTTCCATGAGCTCCAATCCATGCATGATTGCCTCCATGCTACCGAGGCATTGCCGGAGAAAACAATATCCTCCAATCGCGCACCCGAGTAGTAATGAGCTTTGAGTACCTACGCACGAAGACTATCTGGCTTGGTTAGAATGCGCCACGCCTGGCGGGCCAACAATGCCTGGTCGAACACCTTGAAGTCCTGGAAACCCCAACCGCCACACTGCTTTTGTTTCTATTTTTTGTCCATGCTATCCAATGAGTTGTATGCTTCCCCTCCTTTGATCCCCACCAGAAGTTGCGTACCATGCCGTTAAGATCATCAGAAACCGACAGAGGAAGCTTGAATACCCCCATCATGTATGTGATAATAGCATGTGCAACTGCTTTAATCATGGTATCTTTGCGTGCAATGGATAGAGTGCCCCCAAGCAATAATTTTTTAGTTAGGGGAGCTTGTAAGTTCTGACATTTATGCTTGGACATTCTCCCTTCCAGAGTTTGCAATACCAAATATTTTTCTTCGAAGGTGGCCAAATGAAATTGGAGAGCACCACAGACATTTTCATGGCGATCAAGAGGTCATGATTTGCCAAGCATAATAATGCACTTGGCTGGGTTGATGAGTTGGCCTATTGCACCTTCGTATGTTGCAATGCTGTATTTTACCTCCCTTGCTTGCTACCCATATGCCTGAAAGAAGAGTAGAGTATCACTGGCAAAAAGTAGGTGGGAGGTCTCTCCTGCACACCTTTACAGAGGAAAACTTCTATTTCTCCTCCCCATCCTTCAATAGAGTAGAGAGACCATCAACAATAAAGAGGAATAAAAATGAGGAGAGTGTGTCACCTTGTTGTAGCTCTCGTGCGAGAGAATCTAAGAGGGTTCCATTAAATTTAATATTGTATCTAACCGAGGTGATACATGTCATAATCCAATCCACCCATCGGTCAACGAAACCCATCTTTTGCATCATCCACTTCAAGTCATACTCCTTTGACAAGTCAAGCAGTCCATTTCATGCTGAATATAGTGAATGCACCCAAAAGCAACTAGAACATTATCAGTAATCAACCTACCTGGCACAAAGGCACTCTATTCTGGCGATATGATATCCTCCAAAATTGGCCTTGGTCTTCTCACAAGAGACTTGGACACCACCTTGTAAATCACATTGCACAAGCTTATAGGTGTGAACTTAGTAAGCTTCATCGGAGTATCAAATTTTGGAATGAGAACTATAGCCGTATTATTTACCCGCTCTGGCATAATCCTGGACCAAAATAATTCCTTTACACCCGCTATTACCTGATCCTTCATCACCGCCCAATTCCTTTAAAACATACGAGGGAACACATCCTGCCCCAGGGCCTTGAGTGGTCCAATCTGGAAGGGCACGTCAACAGTTTTCTTATAAAAAAAATCTGCACACAAATCCTCATTCATTGTATGAGCGATACAACCATTAACAAGATCAATTATTGGATCAACACATAGGGACATATCAACTGTGTAAAGTTTGGTAAAATAATTTGTCACCATAGATCCCATAGTTGCACTTTCTCTGTGCAGCACCCCTAAGTTGTCAGTTAGATACCTGATGCGATTTTTTGTGCACACCACATAGCCTTACTGCTGGGGTTACATATACGGGGTAGGTCCATGTATACGAATGGCCCAACAGGAGGCCATAAACCATCAAGAGTACGACCCAAAAGATCATGTGCCAAGGGACATCACCTAGGGCCCATTGTCATATTTTTTTTGTTTCGACAAGCCTTTATGACTAACTGATATGTGGCAGTTATACACCCCTGTGCAACAAGATTGGAGGTTACGGTAGGCTCCTCAGCTAGACACCATAAACCCGAATTGGCAAGAACTCGGCTGAGCCTAGGATACCCATGTTGACACCATCATATGCAATGGCGTCACTTATGAGGTGGGTCTAAACGGTGAGGACATCGCCTTGATTGCGAACCACCAAACCGGAGGTCTACCTCAAGGCGTTGCCACAGAGGTTGGCTGCCCTAATCTAAGGAGACGAACTCCTAGAGAGAATGCCCCCAGACCTAGGGCTAATACCCTTCATCTGCCCAAAGTTGGTCATAAGAGAAAACACCCAAAGAGTTCACGGCCAACAGGTCTGACTCAAGCCGGCTCCCAAGAGGACAAAACTCCCAGACGGGTAATCTGAGGAACATGAGACCCAGAGGAGCGGGAGCCATGAGATCATCATGTACGCACTCGGTAAGTGTATTACCTACGCCCTTGACATGGGACGAGTCTCGGTCCGAAGTCATGTCATAAAACGAGCTTGTCTTGACTCGCAGGTCTCCTCGGGCCGTTGAGGACGATGTACACGTGCCTCCTGTGATGGATTAGACGGCTGAATCCGCTCCACCAGAATCGGCCGCTCAGGCTGATGCGCATGGCGCGACCCAGGAGGAGTCCTCAGAAATGTCTGCGACGACCCTCGAATGTGAATGCATTTCACGCTATTGGAAGAAGAAAGCCTCTTGGAACATCCAGGGCCTCACATCCCAACAATGAGTTTCTCTTCGAGCGTCCGACAAGCGCATCAATGCAACACTTCTATGGCTGAGGATGCGGCCGCTGTATTTTCCAGAGACTTGGAGGTAAAATATTCCTTACAACCCAATTATATGCGACTGTGCCCTCAGTAGCCCTCAAGGTGTGCGCTAGCCCAAAGCTAGGGTAAACCTGAAGGAAAGATACGTAAATTCCTTGAGGTGTGGTTGGGGATCGACATGGTGTGCATCACGATCTGATGCTTAGAGGGGGCGGGATCCCTCGACCCGACTTTGGTAGCCTTTGAGGTTGGTTCTTGTTGTATGTCGGGGTGGCAGTTTCGGGTTTGGCGTGGCGACCGAGGTCTACGGCCAGACGTTTATGTGCATCTTGGGCTGCGGTTGCCTAGGTCGTGTTGCATTGCAGCTTGCATGCGAGGGGTAGATGTCGTGGAGGCGTCCGCAAAAGGTGGTGTCGGCGGGCTGTGTAGAAGGTAGTGGATGCCAGGTTGGCAGGCCCGGGTATGTGTTGGTTGTCAATGTATTTGGTGCTAGAGACAACACGGGTTTCTCATGGTACACTATCTTCACCATTGATGTTGGGGCGTCCCACCCCTGCTCCTTCATAGCGGGTTGGTTTCTCTCCCCATCATTGGCGGCGGTAGTGTGTTGGTGAGTTTGGCATCACATTTGTCTTTGCTTCCGTCGCCAGAGACCGGTGGGGACTATATGCTCTTTGTATCTGGTTTTCGTTTGATTTTCCCTAATAAACTGAACAACTTTGTTCTTCTATATGAAAAGAAATAGTTCATGTCGGCTTATTGAGGAAAACGTGGTGTGCTGGCCCAAGGTTAGTGTACCATCTAGCTCCAAATCGAGTGAGGTCAACTAACTTTTCAGCGTTGGTAAACCCAAGCAAAATTTAAGAAATATAGCAAGAACATGTATACAATAGTTGTAAGATACTCCTATTGTTGTTTGTAGAGTTTGCCACTACGATAGAAAGCAGAGTTGTATGTTAATGAACTAACACTCTTGGCACATGCTTTAAGATGCAATGAGAGAAAATTCTTGTACGTTCTCTTAGGGCATCTCCAAGGCGGACCCGCAAACCTCCCGCAACTGTTCGGACCACGCGGTCCGGACCGCGGGAGCCTTCCAACGCCGACCAGTATCGGTCTACGAGACGGTCCGGACGTGATTTCTCCCGCAAACCGGAGACAAATGTGGGGGAGGTTTGCGGGAGTCCGGACCGCTACTTCGTCCGATTCTGACCGCCCTAGCCCACCAGAAACCCCTCCCCCTCCCGCGCGCTTCCCGCCCGGCGTCCACGCATTCATGCCGTTGTAGAGCGGCTGCTCCCCATTAAAGAACGGACATGACCTCTCACTGGCGCCGGCATTGAAGCGGCTCGCCGGCCGAGGGCGCCACCCGCGACGCATCTCCGGTGTCCGCGCGTGTTCAATGCCGGAGGCGGGTGACTGGACGAGACGGGACGGATATCTACCGCGGCCATACAATGCCCCATCCGTCCATATGCCACCATTAAGCAGGCTCGCCGACCGAGAAACGCACTCTGGCGTCCCGCATTGACGCCTGGCCTCACAGGAATCCCCTATTTAAGGGCGGCCACACCCGACTATCTCCACAGGACAACGCATCCGCTGCACATCCTTTGCATATCCTCCTCCCTTGCACCATATCCACCATGACTGCAGGCGGCGAAGCTTTGTGGGACAACCTTTCCCTAGATATGAAGCACGAGATGGCGGCCCTTGTCGTCGCCTGGCAGAGCCGCAGTGCCGGCCAGCTCGCCTAAGGTCTCTGACGACGACAAGGATGACACCACGATGGAGACCGGCTCCGATGACACCTCCCCGGCTCCCGCGCCTCCTGTGCACTCCGGCTACACCATGGCGTAAGCGCAGACGCACTACAACGCCACCATGGCGGAGCGGCAGCCTGCACCGGCGCATACGTCAGCGTTAGAGCGGGCGTTGGAGCAACATCAACTCACGTTGGGTCAGATCGACGGCGAGCTCGCGAGCCAAGAGGCCCTGGCGGCCATGGCCACGACGAACCCGAACTTCGTCGTGGAGCAGCGTGCCATCTACGATGCCATCCGTGTTCAAGCCGCCGTTCGCCAGGAAGCGGCCACCGCGGAGGCGCAACTGCATGCGATCGAGGAGGAGAACAACGCCAGCCGCACCCCCTACGCGTTGTCGACGAACCATCACCTCGCCCGGTGGGACGAAGACAGCGGTGGCGCCACCATTTCCATCGTGGACCTCAAGTCCACCGGCAACAGACAGGTCGCGGACTCCTCCGAGGATGAGTAGACCACGGGAGGCGGCGGAGCCTTGTGTCCCATGAGGGCCTTCACGCCGGGCATAAAACCCGATACCTGAAGCCCAAACCCGAAGCCACATAACCCGAACACCAAATCGTGTAGCAGATGTAAAAACCCGAATTTAATTCAGGTAATTTGGGTAAAAGACCACGGTACCCGAATAGCCCGAATAACCCGAAATAACTAGTCAGCCCACTAAAATTCCCACAGAGAGAGAAGGCCAGCCGAAACCCCCCAGCCCCCAGCCCCCGCAAACAAAACCACGGCCCCAAATCCGACGCGTGACCTAGTCGCCCCAAAATCTCCCACTGCCCTGCGTCCCTGCCCACGCCCGACCTGAATTTGAGGGTTAACCCGAGCGCCCAGCGTGACTGGGCCTGTCCGTCTCCCGTGTTCTACTCTTCCTCGCCGGAGACCGCACCTTCACTTCATCAGTCTTATCGCCGGTGCTTATGGAGACGGCGGATGGGAGGACGACACGGGCTTGGACGCCGGCGTCGCCGCCATTGGATAGTTTTAGGGGCGGGTCCTTTTTTAGTTCTAAATGTTCGAACTGTAATGAAATCCGTCGTGTTTGCATGAAATCCGGTCGTGTTTGTACGGATTTGGTCCGGTTGGTTCAAGTTGTGGTCAAAATGTATACGGCTACGGTTGGATGTCGCCCTCCCACATCTGTGTCCGCGGACTCGTCACCCTGTCCACGGACGGATGCGAGAGGAAATTTGCAGGTTGCTGTTGAAAATGCCCTTACCTCTAGTTGGGCAAACTACACACTCTATTGAAGATATTGTTTGTGAGCTGTACGATGAGTTGTTGGTTGACGAAATGAATATCTTTTACCAAGTACAGTAATTACGAAGGTCAGATCATATGGCCTGGCGGGTGTAATCATTACATCTCGCTGTATGGACTTCATATCTTATGAGTGTAAGCTAAGCTGAAGTGGATATGCGATGGCGTATGTTCGAAAGGAAAATAATAAATGGGATCAATATTTTGTGACGATGTCCTCGCAGAAGAGAGAAACTTATCTGCGTGAATGGTCCTATGTACCATTAACTACCTCGGCGGAGCACACTATTATCTCCTTTTGCTATCCAATTATTAATTTGACATCTTTGGTTTCAGTTAGTAGTTGAGAAGTCTATTCCTGGCATCAAGTGCTGTGCAGCCGCTCTCCGATGAATGAAGCCCAACGGTATTTGGGGCCGACGCAAATACAAGTCGCATCTCGCATTTCGCGTTAGACATAATCTGAAGTTCTGAACTCTCATGAAAGTGACAAAAGGAACTCCTCCCTCGGTTCCAAAATATAAAACCTTTTAAAGATTTTACTATAGACTACATACGGTACATACGGATGTATATAGACATATTTTAGGTGTAGATTCATCCATTTTGCTTTGTATGTAGTCAACAGTGATATTCCTAAAAGGTCTTATATTTAGGAACGGAGGGAGTATATACTTAATGTCGCGATACAATTCATTGTCTCTTGCCATTTTATAAGGGCATCTTCAATTCCGACCCTCAAACCACCTGTATACATCAGGACCGTATAGTTTGGACCGCAAAAATCATACAACGCGGACCTGTATTGATCCACTCAGTGATAGATGCAGTTTGCTCGAGGTCTCCGGCGACGAGGACGACCCCACAGATGAAGATGGGCTCCGACGACACCACACCGAAGCGCGCGCCTGTGCAAGCCGACTTCACCATGGAGCAGGAGCTGTCGCAGTTTAACACCGCCATGGCAGAGGAGCAGCCTGCGTCGGCGCCTATGTCGGCGTTTCAGTAGGCGCAGGAGGAACGGCAGCACAAGATGTTCCTCCTAGAGCAGCACCGGCTGGCGGAGGGCTAATCAACGGTGACCGCGCGAGCGAGGAGGCCGTGGCGGCCATGGCCGCGGCGAACCCAACTTCGTCACAGAGCAGCGTGTGATCTATGAGGCCCTCCGCGCTCAAGCGGCCAATCGCCGCGAAGCGGCCGCCGCGGAGTCACAACTGCAGGCGATCGCGGACGAGAACAACGCCAGCTACGCCCCGCCGACGAACTATCAGACGGCCCGGTGGAACGACGACAGCGCCGGCGCCACCATTTCTATCGTGGACCTCACGTCCACCTGCGACGGAGAAGGCGCGGACTCCTCCAAGGATGAGTAGGACATGGAAGGCGGCACGGCCTTGTGTCCCATGTGGGCCAGTCCGCCTCCATGTTCTACTCTTCCTCGTCAGAGACCGCAACTTCAATTTACCGGTCTTATCGACGGTGCTCATGAAGACGGCGGATGAAGGATGACAAGGGTTGGACACGGGACACCGTCATAGATAGGTTTAGGATCGGAACCGTTTTTTTATTTTTAATGTTCGAAATGTGAAGAAAGTTCGCCGTATTTGTAAGAATGTCTTCCGCTTTGTATGAAATTCGGCGTGTTTGTATGAATTTCGTCCAGTTAGTTTAATTAGTTGTTAAAATGTATGCGAACATTGTTGGATGACGGTCTCCGACGTCTTATCCACGGATTGGTCCTCTGAAGCAAAGCATGTGGTAGATACATGCACTGCTGTGCGTTACTAGTATCTTGCACGCAGATATCTTATCAATTAAGGGTAACCTTGTTCATTTACTACAGCTGTAGTACTAGGATGTTATTGCACCTGTTTATTTCTAGTAATCTTGAGGCGCATAACTTCACAATGTAGAAAGCATGCGGTATAGTTGATGTTCCTCCCAAGTTGTATTTTTCCAGTAGCAAAATTCTCTGCAATAGAGAGTGGACATAGCTCATCGAACTAGATTCCTTGTGGTGGGACATGCCTATTGGTTCAAGTCCTATATTTGGCATGAGTGATCGTATTTTCATGTATTTATTTCAGTCTTTCCGACACTACTCTTTCAACTGTATGGCTTGCCCGTCAATTACGACGCACACCATCAATTTCCAGACCAACCGATATTTGTAACAAAAAAAATCCACATCTTTGCATTTCTCTCTCTTCGACTAGTTAGGAAAGCTTCGTTGGATGTTGCGTTAGCGTGCAATAAATTCATGGTCTATACAGGTGGTTTGGAATTTGGAGTACTTAAATGCGGGAGAGCTGCACTCTCCTCCGGTTTTGGTATCGCTATTTAGTTTCTTCTTTCATTTGACTTCACAATATCATTTCACAACTATACCCTCCCAAGAACATGTTACGTTATTACTTACAAGCATTGGACATTATTTTCTC
This sequence comes from Elymus sibiricus, assembly GCA_039707655.1. Classification (NCBI taxonomy): domain Eukaryota; kingdom Viridiplantae; phylum Streptophyta; class Magnoliopsida; order Poales; family Poaceae; genus Elymus; species Elymus sibiricus. The sequence goes on along the minus strand of CM077673.1, from coordinate 246,643,914 downwards.
AACTGACGTAATTTAAAAGAAGGCAACTCAACTTTTTTTCTCTCATTAAAAGAAAAAATGGCTATCCACATTTATGCGTACATTTTATTCGAGAAATTTTAGGAAATCGAGGGTTTGAAAACTCCATAAAGGTATTACAAGTGAATTTCTTCTGTGTAAAAATGTTTGAAGCACCATGAGACAACAACTTATGAAAGCACTTTGATGTCAAATGTAGATGCTAAACTTTTGTAGAGTCCATCACTAAGAGCTGCTTTGTTGTCCCTCATGCCCATCTTTCCTGGGCATCCACATTAGCCCTACGTGACATGACGAGGAGACAAGTAAATTCACATGTATGTACTTGCTCTAAGACAGAGATCAAACAAATCGAAATGTAGTGAAGAAGAAGATAATGTCAAAAGATATGAATAGGTTAGCAAGAGTGCTCCTTATGTTATTTACCTGAAAAACAATTTCTTATCCCTTTGCGGACCTCTAACAAAACCAAAGTGAGACAGAAAATCAATATATGGCAACCCAACTCATTAGCACAAAAAAAGGGCAAAAACTCATTGCATGCTAATTAAAATGGGTTAGTGGACAACACACAACTTGTGTGATTGCATAATAATAGGATAAATATGCTATGCAAAATCATTATCACTGAGGCATAATGGGTTAGTGGGCAAGCTAACTCATTAGCATCGAGGCATGATATTTGATAACAAGGTTCACTGAGATCGGCTACGGGGCAATGACTATGGGCGCTCCTCTCCAATATACTGCAACACCGGTCACTCGGGCGCCGACACATACCGCTATCTCCCACACATACCTTTCACTATCAAGTCGTCATGGGTTACAATGTTTGGTGCTTCCTCATTATAAAAGAGGCTTATGATACAATGTGTACGACTCAAACATGGCTCGTAGTTATCCACAGCAATTACAACTCCAAGTCCATGTAACTCCACACGTACAAATATTTGAGACAAATATAATAGACTCCATCTTGTAGAATACCCCCCCCCCACCTATAAGTGATGCATGCGTCGAAACTTCATGTACACCGGGTTTGGGTTGTCTTCTTTGTAGCCGAAGGAGAGCTTCCTGATGCGTCCAACTTGTCCTAGGACATGCCGCCGCCGTGGGACTCCATTACCCATGTAGCTCCACTCTCCATGTCTCCTCCTGCAAAAGTGCTCCCTTGCTGTAGGGGGACGCCCTACGCAACGAAAAAAATTACGAACACGATCATGCCAAGATTACTATTAGGTTACATGTAACGTTCATCTCACCAACGTTTCCACGCAAGCGAAGTAGACGAAGGAGAGTTCATGTAGCATGGCAGTGGAAACTACTCCACCTCTGTCCCCTCTCGTCGCTCCGGTGGCCGCCATGCCCACGGCGTGCGCAGCCGAGCCGGTGAGGGTCATCATATCGCATTCTGTGGAGATGGAGGAGGTAGAAGAGGTTCTGTCCCACGCGATGGTGGCCTCCATCACCGGAAATAGGCCGCGTGTGTCCACTGCCGAGGTCACTGATGACCCACAAGTATATGGGAACAATCGTAGTCCTTTCGATAAGTAAGAGTGTCGAACCCAACGAGGACCAGAAGGAATTAATAAGCGGCTTTCAACAAGGTATTCTCTGCAAGTGTGCTACTTTGCGTAGATGTTGGGTTTTCCTCGAAGTGGAAGGGATGAAGCGATATAGCAGGAGATAGTATTTCTCTCAGTTAAGAACCAAGGTTTATCGAACCAATAGGAGACACCACATAGATAAAGTCAACAACACCTAAACACACACAAAGCAAATGCTTGCACCCAACGAAAACAAGAGGGTTGTCAATCCCCTTGTTCCCGCAATTTAAGAGGATTAAATCTGATAGTGATAGGTAGATAATAAAATAAAATAGAAAAGTAAATGAAACAACAAGGTAATCGTGTTTTTGGTATTTAATAGGAAAAGTGGACCTGGGGGCCATATCGTTCACTATAGGCATCTCTCTCATAAGCATGATACAGTGGGTAAACAAATTACTATTGGACAATTGATAGAAAAGCACATAGTTATATGATTCTTCATGGCATAATTCATATTTAGGCATTACGTCCGTGACAAGTAGACCATTAATCTTACTAAATCTATTACTATTACGCCACCCCTCGATCGCTATCCAGCATGCATCTGAGGTATTAAGTTCATAACAAACAGAGTAATGCTTGGAGCATGATGACATAATGTAGACAAAGTAAAATCAATTAATCTGATTGAACCCCATCGTTTTACCCATAGTAGCAACAATACAATACATGCCTTGCAACTACTCATGTCATAGAGTAAGGACACCGCAATATTGAACCTACTACTATGCACAACTTTCTATGAAGATCTAATCATTAACTTGGCTAAAGGAAACTCATAGATCGGAAAGCATACATAGCTATCAAACTACACATAAAAGATCTAAAAAGATCCAGTTACCTTCAATGAATAATCTGAATATAAACACACAATTCATCGGATCCCAACAAACACACCGTGAGAATTACATCGAATAGATCTCCGAAGAGAACATGGTATTAAAGATCACAAAGATATACAATACACACCTTCTTAGCTCATATACTAGCTTACAATACAATCATGCGACAGTGATAATATTCTAATCTTGTGGCGTCCATCCACTCATAGGCAAGAGTTGAGTATAGCATCGTAATCCTACTTCGTACCTTCCCCTTTTTTACGGCAAACATGCAACACGATATGTTGCAACCACAAGGATCAATACATTGAGTGTATTGGCAAGCTTCACCAGGATTGGCTTATTGGAACATAAACATGCAATTTGGTGTGGCTGGATTTTTCTTTGAGAGAAAATAGTTTTCTTGCCTTTGTAATAGTGGTCTACTCTAATAGTTGGACCTACCGCCTCACAGAATTGTCCTGGATAGATCGTATCACGCGACCGTCCAATACATAGCATTTGAGTATGTGGGTTTCCGCCTCACACGATAGCCCCAAGCCTTTCTCGAGGGACCCTCGTACCCCCAGTCCTCTGGGATCAGCTCCACACTCCCCTTCGGTTCAATCTATTCACTAATGCAGGAAGGTCCTAAGACAACACATCTATCAGAGATCCTTCGACCAAACTGTGTGCGATGCATGAGTCACAAATGGTATAGTTCTATCTCCGTCGCCAATAATACGGACTGTGTGCGATGGCGGATCCATAAAGCATTATTCAGATAAGACTTGCGTGTGCTATACGTGGCATACAGTTGATACTTACAAACTATTTGCGATGAGGAAAAATAACACAAACAGTTAACCAAATACAGATGTGTGGGATGTACGACATATAGGTCACTCGGATAACTATTTGCGCTGATCTAACAGAAAACAAACGATTCGGCGTCAGAAGGTGTGTGATACATGGCAAACAAGCCAGTAATCAGGATCGTCTGCGAACATCAAAAATAACACAGACGATGCCTGCTAACAAGCTATGTGTGTTGTGGGAAAACGCTTGCTGGTAAACAATTGTCTGGGATTGATGAAATCATTACCGACACTACGTAGGGAATGGCTGTTTGCTATGTATTAAAATCAAAGACATTTTAATATCATTACCCGTCTGCCTGCGCGTCATCCCGTCCTCCTCTCGCACGTCTTGTCACTGCGTTGCAGCTGGAGGATTCCAGTGCACGCTTGAGCACCGCACAGGTGTTTCGTTTGGCCACGCGTCGGTGAGACCGTTCCCGCGCAACCGCGCAAGCTTCCCGCCCGGCTCACCGAAATCCCCCCAAAACATCCTTACTGGGCTTCCTTCTTTCCTAAGTTTTCCATTGATGGCATTATCGGAACACGCCACCGTTTGCCGTTAGTTCCCCACCGGTTTAGTGCCACAAGCGATTGAGCATAAGAGCCTAGGCGGCGCGCGACACACATAGAGGCACACCTAGCGCAACCTAGCTCCACTACCATTTCCAAGCATGCCAACCCTATGAAGCGCCGCCTCTGCCAGCAACCTCGTCGACGACAAAAACGATCTGGTGCAGGTGCAATGGCCCGTCAAGGGCAAGGGCATCGTCGGCAACACGCTGGACAACACTGTGCTACGCGTCATCACCGGGGTTGAGCAGACCCTTGGCGCAGGGCGTGACAGCGCCGCCGAGCAACATAGCCGCCTCACTGCCGAAAGGCTACATCGCGCCGCAAAACAAGATCATCGGTGGTGCTCCATAGAAGAAAACATGCAGGTCCGCGCTGAGAGGGCAAGGCGCACCACACAACAAGTCCAATGGAGGGACGCAGAGCGAGAGGCGTAGCAGAGCAATAGCGGTTCCATCCCCGCTTGCCGACTGTCCCACCCGACATGACGTTGCAGCTGTGTCCACGGCACATCGGTAGTCCGATTCCTCACCAGGAATGGACAGCGGCCGTCTGTGCCGTACTTGCACCAGAGCCCGGCCGCACTGTACTTTCATCGGACACCGGACACGCCATTCGCATGGATCGCGCCGTTCGCCTTGTCTGCGGCACCCTTGATGCCAATGGACTGGTCGGTAGGCTAGAGCGCCTCCTTGGCCTAGGTGTCCAGCGAGGAGTAGTAGAAGAAAATAGCCGTCACATCCTCGAGATGGTAATGTCCGATGAAATAGCCAGCTTGGAGCTTGAGATCGCGCTCCAGCTGTACCATGAGCGTGTCAACTAGTTGGACGAACGCCTGCACGAGTTTAGGCAGAGCCAAGAGCTTCCATAGGTTAGGGTGGTAGTCATGGAAGCGTTTTATTTTGTTGAATTGTTTGGATGTCGATCGCAATGTCTGCACAACAATCATAATATTGCTATGTTTCAATGTGAATGAATTCTGTGCTATTGTTATGTTTCAATACGTGTAACAGCTAGAGCTAGAAATGAGTATGAAAACAAATAGAAATGCGAAATTAATAATATATATTAATTTTTCAATAGCTCATTGCAGATATAATGTATCATCACATATATGTGATGATAGTACTTAACTAATACGTACAGTGAATAAAAACTAAAGACGAATGATATTAATAAACTAATAATAATCCCTCCTTGAACGGGGAGTAGTATTCCGACAGCCTCTCGCGAACAGCTCCGTGGTGCATGGCGGCTTTCCAACGCGGAGGGAGTTCGCCGCCTCCTTCACCTCGTAGCGCTCGACTTGCCGATTAGCCTCTTGCTAGCGGAGGCGCGTGACCATGCCGTCCATTTCACTGGGTGCCCATCGGAGCTCTTTGGCAGTGGCACGCTCGAGCTTATCAGCCGACCTCCACGCAACGATGAGGCGCCTAGCACCTCTGGCTTTCCTTGCATGGTACCGGCAGTCTTCGTACACCTCCTGCGCTTGTCGACGTGCCCGCCGCCAAAGCTCCAACTCCTCCTTTTCCGATGCGGCACTATGGGCATTCCAAGACGCGAGGTACCTGGCGCACTCCTCCAGCAACTCCTTCTTGAACGCCACCTGCCTGGCTCTCTCAGCCAACAACAACGCCTTCCACATACCAGATTGAATTGTCCCCAAAACCACTCTTACGTTGGGGGGTCTGGCACGACCTCGTCTGGCGGCGCGTAGGGGTCCTCCTCGTCGCTGCTCTGTGCCATGACGTCCACGCGGGGTGGTGCCTCCTCCTCTGCTTGAGGACAAACCGGCGGCTCCATGGCAGAATTTTGTGTGAGGGGTGGGGGGATCAAGGAGAGAATGCAGGCGGGATGACGTATCGACGGGTAGCATTTATAGGCGTCTAGAATCTTGATCGACGTCAGCGGTAAAACAGGGGGGAGACTGCAATAGACACACCAGTCGCCGGAATTCAATGGCATCGATTGCACACAATTACCGAGTCAAAAGGCATGTGTGACTTAACATCACCGACGGTTCCCGATGCATAACTGCATGGGATTAAAAGCCCGCGAAACTAGGCTTCCAAAATTTGAAACGCGAAATAGAGTGACAATCATGTGAGACTCGGTTGTCTTGCCAGATATTACATTTTCTTTACAAATGTAATGCATGCGTGCGATTTGTGTTACTAGCTTAGTATACTATGATATTATTATAAAGTCTAATAAATAAATACTTTTGTGTTACTCAAATTGGAAGAAAACAAATACTATGACAGCTTGGTGCCATGTATTTCAGAGCATTTTTCACTTATCTCGAATTTAAAAGCCTAGATTATCAAAGTTTGCCAAATGAAACCTGAATTTTTCCAATTTTAGCATGCCGGTTGTATTTATGCATTGTAACGTTAGAAACAAAATCAAGGCCAAATGAGGTAGCGACTCGCGGTTCGTCATCCAACATGCCCGCACATTCCCTCTCCAAACCACGAGCCTTCGTGTGATGCTTCGATTTGTGAGAGGTATGCGTCAAAGCTTATCTCCAAAAAGTCAATTTTTTTACCACGACATCTTGGCGCCATCTCGTGAAATCATGCAAATTTTCATGTATTTTAGAACATTTTTCCATTTTCTTCAATTAGAGACCTAAATTCTCAATGTTCGTGTCCCAACCATTACTCAACATGCTTGGAATTCCTTCCAATTTATTGCATGGGGCATAAATACGCACACAAGGACACAAATATGATTTTCCAACCAGTTTTTTTGCTTCATCTTGCGTGTTCATGTATTTCAAATTTGAATTATGGCCATTAAATGGCTAGAAACTCAGTTAATGTCTAAAAAGGCTAAATGAACCTCAATTTTTGTTTCAAATTTTAGCATGCCGATTGTATTCGTGCACTGTAACAGTGAAAAAGCAAGGCCAAATGAGGCAGCGACTGGGGATTCATCATCAAACATGGCCCCTATTCCCTCTCGGAACCACGAGCCTTCATGTGGTTCTCCGGTTTGTTACATATATGTGTCAAAGCCATAAATTTTACCATGATATCTTGGTGCCATGTAATGACATCATGCAAATTTACATGTATTTCAGAGCATTTTTTGATTTTCTGATTTTGAAAGCGTAGATTCCAAACGTTTGTGCCCAAAGAGTGACTCCAAGATGTTTGGAATTCCTTCCAATTTATTGCATGGGGCATAATAAGGACACAAATATGATTTTTCCAACCAGTTTTTGCTTCGTCTTGCGTTCATGTATTTCAAATTTGAATTATGGCCATTAAATGGCTAGAAACTCACTCACTATCTTAAAAAGGCCAAATGAACACCGAAATTTTTCAAATCTTAGCATAACGGTTGTATTCGTGTATTGTAAGTGAAAAAAGCAAGGACAAGTGAGGCAGCGACTGGCGGGTCATCATCAACCATGCCCCCACGTTCCCTCTCGGAACCACGAGCTAGCCTTCGTGTGATGCTCCGGTTTGTTATATGTATGTGTCAAAGCTTATCTGAAACAAAGCCATAATTTTTACCATGACATCTTGGTGCCATGCCATGAAATCATGCAAATTTACATGTATTTCAGAGCATTTATTGATTTTCTGGTTTTGAAGACCTAGATTCCTAACGTTTGTGTCCAAAGAGTGACTCCAAGATGTTTTGAATTCCTTCCAATTTATTTCATGGGGCATAATAAGGACACACGCAAGGACACAAATATGGTTTTTCCAACCAGTTTTTTTGCAACATCTTGCATGTTCATGTATTTCAAATTTGAATTATGGCCATCAAATGGCTAGAAACTCACTTACTGTCTTAAAAAGTCCAAATGAATACCGAATTTTTTCAAATCTTATCATAACGCTTGTATTCGTGCATTGTAGGTGAAAAAAGCAAGCCCAAGTGAGGCAGTGACTGGCGGTTCGTCATCAACCATGGCCTCCATTCCCTCTTGGAACCACGAGCTAGCTTTCGTGTGATGCTACGGTGTGTTACTTGTATGTGTCAAAGCTTATCTGAAACATAACATAATTTTACCACGACATCTTGGTGCCATGTCATGCAATCATGCAAAATTATATGTATTTCAGAGATTTTTTTGATTTTGAAAACCTAGATTCATAACGTTTGTGTCCAAAGAGTGACTCCAAGATGTTTGAAATTCCTTCCAATTTATTGCATGAGGCATAATAAGGACACAATATGATTTTTTCCAACCAGTTTTCAAATTTGAATTATGGCTATTAAATAGCTAGAAACTCACTTATTGTCTTAAAAAGGCGAACTGAACACTGAAAATTTTCAAATCTTAGCATAATGTTTGTATTCGTGCAATGTAAGTGAAAAAAGCAAGGCCAAGTGAAGCAGCGACTAGCGATTCTTCATCAACCATGGCCCCCGTTCATGTATTTCAACCAGTTCATGTATTTCAAATTGGAATTATGACCATTAAATAGCTAGAAACTCACTTACTATCTTAAAAGGCCAACTGAACACTGAAAATTTTCAAATCTTAGCATAACGGCTGTATTCATGCAATGTAAGTGAAAAAAGCAAGGCCAAGTGAGGCAGCGACTAGTGGTTCGTCATCAACCATGGCCCCCGTTCCCTCTCGGAACCACTAGCTAGCCTTCGTGTTATGCTCCGTTTTGTTACATGTATGTGTTAAAGCTTATCTGAAACAAAGCCATAATTTTTACCACAGCATCTTGGTGCCATGTCATGAAATTGATGCAAAATCACATGTATTTCGAAGCATTTTTTGGTTTTCTGATTTTGAAAACCTAGATTCCTAACGTTAGTGTCCAAAGAGTGACTTGAAGATGTTTGGAATTCCTTACAATTTACTGCATGGGGCATAATAAGGGCACACGCAAGGACACAAATATGATTTTTTCCAATCAGTTTTTGCTTTATCATGCTGTGTTCATGTACTTCAAATTTGAATTATGGCCATTGGCTAGAAACTCACTTACTGCCTTAAAAAGGCCAAATGAACACTGAATTTTTTCAAATCTTAGCATAACAGTTATATTCGTGCATTGTAACGGTAGGAACTTTTTTCTTACAATTAAAACACTACCCGTTCCTGTTGTATCCCAAACTAGTTTTACAAATCAATACAAAAAGTGAACTGAATACACATGGTTCTATATAGGAACCCTTTGCGATGAAAATTCACATATCTATTTATGGCTTACGCTGGAAGCTTTCTTCGGCTTCGTCTAACTCGGATTTCGTCCACCCTCGATCCTTGTTCCCCAACAAACCCTTTTTGCAAGGAATGACGCTGTGGAGATGCTTTGTGAGGGCGCGTACAACCGTCGCCTCTGCCCGAGCGCTTTGGCCTCCACCAAGAGCGCGGCCGCCTACGCCGAGAGCGCAACCGCATCCGCCTTGAGTGTGGCTGTATCCGCCGAAAGGGCCTCTGTGGAGATCGATGAGGCGTTTGCAGCCGCGGAGACGACAACTAAAGCTGTTGCGATGCCGGCTGCAAACACTAAGAGCGCTCAAGCAACCTTCCGTGCCGAGAAGGTCGCCTTGGCCCAGGTCAAGGTCATCCAAGCCAAGATCGAGGACGCCCACGCAAAGATACTCCAGGCCTCCTTGGAATCCACCCTTCACCCCACGTGCAAAGAGCCAGTGGATGCGGAGGCCCAGATGCATACCACCGATGCGGCGGCAAAAAGACATGGAGCCCCTTCTCCACGAGATTGCTGAGCGAGAGCTAGACATGTGGGAGTCGTCCGAGAGTGATGAGCACTGGGAGGAGTTGCGTGTGGCTCAGGAGGAGGTCGAGAAGCGCCTGTCCATCGAGGAATCGGCTGTGGAGTTCCAACGCGAGATCTTGCGGCGCCACTACTATGAGTACTACAAGGGTGAGGGCGGCGCCGAGGACGAGAGACACGCCGAGGATGAGGGCCACACCGAGGATGAGGACATCGCCTTGGTCTAGTTCAGCCTGGGGGACGCGGAGTCCAGCACCGGCGAAATGTCGCTTTGACAATTCGTCGACATCTCATCGAACATCGGCGAGGCATAGGGCGGCACATCGGCATCTTTGTTAAAATTATGCGTAGTAATAATAGCCTTTGTTTAGAGAGCCAATATTTTCTTAGCGCCATGTCTAGGTCAAGGAGCGCTATTTATTTAGTGAACTTGCTCGATTAAGTAACTACGAGCTATGTGTCAGCTAATTTGTTTACCCAAGTTAGCAGCCGATGTTAAAGTATGTTCTAATTCATTGCACGTGCACAAAGTAGAAGAACCGTTTGCGATGGTATGTTAGCGCACACATTTGTTCAGAAGTAATTGTGTGTGATGAAACTTTGCGCGCCAAGTTTCCCTGCACCTAGCGAAAAGTTTCACCAGCCGCCAAAATATCTACCTCTCCCCGCCCCCCCCACCAAGGGCCACATTTCCCCGTTTCATCCTTCCTTCCTAAGCCCTCTATCCACTTCCCCGCCTGCTCTCTCTCCATCTCGCATCTGACCGCTGCGGATGACATGGTCTCATCGGATGGTCCTCTAGTGACATCTCCTCCAACGACGAACCTCTCACCAGCCAGGTATTCCCCTCTCCTCTCTCTCGCTCACCTAGGGTTAGGATTATGGTTTGGAATTGGGGATTTCTATTGCGCCAGCCAATTTGATCCATTCCTTCCTCTTCTAGCTCCCTAGGACTACCACTTCCAAGGAATGGGCGGGGTAGCTGAAGATCTACCTGCTCGTTGTCAACGTCAATCTCCATGCGTGAAGTTAGTTTCTTCTGAATCTATGGATTGTGGTAGGAAGTTTATTGGATGTGCATAGAAGGTTAGCCCCACTCATGCTGTTACAAATCATTTGTTATATTAGATGTGATTCAGACACTTAGCGTGTGCTATGTTATTATGGATGTGATTAAAACACTATCATAGTTCTACGTTTGTGAGCGCTATTTTAATTGATTTAACCAGTTCTATGTTATAATATTCTGGATTGAACCGATGACAATGATATTTTAATTGACATCATCAATTCTATGTTGTAAAATTTGTTTATGTACATACTTGTTATTATTAATTTGATGTCATTCAAACACAGTCGCTGTGCATCCTATACTACAAAGACTGTTGCGGTTATATTTAGCTTCCTCATAAAATTTGCAATTTGTTATTACACATACAAAAACAGAGGAGGGATGAGAACCAGAGCATTCCACTACAAAGACTCTTCGACCAGAACCACATGTCACGTTCGATGAAGAAATTGACATGCCACTTTCTAAGAAAAAAGCAGACGCACTTGAAGCACGCAAGTACAAACATGGCCATCCATTTCTTGTTGGCGAATACTTTGATGAGTGTAGTTCCACTTGCCGCAAGTTACATAAATATTGCATGGAGAATATGTCAGAAGGTAATACTGTTGTGGAAGTACACTACTCCGATATGTATTTCCATCACAAGACGGTACCATCTTTGTGGAATTTGAGGACTTTCATCTCTTCTTCAACTTCGATATGCTCGCTGGCACTCTTGTTAAATGCTTGATGTTGTAAGTAGTTCACAAACTCTGATCGATCTCCATATAAGGCCGTAAATGAAAAAAAGCTAACTGTATTGAATTACTCTCAGGGGATTGATAGTGCAGAGATCAATAAGGGAGCATGCATATTTCATAGAACCTGATTTAGCAAATGACACTTTATTACATGACAATGGTCCACGTAAGGATTCCATTGAACATGTCTCCAAGATCTTGAATACGTTACATGTAGGAGAGTTCTTCATGTGGCCATATCATGAAGGGTAAGTTAATTAAATATACAACCACGCGTACATTGACTGTCTTTCAGTTTTCGACATACTTCATAAGTTCATGGTTTTCTTAAACTGTAGCCATCACTTGATCTTGGCGGTCATTGTTCCAAAGCGCAACATAGTTTACTACCTGGATTTTCTCAGAGAGTCAAAATAGCCTCAAAATCTGAACCATCTTCATGAATTCATGGAGAGGTATTGAATTCTTTGATGTTCATATTTTGTATTCCAATCTGGTTCAAGAATTGAGCAAGTGAAAATTCATATTCATTTGCAGTGATTCTCAAGGTACATAACGTTAGGAGGGATACGGTTCAACCACCAACTACCTCTCCACCATGAGATCGTTTCTCCGGTAAGACATTGAAACCTGTTATTTTTAGAAATGCTAGTTAGATGTTCAAGTTTCTAATTAAAACTCTTTCTATTTCTCTCCATATAAAAAAAGAAATAGCTTACACCGGTTAGGTTGTTCCTAACAAAGCAAATACATGACTAATTCTGTACAAAAAGTTTCAGTGTCGTCAACAACAAGAAGGGACAAACCTTTGTGGATTGTATTGCAGACACATGATCTCCATATGCAGATCTTCTCAATGTTGTACTGATGCTGACAAAATTGTACCAGTAAGTCTGTTTCTTAATTACTATCTTCTACTCCACACGTATGCCACATTCCAATCTAAAAATCCCGTAGATGATCTTTGAACCGATGACCCCTGAACCGCCCCCGCAGCTAAATTGCTGGTTGTTAGGAGATTTATCAGCAACTTCTTCCTGGAATACTATATCAAGCCCGGTCGACATTATGAAGATTTCAGCGTTCATTTTCCTTGAATAATAAGCATGCATTCAGTTAGTGTTAGCAGCTAAACGTATATGCATGGATGCATTTTTTTCATGTGATGAGGTACATTGTACAATATTATTATGTAGCTAGCATTTGTGGAATTTATCTAGAATTTGTTTAATTGCATATTGTAGCGTATTTTGATGAGTGTTCCTCCTGTGGACACTATTTGTTCAATTGCATATCGTGGTGAATTTGTATTTTGTAGGGCGTTTCAGATGTGATATTTTTTGGTAACCTGGCCATTTAAGCAAACACAGTTCAAGAAACTAAGCGTGTGGGATCCAAAATGGAAAGCACACGTCACCCATAGCGTCACCGCCTACGATTTACCCCAAAAGCACACGGGATATAAACTGAACCATTGGTGATACACATCAAATCGCAAACGGTTTGCATCACATTTCCCACACGTGATCTTAGAGGAAACCGTGCCCGATGCAAAATGCAACCCCACTCATTAATTATTCAGGAAACGTGTGCAATGATATCATGCAGGACATACGCTTGCCATACAAGACTCGTGTGCGACGGTCCAGATATCGCCCACAATTTCTATGATCGCCCATGTGGCTTAGGTAATATTTCGAAAACGGTTACAGGTCAAACACCGTTTGGTGTCCATGAGCAATTAGACACGTTCGACTGGTGATATTCGTGTGTGATTAGTCATCTATCCCACACGGTTGACCAAAATATAGTGTGTGCGATATGTTCCTGCATCACACATGATTATATTTAGTAGAGCGTTTGCGTTCATCGGTAACTATCGTTGACATTTTTTCTGTGTCATGTGGGATGAACCCCGCCTATCGCACACACAGGCAACACGACGGTTTAAAACTCTGTCACGGAAAGGGGTTAAAAACTGTCTATATAGGACGGCGCTGCACCAATGATCGATTTTATTAGAGAAGAGGTGATGAGATCAAGCTGACAATTCTCAGATGAGTTGCTCCAAAGTTGTCTGTAACCGGGACACAGCTAATCATGACCAGTTTTATACACTTTGTAGAGGTTTGTGAACTTTACCCATGATTCCCGATCACACCTTCCTGCTACTAAACTCGACTTGTGGAGTAGCTAGCTGGATCAAGATGAGGCTTTTGGTAAGTAGTAGCCCTCTCAGAAATGGCAGACCCAGTCCAGTCTCCCTACATGCAAGTCTACATCTACTGATTATGCCCAGGAGTGTTCCCACAACTTACTTGGTCCAGACAGAGCCCATGTTGTCTCACGACTACACATGGGAGTTACTCAACTTTGAACTCATACAATACCTTTGATACCTGGGTGGCATTTCCCACCAGTGACTACACTTCGATGACCCAATCAAAGCCAGTCCACCCAGATTTGATTCATTAATTAACTAAGTAATCAACCATAAGTAACCTTTAGTGTGACCCCAATACATGTTATAACAACTAAGAAACTACTCGTGGGTTACAAGGTCAGGGTATAATGGACCTACAATCTTTCTAATGTGTTCTGTCAAGCACAAAAAGAATCCTATAGAGGATTCCTAGTTGAAAACAACTACAATGCATGAAAACACAGGTTATGATCAAAGGTTCCACTTGCGTGTATGGACTATTCTTCAATCTCACAATCTTGATCAAGTTACTCTTCGCTCTTTGTACAATCTATTATGAGTAAAGTGAAAACATAAACAACCATATAACACAATCAAACAAATATACAACAAGTGTTGTGGATGGTGTCAGTGTCATTGTGGTGTGAGATCATGTGCCATGGTTATCTCATAAGAGTTTGAAAACAACATAGTGGTTGTTTGTTGGAATGCATGTGACATAAGGTTCACATGCAAGTTTCGAATAAGGGTTCATTACATAAGGGGTATGTGATGTCAAGTAGTGGTTGTGAGATCCATTCAGATAGAATCTCAACCACAAAGCCAAGGTCTATGAGCCTTGGGTAGCCAAGTTCATGTACAAGTTTGATTGACAGTTCAAACTTGTTGACCTTTCATGAGTTTGAATACACTAAGGTCTAAAAATGATAACTTGGTCTGGCTTCGAATTCAATTTGGATTTGATCAGGGTTCATCTTATTTGAATTAAAATTGAATTGAGTTCACAATTTTATTTGGTTCCCTAAGTTTTAATTTACGAAATTAGTTTTGAATTATAAATGATTTCATATTTGACGAAGTTAGTTCAAATCCAAATCAAACATATTTATTGTTTTCCCTAAAGTCAAATACAAATCCAATATTACTACTAAAGTTTATTTATTTAATTCAAGTTCAAAATAAAGTCAACTATAAATCCAAAATTATTTACTATGTGTAAGTAATTTTAAAACCTCACTTATGTTTTAACTAAATTTAATTTGAGTTTTATTCCCTAAAGTAAATTATAACTCCAAATTAGCTACTAGGTTTAATTCAGTTTACCAAATCATATTGCAAGAAAATTATTCAAATTAAACCTAGGTTTCAAAGTTATCACAAAACTATGTTTGATTAATTCAAATATCATTTGAATTTCTAAAGTCAAATAATAATCTAGAAATATTATTAAACTTCATGTAAGTTTCACAAACTAGTTGCAAAATAATTATCCTAATAAATATTTATAAATTCAAAGTTAAACCAATCTAGGTTTAAATAGTGTTTAAATTTTATCTATTGTTTAACTATGTTCAGGATAAAATTTTAAATTATTTAAAATTAGGACTACGGTAGCTTGGTGAAACTACAACTCACTAGGTTTATTTTGCAAAAATAATCATTTTAATTGGATTTATAATTTGCAAGTTATGCCCTATTCAATTTCAAATTCTTTCTGTTTGATTTGGAATTTTAAACTTTTCAAATTCTAAATTTTATTGTCCCGGGTGAAAGTGCATTTCCGAAGGGTCATTTTTCAAAAAGTTTCACTCAATTTGGATTTATATATAAATAGTTATGATGGTTTGAATATCCAGGGGCTTTTCTGGAAAATTGCCATTAATTGAAATAAACATAAATTCTTCTGGACAGTGTTTCAGATACGGTTTTGACGTGGTGTGTTTCTATTGGCTGGTATCGATTAGTTTAAGTGATCGTGTGTGCACCGTAGGATCTTCATCGGACCGATGAAAACAAACATGAGGGTTAGGGTTTCGGTACTCAGCTGAGTTCCCACACTGAACTCGCCGAAAATGTTAAACGCGACAATGCTCGACCTGGGAGTCATCGGTGACGGTGTTCTAGGGGGTCTCCGGGACGCCAAAGGGCACGGGCGAACGGGGACGGGCATGATACGTCTCCAACATATCGATAATTTATGAAGTATTCATGCCATGTTTACAAAAAAATTATATGGTTTTGATGCACTTCTATATGATTTCAATGGAACTAACCCGGACTAACGCTATTTTCAGCAGAATTACCGTGGTGTTGTTTTTGTCCAGAAAATAAAAGTTCTCGGAATTGAACGAAACTTTTTGACGATTTTTTCTAGAAGGAAAGGGACCTAGGAAGCTTCGGGGAAATACGAGAAGACCCATAGGGGCCCCACAAGGCATCTGGGCGTGCTCAGGGGGGGGGGGAGGGGTGGTCGCACCTAGATACCTTGTGGGCCCCCGTGTGGCACATCTTCGCTTGATTCCGACGCTAAAAATTCTATGTATTCAGAAACCCCCGAAAGTTAACCAAGAACTTCCGCTCCGCTGCCGCAAGCCTATGTTCTGAAGCGATATAATCCGGAGCCCTTTTCTGGCACCCTGCCAGAGGGGGAAATCATCATCGGAGGCCATCTTGATCATCCCGGCGGTCTCCATGTTGAGGAGGGAGTAGTTCACCCTCAGGACTGAGGGTATGTACCAGTAGCTATGTGTTTGTTCTCTCTCTCTCTCCCGTGTTCTTGGGATGTCATGATCTTGATGTACCATGAGCTTTGTTAATATAGTTGGATCATATGGTGTTCTTCCCTCTCTATCTTGATGTGATGAATTGAGTCTTTTCCCTTTGAGATTTCGTTATGTTGGATTGAATACTATGGATTCGAGAACACTTGATATATGTCTTGCATGTGGATACCCGTGGTGACAATGGGGTATTCTATTGAGGTACTTGATGTATGTTTTGGTAATCAACTTGCGGATCCCCGTGGTGACATTGGGGTGATCTATGCACATAGGTTGATGCACGTTTTCGTCTTACTTTCTCCGATAGAAATCTTGGGGGTACTCTTTGAAGTTCTTTGTGTTGGATTTAATATGGCAAATCTGATTTTTTATGCATGTCAAATAATTAACTCATGGATACTTGTTGTGACATTGGAGTATCTAGGTGACGTTAGAGTTGATTGATGCGTATCATAGGTGTTATTCTAGTACGAACTCTAGGGTTGTCTGTGACACTTATAGGGATGGCTCAATAGATTGATTAGAAAGGATAACTTTGAGGTGGTTTTGCTACCTATAACAATTTCACCTTATGTTCTCCGCTAGATAGGAACTTTGGAGTGATTCGTTGTCGCACATTGAGCGATGGTTATATGATTCGATTGTTTTAGAAATTTTGAGAGATTGCACTAGTGAAAGTATGAACCCCAGGCCTTGTTTCCAAGCATTGATACACCATTTTGCTCACTGTTTGCCAGTTGTTACCTTGCTGTTTTTATTATTTCACATTACGAAAACCTATATCTACAATCCATACTACACTTGTATCACCATCTCTTCGCCGAACTAGTGCACCTATCCAATTTACCATTGTATTGGGTGTGTTGGGGACACAATAGATTGTTTGTATTTGATTGCAGGGTTGTTTGATAGAGACCATCTTCATCCTACACCTCCGACGGATTGATAAACCTTAGGTCATCCACTTGAGGGAAAATTGCTACAGTCCTACAAAACTCTGCGCTTGGAGCCCCAACACGAGGGTACAAGAATAAAGTTGTGTAGTAGACATCAAGCTCTTTTCTGGCGCCGTTGCCGGGGAGGTGAGTGCTTGAAGGTATATCTTTAGATCTTGCAATTGAATCTTTTAGTTTCTTGTTTTATCACTAGTTTGGTTTATACAAGAAAACTACAAAAAATGGAATTTAGGTTGTCTCATATTGAAAGTGCTAGTTATCAACTAGAGGGGGGTGAATAGGCGATTTTATGAAAAGCTTCGAAACAATAAATGTATTCAAAGTATATATGCGGAAGCGAAACATGATCAAGCAGGGATAACAATCAAGGATCTAAGCACAACATGGAATACTATGAAGACATTCAGGCATGTATAGCATAATCATCATGCACACTAAGATGTATCAAAGATAAACTTAGGTAGTATGAGGATAAATGGAAGTTAAGGAATGTCTTCAGAGTATGTCTTCGGATAGAGAGGATTAAGCAATAGCTTCATAGTACATTACAGAAAGTAAGAGAGTGAATAATAAAACCAGTTGCTCGATGAAGACACATGATTTGTTGGACCAGTTCCAGTTGCTGTGACAACTGTACATCTGGTTGGGGAGGCTGAGATTGAACTCTGGAGACCTCATCTTCACCTTGTTCCCCTTGAGCCAAGGTCACTTAAACCACGCCCAATCACTCAGGTAACTCTTCAGGGGAGACTTCCGAAACCCGTAAAAACTTGGTCACCCGGCAATCCACAATGACTCTTGGATGCTCTAGACTCAGACGCCTAACCATGTGGAAGATCACAATCTTCAAGTGTAGTAAGTCTTCAGTTCTCTCAGAATAGAACGACTTCGGTGATGCTCGAACACACTAGCTCTAGGTGTTTGGGCTTGTCCTCACAGGATAGCTCTCTCTCAATGTCTTCGAGGTGGGTTGCTCCAAAACGACAACAACCGTATCTAACTCTGAGCAGCCACCAACTTATGGTGGAGGGGATGGGCTATTTATAGCCAACATGCAACCCGGCATGATATGACCGAAATGACCCTGGGTCAATGGCCAACCAAGACGTGTTCCAACGGTTGGATTTCGACGGCACACACGGTAACATTACTTGAGCTACAAGCAATGCTCACTCAACCAACATTGGAAGAGATTTCCTCTCATTGTCTTCACTCGAAGACATAGGTATATGGGTTGAGCATCACGTCTGACTTCGATCACATCGACCCCACTTAACAGTACGGTGGTTCCTATGACTTAGGAAAGAAGAAACAAAACAAGCAAAAGACTTCGTCTTCCCGTTTCATTATCTTCTAGCGATTATCTGCGCGTACCAGCAATGGCTTCGGCCATCATCAATGTCTTCGAAAATTTTTAGGGGTCGTCTTCGACGGTTAAACCAAATCTCCAGGGACTTCTATCTATGTTAACTTGTGAAATCTCACAAACACATTAGTCCCTCAACCACGTTTGCCTTCAATACTCCAAAACCAACAAGGTGTGGCACTAGATGGACTTACAACCCCCCCTTTTTGGTGATTGATGAGAAACTGGTTGAAGTTTTCAACGGGGATAAAATATATGACGACAGACTTGGAGATTATGATTGCAAGATATAGAGAGCTCCCCCTGAAAATGTGCTTAAGAAGATTTTTCTTTGAATGAAAAGCACATGACAGGTTTTAATTTGTGGAGATCTCCCCCTATATCTTGGAATCCAATCACTATGCATTTAAGTGGTTTTGTGAAGATAATGAAATGCATAATGAAAATGGGCGTCTGCTGAATGGCTTTGGGCGCATATGATAGAACGTGAAGTAGCGCCAAAAGTAAGGTAAACATAAAATGTGTAGAGGTCCATCAGGACTTAAGTTTTACAACCCAAAATAGCAAATGTTCAGAACGAGAGTGGTAAACTTAACAAAATAGCAACCACCCAACCCAAAAGACCCATTTGAAGACTATCAATCCAATGCTTCTCCCCCTTTGTCATCGAATGCCCAAAAAGGGTGAAGACATTGGGCACTGCACGTCCCCGGCAGGAGTCGAAGACGATGGTGCAGCCGAGTCGACATTGGGTGGTGCAGAGGGGCCTAATGCAGTGTCTTGGTGGTGAGTAGGGGCCTCTAGAGAAGTGACATCTTCAACTTCATCATCTGCAAGTTCGGCATGGATGGACGGTGCTAAAGAAGAATAATCACTATCTTTGAGAGATGGCGTCCTATGCCACATCTCCTTCCTAGGAGGAGGGGCACCGAATCTGAAGTTCTTCTCGAAGCCATCTTCCCGAAGATCATCCACCGGAGCCAGCATAGTCAATGTCTTCCAGGAACGCCTGCATGTTTCGTGGTCCACAAAGGTGTTCTTGGTCGCAAGATTGCGAATGCGATTGATGTCAGTCATAACAGATTGGATTTCCTGCCTAGTCCATTCATGATGCCTATCGTGCTTTTGATGAAGAGAAAGAGAAGCTCTCGGTCTATCATCGCATGTTCACTTCTTGGTTGATGCGGTGGAGGCACAGTGCTAGCAGTGGCTTCAGTGGCAGTTGCACTGGGCTGAGGACGGCGAATGGAGCCAATCAGTCGAGTCCTGACAGGATCAGTTGGAATGTGAAGCCCTTCAATATGAGTTGTGCCACTGGCGCCTTCAACAATGGGGCTCTTGCCTTTGGAAGGGTAAATGTCTTCATGAATGACTTCCACTTCCGGAAGGAACACAACGTGGTTGCGAGCAGAGGGCGGATACTTGATGTTTGTTTTGCGCTTGATGAAGCGCATGATCCATGGTGCATAAATCTTCGGTTCAAAGAGATCCATAGCAGAAGCAGCGAGGTTGCGAATGAATAGGTCTTGAAGATTGAACCAGATGCCATAGGCTACATTGTAGATCAATGTCTCCATGGCACCTTCTAGCTTGGTCGAAGATGAATTCCCCTTGACTGGCCACATAGTATGACGAACAATATGATAGATTGTCTTCGGCAAGTACTGGGCAAGGGTGCATCAGGTGCCATTGGCTTCATCATTGTAAGCATATCTGTCATGTTGTGCTCATGTGCTTGAAAGATACTCCATGTAGCTTCATCATAAGCAACAGATTGCGGATGAATGTCTTCGTCAGATGCAGCAAGTGGACTAGTGGCAAACAATTCCATAGCAGGAGCCTTGATGAGCTCATCACGAATCATGAAGTCCATGGCCCATGTCTTCAGATCTCTGCTAAAGCCTGAGATGTGGAGAGTTGCATAGAATTGAATAATGAGTTCTTCATTCCATTCTTCGTGATCAATAGCAAAGGGCAGCAGTCCAACATCCCGAAGACATTCAAGGGCCTGATCAAAACAGGGAAGGCCACTCATGGCTTCAAAGCTAAGATGCTTGTGGGGAAAGATCCTGTTCTGGTCATAGAGCACACATGTATAATAGTGGCGTTGTTGAGCACTCCAGAATCGATCAGATCGAACCTTTTGACGTGAATAGGGATTCTGGTCAGAGTTAAAGAAGGTGTTGTTGAGCTTGAAGTCCTTGACATTGAAGACAAGAGGACGTGTGGGACCTTGTTGACGAAGACATGGAAGCCTAGGCATCGGGTTCATAACTGGTGGGTGACAATGAATGTTGAATTCATACTAAGGACCCATCCGTGGTGGAGGAATCATCTTGGGCCATCTAGTGGGCACCATCTCTCCTTCCCAATTACGAGCCATGAAAATGTTTTCAGAATTGTTGTTAGTCGATGGCGTCGTAGGGACAAGAGGATCATCAGGGGATGGAGCATTGGCTTCGCCCTCAGGAGTTGCTGTGGGTTGGCGTTCGGGTTAGACAACAGTAGTGTCAGCCACAATATCTTCTGCAGCTTTTGGCTTCAAGTTCTGGCTGTGCATGTACATTATCTTCAGCCATAGGATTTTCCTCGATTGATGCAGTCAGTCTGCATGCACTTCCTCTTCTCGTATGCTGGACATAGAAGATATTATTGGTCTTGGTCCTCTGCGAAGCCTTTTGAGGTGCGACGCATGCTCAGAAGTTTCAACCTCACTATCTTCAAATGGAGACTGTGGTGATTGCAGCACTGGAGTTGAAACATGAGCATGTGGAGTACGAGAAATGACTTCGTGCATGGTGGTGTTGGGGTGATTGAGTTCCCAAAACTCATCAGGGACGATTGGTGTTGCAAGGGAGCCAATGTCTACATGGTCACCGACTTCAGGCAGTGGCGATGATACTACTGGTGCATCCAGTTGAGGCATCGGTTCATGTTCTATCTAAACATTGTCCTTGTGTACATCAATATCAGGAAAAATGTCTTCAGCTGCATCTGCAGCAATGTCTTCAGCTGCGGTTGTAGGATCCGAAGTATGTCTAGAGGGGGGTGATCAGACTACTTCACCAAATAAAAAATCTACCATTTTCCCAATTTTATATCTTGGCAAGTTTTAGCTATTGTAGCAAGTCAAGAACACCCTACACATGCAAGTCTAAGAGTATATCAGCGGATAATAAAGACATGCACATGAAAGTAGAGGAAAGGGATAGGAGGATCAAACGCAATTGTAGACATGGAGATTTTTCCCGTGGTTCCGATAGGTGGTGCTATCGTACGTCCACGTTGATGGAGACTTCAACCCACGGAGGGTAGCAGTCGCGAGAGTCCACAGAGGGCTCCACCGAAAAGGGTTGATACGTCTCCAACGTATATTTTTTGATTGTTCCATGCTGATATATTATCATTCTAGGATATTTTTGGGTCTTTATTTACCAATTTATAATATTTTTGAGCACTAACCTATTGACCCAGTGCCAGTTGTTGTTTTCTGCATGTTTTTTTACTTTTCAAGTTTACAGTACCAAATGAAATCCAACTGGCACGATTTTTTTGATGATTTTTTATGGACCAAAAGAATACCTGGAAGCTTCGGGAGTAGTCAGGAGGCAGCACGAGGGCACCAGTATGCAACAGGGCGCGCCCTGGGGGGGGGACGCCCTGATGTGTGCTGTCCCCCTCGGGCGCCTCCCGACGCCTCTCTCTGGCCTATAAATTCTCTAATATTCCAAAAAACCTTGAGGCAGTCCCGAAACTCTTTTTAAGCCGCCGCAAGTCTCTGTTCTGTCGCGAGGCCATCTGGAGCTCCGTTCCGGCACCCTGCCGGAGCGGGGATCAATCATGGAGGGCTTCTTCATCAACCTTGCTGCCCTCATGATGATGTGTGAGTAGTTCACCACAGACCTATGGGTCCATAGCTAGTACCTAGATGGGAATCTCTCTATCTATTGATCTTCAATAAAATGATCATCGCATCTTCGCCTTGATCTATCCGATGTAATCCTATTGTGCGGTGTGTTTGTTGGGATCCGATGAATTGTGGGTTTATGTTCAGATTATTCATGAAAAGTATTTGAGTCACCTCTGAATATTAAGATTCTTATTTGCATGATCATTATAGCTTCCTAATGCTCTCCGATTTATCGATATGTTTTGGCCAAGTAGATTGATCTATCTTTAGTGGGAGTGGTGTGTTGTGGTAGGTTCAACCTGATGAGTTTCTATATCCCAATGACAAAGTAGGGGACACGATGCATCTTTGTGTTGTTGCTGCTAAGGATAACACGATGGGGTTCATTCATATTGCTTGAGTTTACTTTGTCTACATCATGTCATCGTTCTCCATGCATTACTCTGTTTGTCATGAACTTAATACGTAGAGAGGCAAGCATATAAGCGCTCTTGAAGTGGACTAATAGTAATAGGTGCAGGCAGGATTCGGCCTATTTGTTTATGGACGTGATGCCTATATACACATGATCATTGCCATGAAAATCACATAACTATCCGCTTTTCTATCAATTGCCCAACAATAATTTGTTACCCACCGTATGCTGCCTACATGAGAGATGCCGCTAGGGAAAGCCATGGCCCTCGGGTCTATTCACTTATAAATTTACAAATGATACTATTACCTTGCGGCCTTTATTTACTTTTTATTTTATTTTGCAATTCACAATTATCTACAATTATCTACACAATTCTTTTGCTTGCAAATAACGAGATCAAGGGGATTGGCAACCCTCTTGCCCGTGTTGGGTGCAAGTTGTTTGTTCTTTTGTGTGCAGCCGCTGAAGATGGTTGAGGATTGATATTCCTATTGGTTCGATAAACCTTGGTTTCATAACTGAGGGAAATACTTACCCACTTTGTGCTGCAATAACCCGTTCCTCTTCACGGAAAACCCAACGCAGATCACAAGTATCACGAAGGATTTCGGGCGCCGTTGCCAAGGAATATCATCATCAACTATCAAGTAACTTCACACAAATTTTCATTCACTTGTTTATCTTTTTTATTTGCTGTTATATTTAGTTGTCTCATAAAAGTCAAAAATACAAAAATATTTATCTTTGCTTGTTACTAGTTTACTTCTTCGCTTGCTAGTTTACTTGTCCTGCTTGTTACTTTGCTTGTTTGGTCGCCATGTCTCAAGATACTACTAAGTTGTGTGACTTATCAAATACTAATAACAATGATTTTATTAGTACTCCCATACCACCCGCCACTAGTGCAGAAGCTTTTGATATTAATGCTGCATTGCTAAATCTTGTCATGAAGGATCAATTTTCGGGAAGTCCTAATGAGGATCCCGCGTCACATCTTAATACCTTTGTTTAATTATGTGATATGCAAAATAAAAATGATATGAATAATGATATTGTGAAATTAAAATTATGTCCTTTTTCACTAAGAGATAAAGCTAAGGCTTGGTTTTCATCTTTACCTCGTAATAGTATTGGAACATGGGATAAGTGTAAAGATGCTTTTATTGCCAAGTATTTTCCTCCTGCTAAGATCATCTCCCTTAGAAATAAAATAATGAATTTTAAACAGCAAGATCAAGAGCATGTTTTAAAAGCTTGGGAGAGAATGGAATTGATGATAAGAAATTGTCCTCTCATGGCTTAAATTTGTGGATGATTATCCAAAACTTCTATGCAGGACTAAACTTTGTGTCTAGAAATCTTCTAGATTCTACTGCAGGTGGTACCTTTATGGATGTGACCTTAGGAGAAGCCACAAAACTTCTGGACAATATTATGACAAATTATTCTCAATGGCATACCGAAAGAGCTCCAACCGGTAAGAAGGTAAATTCTGTCGAAGAAATCGCTACTTTGAGTGAAAAGGTGGATGCTCTTATGAATATGGTTGCTAGTAAAAATGCTCATGTTGATCCCAATGATATGCCCTTGTCTACTTTGATTGAGAAAAATAATTATGCTATTGATGTGAACTTTGTCTCGCGAAATAATTTCAATAACAATACTTATAGAGGAAACTTCAATTCTAGACCGTATCCCGGTAATTCCTCTAACAGCTATGGAAGTTCTTATGGAAACTATTCTACAAATTCTAATAGGATACCCTCTGATCTTGATAACACAATTAAAGAATTTATTAATTCTCAAAAGGTTTTCAACACTATGGTAGAAGAAAAATTGCATGTAGTTGAGGCTTTGACTAAAAACATGGATATAATTGCTCTTGATGTAGAAACTCTTAAAAGTAAAGCTTTGCCACCCAAGCATGATTTTAATGAGGCTATTAGATCTATCCAAATATCTATTAATGAAAGTAAGGAGAGGACCGATAAGTTGAAAGCTAAGCGGGAATTCTTAGAAAAAGCCCTTCCACCCAGTTTTTACCAGAATCGTGATGAAGATCTTAAAATGATTGGTACTTCTCCTATTGAATCTTTATTTAATTCTCTCAATATAAATGATAATGGGACTGGAGATGAGTCAACTCTAGTTGAGAAGCGTCCCGTTTGCTTGGAGGGTAATAATTTTGATGCTAAAACTGAAAAACATTGGTTTGGAGAGGTCAAAACTTTAACTAGTGATGTGCCCACTATATTGGATTACAAGGACTTTAATTATGATAATTGATCTTTAGTATAATACATTTCCTTGTTACAAACCATTATTAGCTCACCCAATGCTTATGAACAAAACAAAGCTTTTACCGAACATATAGTAGAAGCTATGATAAAAGCTTATGATGAGAAACTTGAGCTTGGAGTTTCTCTTCCTAGAAAATTGCATGATGAGTGGGAACCTACTATCAAAATAAACATAAATAAATATGAATGCAATGTCTTGTGTGACCTTGGTGCTAGTGTTTCAACTATTTCTAAATCTCTTTGTGATGTGCTTGCTCTAACTAATATTGAAGATTGTTCCCTTAATTTGCATCTTGCGGATTCTATCATTAAGAAACCACTAGGTAGAATTAATGATGTGCTTATTATTGCAAATAAAAATTATGTTCCTGTAGATTTCATTGTGCTTGATATTGATTGCAATCCTACCTGTCCCATAATACTTGGAAGGCCTTTCTTACGAACTATAGGTGCAATTATTGACATGAAAGAGGGAAACATAAGGTTCCAATTCCCATTAAAGAAAGGGATGGAACACTTCCCTAGAAATATAATTAAACCACCTTATGAATCAATCATGAGAGCTACTTATGGGTGGAATGTCAAAGATGACAATACTTGAAACTATGCATTATGCCTAGCTAGAGGCATAAAACAACAACGCTTGTTGGGAGGCAACCCAATAGTTAACTTATTTTTGCTTTTAAATTTCTGTTTGTTTTTTATAACATGATTGTTGCCTCTGTAATTATTATGTTTTTGTGTTTAAATTAGTGTTTGTGCCAAGTAAAGCCTTTGGGATGACTCACAAGATGAGTAGAATCGATGCTGAAACAAAACAGAAACTTTTGACTCCAGTACATGAATTTTCATTTTTACCTGGATCGTGATAATGATCTGAATTTTTTACAGAGTATTTATATAAAAATGTTAGAGGTTTTTCTAATTTTTCAGAATTTCTAGATTTACAGAAGTATTGGTTCTCTACAGATTTCTACAGACTGTTTTGTTTTAGACAGATTCTGTTTTTGAATGCATAGTTGCTTGTTTTGATTATGCTATGGTTTGTATCGGGGGTATAAGCTATGGAAGAGTTAGAATAAAATAACTATTATGCATTTAATAAATAAGAATCAATTTATAAAAGTACCTAAAGTATTCAATATGTTGCTTATACTAACGGATCTCACGAAGTTTTGTTGAGTTTTGTGTCATTGAAGTTTTCAAGTTTTTGGGTGTTATCACGATGGACAAAGGAATAAGGAGTGGCAAGAGCCTAAGCTTGGGGATGACCAAGGCATCCCAAGGTAATATTTTAAGTAAGACTCAAGCGTATAAGCTTGGGGATGCCCCGGAAGGCATCTTCTCTTTCGTCTCAATCCATCGGTATGTCACTTGAAGCTATATTTTTATTCGTCACATGATATGAGTTTTGCTTGGAGCGTCATTTGTTTTTGTTTGCTTTTACTTTCAGTTTAGCACAATCATTGTTTGCTGGACACACCTATTTAAGAGAGACACACCTTCATCATAATTTGTTAGAAAACTCTAAGTGCTTCACTTATATCTTTTGAGCTTAGCAGTTGCTCTAGTACTTCACTTATATCATTTTGAGCACGGTGGCGTGTAGATTTTATAGAAATAATTTTACTCTCGCTCTTCACTTATATTTGTTTGAGAGTTAATAAATAGTGACGGTAATTTGCATGGGTCATAAGATTAGTCCAAAAATATTAGGTATTCAATGAGTGATAATCAAAAGCATCATGTAGCACATATAGAGAAAGTGTGGGTTAATGATATTGATGTGGTAATATGAAAAAGGTGTGAGTTCATAATTGTTGATTCATAGAAGTGTCGATATTAAGAGATTTTAACCTTTTGTTCATCTAAAAATTAAAGAGGCATGGTGATGACGTGTGAGCATTTCTATTCCTCGTTGAAATCCTAGTGTTGTTTCGGGTCGGAAGCGCGCAATGGTTAACTCCTACCAACCTCTTCCCTCGGGGCACGCGAGTAGTACTTTGATTTATGATAAAACTAATAAAAATTTGCAATAAGCATATGACTAATGTGAAACCATGGACATATGCAATCTCACCTTCTCATATTTGCTAGCCTCTTCGGTACCATGCATAGCCCATTCTCACCTCGAGGATCGGTGCAACTTTCGCCGGTGGATCCAAATCCCGTGACATGATACGCTCTGTTGCACATAAGCCTCATTATATCTTCCTCAAAACAGCCACCATACCTACCTATCATGGAATTTCCATAGCCATTCCGAGATATATTTCCATGCAAATTCCATCGTCACTTCACATGACTAGTTCGTTTATCATCATATTGCTTTGCATGATCATATAGAGCTGACATAGTATTTGTGGCAAAGCCACCATTCATCATATTTTTGATACGTGTCACGCTAGATCATTGCACATCCTGGTACACTGCCAGAGGCATTCATATAGAGTCATATCTTCATATCAGTTCTCCATATCGAGTTGTAAGTAAATAAAAGTGTGATGATCATCATTGTTAGAGCATTGTCCCAGTGAGGAAATAAAGATGGGGGAGGCCAAATGAGCCCACCATTCTGAATAAAAAAATGAGAGAAGGTGCTTTGCTACTATCCTTTACCACACTTGTGCCTCAAAGTGGCACCTTGTTCCTCATGTAGAGAGTCTCATGAAATGTCATTTTCATATGCTAGTGGGAATTACTTTTTCATTATTACAAACTTGGATTGTATATTCCTATGACGGGCTTCCTCAAATGCCCGAGGTCTTCATCAGCAAGCATGTTAGATGCACACCCCACTTAGCTTCATTTGAGCTTTCATACACTTATATCTCTAGTGCATCATTTGCATGGCAATCCCTACTCCTTGCATTGACATCTATCGATGGGCACCTCCATAGCCCGTTGGTACGCCTAGTTGATGTGAGACTATCTTCTCCACTTTTTGCCCCTTTGATATCTACCACCATATTCTATTCCACCTAAATGCTATGTCCAATGGTTCACGCTCATGTATTGAGTGAAGAATAAGAAGTTGATGCATAATTGGAAAAGTACGATCCAATTGCCTGACTCCGTGGTGCTTGACATTTGTATTAATGTGGTGAAGATGGAGCCATGCCTTGCTAATATAATAAGATGAATGGGGGGTAAACATTTTTTTAAGGATTGTATACTTTGAAAGATTGATGATTTTGTTTCTTATACTTATAAGTATTGCTATGTTAATATTTGTTGATTCATCATTTCTCAATGAGCATACATGCATAATATTACATAATGGATAGCGTGTCACATCAAAAATTCTGTTTTTATTATTTACCTACTCGAGGACGAGCAGGGATTAAGCTTGGGGATGCTTGATACGTCTCCAACGTATCTATAATTTTGATTGTTCCATGCTGATATATTATCATTCTAGGATACTTTTTGGGTCTTTATTTACCAATTTATAATATTTTTGAGCACTAACCTATTGACCTAGTGCCTAGTGCCAGTTGTTGTGTTCTGCATGTTTTTTACTTTTCAGGTTTACAGTACCAAACGAAGTCCAATTGCCACGAAACTTTTTGATGTTTTTTATGGACCAAAAGAATACCTGGAAGCTTCGGGAGGAGTCAGGAGGCCGTACGAGGGCACCAGCACGCAACAGGGCGCGCCCTGGGGGGGTGCGCCCTGATGTGTGTTGGCCCCCTCGGGCGCCTTCCGACGTCCCTCTCTGGCCTATACATTCTCTAATATTACAAAAACCCTATAGGCAGTCCCGAAACTCGTTTTGTGCCGCCGCAAGTCATTGTTCCGTCGCGAGGCCATATGGAGCTCCGTTCCGGCACCCTGCCGGAGGGGGGATCGATCACGGAGGGCCTCTTCATCAACCTTCCTTCCCTCATGATGATGTGTGAGTAGTTAACCATAGACCTAAGGGTCCATAGCTAGTACCTAGATGGCAATCTCTCTATCTCTTGATCTTCAATACAATGATCATCACATCTTCGCTTTGATCTATCCAATGTAATCATATTGTGTGGTGTGTTTGTTGGGATCCGATGAATTGTGGGTTTATGTTCGGATTATTCATGAAAAGTATTTGAGTCACCTCTGAATATTAAGATTCTTATTTGCATGATCATTATAGCTTCCTAATGCTCTCCGATTTATCGATGTGTTTTGGCCAAGTAGATTGATCTATCTTTAGTGGGAGTGGTGCGTTGTGGTAGGTTCAACCTGACGAGTTTCTATATCCAATGACAAAGTAGGGGACAAGATGCATCTTTGTGTTGTTGCTCCTAAGGATAACACGATGGGGTTCATTCATATTGCTTGAGTTTACTTTTTCTTCATCATGTCATCGTTCTCCATGCATTACTCTGTTTGTCATGAACTTAATACGTAGAGAGGCAAGCATAGAAGCGCTCTTGAAGTGGAGTAATAGTAATAGGTGCAGGCAGGAGTCGGCCTATTTGTTTATGGACGTGATGCCTATATACACATGATCATTGCCGTGAAAATCGCATAACTATCCGCTTTTCTATCAATTGCGCAACAGTAATTTGTTACCCACCGCATGCTGCCTACATGAGAGATGCTGCTAGGGAAAACTATGGCCCCCGGGTCTATTCACTTATAAATTTACAAATGCTACTATTACCTTGCTGCCTTTATTTAATTTTTATTTTATTTTGCAATTTAAAATTATCTACAATTATCTACACAACTCTTTTGCTTGCAAATAACGAGATCAAGGGGATTGACAACCCTCTTGCCCGCGTTGGGTGCAAGTTGTTTGTTCTTTTGTGTGCAGCCGCTGAAGGCGGTTGAGGATTGATATTCCTATTGGTTCGATTAACCTTGGTTTCATAACTGAGGGAAATACTTACCCACTTTGTGCTGCAATAACCCGTTCCTCTTCACTGAAAACCCAACGCAGATCACAAGTATCAAGGGTCCACGAAGTAGCAACCTCGTCTATTCCATCACGGCTTACGTCCACGACGGACTAGCCTCACTCGGGGTCGATCTTCACGAAGCAGGCTGTCGGGGTACGACTATCTATGTGGCCGGCAAAGCCCCTTTAGTGGTTCGGCAAGGGAGGTCCTCTATCGCAAAGAGCATCACCGGACACTGCACGCTCGAGGATTTAGATAGGTTCGGGCCGCCGGAGCATAATACCCTACGTTCTGTGAGGTGTGGTTTGATTCGGGTTCACAGTACACGAGCGTCGCAGCCCGGGAAGGATGCTTCGGGAGCGTCGCTACGCGTGTAAATGAATGGAGTGTCGACCCTCCTGAAGGTAGCCATGGACCTCCTTTTATAATCCAAGGGGTTACCACAGTGGCTAAAATGGTATTTACACATAGTAAACAATGTATATCCATCTGCCAAAACTGCTGGCAATTGTGGTAGTGGGAAATACCCAACTCTGACGGATTAGGATAGACGCATTAAATGCGCAGTGTGGTGGCACGCTGGCGACGTCTCCCAGCAAGGATTGCCTCTCCTTCTGTGCTGTTTGCCCAGCTACCTCTTATTCCTTCGCCACGCCGCGGGACGGGTGTCATTAAAGATCTGTTATAAGCCTGGGAGGCAGCCATGTGCCCCGACCAGTCTCACCTACCCGCCTGCCCGCTCGACACCTAGCTGATGTAGACAATCAGCCAAGTGACATGGAGCGACGGCTTGGCGGGCGGAGGCCTTGGCGGGTGCGCTATCGTCCGAGCCCCCCGTCAAGGAGGACTTGCCGGTTCGCTCAAGCCCTTGTATGAAGAGCCGGGCATCCAGATCCAACCTGACATGGTCCTGTCGGTCTGGAGGCCGTGGTCGTCTGGTGCACAAGTCAGGGTACTAAGGGCCCCGTTCTTCAGTACATTGACAGGAGCCCCCGGGCCTGGGCCACACTTGCGTCCGTGACGTTTGTTGGGTTAGGCCCAAACACAGTGCACAACACAAGCAGCCGCAATTACCTAAGATTATGTTGATTATCCCTCCCGCCCCTTCCCGCAATATGCATTGAATGCGAGCTGCGGGGGAAGCGGGGCGAGAAGGCGCTGAAAAGATACGCCTGAAAAACCGCGCCGCGTTGGCCCGAAGGGGCGCTTCCTACGTCACGTATTTTCATACGACCCTTTTTATTGGGGGAGAGGGGCGGCCGCCTAAGCAGTGCGCCTGGCATCGGGCGGTCAGCCTCTGAGCTGTCCCGCGCCGCTTGGGTGTCCTGCCCCTTCCGCTCCGTCTCCCCCTCTTAATTGTATCCCGTGCGACGCATGTCACGCGCGAGGGTCGGCATTGGCTGGGAAAGGCGGTCGCCAGCACCGGCTATGCGTCAGTGCGTGCTCGCCGTGGGTCACGAAGAGCCATCCCCCTCCTCTTCTCCGACCCTATAAAGAGGGGGAGTTGTGAGGAAGCGTTGCTCATTCGCGCCCTCCTGCCCTAGCCTCCCGACCAACGTATTCTCTTCCCTCCCTTCGCCATCTCCTCTAGCAAGCCATTTCCGCCATGGCGAGGGGTCGCGGTCGTGCTCGTGGGTCCGGCGCCGCGGCGAGGGGCGCCCCAGAGCCCGATGCGGATTGTGGCGACGGCGGCAGGAGTTGGCTCTAGCTCCCGTGGAAGGATGGCGTCCCGGGGCCGCGGAGGGGCGGCGTCCCGGGGCCGTGGAGGGATGGCTCCGTTCATCCACGGTGGTCGTAGCGGCGCACCTCTCCCACAGCCCCATGCGGGGATCCATGCGGAGGAGGAGGTGCAAGAG
Organism: Elymus sibiricus; assembly: GCA_039707655.1. Lineage (NCBI taxonomy): Eukaryota > Viridiplantae > Streptophyta > Magnoliopsida > Poales > Poaceae > Elymus > Elymus sibiricus. The sequence continues at coordinate 246,611,825 of CM077673.1, read as the reverse complement.
TTCGTCGTAGTGATCCCCCGGTGGCCGCGGAGCTGGCTCCACGTCCCCGACCCCTTCGCGTGGGCCTTGGAGAGTAGCCGGCCTCGAGGCTTTTGGCTTCGGGCGGATGACTGCTGCAACGGGCCCGCTTGGGTGGGCGTCGACCTCTCCACCGGGAGTGCCATGTTCCTGACACGGGGGTGGAAGTCATTTGCCCGCTCCCGTGGTCTAGGACCCTGGCACCTTCTCCACTTCAACTTCGACGGCTCCGTCACCCTCTTCGTGAAGATTTTCGGGGTGTCCGGCATCCGCTTGGAGTGCTGCGCGGAGAGTTTGAGGGCAACGACTACAACTCCTCCAGCGACAATGATGACGATGGTAGCACCTTCAGCATCAAGCAGGAGGACACCAACTAGGCGCGCACGGCGTCGTATACTAGGGTTTAGAGATGCGGGAACGAGGCTCCATCCGCGAGACCTCGTTTCTTGATCAATCGCCACATCGTAGTGGTAGATCTCCTTTTGTGTTTAAATCGTACCCAATGTAACCCTGCGTGGAAATGAAGAGAAAATATTGGGTATCTTTAAAACATTAAAGCTTCGTCATGTGTCTACGAAAGTCCATTCCTCTTTACGCGACAAAACTACGCTTGCGTGTTTTCTTGACTCTTGACGCTTGCCGGCGTGTACATTCCTACCGCGGGCGCTTCTAAGGATAAATCCCGAGCACCCTTCTGGTAGTGTAGCTCTCGGCAAGGCCGTCCCGTCGTCCTCGTCACAGCTACTTAAGGTGTTGGGCATGCTTCCAACACTCAAGCGCGCAACGATTTCGACAAGGGCCCTTAGCGTGCAGGTTTTCTTACACAAGCACCAGCTTGTCATAGGGAAATGTTCGAGAATTTCAAAAAGTTTCCGCAACTTAGCTTTTTTTGTTGCGTTTATTGCCGCAAGGCGACCATCCTTGAACGCATATATAGGTGCCTGTATTGCCTCTCTCCCCCGGGAAGACTTGCGTGCGGGGGCCCCTCTCCTCCTGTTTGAGAAAAATAAAGGAGAGAAAATAAAAGAGGCTAGGAACCTAGGTGGTTCACTAGTCACCTTATGCAACTGAAAAGTGATCACAACATCTCACATAAGATACACAAGATAAATATGTACTTTGACAGAGAGTTGAAGAACACTTAGCTTTATTGACTACCCTCAGGGTCATCGCCTAGCTTTGTACAAAGGATTACACGCCTTGGCGGTGAACTTATACAAAAGGGTCTGCCGGCGGCCTGGCAACCGCGCCTCATGGGTAGAACTTGCGAAATGCTCGATATTCCATGAGTTTTGTGCCGGGGTGCCATCTTCGGTCTCCAGGCGGACTGTGCCAGGCCTGGTGACTCGTACTACCCAGTAAGGGCCTTCCCACTTCGGCGTCAACTTGTTTGATCCCTTCGCGGACTGAATCCGTCGAAGAACTAGGTCACCTTCCTCAATGCTCCTGGCGCGCACCCTGTGGCTGTAATAGTGGCGCAGGGATTGCTGGTACCTTGCGGCACGCAACGCGGCCTGGAGATGATCTTCCTCGAGGAGCACAACGTCATCTTGTCGCATTTTCTCTTGCCGGTCCTCGTCAAAGGCCTGCACTCTCGGTGACCCGTATGTGAGTTCTGTGGGGAGAACTGCTTCTACAACATAAATAGGAAGAAGGGTGTCTCGCCGGTGGCTCGATTTGGTTTCGTCCTGATTGACCAAAGAACCACCGGGAGTTCATCAATCCAGCGCTTTCCGTGCTTGTGCAGCTTGTCGAAAGTTCTCATCTTGAGGCCTCGCAACACTTTAGCATTTGCCATTTCTACTTGCCCGTTGGTCCTTGGGTGAGTGACGTGGATTGAGACTACGTCGGTATTTCCCGAAAGAGGAAGGGATGACGCATCACAGCGACGGTAAGTATTTCCCTCGGTTATGAAACCAAGGTATCGAATCAGTAGGAGGATCACCACCAAACAGCACCTGCACACAAAGAACAAATACTTGCAACCTGTCGGTGCACTAGGACAGGGGTACCCAGTGCCCTTGACTTATGCGCAGGCAGTAGTAGCAAAACCCGTCGGGAAAAGCAACCTCACCGCCGAGCAAACATTTGAGAACCAGACCCCGACAGCAACAACCTGCAGAAGGCCAAGCAAACACCGGCAAGACCAACGCGACGGCCCAGGAGGAGCCCAAAGCACGCCAGCCACATCCCCAGGGCCTGCCGGGGACCGAGGCGCGCACGTCTCAGGAAGACCCGGCAAGCCATCCCCCGGCAGTCACGAGCTGACCAGCCACCGCTCCACCGCTTCACGATGCCAGTCGCTTGTCGATGCGGTGTCGGGCCCTCTAGCGGCTAAGTGGCGATGCACCGGAAGGAAGATTATATCCAGTTGACACCCGTCCAGCGGCGTGTCAAGACCCTAAGCAACGCCTAGCTAGGCGGTGACAAGAGCTTGCCGGGGATGCATCCCCGAGCGCCACCTAGCCTAGCAATCATGGTATTTTGTCCTAAATGCCAGAGTTAGGTATGATAGCTCTGTTAGCTCTCTAATCGATAGATAATGACTGTTTTTCCATTGTGGTTGCCCCTTGCACTATAAAAGGAGGCCCAAGGCAACCTAGCTCAAGATTCGGACCTTTGGGCACTTGTACTCATGTACCAGCTCTCCCTCAATGGCAGCCCTTGCCGGGATTGAGCGCCGCGTGTTCTTCATGTTCCTACGATCAATCCACCAAAAGCAGGAGTAGGGTTTTACGCTTTACCGTGGCCCGAACGTGGGTAAAAATGCCAGCGTCCCGATCGTCACGCTGCCTCATGCTCTCCGCTCTTTGTGCAACGTGACCCCCCCTTGCCGAACCACAAAGGGGCCTCTGGTCCCGTAGGTGATCGTGTGCATCCATGCCCCGACATCTTTGGCGCGCCAGGTAGGGGGCGCGTCGTTGCGCGAACCCGAGTTCGTGAATGGCGAGTCGATCTTCATCATCATCTTCTTCATCCATGGCTCCCAAGAAAAAGCCCGGTGTGACCACGCATCCCTCCACTTCAAAGGCTCCTTCGCCATGCCAGACACGTTGTCGGAAGCAATGGCACGAGCCCAACTTCTACTTAACTTCCCGCCGGCGGCTGACAAGATGGATGAGTGGAGAGCTACCATCCAGAGCTTGATATCCTTCGTCGAAGCCAACAAATCTCAGCATGCACAACCTTCACGACCCATGCATATGGCTACGGCAGCCCAGGCCGACGATCGCGTTGAGGGGGCCACACCCACGGTGCAGTCCACTCCGCGACAGCAAGCCCAGGAACAGCCGCGACGAGCTTCACATGCTGATGAGTTCGACGAAGCATCTATGGCCTCGTCCGGTCCACGCGATCTACGGGATCAGCGGCGTGTCTTGGAGGATTGGCGGAAAGAAGAGGCGCTCATCAGCATTGAGCGGCGTCGAGAAGCACACCACCAGTTTGACAGGCGCAATGGCTGAGGCGCTGGCGACCCCGCGCCCAGTGCTGGCGGGTACCTGCCTTACGAGGTGGGATGCCCTGCCTTCACTCGCGAGCTGCAGCAGGTCCGCTGGCCATCGGCCCGAGCTTTCAAACTAGAGCTGACGGAAAAGTATGATGCGAAGCTAAACCCGGCGGAGTTCCTGGGCATCTACATGATAGCCGTTCAAGCCACCGAAGGAAGAGACGAGAAGGTGCTCGCCAACTATTTCCCTTTGGCACTCAAGCCAAATGTGAGATCGTGGCTGATGCACCTACCGGAAAACTCCATCTCATCATGGGCTGATCTGTGCAACGAATTCGTCGGTGCCTTCACAGGCGGCCATCAGGAGCCAGGACAGCCCAGCGATCTGCAAGTCCTGCCGCAAAAAGAAGGAGAGACCTTGCGGAAGTACATTCAGAGATTCAGTCGAGTACACCGCAACATCCCAGAAATACACCCCACTGCCGTAATTGCCGTGTTCCATTCGAACGTGCGCAATAGGAGGATGCGGGCCAAGATGAATGTGAAACTCCCCAAGACTGTAAATGAGCTGTATACGATGGCGGACAAGTGTACTCGTGCTGAGGAAGGAAGGGGACTCCCCGGAGAGGAGGCTGGCGTCGAAGTCGACTCAGACGACGACGACGACACTCCCAGCTCGAAAGGGAGGAACAAAAAGCGTAACAAGAAACGCAAGGGAAAAGCAGTGTTGGCTTTGCAGAGCTCTCGTAATCTTGCTGCCGGCAGGAAGGCCAAGGCCGAGACCCCCAGCAAGGAAGCTGCCGCGTGCGCTGATTGCTGGGAGGCCGTAACAGCAGAGAAAACAGGGAAGTCCGACGGGCCGTACTGCAAAATCCACCGCACCAAGGGCCATGATCTCCAAGAGTGCCGTCAAGTTGAGCAGCTTGTCGAGAAGCAGAAGGCCGAATACGAGAAGCATGACAAAGAGAAGGGCCAAGACGCTGCTGCCGGGAAGGGCAGTGGCGGCAGGGGAGGCCGCCGTGGCAAGGCCCCGTAGTAGAAGGAAAGGCCAGCCAGAGGCCGTGAGAAGAAAGAAACAGAGGATATGAGTGACGATGAGGATGATGAGGAGGATTCCAGTGATCAGGAATTCTAGAGAGCAACCGAAGCCATGTGTGTTGACGGGGGTGCATCCTTGCACTCCTCTCACCGGCAGCTCAAGCTATGGGCGCGTGAGGTCAACGCTGTGGAACCTGCTGCAGAGTCCAAAAGGCCACTCGGATGATCCTGCACGCCTATCATCTTTGACGAAGAGGACCATCCTGATCGCACCATTGCCATTGTTGGTTTCTCCAACGATCCGCAACCTTAAGGTCACCAAGATGTTAGTTGACGGCGGGGCGGGATTGAACTTAATCTCTCCAAAGGTGGTCGAGAGGCTGCAAATCCCTGACGAAGAGCTCAAGGCTACGGGTACTTTCCAAGGAGTCAACCCCGGCAGGAGCCGACCTAAGGGAAAGATCACTTTGCCTGTGACATTTGGCGGGGAGTTAAACTACCAAACCGAGAAGGTGGTGTTCGATGTGGTTGAGCTTCCCCTGCCTTACAACGGAATTCTTGGTCGCCCAGCCCTGGCAAAGTTCATGGCAGCATCTCACTATGCTTAGAACACTTTGAAGATGCCAGGACCCATTGGAATCATCTCTATCCCATCTGACCAGAAAGATGCAGTCATATGCGTGGATAAGATATATCGAGACGCGGTAGCAGCTGAGGTCGTGGAAGTGCCAACTCCCGCCAAGGAGTCAAGGAAAGAGAGGAAATCTAGAAGGGATGCCGGCAAGGACTCCGGGAAGCGCGCCTCTTCGGAGTGCGTTGCACTCGTCGAGGATCTGCCGGGGGGTTCCACTAGCAAGAAAGCCAAGGTCACCTATCCTGAGACGAAGAAGGTCCCAACAGGGTAGGATGGCGCTGGTGGCATGCTCACCATCAGCGCCACCCTTACTGACAAATAGGAAAGCACGCTCATTGCCTTCCTGCGGGCGAATGTCGATGTGTTAGCTTGGCAACCATCTGACATCCTCGGTGTTCCCAGGGAGGTAATCGAGCACCACCTTGCTGTCTGCCCCCACGCCAGGCCCATCAAACAAAGGGTTAGGAAACAAGCCTTGGAGCGGCAGCAGTTCATCGCCGAAGAGATCAGGAAACTTGAAGCAGTTGGCTTGGTCAGAGGAGTGTTGCACCCAACTTGGTTAGCCAACTCGGTGGTGGTGCGCAAGGCAAATGGGAAATGGAGGCTCTGCATAGATTTCACTGAGCTGAACAAAGCATGCCCGAAGGACCCTTTCCCTTTGCCACGCATCGACCAGATTGTTGATTCCACATCCGGGTGTGACTTGCTTTCCTTCCTGGACGCTTACTCTGGGTACCACCAGATCTTCATGGCTAAGGAAGATGAGGAAAAGACCGCGTTCATAACTCCGTGCGGCACGTACTGCTTTGTAATGATGCCCTTTGGGTTAAAGAGCGCTGGTTCTACCTTTGCCAGAGCCGTGCAGACTGGATTTGGACCGCAGTTGCAGAAGAATGTAGAAGCCTACATTAATTATATAGTTGTCAAGACCAAGGACGAAGCAACTCTCATACAAGACTTGGAAGAGACTTTTGCAAACCTACGCAAGATCAATTTGAAGCTCAACCCTGAGAAGTGTGTCTTTGGCATTCCATTCGGCAAGCTACTTGGGTTCTTTGTGTCTCAGCGGGGAATAGAAGCAAATCCCGACAAGATCAAGGCAATTGAACAGATACAAGCGCCCAAGACCGTCAAGGACATCAGACGTTTGACCGGGTGCGTTCCGGCGCTAAGTAGGTTCATCTCCAAATCCGCCGAACGCGCCCTACCGTTCTTCAAGATCCTGAAGAAGGCATGCCCGGTAAAGTGGACCCCGGAAGCATAAGCGGCGCTGCAAGATCTGAAAATTTATCTTTCTTCCGCTCCCACCTTGGTCGCTCCTAGGCCACAAGAACGTTGCTGCTATACTTGGCAGCAACAAATCAAGTGGTTAGTGCAGCACTGGTGGCACAGCGAGAAGTAGATGAGGATGCAGCCGCTGCAGCCGATGCTGCCGGGAACAAAACCGAAGCTTCTGCGTAGAACCCAATGCAGACCCGGAGGAATCTCAGAAAGCTAGCGAAGGCAATCCCAAGGAAGTGGCGAAGAAGAAAGTGGTGCAGCGGCCAGTTTACTTTGTCAACTTTTTGTTACAGGGGCTAGGTCAAGATATTCCGGAGTACAAAAGCTGATCTTCGGCCTCATTATGGCCTCGAGTAAGCTACACCACTACTTCCAAGCCCATGAGATCACAGTTGTCACTCGCTTTCCGCTACAGCGCATATTGAGGAACCCCGAAGCCACCGACAGGATAGCCGAGTGGGCCCTTGAGCTGTAAAGTTTTGGCTTGAAGTATGAGAGCACTTCCATAGTTCAGAGCAGGGCGTTGGAAGAGTTTATTCCCAAATGGACACCCACACCAGATGAAGAGATCCCAGAGACAGTCCTCCCCGACAAAGAAGCACCCAAGGATTGGATCATGTACTTTGACGGTGCTTTCTCGCTCCAGGGTGCCGGAGCAGGTGTGTTCCTCATCGCCCCCACCGGAGAGCACCTCAAGTACGTGGTGGAGATGCACTTCCCCCGGGAGGAAGCTACCAACAACATCGCTGAATATGAGGGGCTCCTTGCCGGACTTAGAATCGCGGTGGATTTGGGAATCAAGAGACTGATCATCCGAAGGGATTCGTAGCTCGTGGTGAAACAAGTCAACAACGATTATCAAAGCCCACTGATGGAAGCATACGTGGAAGAGGTGAGGAAACTGGAGGAGCGCTTTGATGGATTGCAAGCAGAACATGTGCCCCGTGCGGAAAACACCATCGCTGATCATCTATCAAAGTGTGCTGTGCAAAAGCTCTCTGTGGAACCAGGAACCTTTATCATTCGCCTTACCCAACCTTCAGTATGCCCGTCAACAATGGCCATGAAGAGAAGAAAGCTGAACTCCGATAAGCGTTTCCCGGCAGAGCTTCCCGAAGCCACTGGTAGAGAAGCTGCCGGAGACAGTCTCGTTTCACCTGGTGAGCAGCTTTCTCCTACGGAACTCCAGGTTCCCGTGGTCGAGACAAGCGCTCCCACGGACGTGGAAATGCCTTTAGTCCTAGTTCTCGAGCCCCAGGCTCCAACTTGGGCACAACACATAGTCCGTTTTCTTCAAACAGGAGAACTCCCCGAAGGGCAAGAAGAAGCCGAAAAAGTATCCCGGCGGTCAAGTATGTACCAGTTTGTCGATGACACCTTGTATAGAAGTCGACCGAACGACGTGAAATTAAAGTGCATTTGTCGGGAGGACGGACTGAGGCTGTTGGTAGAGATTCACGGAGGCGTATGTGGCTTGCACATTGGATCTAGAGCTCTTGCTGGGAAGGCCTTCCGGCAGGGTTTCTACGGGCCAACTGCCCTCCAAGATGCAACTGAATTGGTCACCAAGTGTGAGGCGTGCCAGTTCCATTCCAAGGACAATCATCAGCCAGCACAAGCTCTCCAGACGATCCCTTTGTCCTGGCCCTTTTCGTTCTGGGGGCTCGATATTTTGGGCCCCTTTCCCCGTGCTGTCGGGGGCTTTGAGTTCTTGTTCGTAGCAATCGACAAGTTCACTAAGTGGCCTGAGGTAGAGCAAGTAAGGAAGGTGACCACGCAGTCAGCTATCAAGTTCATGAAAGGGTTGGTGTGTCGTTTTGGAGTACCTAAAAGAGTGATCACCGACAACGACACCCAGTTCACGAGCTGTGCCTTCATGCAGTACATCCAAAACCTTGGAAGCAAGGTCTCCTTCGCCTGTGTTGCCCCTCCAAGGAGCAACGGGCAAGTCGAGAGGATGAACGCTGAAGTACTGCGAGGCCTCAAGACAAGAACTTTTGATAGGCTGCGGAGGAGCGGCAAGCGCTGGGTAGATGAGCTGCCAGTGGTTCTTTGGTCCCTCAGAACGACACCAAATCGAGCTACCGGCCAGACGCCCTTCTCCCTTGTGTACGGGGCGGAAGTAGTGCTCCCCACGGAACTCATATACGGGTAACCTCGAGTACTTGCCTACGACGAAGTAGAGCAAGAGCATCTATGGCATGACGATGCCATGCTCCTCGAGGAAGATCGTCTCCGGGTTGCCGTGCGTGCTGCACGCTACCAGCAAGCCCTGCGCCGCTATCATAGCCACAGGGTACATGCCCGGAGCCTTGAGGAAGGCGACCTTGTCCTTAGGCACGTTCAGTCCGCCAAGGGTACCAACAAGTTGACGCCGAAGTGGGAAGGCCCTTACCGGGTAGCACGAGTCACCAGACCTGGCGCAGTCCATCTAGAGACCGAAGATGGCACCAAGGTGCTTAACTCATGGAATATTGAGCATCTTCATAAGTTCTACCCGTAAGGCACGGCTGCCAGGCGCAGTCCCCAGCAGCCACCTTTTGTACAAGCCTTGCCGAAGTTGCATATAACCCTTTGTACAAAGCCAGGCGCAGACCCTGTGCGACAATAATAAAGCTAGGCATAGCATCATATCATTGCATTAAACAGTCGTTGCACATCTATTATGATTGTAGTATCGTCGCCTACTTAAGTTCTAGAAATTTGCTAGAATACTTGTTGAGCCTATAATCCTTGTTGCTACGCTCTCTCCCCAAGGGATAGAGACCTCTTGCCCTGTGTGTTTTGCCACCAGGTAAATATAGAAGGAGGACGAAAGAACAAGGACGGCGGCCCAGTGTACTCCAGAAAGGGATACTACCTGAAAAGAGATAAGTCTAATCGCATATCCCAAGTTTTATGTTTGTTAGCTCCCTTAATGGAAATCCTTACTCTCTTTTCGAATGTGCTCGGTGAGGTTCCCTCGCGTGGTACAAACCTTTGTCGGGATGAGCTGCTCCCCCAGGTCCTGATACTTATCAGCTCCGCGGGACCGCGCCAATACCGACAAGGGTCCCTGCTGGAGAACAACGCCAGCCTGCTGCCGGGGGCTCACTCCCCTTTTGGCACTCGCGGTTAATAGTGACCCGGCAGGCGACCCCGCGTGGCGCGAACAAACACATTGACACAGTAGAAAAAAAGAGAGGGGGATAGTACTCAGGGAAGTAAAATAACATTCATTCATTCGTTTGTCGATCCAAATCGGATAGGAATTACATTACGATTAACTAAAACTTGGCGAACGCCTACATCTTTAGACATATAAAAAGATAAGTGCCCCGTAATGCCTTCCTTGTCCCTCTCCTCCTAGGAGTTAGGTGAAGAAGAAGTAGGGGGCAAAAGGAGCGCCTGGCTGGGATTCGGCGCCTCCCCGCCAGGACCAGAGGGACGTGACCGAAGAGCAGAAGGGCCCCATCCCCAGACAGGACGGACGAAGCCGAAGGAGCGGAGAAGACCGACAAGGGGAAAGAAGGCGGAGGGCAGGTGTAGATGGTGGCGCCGCCGAGGCCCAGCTGGTGATGATGGTGCTGCCGGGGAATGCGACGCGTCAGAGCCCTCATCCGCGCTCCTGATGCGTCGTGGGTCCCCGACCGCCATCTACTTCCTCATTGCCACCGCTCGAGGGAACGCCTCCGCCATCGTCCAAGCTCCCGACGCGACAGCCAGGGGACCCCACAGAGAGCATGGTCGTCGCTGGTGGCCTGTTGGGGAACGTTGCATGGGAAACAAATTTTTTCTTACGCACACGCGAGATCTATCCATGGTGATGAGCATCTACGAGAGGGAGAGTGGATCTACATACCCTTGTAGATCACTAAGCGGGAAGCGTTAAGAAACGCGGTTGATGTAGTCGAATGTCTTCACGATCCAAATCGCCGAGCGTCCCGCGATCCAATCACGATCCGTCCCGATCTAGCGCCGAACGGACGACACCTCCGCGTTCAGCACACGTACAGCTCGATGACGATCTCCGCCTTCTTGATCCAGCAAGAGGGAGCGGAGAGGTAGATGAGTTCTCCGGCAGCGCGACGGCGCGGCGGCGGCGGCGGCGGAACTATTCTAGCAGGGCTTCGCCTAAGCACTGCTGAAAACTAGAGGACTTGATCTATCGGGAGAGAGGGCGTGGCCTTTTTTGTTGAAGTGCTTTGGTCCTCTCTCCCTCTAGTATATATAGGAGGGAGGGGAGGGGCCGGCGCCCTAGGGATCCTCCCCTAGGGTCGGCCGAAGTGGGGAGGTGGAGGAGTCCAACTCCAATCCTACTAGGAGTAGGATTCCTCCCCCACTTGGTTTTTCCTTTCCTCCACTTGGGCTTTCCCACCCCAGCCGCATGGGCCTTGTTGGGGGGCGGGGGGGGGGGGGGGGGGGGGGTTCGGCCAGCCCACTAGGGGCTGGTTTACCTCCTCCCACAGCCCATGAGGCCCTTTGGGGCGAGAGGCCCCTCCCGATGGTCCCCCGGTACCCTCCCGGCACTCCCGATACACTACCGAAGTACCCCAAACTTTTCCGGTGACCAAAACGGGACTTCCTATATATCAATCTTTACCTCCGGACCATTCTGGAGCTCCTCATGATGTCCTGGATCTCATCCGAGACTCCGAAAAACCTTCGGTCACCACCATTCATAACTCTATACTACCGAAACGTCACCGAACCTTAAGTGTGCAGACCCTGCGGGTTCGAGAACTATGTAGACATGACCGAGACACCTCTATGGTCAATAACCAATAGCGGGACCTGGATGCCCATATTGGTTCCTACATATTCTACAAAGATCATTATCGGTTGAACCTCTATGTCAAGGATTCAGTTAATCCCGTATGCTGTTCCCTTTGTTCTTCTGTATGTTACTTGCCCGAGATTCGATCGTCGGTATCTCTATACCTAGTTCAATCTCGTTACCGGCAAGTCTCTTTACTCGTTCCGTAATACAAGATCCCGTGGCTAACACTTAGTCACATTGTTTGCAAGGCTTATTGTGATGTTGTATTACTGAGTGGGCCCTGAGATACGTCTCCGTCATACGGAGTAACAAATCCCAGTCTTGATCCATGCCAGCTCAACAGACACCTTCGGAGATACCTGTAGAGCATCTTTATAGTCACCCAGTTATGTTGTGATGTTTGATACACACAAGGTATTCCTCCGATGTCAGTGAGTTGCATGATCTCATGGTCATAGGAACAGATACTCGACATGCAGAAAACAATAGCAATAAACTGACACGATCATATGATACGTTCATTGTTTGGGTCTTGTCCATCACGTCATTCTCCTAATGATGTGATCCCGTTATCAAATGACATCTCATGTCTATGGCTAGGAAACCTTGACCATCTTTGATCAACGAGCTAGTCTACTAGAGGCATACTAGGGACACAGTGTTGTCTATGTATCCACACATGTATCAGTGTTTCCAATCAATACAATTATAGCATGGATAATAAATGATTATCATGAACAAGGAAATATAATAATAACTCCTTTTATTATTGCCTCTAGGGCATATTTCCAACAGTCTCCCACTTGCACTAGAGTCAATAATCTAGCTCACATCACTATGTTATTTACATTGTAATGAATCTAACACCCATACAGTTCTGGTGTTGATCATGTTTAGCGACATTCAGATCCGTGTGTACTTTGCAAATATTTATGTCCTCCTCCTTGATGTAATCGCAGATGGAATTGAAATGTCGCTTTATGTGTCTGGTCCTCTTGTGAAACCTTGGTTCCTTGGCTAGAGCAATGGCACCAGTGTTGTCACAGAATAGAGTCATTGGGTTTAGTGCACTAGGCACTACTCCAAGATCTGTCATGAACTCCTTCATCCAGAAACCTTCCTTCGCCGCCTCCGAGGCAGCGATGTACTCTGCTTCGCATGTAGAATCAGCTACCACGCTTTGCTTGGAACTGCACCAGCTTACTGCACCCCCATTGAGAATAAATACGTATCCGGTTTGAGACTTAGAGTCATCCAGATCAGTGTCAAAGCTTGCATCGACGTAACCCTTTACGACGAGCTCTTGATCACCTCCATAAACGAGAAACATGTCCTTAGTCCTTTTCAGGTACTTCAGGATATTCTTGACCGCTGTCCAGTGTTCCATTTCTGGATCACTTTGAAACCTTCCGGCCATACTTATGGCAAGGCTGACATCGGGTCTTGTGCACAGCATTGCATACATGATAGAGCCTATGGCTGAAGCATAGGGGATGACACTCATCTTTTATCTATCTTCTGCAGTCACTGGGCATTGAGTCTTACTCAACTTCACACCTTGCAGTACAAGCAAGAACCCCTCATTTTGAAATTTTTCAAAACTTTGTCAAGGTATGTGCTCTGTGAAAGTCCTATTAAGTGTCTTGATCTATCTCTATAGATCTTGATGCCTAATATGAAAGCAGCTTCTCCTAGGTCCTTCATTGAAAAACTCTTGTTCAAATATTCCTTCATGCTTTCCAACATTTCTATATTGTTTCCAATCAGCAATATGTCATCCACATATAATATTAGAAACGCTATAGAGCCCCCACTCACTTTCTTGTAAATACAAGCTTCTCCGTAAACTTGTATAAACCCGAACGCTTTGATCACCTCATCAAAGCGAAGATTCCAACTCCGAGATGCTTGCACCAGTCCATAAATGGATCGCTGGAGTTTGCAAACTTTGTCAGCATTCTCTGGATCGACAAAACCTTCTGGTTGCATCATATACAACTCTTCCTTAAGGAAACCGTTAAGGAATGCTGTTTTGACATTCATCTGCCAAATTTCATAATCGAAAAAGGCAGCTATTGCTAACATGATTCTGACGGACTTAAGCATCGCTACGGGTGAGAAGGTCTCATCGTAGTCAACTCCTTGAACTTGTGAAAAACCCTTTGCCACAAGTCGAGCTTTATAGACGGGGACATTACCGTCCGCGTCTGTCTTCCTCTTAAAGATCCATTTGTTCTGAATGGCCTTTCACCCTTCAGGTAATACTTCCAAAGCCCATACTTTGTTTTCATACATGGATCCTATCTCGGATTTCGTGGCCTCTAACCATTTGTCAGAATCCGGGCCCATCATCGCTTCTCCATAGCTCGTAGGTTCATCGTTGTCCATCAACATGACCTCTAAGACAGGGTTGCCGTACCACTCGGGAGCAGTACGCATCCTTGTCGACCTACGAGGTTCGATAGCAACTTGATCCGAAGCTTCATGATCATTATCATTAACTTCCTCTTCAACCGATGTAGGCTCTATAGAAACATCTTTCTGCGCTGCGCTAATCTCAGGTTGAAGTAAAGGTTCAACAACCTCATCAAGTTCTATCTTGCTCCCACTCAATTCTTTCGAGAGAAACTCTTTCTCAAGAAATGTTCCGTTTTTAGTGACAAACACTTTGCCTTCGGATCTGAGATAGAAGGTATACCCAACTGTCTCTTTTGGGTATCCTATGAAGACGCATTTCTCCGCTTTGGGTTCCAGCTTTTCAGGCTGAAGCTTTTTGAGATAAGCATCACATCCCCAAACTTTAAGAAATGACAACTTTGGATTCTTGCCAAACCACAGTTCATATGGCGTCGTCTCAACGGATTTCGATGGTGCCCTATTTAAAGTGAATGCACCCGTCTCTAATGCATAACCCCAAAACGATAGTGGCAAATCGGCAAGAGACATCATAGATAGCACCATATCCAATAAGGTTCGATTACGACGTTCGCACACACCATTACGCTGTGGTGTTCCAGGCGGTGTCAATTGTGAAACAATTCCACACTGTCTTAAGTGACTACCAAACTTATAACTCAGATATTCTCCTCCTCGATCAGATCGTAGGAATTTAATCTTCTTGTTACGACGATTCTCAAATTCACTCTGAAATTGCTTGAACTTTTCAAACGTTTCAGACTTGTGTTTCATCAAGTAAATATACCCATATCTACTTAAGTCCTCAGTGAAGGTGAGAAAATAACGATATCCACCGCGCGCCTCAATGCTCATCGGACGGCACACATCAGTATGTATGATTTCGAACAAGTCACTTGCCCGTTCCATTGTTCCAGAGAACGGGATCTTAGTCATCTTGCCCATGAGGCATGGTTCACATGTGTCAAGTGATTCAAAATCAAGTGACTCCAAAAGTCCATCAGCATGGAGCTTCTTCATGCGTTTTACACCAATATGACCTAAACGGCAGTGCCACAAGAAAGTGGTACTATCATTATCAACTCCACATCTTTTGGCATCAATGTTATGAACATGTGTAACTGTCGGATTTCGGGCTCCGCAAAACCCTAAGGAATTTGAACCCAGGGGCGTGTGCGAAGATTCCCCAACAGCTTCGCCCCCTCCAAGCCCTCAACACGATAACCCCGCTCGATGGCGAGGAAGACGATGGCACACAAGAGTTTACCCAGGTTCGGGCCACTGCGACGCGTAAAAACCTACTCCTGCCTTTGGTGGATTGCCTCCCGAGGAGGTTTGTGGATGAACTAGTACAGTGCTTAGCTTGATGCGTCTGCGGCGGGCCTCCACGTCGCGAGGTTTAGCAGTGGCGTCCCGCGAGCTGATAGCGCTTGGAGAGCTTGGGGAGGTTCTTCTTTCCTGCGAATGAGGCGACTTGGGGGGAGCCCCTTTCGGCGCTCTACGTCTGCAGGGCCCGATCCCGTGCATGCCCCACCACCGTTGGGGCGTCCGGATCGCCAGGACGAGACCAAAGGGGGCGAGGCCTCAATCGCCATTGGGGCCGTCCGGATCACCAGGACGAGACCAATAGCGAGTGAGTAGCCATGCGATCAGTGAGACTCCTGAGGCGCAGTGCTTAGGAGCCCCCTTTTGATGCTCAAGCGACACTCTACGTCGGCGGGGCCCGATCCCGTGCATGCCTCGCCACCGTTGGGGCGTCCGGATTACCCGGACGAGACCAAAGGGGGCGAGGCCTCGATCGCCATTGCGGCCGTTTGGATCACCAGGACGAGACCAATAGTGAGAAAGTAGCCATGCGATCGGTGAGGCTCCTGAGGCGCAGTGCTCAGGAGCCTCCCTTGATGTTCAAGTGGCGACCAATCCTTTATGCCGGTTCTTGTCCCCAGGGAGCGTGAGCCTCCAGGGGTTTTTAAGACAGCGCACCGAGCCGCGGCGGAGCCCCCGAGCGAGGATGAGACGGCACGCACCTGCTAGCTTGCTCGAGAGTGCCACGCGAGGACCAGGACGCCAAGGCCACACGAGGACCAGGACCCCAAGGCCTTGGCGAGGTGTGCGCACCGTGCCAGTAGCCCCCGCTCGCGGGGCGCGAGAGGTAGAGGCTGGCATGCGTTATCCAGAAGAAAGAAATTTCAAGAGAGAGAGGACTGCAAGAAGAAAAATTCCTGCCCCTTTTCCTTTAAACAGAGTAAACAAAAGCCTTGGACTTCTTTCCAGGGAAAAAGGCAAATTCAAACACAAGAAAGGCAGAGAAAAGCCGCGCCCGGCACCTAGGCTAGTCTTCGTCTTCCCCCAGCGCGGAACATAGGGCATCCACGTTGCATGGGCATAGTCATTGGAGGACAGTGTTGTCTGCCAGCGCGGAGCATGGGGCTTCCACTTGGGCATGGGTGGGAACCCCTCCGCGTCCTCGGGGGGCTCCGGGCGTATACAACCCACTCATTATTACGTGAGAGTGTCACAGGTAGAACTTGCGGAGGTGCTGGATGTTCCAGGCATTCTGGATGGGGACGCCGTCTTGAGTCTCCAGACGCACGGCGCCAGGTCTGGAGACGCGGGCGACCTTGAACGGACCCTCCCACATGGGCGAGAGCTTGTGCAAGCCTTCCCTGGAGAGGACCCGCCTCACGACGAGGTCTCCAACTTTGAGGGTCCTGGAGTGGATGTTACAGCAATGGTAGCGCCGCAGCGCCTGCTGGTACCTAGCAGCTCGGAGCGAGGCCCGACGCCGGGCCTCTTCCCTGAGCACGAGATTTGTCCCCGTGAGGCATCCGGACGCTCCTCGTCAAATGCCAAAACCCGCGGGGAACGGTACTTGACTCCGTGCGGGAGGACGGCCTCAGCTCCGTAGACGAGGAAGAACAAGGTCTCGCCGGTGGGCTTAGTCGCGGTAGTGAGGATAGACCACAACACGGACTGAAGCTCGTCGACCCAACCCTTGCCGCAGGCCTCAAGCTTCTTCTTGAAGCTCCTTGCCTTGAGGCCCCGTAGGACCTCCGCGTTGGCGCGCTCTGCCTGACCATTGCTTCGGGGGTGCGCCACCAAGGCGTAGCATATCTGCGTTCCAAGGTTAGCGCAATAGGTCCTGAAGAGGTTACTTGTGAACTGCGAACCGTTGTCAGTGATGATGCGGTTGGGGACGCCGAAGCGGCTCACGATGCCCTTGATGAATTTGACGGCTGATCCGGCGGGGATGGTGCGGACGGGCTCCACCTCCGCCCACCTGGTGAACTTGTCGATGGCGACGTAGAGGTAGCGCTACCCGCCTGCTGCCCGCGGGAAGGGCCCCAGTATATCCAGCCCCCAGACCGCAAAGGGCCAGGAAATCGGGATGGTCTGGAGGCCCTGCGCAGGCTGATGGATTTGCTTGGCATGGAACTGGCAGGCCTCGCACGACCGGACCAGCTCGGTGGCGTCGTTGAGTGCCGTGGGCCAGTAGAAGCCAATGCGAAACGCCTTCCCAACAAGGGTGCGTGACGAGGAGTGATGCCCGCAATCTCCCCCATGGATGTCAGCCAGCAGCTCGCACCCCTGCCCCTGGATACGCACTGCAGCGCGACGTTGTTCGGGCGCCTGCAGTACAGCTCACCATCCCGAAGACAATAAGCTATGGCCTGTCGTACCACTCGCTCCGCGTCTTCCTCCTTTTTGGGTAACGTGCCGTGAAGCAGGTACACCTTGAACTCCTGAGTCCAGTCGTCGACTTGGGGCTCGAGCGCTAGGAGCAGACGAGCTCCCGAGGTTGGACCACAAGTTGGAGCTCCTAAGGGCGGTGCTGGGGGCAGCTCTTCATTCCACGACGCCTGATCCCCAGTTGGTGGTGTTGCGGATGGCCTGAAGAGCCGCTCCTCGAAGATGCCCGGCTCTTGAGGCTCATGGCGCGATGCCCTCTTGGCGATGTCATCGGCCTCCTTGTTCGCGCCGCACGGGATGTGCTGCAACTCCAAGCCCTGGAAACGTTTTTCAATCTTACGTACCTCCGCCAAGTAAGCCTCCATGTGCTCGTCCTTCGGCGTGTACTCCTTGTTGGAAAAGTTGACGAGGAGCTGGGAGTCGCCCTTGATGGTGAGGCGTTGAATCCCGAAGGCCACTGCGGCCCGGAGGCTAGCGATTAAACCCTCGTACTCAGCGATGTTGTTGGAGACCTTTTCACCATGCTGGAAACAGAGTTGCATGGCATAGTAGAGCTTGTCCCCGGTCGGGGAGATGAGCACGACTCCAGCCCCTGCTCCCCTCTGCGCGAAGGCCCCATCGAAATGCATGATCCAACCCTCAGGCGCCTCGTCACCGGGGGTGAGGGACTGGCCCTCGCCCAGCCCCCGGTCGGGAGCGTCTGTCCATTCAGCTCAAAATCCGTCAGGGCCGCTCCCTTGATGACCCTGGTCGTGCTGAACTCTATATTGAAGGCCTGCAGCTCAATGTTCCATTCTGCCACCCTCCCTGCTGCGTTGGGGTTGCACAGCACCTTCTCCAAGGGGTTCGCGGAGACGACCCTGATGGGATGCCCCTGGAAGTAATGGCGCAGTTTCCTTGAGGCGACAAGGAGTGCGAGCAAGAGCTTTTGCTGCATAGGGTAGCGCGAGCGCGCGTCCCGCAACACGGTACTGACGTAGTACACAGGTCGTTCGACGAGGGAGAGGCCTCCCGCTTCGCCTCTCTCCTCTGCGGGCTGTCGAGGCCCGGGTGCCTCGGGCGTCGCCGGGGCGGCTGGAACCTCCGGAGCGTTGTCTCGAGGGGATGGAGGTTTCTTGGCGTCCGGCATGTCGCTCTACCCCCGCCTGGGGGCCCGCCCGTGCCTGAAGGCGCAACGCGCTTGTGAACATGCTCTTCCCTGACTGCCACAAGCGCAGCACTGGCGGAGTGCGGGGTGGCGGCCAGGTACAGCACCAGTGGCTCCCGAGGGTGAGGTGCAACCATTACTGGTGGGCTCGTGAGGTACTGCTTGAGGTCCTCGAATGCCGCATCTGCCTTCGGGGTCCACTCGAAGGGGCCCTTCCTCTTCATGAGCTTGAAGAACGGTAGGGCCCGCTCGCCAAGCTTCGAGATGAAGTGCCCCAAGGAGGTCATGTGGCCCGCCAGCTTCTGCATTTCCTTGAGTGTCTGAGGCGGGCTCATCTTGCCTATAGCCTTCACCTTCTCCAGGTTCGCCTCGATCCTCCGGTGCGACACCAAGAAACCGAGCAGCTTGCCCGACGGGACCCCGAAGACACACTTCTCGGGGTTGAGCCTCAGGTTCACCTGCCTCTGGCTGGCGAACGTCTCCTCCAGGTCCTCGATCAAGGTCTTGGCTTCTCGCAACTTGACCACGATGTCGTCGACATAGGGTTCCGCGTTCTTCCTGAGCTGTGGCCCCAGGATGATGTGCATTGGCCGCTGGAAGGCCGCGCCCGCGTTCCACAGCCCGAAGGGCATGCACGTGTAGCAGAACACACCGCATGTGGTGAGGAAGGCTGTCTTCTCAACATCCTCCACCGCCATCTTGATCTGATGGTAGCCGAGAAGGCGTCCAGGAAGCACAGGAGGTCGCATTCAGCGGTGGAGTCCATGATCTAGTCGATGCGTGGCAGCGGGAACGGGTCCTGAGGGTAGGCCTTGTTGAGGTTCATGAAGTCGACACACATGTGCTCCTTCCCGCACTTCTTTGGGACGACCACCGGGTTGGCGAGCCATTCCGGGTACTGCACCTCCCGGATGACTCCTCCTTCTTTCAGTTTGCCAACCTCTTGGGCAATGAACGCCTGTTTCTCTTGAGCCTGCTTCCTCGCCTTTTGCTTCACCGGTCACGCATTGGGACACACCATGAGGTGGTGCTCAATCACATCCCTCGGGACCCCCACAAGGTCAGAGGCGTTCCACGTGAACGCATCTTTGTTTGCGCGGACGAAGGCTACCAACGCCTCTTCTTGCTTCTGAGGCAGGCTGGCGCCGATAGTGAAGGTGAGGCCCGGATTCTCGTCGCGCACGGGCACCTGCTTCGTCTCAGCCCGGTTCTGAGAGAACAGTTGCTTCTTCTTCACCGGCGCGACGTTGGCGATGTCTTCAACGCCCTCCGAGGCCTGCGCAGCGCCGCCTGTGTTGGGGCGCGCCGTGGCTGCGGCTTTGTAGGCGAGCTTGAGTGCGTGGGCCGCGTCCTTGGTGTCTCCGGCGACGGAGAGGATGCCCCCGCTCCCGGGCATCTTGATGACGTTATAGCCCGGGTGCGTCGCCACCATGAACTGGGCGAGGGTGGGGTAGCCAAGTATCGCATTGTAAGGGAGGTGGATGTGGGCGACGTCGAAGTCGATCTGCTCGGTGCGGTAGTTGGAGCGGGTGCCGAAGGTGACGGGGAGGCGCACCCGCCCCAAGGGGGCGACGGAGCCCCCAGCCACCCCAGAGAAGGGCCTTGAAGGTGCGAGCTGACCTTGGGGCACCTGCAGCGCGTTCAAGGTCTCTACGGAGAGGACGTTGAGGCCGACCCCGCCGTCTATGAGGGTTCTGGTGACCGCCACTCTGTTGATGGTTGGCGTGCACAGCATGGGGAGTGCACCGTCGGCGGCCGTTGTTCTAGGGTGATCGTCGGGGCCGAAGGTGATGTCAATCTCTGGCCACGCTCGGTGCTACGGGGTTTCGAACCGTGGCTAGGCCGCGCCTGCCTGGCGGAGGAACCGCTTGACCTGGCGGTCGGAGGCGGGCGCCTGCGATCCACCGAGGATGCAAGCGACCGCTGGGCCGACCCTGTGAGCCGGGGCGCCACCACGCATCGAGGGCTGCTCGGCCTCTGAGGTTGCATCGACCATCGACACGACAGGGCGAAGAAGAAGCGAAGCTTGCTGAAGACTCCGACACGCCCCTACCTAGCGCGCCAAATGTCGGATCTCGGGCTCCGCAAAACCCTAAGGAATTCGAACCCAGGGGCGTGTGCGAAGATTCCCCAACAGCTTCGCTCCCTCCAAGCCCTCAACACGATAACCCCGTTGTTCCAGAGAACGGGATCTTAGTCATCTTGCCCATGAGGCATGGTTCACATGTGTCAAGTGATTCAAAATCAAGTGACTCCAAAAGTCCATCAGCATGGAGCTTCTTCATGCGTTTTACACCAATATGACCTAAACGGCAGTGCCACAAGAAAGTGGTACTATCATTATCAACTCTACATCTTTTGGCATCAATGTTATGAACATGTGTAACTGTCGGATTTTGGGCTCCGCAAAACCCTAAGGAATTTGAACCCAGGGGCGTGTGCGAAGATTCCCCAACAGCTTCGCCCCCTCCAAGCCCTCAACACGATAACCCCGCTCGATGGCGAGGAAGATGATGGCACACAAGAGTTTACCCAGGTTCGGGCCGCTGCGACGCGTAAAACCCTACTCCTGCCTTTGGTGGATTGCCTCCCGAGGAGGTTTGTGGATGAACTAGTACAGTGGTGTCTTGCCTTGCGGATGTGTTTGCGGGGGTGGTTGTCTCATCCCCCTCCACCGGGCTACCTAGTCTTCATTTATAGCGGCCCGGGTCCTCTTCCCTTATCGCAATGGCGGGAAGGGATCCCACAGCGGCCAAATTTGAAGGGGGATAGGAGGTACACCCTATCCTGACGAAAGGTGGTCTTCGCCTGTAAAGTGGTCGACGGTGATGTAGTGGTGGGCTCGGTGATGACGTTCGTCCTGCGGGGCTTGGGGTCTTGGTCTTGTTGCACCGAAGTGGAAACCTTTGGGGGGTGCTTTGGGAACTCGCGTGCGCCCCTGCCTCCTTTGCACCAAAGGGGAAACTGTCCCCTCTGGGGCACTGGTGCCCGCCTGGCCTAGCTGGCGTCACCCTTGGCCTCCCGAGGCCGTGTGTTGCATAGAAGTCTCTGCCGCTTAGGAGGGGGCCTGGGGAGGCCTATCTCCCCGCGGGTCTTGGCGCTGCTTCCCTCACGAGCTCGGGGTCTCACGAGGGCCTTGTGTCGAGTGAGGCCGCGCCGGGCCGTAGTTGGTTGTTGAGGTGGGCCACGCCTTGGGCCGCAGGCAGGCAAGTCTGGGTACCCTGGTATCCAGAACGCCGACAATATCATCACTATCGAGATTCAATAAGAATAAACCCCTCACATTGGGTGCATGACCATAAAAGATATTACTCATATAAATAGAACAACCATTATTCTCTGATTTAAATGAGTAACCGTCTCGCAATAAACAAGATCCAGATATAATGTTCATGCTTAACGCAGACACTAAATAACAATTATTCAGGTTCATCACTAATCCCGATGGTAATCGAAGAGCGAGCGTGCCGACGGCGATCACATCAACCTTGGAACCATTTCCCACGCGCATCGTCACTTCGTCCTTTGCTAGCCTCCGTCTATTCTGCAGTTCCTGTTTTGAGTTGCAAATGTGAGCAACCGCACCTGTATCAAATACCCAGGCACTACAACAAGAGTTGGTAAGGTACACATCAATAACATGTATATCATATATACCTTGTTTGTTGTTGGCCGCCTTCTTGTAAGCCAAAT
The DNA here is from genome assembly GCA_039707655.1 of Elymus sibiricus. Lineage (NCBI taxonomy): Eukaryota > Viridiplantae > Streptophyta > Magnoliopsida > Poales > Poaceae > Elymus > Elymus sibiricus. The sequence goes on along the minus strand of CM077673.1, from coordinate 246,589,702 downwards.
ACTTGGGGCAGTTTCGCTTCGAGTGACCAGTTCCCTTGCAATGAAAGCACTCAGTTTCTGGCTTGGGTCCAGCCTTGGGTTTCTTCACGGGAGGGGCAACTGCTTTGCCACTCTTCTTGGAGTTACCCTTCTTACCCTTGCCATTCTTCTTGAAACTAGTGGTTTTATTGACCACCAACACTTGATGCTCCTTCTGAATCTCAAACTCAGCGACTTTCAACATCGCAAACAGCTCGGCGACTGACTTATTCATCCCGTGCATGTTATAGTTCAACATGAAGCTCTTGTAGCTAGGTGGCAATGATTGAAGAACTCTGTCAGTGATCGCCTCTGCTGGAAGGGGCATCCCCAATTCAGCCAGACGGGTGGAATACCCAGACATTTTGAGTAAGTGTTCACTGACAGACCCGTTCTCCTCCATCTTGCAGGCATAGAACTTATCGGAGGTCTCATACTTCTCGATCCGGGCATTCTTCTGAAAGATAAACTTCAACTTTAGGAACATATCATATGCTCCATGACGTTCAAAACGTCTTTGAAGTCCCGGTTCTAAGCCATACAACATTGCACATTGAACCATTGAGTAATCATCAGAACGAGCCTGCCAGGCGTTCGCAACGTCTTGAGACTCTACTGGAGCGGGTGGATCACCAAGCGGTGCATCAAGGACATAAGCCTTTTGGGAAGCCGTAAGGATAATCCTTAGAGGGGTGCTACTGCGTTACTTCCATCATCTTTCAACTTAGCTTTCTCTAGGAACGCATTAAAATTCAGGGGTGCTACTGCGTGAGCCATTGATCTACAACATAAATTTTGCAAAGACAACTTAGACTATTGTTCAAGATAATGAGTTTAGTTAATCATATTATTTAAAAACTCCCACTCAAATTGACATCCCTCTGGTCATTCGAGTGTGACATGATCCAAATTCACCAACTCAAGTCTGATCATCACGTGAGTTGAGGTGGTTTCTGTCGGCGTTCTAGGAACGGGGGTACCCAGACCTGCCTGCCTGCGGCCCAGGGCATGGCCCACTTCGGCAGCCAATCACGACCAGACGCAGCCCCACTTGAGACAAGGCCCTCGTGAGGCCCCTAGGCTCGCGGGGAGGAGCAGCGTCAGGACCGGCTAGGGATGGGCCTCCCCAGGCCCCCTCCAGAGCGGCGGAGATCTCTATGCAGGTCCCGGCCTTAGGAGTCAAAGATGACGCAAGGAAGGATAGGCGGGCACCAGCGCGCCAGGCGGTATAGTTTCCCCTTTGGTGCAAAGGGAGCAAGGATGTACGCGGGTTCCCAAAGCTCTCCCAAAGGTTTCCATTCCGGTGCAACAAGGCCATGACCACGAGCCCTGCAGGATGGATGTCATCGCCGAGCCCACCTCTGCATCATCGACAGCTACTTTGCAGGCGAAGACCGCCTTTGGGCAGGGCGGGCATGTACTCCTGTCCCCCTTCAAAATTGGCCGTTGTGGGATCACTTCCCGCCACTGTAATAAGGGAAGAGGACCCGGGCCACCGCTATATATATAGGCTAGGCTGCACCATAGAGGGGGATCCGAAATCGGTCGATCCACTCATCCATCACCAAGCCAACAGAGGGCCAAGAACACCTCAGGAGTGCCCTCACGAGGCTCCAAAACACTGTACTAGTTCATCCACCACACCTCCTCGAGAGGCAATCCACCAAAGCAGGAGTAGGGTATTACGCTTCGCAGCGGCCCGAACCTGGGTAAACCACCGTGTTCATCTTCTTCCTCGTCATCGCGCGAGTTCATCGTCTAGGCCATCGTGTAGCGAGCTAGGTTGGGCGAAGCTGCAGGGGATCTTCGCACACACCCCTATGTTCGAATCTTAAGGGTTTTGCGGAGCCCGAAATCCAACATTTGGCGCGCCAGGTAGGGGGCGTGTCGGGATCTTCTCCAAGCTTCGGTCTTCCCACGCTTCACTGCTCCGATGGCCGGCGCTCAACAAGCTTCCCCCGGCCGCGGCGGGTCAGCTTCCGTCGACCCCGCCGCTGCCGCCGGAGGCCCACACCCCGGCAGTATTGTATTGGGTGGTCAGTATCAAGCCACCAGCATCGCCTCCACCGTCACCGCCTCTCGCACCACCCAAGCACACGGCGGGCGGGCGGCGCCCTCGGCACCGGCGACGCGCCGCACTTACGTGGGGGACCTCGACGGGCACGATGCGCTACTGCTGGCAAGCGAGATGCTCCGCCACCGCCCAACGCATGGGGGCTTCGACGCATGGGCCGACCACATTGCGGAGCTGGTCACCATCGCGCAAGGGGCCGTGGCTCCTCACTCTTCTTCAAGGCCGCAGGCACCAGGCGCTGGGGGCTCGTCTGCCACGCCTGTTCCCTAGTCCACTGGCGGTGTGACCCTTCCGGCACCGGACGGGCCTGAGCGGGGCCCACCACATGCTTTGATCCTTCTCCTCTGAATCCCGGTGACCGGTTTCGGGACGCAGCCCGGCCACGACGACCAAGCGCACGGAGGAAACAACGGGGCGCCCCGCGCGCACACCGACACGCGCCTCCATGACCCGGTGGACCTTCAACAGCCTGGGTTGACCAGGCGGGAGCGCGCCATCCGGCGCAGTGAGCAAGCCGCGCAGGCGTCTGGGCAAACAAGCAACAACGGCGAAGGCGCATCAGGTCGCCGAGGAAGCAATTCACACCAGGAGATGCGCGGCCCACCCAACGGTGGTGGCAGAGGTAAGAAACTCCGCTCTGAGGCCTGTCGCCGCCAGGAGGGGCCATTCCCGGCGCCCCGCCGGACGGCTCAGGAGGAGGACTGAGCCTTTATGTGGAGCCCTATGTACCATGCTACGTCGTACCGCCTAACGGTGGGGTGGGTCAGGCGCCTGCCACAGGCGCCAGCACCTCACGGGAGTAGGGAGCACCCTGGGCGTCCTCCCCAAGCCGGGCCTGGGGGCTCCCGCCGACGGAGCACCGGGCCTGGGCGACGTGAGCGAGAGAAAGAGGGAGGGCGCCCCCGGGCCCGCGGTGTCGGTGTCAAAACCGGCGGATCTCGGGTAGGGGGTCCCAAGCTGTGAGACTTGGATCGATGGTAACAAGAGACGAAGGGGACAAGGTTTACCCAGGTTCGGGCCCTCCTATGGAGGTAATACCCTACATCCTGCTTGATTATATTGATGATATAGGTGTTACAGAGTTGATCTACCACGAGATCGTATGACTAAAACCCTAGATGAGTTCTGTTGGCCTACAACCAAAAACCCTCCGTCTTATATAGACGCCGAGGGTGCCTAGGGTTTACACATGGTCGGTTACGCGTCGAAGGGATAAACATGCCTATTCACTACTCCAAACATGGAGGACAAGCCACGATCCTCAAAGCTTCCTTCCTGGAGACAGGGCCTTCAATCCATCTAGTATTCGGCAAGTGGCCCATATAGTCCGGCCCATAAACAATAGGTCGACCTCCCGAGGACCCCTTAAACCATGACTCCCTCAGTAGCCCCCGAACTAGCCTCCAACGCCAAGGGTCCAAGCTCCAGCTGCTTCAAACGATCAGAGTCTTCGGCTTGCGAGGCGAGTTCCTTTCTCCGAACAATGATCGGCCGAGTTTAGCTCGGCCTCCGACGACGTGTAGTTTTTTCCGATCATGAATCGTCCGAACATCAAGAATAATTCGGCCTTGAAGGCCAAACGTCAGGGAGTCAATAATGCTCTCTGACAACCTTACAGATGAAAAGTCACGGCTCACCACGACCACCAGACCAGTCATAGAGACTCGATTTGCGGTTCGAGGCCGTTTTCATCAGCACGATCATCAATGCACAGATCGTGCCCCGTCTTACACGGGATATGTTTAATCATGCGCGTATAATGGCACGCACGTCTCGGGAAGCGGAGGGATTCACGGCGCAGTGAAGGGAGGATAAACGGCGATAAGCCCAATAAAAGGGGAAGAAAACCCCAAGGCTTATCCGCACTTCCCATTCGCACCCCTGCTTTCCCAATCTACTGAGCCTCCAGAGCCCAGATCCAGGGTTTCCATCTTCCCCTCCTCTGAGCTCAGCCATGGCCGGCTCAGGCTCTAGCGGCAAGTGGGAGGCTTCCTCAGTCACCGACCAGGACATCCGGGACCTCAAGGAGGCTGGGTACCTCCCCGCCAACATCTTCCACCACGCCGGAGAGGAGGGCCAGGTGATCCCCACCCCCAAACCAGGCGAGAGGGTGGTCTTCATCCCTCATTTCATCCGAGGACTAAGCTTCCCGCTCCATCCCTTCGTGAGAGGCCTCATGTTCTTCTACGGCCTCGACTTCCACGACCTCCCGCCGAACTCTTTTATGCATATATCGGCCTTTATCATCGTCTGCGAGGCCTTCTTGCGGGTCGAACCACACTTTGGACTGTGGCTAAAGATCTTCAACATCACGCCAAAGTGTGTCACAGGCGCACATGCAGACCGCGGCGGGGCGGTCATCGGCAAGCTTCCACGCGCGGTATGGTCATCCGGCACCTTCATCGACACCATCAAGACCTGGCAGAAAGAGTGGTTCTACATCACCGAGCAAAGGGAGGAGGGCGGAACTGTTCCTGCCGAATTCAGATCCGGCCCCCCGACCAGATTGACTTCATGGGTCCGAAAAGGCCTCGATTGGGGGAAGGACACAGAGGTGGAGGACCTGCAGAGGGGCATCGCCTCCATGATCAAGGAGGGATTCAGGCTGACCAACGTGGTCCAGGTTATGCTTCGGCGGCGCATTCTCCCCTGCCAGCGCCGGAGCTCTCCTATGTGGAATTATCGGACAGACGACGATCCTACGATCCGTCAACTCTTCTGCACCACACAGGAGAAGCTATGGAAGGCGCTGTTCAAGGCGCAGGAGAACTGGCCGGCCAAGAATTAGGACAAGGGCCTACGCGCCGACAAGCTCCCTTCCGAGGTATGATATAGTTCTATTAGATCGACTCTTATTGCCCCGAAGAAAACCTAAGTGCCTTTCGATCACTTCCGCAGGAGTGGCTGAACAAGGCCACGGGCATCAAGTGTCCGGCTCCACAGCCCAAAGACACCAAGTCTCCGCTGCTGTTGGAGATGCTCGTCGTGGCGCCTTACAAGGCGCCGGAGAAGAAGGAGAAAAAGAATCCAGGCCGAGCAGGCCTGCGCATCAGGGACCAGCCAGGGGCTGTGTCCGAAGAAACACATGCCTCCTCAAATCAAGAGGAGGAGCACGAGGCTGAGCGGGGAGGCAATTCCCCCTCACAGGAAAGAGGGCGGCGTCATCGGACGCCTCAGAGGAGGTAGCTCCTCCCGCCCAGAAGAAAGCGCGCCGGACACAGGTAATCTCATCCGACGACAGTTCGGACTTGGATACCGAGTCCGAGGATTTTGAGAGGGTTCCGCGAAGGAACCTCAGGGTCAAGCCCCCACCTCGAAGGTAAATATCCAAAGATTTCCCGAACTATTAGTTCTAGGCTTTGAATGTGATTAACATGTGAGCGCCTTCTTTGACTTGCAGCCCACCACAAGTCCTCCCCACCGATCAGGCTTCGGATGGGGAGACCTCGCCCGCCGAGCTAGCGGAGAGCGGGACCGCGTCGCACCCTTCTCCTCCGGGCGCCGCGAAGGATGCCGCGGAGGTATCTTCCCAACAGGCTCATCTGGAGCCGGGCACTGGAGGCGGGGGTGACGACGTCATGGCCGAGGCTAACACCTCGGCCGCCGAAGACCCGGGGGAGAGGCCCCTCCCGGATACTAAGGAGACTGGACGAGAAGACGTCCAGTCACCTCCCAGGCGGTGTCCGGCACGCACCATGCCTCCGGAGGCACCGGTTCAATCTCCGGTTGGAGATCAGGTCAAACGATCCCCACCGGCGCCACCGACCAATGGGTGGCCGGCTATGGGGGAGGCTCTGTCAAGGGCCTCCATCTCCGGGGAGCACCGCACCCTTATGGGTGTGGTATTGCAGAGCATTCAGTCCGTACACCACGGACTGAAGGAGGCCTTCAAAGGTCTCCTGACGGGCTTCCAGGTAAGCCATGTAATGCTCTTATTTTATGAGATATTAATATCTTTAGGTTATGATTATATCAACGGCAGCCCCCGAGCCCTAGGTGAGTTTGGAAAAACTTACCTAGGGGTCAATAATAGATCATTGTCTGAACTATATGTACAAGACAGTATGTGTTCAGAATGTCATAACAGCCTTTGTGGCGACCGGACATAGGATCATTTTTAGGATAGTTCGGAAGTTGCGAACCGCGTAACTTGACATGGTTGTTTTTGTACAGGCTGCGTCATCGGTAGCGGCTGTTAATGCAGCCGAGCTGGACGAGTTGAATCGGAAGCTCAAGAGCTCCGAAGATGAGCTCGAAGCTCTGAATAAGAGATTCGACGAGACGCAAGGTAAGCCGGACTAGAATATCCAATTTCATCATCACCGTACTATCAAAGTAGGAGTTTTAAATGTGTTTTAATGCTTACGCAGCCTCGGCGACGGAGATTGAGAAGCTCAAGGTCGAACTTGAGAAGGCGAAGCAGGAGGCTGCGGTGGAGAAGGCGGCGGCCAAAGAAGCGGCAACCGCGCTGTCCGCCCTAAGGGCCACCAGCGACAAGCACGAGGCTCGGGTGGAGGAGATCCAACAGGAGCTCAAGGACGCCGGCCAAAAGTGCGAAGACCTTGAGCGGAAAGGCAAGGAGCAGGCCACCGAACTATCCACCCTGAAAACCGACCTCCAAAAGGAGCGGGTGGATAGGCGATCTTTTGAAGAGGAAGTTAGCCAGGCCAAGGCTATAATGGATGGTAAGCCATATTTACTGCAGTGTGTCTACGGGGATAGCAAGTTCGAGTTGCTTACCCAAGTATGGCGTTCCTCAGGCGCCTGCTCAGACCTCCAGAAGAGCGCCGCAGACGCGAACCAGTTCTATGGTTCGCGGGGAGAAGGAGATGAAGCTCGGCTGTTCTGGGCGCAATTTGAAACCCCGAGCGCTCTCCTCTCCTTGTTGAGCAGCTGAAGCAGCTGATGGAGCTGCACCAGATGGCGGAGCCGGCCATGAAGGATCTCTGCATCCGGCTATGGCCCAACGAGCCGTTGCCGGACAGCTACTTCGGCCTGGTGCAGAAGCTGAGCGACGCCTCACCCCGGATCAATGCGCTAAGGAGATCTTCCTGCATCGAGGGAGCTCGGATGACCTTTGCGAAGGCCAAGGTGCACTGGCCGGGGCTGGATCCAATGAAGGTAGCCACCGCTCCTCCGCCTACCGGAAAAGAGCATAGGCGCCCCGAGCTGTACTTCTCCGGCGTAATGGAGGGTGCTCGGGCAATAGAGGCGCAATGTTCAAGAGAGAACGTGTATGAGTAAAGGCGTTGTAATATGTCCGAAGACTCTTTAACGCGTTTATATTTAAGATACATGGTTTATCATGTCTTATATATTTTGCATCCTTTGTAACTCCCGTGTGGCCGTTAAAACTGAAAGCGGCGAATCGTCGGCTTCAGCCCCCATGTAGATACTACGGGGGGTGTCCCTGCCAACGCACTGTGACCCTTAGCCAAACTATCGGTACCCAAAGGCGGTAGTGCGGGGCGGACAAGGCAATCAGACCATAATGCTTTATTGCTTTCACTTAGCCGTAGGGGCGCGAGAAAGGGGTGCGGGAGGCTGATGACTAGCCCCCAGGTTTCGTGATGTTAGGAATAACCGTGACCGAAGCCTATATCACCTGGTTTGTACTAATACCAAACCCATCGTATGACACGGAATAACCTCTGATGAGATCTAGTTATGCTCGGATTCGCAGACCGGTTCTCGCATACCATGACAGTCAGTTTTCGGCTTTCTCCATTGAGGTGCTTGACCAGACTAGCCGGAAGCACAATCGCAGTGGTGCTCCCTTTGCCCTTTTAGTCGAACGAGCGAAACATAAAGGGGCAAGCACAGGAGCCGGGCAACCCAACTATTGACCCAAGACATAGTTCGAAACCAATGCATATAAAGCAGAATTCCAAGACGCCGAACACTAAATCAGTTGTGATTAGGGTGATTTTTAAGGTCGAGCCCCCGGTCTATTAGCCGGTTGCATCGTAAAGTATACCAAACAGGTTCGCGAGAAGAGGGAGAAAATAGGGAGTGTTCCGAAAAGGGACAGCAAAAAGATAATGTAGGATATATCTGTATTTTACTCAACAACTCTTTTTATTCAAATTGGCGATGCAACTGTTTACAGGTATTTGATAAATGAAATATAAACTTTACAGGAGGGGCTGTACCAAGGGCCTTCGATGGATGACTTGACGTCCTTGATGTGCCCTGTCGCTTATCTGCTCCTGTGTCACCTAAGGAGGTGTATGCCTTTATGGGCTTTGCTTGTTTGGTGAACGGACCTTGAAGAAAAGATCTTGAGAAGTCGCCGAAGTATGGATGATCTTGATGCCTTAGCAGGCACTTTATGGTACCTGTAGTATGTCCGAAGACGTGTTGACGGTAATAGTTCGGTCCAACCGAACACCTACCCTCTAATAGTTTTTCCCCACCGCTGCCCATGGAATTTTGAGAGCGAAGTTGTGCCTCCTTGGCACGTAGTTTGCCGGTTCTAGGGCCGTGCGATGGGGGGTGAGTCCCTATTTATGGGGACAGGAAGGTTCTGGTACTTCGGATTGAGACCGAGCTCGCTTCCCAGCCTTGGGTGCCTTTACGGCAGATGTCAGCGCTTGCCAATCATCGGTGTAATGGAATTCGGCCGCTAGGGCCAACGCATGTTCCTCAGTTCGGAGGGAGCGCTCTATGTTGCCATTGACAGTAATGACCCCCCTAGGGCCGGGCATCTTGAGCTTGAGGTATGCGTAGTGTGGGACGGCGTTAAAGCGAGCGAACGCTGTACGGCCGAGCAGGGCGTGATAGCCGCTGCAGAAAGGTACGATGTCGAAGATCAAGTCCTCGCTTCGAAAGTTATCGGGCGAGCCGAACACTACTTCCAGGCTTACAGAGCCTGTGCATCGGGCTTCAACGCCTGGGATCACTCCTTTGAAGGTAGTGTGACTGGGCTTGATCCTTGACGGATCTATGCCCATCTTTTTCACTGTGTCTGAGTAAATCAGATTGAGGCTACTTCCACCGTCCATTAGGACTTTAGTGAGGTGGTACCCGTCTATGATCAGGTCTAGGACGAGTGCGGCCGAACCCCCATGACGGATACTGGTCGGATGGTCACGTCGATCGAAGGTGATCGGGTATGCCGACCATGGGTTATACTTCAGGGCTACAGGCTCTATGGCGTATACATCTCGAAGGGCGCGCTTCCTCTCCTTTTTCGGTATATGGGTGGCGTATATCATGTTTACTGTTTTCACCTCTGGAGGGAATTTCTTTTGTCCGCCACCGATCGGACCACGAGGCTCATCCTCGTCCTCGCTACGTGGGCTCTTGCCTTGGTCCTCGGTTGCGAGCTTGCCGGCCTATTTGAAGACCCAACAGTTACGGTTGGTGTGATTGGCGGGATTCTCTTGAGTGCCGTGGATCTGGCAAGGCCTCTCCAGGATCTTGTCCAGCGGGGTGGGTCCGTCGTGTTTGCCATTAGGAGGCTTCTTCCGCTGCCCAGGTCGGGAATTACGGACGCCGGCGTTAACGGCCGTGTCATCGGCATCACTATTATTGTGCCGGCGCTTGTTCTTGTTGCGCTTCGGTTTCCCGTTCCCATCCCAAACTTCAGAGGTTCCGGGGTCTTCGGGGTTGTGGCTACGTCTAGCTAGCCAGTTATCTTCGCCCGCGCAAAAGCGGGTCATGAGTGATGTGAGGGCGGACATTGTTCTTGGTTTATCCTGTCCGAGCTGACGAGCCAGCCATTCATCCCGAATATTGTGCCTAAAAGAGGCTATTGCTTCGGCGTCCGGGCAGTCCACGATCTGGTTTTTCTTGGTCAAGAAATGATTCCAGAATAGCCGCGCGGACTCTCCTGGCTTCTGAACGACGTTGCTTAGATCGGAGGAGTCCGGCGGCCGGACATAAGTGCCCTGGAAGTTAGATCGGAATGCCTCTTCTAGGTCCTCCCAACACCCAATGGAGTTTTCGGGGAGGCTATTTAACCTGTGCCGAGCTGGCCCCTTGAGCTTCAGGGGTAAGTACTTAATGGCGTGGAGGTCATCTCCTCGCGCCATGTGGATGTGGAGGAGGAAATCCTCGATCCATACGGTTGGGTCAGTTGTCCCATCGTATTGCTCTATGTTGACGGGTTTAAACCCTTCCGGGAACTGATGCCGCATCACCTCGTCCGTGAAGCACAGTAGGTGGGCAGCGCCTCTAACCCGAGCTATGTCGCGCCGGTGATCGGCCTCTGTCCTAGCTCGGTTTAGTTCCCGACCTTCATTACCGCGGTCGAACCTAGGCCGGTACCCTTCCCGTCTGTAGGGTGAGTATCCTCTGGATCCGTAGATGGATCGCGTACGACTTGCTCGGTCATCTAGGTTGTGTCGCAGGTCGAACCTGTCATCGGGCTCTAGTGGCTCCTTTCCCCGTCTACGGGGTATCGTTGGCCTATAGCCGGTGTTGTCTGCCGTCCTGTCTCGTCCTCGAGGAGGGCGGTCTGGTTTGTCCTATGGGGGTATGTTTGGGAGACGGCGTATCAGAGAGCTCGTCGTTGAATTGTGGCAGCAGCCTTCTGCATGGATAACTCTTAGGCTGGTCCGATAGACCGGTGCCGTATCCCTCCTCAGCCGAGAGGACTCTCGTCCATCGATCGTTGAGGTTGTCTTGTTCGGCCTTAAGCTGCCGTTCTTTTGCTTTCAGGCTGCGGGCTGTGGCTATAAGCTGTTGCCTGAATAGTTCCTGATCTGCAGGATTGTCAGGGATGGCGAAGTCATCGACTTCCGCATTATCCTCCCCCTCGATAGGGCGGAGGTAGTCGTCGTCCTCGGGATCATCTAGATCATCGGGGTCGCGCCGGTCTTCCGGTCTCTCCTGACCCTCTAACGGGTGTTCGGGGTTTTCGGGATCACCGAGGTCTTCCGGGGTATCTCCGTCCCCGGTGCCCTCGGTAGCTTTTCTTCCCTTTTTTTCCTTTTGACCATTTATGCGGCTTTCGGCGCCTTGATGGCGCGTCATCCGATTTGTCGCCGTCGTTTTTCGGAGTGTCCACCATGTAGACGTCGTACGTGGAGGTGGCAGTCCACTGCCCGGTCTTAGCGAGGGTGAGGACGTGATCCTCCTCGTCCATGTGCTCTGCCTCCTCGGAAGCATAGTCTAGCATGTCGGTTAAATCCTCGACAGTGGCTATCAAGTGGGTGGTGGGTGGGACGAAAAATCCGTCCTGACCCGTCTGACGCCCGATCTGAGAGTAGATCGGGGTTGGGTCGTCGGTAATCGTCATCGACGAGATCCAATCTAGAGCCTCGTCGAGTATCGAGAGCTCGATTGGGCCGGTCTGCCCAGAGCTTCCGGAGTGAACCTCCGATACGCCCGCGCAGGAAGAGTGTTCGGCAAGAACAGATGTCCAGACATTGGGTATTATGACCGGATCCGGACTGAAAGTCGGGCCCTCGCCGGGGCTGATCCCGTGGGCAGAGCCGAAAGATGGATCTGGGGTTAAAGCCTCAGAGTCTTTGGGCATGGCAGGCGAGACTGCGAGCCCGGTTAGAGATAGATCGCCCCGAGAGTCTACGGAGAACTCTAAGTTTCCGAATCTACCCTCTTGATCAGGGGCGAAACTCCCAACGCGGCCCAGATGGCTGGTCGGGTCGGCGTGCAGCACAATGCTGCCAAAAGCGAAGATCTGTCTGGGGACGAACGTGCCCGGGCTGTGGACCTCTTCATTGATGACAAGATGAGCCATCAATTCCTTTGGCGATCACAGCGGAACTCTCAATGAAAGCACCAATGTCGGTGTCAAAACCGGCGGATCTCGGGTAGGGGGTCCCGAGCTGTGAGACTTGGATCGATGGTAACAAGAGATGAAGTGGACAAGGTTTTACCCAGGTTCGGGCCCCTCCTATGGAGGTAATACCCTACGTCCTGCTTGATTATATTGATGATATAGGTGTTACAGAGTTGATCTACCACGAGATCGTATGACTAAAACCCTAGATGAGTTCTGTTGGCCTACAACCTAAAACCCTCCGGCTTATATAGACGCCGAGGGTGCCTAGGGTTTACACATGGTCGGCTACACGTCGAAGGGATAAACATGCCTATTCACTACTCCAAACATGGAGGACAAGCCACGATCCTCGAAGCTTCCTTCCTGGAGACAGGGCCTTCAATCCATCTAGTATTCGGCAAGTGGCCCATATAGTTCGGCCCATAAACAATAGGTCGACCTCCCGAGGACCTATTAAACCAGGACTCCCTCATGCGGGGCGCGGCGCAAGCCGGCGCCCTCACGGGCAAGCGACGCCGAACCAAGCCCCGAGGCCTCAGGAGTGATGGCCGGGGGGGAGCAGCAAGACTCAAACAGCGCGGGCCACCCGCGGCAACTGCAGCGCTGGCGCGGCCTCGGGAGGCTGGGCCTCATGAGGCCCTCAGGACGTTGTCCGGCCGGCGCACGGACGCTTCACGAGGCGGATTCATTGACAAAACACCCTTATGGCTGCGCCGGATGCATCATGCTCATGTTTGGGCCTCGGGAGCGCAATCCTGTGGTCGCGCGGGGAACGATGCATTCGGGTTAGGGTCATAAGGGCGCGCAACCGAGCAGAAATGCACGGGATGGTTCTTGACGGAGTTGGGAGCCACCAGGCCGAGCGCCTGGGGGCTTGCCCAGATATCTACGCCCGTGACACTCTCACGTAATAATGAGTGGGCTGTATACGTCCGGAGCCCCCCGAGGACGCGGAGGGGTTCCTTCCCACGCAATGTGGAAGCGACAGCTCCGCGCTGGCGGACAAGACAACACTGCCCTCCAATGGCTATGCCCATGCAACGTGGATGCCCTATGCTCAGCGCTGGGGGAAGACGAAGACATAGACTAGCCTAGGGGCCGGACGCGGCAGTTGCTTGCTTCTTTTTGGTATTCGAGCTGCCACTTTTTTTGAATGAAGTTTGAAGATTTCGGAGTTCAAAATTTAAAAGAAAATGGGGCGGGAACTTTTATTTCATTGATCTTTCGTTTTACCGGCCTTGAATTCTTTCTTTCTGGATTGATGATGCACAAGGGGCCGAGCGCTCCGGCTTTCCCCGAGGCACCTCGGGGCTGGATAGCGAGGCCCTGTCGCCTCAGGAACTTGCATCTTTTGGCAGTCGACCCCCGCTCGGGGGCTCCGACCGCAGCACGGCACCATAGCATGGAGGCTCGGGAGGCCCCAGGGCCTCCTGAGGCAATATCCGGCAGGACGGAATGGGGATCGCTCGAGCATCAAAGGGGGCTCCTGAGCATCGCGGCTCAGGAGCCTTACCAGTCATATAGCCACTCGCCCCCCTTGATGTCGTCCTTGGTGATCCGGTCGGCATCAAGGGTGTAGGGGCCTCGCCTCGCAATTGCGTCCTTGGTGATCCGGTCGTACATTGCGGTGGTAGGGAAATGTGCGGGACTGGGACCTGCCGACGTTGAGTCGCTTGAGCGTCAAAGGGGGCTCCTGAGCAACACGCCTCAGGAGCCTTACCGGTCATATAGCCACTTGCCCCCCTTGATGTCATCCTTGGTGATCCGGTCGGCATCAAGGGTGTCGGGGCCTCGCCTCGTAATTGCGTCCATGGTGATCCGATCGTACATTACAGTGGTAGGGAAATGTGAGGGACTGGGGCCTGCAGACACAGAGTACCGAAAGGGGCCCCAAACCATCCCACAAAGAAGGAGGAAGCATCCCAAGAGGAATCACGGACTATCGGGGTAACCCAACCGCACCTCGCGACGCACGAGATCACCACCGCCTTACGAGCTAAGTACACTGCCGAACCAAGCATGAGCCTTCCTGGCCTAATAACGACCCGAGGACGGGATACGGATTATGCGCACTAATGTAAGGATGCAGGTACTACGGGCCACCACGCGCGGCTACCGAGACCCCTGAGGACCGGGGCGACAGGGAAAACGACACCAAGGGAGAAACTCCACCACGACGAGCTGCAAGGCCCAGGACCCGGGGGGGGGTGGCGGTCATGAGTCGTCCCCCGAGAGAGAGAGCCTCGCGAGGGCCCTACAGTTTGCCGTCGCTGATACGTCTCCGTCGTATCTATAATTTTTGATTGTTTCATGCCAATATTCTACAACTTTCATGTACTTTTGGCAACTTTTTATATTATTTTTGGGACTAACATATTGATCCAGTGCCCAGTGCCAGTTCCTGTTTGTTGCATGTTTTTTTGTTTCACAGAAAATCCATATCAAACGAAGTCCAAATGGGATAAAAACTTACGGAGATTTTTCTTGGAATATATGTGAATTTTGGGAAAAAGAATCAACGCGAGACGATGCCCGAGGTGACCACAAGCCAGGGGGCGCGCCCTACCCCCCTGGGCGTGCCAGGCTGGTTGTGGCCACCCCGTAAGGCGGTTGGTGCCCTTCTTTCACCGCAAGAAAGCTAATATCCAGATAAAAATCGTGTTAAAATTTCAGCCCAAACGGAGTTACGGATCTCCGGGAATTTAAGAAACGGTGAAAGGCCAGAATCGGGAAGGCAGAAACAGAAGGAAACAGAGAGAGAGATCCAATCTCGGAGGGGCTCTCGCCCCTCCGCCGCCATGGAGGCCAAGGACCAGAGGGGAAACCCTCCTCCCATCTAGGGGGAGGCCAAGGAAGAAGAAGAAGGAGGGGGGCTCTCTCCCCCTCTCTCCCGGTGGCACCGGAACGCCGCCGGGGCCATCATCGTGACGGCGATCTACTCCAACAACTCCGTCATCTTCACCAACACCTCCATCACCTTCCCCCATCTATCTACAGCGGTCCACTCTCCCGCAACCCGCTGTACCCTCTACTTGAACATGGTGCTTTATGCTTCATATTATTATCCAATGATGTGTTGCCATCCTATGATGTCTGAGTAGATTTTTGTTGTCCTATGGGTTGATTGATGATCATGATTGGTTTGAGTTGCATGTTGTATTATTGGTGCTGTCCTATGGTGCTCTCTGTGTCGCGCAAGCGTGAGGGATCCCCACTGTAGGGTGTTGCAATGTGTTCATGATTTGCTTATGGTGGGTTGCTTGAGTGACAGAAGCATAAACCCGAGTAGGTGGGTTGTTGCATATGGGAGTAAAGAGGA
This sequence comes from Elymus sibiricus, assembly GCA_039707655.1. Taxonomy (NCBI): domain Eukaryota; kingdom Viridiplantae; phylum Streptophyta; class Magnoliopsida; order Poales; family Poaceae; genus Elymus; species Elymus sibiricus. Next base: position 246,574,540 of record CM077673.1, on the reverse strand, counting down.
CTTGATACCTTATAATGCTATGGTTGGGTTTTACCTTAATGATCTTTAGTAGTTGCGGATGGTTGCTAGAGTTCCAATCATAAGTGCATATGATCCAAGTAGAGAAAGTATGTTAGCTTATGCCTCTCCCTCATATAAAATTGCAATAATGATTACCGGTCTAGTTATCGATTGCCTAGGGACAATTCCGCAACTCCTACCACCACTTTTCCACACTCGTTAAACTAACTTAGTTGTTACTTTATCTAAGCAGCCCCTAGTTTTTATTTACGCGCTCTTTATTATCTTGCAAACCTATCCTATCACACCTACAAAGTACTTCTAGTTTCATACTTGTTCTAGGTAAAGCGAACATTAAGCATGCGTAGAGTTGTATCGGTGGTCGATAGAACTTGAGGGAATATTTGTTCTACCTTTAGATCCTCATTGGGTTCGACACTCTTACTTATCGAGAAAGGCTACAATTGATCCCCTATACTTGTGGGTTATCAGTCGCCAGGCCGCATCGGTGGCGGCACGGGGCCCTGCGCGGGGAAGCTAAGTCACGACACGGCAAGCGAGCGATCGGCGATTCAAGGAGGAAAAAACAAGAAGGTGAAGGTAACTTACAAAAGATTAACACCCTCCGGGGTAGAGTTCTTCTTAAAACATTACAGGAACCGAGAAAGGGAAACAGGGGATGCCTAGGAGGAGAAGCCACCGTCGCTGCCCGCGCCACCGGCCGGCTCGGCGTCAGAGTCATCCTCCCCGCTGGAGGCGGGCACCTGGATGAACCGCTCCACCAGGGCCTCCACGTGCGAGCGCACCTCGTCCCGAAGGGGGCGCTGGAGCTCGTCGGGCCCCCGCTCGCTGACGTGCCGGAGGTCGAGCTGCGGGGCGAGGCGGCGCAGGTGGGAGAAGACGAGCGTCAAGGCAAGGTCTAGGAGGTCACGCGCGTCGGACTCATTGTCCGCGTTCGCGCGGGAGACGCCGGTGTCCAGCGCCTCCACCACCTTCTGGAAGAAGTTGAGGTAGCCGCCATCGCCGCGCACGCTCCGCAGCGCGGGGGCGTCCCCAACAAACCAGCTCACCATGCCGGCCACACGGCTGGCGATGCCGAGGTACTGCTTGGCGCGCTGGGACTCCATCATCCTGGCATGTGCCACCTCGTCCTGGGCAGCCTGCACGGCGTCGGCCGCCTCCTTCACCTGGGCCTGGAGGGACGCCATATCCGCCCTGGCCCCCGCTTTGCCCCTGAGGGCGACCTGGAAGGCGGCCTCGGCGGTCGCCAGCTGGGCCCGCAGCGCGTCTACCTCCTCCTGAGTTCGCCAAGCTTGCGCTTCTTGGCCACACGCGCCCTAGAAGGAGGAGGAGATCAATTCCAGAGCGTGAAACAAGACAACTAAGGAGGAGAGAGGCGGCGGAGTACTCACTCATCAACCATGGCCCAGCGCCGGCGAACTTGCGCCGACCCCGAGGGACCCCCGCCACTGCCTCTGGAGGAGGGCGAGGGAGCCGGCGGTGCCGCGCGTTTCCCCGCGCCCCCGCGCTTTCTCCAGATGCCATGGAAGGGGGGAAGCTGAGAAGAGAGAGGGCTTTCTCTGCGAGGCGATGGAAGCAGGAAGAAACCTCGAGGCTGGAATGCCCCCCCTAGACAGGGGCGGGGCGGATTTATAGGCGTAACTGCAGCCACGAGGCGTCATGGGAGAGCAGGCGTCGTGCACCTCACGGGCGCCGCGAAGAAGTTTGATTGGCGCGGTACCGTCCACGTCGCCTCTCCTTCCGATTGAAGGGTCACATCCGCGTGGTCCGAGGAGTAGAGGCCCGAAGCAGCAGCATTCAAGGCAGGGCAATGATGGCCGGCGCTGCGCATGGGCGTCGTGTCAATTTGACTTGGAGCGTCTCCTGACGCCCTCGGGGAGCGGGGGCGTCGCCGCCCAGGCGTTCGACGCGTGTAAAGCCTATCCCGCGGGCATTTGGGGCCCGCGGCGCTTCGGGCCGTCCTCAAGGCTTTGCCCAGAAGCTAGCTCGAGCACGCCTTGGGCCCGGGGGCTACTGTCGGCATTCTGGGAATGGGGGTACCCAGAACTGCCTGCCTGCGGCCCAGGGCATGGCCCACTTCGCCAGCCAATCACGACCAGACGCAGCCCCACTTGAGACAAGGCCCTCGTGAGGCCCCTAGGCTCGCGAGGAGGAGCAGCGTCCGGACCGGCTAGGGATGGGCCTCCCCAGGCCCCCTCCGGAGCGGCGGAGATCTCTATGCAGGTCCCGGCCTCAGGAGTCAATGATGACGCAAGGAAGGACAGGCGGGCGCCAGCGCGCCAGGCGGTACAGTTTCCCCTTTGGTGCAAAGGGAGCAAGGACGTACGCGGGTTCCCAAAGGTTTCCATTCCGGTGCAACAAGACCACGACCACGAGCCCTGCAGGACGGATGTCATCGCTGAGCCCACCTCTGCATCATCGACAACTACTTTGCAGGCGAAGACCACCTTTGGGCAGGGCGGGCATGTACTCCTGTCCCCCTTCAAAATTGGCCGTTGTGGGATCCCTTCCCGCCATTGCGATAAGGGAAGAGGACCCGGGCCACCGCTATATATAGAGGTTAGGCTGCACCGTAGAGGGGGATCCGAAATCGGTCGATCCACTCATCCATCACCAAGCCAACGGAAGGCCAAGAACACCTCAGGAGCGCCCTCACGAGGCTCCAAAACACTGTACTAGTTCATCCACCACTCCTCCTCGAGAGGCAATCCACCAAAGCAGGAGTAGGGTATTACGTTTCGCAGCGGCCCGAACCTGGGTAAACCACCGTGTTCATCTTCTGCATCGTCATCACGCGAGTTCATCGTCTAGGCCATCGTGTAGAGAGCTAGGTTGGGCGAAGCTGCAGGGGATCTTCGCACACGCCCTTGTGTTCGAATCTTAAGGGTTTTGCGGAGCCCGAAATCCGACATTTCCGCGCGGCCCGGGGTCACCATCGGCGGTGGCGGTGGGGCGCCATCCAGTGCAGGCGGCCGAAGTAGTCGAGGTGGTGGCGCCCACGGTGGGAGGTCGTCGGTGGCCACCCGGCCGCCACGCCCGCGGCTCCATTCGGCCGACACGGGCGAGGAGTTCGTGGTGTGGGCGGAGAGGACGGAGGCCGCTTGGTTTCAACTTCCGAGCTTCTTCGCGGGGGCGTTGCCGGCCGGAGGGACTGCCGGCCTGTTGCTGCAGGCCGACGGCTGCTGCAGCGCGGCGTCGTGGGTGGAGGTCGAGATCACTCCCGGGGGCTACGTGTACCTGAACCGCGGGTGGCAGACGTTTGCCCGTGCCCGTGTTCTGAAGGGGAGGCGCACCCTTCACTTCAAGTTCGACGGAGTGGCGACGCTCTTCGTCAAGATCTTCGGGGGGGAGGGCGAGCGCCTGGGTGCTGCCCGGAAGACAACGACTGCGGAGACCTTGGAGATGAGCTTGGCCTTCACGACGGGCGGCGCGCCTCCAGCAGCTGTGACTCCCCCTCTGAAGAGAGCCCGAGCGACAACAGCGACAGCAGCTACGACGTGCCGCCACGCCAGCGCGCCCGGACCTCGGGGGGTAGCCAGCCGCCGCGGCGCCGCTCTTCCGCTCCAGGAGCGTCCGTGCAGGCACGCCCCTACGGCTCCTTGAAGGAAGAAGAGGACACCGACTGAGCGTCGGTGCGCCGGCGCCGAGGCTCCTGAGGCGGCAGCCCCCATGGGGGGCTTCCTCACTTTCTTTCTCCTCCTTTTTTCATGTTCCTGCAATCAAAGAACCAAGGGAGGCCCTGCGGGCGTGTAATGAATTTGGGCGCTGGCCCCTCTTTATCAGCATTCCTGTCATGCCTCCTGGCCTTTGCGTTTTGTTGGTTGAAATCGCCTTCCGGTTGCGGTTAGGGTACTTAGCTTGACATGATCGCGGTAGGCTTCATGGTCGTGGAGGTGTAGCCTTGGCGCTCGGAGAGTCCGGACGTCCTGTGGGCTTCTTCTTCTTACGAACGAAGTAGGTTGGGAGCCCTTTCGGCACTCTGTGTCTGCAGATCCCAGTCCCGCACATTTCCCTACCACCGTAAGGTTTGACCGGATCACCTGGAAGCACTTTATGAGGCGAGGCCCCGACTCCCTTGACACCGACCGGATCACCAAGGACGGCATCAAAGGGGCGAGTGGCTTTATGACCGGTAAGGCTCCTGAGGCGTGATGCTCAAGAGCCCCCTTTGACGATCAAGCAGCTCTACGTCGGCAGGTCCCAGTCCCGCACATTTCCCCACCACCGTTAGGTACGACCGGATCACCTGGATGCACTTCACGGGGCGAGGCCTCGACACCCTTGATGCCGACCGGATCACCAAGGACGACATCAAGGGGGGCGAGGGGCCTTATGACTGGTAAGGCTCCTGAGGCGTGATGCTTAGGGGGCCCCTTTGGCGCTCAAGCGGCTCCCAAAATTTTTTGCTTCCTGCCCCGGGAGGGGCGGGCCTCCCGAGGCTCCGAGTCGACGCTCAAGTGGCTCTACGTCTGCAGGTCCCAGTCCCGCACATTTCCCCACCACCGTTAGGTACGACCGGATCACCTGGACGCACTTCACAGGGCGAAGCCAGGACACCCTTGATGCCGACCAGATCACCAAGGACGACATCAAGGGGGGCGAGTGGCTTTGTGACCGGTGAGGCTCCTGAGGCGTGATGCTCAGGAACCCCCTTTGCCGCTCAAGCTGTTCCCAAAGAAATTTTTTGTTTCCTGCCCCGGGGTTCCAAGATGGCGTGTCGGGCCGTGAGTGGGGCCCCCGAGCAAGTATGTGGCGGCATGCGCCTGCTGACTCATCCGTGAGTACCACGCGAGGATCCGGGCACCAATGCCTTGGCGAGGTGCGAGCACCGTGCCCCCCAGCCCCCGCTCGCGGGGGTATGAGGGGGAGGGGAGTAGGTGAATGCTCGACTCGAAGAGAGAAAAACCAGCATAGGAAATGGCGTTGAAAACAAATTCCTGACCCTTTTCCTTAAAACACGATTTGAAAAAGCCCCGAGTTTTGTTCCAAAAAAAGTCGTCGAATCCAAACATCAGAAGAGCAAATAACTGCCGCGTCCGGCACCTAGACTAGTTTTCATCTTCGTCTTCCCCCAGCGCTGAGCGTAGGGCATCCACGTTGCATGGGCATAGCCATTAGAGGGCAGTGTTGTTTTCTCCGCCAGCGCGGAGTTGTGGCTGCCACATTGCGTGGGAAGGAACCCCTCCGCGTCCTCGGGGGGCTCCGGGCGTATACAGCCCACTCATTATTACGTGAGAGTGTCACGGTTGGTCCCGGGGGTGTATAGGGAGCTCCATGCCTCGCGGACATGAAGCCCACTCCCAGCCTCCAGGTTTGGCATGGCGAAGTAGTGCCGGCTCCGGGCCGGCCCCCGAGTGTAGGGGGAGCCCCTTGCGCTTTCCGACGGGAAGGCCCGCCCCGGAAGAAAGCCTTGGGCTCCCCGGGCGATGCCCCAGCGCGCCTCGCTGGGGTACCCGGGGTTCCCATGCTGGTACTCGGGGCCCTGCCTCCAGGTCGGGCGAGCCGGGCCTGGGGACATGGGCGAGTACATGATCGCCCGCTGGAGATCGAACGAAGCCCGTCCCGGAGACATGGGCGTATGTTCCACCCTCCGTCTCCAAGCGGGCGTCGCACGCCGTAGAGACACGGGCGTATGTTCCACCCTCCGTCTCCAGGTTGGGATCATCTGGCCTGGAGACATGGGCGTGTGTTCCACCCTCCGTCTCCAAGCTGGGGCCATCCGGCCCGAGGACGTGGGCGCATGCTCCACCCTCCGTTCCCAGGCAAGTGAGCCCCGGTCCCCAGACCGAGACGCCTGCTCAAGGCAGCTCCCTACCAGCGGGCGTGCCTCGCGAAGGTGCCCACGCCGGGCATCCTCACGAGGCCAGTCCCGCAAGCCGCCCCCGCGAGTCTGCACATACCAGCCCACGCGGGAGCTGCCCGCGAAGTCGCGTGTGCGCCTCGCGTCGCCGTGGTAGCCGGTGCTGCTTCCTTCGTGGCCCGGCCGCGTGCCAACATGGTCGTTGTAGAGTTGCACGAGCTCCCGGGCGCCGGCGTAGTTGAGCCTCCGGTCCTCCTCCCTGGTCCTAGTGGGCGTGCCGAGAGGCGCAAGGCGACGCGCCTCTCGTGTGGTCTGCACCTCCCACCGTTCTCTGCCGGCGCCTGCGGCCGGCTCCTGCGATTCCGGCGGCTCGAGCCAGGTCCCCGGTGAGCGCGGGCCGCCGTGGACGTCCCGAGCGCGCCCGTGTGGCCTAGGCACCGTGCCCGCCGGTCGAGCGAGTTCATGGGTGCGAGCCTCGCTGAGATACACCTGGGCCTCGGCGGCGGCAGTGTTGCGCCCGGGGGCGCGCCTGGCCTCGTCGATGCGGCGGTTGCGGGCAGCGCGTTGGCGATGTAGCTCGTGCACCACGAGGAGCATGACCTGTCTGTGTGTTGGGTCTTGGCAGACTCGGAAGAGTGGTGGCGCGGCCTGAACGCGGGGAAGGGCCGGGGCGACGGGGGCATGTCGTGTGGTTGGTGAAGGCGGCAGCCCCCAGCACCTGTTGAGGGCCCGGCCGGTGACGGCGCCCACTGACGGGGAGGCAGAACGGCGCGAGGTGCCAGGGCCCACCGGTGCCGGCCGCGCCACGCGGGCAGCCCGCCGCTCAGCGCGGGCTCGGCGTCCTTTTGCCATGAGTGTGGCGAGCAGAGGCGAGGCGAGGCCTGAGGAAGATTTCGACACGCCCCCTACCTGGCGCGCCAAATGTCGGATTTCGGGCTCCGCAAAACCCTTAAGATTCGAACACAGGGGCGTGTGCGAAGATCCCTTGTAGCCTCGCCCTACCTAGCTCGCTACTCGATGGACAAGACGATGAACTCGCGCGATGACGAGGAAGAAGATGAACACGGTGGTTTACCCAGGTTCGGGCCGCTGCGAAGCGTAATACCCTACTCCTGCTTTGGTGGATTGCCTCTCGAGGAGGTGTGGTGGATGAACTAGTACAGTGTTTTGGAGCCTCGTGAGGGCACTCCTGAGGTGTTCTTGGCCCTCTGTTGGCTTGGTGATGGATGAGTGGATCGACCGATTTCGGATGCTTCTCTACGGTGCAGCCTAACCTCTATATATAGTGGTGCCCTGGGTCCTCTTCCCTTATCGCAATGGCGGGAAGGGATCCCACAACGGCCAATTTTGAAGGGGGACAGGAGTACATGCCCGCTCTGTCCAAAGGCGGTCTTCGCATGCAAAGTAGATGTCGACGGCGCAGAGGTGGGCTCGGCGATGACATCCGTCCCGCGGGGCTCGCGGTCGTGGTCTTGTTGCACTGAAATGGAAACCTTTGGGGGGTGCTTTGGGAACCCGCGTACGTCCTTGCTCCCTTTGCACCAAAGGGGAAACTGCTCCGCCTGGCGCGCTGGCGCTCGCCTTTCCTTCCTTGCGTCATCTTTGACTCCTGAGGCCGGGACCTGCATAGAGATCTCCGCCGCTCCGGAGGGGGCCTGGGGAGGCCCATCCCTGGCCGGTCCTGACGCTGCTCCTACTCGCGAGCCTAGGGGCCTCACGAGGGCCTTGTCTCCAGTGGGGCAGCGTCTGGTCGTGATTGGCTGGCGAAGTGGGCCATGCCCTGGGCCGCAGGCAGGCTGGTCTGGGTACCCCCGTTCCCAGAACACCGACAGTAGCCCCCGGGCCCAAGGCGCGCTCAAGCTGGCTTCCAGGCAAAGCCTAGAGGGCGGCCTGAAGCGCCGCGGGGCCCAAACGCCTGCGGGCCAGGACTGGCGCGCGTCGTGCGGTTGATGTCGGGCCTCCGCCTGTGTCGACAAGAGCCTGACTTCTAGCGCCGAGCCATTATTGCCCTTCCTTGAATGCTGCTATTCCCTTGGCTTCTACTCCTTGGGCCACGCGGATGTGACCATTCAGAAGTCGCACGCCTCCCGGGATGCGAGGGGGCGCTGGGTGGCCCTTTGTTGTATATAAGCGGGCGAGGGCGAGGAAGCCCTCGGCACACCTTCGTCTTCCTTACCTCCCAATCTCCAAGCCGCCGCTCTCCCAGTCATGGCCTTAGTGAGGAAGTTCTCAGCCGCCGAGAAGGGGAAGGCCTCCGGGGAGAGTCCCGCCGCTCTGTTGCCCAGGAGGGGCAGCGGTCGTCCCCGGAAGCATGCCGCGACGCCGTTAGTGGTTCCCGGTGGGCGCGGCCATGGTTCCGCGCGGCCCGGGGTCACCATCGATGGTCACGGTGGGGCGCCGTCCAGTGCAGGTGGCCTCAGTAGTCGAGGTGGTGGCGCCCGCGGTGGGAGGTCGTCGGTGGCCACCCGGCCGCCACGCCCGCGGCTCCATTCGGCCGACACGGCCCAGGAGTTCGTGGTGTGGGCGGAGAGGCCGGAGGCCGCTTGGTTTCAACTTCCGAGCTTCTTCTCGGGGGCGCTACCGGCCGGCCTGTGGCTGCAGGCCGACGGCTGCTGCAGCGCGGCGTCGTGGGTGGAGGTTGAGATCACTCCCGGGGGCTACGTGTACCTCAACCGCGGGTGGCAGACGTTTGCCCGTGCCCGTGGTTTGAAGGGGAGGCGCACCCTTCACTTCAAGTTCGACGGAGTGGCGACGCTGTTCGTCAAGATCTTCGGGGGGGAGGGTGTCGGTGTCAAATCCGGCATATCTCGTAGTAGGGGTCCAAAGCTAGGCGTCTTGGAGCGATGGTAACAAAGGGACGAAAGAGACGTTGTTTACCCAGGTTCGGGCCCTCCTATGGAGGTAAAACCCTACGTCCTGCTTGATTATATTGATATGGGGGATAGTACAGAGTACATGTCTCTACCACGAGATTATGAGATGTAATATAATGATCTATTAACTAGCCTGGCCTCGGTTTATATACACACCATAGGCCTAGGGTTGAGAGGAGTCCTTGTCTTGTGCGCCAAGTCTTGTGGAATCCTCCTTGTATTCGGCATCATGGGCTGTCCGGACTGGCCCATTAGTAAACCGCCATGGGGGTCCTCGGCCCGACCCATAGGTCGGGAGACGATGTGGTGAGTACCCCCTAGTCCAGGACACCGTCAGTAGCCCCCTGAACCGGTCTTCAAGTTGGGGACGCTCCTCGGTTCTTCCGAACAGTTCTTTGTCTTCGGTCGTCGGCCTTGAAAACTGGTTCAACAAATCTTCCCATCTTCGATCTTGAGGATCGCTGAGCTGAATCCAAAGAGTTCACACGTCGGGCATCCGAGGAGCCCCTTTAAGTTATCGGCCTTTATCAATGCCTTATTATTTTTTACGCCACACCTCGGGTTTGAAGGGTTTCCTGTGCGGCGGTTTCCTCTTGCGTCCGAGCTCCAACGCCGAACTGCATCTGAGGTGTCTTTTTACAGCCGAGCTCCAACGCCGGACTATGTCCGAGCTCCAACGCCGGACTGTGTTCGAGGTGTATTTTTAGCCAAGCTCCAACGCTGGTCGGCATCCGAGGTGTCATAGACTACCTCGGTCATGAAAAGTTTGGAGGAGTTCAATTGAACATAATGCCGGAAAAGCCATCTAGGGAGACAACCACTCGCGTCCGAGCTTGATGCTGGACTGCGTCCGAGGTGTCTTTTTGTAGCCGAAGTCTAATGCTGTTCGGCATCCGAAGTGTCATAGATTACCTCGGTCTTGGAAAGTTTGGAGGACTTCATCTGAGCTTAAATGCGGGAATAGTCTTTTAGGGAGACAGCCATTCACATCCGAGCTTTATGCCGGACTGCTTCTAAGGCATCTCCGATCTTGAGCTTTATGCCGGACTGCTTCCGAGCTCCAACGCCGGACTACATCCGAGCTCCAATGATGATCGGCATCCGAGGTATCATAAACTACCTTGGACCTTAAAAATTAAAGGAATTCATCCAGGCTTAATGCCGGAAATGCTCTCTATGGAGCCAGCCACTTGTGCCCGAGCTTTATGCCGGACTGCTTCCGAGGTGGTGCACCACCTCGGCCATGGGCTGATTTAATTCCGATTTGTGCAATTTATTCTCTGCCGAGATATATCCCAGTAGCCCCTCAGACTCAGGTCGATTCGCAAAATCGGCCTGAGGATCAACTCCTAGCTCGGCAGCATACTTCGGAACACAAAAACGGTGTGCACAGACCTCGAGACTCAGGTTGGGTGCGGCCGACCAACCAAAGGATCATAATCTCCTCGGAAACTGTATTGCACTTAAATTTTCTGCATTGAATTGTCAATGCAGTAGTCCCCGAGACTTGGGTTGGTCGATTTGGCCGACCCTAGGATCGTATTTCCTCGGGAACTAGTTCAACCGTCATGTACGTTTTGACAACGCCGAGGTGGAGTTCGGCTGGAAAGATGCCGAACCATAGTTCGGAAAAGAGTTTTCGGGCAAGACCATCACGCCGAACACCTCAACCAAGAGGATGTCCCGCTTCCTGAAAGGAAAACATAAAACCGCTGATCCCAGTAGCCCCTGAGACTCAGCTCGATTCACAAAATCGGCCTGAGGATCAACTCCTAGCTCTGCAGCATACTTAGGAATAGAAACGCGGTGTAATATATTAGAGGAAATAGTGATCGGCAAGCGGACCCTTGAGAGAGGTCTTGAGAAGTTGCCATAATATATTAGCTTGATGCCGGATAGGTCCTGATGGTACCTATTATTGTCCGAAGACACGTTTTCCCATAGCTCGGTCAAGCCGAACACTGAGCATTTTGAATTTTCTGCATTGAATAGGCAATGCAGTAGCCCCCGGGCCACTGGTCGGGTGGCAACACCAGATCAGGGGATCGATGTGCCCCTTTAATATTTGTAAATGATAAGCGCGAATAGTGTTCAGCATCAGCCGAGGTCAAACCAGTAACACTTCGGCCAATATTATGAAAGGACCATCGTTTAACACGGGGTGACCTCTATCGATCTGTAGTTTGACACAGTCATCGGATCGATGACCAGTTTACGCCCATTGTGACAGTCAGTTTTCGGCTTTCTCCACTGAGGCGCTTAACCATTTGAGCTGGAAGCACAATCGCAGTGGTTCTCCCTTTGCACACCTAGCCGAACAAAGCGGAACATAGGAGGCAAGCACAGGAGCAGGGCAACCCAACTATTGACCGAAGACACAATTCGAAACGGATGCATATAAACCAATATCCGAGAATGTTTTGCCGAGGACTATTCGGAGTACTTTGGCTTTTGGTGGGTTCGGCTCTAGTCGGAGCCCCCCGTTGATATTGCCGATGCTTTAAAAGTGTACTGCGAGAGTTATGCTCGGAAAAAACAAAAAACTTATGCAAAAAAGGTTTATGTTTAGATAAAATAAAATTGTGCCAATACGAAAGCGGTATAAAATTTAATATGTGCTTCGGTCGTGCTTTAACATGATACATCCGATCTCTAGACTTCAAGTGGGTCAGCCTTCGGCTTCAACCTCCCTATCCCGAAGGTGGAGTGTTTCTCAGGCCAGTTTAGCGAACTAAACGCGAGCGGCTTTAGAGAGAAACCAGGCTACCCGGCTATTGATCATACACTTGAGTTGAGAAAGGAGTGGAAGAAAAAGACTTTGCAACGACTGAGAAGAAAACATCTATTATAAAACGGCTCATATTTATTTAAAAGCCCCCAAGTGACTTAGGTAAAAGAATTTTATGTATAATAATTGTATGTACCGAAGTACTTATATAATATCTGTGTTCGCCCGAACTTTGAACGCGTCTTAACCGACCGTCGGCTTCTCCCTCTTCGGCCAAGGGCCGAAAAGTGTTATCTACTCCGCCTACCGAGAATATCGGCGGTGTTTCGGATAACCAGGCAATCAGGCCATGAGGTTGTAATAGACAAAGCGCGCCTAGGGAACTTATGCCATATTACTTATGTAACGTAAGAAGCATCTTCAAAGAAAATAGTGCCTCCAACGGTACCTTTCTTTGGTCGCTCATGATTACTATGAGACTTGTGCAATAGATTTGTGTACGCGTGAGTTCCGTCGTGTGCCGACCATAGTTGAAAACAATAAGAGCGCTAGCTTTCGGCTTCACCCGTCTGAGGTACGAGTTCGGATGACCCGATCGTAACAATCGCAGAGGTGCTCCCTTTACTCCCTAGCCGAACAATCGGGAACGTAGGGGTAAGCACAGGAGCCAGGCAACCCAGCTTTGCGGAACACTTAAGTCAACATGATGTATATTTTGGCATAATACACGAGTAAGGAAAGAAGCTGTACAATAATAATAACATGCAGAGAGAAAAGGTTTCATAAAGGAATCCCCCAAGTAAACGGGGTATTTGAATTTGTTTGTAACAAACAAAGTTTTGACAAAGAAAGTTTTTCACAAACAATTTTTTGTCAAAAAAGTATAATGCTTGGTCGAACCGAACAAAAAGTAAAATTCTAAAGAGAGCTGAGCACGAAAACGACTTAGCTGGTTAATGTGCTCGGTGCGGTCCGGGGTTGTGGCGGGACAAAGACGTAGTCCTCGGGCTGGCCGAGGTCCCAGCCCCCAAGCCCGAGGTAACCGAGTGAAGAGCTCGGGTCGAGAAGTGGCAACGCAGCACGGTTGCTGCGGCGAGGCAAAGCCCCCGGTCCAGCCGAGGAGACAGAGTAGTTCGGCAGCGTGACGACGAAGCCCCCAGTTATCATGGGAAAAGGAAGTGTTGTTAACAAACAAACTTTTTTATTTAACATAAATATAATGCTCGGTAGAACCGAACAAAAATTTAGAAATTTGAGCATTAAAGCGACTTAGCTGGTTAATGTGCTCGGTGTTGACGACGCAGGCCGAGCTTATAGCGGGTCAAGGTCCCAGCCCCCAAGCCGGTCCCGAGGTGACCGAACGAGGAGTTCGGCACTCCGAAGTAGTGTCACGGCTCGGCCGATGTGGCGAGGCGAAGCCCCTGGTCCAGCCGAGGTGGTGGAGTAGGTCGGCAAGGTGACGTCGAGGTGACCGCATGACGGCAGTCGAAGTCGATTTCCTGCACTCATAAAATAGTGCAAGCCAGAAGTAATAACAAAGAAAGATAATAATATATTAAAAAAATTCTTCTACTTAGTTAATTTAAGTGAAGCAAATAAGCAAAGGAATATGGCCTGGGCGTCGAGGTGCCTGAACGAAGAGTTCGGCTTGACGAAGTGGCGACGCTGCACGGTCGATGCGGCGAGATGAAGTCCTCGGTCCAGTTAACATGTCGAAGCTATGATCGGCGGACGCCGAAGTCTCATGCAGGTCGGCTGGTGACGCCGAAGCTTCATGCCAGCCGAGGTGTTGAAGCAGGTCGGCTGGTGACGCCGAAGTCGCCCGAGTAGGTTGATGAAGGGATGCCAAAGCCCCGGTCTAGCCGAGGTGATGGAACAGGTCGGCCGGTGACGCCGATGTCTCAGGCCAGCCGAGGTGTTGAAGCAGGTCGGCGTGGTGGACGTCAGCTTGAAAAAGCAACGGCACGGCAATGCCGACGTAGGTCGGAATTTGTGACGCGGTTAATGCTGGCTTGAGAAGAGACCGTGCGACGATGCTGGCGCGCCCGACCCGTGCAATCCGTGGGGCGACAATCTTGTCTTGATAATTATTTGTCCCTCACGATGCCGAATTCTTGGTCGGCTCGCCGAGGTGATGATCCGAGGTGGTTGTCATCGGCTCGATGGAGCGACGGCGCAATCGATGTTGGTGCAGGTCGGTAGCCGTGGAGCAATGTGGCCGGGCCGGTTTGACATCGGCGCGGCGGTGAAGATCGCCTCGGGAAAGACTTAAAAATTTGTGGGCACATGTTTGAAAACAACACACAATACCCTATGGAAAGAATTCCTCAAAAAGGATGTCCAATATCCCGTTCATGAAGAAAGATGAATTCGGGTCAGATTCGTTTTCGCGCAGAAAAACATATCGGAAAATTGAGGCACTCATCGGACGTTTCCCGGAGTTTGAACGGTCGGATCGAGCTGAAATTTTGAGGGGTGATCGGTATGGGAATTCCGCAGCCGATGAACGGTGGGATCTTCCAAACGATGTCCGAGCTGGAAGCTGGACACCTCGCCCTAAACTCTTCCCGATTCCCGTCCAGATTCGATAGGGCTCCGGTATTTCATAGATCGCCGAAGATTCCTCCATCGGAATACGACGAAATTTTACGGGGTCATTATAGACTCAATTCCGCACAGTTCTACCAAAGCAATCGTAAAGGCGACGCTCGAGGAAGCGGGGACGACAAACACGACTCGCTGTCCAGAAAAACCGCACGGTTGCTCGAGGACGATGTCAACACCGAGCCCCCGAGCTCCATGGATGATTTCTCGTGATCTTAATAGAGATCGGAGTTGATGATGATGAAAGTATCCGTCCGATCTTGACGATCCGGCACGGAGCGCAGTCCTCGGACAAGCCGAGGTGACTAGTCGAGCCGGCGACGAAGATACCGATGTCGACAACAAAGCTCGGTTCCAACGCGTAGATCGCGCCGGAGACGATCTGAATTCCCATCGCACCGCGGTGACTGCCAGCAGGCTCTCAATGAAAGCACCAATGTCGGTGTCAAATCCGGCATATCTCGTAGTAGGGGTCCTAAGCTAGGCGTCTTGGAGCGATGGTAACAAAGGAACGAAGGAGACGATGTTTACCCAGGTTCGGGCGCTCCTATGGAGGTAAAACCGTACGTCCTGCTTGATTATATTGATATGGGGGATAGTACAGAGTACATGTCTCTAACACGAGATTATGAGATGTAATATAATGTCTATTAACTAGCCAGGCCTAGGGTTGAGAGGAGTCCTTGTCTTGTGCGCGAAGTCTTGTGGAATCCTCCTTGTATTCGGCATCATAGGCTGTCCGGACTGGCCCATTAGTAAACCGCCATGGGAGTCCTCGGCCCGACCCATAGGTCGGGAGACGACGTGGTGAGTACCCCCTAGTCCAGGACACCGTCAGAGGGCGAGTGCCTGGGGTGCTGCCCGGAAGACGACGGCTGCGGAGATCTTGGCCTTCACGACGGGCGGCGCGCCTCCAGCAGCAGTGACTCCCCCTCCGAAGAGAGCCCGAGCGACAGTAGCTACGACGCGCCGCCACGCCAGCGCGCCCGGACCTCGGGGGGTAGCCAGCCGCCGCAGCGCCGCTCTTCCGCTCCAGGAGCGTCCGTGCCGGCGCGCCCCTACGGCTCCATGAAGGAAGAAGAGGACACCGACAGAGCGTCGGTGCACTGGCGCCGAGGCTCCTGAGGCGGCAGCCCCCGTGGGGGGCTTCCTCACTTTCTTTCTTCTCCTTTTTTCCTATTCCTGCAATCAAAGAACCAAGGGAGGCCCTGCAGGTGTGTAATAAATTCGGGCGCTGGCCCCTCTTTATCAGCATTCCTATCATGCGTCCTGGCCTTTGCGTTTTGTTGGTTGAAATCGCCTTCCGGTTGCGGTTAGGGTACTTAGCTTGACATGCTCGCGGTAGGCTTCATGGTCGTGGAGGTGTAGCCTTGGGGCTCGGAGAGTCCGGACGTCCTGTGGGCTTCTTCTTCTTACGAACGAAGTAGGTTGGGAGCCCTTTCGGCACTCTGTGTCTGCAGGTCCCAGTCCCGCACATTTCCCTACCATCGTAAGGTACGACCGGATCACCTGGACGCACTTTATGAGGCGAGGCCCCGACTCCCTTGACACCGACCGGATCACCAAGGACGACATCAAAGGGGGCGAGTGGCTTTATGACCGGTAAGGCTCCTGAGGCGTGATACTCAGGAGCCCCCTTCGACGCTCAAGCAGCTCTACGTCGGCAGGTCCCAGTCCCGCACATTTCCCCACCACCGTTAGGTACGACCGGATCACCTGGACGCACTTCACGGGGCGAGGCCTCGACACCCTCGATGCCGACCGGATCACCAAGGACGACATCAAGGGGGGCGAGGGGCCTTATGACTGGTAAGGCTCCTGAGGCATGATGCTCAGGGGTCTTCATGTTTATCATAGCTATTATATGACTCATGTTCGAACTTTCGGTCTCTTGTGTTCCGAGGCCATGTCTCTACATGCTAGGCTCGTCAAGTTTAAACCGAGTCTTCCGCACGTGCAACACTAGCTTGCACCCGTTGTATGCGAACGTAGAGTCTATCACACCCGATCATCACGTGGTGTCTCGAAACGACGAACTTTCGCAATGGTGCACACTCGGGGAGAACACAATTTTATCTTGAAATTTAAGTGAGGTATCACCTTATAATGCTACCGTTGTCCTAAGCAAGATAAGATGCATTAAAGGATTAACATCACATGCAAATCATAAGTGACATGATATGGCCATGAAGTTGTGCTTTTGATCTCCATCTCCAAAGCACCGGCATGATCTCCATCGTCACCGGCATGACACCATGATCTCCATCATCTTCATCTCCATCAACGTGTCGCCATGAGGTTGTCACGCCAACTGTTGCTACTACGACTATTGCTAACTCATAGCGATGAAGTAAAGCAAAACGGTGAAAATAAATTAAAGACAACCCTATGGCTCCTGCCGGTTGCCGTACTCATCGACATGCAAGTCGTGATATTCTATACAATACATGATCATCTCATACATCACATATATCTCATCATGTAATTGGCCATATCACATCACAACATACCCTGCAAAAACAAGTTAGACGTCCTCTAATTGTTGTTGCAAGTTTTACGTGGCTGCTACGGGTATCTATCAAGAACAATTCTTACCTACGCAAAAACCACAACGGTGATACGCAAATTGCTATTCAACCTTCTCAAGGACCTCCTTTGTCGAATCCGATCCAACTAAAGTGGGAGAGACAGACACCCGCCAGCCATCTTTATGCAACGAAGTTACATGTCCGTTGATGGAACCGGTCTCTCGTAAGCGTACGAGTAATGTTGGTCCGGGCCGCTTCATCCCACAATACCGCTGAATCAAGAAAATACCAAGGGAGGAAGCAATCTGAATATCAACGCCCACAAACTCCTTTGTGTTCTACTCGTGATCTCATCTACACATAGACCTAGCTCATGATGCCACTGTTGGGGAACGTTGCACGGGAAACAAAAATTTTCCTACGCACACGCAAGATCTATCCATGGTGATGAGCATCTACAAGAGGGAGAGTGGATCTACATACCCTTGTAGATCGCTAAGCGGGAAGCGTTAAGAAACGCGGTTGATGTAGTCGAACGTCTTCGCGATCCAAATCGCCGAGCGTCCCGCGATCCAATCACGATCCGTCCCAATCTAGCGCCGAACGGACGGCACCTCCGCGTTCAGGACACGTACAGCTCGATGACGATCTCCGCCTTCTTGATCCAGCAAGAGGGAGCGGAGAGGTAGATGAGTTCTCCGGCAGCGCGATGGCGCGGCGGCGGTGGCGGTGGAACTATTCCAGCAGGGCTTCGCCTAAGCACTGTTGAAAACTAGAGGACTTGATCTATCGGGAGAGAGGGCTGCACCGTGGCCTTTTTTGTTGAAGTGCTTTGGTCCTCTCTCCCTCTAGTATATGTAGGAGGGAGGGGAGGGCCCGGCGCCCTAGGGATCCTCCCCTAGGGTCGGCCGAAGTGGGGACGTGGAGGAGTCCAACTCCAATCCTACTAGGAGTAGGATTCCTCCCCCACTTGGTTTTTCCTTTCCTCCACTTGGGCTTTCCCACCCCCAGCCGCATGGGCCTTGTTGGGGGGGGGGGGTTCGACCAACCCACTAGGGGCTGGTTTACCTCCTCCCACAGCCCATGAGGCCCTTTGGGGCGAGAGGCCCCTCCCGATGGTCCCCCGGTACCCTCCCGGCACTCCCAGTACACTACCGAAGTACCCGAAACTTTTCCGGTGACCAAAACGGGACTTCCTATATATCAATCTTTACCTCCGGACCATTCTGGAGCTCCTCGTGACATCCTGGATCTCATCCGGGACTCTGAACAACCTTCGGTCACCACCATACATAACTCGATACTACCGAAACGTCACCGAACCTTAAGTGTGCAGACCCTGCGGGTTCGAGAACTATGTAGACATGACCGAGACACCTCTACGGTCAATAACCAATAGCGGGACCTGGATGCCCATATTGGTTCCTACATATTCTATGAAGATCTTTATCGGTTGAACCTCTATGTCAAAGATTCAGTTAATCCCGTATGCTGTTCCCTTTGTTCTTCGGTATATTACTTGCCCGAGATTCGATCGTCGGAATCTCTATACCTAGTTCAATCTCGTTACCGGCAAGTCTCTTTACTCGTTCCGTAATACAAGATCCCGTGGCTAACACTTAGTCACATTGCTTGCAAGGCTTATTGTGATGTTGTATTACCGAGTGGGCCCTGAGATACCTCTCCGTCATACGGAGTAACAAATCCCAGTCTTAATCCATGCCAGCTCAACAGACACCTTTGGAGATACCTGTAGAGCATCTTTATAGTCACCCATTTATGTTGTGACGTTTGATACACACAAGGTATTCCTCCAGTGTCAGTGAGTTGCATGATCTCATGGTCATAGGAACAGATACTTGATATGCAGAAAACAATAGCAATAAACTGACACGATCATATGCTACGTTCATAGTGTGGGTCTTGTCCATCACGTCATTCTCCTAATGATGTGATCCCGTTATCAAATGACATCTCATGTCTATGGCTAGGAAACCTTGACCATCTTTGATCAACGAGCTAGTCTACTAGAGGCATACTAGGGACACAGTGTTGTCTATGTATCCACACATGTATCAGTGTTTCCAATCAATACAATTATAGCATGGATAATAAACGATTATCATGAACAAGGAAATATAATAATAACTCCTTTTATTATTGCCTCTAGGGCATATTTCCAACATGGCCAAAGGCGGGGAATCTCCCCAGCCCTTAAGAAGCACGCACAAGCAAAGAACTCTCACACCCATACGCGCTATCTAGGACGCTACGGGTGGAGAGCTTCACCGCGGTTGATGGCAAACCACGGCTGTGACCGCACACACGCAATCGGCGGCCGTGCGAACAATCTTTCTCCATCACCCCGAAGAAGGAGTGTTGGAACCACGGTCCACCACGATGCTGCGTTTCCATTATAGACACCAGCGTGGTGTCAACCACAGGGCGCTCCATCAAGACTGAAGAAGCGGGCGACGCAGCGGTAGGCGTGTCACCGCAGCTGTCCCCGGCGCGACCGCCACGCCGCCCGCTCCCCCATCCGAGACTCCTCCAGCCAACCTTCAGCTGGAAGTCGTCGGTCCAGACCAAGGACTAGGCATGAACACAAGGAGAAGGCCCTGCGATGACGAACACCCTCCCCAGGCCCTTCCCCCTGACCATCGGGGGGGGGGGGGAGGGGCTTCTCAAAGACAAACCAGAAATGAAGGACGAGCAGTGTGGACTAGGGAGTAAGGTGGAGATGGAGCTGGATGAGCATCGCCACCGTGACCCACTAATTTATAGGGGAGATCACGGAGGCTGGCTCTCCCCTGCTCTAGAGCGGCCGCCCATCTCCACCAATCCCACTACCCATGACTCACGGGAGAACAGGTAACCGCCCCATTGCTCCAATCCATGGCGCTGTGGTTTCTGCAACGATCATGTCCTTAAGTCACGAGCGCCCACCGCAGGCTCCTCGCTATGCATGCGGCGCGTGTGGCGAAAACGGCCTGAGGTGGTGGGATAGTGCTGACTAGTAAATTGGCAGTTACCCCCTCACATTGCGCGCCTATGCATAAATTTTGGGCCTGACCCAACGGCGCTGAACAAGCACGTGTGGGCCAGACCCGGGGGCTCCTGTCGGTGCACTAGGACAGGGGTACCCAGTGCCCCTGACTTATGCACATGCAGTAGCAGCAAAACCCGTCGTGAAAAGCAACCTCACCGCCGAGCAAACATTTGAGAACCAGACCCCGACACCAACAACCTGCAGAAGGCCAAGCAAACACCAGAAAGACCAACGCGACGGCCCAGGAGGGGCCCAAAGAGCGCCAGCCACGTCCCCGGAGGCTGCCGGGGACCGAGGCGCGCACGTCTCAGGAAGACCCGGCAAGCCATCCCCCGGTAGGCACAAGCTGACCAGCCACCGCTCCACCGCATCACGATGCCAGTCGCTTGTCGATGCGATGTCGAGCCCACAAACGGCTAAGTGTCTCTCGCTAAGCACGTGGCGACGTACCGAAAGGAAGATTATATCCAGTTGACACCCGTCCAGTGGCGTGTCAAGACCCTAAGCAACGGCTAGCTAGGTGGTGGCAAGAGCTTTCCAGGGATGCATCCTCGAGCGCCACCTAGTCTAGCAATCATGGTATTTTGTCCTAAATGCCAGAGTTAGGTACGATAGCTCTGTTAGCAATCTAATCGATAGATAATGACTGTTTTGCCATTGTGGTTGCCCCTTGCACTATAAAAGGAGGCCCAAGGCAACCTAGCTCAAGATTCGGACCTTTGGGCACTTGCCGGGATTGAGCGCCGCGTGTTCTTCGTGTTCCTATGATCAATCCACCAAAAGCAGGAGTAGGGTTTTACGCTTTACAGCAGCCCGAACCTAGGTAAAAATGCCAGCGTCCTGATCGTCGCGCTGCCTCATGCTCTCCGCTCTTTGTGCAACATGACCCGCCCTAGCCGAACCACAAAGGGACCTCTGGTCCCGTAGGTGATCGTGTGCATCCGTGCCCCGACACAACCCGACGCGAAAGAGAGGTTGTCAATCTCTCTATGGTAAAAAGATAGATTATGTAATGATAGATTGGAGAGATAGATCTCTCAACAACACAAAATAAAAAGAGCAAATAAAAAGTGCAGCAAGGTATTTTTTGGTTTTTGGAATAATAGATCTGAAAAAAGCGGCAAAAAGATAGATCGGAAAGCAATATGTTGGAAAAGTAGACCCGGGGGTCGTAGGTTTCACTAGTGGCTTCTCTGATGAGTATAGCACACGGTGGGGGAACAAATTACTGTTGGGAAATTGATAGACGATCAAATAATCATGACGATATCCAAAGCGATGATCATTCTATAGGCATCACGTCCAAGATTAGTAGACCGAAATGATTCTGTATCTACTACTATTACTCCACACATCGACCGCTATCCAGCATGCATCTAGTGTATTAAGTTCATGGAAAAATGGAGTAATGCAATAAGAACGGTGATAACCCACAAGTGTAGGGGATCGTTTGTAGCCTTTTTCGATAGGTAAGAGTGTCTAACCCAACGAGGAGCTAAAGGTAGAACAAATATTCCCTCAAGTTCTATCGACCACTGATACAACTCTACGCACGCTAATGCTTGCTTTACCTAAAAAAGTATGAAACTACTTTGCGGGAATGAAACTAGAAGTACTTTGCAAGAAAATAAAGAACGTGGAAATAAAAGTTAGGTGCTGTTTTAATAAAAAGAACAATAAAAGTAAATAACTTAGTAGAAAGCTTTTTGTGTAACGCAAGAGAAAGATTGTCCCTAGGCAATTGAATATAATATGATAGATACTTGTCACATGCAATGAGGGAGATGCATACGCTAACACACTTTCCGTACTTGGATCATATGCACTTATGATTGGAACTCTAGCAAGCATCCGCAACTACCAAAGATCTTTAAGGTAAAACCCAACCATAGCATTAAGTATCAAGTCCCCTTTACTCCCATACGCAACAACCCACCTACTCGGGTTTATGTTTCTGTCACTCAAGCAACCCACCATAGGAAAACCATGAACATATTGCAACACCCTACAGCGAGGATACCTCACGTTTGCGCGACATGGAGGGCACCATATCAACATACAACTCACATCCATAACATCATACCACAATTAACCCATAGGACAAAAGATATCTACTCAAACATCATAGGATAGCCAAATATCATTGGGAAATAATATATGGAGTTGAGCACCATGTTTAAGTAGAGATTACAGCGGGGAAGAGAGGTGTTACACCGCTGCATAGAGGGGGAGAGAGTTAGTGTTGATGGCGGCGAAGTTGTTGGAGTAGATCGCCATTACGATGATCGCCATCCTGCATATGGAGTTCCGGCGCCACCGGGAGAGAGGGGGAGAGAGCCCACCTCCTTCTTCTTCCTTGGCCTCCCCCCTAGATGGGAGGAGAGTTCCCCCTCTGGTCCATGGCCTCCATGGCAGCGGAGAGGCAGGAGCCCCTCCGAGATTGGATCTCCCTCTCTGTTCTCTTCTGTTTCGCGTTCCTGTTTTCTCGCCGAAAACCGTTTCTTATATTCCTGGAGATCCGTAACTTCGATCGGGCTGAAATTTTGAGGGGATTTTTATCCAAAAATTAGCTTCTGTGCGCCCGAAGGAGAGCTCCAACCGACGTACGAGGTGAGCACAACCCACCACGCCGCGCCTGGGCCTTCTGGGTGCGCCCTGGTGTCTCTTGGGGGCTGTGGGCCTCCGTTTGCGTTGATTCGACTTCTCAAAATTCACAAATATTCCAAAACAAGTCTCCATAAATTTTCATCGCGTTTGGACTTCATTTGATATGTATATTCCGCGAAACAAAAAACATGCAACAAACATGAACTGGCACTGGGCACTGGATCAATATGTTAGTCCAGTAAATCATATAAAATGTTGCCAAAAATATGTGAACATTGTATAATATTGGAATGAAACAATCAAAAATTATAGATACGACGGAGACGTATCAGCAGCCACAAGCTCAATTCCTGCTCGTCCTCGAGTAGGTAAATGATAAAAAAGATAATTTTTGATGTGGAATGCTACCTAGCATAATCTTGATCATATATCTAATCATGGCATGAATATTAAGACACGAGTGATTCAAAGCAATAGTCTAGTTTTGACATAAATACATTAATACTCAGGCATCCCAACAAACAATCATGTCTTTCAAAATATCAAGGCTAAAGAATGCTATCCCTACAAAATCATATAGCCTTGTCATGCTCTGTCTTCTTAACACAAAGTATAAATCATGTACTACCCTGGTGTCAGCCAAGCAATTGGTTCATACTTTTTAACGCGCTTCAGCATTTTCAACTCTCACGCAATACATGAGCGCAAGCCATGGTTATAACACTATGGGTGGAATAGAATATGGTGGTAGGTTTCAAAGGGGTAAAAGTGGAGAAGAAAGTGTCGCATCAACTCAGCGTATCAACGGGCTATGGAGATGCCCATCAATAGATATCAATGTGAGGAGTAGAGATTGCCATGCAACAGATGCACTAAGAGCTATAAGTGTATGAAATCTCAATATGAAAACTAAGTGGGTATGCATCTAACTCTATAATGAAAAATTCCCACTAGTATATGAAAGTGACAACGTAGGAGGCTCTCTATATGAAAAACATGGTGCTACTTTGAAGCACAAGTGTGGAATTAGCATGCCCCTTCTACTTCTTTCATTCTTTTTTTTTCTTTTTTTCTTTTTTTCCTTTTTCTTTTTTTTTCTTTTTCCAGAGCCTCATCTCGACTTGTGGGGGAGTCATAGTTTCCATCATCCTTTCATCACTAGGGCATGCTCTAATAATGAATAATGATGATCATCACACTTCTATTTACTTACAACTCAATATTACAACGATAGTCGAACAAAGGATGACTCTATATGAATGCAATGATCTAGCGTAGCAAATATATCAAAAAAATGGACAAGCCATGGAAACATCATGCTAGCTATCTTACGATCATGCAATGCAATATGACAATGAATGCTCAAGTCATCAAAACGGAAGCGGTGGAAGTTGCACGGCAATATATCTCGGAATGGCTATGGAAATGCCATAATAGGTAGGTATGGTGGCTGTTTTGAGGAAGATATAATAAAGCTTATGTGTGATAGAGCATATCATATCACGGGGTTTGGATGCACCGGCGAAGTTTGCACCAACTCTCGAGGTGAGAAAGGGCAATGCACCGTACCGTAGAGGCTAGCAAATTGCGGAAAGGTAAGAGTGCGTATAATCCATGGACTCACATTAGTCATAAAGAACTCACATACTTATTGCAAAATTTTATTAGCCCTCGAAGCAAAGTATTACTATGCATGATCCTAGGGGGGAGGTTGGTAGGAGTTAACCATCGCGCGCCCCCGACCTTCACACAAAGATAGACAATCAAGAATAAATTGTGCTCCAACTTCCTAGCATAACGGGAGACTATACGTGCATGCTTCGGGAATCACAAACCTTAACACCAATATCTTACTAAACACGATCATCCACTATTACCTCCCACATATTATCATCTCTATATCGCAAAACTAGTGCAAGGAATTAAACATATCATATTCAGTGATCCCTAAGTTTTATGGAGGATTTTATGACTAACCATGCAAATGACCAATTCATGTTGACTCTCTAAATAGATATAAGTGAAGCAAGATAGTTTAGTTCTTTCTACAAAAGACCAAGATCTAACAAATATAAGTGAAGCAAAAGAGCATTCTACAAATAACAGTTTTCTATGTGAAGAGAAACAGGGAATCCAAACTTCAAATGATATAAGTGAAGCACATGAAGCATTCTATAAAGCCATACTCAAAAGATATAAGCGAAGTGCAATGAGCATTCTATAAATCAACCATGGACTATCTCATACCAGCATGGTGCATCAAAGAAAAGTGAAAACTAAACACAAAAGACGCTCCAAGATTTACACATATCACATGAACGAAACGAAAACGAAAACATACTGATACTTGTTGAAGAAAGATGGGATGCTTTCCGGGGAATCCCCAAGCTTAGACGCTTGAGTCTCCTTGGATATTTACTTGGGGTGCCTTGGGCATCCCCAAGCTTGAACTCTTACATCTCCTCCTTCTCCTCATATCGACACCTCCTCGATGTTCGAACACTTCATCCGCACAAAACTTAACAGAAGACTAGTGAGATCCGTTAGTATAATAAAGCAAACTCCTACTTTAAGTACTATTGCAAACCCATTCATATTTTATATTTGCATTATAACTGATGTATTATAACTTATCCATGGCTTATACCACCGATAAAATCGATAGTTTCATCAAAACAAGCAAAGCAATGCATCAAAAACAGAATCTGTCTTAAACAGGACAGTCTGTAGTAATCTGAACTTTGACCATACTTATGTAACTCCAAAAATTCTGAAAAATTAGGAAGAAATAAATTTTTTGTATATAAATACTTTTTAAAAATTTCAGAAACTTTTGACGTTCCAGTAAAAAATTTAAATTCATGCACTATAGACAAAGTTTCTGTTTTTACACCGCACATAACAACAAGCAATCTAATCATCCTAAAGGCAAATCTTGGAACATTTTTTTTATAATACAATGGATTTTTAAAAGGGGATAATTATTTGTTTGGAAAAGTTTCTTTGATTCGAGACTCACAAAGTTTCCATGGGCATGAACAAAGTTCAAGGATATCCCCCACTTCAACGATGCTCATCATCTCTCTCACTTTCACCTTTCCTTTTGTGAAGTTTTATGTTCCCCTCTATTTTTTTTGTTTTTTAACTTTATAAAAGCACACAACAGAAATAAATGACTCTCTAAAACTTCCGGGTTGTCTCCCTGGCAGCGCTTTCTTTAAAGCCATTAAGCTAGGCATAAAGTGCTCAAGTAATGGATCCACCCGGATCCCAAGGTATATCAAAGCCAATTTTAATTAACAATGATTTGTAATTTAGTAGTGAGATAAAAGTGATATATATCATGTGACAACGAAGTCTAACTCTCTTCCTATGCATCGACATGTCATACAAGAACAATTCATGCACATTAAGTGAAGGCCAATGCATAGTATAAATAGTTTCTTGCAATTTCATAGTATTGGAAACATAGAGAGGTGAAGATTTGGTTCCTCTCTCATAATAATTGCAAGTAAGAGCAGAAAGCACATGCATATTATATTCATTAAAATCATCATGTGTAGTAGCAAAACGCAACCCATGAATGTAATCCTTAATAAGAGCAAACTTCTCCAATATAGTGTAGTTGGGAGAATTCAAAAAGATAATAGGACTATCATGTGCGGGTGCAATAGCAACAATTTCATGCTTAACATAAGGGACTATAGCAAGTTCATCTTTATAAGCATAATTCATATTGGCATCATGGCCACAAGCATAGCAAGCATCAAGTTCATCAAAAAGGGATATTTCAAATGAATCCACGGGATCATAGCAATTATCATAGCATTCATCCTTTGGTAAGCACGAAGAGTAATTAAACAATGTATGAGTTGAAGAGTTACTCTCATTAGAAGGTGGGAATGTGTGATCAGTCCGCTCTTCATCCTTTTGTTCTTCTCTCTCCTCCTCATCTTTTTCATCTAACGAGCTCACAATTTTAGCAATTTCTTCTTCCATAGATTCCTGCAAAATATTAGTCTCCTCCAAGGCAGCGGTCATTCTTTCAATAAATTCAATAATATCAACATTGCAATCATAATTCTCATAGCAATATTTAAGTATGGATAAATTTTCAGATTCGTAAGGAACATCATCATCATACTTTTCAAGCAAAGAAGCAATTTCATAAGCACCTTTAAAAGCAACAAATTCTTCTATTTGTTCCACATCATAGTAATCATAAATACCTTTAGCATATGAAGCCAAGGTTTCATTATCGTTGAATTTACATTGAAAGGGAAGGTCTCGAGCTTCTATCTTAGAGCAACAAGTAAAATCACATCTCGAGCATGCATCCCAAGCAAACCATTGCAATATTCTAATTTGATCCCATACATGTTTCCCTTTTTGAGACAAGCGATAATCCCTAAAGTACTCACGTTGATCCAACGTGTCTCCCATTATAAAGTTTGATGATGATTTCTCAGGATTATCAAAGGAGTAATTAACGTGTTTCACATAACTAGCATCGAGGGTTTTAGGAGGTTCCCCATCTCCATGAGTAGCAAGTACCACTATTTTTTTTGGTGTTTCGTGTTCCATATCCATAACTAAAGATATAAAACAACTAATAATAGAAAATAAAAATTACTTAGTGATAAAGCAAACAAGCACACACGAGAATATTCACCCCACACTATTGCTCCCCGGCAACGGCGCCAGAAAAAGATCTTGATAACCCACAATTGTAGGGGATCGTTTGTAGCCTTTTTTGATAAGTAAGAGTGTCAAACCCAACAAGGAGCTAAAGGCAGAACAAATATTCCCTAAAGTTCTATCGACCACCGATACAACTCTACGCACACTAATGCTTGCTTTAGCTAAAACAAGTATGAAACTACTTTGCGGGAATGAAACTAGAAGTACTTTGCAAGAAAATAAAGAACGTGGAAATAAAAGTTAGGTGCTGTTTTAATAAAAGAACAATAAAAGTAAATAACTTAGTAGAAAGCTTTTTATGTAACGCAAGAGAAATATTGTCCCTAGGCAATTGAATATAATATGATAGATACTTGTCATATGCAATGAGGGAGAGGCATATGCTAACACACTTTCCGTACTTGGATCATATGCATTTATGATTGGAACTCTAGCAAGCATCCGCAACTACCAAAGATCATTAAGGTAAAACCCAACCATAGCATTATGTATCAAGTCCCCTTTACTCCCATACACAACAACCCACCTACTCGGGTTTATGTTTCTGTCACTCAAGCAACCCACCATAGGCAAATCATGAACATATTGCAACACCCTACAGCGAGGATACCTCACATTTGCGCGACACGGAGGGCACCATATGACAGCACCATATCAACATACAACTCACATCCATAACATCATACCACAATCCACCCATAGGACAAAAGAGATCTACTCAAACATCATAGGATAGCCAAATATCATTGGGAAATAATATATGGAGTTGAGCACCATGTTTAAGTAGAGATTACAGAGGGGAAGAGAGGTGTTACACCGCTGCATAGAGGGGGAGAGAGTTGGTGTTGACAGCGGTGAAGTTGTTGGAGTAGATCGACGTCATGATGATTGCCCCGGCGGCGTTCCGGCGCCACCGGGAGAGAGAGGGGGAGAGAGCCCCCCTCCTTCTTCTTCTTCCTTGGCCTCCCCTTAGATGGGAGGAGAGTTCCCCCTCTGGTCCATGGCCTCCATGGCGGCGGAGGGGCAGGAGCCCCTCCGAGATTGGATCTCCCTCTCTATTCTCTTCTGTTTCGTGTTCCTGTTTTCTGGCCGAAAACCGTTTCTTATATTCCTGGAGATCCGTAACTCCGATCGGGATGAAATTTTGAGGGGATTTTTATCCAAAAATTAGCTTCCTTGCGCCCGAAGCAAAGCTCGAACCGACGTACGAGGTGGGCACAACCCACCACGCCGCGCCTGGGCCTTCTAGGTGCGCCCTGGTGTCTCTTGGTGGCTGTGGGCCTCCGTTTGCGTTGATCCCACTTCTCAAAATTCACATATATTCCAAAAAAAATCTCCGTAAATTTTCATCGCGTTTGGACTTCGTTTGATATGGTATTTTGCGAAATAAAAAACATGCAACAAACAGGAACTAGCACTGGGCACCGGATCAATATGTTAGTCCAATAAATCATATAAAATGTTGCCAAAAATATGTGATAGTTGTATAATATTGGCATGAAACAATCAAAAATTATAGATACAACGGAGACGTATCAAACGGTGACATGATGTAGACAAAATCTATTCATGTAGGAATAGACCCCATCTTGTTATCCTTAATAGCAAAGATACAAGCGTGCCTCGCTGCCCCTTCTATCACTGGGAGAGGACACCGCAAGATCGAACCCATCACAAAGCACCTCTTCCCATGGCAAGAAAAATCGATCTAGTTGGCCTAACTAAACCAAAGATTCGAAGAAGAAATACGAGGCTATAAGTAATCATGCATATAAGAGATCAAAGAAGACTCAAATAATATTCATGGATAGAAACTGATCATGAACTCAAAATTCATCGGATCCCAACAAACACACTCCAAAAGTTTACATCAAATAGATCTCCAAGAGACCGTTGTATTGAGAATCAAAAGAGAGAGAGAGAGGAAGCCATCTAGATACTGCCTACGGAGCCGTAGGTCTATGGTGGACTACTCACGCATCATCGGAGAGGCACCAATGAGGATGATGAACCCCTCCGTGATGGTGTTAGATTGGATCTCGATGTTCTGGAACTTGTGGCGGCTGGATGTGTTTTTCGTCGACTCCCTTAGGGTTTCTGGAATATTTGGGAATTTATATGCGTCAGAGGCGGTGGCGAGGGTTCCCGAGGAGGGCACAACCCATCAGGGCGCGCCCGGGGCCTCTGGCGCGCCCTGGTGGGTTGTGGTCTCCTCGACCCTCCCCTCTGGCACTTCTTTGGCCCACTGGATGTCTTCTGGCCCAAAAAAAATCTCCAAAAAGTTTCGTCACGATTGGACTCCGTTTGGTATTGATATTCTGCGAAGTAATAAACAAGCAAAAACAGCAACTGGCACTTTGGCCCTATGTCAATAGGTTAGTCCCAAAAAATGATATAAAGTTGCTATAAAATGATTGCAAAACATCCAAGAATGATAATATAACAACATGGAACAAGCAAAATTTATAGATACGTTGGAGACGTATCAGCATCCCCATGCTTAATTCCTACTCGTCCTCGAGTAGGTAAATGATAAAAACAGAATTTTTTATGTGGAATGCTGCCTAACATGTTCATCACATATTCTTTTCTTTTGTAGCATGGACATTTGGACTTTTAGATGGTTCAAAGCAATAGTCTAGTTTTGACAGAAAGACTTAAATACTCAAGCATGCCAACAAGCAACCATGTCTTTCAAAATATCAACACTAAAGAAAGTTATCCCTAGCCCATCATGCTCAATCATTGATCCATTCATGAAAGACACTCAAATATTAACTACACACAATGCTCAAGTACGATCATAGTGCCCCCTAGTTGGTGCTTTATAAGAGAAGATGGGGACTCAAAGTAAAAATAAAAATTGCATAAAGTAAATATATAGGCCCTTCGCAGAGGGAAGTAGGGATTTGTAGAGGTGCCAGAGCTCAAAGTTTAAATTGAGAGAGAAAAATATTTTGAGTGGGATGCCTTTCCTGTCAACGAAAACGTCAAAGTAGTTCACAATACTTTCCATGCTAGATATATCATAGGCTGTTCCCAAACTAAAAATAAAGTTTATTCATTTTTCCACCATTCTTTCATAATCCATGGCTGGCCGTATCCACAATTGCCTTCCATACCAACACTTTCCAAGGAATTTATTATTTGACAACATAAAGTAAATTTTTCTTTTTTCATTTTGGGACTAGGCATCCCTATTACCGCCGTACTCTCGTGCAATGAAAAGTGAATAAACACTCATCTTGAGAATAACACATCTAGCATGGAAAAATATTGGATACCCCCTACTGTTTCATGAGCGGTACGAGCACACAAAAAGGAAATTTATTTTGAAAAGTAGAGATGGCACATACAAATTTGCTTAGAACGGCATGGACATACCACGTATAGGTAGGTATAGTGGACTCATAAGGAAAAACTGGGTTTAAGGATTTTGGATCCACAAGTAGTATTTCTACTTAGTACAACTGGAGGCTAATAAATAGATTGAGAAGCAAACAACCAAGAAACGAAAATTCACATAAGCGAGCATTGAGCATAACTAACACCAAATAATGCACCATAAGTAGGATGCAATTTCATTGCATAACTATTGACTTTCGTACTTGCATAGGGAATCACAAACCTTAACACCAATATTCTTACTAAAGCATAATTACTCACTAACATGACTCACATATTACTATCATCATGTCTCAAAACTATTACAAGGAATCAAGTTTAATTTGTCCAATGATCTTCATGAAAGTTTTTATTATATCCTCCTTGGATATATATTACTTTGGGACTAGTTTAATATATTGCCATTGCTTTTGACAAGCTCACACAAATTTAAGTCAAGCACATGAGCATAGAGATTTCATCTCTCAAAATAGTATAAGTGAAGCATGAGAGGATTTCTTCAAAAGTTACAAACTCTCAAAATAATCTAAGTGAAGCATGAGAGGATTTCTTCAAAAATTACTAAATCTAAAAATAACCTAAGTGAAGAATGAGAGGATTTCTTCAAAAGTTTCCAAGCACACCGTGCTCAAAAATATATAAGTGAAGCACTAGAGCAATTCTATAGCTCAAAAGTTTAAGTGAAGCATATAGAGCAATTCTAAAAAATCTTAGCATAATTTTGGCTCTCTCAAATAGGTGTGTCCAGCAAGGATACAAGTGACAAACTAAATATCAAATCAATCAAAGACTCAAATGATACAAGACGCTCCAAGCAAAACTCATGATATGTGACGAATAAAAAATATAGCTCCAAGTAAAATACCGATAGTCGTTAGAAGATAGAGGGGATGCCACTCGGGGCATCCCCAAGCTTAGTTGCTTGTTTCTCTTTGGATATATCTTGGGGGGTGCTGTATCATCCCCAAGCTTAGGCTCTTTTCACTCCTTATTCCTTCATCCATGATGATCTCACCCGAAACTTGAAAACTTCAATCACACAAAACTCAACATAATCTTCGTGAGATCCGTTAGTATAATAAAGCAAATCACTACTTTAAGTACTCTTGAAAACCCATTCAAATTTTATTATTGAATTATACCTACTATATTTTAACTTTACCATGGTTCATACCCTTCAATACAACCCATAGATTCATCAAAACAAGCACACAATGCAACGAAAACAGAATCTGTCTTAAACAGAACAGTCTGTAGTAATCTGTACTCTAGCCATACTTCTGTAACTCTAAAAATTCTGAAAAATTAGGAAAACGTAATTTTTTTATAGCAATACTGTGTTAAAGTTTCAGCTCAATATCACATTCGAGTAAAAAAGGAAAATTCGCACACTTGAAGGAAAGTTTCTGTTTCAGATTTAGCATTGTTTCTACTCATCTTATGAATCATCCTAAAGGCTTTACTTGGAAAAAACTCTAAATAAAACATAAAAACACAATCATAACAGAGGCATAATTGTGTCAACACTCAAAAACAGAAAAAAAAATACGGAAATAAATTTATTCATTGGGTTGCCTCCCAACAAGCGCTATCGTTTTACGCCCCTAGCTAGGCATAAAGCATAGATTCAAGTATTGTCATCTTTGGTTTTTGCTCCATAGGATGCTCTCATGATTGATTCATATGGTGGCTTAATTCTTGTTCTAGGGAAGTGTTCCATCCCCTCTCTTAGTGGAAACTGAAATCTAATATTGCCTTCTTTCATATCAATCACGACACCTATAGTGCGTAAGAACGGTCTACCAAGTATAATGGGGCAAGACGGATTGCAATCAATATCAAGAGCAATAAAATCTATGGGCACATAGTTCCTATTTGCAAGAATAAGAACATCATTAATTCTTCCCAAAGACTTTTTAATAGTGGAACCCGCCAGGTGCAAATTAAGAGAACATTCTTCAATATTGGTGAGACCAAGCACATCACATAAAGATTTCAGAATCGTGGAAACACTAGCACCCAAATCACATAAAGCAAATCACTCATAATTTTTAATCTTGACCTTAATGGTAGCTTCCCACTCATCATGTAATTTTCTAGGAATAGAAATCTCCAACTCCAACTTTTCTTCAAAAGATTTCATCATGCCATCAACGATATGTTTAGTAAAAGCTTTATTTTGTTCATAAGCATGGGGTGAATTCAACATGGATTGCAGCAAATAAATACATTCAATCAAAGAGCAACTATCATAATTAAAGTCTTTGCAATAAAAAATAGTGGGCACATCACTTGTTAAAGTTTTGACCTCTTCAAACCCACTTTCATCAATTTTTTCATCAAGATTTTCACCCTCCAAATTATTGGGACGCCTTCTAGCTAAAGTTGAATCTACTTCAGTCCCTTTATCATCAATTTTAATATTACTAAACAAGGAATCAATAGAAGAAACACCAATCACTTTAATATCTTCATCATTTTTCTGAAGGCAATCACTAGAAAACGATTTTTCTAAGAATTCTCTTCTAGCTCTAAGCATAACGGTTCTTTTCTTAATTTCGTCCATAGACATATATAAAGCTTTAATTGATTCATCAATATTAGGCACAAAAGCTTTCAACTTGATATTTTCTACATCATGAGAAATTCTATCAATGCTTCTAGCCATATCATCAATCTTATTCAACTTTTCTTCTATCGTAGTATTGAAAACTTTTTGCGCATTGATAAATTCTTTAATATTACTCTCAAGATCAGAGGGGTTCCTATTATTAGTGCAAGAAGAATTACCATAGGAATTACCATAATTATTAGAGAAATTTCCAGGAAAAGGCCTAGGATTAAAATTACCTCTATAAGCATTGTTATTGAAATTGTTTCGCGAGACGAAGTTCACATCTACGAAATCAATATTTTGCTCAATCAAGATCATTAAGATCAATAGGAGCATTTTTACTAGCAACCAACTTCATTAAAGCATCAACTTTGTCACTCAAAGTACAAATTTCTTCAACCGAATTAACCTTTTTACTAGAAGGTGCTCTTTCACTATGTCATTGTGAATAATTTGACATAATATTATCTAGAAATTTAGTAGCTTCACCCAAAGTAATTTCCATAAAAGTACCACCTGCGACGGAATCTAATAGATTTTTAGAGACAAAATTCAATCCCGCATAAAAAAATTGTATGATCATCCAAAGATTTAAACCATGAGTAGGGCAATTTCTTAGCATCAATTTCATTATTTCCCAAGATTGTGCAACATGTTCATGCTCAAGTTCCTTAAAATTCATGATTTGAGTCCTAAGGGAAATAATTTTCACGGGCAGAAAATACTTAGTGATAAAAGCATCCTTGCACATATTCCAAGAATCGATACTATTGCGAGGCAAAGAAGAAAATCAAGTTTTTGCACGATCCCGCAAAGAGAAAGGAAATAATTTCAACTTCACTATATCATTGTCCACATCTTTTTTCTTTTGCATATCACACAATTCTACAAACGTGTTTAGATGGGACGCGTCATCCTCATTAGGAGTACCAGTAAATTGATCTTTCATGACAAGATTCAACAAAGCGGCATTAATATCACAAGACTCCGCACTAGTGGCGGGAGGAGCAATAGGAGTACTAATAAAATCATTTTTATTAGTATTGAAAAAATCACACAACTTGGTGTTTTCTTGAGTCATCGTGACTACGCAAAAAAGATTGCAAGCAAGCAAGAGATCTGACGAGAAAAAGGCAAACGAAAAAGAAGGCGAATAAAACGGCAAATTTGTGAAGTGGGGGAGAGGAAAACGAGAGGCAAATGGCAAATAGTGTAATTTCAAGGAGATGAGATTTGTGATTAGGAACCTGGTAGATGACGATGGTGTCTCCTCGGCGCCAGAGATTGGCACGTAGAAGAGACCGCTTCCTCCCCGGCAACGGCGCCAGAAATTCCTTTGACGTGGCTTGAGACTGCGTCGGTATTTCCCCAAAGAGGAAGGGATGATGCAGCACAGCGATGGTAAGTATTTCTCTCAGTTATGAAACCAAGGTATCGAACCAGTAGGAGGATCACCACCACTACATAAACATCACCTGCACACAAAGAACAAATACTTGCAACCCGACGCGAAAGAGAGGTTGTCAATCTCTCTACGGTAAAAAGATAGATTAGGTAATGATAGATTGGAGAGATAGATGTCTCAAGAACACAAAATAAAAAGAGCAAATAAAAAGTGCAGCAAGGTATTTTTGGGTTTTTGGAATAATAGATCTGAAAACAAAAGCAGCAAAAAGATATATCGGAAAGCAATATGTTGGAAAAGTAGACCCGGGGGCCATAGGTTTCACTAGTGGCTTCTCTCATGAGTATATCACACGGTGGGTGAACAAATTACTGTTGGGAAATTGATAGAATATCAAATAATCATGACGATATCCAAGGTGATGATCATTATATAGGCATCACGTCCAAGATTAGTAGACCGAAACGATTCTGCATCTACTACTATTACTCCACACATCGACCGCTATCCAGCATGCATCTAGTGTATTAAGTTCATGGAAAAACGGAGTAATGCAATAAGAACGGTGACATGATGTAGACAAGATCTATTCATGTAGGAATAGACCCCATCTTGTTATCCTTAATAGCAACGATACATGTGTGCCTCGCTGCCCCTTCTGTCACTGGGAGAGGACACCGCAAGATCGAACCCATCACAAAGCACCCCTTCCCATGGCAAGAAAAATCGATCTAGTTGGCCTAACTAAACCAAAGATTCGAAGATGAAATACGAGGCTAGAAGTAATCATGCATATAAGAGATCAAAGAAGACTCAAATAATATTCATGGATAGAAGCTGATCATGAACTCAAAATTCATAGGATCCCAACAAACACACTGCAAAAGTTTACATCAAATAGATCTCCAAGAGACCATTGTATTGAGAATCAAAAGAGAGAGAGGAAGCCATCTAGCTACTGCCTACGGACCCGTAGGTCTATGGTGGACTACTGACGCATCATCGGAGAGGCACCAATGAGGATGATGAACCCCTCCGTGATGGTGTTAGATTGGATCTCGAGGTTCTGGAACTTGCGGCGGCTGGATGTGTTTTTCGTAGACTCCCTTAGGGTTTCTGGAATATTTGGGAATTTATAGGCGTCAGAGGTGGTGGAAAGGGGTCCCGAGGAGGGCAAAACCCATCAGGGCGCCCCCGGGGCCTCTGGCGCGCCCTAGTGGGTTGTGGTCTCCTCGACCCTCCCCTCTGGCACTTCTTTGGCCCACTGGATGTCTTTTTGGCCCAAAAAAATCTCCAAAAAGTTTCGTCGCGATTGGACTCCGTTTGGTATTGATATTCTGCGAAGTAAAAAACAAGCAAAAGAAGCAACTAGCACTTTGGCACTATGTCAATAGGTTCGTCCCAAAAAATGATATAAAGTTGCTATAAAATGATTGTAAAACATCCAAGAATGATAAGATAACAGCATGGAACAAGCAAAAATTATAGATACGTTGGAGACGTATTGGTGAGCGACCGATGCGAAGCATATCTTGGTGCCGATGTCTTGGCAATATTGCATGAAGCTGTTGCTGGTGAATTGCGTGCTGTTGTCAGTGATGATCCTGTTGGGAACGCCGAAATGACAAACAGTCCCACTGAGGAACTTGACTACTGCCTGCGCAGTTACCTTTCTCACTGGTTCTACCTCGGTCCACTTTGTGAACTTGTCGATTGCAATGAACAAGAACTCGAAGACCCTAGTAGCGCGGGGGAAGGGCCCGAGAATGTCAAGCCCTCAGACCGAGAAGGGCCAGGAGAGTGGTATGGTTTGAAGGGCTTTTGTTGGTTGGTGTATCTGCTTGGCATGATGTTGGCATGCTTCGCATGTTGTCACCACCGCCAAAGAGTCTTGAAGGGCTGTCAGCCAATAGAAGCCTTGGCGGAATGCTTTCTCGGCAAGGGCTCGTGATCCGATGTGGGAGCCGCAAACCCCTTCATGTATTTCTGCCAACAGCTGACGTCCTTGTTCCCGAGGAATGCACTTCAATTTCACACCATTCGGCCTCCTCTTGTATAAGGTGCTATCCACAAACTGGTATGTGCTCGACCATCGGGCTACTCTTTTGGCTTCTTCTGGTTCATCGGGAAGGCCTCCTGTCTTGAGGTACTGGACTATCGGTTGTGCCCATGGAGGAGCCTGTGGCTCGACGACAAGGACTAAAGGCATTTCTTCCTCTGCGGTGACACTGGCTTCTACAGCAAGAGCCCTCGGGTCTGCCGGAGCTCGAGGTCCACAGGCAGGCGGGTTGTTGCTCCCGGCAACCCTCTTGGCGGCCACTGATGGCTCTGCCGAAAGGTAGTCGCTGGAATTGACTTTCCTTTTTCTGTTCTGCCGCGTTGATGGAGTGACTGAAGGTTGGGTTAATCGGAGAACAAAAGTGCCCGGTTCCACAAGCAGCTTCTGTGGCTCTCTTTGACAGGTCATCGGCAATGTCATTCTCGGCACGGGGACACGCTCCATTTGTAGACCGTCAAAGCGCTCCTCCATTCTCTGGTAATCCTTGTTTACTTGGCGTACGGCAAGCTATGAGTCCCCCCAGACTATCAACTTCCTGATGCCGCGATCGGCTGCTATCCATAGTCCGGCAAGCAACCCTTCATATTCAGCCGTGTTGTTTGTTGATTCTTCCCGGGGAAAGTGCATCTGGATCACATACTTGAGGTGCTCTCCGGTGGGTGCGACGAGTAGCACTCCAGCACCGGTGCCTTGCAGCGAGAAAGCTCCGTCAAAGTACATGATCCATTCTTGAGGTGCTTCTTTGCCGTGGAGTGTTGTCTTCGGGATTTCTTCGTCTGGTGTTGGTGTCCATTCTGCTACAAATTCCGCCAGGGCTCTGCTCTTGATTGTTGTCGTGGTTTTGAAGCTCAAGTCAAAGCTGGCCAGCTCCAACGCCCACTCGACGATCCTGCCGGTTGCCTATGGATTTCTCAGGATACACTGCAGCGGGAACCGAGTGATGACGGTGATGTGATGTGCCTGGAAGTAGTGGCACAGCTTCCGGGAGGCCATAAGGAGGTAAAAGAGCATTTTCTGCATCCCAGAGTATCTTGATCTAGCCCCGTGCAGGAGGGAGCTAACAAAATACACGGGTCTCTGCACCATCTTCTTCTGCATAGTTTGCTGGTCTGCCTCTTGCGTCATACTCGCGTCTTTGGCTACTTGGTTTGATGGGGCTGTCGACTTGGTAGATTCGGCCTCATCTTCCTCACCTTCCCTCTCTGCCACCGGCGCAACGCTAACCACTTGGTTTGTTGCCGCCAAGTATAATAACAATGGTTCCTCCGGTTTTGTTGCGACTAGGATTGGCGTTGAGGACACGTATTTCTTCAAGTCTTGCAGCGCTGCCTCTGCTTCCGGGGTCCTTGTCATTGGGACTGCCTTCTTCAGGATCTTGCAAAATGGTAGGGCGCACTCAGCGGACTTGAAAATGAACCTGCTGAGGGCGGTGATGCAACCCGCCAAGCGGCGCACGCCCTTGATGCGCTTGGGCGCCTCAAGTTGTTCAACCGCCTCAATCTTGGCGGGGTTGCCTTCAATCGCGCGTTGTGATCTGAAGAACCCGAGGAGCTTGCTGGAGGGGACTCCGAACATGCACTTCTCGGGGGTGAGCTTTTAAATTGATCTTGCGCAGATTCGCAAAGATTTCTTCCAGGTCTTGCACCAACGTGTCCTTTTTCTTGGTCTTGACCACTATATCATCCATGTATGCTTCCACATTCATGTGCAGCTGCGGTCCCAGACCAATCTGAACTGCTCTCGCGAATGCTGAACCGGCGCTCTTCAACCCGAACAACATGCGTCTGAAGCAGTACATGCCACAGGGGGTAATGAACGCCGTTTTCTCTTCGTCCTCCTCGGCCATGAAGATCTGGTGACAGCCAGAGTTGTTGGAGATATGCCCTAGAGGCAATCATGTATGATGATATTTCCTATGTGTTTATGAATAAAGATAGTCCTTGGAAATTATCAATGATGTGTATTAACAAGTACATGACTTGTTTGTGAGACTATGCATTATGTGATGACTGTCCTAAATGGTCCCTAGTTGTAAAGATTGTGTGGACGCTCAGCCAGTTAGACTAGCATATGACACGGTGGATGGTCCGGTCTCATTGGCCATGTAGCATTGGATGCTATCCGGATAATATGGACTCAGAAAGATTTGGTCAGATTCGACGTAGTCGGATCCGAGTCGAGATAAGGTCTGAGTTGGATAGACCCGACTATGAGACGTAGTGATACGTGATCTTTGAGTCTCTAGTACAACATATGTGCTATGTCCTAAGACCTGAGCTGACGCATGTACTTGGGATGGTGATAGGACCTGCTTTGGGACGAGCAAATGCTACTCCATAACTGGGTAGTTATAAAGGTGGGTTTCGGGCTTGTCCTGACCCATGCTGCGAGACATGGTTGAGCAAGATGGGATTTGCACCTCCGATCAGGAGAGATATACTCTGGGCCCCTTGGGTGATCCGACCTGGATAAGCATGGCCATGTGATGAGGATTGTGAGATAATTTGAAGTGTTTGTCGGATTCACCGGAATGAGAAAGAGGTCGTGCTGCAACAAGGATGACCATGTCGCCTTGAGCATGACAACATATATCGTGTGTCAAAGGGAACAGAAGTGTGATGTACAGGTTCGCCTAACCAGCTTCATCGGACACTTGTAGTCGGCACGATTTGCTAGAGGCCGCTACCGACTAGCCAAACCGGATGTGATCTGACTTGCGACCAAGTGAACGAGAACCTAAGGGGTCGCATGCTTAAGGGAATGAACACGTGGGCTTTAGGATCTGTGCGAGGCCAAAGAGTTGAGCCCGCACCGGATGCCTTTATATAGTGGAGGTTCAGTTATTCAGTTGATCACTTTAGCACCGTCATTAGGGCTTTGCATGTGTTGCAACTAGCCACCTCCACTCGCTGCCAAACTGTGTGATCGGACCTAGCAGTCCGCCGCATGGTGTTCCTCCTTCACGTGTGGATACCGTTAGAGGCGGTGCACTTGTGCCGCTCCGGGAAACCTGTACGTGGGATCCGGCGACTGGCTGTTTGAGGGAGATCACGTGAGGAGGAGACGGACCTCGCGGACGCGCTGCCCCAACTCTCCTTGCGCTGCACGGCACTACGCGTCAAGTGGTAACGATCCGTGATCCATCTCCGTAGCATGTTCTTGGCTGTTCTGCGCATATGAAAATTTTAATTTGCATGCGATGCACCTATGGTAGAACCCAACAAGACTATGCATCAAGAAAGGACAGAACATCGCAGCCAACGGTCGAGTCCACAATCTGGTCAATGCGCGCCAAGAGGAATGGGTCTTTCGGGAAAGCCTTGTTGACATCAGTGAAGTCGATGCAAAGCCTTCATTTCCGATTCGCCTTGTGCACCACCACAGGATTTAATAAACCAAGTTGGGTGGATCACTCCCCTGATCAGTCCTACTGCTTCTAGCTTTTTGATTTCTTCGGCAATAAATTCTCGCCGCTCCAGGGCTTGTTTCCGGACCTTCTGCTTGACGGGGCGCGCATGATGACAAACGACAAAGTGGTGCTCAATCACCTCCCTGGGAACTCCGGGGATGTCAGACGGTTGCCAGGCAAACACTCGACATTCGCCTTCAGGAAGGTGACGAGCGTGCTTTCCTATTGGATGTCGAGGGTGGCACTTATGGTGAAAGTGCCGCCCTTGCCATTCTCCTGCGTGGGCACTTGCTTCATCTTGGGGATGGTCACCTTATCGTTCTTGCTCCTGGCGGCAGAGGTCTCTGGTAAGTCCTCCAGATCAGCCACTGTGCCAGCTCCAGACTTGAGGCCCTCTTCATCAGCTCCTGCTGCTGTCACCTCAGCTCCTGCTCCATCAGCTCCAGTTCCTCCAGTTGCCACACCAACTCCATCCACGACATCTGCAGAGATCTTCGCCGATGCTGTTCTCTCGACTCCTTCATCAACTACCGGAGGAGATCAGCCCAAGAACGCTTAGTTATATGCCTTTGAACTTTTTGGTAACTTGTTGCCAAAGGGGGAGAAGTGTATATAGATCTTTAGGCTTCGAGTGAGAGAGCGTTTTGGTTGTTTATTCGCTGTTTCAAAAACATTTGATCTTTTGGTTGCTTGTGATACATGTTTGTGGTGTTTGATCATACGCTTTATGTGTGATGCTACTATTTCCTATCATCTTAATGCTTATGAGATGATCTTTCACCATTGCTTGATTGTGTTGTGCTATGATGTTCATTCTAATTATTCTCGCACACCACCAAGTTGTATGTGACATGGAAGAAGTGCCCCATGTACCTAATCGATTGTGCATTTGCATTCAAACGCAAATTCAAATAATGCACAAATTTAGGGGGAGCTCTTGCTTATCACATACCTCTCAAAGCGACGATTATATTCATTGATTATATCATATGTCGAAGCTTTGATCTATATGTTGTCATCAATTACCAAAAAGGGGGAGATTGAAAGCACACTTGCTCCCTTGGTGGTTTTGGTAATTCATAACAAGATATAAGTCATTGAACTAATGTTTCTACCAAGTATATTTCAGGAAATGTTCAATGATAGGGATGGCAAAAGGATTGAGGAGATTGTGGAATACCCCAAGATGCAAGGAAATAGGTTGGCCAAGCTTCAAGCAAGAGGACTCTACATTTTACATTTGTGAGAAATCACTTTGAGTCCATAGGAAAGCCAATACTATTAAAATTGGGTAAGGTTTTGCTGGTGAACAATATGCTCATACGTGCACAAGTGATAGTCGCCAAAAACACCCACAAGCTCTCCCACCAAAGTCTGTCATAGCCAAATACTCAAAATCGGTGCAACCAACATTTCCACTTCGGTGCCACCGATTCTCACCTCAGACAGACTCAGCCAAACCCTAGCCACTTCGGTGCAACCGATTCCATACCGGTGCCACCGAGTTTAGGTTGCCAACTTTCTGTTACGCAAATTCACATTTTTGGTACCACCGAGAATGTTGGATCGGCGCCACCGAGATTGGGAATATGACCGTTGGTCACCTTATCGGTGCAACCGAGTTTCTTATATCGGTCTCACCGAGATTCAAAAGTTGCCACCTTTTGGTCACTTCGGTACCACCGAGATTAACACATCGGTGTCACCGAGTTGGTCATTTTGTGTGTAACGGTTGGATTTTTGGGTATGCCTATATATACCCCTTCACCACCACCTACTCGAAAGAGAAGCACTCAGAACTATTCCATACTTGCCCCATCCAGTTTTCTGAGAGGGAACCACCTAGTCTTGTGTTGAGGTCAAGATCTTCCACTCCAACCATATGGATCTTGATTTCTAGCCTCCCCAAGTTGCTTTCCACCAATCCCATCTCTTCTACCAAGCCAAATCTGTGAGAGAGTGATTGTGTGTTGAGGAGTCTATCATCTTGAAGCACAAGAGCAAGGAGTTCATCGTCATTACCGAACCTTTTGGAGGGTGGTGCCTCCTAGATTGGTTAGGTGTCGCTTGGGAGCCTCCTACTTCGTGTTGTGGAGTGAACCAAGAAGTTTGTAAGGGCAAGGAGATCGCCTACTTCGTGAAGATCTACCCATAGTGAGGCTAGTCCTTCGTGGACGGAAGCCGTTATGGAATAGTCAAGGTTGCTACTTCGTGGACCCTTATGGTTGGAGCCCTCCGTGGACTCTCGCGACCGTTACCCTCCGTGGGTTGAAGACTCCATAAACGTGGATGTACGATAGCACCACCTATCGGAACCACGGGAAAAATCATCGTGTCTACAACTGCGTTTGATCCTCCTACCCTATCCCTTCTATACATGCTTGTTGTTACTTTCCGCTGCTCTACTCTTAGGCATGCATGTGTAGGGTGTACTTGACTTGCCATGAAATGCTAAAACTGCCAACTCTAAAATTTGGGAAAAGGCAAAACTTTTATTTGGTCAAGTAGTCTAATCACCCCCCCTCTAGACATACTTTCGGTCCTACAGGTGTGCGCGCGTCGATGGCTGGGTCCGCGCGCCCATCGGACTGTTGGCGCGTTTGATGCCGCCTCTCGATGGTGGTGCGGGCGTCCTCCTTGCGCCTATCCTTCAAGACCTAGCATTGGTCTTTGTTCATCCGTGGGTCCGTCGAGGCGTACGACACCTCGGCTTGCACATCAGTCCGGCGGGTAGGATGCTGCTGAGGGGAGTGCACGGTATGCGCCCCGCGAGCATCGCGTCCGGCGGTGGGTGCCCTCGGAGCCGCTTGGCGGGCGGCCTATGGTCCCACTCCCTCTGGCTTGTCGCGGTTTACGAAACTCAACAGGCTCTGGATGGTCGCTCTCCAGTCCTCCAATATCTCCAGTGCGGGCGGGAAGTTCAGTAACAACTGGGCCTGCGCCAGAGATTTTTCCGGAGTCTTGGGCATGGAGTGATGCGAAGCATGGGTGGCCCTCTTACTCCTGGCCATGCCAGGAGGAGCGTCCGCCTACGCCACCGCTATTGTGAAGGTCGTGGCGGAGGCGCCGTCGCCACCGCTATTGCTACTGCTGCAGCCGCCGCCGCGGCCGCCGCTTCCGCGGAGTCGACCCCGATCGCTGCAGGCGTGTTCCGCGTCTCCATCACGACGTGATCTGGATCGCGGCTCGCGGAGCTCCGCGCGGTATTGTGGTTATGTTCGCCGGCATGGTGAACGCGGGGACCGCCTCTGTCGGCGTCGCTGGCGACCACTTGTGAGGGCAGCTTGGACGCGGACGGAGCGGGCATTGCTGCACGCTTGGTCTTCTTGGGAGGCATGGTCTTCTAAGAAGACGTCGACGACGACGCGTAGGAATCGGTGAAGGTTCACGTGAAGGAGCCCCTACCTGGCGCGGCAAAGATGTCAGGGTACGACTGTCTATGGGGCCGGCAAAGCCCCTTTCGTGGTTCGGCAAGGGAGCCCCCTTCGAACCGCGCCCACTAACCGGCTAGCAGGACTGCCGTATGCCTAGAGCCTTGTATTTCGTACACGATCACTCAAACCGGTAGAATGCGATTCTATTCATAAATTTGTTTTGCAGGTTTGATGTGAATAGTATGGCTCATATGTATGTGATGCATGTGTGTAATTTAACATGACCTGCGTCTCATGATTTGTCAGCCGGCAGGAGCCAAAGTGCTGTCATTATACTGTATAATGACCTGCGTGTCGACTTGTGATTCTCTATAAAATTCATTACTAGTTGTAGTACTTGGAGGACAGAGATCAAGTTCGAGGCTTTGGCGTCCCGGTGTGACGATCAAGATGGAGGTCCATCCTGGTCATCGGAGTTGGAGCCGGCCTGGAAGGACAACCATGAAGGAGCCATACTATTTCACATATTTATGTTTATATGTGATTGATATTGCTTCTTCTTTCTATGCATGTTAAAATGGTAGAAAGATCACTCGTTAATATCAAGCACATTGCCATTCCGGATGTTGCACCTTTGCACGTTGATACGTCTCCAACGTATAGATATTTATGAAGTATTCATGCCATATTTGCCTATGTTTACAATATTTTTA
The DNA here is from genome assembly GCA_039707655.1 of Elymus sibiricus. Classification (NCBI taxonomy): domain Eukaryota; kingdom Viridiplantae; phylum Streptophyta; class Magnoliopsida; order Poales; family Poaceae; genus Elymus; species Elymus sibiricus. The sequence goes on along the minus strand of CM077673.1, from coordinate 246,530,650 downwards.
TATGGTTTTGACGCACTTTATATGATTTCTTTAGAACTAACCCGAGCTGACGCTGTTTTTAGCAGAATTACCGTGGTGTTGTTTTTGTGCAGAAAATGAAAGTTCTCGGAATCACTCGAAACTTTTTGATGATTTGTTCTGGAGGAAATGAGCAATGTTGGAGCGAAGAACCACCGGAGGGCAGCCACCCATGGGGCACAAGCCATTAGGGCGCGGCCCTGGGGGTGGGGGGGGTCGTGGCCTGATGTATTGTGGGGCCCACGTGGCTCCATTGCACGTGATTCCAACGCTGAAAATCCTATAAATCGCAGAAACCCCAGAAATAAAGAGATACCTCTGCTCCTCCACCGCAACTCTCTGTATCGACGAAAAACCAATCTCGAGCCTTTCTAGTACCCTGCCGGAGAGGGAAATCATCATCCGGTGGCCATCTTCATCATCCCGGCGGAGGCCATGTGAGGGAGTCCTGGACTAAGGGGTCCTCGGGAGGCCGGCCTATATCTTATGGGCCGGACTGTATGGGTCACTTGCCGAATACCGGAAGAATTGAAGATCTCATCTCCAAGAAGCAAGCTTCGGGAATCGTGGATTGTCCTCCACGTTTGCAATAGCGAATAGGCATGTTTATCCCTTCGCCGTGTAACCGACCATGTGTAAACCCTAGGGACCCCGTCGTCTATATAAGCCGGAGGGTTTTAGGATGTAGGACAACAGAACTCATCTAGGGTTTAGTTACTTGATCTCGTGGTAGATCAACTCTGTAATCTCCATACACTCAATATAATCAAGCAGGACGTAGGGTATTACCTCCATAGGAGGGCCCAAACCTGGGTAAAACCTTGTCCCCTTTGTCTCCTGTTACCATCGATCCAAGTATCACAGTTCGGGACCCCCTACCCGAGATCCGCCAGTTTTGACACCGACACCATGACAAGGAGGGAGTAGTTCACCCTCGGGGCTGAGGGTATGTACCCGTGGCTATGTGTTCAATCTCTCTCTCTCTCTCTCTCTCTCTCTCTCTCTCTCTCTCTCTCTTTCTCTCTCTCTCTCTCTCGTGTTCTTGAGATGGCACGATCTTGATGTATCACAGGCTTTGTAAATATAGTTGGATCATATGATGTTTGTCCCTTGCTATCATGTTGTGATGAATTGAATCTTTCCCTTTGAGATCTCGTTATGTTGGATTGAATATTTTGGTTTGAGAACACTTGATGTAAGTCTTGCATGGGATACCCATAGTGACATTGGGGTATTCTATTGATTCACTTGATATATGTTGAGGCATCAACTTGCGGATTCCGGTGACCTTGGGGATCTATGCATAGGGGTTGATTGCACGTTTTCATACCACGTTCTCCGATAGAAATCTTGGGGTGCTCCTTGAAGTTCTTTGTGTTGGATTGAATATGATAGATCTGAAATTGTGTGATACACATCGCATAATTTACCCACAGATTCTTGAGGTGACATTGGAGTATCTAGGTGACATTAGGGTTGATTGATATGTATCATTGGTGTTATTTTAGTACGAGCTCTAGGGCTGTTTGTGACACTTATAGGAATAGCTCAAAAGATTGATCGCAAAGAATAACTTTGAGGTGGTTCTACTACCTACACCAATTTCATCTTATTGTTCTCCACTAGATAGGAACTTTGGAGTGATTCTTTGTTGCACGTTGATGGATGATCATATGATTCAACTATGTTAGCATTGTTGGAAGATTGCACTAGTGAAAGTATGAACCCTAGGCCTTGTTTCCAAGCATTAATATACCATTTTGCTCGCTGTTTTACACTTGTTACCTTGCTGTTTTTCAGATTGAAAAAAGCTATATCTACCTTCCATATTGCACTTGTATCACCATCTGTTCGCCGAACTAGTGCACCTATACAATTTGCCATTGTATTGGGTGTGTTGGGGACACAAGAGATTTCTTGTATTTGATTGCAGGGTTGTTTGAGAGAGACCATCTTCATCCTACACCTCCCATGGATTGATAAACCTTAGGTCACCCACTGGGAAAATTGCTACTGTCCTACAAAACTCTGCGCTTGGAGGCCCAACATAGTCTACAAGAATAAAGTTGCGTAGTAGACATCAAGCCATTTTCTGGCACCGTTGCGGGGGAGGTGAGTGCTTGAAGGTATATCTTTAGATCTTGCAATTAAATATTTTAGTTTCTTGTTTATCACTAGTTTGGTTTATAAACGAAAACTACAAAAAAATGGAGTTTAGGTTGCCTCATTTGTTTCGTCTTTATAATGTCTTTCGTAAAAATTAGGATTCAGAAATTTGTGCTCAATTAGTAGAGGAAGAAATTATAAAAATACTTAATGAGAATTCCTTGAATGATGAGCATGATTGCAATGTTGCTAGTATGAATTCTCTGAATATGCAAGATACTAATGATATGCAAAGCCACAAGCTTGGGGATGTTATGTTTGATGAAGATGGTATTTTTAGTCCCCCAAGTTTTGATCAGCAAATTTATTATGATGATGGCATGCCTCCTAATCATTTATCTCATGATAGTTATTTTGTTGAGTTTGCTCCCACTACCATGGATGAAAAGGAATTTGCTTATATGGAAAGTAATAAATTTTCTATGCTTGTAGATCATGAAAATAATGCTTTATGTGATAGTTATATTGTGAAATTCCTTCATGATGCTACTGAAAATTATTATGAGGGAGGAACATATGCTTGTAGGAATTGCAATAATATCAAGTTTCCTCTCTATATGTTGAAAGTTTTGAAGTTATGCTTGTTTTGCCTTCCTATGATAGTTGATTCTTGCTCCCATAAATTGTTTTCTCAAAAAATCCCTATGCATAGGAAGTGGATTAGACTTAAATGTGCTTGCCATGTGATCCATGATGCTTTTTTTCACGTTTCAAATACTATTCCTATGTGAGCATGATTGAAATCATCATCCTAGCTAAAAGGCTTTAAAGAAAAGCGCTTGTTGGAAGACAACCGAACACTTTTACTTTCTATTTTTGAGTTTTGACATGATTAAGCTACTGTAGTAATCATGTTTTATGTCTTTTATTTCAATAATGTGCCAAGTAAAGCATTTGGGATAGTATGGATACTTGTTGATTTGATTCTGTGCAAAAACAGAAACTTTTGCCTCCAGTAAAGAATTTCTCCGATTTTACTCGAGCGTCACAAAATTCTGAAATTTTTACACAGTATTTATATGAGAACTATCTATGTTTTCATATTTTTTCAGAATTGTTAGAGACAGGGAAGTATGGTTATACTACAAATCTTCACAGACTGTTCTATTTTTGCCAGATTCTATTTTCATGCATAGTTTGCTTGTTTTAGTGTTCCCATTGTTGGGGAACGTTGCATGGGAAACAAAAATTTTCCTACGCACACACAAGATCTATCCATGGTGATGAGCATCTACGAGAGGGAGAGTGAATCTACATACCCTTGTAGATTGCTAAGCGGAAGCGTTAAGAAACGCGGTTGATGTAGTCGAACGTCTCCGCGATCCAAATCGCAAGTCGTCCCTCGATCCGATCACGAACTAGTGCCGAACGGACGACACCTCCACGTTCAACACACGTACGGCTTGATGACGCCTTCACCTCCTCGATCTAGCGAGCGATGATGAAGTAGTAGATGAGTTCCGGCAGCACGACGGCGTGGTGATGGTGGTGAGGAACAATCTCTGCAGGGCTTCGCCAAGCACTACGGAGATTATGACGGGAGAACTAGAGGGTTAGGGTTGCCGACACACGGCTTGGGAAATCTTAATGTATCCCATGTGCTAGCCCTGCCCCTCTATTTATATCTTGAGCCTTGGGGTCTAAACTTGGAGTAAAAGCCTCCTCCAGGTCGGTTTTGCCCGCACAAGGTCGGTTTGGCCCGCAGGGAAAGAGTCCAACTCGGATCCCTGCAGTACCGCGCACAAGCGGTAGTACCGCTCATGAGCGGTAGTACCGCTTGAGCGGTAGTACCGCTTCACACAAGTGGTAGTACCGCTTACGCGGTAGTACTGCCTTACCAGCGGTAGTACCGCTTAAGGCAGCAGCAAAACTTCCTTTTGCACTTTCCAATACCTCGTGGGCTTTACCCCTTTGGCTCATATAAAGTGTTGCTGCACCCGAACACTTCGGTAAACATCCGGAACCCCTTCCGGAGATCAAAACACTATTATCACATATATCAATCTTTACCTCCGGACTCTTCCGGAGATCCTCGGCATGTCCGGGATCTTATCCGGGACTCCGAACAACCTTCGGTCACCAACAAAATAACTCAACTATACTAATCGTCACCAAACGTTAAGTGTGTAGACCCTGCGGGTTCGAGAACTATGTAGACATGACAGAGACACCTCCACGATCAATAACCAATAGCGGGACCTGGACGCCCATATTGGCTCCTACATATTCTACGAAGATCTTTATCGGTCGAACCTCTTTGTCAAGGATTCAGTTAATCCCGTATGTTGTTCCCTTTGTTCTTCGGTATGTTACTTGCCCGAGATTCGATCGTCGGCATCTCTATACCTAGTTCAATCTCGTTACTGGCAAGTCTCTTTACTCGTTCCGTAATACAAGATCTCGTGGCTAACACTTTAGTCACATTGCTTGCAAGGCTCATTGTGATGTTGTATTACCGAGTGGGCCCTGAGATACCTCTCCGTCACACGGAGTAACAAATCCCAGTCTTGATCCATGCCAACCCAACAGACACCCTCGGAGATACCTGTAGAGCACCTTTATAGTCACCCAGTTACGTTGCAACGTTTGATACACACAAGGTACTCCTCCGATGTCAGGGAGTTGCATGATCTCATGGTCATAGGAACAGACACTTGACATGCAGAAAACAATAGCAATAAACTGACACGATCATATGCTACGTTCGTAGTTTGGGTCTTGTCCATCACATCATTCTCCTAATGATGTGATCCCGTTATCAAATGACATCTCATGTCCATCGCTAGGAAACCTTCACCATCTTTTGATCAACAAGCTAGTCAACTAGAGACTTACTAGGGACACAGTGTTGTCTATGTACCCACACATGTATTTGTGTTTCCAATCAATACAATTATAGCATGGATAATAAACGATTATCATGAACAAGGAAATATAATAATAACCAATTTATTATTGCCTCTAGGGCATATTTCCAACAGTCTCCCACTTGCACTAGAGTCAATAATCTAGTTCACATCACTATGTGATTTACATTGTAATGAATCGAACACCCATGCAGTTCTGGTGTTGTTCATGTTTAGCCCTTGGAAGAGGTTTAGTCATCGGATCTGCAACATTCAGATCCGTGTGTACTTTGCAAATATTTATGTCCTCCTCCTTGATGTAATCGCGGATGGAATTGAAACGTCGCTTTATGTGTCTGGTCCTCTTGTGAAATCTTGGTTCCTTGGCTAGAGCAAGGGCACCAGTATTATCACAAAACAGAGTCATTGGGTTAAGCGCACTAGGCACTACTCCAAGATCTGTCATGAACTCCTTCATCCAGACACCTTCCTTCGCCGCCTCCGAGGCAGCGATGTACTCCGCTTCGCATGTAGAATCAGCTACCACGCTTTGCTTGGAACTGCACCAGCTAACCGCACCCCCATTAAGAATAAATACGTATCCGGTTTGCGACTTAGAGTCATCCGGATCAGTGTCAAAGCTTGCATCGACGTAACCTTTTACGACGAGTTCTTGATCACCTCCATAAACGAGAAACATGTCCTTAGTCCTTTTCAGGTACTTCAGGATATTCTTGACCGCCGTCCAGTGTTCCATTCATGGATCACTTTGAAACCTTCCAACCATACTTATGGCAAGGCTGACATCGGGTCTTGTGCACAGCATTGCATACATGATAGAGCCTATGGCTGAAGCATAGGGGATGACACTCATCTTTTCTCTATCTTCTGCAGTCACTGGGCATTGAGTCTTACTCAACTTCACACCTTGCAAAACAGGCAAGAACCCCTTCTTGGACTGATCCATTTTGAACTTCTTCAAAATCTTATCAAGGTATGTGCTTTGTGAAAGTCCTATTAAACGTCTTGATCTATCTCTATAGATCTTGATGCCTAATATGAAAGCAGCTTCTCCTAGGTCCTTCATTGAAAAACTCTTGTTCAAATATTCCTTCACGCTTTCCAACATTTCTATATTGTTTCCAATCAGTAATATGTCATCCACATATAATATTAGAAACGCTATAGAGCTCCCACTCACTTTCTTGTAAATACAAGCTTCTCCGTAAACCTGTATAAACTCGAACGCTTTGATCACCTCATCAAAGCGAAGATTCCAACTCCGAGATGCTTGCACCAGTCCATAAATGGATCGCTGGAGTTTGCAAACTTTGTCAGCATTCTCTGGATCGACAAAACCTTCTGGTTGCATCATATACAACTCTTCCTTAAGGAAACCGTTAAGGAACGCTGTTTTGACATCCATCCGCCAAATTTCATAATCGAAAAAGGCAGCTATTGCTAACATGATTCTGACGGACTTAAGCATCGCTACGGGTGAGAAGGTCTCATCGTAGTCAACTCCTTGAACTTGTGAAAAACCCTTTGCCACAAGTCGAGCTTTATAGACGGTGACATTACCGTCCGTGTCCGTCTTCCTCTTAAAGATCCATTTGTTCTGAATGGCCTTACGCCCTTCAGGTAATACTTCCAAAGTCCATACTTTGTTTTCATACATGGATCCCATTTCGGATTTCATGGCCTCTAACCACTTCTCGGAATCCAGGCCCATCATCGCTTCTCCATAGCTCGTAGGTTCATCGTTGTCCAACAACATGACTTCTAAGACAGGGTTGCCGTACCACTCAGGAGCAGTACGCGTCCTTGTCGACCTACGAGGTTCGATAGCAACTTGATCCAAAGCTTCATGATCATCATTATTAACTTCCTCTTCAGCTGATGTAGGCTCAACAGAAACATCTTTCTGTGCTGCGCTACTCTCAGGTTGAAGTAAAGGTTCAACAACCTCATCAAGTTCTATCTTCCTCCCACTCAATTCTTTCGAGAGAAACTCTTTCTCAAGAAATGTTCCGTTTTTAGCGACAAACACTTTGCCTTCGGATCTGAGGTAGAAGGTATACCCAACTGTCTCTTTTGGGTATCCTATGAAGACGCATTTCTCCGCTTTGGGTTCCAGCTTTTCAGGCTGAAGCTTTTTGACATAAGCATCACATCCCCAAACTTTAAGAAACGACAGCTTTGGCTTCTTGCCAAACCAAAGTTCATATGGCGTCGTCTCAACGGATTTCGATGGTGCCCTATTTAAAGTGAATGCAGCTGTCTCTAATGCATAACCCCAAAACGATAGTGGCAAATCGGCAAGAGACATCATAGATCGCACCATATCCAATAAGGTTCGATTACGACGTTCGGACACACCATTACGCTGTGGTGTTCCAGGCGGTGTTAGTTGTGAAACAATTCCACATTGTCTTAAGTGACAGCCAAACTCATAACTCAGATATTCTCCTCCTCGATCAGATCGTAGGAATTTAATCTTCTTGTTACGATGATTCTCAACTTCACTCTGAAATTGTTTGAACTTTTCAAATGTTTCAGACTTGTGTTTCATTAAGTAAATATACCCATATCTACTTAAGTCATCAGTGAAGGTGAGAAAGTAACGATAACCACCGCGCTCCTCAATACTCATCGGACCGCACACATCAGTATGTATGATTTCCAATAAGTCACTTGCCCGTTCCATTGTTCCAGAGAACGGCGTTTTAGTCATCTTGCCCATGAGGCATGGCTCACATGTGTCAAGTGATTCAAAATCAAGTGACTCCAAAAGTCCATCAGCATGGAGCTTCCTCATGCGTTTTACGCCAATATGACCTAAACGGCAGTGGCACAAGAAAGTGGTATTATCATTATCAATCCTACATCTTTTGGCATCAATGTTATGAACATGTGTATCATTACTATCGAGATTCAATAAGAATAAACCCCTTACATTGGGTGCATGACCATAAAAGATATTACTCATATAAATAGAACAACCATTATTCTCTGATTTAAATGAGTAACCGTCTCGTAATAAACAAGATCCATATATAATGTTCATGCTTAACGCAGGCACTAAATAACAATTATTCAGGTTCATCACTAATCCCGATGGTAATCGAAGAGCGAGCGTGCCGACGGCGATCACATCAACCTTGGAACCATTTCCCACGCGCATCGTCACTTCGTCCTTTGCCAGCCTCCGTCTATTCCGCAGTTCCTGTTTTGAGTTGCAAATATGAGCAACCGCACCGGTATCAAATACCCAGGCACTACAACGAGAGTTGGTAAGGTACACATCAATAACATGTATATCATATATACCTTGTTTGTTGTTGGCCGCCTTCTTGTCAGCCAAATACTTGGGGCAGTTCCGCTTCCAGTGTCTAGTTCCCTTGCAATGAAAGCACATAGTTTCTGGTTTGGGTCCAGCCTTGGGTTTCTTCACGAGAGGAGCAACTGCTTTGCCACTCTTCTTGGAGTTACCCTTCTTACCCTTGCCATTTTTCTTGAAACTATTGGTTTTATTGACCATCAACACTTGATGCTCCTTCTGAATTTCAGACTCAGCGGCTTTCAGCATCGCAAACAGCTCGGCGACTGACTTGTTCATCCCGTGCATGTTATAGTTCAACACGAAGCTCTTGTAGCTAGGTGGCAATGATTGAAGAACTCTGTCAGTGATAGCCTCTGGCGGAAGGGGCATCCCCAATTCAGCCAGACGGGTGGAGTACCCAGACATTCTGAGTACGTGATCACTGATAGACCCGTTCTCCTCCATCTTGCAAGCATAGAACTTATCAGAGATCTCATATCTCTCGATCCGGGCATTCTTCTGAAAGATAAACTTCAACTCCTGGAACATCTCATATGCTCCATGACGTTCAAAACGTCTTTGAAGTCCCGGTTCTAAGCCATACAATATTGCACATTGAACTATTGTGTAATCTTCAGAATGAGCCTGCCAGGCGTTCACAACATCTAGAGACTCAACTGGAGTGGGTGGATCACCAAGCGGTGCATCAAGGACATAAGCCTTTTGGGAAGCCGTAAGGATAATCCTTAGATTACGGGCCCAGTCCACAAAGTTACTTCCATCATCTTTCAACTTAGCTTTCTCTATGAACGCATTAAAATTCAGGGGTGCTACTGCGCGAGCCATGATCTACAACATAAATATAGCAAAGACAACTTAGACTATTGTTCTAGATAATGAGTTTAGTTACTCATATTACTTAAAAACTCCCACTCAAATTGACATCCCTCCGGTCATTCGAGTGTAACATGATCCAAATCCACCAACTCAAGTCCGATCATCACGTGAGTTGAGGTGGTTTCAATGGTGAACATCTTTATGTTGATCATATCTACTATATGACTCATGTTCGACCTTTCGGTCTCTTGTGTTCCGAGGCCATGTCTGTACATGCTAGGCTCGTCAAGTTTAACCCGAGTGTTCCGCATGTGCAACACTGGCTTGCACCCGTTGTATGTGAACGTAGAGTCTATCACACCCGATCATCACGGCGTGTCTCGAAACGACGAACTTTCGCAACGGTGCACACTCGGGGAGAACACAATTTATCTTGAAATTTAAGTGAGGGATCACCTTATAATGCTACCGTCGTCCTAAGCAAAATAAGATGCATAAAAGGATTAACATCACATGCAAATCATAAGTGACATGATATGGCCATGAACTCGTGCTTTTGATCTCCATCTCCAAAGCACCGGCATGATCTCCATCGTCACCGGCATGACACCATGATCTCCATCATCTTGATCTCCATCAACGTGTCGCCATGAGGTTGTCGCGCCGACTGTTGCTTCCACGACTATTGCTAACTCATAGCGATAAAGTAAAGCAAAAACGGCGAAAATAATTAAAGACAACTCTATGGCTCCTGCCAGTTGCCGTACTCATCGACATGCAAGTCGTGATATTCTATACAACACATGATCATCTCATACATCACATATATCTCATCATGTAATTGGCCATATCACATCACAACATACCCTGCAAAAACAAGTTAGACGTCCTCTAATTGTTGTTGCAAGTTTTACGTGGCTGCTACGGGTTTGCAAGAACCGTTCTTACCTACGCAAAACCACAACGTGGTGTAGTGATTGCTTTTTGATCTTCTAAAAGAACCCTCTTCATTGAAATTGATTCAACTAAAGTGAGAGAGACAGACACCCGCTAGCCATCTTTATGCAACGAAGTTACATGTTAGTTGAAGGAACCGGTCTCTCGTAAGCGTACGAGTAATGTTGGTCCGGGCCGCTTCATCTCACAATACCGCCGAATCAAGTATCAACTAGTAACGGCAAGCAATATGTATACACCCACGCCCACAACTCGTTTGTGTTCTACTCGATATCTCATCTACGCATAGACCTAGCTCAGATGCCACTGTTGGGGAACGTTGCATGGGAAACAAAAATTTTCCTACGCACACACAAGATCTATCCATGGTGATGAGCATCTACGAGAGGGAGAGTGAATCTACATACCCTTGTGGATCGCTAAGCGGAAGCGTTAAGAAACGCGGTTGATGTAGTCGAACGTCTCCGCGATCCAAATCGCAAGTCGTCCCTCGATCCGATCACGAACTAGTGCCGAACGGACGACACCTCCACGTTCAACACACGTACGGCTTGATGACGCCTTCACCTCCTCGATCCAGCGAGCGATGATGAAGTAGTAGATGAGTTCCGGCAGCACGACGGCGTGGTGATGGTGGTGAGGAACAATCTCTGCAGGGCTTCGCCAAGCACTACGGAGATTATGACGGGAGAACTAGAGGGTTAGGGTTGCCGACACACGGCTTGGGAAATCTTAATGTATCCCGTGTGCTAGCCCTGCCCCTCTATTTATATCTTGAGCCTTGGGGTCTAAACTTGGAGTAAAAGCCTCCTCCAGGTCGGTTTTGCCCGCACAAGGTCGGTTTGGCCCGCAGGGAAAGAGTCCAACTCGGATCCCTGCAGTACCGCGCACAAGCGGTAGTACCGCTCACGAGCGGTAGTACCGCTTGAGCGGTAGTACCGCTTCACACAAGCGGTAGTACCGCTTCACACAAGCGGTAGTACCGCTTATGCGGTAGTACCGCTTCACACAAGCGGTAGTACCGCTTACGCGGTAGTACTGCCTTACCAGCGGTAGTACCGCTTAAGGCAGCAGCAAAACTCCTTCCGGTGAATTCCGGAACCCTTCCGGAGATCAAAACACTATTATCACATATATCAATCTTTACCTCCGGACTCTTCCGGAGATCCTCGTCATGTCCGGGATCTTATCCGGGACTCCGAACAACCTTCGGTCACCAACAAAATAACTCAACTATACTAATCGTCACCAAACGTTAAGTGTGTAGACCCTGCGGGTTCGAGAACTATGTAGACATGACCGTGACACCTCCACGATCAATAACCAATAGCGGGACCTGGATGCCCATATTGGCTCCTACATATTCTACGAAGATCTTTATCGGTCGAACCTCTATGTCAAGGATTCAGTTAATCCCGTATGCTGTTCCCTTTGTTCTTCGGTATGTTACTTGCCCGAGATTCGATCGTCGGCATCTCTATACCTAGTTCAATCTTGTTACTGGCAAGTCTCTTTACTCGTTCCGTAATACAAGATCTCGTGGCTAACACTTTAGTCACATTGCTTGCAAGGCTCATTGTGATGTTGTATTACCGAGTGGGCCCTGAGATACCTCTCCGTCACACGGAGTAACAAATCCCAGTCTTGATCCATGCCAACCCAACAGACACCCTCGGAGATACCTGTAGAGCACCTTTATAGTCACCCAGTTACGTTGCGACGTTTGATACACACAAGGTACTCCTCCGATGTCAGGGAGTTGCATAATCTCATGGTCATAGGAACAGATACTTGACATGCAGAAAACAATAGCAATAAACTGACACGATCATATGCTACGTTCGTAGTTTGGGTCTTGTCCATCACATCATTCTCCTAATGATGTGATCCCGTTATGAAATGACATCTCATGTCCATGGCTAGGAAACCTTCACCATCTTTTGATCAACAAGCTAGTCAACTAGAGACTTACTAGGGACACAGTGTTGTCTATGTACCCACACATGTATTTGAGTTTCCAATCAATACAATTATAGCATGGATAATAAACGATTATCATGAACAAGGAAATATAATAATAACCAATTTATTATTGCCTCTAGGGCATATTTCCAACACCCATAGCTTATATTCAGTGATGTAAATTATGAGAATGGTATAATACAGTAGGTATTATGTGATAAAAATTATGAATCTTGTCTAGACAGTACCTAAGTGAATGATCTTTATTTATTATACTAACCCATCTCACGAAGTTCCGTTAAGTTTTGTGTGATTGAAGTTTTCAAGTTTTGGTTGAGACACCGACATGAGGAGAATAAGGAGTGACAAGAAACTAAGATTTGGGATGACCAAGGCACCCCAAGGTAATATCCATGGAAGAATCAAGCGCCTAAGCTTGGGGATGCCCCGGAAGGCATCCCCTCTTTCGTCTTCAACACTATCGGTATATCTTACTTAGAGCTATATTTTTATTCGTCACATAATATGTGTTTTGATTGGAGCATCATTTTATTTTGTTCTTCTCTGTTATATGTTATTTATAATCTTTTTTCAATAAAAAATCCCAAGAATTGCCTTTTAGGATGCTTGAATTGCATGTTTGATTTGTGCTGTGTAAAAAAAGATACTTTTGCGGTAGTGTTTGAATTTTCATATTTTACTGGAACGTGGAAAGTTTCTGAAATTTTTACAAAGTATTTCCATATAAATTTCTTATCATGTCCTAAATGTTCATAATTTTTAGAGATAAATAAGTGCGCTTTGTAAATTAATTTCCACAGACTGTCCTATTTAGATAGATTGCTGTTATAGTTTTGTTATCTACTTCTCCAATGGTTTTCATGACTTATATTGGTAGATATAAATTGTGGAAATGATATTATATAGTAGATAATGTTCGAAACTATTTTGCAACTTGTCTTGGCAGAGTGTTGATTTATTCTTATGTGTACTAACCTAACTCACGAGTTCTTTTCAAGTTTTTGTCTGGATGAAGTTTTTGAGACCCAGGTGAAACCGGGATATGAGAGGATTGAACGAGATACAAAAGGTCAGTCTTGGGGATGCCCAAGGCTCCCCAAGTAAATATTTCAAGAAGTCTCAAGCATCTAAGCTTGGGGATGCTACACATCCCACCTCTCTCCGTCAACTATCGGTTAGCCTATGTTGAGCCTGAATTTTTATTCATTTACATGATGCGTGTTTCTTGGAGTGTATTTTTGTTTTGTTTGATGCTTGAATAAAATACTCAGAGGTGAAAATATTTATTGAGAGAGATAGAGTCCTCACATAGCTACTTTATTGTTTCACCACTCATTGATCTTCACTTATATCTTTTGAGAGTAGTTCGAAATTTACTCTTGTGCTTCACTTATATCCTGAGAGTAAACGTTGAATGAATTGAATGTCATAAATGTGAAATTATATATACTTCATATTCTTGTCCCATTGGTAGTAGTGACTACACATACTAGGAGTATAAGCGGTAAAATATATTGGAAGTTAGCAAACATAGCATTGATCATTTAAACAATTCATGAAAGAATATTGAAGGAAGAGAGGTTTCACATATAAATACACTATCTTGGACATCTTCTATGATTGTGAACCCCCATTAATTATTTTCAAAACTTGATCAAGTAGTTGATGTTGGACTAGGAATACAACATAATGGTTATGTTTGTTTATATTCATGTACCAGTTATATTGTCATGGATCCTCGAACATGTGATGCTTGTTCAGAACCTTTTGCTAGCCAAAACTTCGTACTAAGTAGAAATACTACTTGTGCATCAAAATCCTTGAGTCATGTTTCTTCCATGAGATTCCATCATACCTACCTATATATGGTGTTTCACTACCATTCCAAGTAAATTTGCATCTGCCACCTCTAAACATTCAAATAAACATCCGTTTTGTGTGCTCGTACCGCTCATGGAGTGACGAGGCGTTCATTATCTTCCATGCTAAGCAGGTTATTCTCAAGATGAGTGCTTATTCACTTGTCATTGCACGAGAGCGGTTGGTAAAAAGGATGCACAGTCCTACATAATCTAAAAATAAATAAACAAAAACTCCCCCTAGAAAGTTGATTGTTTGGAGGGCAACCATGGATTCGACCAGCCATGGACTGTGTTTGAATGGTGGAGGGGGAGTAAAAATTTAAATTATGTTTGGGAACCGCCAATAATGTGATTAGCATGGAAGATATTGAAATCTCTTGTCGTGACGTTGACAGGAAAGGAACACTACCAAAAATATATTCATCTATGTTTTAAGCAATGAGCTCTGGCACCTCTGCAAATCCCTGCTTCCCTCTGCAAATGGCCTATCTTTTACTTTTATGCAAGAGTCAATAATGTTCATCCCTATTCCAATCTATTAATTCCTTTGTTCGGAAGCATCATGTGGTGGGGAAAGATCCAGACATATATATCTAGTTGAATATAGGTGATCATGATTCATTATTTGTTGACATTATCCCCGAGATAAATAAGTTGGGAGGCGAAACATTAAGCCCCTATCTTCCTATGTGTTTGACTGAAACTATTTGTTCTAAAAATATACTTTGAGTGTCAGCAATCATGGAAGACTAAATGATAGTTGAGTATGTGGGATTTGCTAAACCAAAGCTCTGACATACACACTTCCTGAAAATAAGATGAATTGTAATTCTTTGATGACTAAAAACATAGTTTGCTAGTTTTCAAGAAAGCTTATGGTCTATACATTAACATGTGAATAACTTGCTACTTGATTATGAGAAGTTCTATGAGAAATACTTGCTGGTTATGATTCTAGAAAAGTGGATGAAATTATCCTTGATCAATATTATACATTATGCTTGCATTCACACTTCATAAATAACTTCTTTTATCATTTACCTACTCAAGGACGAGTAGGAATTAAGCTTGGGGATGCTGATACGTCTCCAACGTATTGATAATTTATTAAGTATTCATGCCATATTTGCCTATGTTTACAATACTTTTATATGGTTTTGATGCACTTTATATGGTTTATTTAGAACTAACCCGGACTGACGCTCTTTTCAGCAGAATTACCGTGGTGCTGTTTTTGTGTAGAAAATGAAAGTTCTCGAAATCGCCCGAAACTTTTTGTTGATTTTTTCTGGAGGAAATGAGCAATCTTGGAGCGAAAAACCACCGGAGGGGAGCCACCCATGGGGCACAAGCCATCAGGGCGTGGCCCTGGGGGGGTCGTGGCCTGATGGCTTGTGGGGCCCATGTGGCTCCGTTCGCGTGATTCCAACGCTGAAAAATCCTATAAATCCCAGAAACCCCATAAATAAAGAGAGACTCTCCACTCTGATGCCACAACTCTCTGTATCGACGAAAAACCAATCTGGAGCCTTTCCAGTACCCTGCCGGAGAGGGAAATCATCATCCGATGGCCATGATCATCATCCCGGCGGAGGCCATGAAGAGGAGGGAGTAGTTCACCCTCAGGGCTGAGGGTATGTACCAGTAGCTATGTGTTCAATCTCTCTCTCTCTCTCGTG
The DNA here is from genome assembly GCA_039707655.1 of Elymus sibiricus. NCBI lineage: Eukaryota > Viridiplantae > Streptophyta > Magnoliopsida > Poales > Poaceae > Elymus > Elymus sibiricus. The sequence goes on along the minus strand of CM077673.1, from coordinate 246,514,980 downwards.
TTCTTGAAATGGCACGATCTTGATGTATCACGGGCTTTGTTAATATAGTTGGATCATATGATGCTTGTCCCTTGCTATCATGTTGTGATGAATTGAATCTTTCCCTTTGAGATCTCGTTATGCTGGATAGAATATTTTGGTTTGAGAACACTTGATGTACGTCTTGCGTGGGATACCCATAGTGACATTGGGGTATTCTATTGATTCACATGATATATGTTGAGGAACCAACTTGTGGATTCTAGTGACCTTTGGGATCTATGCATATGGGTTGATTGCACGTTTTCATACCACGTTCTCCGATAGAAATCTTGGGTGCTCCTTAAGTTCTTTGTGTTGGATTGAATATGATAGATCTGAAATTGTTTGATGCATGTCGCATAATTTACCCACGGATACTTGAGGTGACATTGGAGTATCTAGGTGACATTAGGGTTGATTGATATGTATCATTGGTGTTATTTTAGTACGAACTCTAGGGCTATTTGTGACACTTATAGGAATAGCTCAAAAGATTGATCAAAAAGTATAAATTTGACGTGGTTCTATTACCTACAACAATTTCATCTTATTGTTCTCCGTTAGATAGGAACTTTGGAGTGATTCTGTGTTACACTTGGAGGGATGATCATATGATTCAACTATGTTAGCATTGTTGGGATATTGCACTAGTGAAAGTATGAACCCTAGGCCTTGTTTCCAAGCATTAATATACCGTTTTACTCACTGTTTTACACTTGTTACCTTGCTGTTTTTATATTTTCCGATTACAAAAACCGATATCTACCTTCCATATTGCACTTGTATCACCATCTCTTCGCCGAACTAGTGCAGCTATACAATTTGCCATTGTATTGGGTGTGTTGGGGACACAAGAGATTTCTTGTATATGATTGCAGGGTTGTTTGCGACAGACCAGCTTCATCCGACACCTCCCACAGATTGATAAACCTTAGGTCATCCACTTGAGGGAAAAGTGCTACTATCCTACAAAACACTGCGCTTGGAGGCCCAACATAGTCTACAAGAATAAATTTGCGTAGTAGACATGACACGTCAAGTCCGTCTGGTAGTGGGCTCATAAAATTGAGTTGCTACTGGGTGTCCTTGAACTGGAGGGTTCGTGTTGAACATAGACATGCACTGCATCAGGTTAACTTGACAAGGCTACCCAAACGGTTTTGGGCCTAGTGGCAAAGAAGGTCGGGATCCGGGGTATGAGATACCTACCCGACCGACAGGAGTCGTGTAGAGATACGATTAGCAAGGAGTTGCTTACCGAATAGGCAATTTGGCTAGCAGTGATGCTAAATCTCACTAGTCGCTTGCCCTAATCGGATCCTGAATCACTGAGAGTTTGTGGAGGGATGCCGACTTCAGTGGGAGTAGTTCTATTTAAGGCTTGCATTACTCTACATAAACACATTGCTTAGTGATTGCATATCTTCTGTTGTAGATCAATGGCACCACCTGCTCAACCCAACTTTGCATTGAAATCAATTCTGGAAAAGGATAAACTGAATGGAACAAACTTTACCACCTGGTATAGAAATTTGAGAATTGTTCTCAAGCACGATAAAAATGAACATGTTCTAGAGGATCTACTTCCAGAAGTACCTGCCTATAATGCTAATGCCACAACCAAAAATGCCTACCAAAAACTCGTTGATGAATCAAACAAGATCAGCTGCCTCATGCTGGCTTGTATGGAGCCCGATTTGCAACAACATTTTGAAAACGTTCAGGCTTTCGATATGACCGAGAGTCTCAAGAGCATGTTTCAGGTGCAAGTTAGGACTGAAAGGTTGAATGTCTGGCTATCCTTGATGGATTGTAAGCTGAAAGAGGGTGATCCACTGAGCCCGCATGTGATCAAGATGATCGGGTACGTGCAAGCTTTGGATCGGTTAGGCTTCCCACTTGGGGACGAGCTATCCATGGATGCAATTCTAGGTTCTCTTCCACCTAGCTATGGGACATTCAGCTCGAACTATCATATGCATGGCATGGATAAGAAGCTCACTGAATTGCATGGGATGCTCAAGGTGGCAGAGCAAGATATTAAGAAAGGCACGCATCAAGTGTTGATGGTGCAGAACCCGGCTAAGTTCAAGAAGAGTTGGTCCAAGAAAAAGGGTAAGGAAATGGGCATGGAGAAGGTTATTTCCGCCGCTGCGCCAAAGCCGGGACCGGACTCAAAGACCATTTGCTTTCATTGCAATTAAACTGGTCACTGGAAGAGGAACTGTAGCAAGTGGCTTGCTGAGCATGGAAAGAAGGCCCGAAATGCTTCTTCAGGCAAGGGTACACTTGTTACATATGTTATAGACATTTACCTTTCTGACATACCTAGTAGCTCTTGGGTATTTGATACCGGATCGGTTGTTCATATTTGCAACTCGATGCAGAGGCTGATAAGAACTAGGCATGTGGCACAAGGGGAGATTGACATCAGGGTCGGCAACAAAGCAAGAGTTGCTGTGTTGGAGGTCGACATGATGCAGCTCAAGCTTCCTTCTGGATTTATTTTGGAATTGAATAATTGTTATTACATTCCCGCACTTAGTCGGAACATTATTTCAGCATCATGCATGATGAGGTAGGGTTATGAATTCAGTTTAAAGGACAATGGTTGTTCATTTTATTTGAATGGAATGTTCCACGGATATGCACCCATTGTAGATGGGCTATTTATTTTGAATCTGGAAATGGAACCAGTCTATAACATGAATGTCAAGAGGCAAGCCTAATGAGATAGATCCGACATACTTCTGGCATTGCCGGCTTGGACACATTAGTCTGAAACGCATGAAGAAGCTCCATGATGATGGACTCCTAACTTCGTCCGACTTTGGGTCGTTCAAGACATGCGAATCATGCTTGCTAGGCAAGATGACTAAGTCTCCTTTTGCAAAGAGTTGAGAAAGGGCGTCTTAGCTGTTGGAGCTTACACAGTGATGTGTGTGGTCCAATGAGCACAACAGCCAGAGGTGGCTATCAATACTTTGTGACTTTTACCAACGACTTGAGTAGATATGGATATATCTATTTGATGAGACACAAGTCGGAAACTTTTGAAAAGTTCAAAGAGTTTCAAAATGAGGTTGAAAATCAACTCGACAAGACGATAAAGCTTTTGCTATCAGATCGTGGAGGTGAATACATGTGCCAGGATTTTGATGATCATCTGAAAAGCTGAGGTATAGTACCTCAGCTCATACCTCCGGGTACACAACAAAGAAACGGCATGTCAGAACGGAGAAATCGAACCTTGTTATACATGGTCCGATCGATGATGAGCAAATCGGATTTACCCTTGTCATTCTAGGGATACGCTCTAGAAACTGCAGCTTTCACACTTAACAGGGTACCATCAAAGTCCGTAGATAAGACACCACATGAGATGTGGACCGAGAAGAGTCCGAGTTTGTGTTTTCTAAAGATTTGGGGTTGTGAAGCATTTGTCAAATGACTCATGTCGGACAAGCTTACACCCAAGTAGGATAAATGCATATTCGTGGGATACCGGAGGGAAACCTTGGGATACAGCTTCTACAACCGAGAAGAGAACAAAGTGTTTGTTGCTCGGAACGGGATTTTTCTAGAGAAAGAGTTTCTCAGTCGGGAAGACAGTGGGAGAACAGTGCGACTTGAAGAAATTCGAGAGCCACTCTGAAACCCGTAGTGGAATCGGCATCGGAGCCACGGAGGTCGGAAAGATTGCGCAGAGTGCGCGATGTGTTGTTGCTAGAAAGCAACGAGCCGACCACATATGCAGAAGCGATGGTGAGCCCAGATTCCGAGGCATGGCTGGAGGCCATGAGATCCGAGTTAAAGCGCATGGATGATAATCAAGTCTGGGACTTGGTTGATCCACCACCTGGCATAATTGCCATTGGTTGCAAATGGGTCTTTAAGAAGAAAACCGATGTGGATGGAAATGTTCAGATCCACAAAGCTCGGCTTGTCGCTAAAGGTTATGGACAAGTTCAAGGAATTGACTATGACGAGACCTACTCGCCGGTAGCAATGCTGAAGTCGGTAAGGATCATACTAGCTATAGTTGCATATTTCGATTATGAGATATGGCAGATGGCAGTCAAAACGGCTTTCCTTCATGGAAATTTAAAAGGGGATGTATACATGATACAACCTGAAGGTTTTGTCAATCCAGAGAACGCTGGTAAAATATGCAAGCTCAAGAGATCCATTTATGGATTGAAGCAAGCAGCTCGGAGTTGGAATATTCGTTTTGATGAAGTCATCATTGAACTTGGATTCATCAAGAACGAAGAGGACTATTGTTTATACAAGAAGTCAAGTGGGAGCTCGGTAGTATTTTTGATCCTGTATGTGGATGACATATTGCTGATCGGAAATGATGTTTCGACGCTGAACTCAGTTAAGGAATCATTGAATGGCAAGTTTTCGATGAAAGACCTTGGAGAAGCAGTATACATTTTAGGCATCAAGATCTATATAGATAGACCGTGAAGGTTGCTCGACTTAAGCCAGAGCACATACATAGACAAAGTGTTGAAGTGGTTCAACATGAGTGAGGCTAAGAAAGGGTTCTTGCCCATCTCACATGGTATAAGGCTAAGCAAGACTCAGAGTCCTACGACTTCTGATGAGCGAAACCGGATGAGTAGGATTCGGTATGCTACGGCAATAGGATCCATCATGTATGCCATGCTATGTACTCAGCCTGATGTTGCCTATGCAATAAGCTTAACAAGCAGATACCAGGCCGACCTAGGTGAGAGTCACTGGGCAACGGTGAAAACTATCCTGAAGTACCTGAAAAGGACTAAAGAGATGTTCCTATTTTACGTAGGTGAGGAGGAGCTCTGCGTAAAGGGTTACGCTGATGCTAGTTTCCAAACCAACAGGGATGATTGTCGATCGCAAACTGGATTCGTGTATGTCATGAATGGAGGAGCAATGAGCTGGACGAGTTCCAAGCAAGATACGGTGGCCGACTCCACAACAGAGGCCGAATACATTGCGGCTTGTGAAGCCGCAAAGGAAGATGTTTGGATTCGAAAGTTCCTGGAAGATCTTGGTGTATTCCCGGGCTGGGCAAAACCATTGGACCTGTATTGCGATAATTCAGGTGCCATCGCACAGGCCAAGGAGCCGAGACAACACCACAAGACTAGGCACATAGACCGAAAATATCACCTGATACAAAAGCTCTTAAAGAATGGTTATACTAATTTATGCAAGATTCATACGGATGAAAATGTTGCAGATCCGTTGACTAAATCGCTTCCACAACCCAAGCATGAGGGGCACGTTAGAGCTATGGGCATTCGATGTCTATTTGATTGACTCTAGTGCAAGTGGGAGACTGTTGGAGATATGCCCTAGAGGCAATCATGTATGATGATATTTCCTATGTTTTTATGAATAAAGATGGTCCTTGGACATTATCAATGATGTGTATTAACAAGTACATGACTTGTTTGTGAGACTATGCATTATATGATGACTGTCCTAAATGGTCCCTACTCGTAAAGGTTGTGTGGACGCTCGGCCATTTACTAGCATATGACACTGTGGATGGTCCGGTCTCACTGGCCATAGCATTGGATGCTAGCCGGATAATATGGACTCAAAAAGATTTGGTCGGATTCGACGTAGTCGGATCCGAGTCGAGATAAGGTTTGAGTTGGACAGACCCGACTATGAGATGCAACGATAGGTCATCTGTGAGTGTCTAGTACAACATACGTTCTATGTCCTAAGACCTGAGCTGACGCATGTACTCGGGATGGTGATAGACCTGCTTTGGGCCGACCAAACGCTCACTACTACAGAATGGTCCAAAGACGACACAGCAATCAGAGATCCTTCGACGAAACTATGTGCGATGACCAAATCGCAAACGGTATAGTTATAGCTCTGTCGCTAATGACGCGAATTGTGTGCGATGACGGGCCCATCAAATACGATCCCAAAAAAAGTTGCATGTGCGATCTGTGGTTCACCCAGATAAATTGTTTGCGATTGTACAATATAACACAAACGGTTAGAAAAATGCAAGTGTGTGCGATGTACGACATACAGTTCACCCTGGCAAACTATTTGCGCTGATCCAGCAGAACACAAGCGATTGTGCAGATGATTACGTGTGCGATAGATGGCACACATGTCACTCGGATGAACTGTTTGTGACGAGATAAGATAACATAAACGGTTACATAGATCAAGATGTGTGTGATAGACAACATACATGCCACTAGAAAGAACTGTGTGCGATAAGAAAAAATAACACAAACGGTTGCTCAGATAAAGATGTGTGTGATAGACATCATACATGCCACTAGGATGAATTGTGTGCGACAAGCAAAAATAACACAAACAGTTGCTCAGATCAAGATGTGTGTGATGTACAACATACACATGCCATTCGGATGTGTTGCAGGCAAACGGTTCCGGATAAAGAACTGTCAGGGACTGATGAAATCATCACCACCGGATATGGTTGTTTATTCCGCATACGATGTGATTTGCTCAATCTGCCCACAAACATCTATGCTTCTATTTAGAACAACATGATTGCAGAACCAAATTAAACATCCAAATACATAAGTGACTACACACACAACATTGGCACACCTCAACAAACAATTACACACATAACAACATGATTGCCATAACCTAATTAAGCATCCAAATACATAAGTGACTACACACATAACATTGGCGCACACACCTCAATAAACTATTACATGCATAATAAACTTATCCCTCTAAAAGTGCAAATATTTCGGCATAGAGGGAGTATGAGCAACGATCATCAAATCATCTACTTCCTGTGACGCTTGCCGCCACCGCTCTGCTTGTGGCTCGATCCCGCGTCGTCTTCAGGTAGGAGGCACTACCTCATCTCAACGATCCGCCTAAACATCTCGTAGAAAGTGTACGCTTGCTTTGCCGCGGTCTGGAGGTGATATTCATCCAGTTTCTTCACCCAGCCCCTGTGCCAGACAGGCTTGTTCTTGTCGCACTCAGCTTTCATGTCTCTGTAGTAGGGGTCGATGATGGCCTCAGCCAGGTCAACATGTGAGTCCATGTTCTTCTTGCTGTCCCAGACCTAATAGTGGTTGCGTATGTCGACAAGCTTCTGGCAGGCCAGCCCCAAAGTCTTGAGCACCTTTGGATCGTCGGTGGTGTCAACCGTAGCGAACCTGTAGCTGGGGCTCTTGACAAACCTAGGGAAACGGTCGCAAGGCACTGTGGCCAGGCAGTAGTGGTAGAGGAGGACATGATGGCCGACGCACAACTGGGCGACGGCAACCTTCTGATCATGCACGGCACGACCGCCTGTGTAAGCGAGGTCGAAGCCGACCACTTTGTACTTGTCATCCGCATCAAGCAACCGCTCCATATTGCCGATGGAGTCCTCCACCATGCCCGGGTCGTTGGTGTACACTACCGTGAGGTCCGTCTTCCTCATGTGGGTCTCCGCATGATGCTCGCCGTACTCCATTGGAGCTCCGCTGGACATCCTCTCTGTATGCATCGTCGAGGGTGTGCTTATTGTGTTGTGGGCGCGATCGAAAGCGTGAAGAGACTATGGTTAATCGCCGTGTGTATAAATGGGGGCCGGACGTCCTGTAAAACCGGCACTTCCGGATGGCAATTTTTGCAACACGCGTGTGATTCAGTCGAGGAAGCACGTAACTGCATGGGGCGATACGCGTGGCGCAACCGCATGCATATGGAGCCCTGAACGTGATCGTGGGCTGGCCCAACCGCTGACAGAGCGCGCCGGGGGGGGGGCAAGAGCAGAGCATGCGGAGGGACGTGAGAGAAGAGCACGCGGTGGGACGCGAGGTCGAACCAGACCACTTTGTGCGTGTCCACTACGACATGCATCGTGAACTGGCGCTCGTCATCGGCAGCCGCTGGGAACGCCATTGGAGCCGTGTAGGATACCCTCGGTCGTGGTTCTTCTTCTTAAGGTCAGGATATTAATCGTTAATTGCATATTAATGTCCAGATATTAATTGTACATTGCAAACTAAGGAAAAGATGGTACTACAGAACAACATCATGATTGCATAACCTAAATAAACATCCAATTACATTACTGACTACAGATAACATTTGCACACATCAATTAACAAGTACAGGCATACTAAACTAGTAGTAACGATCATCAAATCATTATTCATCTATTCTTCTTGTGACGAGGGGTGCCGGTCGGCACAGGACGGAGGCACTTCCTCACGTCAACGATCCGCCTGCACATCTCGTAGCTTACGTACACGTCCTTGGCCGCATACTTGACTTGATCTTCATCCAGTATTCGGACCCAGGCGCGGTGCCAGGCAACCTTCTTCTTCTTGCAGACATCCTTCATGCCTCTGTAGTAGGGGTCGATGATGGACATGGCGAGGTCAACCAGGGAGTCCTTATGCTTCTCCTCGCTGCCCAAGATCTTGTACATGCATTGGATGTCCATAAGATTCCGGTAGGCCAAGCCCGTGGCCTTGAGCACCTTTTCATCATTGGTGGTGTCCACTATACCGAATATGTAGTCGGGGCTGTTGACAAACCTGGCGAATCGATCGCAAGGCCTTGTGGCCAGGCAGTAGTGATAGACAAGGACGTAATGGCCCACGCACAGCTGGGCGACGGCAACCTTCTGATCATGCCCGGCATGACCGCCGGTGTACTCGAGGTCGAAGCCAACCACTTTTTACTTTTCATAGGCAAGTAACTGCTCCATGGTGTGGATGGAGTTCTCCACCCAGATCAGTTCGTTGGTGTACACCACCGTGAGGTTCTTGAACATTACGTGGGTGTCCACGTAGGCACGAATGGTGAACTGCCGCTCATCGTCAGCAGCCGCCGGGAGCTCCGCCATTGGATCCAAGCAGGATATCCTCTCTCTATTTGGAGTGTTGTGGGGAAAGGTTGAAGAGAGACAGTAGGTTAAAAGAGCGGTGGAGTAAATGGGGGTTGGACGGGCTGTAATTGGCACGTCTTGTCACCGCGTTCCCGGCGGAGGATTGTTGTGCAAGCTTGACTAGCACACGAACAAGCATTCCCGACGGTTCGTTTGGCCACGCGGCGGCTCGAAGTGCCGCCAACGTATCGTTGGTGAACCCGTTCCTGCGCGCAAGCGCGCACAGCCACCCGCCCGGCTCGGTTGGCCACGCGTCGGCTGGAAGAAGCTCCCATTATTGGGGGCGTTAAATGGCAAACGGTTAGCAAAAATGATGCGTGTGCAATGACTTCAAGCAGCATACACGTTCAGCACGGTGTGACATATGCAGTGTGGGTGCGACTGGGAAGGACGGTGATGGTTTTGTAACTTTTGTTAAGCGGGGACGATGGTTAGGTTTTCTCGGCCAGAATAATAATGCGCTTCGGAGGCGACGGTTCAGTAGACATAGCCGTTTGTGATTAGTGTCACTACGGTGCAAGTGGACTGGCGTGGTCCATGGGAATGCGTTCTGGACAATCAGGACACACCCGTGTCGCGACACAATGTTAGTCCTCGCACCCGGTTTCAATCCGGGAAAATAACCAAGTTTGTGGGTTCCAAATTTCATCTTACGTGTGACACCTGAATGTTTTGCCGCATTTAAGAAGTTTGCAAGTAAGTCAAGCATTTTTTTACCGTAATATGCATAGTGTAAAAAAACTACCTAAACTCAAACGTAGCTGTGCATGCTGTGGGCAAACAGTTGCTAGTAGTAAATTGTGTGGGGACTCTAAGATAAGCATGAATATTCCAACTACCAAACTGATTGCAGCTCAAGTCTGCAATTACATTGCTCTACTTATTAGTTCATAAAACAGAGTCTCACCGAAATCTAGATCAACATATAATAAACATAACTCAAGCAATGATATATGACGCACAAACTATAGATAGGTAGGGTACTGCTGGCATCAGGACATGTATATATAACTCAATCCTAATCGTACCCACCAACAACGTAAACTTTCTCCAGGTACTCCGCGTACGCGGCGTACGCCACCCTCCAAGAATACTTCTGCCCGGAGGAGCCAACGGCTCGTCCTCTAGCATGCGCCGGAACACTTGCAAATGCGGGGTTAAGCCTTTGGGCGCAGAACGGGCATCCGAAGCCCCCATTCCGGGTCCTGATATGATGATTATGCGTTCCTGCATAGAGCACCCTGAGCTTTTGTTTCCTGTACCTTCTCTGGTCGTATTTATCGCTGCCAACGTCGTCAGATAGCACCTATACATATAATAAAAAATCATGACATTGATGAATAAAATGCATAAAATGATGTCACAAACAACTTAGGGCAACAAAATAAGTAACTAATGACTTTAAAATCATGGACCAATTATTGTCAAACAAACAAGGAACTTTGAAGTAAGTACTACTCCCCATTATCACTAAAGTAGTGATCTACATGCTCTTATACAGTGTTTATTTACAAATGGGTGCATGTACAATCATCTATGTCGACGAATTATTAGCAAAATGATCATTTGTACAGGTTAACCATTAAATCACTGTAAAACCTTAGACATAATATTAGTAATCGTATGTACGGATGTCACTTATCCAAGTCACTTATCATTTACCTAACAAACAATCAATACGTACACACTAACACGGACCTATCGAATCTTACTCTGATTACATGGATTGAAATCACGTGAACCCCGAACGAATTCAAAAAAAGGGCAGAAACAGAACTAATCAGAGATACCCTATGATATAGTTACCAAAATAGAGGGGGGGGGGTTGTCTAACCTGTTCTCCGTCGTCGTCGGAGTTGTCGCCGTCGGAGTCATCGTCGGTGGAGTGGTCATCAGAGAGGTCATAGCAGTCTCTGTGCAGCACCGCCTCCTACTGGGGAGGCACGACGGGGCTTACGACTTCATGGCGGTGCTTCTGTCCGAGTGAGACCTGATCGGCAGGGAGGGCAACCTCGTCGCCCAGCATCAAGCGATGCTTAGTTGCTTCGCCGGCCACGACTTCGAACCCCGCGTCACCACTCCCTCTGATACACTTACGACTTGGAACGGCGGCGAGGATGCAGGCGCGGTGTGTGTGGAGAGAGGGGAGTGCGGCCGCCTGCTATAACCAGCGGCACATGCATGATTAATATAGAGTGGTTGGGATCTAGGCGGGAGGCGGTTAAACGGCTCGCCTACCGGTGAACCTGCTCAGTGGTCTTCTCGCATGCCTCACCCCTGCTCGCACGTCTCCCGGTTAGCCTGGACTGCTCGCACGTCTCCCAGTTAGCCTGCGTAGAGGACTGCTCGCAAGCATCCCGTCAATTCACACACCAGCTCGCACGTCTCCCGGTGGGCCAGAGCGGCCTGCTCGCACGCGCCCCGTCAATTTACACACCTGCTCGCACGCCTCACAGTCAGCATGAGCAGCGGACTTCTCACATGCGTCCCGTCAACTCACGTCCGCTCGGACGGCACACGGGGCTCGTGGTGGTACGTAATATTTTGTTGGGACCAACGCACACGGTTGAATACTGTAATCGTTCGAGATGGTAACGTGACAAGTGTGTGTACCAAGTACCAACCTTTAATAAGCTCCTGTTTATATCATGAAATGGAATCCCAAGTTTCAGGATTTTCAGTTGATTTTTGGATTTACTTCAATTTAAAATGATTTTTCCGATGTTTGAGGCCGATCTGTCTAAAAACCAATATTTTTAATGTTTTGCATGACACCAAGAGGTTTGAGGTTCCTTACCATTTATTGCATGGCGACTAAACATGAACCCAAGGGGACATATGATTTCCCCCAATGAATTCCTGGAAACTCATTATTGCATATTTTTCGAATGATTTATGAACATTTTATAATTATAACATGGACTAATGTGTCACGTGTTTTCTGCATAAAAATAGTTTGACACGTCTCGACATGGTGTTTTTGGTGGTGGCCGCGGTGGCAGGGGGGGCTCTTTCCGTTTCACTTGTTGCATGAGCTTCTATGTGTGGGATTGTCCGTTTTTAGAGGCACTTGCCACCCCAAATTATCAAAATTGTGCATTGAAATGTTTAAAACAAGGCACACCTCTAACGTCATGCATGTGTTTAGGACACATGCACACGGTGGTGGTGGTCCCTCGGACAATAATCCTTCGTGTGATATTAGTGACGTGCACATTCGTGGGTCCACGTGGTCTATCACTTTTGAGCCGCACCGGTAGGGGTTTGACAAAGGTGGGTTCAGTTAATCTGTTCTGTGTTGCTGTAGATCATGGTGAGATTCCACACCAAAGATTGACGTGACGTACTCATGAGTACCTCCTACCACTCAAAGTTGAGGGGGTGGGTGGGAGGAGACATACATATTGCGCGCAATTTTCTTTAGCGTGAGGACTTTACAAATTGTGAAGCACACACTAGATCAAAGTCGTGTAGTTGGCATTTTGACATCAAAAAACAAACCCATTCATATGCTTGTGTCACATATAATTGATGGTGGCCCTAAGTGGCTCCCTCACATGGTAATCGGTGACGCGTCAATCTATGGGGCCCATGTGTGGTCATCTATATTATATATCGTTTTGACCAATGTGGATCCTTTTCGGTATGCATGTTAATTACCATATGCCATGGTCACACATCGAGACAAATGTTTTTTGGGCGCATGCATATATATATACCCATGAATCCATCCCACCACCATCTCGAAATGGGGGGTTGGGCCGGGTGGGGACGCATACATATACTATGGCCCTGTTTGGATACTCTAACTTATATAGCTAGATGTTGGAGTTAGTTTCTAGCTCATGACTAACCCTAAACTAACTATAGCCAAAGAGGTGTTTGGATGACAGGGTTAGATTGACAATAGATGCACTTGATGGAGAGAGAAAAGTGATTTTTCAGTGGGCCCCACTAGAACTAGCTCCAATTAGGACCTCCTGGCTGGTGGGATGGAGAAGGCCCCGTGAGAACTAGCTCCAATTAGCACCTCTAGGGCGAGATAGTTTGTTTTGGGTGGGTTAATTAGATGCAACTAGCTCCAGTCAAACCTTCATGTTTGAATACTTTAGGGCTATTTGAGCCCCAGCTAGCTCAAACTAACTCTAACCCATGGATCCAAACAGGGCCTATATGCGTTGTGGTCGATCCTCTTGGTAAGTCGACTTGCAGTTTCTAAGGCAATTGACATTAAAGTTCCATTGGGTACTAATTAACTAAACAAACACTTAATTACATATATACATATATGTGTGAGGCTCATGGCGTGGTTGTTTGTTTTGTCAAACACTCTATCACGTGGTCATCTGCATCACACCGGCACAACCATGTGCATGTGGGTCGTCACTTTGACAGGCGGCTGTAGAGATGTTATATATATGTATGTATGTTAATTTGACCAAGGTGGATTCTTCCTGTTGGTATATGTATGTTATATATATATTATACGTAGTTCATATATGCATCGACATTTCAATTCTAAGAAAAAATCAAACACATCGTACACACTGAATCGCTCCTATCAGCTCGAACTGTGGGCACGCGTGGGGCTATATATGCATGGGTCATTAACCTCAGCACGGGGCCATTCTGGTCCGGGAGACACACATGTGGCGGAGAAAGTTGTGCGTTTGGTATTTGAAAACATCGCACAACGCTTTCATCCATTGTGCCCGGGGCCATGCATGTGAGTTGGTGTTGTCTACAGACACTCCCTCGCGTGGTTATGGACGACATGCCAAATTTGTGGACCCGTGTAGTCTATCACTTAAACCAGCCCATACATACTACAGGTTAATTTGACCAAGGTATATATATATATATAGTCTTCTCATTATTTGTTACGATATAGTTCATGGTGAGATACGAGACACAAGTTTGAGCGCATATATATATATATATATATATATATATATATATATATATATATATAAGGTGGGTCTATTTTGACAATACCCTTAAGAGTCTTATTCTAACATCAAATTGCTTATTCTGACAACACCGAACCGAATTGCAAACCGAAAATAAACAAAACCCCCACATCCCCACCTCCAACGTTATCCACCCCACCCCCACACCTAACCAACCTTCTTCGTTGGTCAAAACCCACCCGTCCCGGTTGCCTCCCCACGTCGCCTCACCCCGTAGGCACGCCGCCCCACTCAGAGGCCCACGGCCACCGCACCTCCACCGCCCACGCCCTCCGCGCCTCCTCCCACTCCTAGCCGGCGCGCCTCCCCTCCCCAGCCCCATAGCGCCACCACCCCCTTGATCCAGTGCGTCGCCGGCCATTACGGCACCGCCGTCCCCTTGATCCAGCGTGTCGCTGGCACGGGCCTCGCGATCCAATCTCTGGATCAATGAGCTGCCGATCCATCCCGCGGCGTTGCGGATCCACCCTCATCAGATCCGGCCGCCGCGCTCGCCCCGCCTCCTGGCCGACCGGCCTCCCCTCACCCATGGCCGGTGTCGCCTCCTGTCACCCACAGAGCCCCGACGGAGCCCCGCTTCACCACAAATCGCCGGATCCCGCCCCACGCACCCACCATGCGTGTGCAGTTCGCCCCGCTACGTGAAGGGGTTCGGTGGTACCTGTACTACAGTGCGCTTGGAGTCCGACGGCCACATGGAGCAAGGCCGCGCGCGAGTAAGCCCGTGACGATGGATGCAGGCTGGCGCTGCGGTGGTGGATCCATTGGATCCGGGCTCCCTTGCTTCCTCCAGCCAGCGAGGACCTCGACGAACTCCATCCCCGTCCCTGATCCAGGTCAGGAGCGAAGCGGCATCCTTCTCCTCCCATGATCCTCCACTGAACATCTGTTGGATCCATCTCAACGCCGGCGACAGAGAGGAACTCCACCTCGACGTCGGCGAGGTCCATCTTCGATTCGCAGGCGATTCAGTTGATCCTACGGTGCAGTTCGGCAGGCGATTCAGAGTGTCACATGCTGCTGACCACCATCATTTTTTCTTTTCTTGTGCAGCTCGGTGACACCCCACGTGCAGTTCGGTTCTCATCAACGCCCGTCCATGCAGTATGGCTCGACCAGCTACCCCCTACTCCCCTTGCAGTCCAGGCGTCCCGGACTTGCAGTGAGCCTGTCTCCCAAGTGCAGTCCGCGGTGTTCTCCACCAGCTCGATGGGGCTAATCGCGGTGTGGAGCTCCACCCCGCGTTTGCGTTGTAATTGCTAAATAAATCTGATGAAGTTCATTTGCAGGAAGCCTTGTGATTTTTTATGTAAAAGAGCAGTACACTAGCATCGAGAGTGCGGTCCAAATGCATTTAAAAAAATTAGTGTGTAAAACACATGTGGTTCACTTGCGGTGGTGTTGCGGTTTACTTTTGGTACTATCGCGGTTCACTTACTCCCCAATCGTGAAGTACAAAAAAAATGTTACGGAGACGATAAAAAAGCAACATGGTTCACTTCTGATAGGGTTGGGGTTCACTTACGCCTGATGTGAAGTGCGCTCTGCTTCCTCGTCTTGAAAAATTCACGCCCGATAAAAATAAAATCATGCAGTTCGCTTGCCCGTCGGATGCAGTGTGTTTTTCCGTCGGAAGCAGTGCGCTCTTCACTCCGATGCGGTCCACGCGTCGAATTTGGTGTCGTGAAAAACAGAGTGTCCGCATTTCGGTAATTTTGAAATTGCTCTTAAACCGTAAGGAATTAGAGAATGTGTTCTACATGAAAAAGTTGTGCCTCGTCAATATCTTTCCAACGCAGTATCATTTTCATCGTTCCGACGAGTGGTTTGGGAAAAATCACGAAAATACGCTCGCTGCCACTCGTAGGCAGCGGTACCGTTTTCAAAATTCCTTTAAAACCGCGAGGAATCTCAACGAGTGACCAACATATGAAAGTTGCGCCTATTCCACAGCTTTCCAACGCCGTATCACAAGCCTTGTTCCGACAAACGGTTAAAAAACTACAGCGAAAACCGTACCAAAAAAATTGAAAATTTTGAAAAACAGAATTCTGCTTTTTAGTAATTTTGAAATTACTCTCAAACCGCAAGGAATTAGAGAGTGTAATCTACATAAAAAAGTTGCGTCTCGACGATATCTTTCCAACGCCATATAGTTTGCTTCATTCCGACCAGCCGTTTAGAAACAATCACAAAAATACGCTCGCTGCCACTCGTCGGGCGTCCACCGTTTTCAAAACTGCTCTTAAACGGAGAGGAATCTCAAAAAGTGTTCAACATGGCGAAGTTGCGGATTTTCCGTAGCTACGCAATGGTATATTATATGTCTCGTTCCGACAAACGGTTTAGAAACTGGAGCGAAAACGGTGCTGAAAAAACGCGTGTAGTTTTTTTTGACAAAACAGTTTTTTCTCCCGTCATCAGAAAAAACTGCATGCGTTTTTTTGACACCGTTTTCGCTCCAGTTTTAAAACTGTTTGTCGGAACAAGGCATATAATATACCGTTGGATAGCTACGGAAAATTCGCAACTTCCTCATGTTGAACGCTTTTCGAGATTCCTCGCGGTTTAAGAGCAGTTTCGAAAACGGTGGCCGCCCGACGAATGACAGCAAGCGTATTTTCGCGTTTTTTTCTAAACCACTCATCGGAATGAAGCAAACGATACGGCGTTAGAAAAATATCGTCGAGGTGCAAATTTTTCATGTAGATTACACTCTCTAATTCCTTACGGTTTGAGAATAATTTCAAATTTACTAAAAACGGAATTCTATTTTTCAAATTTTATGAATTTTTTGGTACGGTTATCGCTATAGTTTTCTAACCGTTTGTCAGAATGAGGCGTGTGATACGGTGTTGGAAAGCTGTGGAATAGGCGCAACTTTCATATGTTGGTCATTTGTTGAGTTTCCTCACGATTTTAAAGGAATTTTCATAACGGTGCCGCTGCCTATGAGTGGCAGCGAGCGTATTTTCATAATTTTTTTCAAACCGCTCGTTGGAAAGATGCAAATGATACGGCGTTGGAAAGATATCGACGTGGCACAACTTTTTCATGTAGAATACTCTCTCTAATTCCTTACGGTTTAAGAGCAATTTTGAAATTACCGAAATACGGACACTTCTTTTTCGCGACACCAAAATCAACTCATGAACTGCATTAGAAAGAAGAGTGCACTGCTTCAGACTGAAGACCGCACTGCATCGGAAGGGCAAGTGAACTTCATGGTTTTTTTGTTTGACATGAATTTTTCTCACACGAAGGAGTTAGGTGCGCTTCACATCTGGTATAAGTGAACCGCGACACTACCAAAAGTAAATTGCACGTGTTTTAGTTGTCGTTTTTCATAACTTGCTTTTTTACACGCGTAGACGGGGCAAGTGCACCGCAGTGAGTCACCGAGTGAACTTCGTGTAACGAGAAGCGAACTTCTTTGAGATGTTTTTGTTTTTGTTTACCAAGTAAGTAAACGATGAAGGAGTTTTTGTAGAGAACTGCGAGAGAGAATACAGTGAGCTACAAGACATACATAATTATTTTATTGTTTTTCTTGCTGAAACTACAAGAACATTTTTTCAATGAAGTGAACACCGAGCCATTTATGAGTGGACTGCGTTAGAGATTTTTTTTTCCATTTTTTTACAAACATATCCTTGAATAGTTATACAAAACAATCATCAAAGCAAAAAAAATCAAACTGAAGTGCGCACATAGCCCATTTGAGCTGCACACCAGGGCCATCTAAACTGTGTACATACGCCACATCTCTGGTTTCTCCACCGAGCTGCACGGTCGGGACGCTCGGACTGCACGACGGCGCTGCCGTACACAATAGGATCGCGTGTGGGGGTGGGTGGGGGGCTTGAAATCCCGAATTCTGCTGCTGGGGTACTCGCCGGAATACTCGAGTAGGGGCGTAGCGGATCGGGCCTCTACCCCTCGCGCGTCTGAGATGTGCGCCGGTAGCGCCACGGCAGAGGCCATGGAGTGGGGCGTGACAGGTGGTAGCTAAAGCCACCAGAGGCAGGAAGGTCGGTCACGCACCGGGACTTGAGCTCGAGCACGCTAGCACACCAGCCCGATTGAGCTCGAGCACCACAGCCATCGCTGGAAGAGGGAAGGCAGAGGCAATGCTTGAAGCCAAAGCCCCCTCGACATGGGGATGGAGAGAACGCCCCCGGGATGGCTAGGGGCGGATCCGTTGTCGGGTAGCCGCGGGAGGACGACGACGGCGCGGATCCATCTGCCCTCGACCAGGTGGTTGGTAGGGATGGCGATGCGCAGATCCAATGCAGGCCACGGGCGGGAGGACGGCAACAGGCAGATTCGGCAGCTGGCCTACGCCGGGGCACGTGGGCTTAGAAGGGAAGGTGGTTTGAGTGGTGCGGCGATGCGGGGAAGATGGCTGGGGAGAGGGGCGACAGAGAGGTGACGGGGCACGAGCGGGGAGAGTGGAAGGGCCACCAGTAGTGCACCGTCAGTAGGCAGTGGTCCTGCCGGCGGTAGCCATTGGCCACGCCGAATGATGCTGCAGTGGTCGAGGGCCGACGGGATCCGTGGCCTGGTGGTGCGGCAGGGCGGGCTCCGCCCGGATCCGTCGAGTGGTGGGGCGGCAAGGCGGGCTCCGCCTGGATCCATCGCGTGGAGGGGCGGCAAGGCCGGCTCCGCCCGGATCTGGCGCTAGGGAGGGGTGGGGGCAGCCGGTTTGGAGGTAGAGGACATCGATGGAGGTTGGGGGTTGGTTTTGCTGGCACTATAGATGGAGGCAGGGGGTGGGAGTGGGAGTGGGGATCATGCGGGGTGGGAGGTAGAAAGCGGGTGGGCATGCAGTTTGCTTCGGTTCTGTGCACCGGCTAGCTTGTAGGTACAAATCGGACCGGAGGTGGTGTTAGAATAACGGTTCTGTGCACCGGCTAGCTTGTAGCTCTTAAGGGATGATGTCAGAATAGACCCACCCTATATTTATATATATATATATATATATATATATATAGGTCATGGTGTCTGTTTGAAGCATGTGTGTGCGTGGGGCGGGGTGGGGGTAGGGGAGGGGCAACACAATAGTACGTATACACGAAACCTATTTTTGAGGTCAGGTACTACATATCGTTCGACTTTTGAGCCACATCAAAAAGTTATGCACGCACGAAATATCACACCACCTTAATTAATTAGTTGAGCCACACACATGTGGTTGTGGTCTCACCCATCTTGTGAAGTTTCCGAGACGCGCCCATCAGTGGGCCCACGCAGTCTACCCACAGAACTAAAACACGGGCGAGGGGGTGATCATGATGGATTTCTATTGGTTTTGTGTTACGGTTGGGTGAATTTGCAGTCGTAGTATAAGTTCGTATGTTCATATATATACTGTAGCTACCATCCCCCCGCCGACTCGAAGGTGTGTGTGTGGGGGGGGGGGGAGGGGGCCATAAGCCAACATTAACGTGTGTTCTGCAAGACATTGTGTGTCACATGAAAGTTGTGCATTCCATATTTGAACACCACAACAACCTTTCCATACATACATTTGGTCCACAAGAAGGTATGTTTGTGATATGCCCCTAGATTTATCGTGTTTATTTTCCAATGTTGTTAGATAAATGGCAGGGTAGTCTTTTTTTTTGAAACCTAAATAGCAGACGAGTCGAAGGAGACAACTGTGTGCGATTGTGTACGCAATAGACACGGTTCCCGCATGCTAACTGTGTCTTAAAAATAGCTACCCGCCTTGATCAATTTAAAAATTGATGGCTGCACGGGTTTATCTCTTTGAATTGCACACGGGTATTATGTTCGGGCCGTGTGCGATGTTTGTTCCTCCGGTGCCACCTCAAACCCTTCATAAAAATTTCAGTTTTTCTCGGCTTTTCATTCCCTCCAAGTAAAATTTAAAGTAGCCGCAGCATTTCCTCAAACACCACCTAGGCCCCTCCCACCCCACCCCCACACAACTCCCTCGCTCGAACCCTAGCTACCTCGCCGTCGCTGTCGCTGCCGCTGCCCCCGATCCCGCTCCGTGTTCCACAGTCAACCTCTCATGCTCTCCCCGTCCAGGTTACGTACCCATCTCCGTACCCTCGCTGCCTTGAATTTCTTAGATGGTGCCTGCTAAACACCCCTTTCCTCACAGATCCACACTGACCCCCACCGCAGACCGTCGCAGCCTAATCCGAGCTACACTTGCAGGGGAGATCGAGGAGCGAATGGCCAAAAGGAGGTTGTCACACCCTGTCTTATATCACTTTGCTATGTTTGGATT
Organism: Elymus sibiricus; assembly: GCA_039707655.1. Lineage (NCBI taxonomy): Eukaryota > Viridiplantae > Streptophyta > Magnoliopsida > Poales > Poaceae > Elymus > Elymus sibiricus. The sequence continues at coordinate 246,494,825 of CM077673.1, read as the reverse complement.
TACTAAATTTGGCACCAATTAAAACTTTTTCAGTGCATGAGCTTGTTTGAATTATTGATGCTTGCTTGTTTGATTGATTGTGTTTGGCACTCACAGATTCTACTCCTCTCCATACCCATTTTTCCTTGACCCAAACATCTTGCCCAATGATCATTCCATGTGAATAGTACCCAAAACTATTTTTATCAAATATTACTTTGGCCAAAGAGGGTTTATTCAAATTAGGTTTTCAAAACCCCCTGAATTGAGGTTTGTACTACAAGTCCTCAAATTAGGTGGATCCTTTTTCCACAAAGGCTTTATTTGAAACCCACTATATATATTACTTCCCAAAACCACCAAATATTAATTTTAAAGATTATTTTACTATTTTATTTAAAGGCTTTTTCTTAAGGCCAGAAATGGTTTTTCGTAGGGAAAAATTATTTAGATGCTTCAAAAATATTTGAGAAAATTTAGGGAAACTCAGTGGACATATATTTTCCATATATATGAGTTTCAACAGATGGTCATGTTCAAAATCATGGGCAAAACCCCTCAAAACCCTTTCTGCCCAAATCAAGCTTTTGAAATATTTCTATAAGAAATATTCTCAATAAATTCCAGGAAAATTCCACCAAGACACACATGCCATATGTGATGATCTTGCAAAGTTTCATATCAACCCCCCTTGATTTGCTTCACCATAATATTCTAAACCTCCCTCTGTCCAGACTCAAATTTGAACAACTTTACATTGTGAAGTTTCTTCCCTTGACCCCAAACTTTGTGGGCATGTGCTAAACCCCAAATGATGATACCACACCAAGTGGTGGATTTGGGGGAAATGAAATGCATGCCTAGATCTACTGAAATCTGATTCTGTTGATTTCTAGGGTTTTACCAAGTTACATTGTGAACTTTCTTCAAATGGGCTCAAACTTGGTGATCCACTCTAATATTACCTACATTATCACCCTGTTAAATCTCATGGCAAGAAAACTCCATTTGCTTGCCCAAACACTGATCAAACACCTTCAGGCAGAATCCAAGAATCAATTATTGAGCCCCTTCCCTTGTTCTCCTTGAGCACAAATTTTTACCACAGCTCAGTACACCCCCTCCACACCTCCAGTAAAATTCTTGGCGCCAGAGAGCATGATTGCATGGGGGTAAGACCAACTTTTCCCTCTCTGGACAGCACCTTCCCACCTCTATCTCCTCTCCTTCTCACTCCTGGCTAACTCCAGAGCATCCAAGGCTCTTTTCCACTTGAATACTCCCTCTTGCCGTGCATGGACATAAGTGGACACGCCAGAGCGCATCAAAAGCTCTGGCATGCCAGCCAAAGACGCGCTATGGAGCGTGCTACAGGACAACAGGAGGTTGACCTCCCTCTCCTGCCCATACCCGACCACCTCGAGCTCCCCCCTCGCGCCAGTCGAGGCCCCTCGGCGTTCGGGATACGCCACGCCCCTGTCCCCCTTCTCTCTCTCCCTGCACCGACTCTTCACACGCGTGCCGCAGCCGCCCCTTTCGGCCAACCGCGGTCCTCACATGAGCGCATGCTCCCGCCTCCCCTCTTGATCCCTCTGGTCGTGGACGAGCCCCAAGTGGACCGCAGACCCACCAGCCCCTCCTCCCGTGGCCTCTGGCCTCGGCCCCGAGCTCGATGGCGCGGGCCGCCTATAAAAGGGCACCCCGAGACCCCTCTCTTCATCTGCTGCTCCTCTCCCACTCCCAATTGCATGCCCAAACCACCCCAGCGAGCTCCCGAAGCCCCTGTGCTCGGGATCGAGCCGAGCGCCGTCGCCTCGGGCCACCGGCGTTCGGACGGTGAGGGCCTCCTACGCCTCTTCCTTCACCCGATCCGTGGCCGCAAGGAGTTTCTGATGCGATCCCCCTCCTCCTCCTTGTGTTTTGCAGCCGAAGACGACTGGAGCAAGCTCCTCCCGAAGCACCTCGGCCGCGGGTACCTCGTCGCCGGTGACTCCTTGCTCTCCGGCGCTCCCCTCCACCTCCATCGGATCAGCGGCTCGGCACTGGTCCCATTCCCGTACTGGCCTCCCCTCGCCGTGCCCTCCTTCGCCGCCAGTGAGCACCACCGCCCCCTGGACAGAGGAGGACGACGACCTGCCAGTGGGGCTAGGTCGTCAGCCTCCCACCTCTCTCCCGCGCCTCCCCTCTCTATCTGGTCAACGGGCCCCGCTCGTCAGGTTTGAAACCTGACGCACGCGGGGGCTCTAAGCCGCCTAGGCCGCCGCTGGCTGGTTGGCTTGGCCGGCCTAGCTGCTGGCCGCCGCTGGCCCAGGGCACTGGAGCCCTTTTCTTTTTCTTTTCTGGCATTATTTGCAAAAATCTCACACAAATGAATATCTGTCCAATTCCAAATACTTTTCCACAACAAATCTTGTAATATTCTGTAGAATTTTATAGTGCCACTTGTGTTAATTTATTAAAACATTTTATGTACTGGTTTTATTTAAAGGCTAGTTTTGATTAGTTTTAGCCTCTGTTTAAATAGTTTTCAAAATCTTTATCACAACAAAACCTTAGGCAAATATTTTTAGTATAGTTTGTAGTATTTATCAGAGTAGGGCAACATTTTAGAAGTGAGTTTTGTGTTCTGTTTTTGTGATGATTCTTATTTTTACCGTTATTTATCGCGACGATAGATTGCGAGGTTGACGAGGGAGTTGGACCCGAAGACTTTGAAGACCCCAAAGACTTTGTTGAGCCAGGCAAGGAGCCCTTTGACCATGTTAAGAAAATTTTCATGCATGTCATATAGCACTTTATGTTTCGATGATGATCATGATGAAGTGGTATCCCCTTCGGTGGGATGCCTCCGATACTTTCTTGTTGATACTTGCATCGTGCATGACCCTACCTCCTTATGAGGGTTGTGCGAGTGGGAGTAGATAGGTTGCTAGTAGTTGCTACGCAAGTGGGACGGGAACATGCATGGTGATGGAAACAAAATGATTTCAAAGACTTTTCGAAAACCCCGTCGGGGGCCACTAATGCCCGAGGGAGATGATGTTGTGCTAGGTAACCACTTGAGAAAGAAGCGGCGTACCGGAGCAGGTTGTGTGTGTGTGTTTTCAAAAATGGAGAGATTTAAGATTTGCTGACCATCCCAACCTTACATGTACAACCACGATACCCCTTATGGGACGGGGCTTTGTTGATTACTTTGATGGGTACTAGCATAGATCCCGCACTACTAGTGGCAGGAGTGACGTGGTCACTCTCAATACGGGGTCATGCCGGTAAGGACGATCATGCGCTGTCTTCACAGGCACCGGGCACACCGTTGGTCCCTGCATGGATGTTACTTGTGATGTACATCATGTGGGCTGGGTACCAATCGAGTGGACTCTTTGTTTAGTATCGTCAGGGGAAAGGCAATGTTCGGGTACTTACCTCGGGTATGGACAATACCGCGAGTCGTGGTTGACACGGAAGTCTCCCGAGTCTTGTGGGTAAAGTGTGCAACCTCTCCAGAGTGTAAAACTATTCGAATAGCCGTGTCCACGGTCATGGACAGTTGGAGGTCCTGCTTAAACTACGTCCGCTGTTTTCACAAACTTGGTGTGTGTGTGTGTGTGTGAGGATGACACAAGGATGAAACTTGAGCTAAGTCCGATGACTTGGAATGACGATGAACATGAGATGTTCAACCCCTACTTATGATGATAACTGTGACTTGTTCACATGAATACCTGTCAACGGTTGATGCATGCTTACTTAAGTTACTTGATCATGCCATTGCACTTAAAACTAGCTTTCTGCAAAACTTACCTACTTAGTGCTATATCATGCATTGTTATACCTTGTTCCAAAACTTGGGTTGCTTGCGAGTACATTCAAAGTACTCATTGGTTTGCCACTGGTTATTTAATTGGCCAGGCATGGAAGAGCAGGAATATGGCGAAGAGTTCGTTGGTGATGAACATGCGAACTAGGACGCTTCCCAGTCAGAATGCCTGTAGGTTTATGGAAGATGGCATGGGTTCACGCTTCCTATCAAGATTTCCGCTGCTTGTTATGTTTAAGTGTTTGGCCCTTGCAGCCCTATCTATGTAAGACTTGACCTTCATGGTCTTAATTTGTGTAAGACGCTAAGTGTGGATGTAAGACTCTTTTTATTCAGCTTCTGTGTGGTCAGTGAGCATTGATCTCTGGGATCACTGTACACGTGCATTCGGTGATCACGACTTATGAGTCGGGGTCCCCACAGTGCTGGCATCAGAGCCATCCTGACTGTAGGAAGCCCTTAGTTAGCATGGACGTTAGTTAGGATAAAACTGTTTTCAAAACTACACCTAGCACCTATGCTTAGGAGTTCTGCACTTCTTACCTCTTCCAGTCTTCTCACAGCACTATACTGACTCTCCTCCCTTCAAACCTTTGTAGATGGCCGTCGTACCCGAAGACCCCTAGCATCCGGCTTTTCCCTACTCCTTGGGGATAGCCTAGAGAAGTGCCAGTTTCGCTAACCACCTGTTTTCCTCTACCACGACCACTGGGTCGATACCATCACGAAGGAGTATCACGTCGAAGTGTTCGTGAAGGCAAACGATTGCCCGACCAGTTGGTTCTTTGAAGGACCACAGATGGAGACCCTGGCACTTGCAGTCGAGACAGCTGCACGGAAGGCACTCATCCACCTTCGAGGCATCATTCCAGAGATGGCCGACAAGCCCGCTACCCGTTACCTACCCATCAGAAAGGACGACATCGGCGAAAGTCAGACACTGGTTCCATCCAAGGAGGATGGCGTGCCCCTCAGATTTCATACCTACTTCAGCCTCTCCGCCGATAGTCTGGTTCACAACCTAATTAAGGAGTCCGTGAAGCTCCGCCAGGAATTTCACCACATTCGAGAGATACTCCGCCAAACCACTGACATCTTGAACCAAGGACGAATAGCAACCTCTGGATTTTGGTCGCATGTTTCGGGCATGGCGAACATGGGCATCATGCTAGAAGGAGTCCCAGCAAGCAACCAAGTCTTCCTTCCTCTTGGGCGGGAAGCAGACCACTCCATCACCTGAGTCCGAGAACCCCTAGGGTAGTATCAGTCATGTACCTCTCATGCGAAGTCGAGTCCGTGTAATGGTTCATATGAAACCATGTGTGGTTGTTTGTTTTGTTGTCTGTGTCCCGATGCAAGTCGCGCTTTTGCCTTAGGCAACATGTAAGTAACTCCATCGTCCATCTTATCTTAATATATGTGTTGGTCTTTCGACCCTTGTTTTATCACACTTGCACTATACGAACCCCCTTAGGCGCGCTTTTCCAGTATTGCTTTTCCCCTCGTTTATCCCACTTATTTGACTTGGCTGCTTCAACCAGGATGGTGACTGCAGCCCGCAATAGCTTCTTCACCAACCCTGACGCCAGCAACTCCAGCCAGCAACAGGGAGCTGGTGGGGCTGCTCACGCTAGAGATCACCCGGAGCAGCCACAAGGCGACATTCCCCCGCCACCACCTCCACCGGAGAACATGACCATGGCTCAGTTTCTCCAAGTTCTCCGGGAGGAACGCCAGGCCAACACTGCTGCTATCCAGCAGATGGCTCAAGTCCTTGTGAACAACCAGTAGCAAGGTAGCAACGGCAATGGCCGCTCCATTCTGTCTGAGTTCATGAGGAATTTGCCCCCAACCTTCACCGAGACTGTTGAACCACTGGATGCCGATGACTGGATCCGCACCATCGAGGACCTCCTTGCATTGGTCAATTGCAATGAGGATCGTGAGAAGGTGCTGTATGCCTCTCACTGCCTCGGAGGTACCGCCAGAGCTTGGTGGGATGGATTCATGGTCATGCAAGGCGATCGTGTGATCACCTGGGATAACTTCATGGAAGGATTCCGCACCGCCCAAGAAGAGAGAATTCCGGGCGTTGAAGCAAGGAAGTGGCTCTGTCAAGGAGTATATGCAGAAGTTCAACCTGCTGTCAAGGTATGCACCTGAAGATGTCAACACGGAGGCTGCTAAGATGGAACGTTTCATGGAAGGACTTCAGCAGACCCTGCAGTATCAGCTCATCGTCTGCGACTGTCGGACCTTGTTTGACCTGGCGAACAAGGCCCTCATGCTGGAAGACAAGCGTCGTGCCATAGACGACACTCGCAAGCGCAAGATGATTAGCAAGGGTAGTTCTAGCAACCAGAAGCTTCGCCCCTGGCAGCCTGCCCCAGCCCCAGCCAAGCCAACCTATGAGCCGCAGCAGGTTAGGCCTCCTGGACCTCGTCCGAGATACTAGCCTCAGCAGTATGCCAATCCCAGGCCAGCCTATAACAACCCAATAACAACAACGGCGGCAGGAACTATGACAACAACAATCCCTGGTCAAGTCACTTGCTTTGGGTGTGGTCAGCCAGGACACATCTCTAGGCAGTGCCCCAAGAAGAAGCCAGATGCACCGCGCCCCAATGCGCCGAACCAAGGCCAAGGCCATGGAACACCACCAAGGAACCCAGCTCCTTGCAACCAGCCCACCAATGGCAAGGGTCGTGTGAATCATGTCACCGGTGAGGAAGCCTAGGAAGACCCGGATGTCATACTGGGTACGTTCCTCGTCAACTCAACCCCAGCAACAGTACTGTTTTGTCAACCAAGAGTTTGAACTAGAGAGTGGCATGAAACCTACACCCCTGGGTAGTCGTATGTTGATACAAACCCCGGGATCAGTTATGAAGTCCGGGATAGGCTGTAAAGCGGTTGAGATTAACATCAACGGGGTAGACTTCCTAGCAGACCTTATCATCCTGAAGTCGGAAGGCTTGGGTGTGATCCTAGGCATGGATTGGTTAACCAAGCACCAAGGCTTGTTAGACTGTGCCAAGAGGACTGTTACCATGACCAATAGCCGAGGGATTGAAGTCAAGTATGTCCCCGACCGTACCTCCACTCAAGCCCCTCAGGTTAACTATCTGTCGGGAATTGAGTTGGATCAAGTGCCAATGGTATGTGAATACCCAGATGTGTTTCCTTATGAGCTGCCTGGAATGCCTCCTGACCGCGACATTGAGTTCATCATTGAGCTAATGCCCGGGGCAGGACCCATCTATAAGAAGCCCTATAGAATGGGATCCGAAGAGTTGGCTGAATTGAAGAAGCAACTGACAGAGCAGCTCAGAAAAGGATTCATTCGCCCTACTGTCTCTCCTTGGGGATCACCTGTTCTATTTGTGTCCAAGAGGGACAGAACTATCCGACTCTGTGTCGATTACCGTTCTCTCAATGAGGCCACAATAAAGAACAAGTACCCACTTCCCAAGATTGACGACCTGTTCGATCAGCTGAATGGAGCGAAGGTGTTTTCCAAGATCGACCTCAGGTCAGGGTACTACCCGTTGAAGATCAGGCCCCAAGACATTCCGAAGACGGCGTTTGTAACCCAGTATGGCCTGTATGAATACACGGTCATGTCATTTGGATTGACCAATGCCCCTGCCTACTTCATGTACCTCATGAACAAAGTCTTCATGGAGTACTTGGACAAGTTTGTTGTCGTCTTCATTGATGACATACTCGTCTTCTCCAAGTCTGAACAAGAGAATGAGCAGCACTTGAGATTGGTCCTAGACAAGCTTCGAGAGCACCAGCTTTATGCCAAATTCAGCAAGTGTGAATTCTGGCTGCATGAAGTTGGATTCTTGGGTCATGTGTTGACTGCAGAAGGATTGTTAGTGGATCCTACCAAGATTGAAGCCGTGACTGAATGGCAATCCCCAACCAATGTGAAGGAAGTGAGAAGCTTCCTCGGACTCGCGGGATATTACCGCAAGTTCGTCGAAGGATTCTTGAGCATTGCCCGACCGATGACCCAACTTTTGAAGAAGGACAAGAAGTTCAAATGGACGCAGAAGTGTGAAGAAAGCTTCCAAGAGCTCAAGAAGAGATTGACAACAACCCCAGTTTTGGCCACCCCCGATATTCACAAAGAGTTTGTGATATATTGTGATGCATCGAGAACTGGGCTTGGAGGTGTTCTGATGCTAGAAGGCAGAGTCATAGCATATCTATCCAGACAGCTACGTCCTCACGAAGAGAACTACGCTACTCATGATCTTGAGTTGGCAGCCGTGGCTCACGCCTTGAAAACATGGTGACATTACCTTCTGGGGAAGCGATGTGAGATATACACAGACCACAAGAGTTTGAAGTATATTTTCACTCAAAAGGAATTGAACATGAGGCAGCGAAGATGGTTGGAGTTGATCAAGGACTATGACCTCAGTGTTCAATACCACCCCAGAAAGGCTAACGTGGTAGCTGATGCCTTAAGAAGAAAGGCTTGTTCCTTGAATGCTATAATTAAGGAAAGGCTACCCGCCCTGTATGAAGAGCTTGAAAGCTTCGGCTTGGAACTAGTTGCACCTGGATTCCTAGCCAACCTCGAAGCAAAGCCTACCTTGATGGATGATATTAAGGAAGCCCAAAAGGGACACGAGAGCATTGAAGGCATCAAGAGGAAGATCAAAGCAGGCAAGACCCCAGGATTCTCAGTGGATGAACAAGGAGTTGTATGGTTCGGGAATCGCATCTGCGTACCCAACAAAGAAGAGCTCAAGAACTTGATCTTGCAAGAAGCTCATGACATTCCATATTCCATCCATCCTAGAGGAACCAAGATGTACCAAGACCTCAAGGCAAGATTCTGGTGGCATGGCATGAAATGGGAGATAGGCACCTTTGTTGCTAAGTGTGACATATGCCAGAGAGTCAAAGCTGAGCATCAGCGACCCGCTGGACTATTGCAACCTCTCAAAGTGCCTGAATGGAAGTGGGACAAAGTCGGGATGGACTTCATCACTGGATTACCTAGGTCAAGCAAGGGACATGATTCCATTTGGGTCATTGTCGATCACCTGACCAAGGTAGCCCATTTCATTCCTGTCAAGACCACCTATGACGGAAGCCAGCTGGCAAACCTCTACATCAACCGCATTGTGAGTCTTCATGGAGTTCCAAAGGAGATTGTGTCAGACCGAGGGACCCAGTTCACCTCTAGATTCTGGAAGAAGTTTCAAGAAGCAATGGGAACCAAGCTCTCCTTCAGCACTGCTTTTCACCCCCAGACCGGTGGGCAGACAGAGCGAGTAAATAAGATACTCGAGGATATGCTCCGAGCTTGTGTTCTGGCATATGGAGCCAAGTGGGAGGACTGCCTGCCATTTGCTGAGTTCTCCTTCAACAACAGCTATCAGTCGAGTCTTCAGATGGCACCATTTGAGGTGTTGTATGGACACAAGTGCCGTACTCCCCTCAACTGGTCGGAAACCGTAGAAGGACTAGTCTTTGGCCCATACATTCTCCGCGAAGCAGAAGAGCAAGTTCAACTCGTCCGAGAGCGCCTCGAGATCGCCAAGACAAGATAGAAGAGCTACGCCGACTCTCACCGCCGATAAGTGACCTTCAATAATGGAGATCATGTCTATCTTCGAGTCACACCTCTTAAAGGGACCAAGCGTTTCCACGTCAAAGGAAAGCTTGCACCAAGATACATCGGCCCCTTCAAGATCACCGCAAGACGAGGAGAAGTTGCCTATCACCTAGATCTACCTTCCGAGCTATCAGATGTGCACAACGTCTTTCACTTGTCACAACTCCGGAAGTGTCTTCAAGTTACCAACCGCCCCGACCTCTACAAGGACATCGATCATCAAGCCATCGACCTTCAGCCAGACCTCACATATCGTGAGAGGCCAGTCCATATTTTGGATGAAGTAGAGCGTTGCACCCGAAGCCGCACCATCAAGTACTTCAAGGTCCAATGGAGCAACCACACCGAAGCAGAAGCAACCTAGGAGCATGAAGACTATCTTAGATCTAAGTGCCCTTATCTTTTTAGCGCTTAGCCTAGGAATCTCGGGGACGAGATTCTTGTAAGGGGGGTAGGTCTGTCACACCCTGTGTTATATCACTTTGCTATGCTTGGATTTACAAAATTTGGGACCAATTAAAACTTTTTCAGTGCGTGAGCTTGTTTGAATTATTGATGCTTGCTTATTTGATTGATTGTGTTTGGCACTCACAGATTCTACTCCTCTCCATACCCATTTTTCCTTGACCCAAACATCTTGCCCAATGATCATGCCATGTGAATGTTAAGCAAAACTATTTTTATCAAATATTACTTTGGCCAAAGAGGGTTTATTCAAATTAGGTTTTCAAAACCCCCTGAATTGAGGTTTGTACTACAAGTCCTCAAATTGGGTGGATCATTTTTCCACAAAGGCTTTATTTGAAACCCACTATATATATTACTTCCCAAAACCACCAAATATTAATTTTAAATATTATTTTACTATTTTATTTAAAGGCTTTTTCTTAAGGCCGGAAATGGTTTTTCATAGGGAAAAATTATTTAAATGCTTTAAAAATATTTTAGAAAATTTAGGAAAACTCAGTGGACATATATTTTCCATATATATGAGTTTCAGCACATGGTCATGTTCAAAATCATGGGCAAAACCCCTCAAAACCCTTTCTGCCCAAATCAAGCTTTTAAAATATTTCTATAAGAAATATTCTCAATTAATTCCAGGAAAATTCCAGCAAGACATACATGCCATATGTGATGATCTTGCAAAGTTTCATCTCAATCCCCCTTGATTTGCTTCACCAAAATATTCGAAAACCCCCTCTATCCAGATTCAAATTTGAACAACTTTACATTGTGAAGTTTCTTCCCTTGACCCCAAACTTTGTGGGCATGTGCTAAACCCCAAATGATGATACCACACCAAGTGGTGGATTTGGGGGAAATGAAATGCATGCCTAGATCTATAGAAATCTGATTCTGTTTATTTCTAGGGTTTTACCAAGTTACATTGTGAACTTTCTTCAAATGGGCTCAAACTTGGTGATCCACACTAATTTTACCTACATTATCACCCTGTTAAATCGCATGGCAAGAAAACTCCATTTGCTTGCCCAAACACTGATCAAACACCTTCAGGCAGAATCCAAGAATCAATTATTGAGCCCCTTCCCTTGTTCTCCTTGAGCACAGATTTTTACCACAGCTCAGTACAACCCCTCCACACCTCCAATAAATTCTTGGCGCCGAGAGCATGATTGTATGGGGTAAACCCCACTTTTCCCCCTCTGGACAACACCTTTCCCACCTCTATCTCCTCTCCCTCTCACTTCTGGCTAACTCCAGAGCATCCAAGGCTCTTTTCCACTTAAATACTCCTTCTTGCCATGCATGGACATAAGTGGACACGCCAGAGTACGTCAAAAGCTCTGGCATGCCGGCCAAAGACGCGCTCTGGAGTGCGCTACAAGATAACGGGAGGTTGACCTCCCTCTCCTGCCCATACCCGACCACCTCGAGCTCCCCCCTCACACTAGTCGAGGCCCCTCGGCGTCCGGGACACACCAAGCCCCTATCCCCCTTCTCTCTCTCCCTGCAACGGCTCTCCGGACGCGCGCCGCGGCCGCCCCTTTCGGCCAACCGCGGGCCTCACACGTGCGCACGCTCCCGCCTCCCCTCTTGCTCCCTCTCGTCATGGACGAGCCCCAGGTGGACCACAGACCCACCAGCCCCTCCTCCCGTGGCCCCTGGCCTCGGCCCCGAGCTCGCCGGCGCACCCGAGCTCGTTGGACCGCGGGCCGCCTATAAAAGGGCACCCCGAGACCCCTCTCTTCCTCTGCTGCTCCACCCCCACTCCCAATTGCACGCCCAAACCACTCCAGCGAGCTCCCGAAGCCCCTGTGCTCAGGATCGAGCCGAGCGCCGCCGCCTCGGGCCACCGGCGTTCGCACGGTGAGGGCCTCCTCCGCCTCTTCCTTCACCCGATCCGTGGCTGCAAGGAGTTTCTGATGCGATCCCCCTCCTCCTCCTTGTGTTTTGCAGCCGGAGACGACCGGAGCAAGCTCCTCCAGAAGCACCTCCGCCGCGGGTACCTCGTCGCCGGTGACTCCTTCCTCTCCGGCGCTGCCCTCCACCTCCATCGGATCAGCGGCTCGGCGCTGGTCCCTTTCCCGTGCTCGCCTCCCCTCGCCGTGCCCTCCTTCGCCGCCGGTGAGCACCGCCACCCCCTGGACAGAGGAGGACGACGACCTGCCAGTGGGGCCAGGTCGTCAGCCTCCCACCTCTCTCCCGCGCCTCCCCTCTCTCTCTGGTCAACGGGCCCCACTCGTCAGGTTTGAAACTTGACGCGCGCGGGGGCGCTGAGCCGCCTGGGCCGCCACTGGCTGGTTGGCTGGGCCAGCCCAGCTGCTGGCCGCCGCTGGCCCAGGGCACTGGAGCCCTTTTCTTTTTCTTTTCTGGCATTATTTGCTCACACAAATGAATATCTGTCCAATTCCAAATATTTTTCCACCACATATCTTGTAATATTCTGTAGAATTTTATAGTGCCACTTGTGTAAAATTTTGAAAACATTTTATGTACTGGTTTTATTTAAAGGCTAGTTTTGATTATTTTTAGCCTATGTTTAAATAGCTTCCAAAATCTTTTCCACAACAAAACCTTAGTTAGATATTTTTAGTACAGTTTGTAGTATTTATCATAGTAGGGCAACATTTTAGAAGTGAGTTTTGCGCTCTGTTTTTGTGATGATTCTTATTTTTACCGTTATTTATCGCGACGATAGATTGTGAGGTTGACGAGGGAGTTGGACCCGAAGACTTTGAAGACCCCGAAGACTTTGTTGAGCCAGGCAAGCAGCCCTTTGACCATGTTAAGAACTTTTCATGCATGTCATATATCACTTTATGTTCCGATGATGATCATGATGAAGTGGTATCCCCTTCGGTGGGATGCCTCCGATACTTTCTTGTTGATACTTGCATCGTGCATGATCCTACCTCCTTATGAGGGTTGTGCAGGTGGGAGTAGATAGGTTGCTAGTAGTTGCTACGCAAGTGGGACGGGAACATGCATGGTGATGGAAACAAAATGATTTCAAAGACTTTTCGAAAACCCCGTCGGGTGCCACTAATGCCCGAGGGAGATGATGTTGTGCTAGGTAACCACTTGAGAAAGAAGTGGTGTACCGGAGCAGGTTGTGTGTGTGTTTTTGAAAATGGAGAGATTTAAGATTTGCTGACCATCCCAACCTTACATGTACAACCATGATACCCCTTATGGGACGGGGCTTTGTTGATTACTTTGATGGGTACTAGCATAGAGCCTGCACTACTAGTGGCGGGAGTGACGTGGTCACTCTCGATATGGGGTCGTGCCGGTAAGGACGATCATACGCTGTCTTCACAGGAACCGGGCACACCGTTGGTCCCTGCATGGATGTTACTTGTGATGTACATCATGTGGGCTGGGTACCAATCGAGTGGACTCTTTGTTTAGTATCGTCAGGGGAAAGGCAATGTTCGGGTACTTACCTCGGGTATGGACAATACCGCAAGTCGTGGTTGACACGGAAGTCTCCCGAGTTTTGTGGGTAAAGTGTGCAACCTCTGCAGAGTGTAAAACTATTCGAATAGCCGTGTCCACGGTCATGGACAGTTGGAGGTCCTGCTTAAACTACGTCCGCTGTTTTCACAAACTTGGTGTGTGTGTGTTTGTGTGTGTGTGTGTGTGTGTGAGGATGACACAAGGATGAAACTTGAGCTAAGTCCGATGACTTGGCATGATAAGGAACATGAGATGTTCAACCCCTTCTTATGATGATAACTGAGACTTGTTCACTTGAGTACCTGTCAACAGTTGATGCATGCTTACTCAAGTTACTTGACCATATCATTGCACTTAAAATTAGCTTTCTGCAAAACTTACCTACTTAGTGCTATATCATGCATTGTTATACCTTGTTCCAAAACTTGGGTTGCTTGTGAGTACATTCAAAGTACTCATTGGCTTGCCACTGGTTATTTAATTGGCCAGGCATGGAAGACCAGGAATATGGTGAAGAGTTCGTTGGTGACGAACATGCGAAATAGGACGCTTCCCAGTCAGAATGCATGTAGGTTTAAGGCAGATGGCCTGGGTTCACGCTTCCGATCAAGATTTCCGCTGCTTGTTATGTTTAAGTGTTTGGCCCTTGCGGCCCTATCTATGTAAGACTTGACCTTCATGGTCTTTATTTGTGCAAGATGCAACGTGTGGATGTAAGACTCTTGTTATTCAGCTTCTGTGTGTTCAGTGAGCATTGATCTCTGGGATCACTGTACACGTGCATTCGGTGATCACGACTTATGAGTCGGCGTCCCCATAGAGGTATATCGCGGCCTTTCCGCTGGACGATGCCGAGGTGGCCGCCGAGGCTGCCAGGGAAGCTGACTACGATGACTAGGTGCCTGCCGGGATCGCCGGGGAAGCTGACTACGATGAGGAGGTGGCCGCCGAGGCTGCGGGGAAGCTGTCTACGATGACAAGGTGGCCGCCGAGGCCGCCGGGGAAGCTGACTCTGATGATGAGGTCGCCTCCGAGGCTGCCGGGGAAGCTGACGACCACGAGGCTGTAAGATAGCGGGTTCCCATTTGGATGCATATCAATGCAACCTGCTACGACATCAAGCTCGTCGACGGTGACGGCTTGCCGCGGGCTATGTCACAGGTTAAGTGTCCCAACCCCGACCCCTCGGGTTCAACCCACGTCGACCTCATGCAGGACCAAGCCGTTGATCTACTCTGATTTGCCCTGAAGAATTTGCCTTCCTTCATCTCCATGGAGCCTCATTTGTCATTTCTGAAGGACAAGTTCTATGGTGGTGGCTCGGCATCGTCAGCTGCCAAGTCAGACCTCATCGACGACACTGACGCCGACAACGGCACCCTATCCGTCTCTTCCAAGGGGAAAGAGCCCATCCGTGACATCAGGGAGGGCACCCTGCGTCCCTGCTCTTCCAAGGGGAAGGAGCCCATCTGTGACAACAGGGAGCGGAGCACACCAATAATCCGAGCTCTTCTAATGGGAATGAGCCCATGTGTGACAGGTGAGGAAACCCATCCCATGTTAAATTACTTCACTCATGCTAAATGTATGGACTCTGCAGTTGAATTTCATCAATACCTGTTTCAAGAGCCATATATGGTTCCTGTTAAACCTGGTGCAGTTAACACGTGAACTGTTTATTTCAGTTCTTTCGCATGTGATGTTCAGTTATAAAATTTCATGTTTAAGCACCGGCTACGTTCTATGCAATTTCAACAGTACTGTACGAATGACTATTTTTGGTTGCTATCAAGCTTGTTGTAGTGAGCATATGCCTTGTTTATCTGTTTTTCCTAGCTCGGTTGTTTGTACTGGGCATATGTCCTGATTCAATTGCTATATAGCATGTCTTGTTTATTTCAGTTATTCACATTGTGAAGTTCTATATCTGCAAGTATGTACTTTCCAGTTCAATTTCATCATACCAGTTAACACGCCCACTGTTTATTTCTATTTTTTCACAATGTGATGTTCAATTATACAATTTGATGTATAAGCACAAGCTACATTCTATGCAATTTCAACAGTACCACCATGAATGACTATATTTGATTGCTGTTAAGCTTGTTGTAGTGAGCACAAGCCTTTCCATTTTTATGTAACAATAACTAGTGTGCTTAAACATGCACAATACCAGTTTGAATGACTATATTTTGTTGTTGTTAAATGCTAAGCCTATTGTAGTTAACACACATCTCCACTTATTATTAGCTTAGCTAGCGTGCTTAAACCTGCACACTAGAGCTATCATTTTGTGATCATGTTGTTTACCATGCATATATTTGGTTGATATTTAGCCTGTCAGTACTTAACATGACTTTCGATGTACTTACCCAGGACAATATCGGGAACAACTGTTGTTTTTCATCGAGGTTAGTTTCATCACATGGCTTATATATATACTCCATCCACCCCAAAGTATAAGATGTTGATACATCAAATATGTGAGTATTTTGGATGTAATAAGATCTTATATACTTGGATAGGGAATACTGAACTACGTCATTGTACAATTTCAGTTTACGTTCTAATACTAACTTGTTGCTTGTAGGTACATATGTCACTGGTAAAGATCCGCGTGTCGACCCTTTTTGCGTATGGGGCAATGAGATTTTCATGAAACAACATCAAGTGAGGAAACTTATAAAGGTTGTTAATAAAATGGGACAAAATATGGCAATTAAACCATTTATTTACACCTTATCCAAGACAACAGTGAACTCCACGATGGTAACTACGAACTCTGTACCCTTCTTTTTACTGTCCATAATGAGTTGTTAGCTTACAAATTTACAATGTATGAATCGATTTTGTTTGTAGTGGTTCTCAAAGCAGTTTACTCAGGATTACCTCAAACCACATGATTGGTGGACGTGCAAATGTTAAAGTATATCTACCAAGGCACGATGACTACCTAGATGTCCTCATCAACACAGAGAAGGATGTGCGGTCCGCCATCACAAGGGGCTGGCCCAGAGTCGTCCGTGCATTCTGCATGGAGGAGGACACAATATGGGCATTCCGCTTCACCTGGTACAACTACCAGAGTGTCTTTCGCCTCTTCCTTTACCATATTTAATACAAGTATGCAACCGTGGTTCATCATTATTTATCTGGTCCTAATTTAATTATTATTTCTTGATGTAATTCTTGAACATATGTACCTGTGAATGCAATAATGCATTGGTTGTTGAACCTATGTCTATATAGGATGGATATGAAAACTGTTATAGCCTACTATCAAATTCAAATCCTATAGAATTTTAAATTATGGCAATTAAAATAGCCGAAAAATAAGCTCTGCAGGTCATTACACCGCACACGGTTTGTAAAGCAGAACGTGTGTGATATACCTCATGCTTTGACACGTTTCAGAGAGAGAAACCGTGTGCGACAATGCACACAATTGCCGACTGCAAACCTTGTCTGATGTTAGACAATATCAGAAACGGTTAAGCAGGCCTAAATGTTTTGTGACAGTCTCCTTATCATACACGATTTATAATGTTTAACTGTTTGTTATTTCGTATGCATCCGACACGAGTATGACTGTTGGAGCGTTTGGGAATCTTGGTATATCGCAAACGACGCGGTAGGACAAAATGTGTGTGATTGTCTCCTTATCATGCAAGCTTTGCAATTATGAACTATTAGTGATTCGGCACACATCGTAAATGGTGCGCTACAGAATAGCGCATGCGATGTTAGTGTGATCTCACACGATTTCCAAGGATGGGCCGTATGGGAAGGATGCCATATCTCAAACGGTTGACCGGTGACTCTCATTTGTGATAGATGCAGACATTCCATACGCTTAGCTTTGCAAAACGTTTGCGTTCATTGGCCACCATCGCCGATGGGTTTTCCGTGTCATGTGGGATGGACCCCCCTATCTCCCACACATGCAAGGCGACGGTTTAAAACTACGTCGCGGAAAGGGGTTAAAAACCGTTTGTATAGCACGTCGCTGCACCAATGGCTACTCCATAACTGGGTAGTTATAAAGATGGGATTTGCCCCTCCGATCAGGAGAGATATACTCTGGGACCCTCGGGTGATCCGACTTGGATAAGCATGGCCATGCGATGAGGATTATGAGATAATCCGAAGTGTTGGTCGGATTCACCGGAACAAGAAAGAGGTCATGCTACAACAAGGATGACCATGTCGCCTTGAGCATGACAACATATATCGTGTGGAAAGGGAAAAGATGTGTGATGTACAGGTTAGCCTAACCAGCTTCATTGGACACTTGGAGTCGGCATGCTTTGCTAGAGGCCGCTACCGACTACCCGATCCGGATGTGATCTGACTCGCGACCAAGTGAACGAGAACCTAAGGGGTTGCGCGCTTAAGGGAAGGAACACGTGGGCTTTAGGATCCGTGCGAGTCCGAAGAGTACCCGCGCCAGATGCCTATATATAGTGGAGGCGCGGCACACTTATTCAGTTGATCGCTTCGGTGCCGTCATTAGGGGTTTGCATGTGTTGCAACTAGCTACCTCCACTCGCCGCCGTACTGTGTGATCGGACTAGCAGTCCGCCGCATGGTGTTTCTCCTGCACGCGAGGATACCGTTAGAGGCGGTGCACTTGTGCTGCTCCGGCGAACCTGTACGTGGGATCCGTTGACCGACTGTTCGAGGCACATCACGCGAGGAGGAGACGGACCTCGCTGGCGCGCTGCCCCAACTCTCCTTCCGCTGCACGACACTGTTCGTCTAGTGGTAACAATCTGTGATACATCTCCGTAGCATGTTCTTGGCTGTTCTGCGCATAGGAAATTTTTAATTTGCATGCGATGCACCTACGGTGGAACCTAACAAGAGTATGCATCAAGAAAGGACAGAAGATCACAGCCAGCGGTCGAGTCCACAATCTGGTCAATGCGCGACAAGAGGAACTGGTCTTTCGGGCAAGCCTTGTTGACATGGGTGAAGTCGATGCAAAGCCTTCATTTTTGATTCGCCTTGTGCTCCACCACAGGATTTGCTAACCAAGTCGGGTGGATCACGCCCCTGATCAGTCCTGCTGCTTCTAGCGTTTTGATTTCTTCTGCAATAAATTCTTGCCGCTCCAGGGCTTGTTTCCGGACCATCTGCTTGACGGGGCGCGCATGGGGACAAACGGAAAGGTGGTGCTCAATCACATACCTGGGTACTCCAGGGATGTTAGACGGTTGCCAGGCAAACACTCGACATTCGCCCGCATGAAGGTGACGAGCACGCTTTCCTATTTGCTGTCGATGGTGGCACTTATGGTGAAAGTGCCGCCCTCGCCGTTCTCCCGCGCGGGCACTTGCTTCTTCTTGGGGATGGTCACCTTATCTTTCTTGCTCCTGGCGGCAGAGGTCTCTGGTAATTCCTCGACGGGCGTGTTGCACCTTTTGGGGTGCTTCCCGAAGTTCTTACGAGATTCACCAGAGCTCTTGTTCTTGTTCTTCCCTGCACGCGGCTGAACCTCTGGATGTACTTGCGAAGGGTTTCACCATCTCTCTGAGGGATCACATGCAAATCACTGGGCTGCCCCGGAAGCTTGTGGCCTCCATGGTATGCACCAACGAACTAGTTGCAAAGGTCCGCCCAAGAGGAGATGGATCCTTCCGACAAGTTTATCAGCCAACTCCTCATGTTGGGCTTGAGCACCAATGGAAAGTAGTTGGCGAATACTTTCTCGTTGCCTCCCCAGGCAGCCTGTACGAAGATGGTGTAGATGCCGAGGTACTAGGAAGGGCTGATCTTGCCGTCATACTTGTCGGGCAGCTCAGGCTTGAAGGTCCTGCTAGAGGGTGCATCGACGGCTGGGTCCGCGCGCCCATCAGACTATTGGCGCGTTTGATGCCGCCTCTCGATGGTGGTGCGGGCGCCCTCCTTGTGCCTGTCCTTCAAGAACAGGCGTTGGTCTTTGTTCATCCACGGGTCCGTCGAGGCGTACTACACCTCGCCTTGCACATCGGTCCGACGGGTAAGATGTTGCTGAGGGGGAGACCGCACCGTGTGCGCCCCACCAGCGTCGCGTTCGGCGGTGGGAGCAGTCACACCCTGTGTTGTATCACTTAGCTATGCTATGGATTTACAAAATTTGGAACCATTTAACACTTTTTGAGTGCATTAGCTGGTTTGATTTGTTTGATGCTTGTTTGCTTGGATGATTGTGTTTGGCATTCATAGATTCTACTCCTCTATACTCATCTTCCTTGATCCAAACATCTTGCCCAATGATCATACCATGTGTGTAGTACCTAAAACTATTTTATCAAAATTTATTTTGACCAAAAAGGATTTATTCAAATTAGGTTTTCAAAAACCCCTGAGTTGAGGTTTGCACTACAAGTCCTCAAATTGGGTGGATCCTTTTTCCCCAAAGGCTTTATTTGAAACCCACTATATATATGACTTCCCAAAACCACCAAATATTAATTTTAAAGATTATTTTACTATTTTATTTAAAGGCTTTTTCTTAAGGCCAGAAATGGTATTTTATAGGGAAAAAATATTTAAATGCTTTAAAAATATTTGAGAAAATTTAGGGAAACTCAGTGGACAAATATTTCCCATATATATGAGTTTCAACACATGGTCATGTTCAAAATCATGTGCAAAACCCTTCAAAACCCTTTCTGCCTAAATCAAGCTTTTGAAATATTTATATAAGAAATATTCTCAAATAATTCCAAGAAAATTCCAGCAAGTCACACATGTTATATGTGATGATCGTGCAAAGTTTCATCTTAATCTCAATTGATTTGCTTCACCAAATTATTCCAAAACCATTCCTGTCCAGTGTCAAGTTTGAACAACTTTACATTGTGAAGTTTGTCCTATTGACCCCAAACTTTGTGGGCATGTTCTAAACCCCAAATAATGATACCACACCAAGTTGTGGATTTGGGAGAATAGGATTGCATGTCTGGATTTACAGAAATCTGATTCTGTTGATTTCTAGGGTTTGCAATGTCTACATTGTGAACTTTCTTCAAATGATCTCAAACTTGGTGGTCCACTCTATTTCTACCTATGTTTTCATCCTGTCAAATCTCATGGCAAGCAAACTTCATTTGCTTGCCCTAATCTTCATCAAACACCTTCTGCATGTTTGGTAAAAACATGTTTTGACCCCCTTCTACTGTTCTCCTTGGGTTCAACTTTTTACCACACCTTCTTGTGATGATATTTTTCCTCCAGTAAAACTTGCTTGGCCACAGCTCCATGATTGGGGGGGGGGGGGGGGTGAAAACCTCCATTTTCACTTTTGGACAGCATGGACAACATCTATTTTTACCTCCCCCTCCTTTTACCTCTACTCCCTATAGCCCCTCTAGCCCCTAGAGTATCTCCAGGCACACCAAGTGCTAGTGGACAAGCTCAGGCATGCCCAGAGCGCGTGGACACGCCACTGGTATGCAATACGCGCGCTCTGGAGCGCTAAAGTGCGCCGCCGCACTGTAGCAGGAGCATCCCGAGGCTCCCGACCACCTTGGCATGGGGGAAGCTGTCCCCCGTGTCCCCCTCGACGTCCACGTCCCTCCAAACGGTCGGCCCCCTCTCCATTCTCTCTCCGACGACCTCCTGCGCACGTGCCCGATGCCGCCCAGCTCGGCCAACCGCGGGGCTCGCACGCGCGCACGCTCCCGCCTCCCCTCTTCCTTCCCCTAGTCGTGGACAAACTCCAGATGGACCGCAGGCACATCTGTTCCCCTCCCACGGCTTCTGGCCTCGGCCCCGAGCTCGCCGGCGCACCCGAGCTCGGTGGACTCGTGCCCCTCTATTTAAGGCGCCCCGAGCTCGCCTCTGCCCTCCTCTCGCTCCCTCCTCCTCCCAGTCGACCGCCAGAACGGCCCAAGCGAGCTCCCAGTGTCCCAGTCCTCGGAATCGAGCCAAGCCCTGCCGCGGCGGCGCCACCATCGATGCCCGGGTACGACTCCTCTCCGGGACCCGTTTCCATCTCATCAAACTTCCCTTAGTGCTCTGACCCATTTCCCCCTCCTCTCCGCTCGATTTGCAGGACGAGAAGGCCCCGGCGACCTCCTCCCGAATTCCCCCCGTCGCGGCTACCTCGTCGCCGGTGACCCCTTGCTCTCCGGCGCTCCCCTCCACATCCACCCGAACGGCGGAAGTACCCTGAGCCCGTTCCTGTGCTCGCCAGCCGCCGCCGAGCCCCCAGTCGCCGCTGGTGAGCATAGCCGCCCTCTGTCAAGAGGTGGGAGATGACATGAGGGACCCCCCTGTAATCCCCACACCTCTCTCCCTCTCTCTCTCTCTCACTGACGCCGGGGCCCGTGTGTCAGGTTCAAACCTGGCTGCACGCGCGCCCACAGCTCAGCTGGGCCGGCCTGGTCAGTTGGGCCCGATACGGCTGGGCAGTTGGCCCAATGGGCACAGTGCCCATTTCCCTTTTTCTTTTCTGTTCTTTTTCCATAAATTCCACATATTAAAATAAAACTCCAATTCCAAACATTTCTCTAGCATAAATCTTAGAATATTATGTAGAGTTTAATAGTGCCATTTGTAAAAATATTTGGAAAAGTTTTATGTACTGTTTCATTTAAAAACCCCTTTTTTGCATATTTAGCGTCTGTTAGAAATAGATTTGAAAATATTTTTCACCCCAAAAAGTTAGACAAATATTTTTAGTATTGATTGTAGTATTTTACAGAATAGGGCAACATTTTAGAAGTAGATTTGGTACTCTGTTTTTGTGATGATTCTTATTTTTACCATTATTTATCGCGACGATTGATTGCGCTGTTGACGAGGGAGTTGGGCCCGAAGACTTTGAAGATCCCGAAGACTTTGTTAAGCCAGGCAAGCAGCCCTTTGACCATGACTATGAAACCCTTTTATTGCATGGCATATAGTACTTTATTTCGTGTTGTTGATCATGTGATGTGGTGACCACTTCGGTGGGATGCCTCCGATACATTACCATTTATACTTGCATCGTGCATGACCCTACCATCCTTATGAGGGTTGTGCGGGTGGGAGTAGAGAGGATGCTTAGATGATGCTACGCAAATGGGATGGGGATATGCATGGTGATGGAGACAAAATGATTTGAAAGACTTTTTCGAACACCCCGTCGGGTGCCACTAATGCCCGAGGGAGATGAAGTTGAGCTAGGTAACCACTTGATAAAGAAGTGGTGTACCGGAGCAAGTTGTCGGATTTCGGTCTCCACAAAACCATAAGGAATTCGAACCCAGGGGCGTGTGCGAAGATTCCCCAACAGCTTCGCTCCCTCCCGGCTCACAACACAATAACCCCGCTCGATGGCGAGGAAGATGATGGCACACAAGAGATTACCCAGGTTCGGGCCGCTGCGAAGCATAAAACCCTACTCTTGCCTTTGGTGGATTGCCTCACGAGGAGGTTTGTGGATGAACTAGTACAGACGTGTGCTACCTTGCGGGTGTGTTTGCGGGGTGGTTGCTTCGTCCTTCTCTACCGGGCTACCTCGTCTCTATTTATAGCGGCCCGGGTCCTCTTCCCTTATCGCAATGGCGGGAAGGGATCCCACAACGGCAAAATTTGAAGGGCGACAGGTGGTACACCCTATCCAGACGAAAGGTGGTCTTCGCCTGCAAAGTAGTCGACGGTGATGCAGTGGTGGGCTCAGTGATGATGTCCATCCTGCGGGGCTCGGGGTCTTGGTCTTGTTGCACCGAAGTGGAAACCTTTGGGGGGCGCTTTGGGAACTCGCGTGCGTCCCTGCCTCTTTTGCACCAAAGGGGAAACTGTCCCCTCTGGCGTACTGGCGCCCGCCTGGCTTGGCTGGCGTCACCCTTGGCCTTCCGAGGTCGCATGTTGCATAGGAGTCTCCGCCGCTCAGGAAGGGGCCTGGGGAGGCCTACCTCCCTGCGGGTCTTGGTGCTGCCTCCCACGCGAGCTCGGGGTCTCGCAAGGGCCTTGTGTCGAGTGAGGCTGCGTCGGGCCGTACTTGGTCGTTGAGGTGGGCCACGCCTGGGGCTGCAGGTAGGCAAGTCTGGGTACCCTGGTATCCAGAACGCCGACACAAGTTTTGTGCGTGTGCTTTCGAAAACGGAGAGATTTATGATTTGCTAACCATCCCAACCTGACATGTACAACCACGATACACCTTATGGGACGGGGATTTGTTGATTACCTTGGTGGGTACTAGCAGAGAGCTCGCATTACTAGTGGCGGGAGTGACGTGGTCACTCTCGAAACGGGGTTGTGCCTGGTAGGGCAACCATGCGCTGTCTTTACAGGCACTGGGCACACTGTTGCGTGCCCTCATGGATGATACGTGTGATATACATCATGAGGGATGGCACGAACGAGTGGACTCTTTGTTTAGTGTCACTAGGGGAAAGGCAATGTTCGGGTGCTTACCTCGGGTATGTAATATACCGCGAGTCGTGGATGACATGGAAGCTCCCCGAGTCTTGTGGGTAAAGTGTGCAACCTCTACATAGTGTAAAACTATTCGAATAGCCGTGTCCACGGTCATGGACAGTTAGAGGTCCTGCTTAAACTACGTCCGATGTTTTCACAAACTTGGTGTGTGTGTGTGGATGACAGAAGGAGGAAACTTGAGCTAAGTCTGATGACTTGGCATGACGATGAACATGAGATGTTCAGCCCCTGCTTATGATGATAACTCTGACTTGTTCACATGAATACCTGTCAACGGTTGATGCATGCTTACTTAAGTTACTTGATCATGCCATTGCACTTAAAACTAGCTTTCTGTAAAACTTACCTACTTAGTGCTATATCATGCATTGTTATACCTTGTTCCAAAACTTGGGTTGCTTGCGAGTACATTCAAAATACTCATTGGCTTGCCACTGGTTATTTAATTGGCCAGGCATGGAAGAGCAGGAATATGGTGAAGAGTTCGTTGGTGACGACCATGCGACCTAGGACGCTTCCCAGTCAGAATGCCTGTAGGTTAAGGCAGATGGCATGGGCCTACGCTTTTGATCAAGATTCCCGCTGCTAGATGTGTTTATTATTTGGCCCTCGTGGCCCTATCTATGTAAGACTTGACCTTCATGGTCTTTATTT
Source organism: Elymus sibiricus (assembly GCA_039707655.1). Lineage (NCBI taxonomy): Eukaryota > Viridiplantae > Streptophyta > Magnoliopsida > Poales > Poaceae > Elymus > Elymus sibiricus. Next base: position 246,470,394 of record CM077673.1, on the reverse strand, counting down.
GTGTAAGACGCTAAATGTGGATGTAAGACTCTTGTTATTCAGCTTCTGTGTGTTCAGTGAGCATTGATCTCTGGGATCACTGTACACGTGCATTCGGTGATCACGACTGATGAGTCCGGGTCCCCACAGAGCTGGTATTAGAGCCATCCTGACTTTAGGAAGCCCTTAGCTAGCATGGATGTTAGTTAGGATAATGCTGTTTTCAAAACAACACCTAGCACCCATACTTAGGAGTTTCTGCACTTATTACCTCTTCTATTCTTCACACAGTACTCTACTGACTCTCCTCCCTTCAAACCTTTGTAGATGGCCGTCGTACCCGAATGCCTCCTAGCATCTGGCTTTCCCCTACTCCTCGAGGATAGCCTGGAGAAGTGCTAGTATCGCCGATCACCCGTTTTCCTCTACCACGAGAACTGGGTCGATGCCTTCATGAAGGAGTACCACGTTGATGTGGTCGTGAAGGAAAACAACTCCCCGACCAGTTGGTTCTTTGAAGGACCACATATGGGGACCCTGGCACTCGCAGTCGAGACAGCTACACGGAAGGCACTCCTACACCTTCGAGATATCGTTCCAGAGATGGCGACGAGCCATCTACTCGCTACCTACCCTTCAGGAAGGATGATCTTGGCGAGAGTTGGAGACTGATCCCATCCAAGGAGGATGGCACACCACTCAAGTTCCAGACGTACTTCAGCCTCTTTGCTGATAGTCTGGTTCACAACCTGATTAAGGAGTCCGTGAAGCTCCGCGAGGAACTTCACCACACCCGAGAGCTACTTCGTCAAGCCAAGACGAAGCCAGACAGGATCAGGAAGGATGGAGCCCCCGAGGGACGACCAGCTGTTGCTTACCTAGGAGGAGCACGCCCAGCTAGAGATGCACCCACACGTCGACGTCGCATGAGTGCGAAGGAGCACCTGAGCTCTTCACTGACCCCCCGACGAAGCGTCGTCGGGAGGAACCTCCACGTTCTCTGACCCCTTCGACCAGAGACGATGCCCGTACGGATGATGATCAGGAGGAAGACCCAGAGGAGCGTGACAACGAGACCGAACACTCCACCACCTGAGTCCGAGAACCCCTAGGGTAGGATCAGTCATGTACCCCTCATGCGAAGTCGAGTCCGTGTAATGGTTCATATGAAACCATGTGTGCTTGCTGTTTGCTTTTGTGGTTTGAGTTCCGATGCAAGTCGCGCTTTTGCCTTAGTTAACATGTAAGCAACTCCATCGTCTATCTTATCTTAATACATGTGTTGGTCTTTAGACCTTTGTTTTACCACACTTGCACTATACCAACCCCCTCAGGCGCGCTCTTTCCATTATTGCTTTTCCTCTCGCTTATCCCAGTTATTTGACTTGGCTGCTCCAAACAGGATGGTGACTACAACTTGCAACAGCTCCTTCACCAACCCTGAAGCCGGCAACTCCAGCCAGCAACAGGGAGCTGGTGGGCCTGCTCACGCTGGAGATCACCCGGAGCAGCCACAAGGCGACATTCCCCCGCCACCACCTCCACCGGAGAACATGACCATAGCTCAGTTTCTCCAAGTTCTCCGGGAGGAACGCCAAGCCAACACTGCTGCTATCTAGCAGATGGCCCAAGTCTTTCTAAACAACTAGCAGCAAGGCAGGAACGGCAATGGCCATTCCACTCTCTCTGAGTTCATGAGGAATTCGCCCCCAACCTTCACCGAGACTGCTGAACCACTGGATGCCGATGACTGGATCCGCACCATCGAGGACCTCCTTGCACTGCTCACAATTGCAATGAGGATCGTGAGAAGGTGATGTATGCCTCTCACTGCCTCGGAGGTACCGCCAGAGCTTGGTGGGATGGATTCAAGGTCATGCAAGGTGATCGCGTGATCACCTGGGATAACTTCAAGGAAGGATTCCGCACCGCCCACATTCCTTCTGGGATCATGGCTATCAAGAAGAGAGAATTCCGAGCGCTGAAGCAAGGAAGTGGCTCTGTCAAGGAGTACATGCAGAAGTTCAACCTGCTATCAAGGTATGCACCTGAAGATGTCAACACGGAGGCTGCTAAGATGGAACGCTTCATGGAAGGACTTCAGCAGACCCTGCAGTATCAGCTCATCGTCTACGACTGTCGGACCTTCTTCGACCTGGTGAACAAGGCCCTCATGCTGGAAGACAAGCGTCGTGCCATTGACGACACTCTCAAGCGCAAGATGATTAGTAAAGGTAGTTCTAGCAACCAGAAGCCTCGCCCTTGGCTGCCAGCCCCAGCCAAGCCAACCTATCAACCGCAACAGGCTAGACCTCCTGCACCTTGTCCGAGCTACCAGCCTCAGCAGTATGCCAATCCTAGGCCAGCTTACAACAACCCCAATAACAACAACGGCGACAGGAACTACAACAACAACAACAACAACAACGGCGGCAGGAACTACAACAACAACAACAACTATGGTCAAGTCACTTCCTTTGGATGTGGTCAGCATGGACACATCTCTAAGCAGTGCCCCAACAAGAAGCCGGATGCACCGCGCCCCAATGCGCCCAACCAAGGTTAAGGCCGTGGAGCGCAACCAAGGAACCCAGCTCCCCGCAACCAGCCCAACAATGGCAAGGATCGTGTGAATCACGTCACCGCTAAGGAAGACCATGAAGACCCGGACATCATACTGGGTACGTTCCTCGTCAACTCAACCCCAGCAACCGTACTATTTGATTGTGGAGCTTCGCATTCTTTTGTCACTCAAAAGTTTGCACTAGAGAGTGGTATGAAGCCTACACCCCTGGGTAGTCATACGTTGATACAAACCCCGGGTTCGGTTATGAAGTCCAAGATAGGATGTAAAGGATTTGAGATTATCATCAACGGGGTAGACTTCCTAGCAGACCTCATAGTTCTGGATTAAACAGGCTTGGACGTCATCCTTGGCATGAATTGGTTGACCAAGAACCAAGGCTACTTGGACTGTGCTAAGAGGATCGTTACCATAACCAATATGCAAGGAGTGGAAGTCAAGTATGTTCCAACCCCGCCTCCACTCGAGCCCCTCAGGTTAACTGTCTGTCGGGAATTGAGTTGGATCAAGTTCTAGTGGTATGTGAATACCCGGATGTATTTCCTGATGAGCTGCCCGGAATGCCTCTGGACCGCGACATTGAGTTCATCATTGAGCTAATGCCCGGAGCAGGACCCATCTATAAGAATCCATATAGAATGGGATCCGAAGAGTTGGCTGAATTGAAGAAGCAACTAGCGGAGCAGCTCAGGAACGGATTCATTTGCCCTAGTGCCTCTCCTTGGGGTCACCTGTTCTATTTGTATCAAAGAGGGATGGAACTATCAGGCTCTGTGTCGATTACCGTTCTCTCAGTGAAGTCACAATAAAGAACAAGTACCCACTCCCCAAGATTGAAGACCTGTTCGATCAGCTGAATGGAGCTAAGGTGTTTTCCAAGATCGACCTCAGGTCTGGGTACTACCAGTTGAAGATCAGACCCCAAGACATTCCGAAGATGGCATTTGTAACCCGGTATGGCCTGTATGAATACACGGTCATGTCATTTGGGTTGACCAATGCCCCTGCCTACTTCATGTACCTCATGAACAAGGTCTTCATGGAGTACTTGGACAAGTTTGTTGTCGTCTTCATTGATGACATACTCGTCTTTTCCAAGTCTGAAGAAGAGCATGAGCAACACTTGAGGTTGGTCCTAGACAAGCTTCGAGAGCACCAGCTTTATGCCAAGTTCAGCAAGTGTGAATTCTGGCTGCATGAAGTTGGATTCTTGGGTCATGTGTTGACCGCAGAAGGATTGTCAGTAGATCCTGCCAAGATTGAAGCCGTGACTGAATGGCAATCCCCAACCAATGTGAAGGAAGTCAGAAGCTTCCTCGGACTCGCGGGATACTACCGCAAGTTCGTCGAAGGATTCTCGAGCATTGCCCGACCCATGACTCAGGTCTTGAAGAAGGACAAGAAGTTCGAATGGACGCCGAAGTGCGAAGAAAGCTTTCAGGAGCTCAAGAAGAGATTGACAATAACTCAAGAAGAGTTTGTGATATATTGTGATGCATCAAGAACCGGGCTTGGAGGTGTTCTGATGCAAGAAGGCAGAGTCGTAGCATATCTATCCAAACAACTACGTCCTCACGAAGAGAACTACGCTACTCATGATCTTGAGTTGGCAGCCGTGGTTCATGCCTTGAAGACATGGTGACATTACCTTCTGGGGAAGCGATGTGAGATATACACAGACCACAAGAGTTTGAAGTATATTTTCACTCAAAAGGAATTGAATATGAAGCAACGAAGATGGTGGGAGTTGATCAAGGACTATGACCTCAGTGTTCAATACCACCCCAGAAAGGCTAACATGGTAGCAGACGCCTTAAGCAGAAAGGCTTGTTCCTTGAATGCTATGATTAAGGAAAGGCTATCGACCCTATATGAAGAGCTTGAAAGCTTTGGCTTGGAACTAGTTGCACCTGGGTTCCTAGCCAACCTCGAAGCAAAGCCTACATTGATGGATGATATTAAGGAAGCCCAGAAGGGGCACGAGAGCATTGAAGGCATCAAGAGGAAGATCAAGGCAGGCAAGGCCCCAGGATTCTCAGAGGATGACCAAGGAGTTGTATGGTTCGGGAATCGCATCTGCGTACCCAACAAAGAAGAGCTCAAGAACTTGATATTGCAACAAGCTCATGACACTCCGTATTCCATCCATCCTGGAGGGACCAATATGTACCAAGACCTCAAGGCAAGATTCTGGTGGCATGGCATGAAACGGGAAGTAGGCACCTTTGTTGCTAAGTGTGACATATGCCAGAGAGTCAAGGCTGAGCATCAGCGACCCGCTGGATTGTTGCAACCACTCAAAGTGCCTAATGGAAGTGGGACAAAGTCGGGATGGACTTCATCACCGGCTTGCCAAGGTCAAGCAAGGGGCATGACTCCATTTGGGTCATCGTCGATCACCTGACCAAGGTAGCCCACTTCATTCCTATCAAGACCACCTATGATGGGAGCCAGCTGGCGAACCTCTACATCAACTGCATCGTGAGTCTTCACGGAGTTCTGAAGGAGATCGTGTTAGACCGAGGCACACAGTTCACCTCAAGGTTCTGGAAGAAGTTCCAAGAAGCAATGGGAACCAAGCTCTCCTTCAGCACTGCTTTTCACCCCCACACCGGTGGTCAGACAGAGCGAGTAAATCAGATACTCGAGGATATGCTCCGTGCTTGTGTTGTGGCATATGGAGCCAAGTGGGAAGACTGTCTGCCGTTTGCCGAGTTCTCCTGCAACAACAGCTATTAGTTGAGTCTTCAGATGGCACCATTTGAGGTGTTGAATGGACGCAAGTGTCGTACCCCCTCAACTGGTCGAAGACCGGAGAATGACTAGTCTTTGGGCCAGACATTCTCCGCGAAGCAGAAGAGCAAGTGCAACTCGTCCGAGAGCGTCTCGAGACCGCCAACTCAAGACAGAAGAGTAGTGCCGACTCTCACCGCCGAGAAGTAAACTTCTGTGTCGGTGACCATGTCTATCTTCGAGTCACGCCTCTCAAAGGAACCAAGCGTTTTCACGTCAAGGGGAAGCTTGCACCAAGATACATCGGCCCATTCAAGATGACCGCCAAGCGAGGAGAAGTTGCCTATCAGCTAGAACTACCTTCCAAGCTATCAGACGTGCATAATGTATTCCACGTGTCACAACTCCAGAAGTGTCTCCAAGTTCCCAACCACCCCGACCTCTACAAGGACATCGATCAACAAGACATCGACCTTCAGCCAGACCTCACTTATCATGAGAGGCCAGTTCGCATTTTGGATGAAGCCGAACGTTGCACCCGAAGCCACACCATCAAGTACTTCAAGGTCCAATGGAGCAACCAGCAGAAGCAACCTAGGAGCGTGAAGACTATCTTAGATCTGAGTTCCCTTATCTTTTTAGCACTTAGCCTAGGAATCTCGGGGACGAGATTCTTGTAAGGGGGGTAGGTCTGTCACAACCTGTGTTGTATCACTTTGCTATGCTATGGATTTACAAAATTTGGAACCATTTAAAACTTTTTGAGTGCATTAGCTGGTTTGATTTGTTTGATGCTTGTTTGCTTGGATGATTGTGTTTGGCACTCATAGATTCTACTCCTCTCTATACTCATCTTCCTTGATCCAAACATCTTGCCCAATGATCATACCATGTGTTTAGTATATAAACTATTTTATCAAAATTTATTTTGACCAAAAAGGATTTATTCAAATTAGGTTTTCAAAAACCCCTGAGTTGAGGTTTGCACTACAAGTCGTCAAATTGGGTGGATCCTTTTTCCCCAAAGGCTTTATTTGAAACCCACTATATATATGACTTCCCAAAAACACCAAATATTAATTTTAAAGATTATTTTACTATTTATTTAAAGGCTTTTTCTTAAGGCCAGAAATGGTATTTTATAGGGAAAAATTATTTAAATGCTTTAAAAATATTTGAGAAAATTTAGGGAATCTTAGTGAACATATATTTCACATATATATGAGTTTCAACACATGGTAATGTTCAAAATCATGGACAAAACCCTTCAAAACCCTTTCTGCCTAAATCAAGCTTTTGAAATATTTCTATAAGAAATATTCTCAAATAATTCCAAGAAAATTCCAGCAAGTCACACATGTTATATGTGATGATCTTGCAAAGTTTCATCTTAATCCGAATTGATTTGCTTCACCAAATTATTCCAAAACCATTCCTGTCTAGAGTCAAGTTTGAATAACTTTACATTGTGAAGTTTGTCCTATTGACCCCACACATTGTGGGCATGTTCTAAACCCCAAATAATGATACCACACCAAGTTGTGGATTTGGGAGAATAGGATTGGATGTCTAGATCTACAGAAATCTGATTCCGTTGATTTCTAGGGTTTGTAATGTCTACATTGTGAACTTTCTTCAAATGATCTCAAACTTGGTGGTCCACTCTATTTCTACCTATATTTTCATCCTGTCAAATCTCATGGCAAGAAAACTTCATTTGCTTGCCCTAATCTTCATCAAACACCTTCTGCATGTTTGGTAAAAACATGTTTTGACCCCCTTCTACTGTTCTCCTTGGGTTCAACTTTTTACCACACCTTCTTCTGATGATCTTTTACCTCCAGTAAAACTTGCTTGGCCACAGCTCCATGATTGTGTGTGGGGGGGTGAAAACCTCCATTTTCACTTCTGGACAGCATGGACAACATCAATTTTTACCTCCCCCTCCTTTTACCTCTACTCCCTACAGCCCCTCTAGCCCCTAGAGCATCTCCAGGCACCTCAAGTGCTAGTGGACAAGCTCAGGCACGCCCAGAGCGCATGGACACGCCACTGGCATGCAATACGCGTGCTCTGGAGCGCGCTACACTACGCCACCGCACTGTAGCAGGAGCATCCCGAGGCTCCCGACCACATTGGGATGGGGAAAGCTGTCCCCCGTGTCCCCCTCGACGTCCGCGTCCCTCCAAACGGTCAGCCCCCTCTCCATTCTCTCTCCAATGACCTCCTGCGCGCGTGCCCGACACCGCCTAGCTAGGCCAACCGCGGGGCTCGCACGCGCGCACGCTCCCGCCTCCCCTCTTGCTTCCCCTGGTCGTGGACGAACCCCAGATGGACCGCAGGCACATCTTTTCCCCCTCCCACGGCTTCTGGGATCGGCCCCGAGCTCGCCGGCACACCCGAGCTCGGTGGACTCACGCCCCTCTTTTTAAGGCACCCCCGAGCTCGCCTTTGCCCTCCTCTCGCTCCCAATTCCTCCCAATCGACTGCCAGAACGGCCCAAGCGAGCTCCCGGAGTCCCAGTCCTTAGAATCGAGCCGAGCCCCGCCGCGGCGGTGCCACCATCTATCTCCGGGTACGGCTCCTCTCCGGCCCCCATTTCCATCTCATCGAACTTCCCTCAGTGCTCTGACCCATTTCCCCCTCCTCTCCGCTCGATTTGCAGCACGGGAAGGCCCCGGCGACCTCCTCCCGAAATCCCTCGGCCGCGACTACCTCGTCGCCGGCGACCCCTTGCTCTCCGGTGCTCCCCTCCACACCCACTCGAATGGCGGAAGCACCGCGAGCCCATTCCCGTGCTCGGCAGCCGCCGCCGAGCCCCCAGTCGCCGCCGGTGAGCATCGCCGCCCTCTGTCCAGAGGTGGGAGATGACAGGAGGGACCCCCCTTTCATCCCCCCACCTCTCTCCCTCTCTCTCTCTCTCTCACTGACGCTGGGGCCCGCGCGTCAGGTTCAAACCTGGCTGCGCGCGCGCCCGTAGCTCAGCTGGGCCGGCCTGGCCAGTTGGGCCCGGTACGGCTGGGCAGTTGGCCAAATGGGCATAGTGCCCATTTCCCTTTTTCTTTTCTGTTCTTTTTCCATAAATTCCATAGATTAAAATAAAACTCCAATTCCAAATATTTCTCCACCATAAATCTTAGAATATTGTGTAGAGTTTAATAGTGCCATTTGTAAAAATATTTGGAAAAGTTTTATTTACTGTTTCATTTTAAATCCCCTTTTTGGCATTTTTAGCCTCTGTTAGAAATAGATTTGAAAATCTTTTTCACCTCAAAAACTTAGAAAAATATTTTTAGTATTGATTGTAGTATTTTACAGAATAGGGCAACATTTTAGAAGTAAATTTGGTACTCTGTTTTTGTGATGATTCTTATTTTTACCGTTATTTATCACGATGATAGATTGCGCTGTTGACGAGGGAGTTGGACCCGAAGACTTTGAAGATCCCGAAGACTTTGTTGAGCCATGCAAGCAGCCCCTTGACCATGACTATGAAACCATTTTATTGCATGACATATAGTACTTTATTTCGTGTTGTTGATCCTGTGATGTGGTGACCACTTCGGTGGGATGCCTCCGGTACTTTACCGTTGATACTTGCATCGTGCATGACCCTACCATCCTTATGAGGGTTGTGCGGGTGGGAGTAGATAGGATGCTTAGATGATGCTGCGCAAATGGGATGGGGATATGCATGGTGATGGAGACAAAATGATTTCAAAGACCTTTTCCAAAACCCTGTCGGGTGCCACTAATGCCCGAGGGAGATGAAGTTGAGCTAGGTAACCACTTGATAAAGAAGTGGTGTACCGGAGCAAGTTGTCTGCGTGTGCTTTCGAAAACGGAGAGATTTAAGATTTGCTGACCATCCCAACCTTACATGTACAACCACGATACCCCTTATGGGACGGGGCTTTGTTGATTACCTTGGTGGGTACTAGCAGAGAGCTCGCATTACTATTGGCGGGAGTGACGTAGTCACTCTCGATACGGGGTCGTGCCTGGTAGGGCGACCATGCGCTGTCTTTACAGGCACCGGGCACACCGTTGCGTGCCCTCATGGATGATACGTGTGATGTACATCATGAGCGATGGCACCAACGAGTGGATACTTTGTTTAGTGTCGCTAGGGGAAAGGCCATGTTCGGGTGCTTACCTCGGGTATGTAATATACCGCGAGTCATGGATGACACGGAAGCTCCCCGAGTCTTGTGGGTAAAGTATGCAACCTCTGCAGAGTGTAAAACTATCTGAATAGCCGTGTCCACGGTCATGGACAGTTGGAGGTCCTGCTTAAACTACGTCCGATGTTTTCACAAACTTGGTGTGTGTGTGTGTGTGTGGATGACACAAGGAGGAAACTTGAGCTAAGTCTGATGACTTGGCATGATGATGAACATGAGATGTTCAACCCCTGCTTATGATGATAACTGTGACTTGTTCACATGAATACCTGTCAACAGTTGATGCATGCTTACTTAAGTTACTTGATCATGCCATTGCACTTAAAACTAGCTTTCTGCAAAACTTACCTACTTAGTGTTATATCATGCATTGTTATACCTTGTTCCAAAACTTCGGTTGCTTGCGAGTACATTCAAAGTACTCATTCGCTTGCCACTGGTTATTTAATTGGCCAGGCATGGAAGAGCAGGAATATGGTGAAGAGTTCGTTCGTGACGAGCATGCGACCTAGGACGCTTCCCAGTCAGAATGCCTGTAGGTTAAGGCAGATGGCATGGGTCTACGCATTCGATCAAGATTCCCGCTGCTAGATGTGTTTATTATTTGTCCCTCGTGGCCTATCTATGTAAGACTTGACCTTCATGGTCTTTATTTGTGTATGAAGCTAAATGTGGATGTAAGACTCTTGTTATTCAGCTTCTGTGTGTTCAGTGAGAATTGATCTCTGGGATCACTATACACGTGCATTCGGTGATCACGACTAATGAGTCGGGGTCCCCACTGGATCCCCCGGTGCCGCTTGGCGGGTGGCCGACGAGCCCACTCCCTCTGGGTTGTCGCGGTTTGCGAAACTCAGCAGGCTCTGGATGGTCGCTCTCTAGTCCTCCATCTTCTCCGGCACGGGCGGGAAGTTCAGTAACAACTGGGCCTGCGCCAGAGCTTCTTTCAGAGTCTGGGGCATGGAGCGATGCAAGGCGTGGGTGGCGCTCTTACTCTTGGCCATGCCAGGAGGAGCGTTCGCCCGCGCCGTCGCACGCTGCTGATGCTCTCCAGGAGGTTGTTGTTGAGCTTGGCCCTGCGTATCTGGAGAAGGACGCACAAAGGTCTTGTCCGCGCGCCTCCTAGGGTCACCACCCTGAGGGCGGTTGTCGCGATTATCTTGTGAAGGTCGCGGCGGAGGCGCCGTCGCCACCGCTGTTGCTGCTGCTGCAGCCGCCGTCATGGCCGCCGCTTGCACGGTGTCGACCCCGGTCGCTGCAGGCGTGTTCCGCGTCTCCATGATGACGGGGTCTGGATCGCGGCTCGCGGAGCTCCGCGCGGTATTGTGGCTGCGTACGCTGACGAGGTGAACGTGGGGACCGCCTCCGTCGGTGTCACTGGCGACCACTTGTGAGGGCAGCTTGGATGCGGACGGAGTGGGCGTTGTTGTGCCCTTGGTCGTCCTGGGGGGCATGGTTGTCGAAGAAGAAGTCGACGACGAAGCGCAGGAGTTGGTGAAGGTTCACGTGAAGGAGCCCCTACCTGGTGCGCCAAAGATGTCGGGGTACGACTATCTATGGGGTCGGCAAGCCCCTTTCGTGGTTTGTCAAGGGAGGTCCTCTAGCAAAGAGCATCACCAGACACTACACGCTCGAGGATTTAGACAGGTTCGGAAAGCCGGAGCGTAATACCCTAAGTCCTATGTAGTGTGGTTTGATTCGGATTCACAGTACAGGAGCGTCACAGCCCTGCAAGGATGCTTCGGGAGTGTCGCTATGCTTGTAAATGAATGGAGTGTTGACCCTCCTAAAGGTAGCCAAGGACCTCGTTTTATAATCCAAGGTGTTGCCGCAGTAGCTAAAATGGTCTTTACACGTAGTAAACAATGTATATCCATCTACAAAAACTGCTGGCAATTGCGGTAGCGGGACCTAACTCTGACGGATTAGGACAGACACTTTAAATCCGCCATGAGGTGTGTCGGATTCGGGCTCCACAAAACCCGAAGAGATTCGAAACCATGGGCGTGTACGAAGATCCCAACCAGCTTCGCCCGAATCGAAACTCACTCAATCTCGAGGAAGAAGACTAACACGCAGATTTACCCAGGTTCTGGCCGCTGTGAAGCGTAAAACCCTACTCCTGCTTTTGGTGGATTGCCTCACGAGGAGGTTTGTGGATGAACTGGTACAGTGTTGAGCAACCTCGCGAGGGTTCTCGGGTGGTTTCGGATCCGTCCCCTTCTACGGTGTAGCCTAGCCTCTATTTATAATGGCCCCGGTCCTCTTCCCTTATCTTACTGGCGGGAAGGGATCCCACAATGACCAAATTCGAAAGGGGACAGGAGGTACATCTTATCCTGACGAAAGGTGGTCTTCGCCTGCAAAGTAGCTGGCAGTGATGCGGAGGTGGGCTCGGCGGTGACATCCGCCCTGCCATGCCCGTTGGCTTGGCCTTGTTACACCAGAATGGAAACCTTTGGTGGGACGCCTCGGGAACCTGCGTACGCCCTTGCCTCCCTTGCACCAAAGAGGAAACTGTCTTCTCTGCGCGCTCTAGTGCCGGCCTCGCTCGGCTCGCGTCACCCCCAACCTCGCGAAGCCGAGCGCCGCATAGGGATCTCGGCTCCTTGGGAGGCAGCCTGGGGTGGCCTCCTCTCTCCAGGGGTCTCGGTATCGTCCTCCTCGTGAGGGTGGGTCTCCCGTGAGGGCCTTGCCTTGATTGAAGCCGTGCCGGGCCTTGCTGGTTTGTTGAAGTGGGCCATGCCCTGGGCTGCATGCAGGCAAGTCTGGGTACTCCCGTTCCCAGGATGGCGACAGTAGCCCCAAGGCGCGCTCAAGTTGGCTTCGGGGCGAAGCCAGAGAAGATGGCCCGAAGCGCCGTGGGCCCCAATCGCCTACGGGCCAGGCTTGACACGCGGTGCCCTCCGAGATGCTGACGCCTCCACTTCTTCACGCTGCCTTGGCAACTGCCCTGGCTGACAAACAGCCTGGCGCACGCTACCGAGCCGTCATTGTTCCCCATCAAATCTGTCGTCCGTTCTCCCTTCTCCCGCGGCCCGCGCCTTCTCAGCCCAATCTTGCGTCTGCCCCGACTTGGCCGTCTGCCATGGCCCCCAAAAAGAGAGGGGGCGAGGCTCCAAAGGCGCCGGGGCCTTCGTCTTCGCCGGAGCCCGCGTTAGGTCGATCCTCGGTGGTCAATCTTGACGGGCTGGAGAAGGTCCGTCTGGCAGTCGCCGCCGGCTCCAACGAGTGCGGGGTGACCAAGATCTGGCTGGGCTCACGACCTCAGACTGACCTGGAGGCCACCAGTATTCCCCTCCATCTCCATCCCCTCTTCTCGGGCTTGCTACCGCTGTTCTCAGACTTCTTCTCTGCCGTGCTTGCGCATTATCAGGTCCATGCGCTACATCTTGACCCTGGCTCCATTGTCCTCCTTTTTGCTTTCACGTTCCTGTGCAAGGCCTTTGTCGGCGTATCCCCTTCAGTGGCTCTGCTTTGCCACTTCTTATCACTCTAGTTGAACCCCGGGGGGCATTGTTCGAGATGTGTGTCATTGTGGGCAGTCGCTGCGACGGCCGACGGGGCCCCGGACGCCCGGCTTTCCCCAAACGCAGAGGGCTTCCGGAGGCAGTGGGTGTACGTCGATGTCGCTGAGCCCAACCCCCTGCTCCAAATCCCATCGGTCCCCGCAGCGCCGAGTCTTGCGTGGGAGCATGAGGAGCTTGACGACTCGCGGCTCATGCAGGTTTCGGCCAGGCTGGCAGAACTGAAGAAGGTGGGGGTGACACTGGCGATGGTGGTGCGGGAGTTCACCCGCCGACGGATTGCTCCTCTTCAACACCATTCTCGCCCGATGTGGACCTTCACAGGCCCTCATGATGCCATGAGGCTCCAGGTTCCCCCTCTTCCTTCCAGCGCGCTGCACGAACTGCTCCGCCGCCTTACCGGCGGGGAACCGGGCGAGCTTCCCTGGGATAGGCTCCCCCTGTACAACCACAGGGATGGGGAAGCCATCGCCCCGCAGATGCCACGCTTCGAAAAGTGGGGGTTACTTCCCTCGGAGGGAGCGGGGCCTCGGACCGATCCCCTCATGAGGGCCTCGGGCCCCGAGGGTCCCGAGGCCGAGGCTCCCCGCCTGGCCGCGGAAGGGCGCCCTGCGCTGCTTGTCCCTCAGGATCCTGCCACGGCCCTGCCTGGGGGTGAGGACAACACTGCGTTGGTGAAGACGGCCGCCGCCTCCGCTACAGGGTGCCCGGCGTCAGACGTCAACGAACCGTCCCCAGGACCCTGCGTTCGTCGGAAAAGGAAGGGGCCCGGGGGCAGCCGCAGTCCATCGTTGTGGGTGCCAATGAAGAGGAAGTGGATCGCCGTGGATGAGTAAGTGTCTGAATCCCCTCAGTCTCCCCCGGATGTGCACCCTCTGAGCCTCTGTTCCGCAGGTCTCCTCCTGACGAAGAGAGAGATGCGCCGAAAGCGCCGCCTCCTGAGGTCACCGGACCCGTGGAGGCCTTGCATTCCGCGGGCCACGGAACCCTGCACGGAATGGTGCCTGCACTCGAGCTTGTGCGACCCTTGGGGGGTCTTGAGTGCGAGCTTCCCGCAATTTTCTCCATGCACGGCCTTCAACTTGCTGGGCCGGGGCTGTCTTCCCCGCTGACGGTCTTTTCTGAGAAGTAGTCGCCCCGTGCCTTGAGTCCTTCCTCGAGCAAAGACGCGGGCTCCCACGAGGCGCCACTTCCATCCGGGGAGAAAGGGGAGGAGCCCCCGGGCTCGCGCCGGGGACGTGCAGCCCTTCTCATGCATTCCCTGTTGGTTCAGGGGAAGACGAAAGCCCTGGCCAGGCCCTCGAGCTCGCGTGTGGCCGTAACTCTACGCGGCGTGGTCTGCTCCGCGCTGCAGCGAGCGCGCTGGGGTGCCTGGGGGTTGAGCTCGCCGACACCGACACCCGCCTCGAGGCGGAGCGCCAGCGCCTCGCGCGAGAATGGCACCGTCTTGGGGTCGCCGTCAACCTCGGCCGTCTGCAACGCGAGCGCGCCCATGCAGATGCCGAGGGATCCCTTGCCACGACGATGGTGGCCCGCGATCGCGCCCTTGCAGAGGCCCCAAGACGCTGACAGCCGATGCAAGGCCTCGGAGAAACACTTGGAGGAGCTTCAAGCTTCCAATGCCACCCTTGAAAGGCAAATCCAGGTGCGCAGGGCCGCACTTGACGACCTGACGATCGAGCCGCCCACTGGCAGTGCGGGGTCCCGCATACCCGAAGACGCGCTGACGATGGAGGCGCTGGAGCAGAGCCTAGAGCGCGAGAGGCTGGAGGTGAGGGAGCGCCAGGTGTCCCTCGCCGAGGACTCCCTCGCCACCCGTGAGGCGAAGGTTCAGGGGGAGATCAACGACATGGTGGCGGAGGTTCGGCGCACCCTCCTCCAGGATTATCGCGCGAAGTTGAAGCTCCAGGAGTCCCGTTTCTGCAGGCGACACGACAACCTGAAAAGCAAGGCCGACGGCCTCAGGAGAAGGTTAGTTCTGGCGGAGCGACGCCGGAAGGCCGCGATGGATGCCCAGCCTGCTGCCGAGGCCGAGCTGTCTTTCCTCTATGAGCAGGTAAAGGGCGTCGCTTCCCTCGCGGAGAGGGCTTCGGACAAGGCGGACCATGCTCATGGCCTACAGCGTACGCGCTCCAAGATGTTCCAGTCCCTCGAGAACAGGGCCCACTGGGCCTTGACCAGCATCTGCGACGAAAGCGTCTCAAGCCCACTCGTCCTTGATGATGCAGGGTACCTCGGCTTCTTCTCCAAGGTCGTGGAGCATCTCGAGGGGGGTGCGGAGAAGATCCGCGAACTTGTGGAGGAGAAACGCCGCGACCTCCTCGCGCGGGCGGCCTCACGCGTCTTCAACCAACTCCTTCGCCTCGACCCACACTTCGACTTCGAGGCTGTGTTTGCCCCCGTGCCCGAAGTGGTCCAAGGCGCCCTTGCCGAGTGGGTGGAGGACCATGTGGAGGACTTGATCGCGGAGTTTTCTTCTGCTGACTGGGAGGGCCAGCTTGAGGTCGAGGAGCGTGGGTCCGGCGATGGTGATGATGATGAGGGCCATGATGGCGGCATGTCTCCTTAGGTAGTCTTCGTGTTTACCTGTCAAGGTTATGAATGCGGCCCGCGGCGACTTGAATGTATTTTGGAAAGACTTTTTGAAGATGCTTCCACGTGACGTGATACGTAGCATTGTACTCCTTTGTTCCAAGAGTCTCTGCCGGTTCGGCCGATCGCGTTCTGCGAGTGTCCGAACGCCAAGGCCTTGGCAGGGCGTGCGCAGGAACGCGCCCACCATGCCAAGCCCCCGCTTACGGGGTGCGCGACGGAGAAAAAAGGGGTCGGCGGCTGCCGAATTCTCAAAGAAAACGAGACGCAAAACGGAGATCATTACCGAAAAAGAATGTCCCTCCCTCTTTCCTGAAGAATATCACAAGAACTACAAATTTTATTTCAAAAGGTGGCAATTTCAAATACAAAAAAAAGGGGGGCAAGGAACAGCCGCGTCCGGTGCCTAGTCTAGTCTTCGTCTTCGTGTTCTCCCCAATGCGGAGCGTAGGGCTTCCACTAGGCGTGGGCATAGTCCTTGGAGGACAGTGTTGTCCGCCAGCGCGGA